>OW052182.1:54864307-56169709 GCA_932526625.1 Rhingia campestris | reverse complement strand
ACTATTCATCAGGACTCTTCCCAAGTAGATGAAAAACAGCTTTTGTCCAGCCCGTCCCAAAAAAAGGCGAATCTTCCTCTCTCTCCAACTACCGACCAATTGCACTAACCTCCCTTCTTTCTTAAGTCATGGAAACGCTGATAATCTTTCAGCTTATATAAAATCTTAGACGAATACTTTTCAATGACCTAAAATACTGTCGGTTCACTGTTGATTTGTTGACATACATATCTCGCCGAGATTGTTGCAAATATTTTAAATTTATTTGACAGGGTATGGCATCAAGGCCTTTTGTCGAAAATGTGTGCTTTTGGAAATGAAACTCTCATTGTATGGATTAGAAACTACCTCTCGAACGTTTAATTCAAGTTGTTTTGGATAATCTGCTACTCACTACTGACTCACAAGGCTCCGATTTGTCTCCGGCTCTCTTCCTCATTTTTATTAATGACCTCTTGTCTGGAAGTTCTAATCTAATCCATTCCTTCGACTCGATGCCCTTCACCATTCGTCGTGAAATGAAATCGGGGAAATATGTTAAATCCATTAACTTACGAACTCGACAAATACAAATTTTTGGCGCAACAGGCTCGTAGTACCCAGGGCCTAGCTTTCTCACAACCATTCATGTGTGCGTGTGTACTTCTTGCACGATGGCGGGACCTCCTGTTTTATGCCGACTCCGAACGGCTAAGTTGAGATAAGCTATTCTTGACAATTGATACTACTCGGATGATTTGTCAGATCATCACGAGAGGAGGGCCAGTGAAAAATCATTTAGGTGTTGCTACGGCTGGGAATCGAACCCAGACCTCCTGCGCGGCAGTTCATCGCACTAACCATCGCGCCACGACAGCATAATTAAATGGGGTAAGTCTAGAAGAGTGGAATTTACAAAAAAAAACAAATTTTTGGCGCAACAGGCTCGTTAGTACCCAGGGCCTAGCTTTCTCACAACCATTCATGTGTGTACTTCTTGCACGATGGCGGGACCTGTTTTATGCCGACTCCGAACGGCTAAGTTGAGATAAGCTATTCTTGACAATTGATACTACTCGGATGATTTGTCAGATCATCACGAGAGGAGGGCCAGTGAAAAATCATTTAGGTGTTGCTACGGCTGGGTATCGAACCCAGACCTCCTGCGCGGCAGTTCATCGCACTAACCATCGCGCCACTGAGTGGAATTTAATGCTTCCAAAACACAATGCTGTCTTCTGTCATCTAAGCGAAACCAACATTTACAGCAATTATCCATGAATGGCCTTTGCATAGCCGAAACCAAAAAACTTTCCATTCTCTGTATGTCCCTCGTTATAGCGACCACATATTCGAAGTCGCTTAAAACGCAGCGAAATTTCAGGGTTTCCTTAACCGTTGCAAGACTTTTTTCACACCTTCTGATCTGCCTTCAATATATAAAACGTATATACGCCCCAAAACTTGAGTTCAACGCCAACATCTGATGAGGTGCAGCAAAAAAAGCATTGCACCTACTGGATTGGGTACAAAAGCGTGCGATAAAACTGACAGGAGGCTCAATCATAGCGAACTTCATTGTATTGCTCGAACATCGTAGGATTGTCTCCTGCCTAACACTCTTTTACAGCTATTATAACATCAAATGCTCAAACGAAATAGCCAGATGTATTCCGATCCTTTAACAATTCATCCGTAATACTTGCCGTACCATGTATGCTATCCTCAAGTCTATCTTCGGATTTACATACATACTTATGTGGCGCTACAGTCCGGAATGAACCTTGGCCTCAACCAATATGCCTCTCCAATTAGCCCGGTCCTTAGCTTACTGCCTCCAGTTGCGCACTCCAAGTTGGTCGAGGTCGTTTTCTACTTGTGAGACGTCTGGTTGGGAATTGAGGACTCTGTGAGCTGGAGTATTGGTGTCAATTCGTTCTAAATATCCTAGCTATTTTAAACGTACAATGCGGAGTTTTTTTTACCAGGGGTATGTCGCTGTACAGCTCGTATAGTTCTTGGTTGAATCTTCTTCAACAAAAACGGGACCAAATATTTTTCGAAGAATTTTCCTCTCGAATCCACCAAGGATTTCTTCATCCGCTTGCAGGCGTGGGGATTGACGGGAAAATCATGTATCTTTATGACAAAATTATGCTTCCTAATATTAAAGCGGAGCTCTATACCGCGGTTGTGCATCCGATGCTCACATACAATGCTGGACAAATGTACAAAATGTATGATCAAATATTCAATCGTGGAAATCATCTAGACGATCGTCAAATTTAGCATTTTGCAGATCGTTTAGATTATTGTAGAAGTTGTCACTTAGGGTGGTCTTTGTGTTGTGCTGCTTTTCCTATTCTTTACCTCTACAACTTGTGCAGAAATCCTTGATGGAACCAGCCTTATAGCATGAGTGCCTAGTGCTTGTAGTGATAGTCGTAACTTGGTTTTATTTCAAAAGTACCACTAGAATTATGGGTTTTGTTGGTACTGTACTTAGTTTTAAACTTATAGAACAAAGGTAGTCTTGTTCTTAGTCTTATCTGACTAAAACTTTAAACTCGTTTAGACTGTTTTTACATATTTATCCGTTGAAATTAAAATGCAATTTTTTCCCTCACAGAAAATTCCTCAAGAAACGACACCACCACAGAAAAGCAACCACAAACCAATGAAAACAGGACTGCAGCTATCACCCAAAAGCCCATAAACACTCCATCGAATACAGCTCAAATAAAAATACAACAGAACCCTGCCTTGAATACGCCCGTTATCGAGAAAGTACCAGTCAATGAAAATAATTCAAAATATCCCGATAGCGGTGTATCACAAACCAAATTAGCATCAAAGGAGGACTTCTGGATGCCAATGCCAGACTCGAAAAAGAAGAATTACAACACACCCGTCGCAGGAGGACAGCGGGACAATAGAAATATGCACACAAGATTGCCACAAAACAACATCCTCGGGAATGAGTTCAGTTCGGGTACCGACATTCTTAAGAGTATGCTCGGATTGCAGAAAACCAGCACAAATGAAGGAAACGTTCCCCAGCAAATGGTAAAGATATATTTTCAAACTCACCGTTATAGAATAAAACGTACTTCCTTCCAGCCAATGGTTGTAAACGCTTCGCAGTTTCCTCCACCGCCAACGTGGCGAAACAATAACGACTTCACTAGCAACAACAATGAACTGATGATGGCACCGCCAATTCCTGCCGTAGATCAAAGGAACAAAAATGTTCCGTTGCAATTTTATGGACAATGTCTTACACATTTTGCGGTTCGTTAACAACTCACTCGGTCGCTCTTTATTAATTTTTTTTATCTATTTAGCCACAGCAGCAGCTTCCATTCGTGAATGATAACTTTTATAGTCCGGTTACCTTAAATCAAAAGGGTGCGTTTATTCCATTGCAAGTGATGAAGACGGCTGGTCCTAATAAGCCACCTCAGGGATCGATAGATGTTGGAAAAATTGAAGAGCAGGTAGGGTGACATAATATATTTTCAAAGAGTTATTCCAATTCATATTCAAACTTTTCTCAGATAAGAGAGATTGCCATTGACGCATCCAAGGACAGTAGGAGACAAAATGCCAGTGCGCCTAATGCGGCTGCAGGAGCAGATACCTTACAACACCGTCCTCCTCAAAAAGCAGTAAGATATTTTGGTATTTGAATTTAAAAAAAAATACTATAACCCTGGAATTACAGAGTGTGCCACCGAAAGGACCGCCCAAGCCATCCAAGATTGCTGCAAGATTTGATAATATGTGAATGTTAACTAGATGATAGATAAATTCTTGTAAAGTTTTCAAGTGGTAGCTGCCAATAGTGTTCCATAAAGACAGCTGTTAACAAATTGACGTGTAAAAATTAAAAAAAATTATTAAAACAAAAAAAGAACCTGGAGTGTAGTTTTCTATGAATCTGTAACGCTGAAAGTTAGCGTGCACAAATTTAATCCAGAAAGGACCATTTTGATTGTGATACCTCATGGGTCTGTTGAATTTCCTCAGGTAAGTCTCCGTATGAAACGGCAACAACTTCCTATTATGCGGGTACCGGTAACTGATGATGAATGTTGAAGAAGTAGTCTCTAATGGTGGAGGTCGAGACTCTTACTGCTGTTGGCATAAGTCCAGAAAGTTTATTTTCACGATCAAAGATCCTCACGAGAAGGCGAGTACGATTGGTGATTTTTTCGAGACCATGAATGATGAACAATCCTATTCGCCCTAACCGCGATATTGAGGAATGAGGCTTTCTGAATCAATTTTATCAGCGCACGGAGGTCTGAGGTGATCTGAGAACCACGGGTTTACCGTATGTATTTAATGAAGAAAATAGCTTAACGGTTTTGTCGTCAATTAGTTGATGCTGTTCTTGCATAAAGATGAACACTTGGATATCTTTGGACAAGGGCAAACCAAACTCTGCTAATCTTCCGTCAATAAGTCTTCTTCCGAATGTAGGCAATGTTTTTGAGAAATTATTCCAGAAATCAGTATGTTCGAGCGAAGCATGATACTATTCATCCCGCTTTTAAGCTGCTGTCCGACATTCAGTGGAACAAATCGAAAAAAAAAACATATCGAATCGTGGTTTTAGAGGTTTTTAGGATATCGAATCCTTAGTGCCACTGATTTAAATATTGGTCGGTGGCCAAAAGGATTAATATAACTCCAGGTTAACGTTTTTCTTATTTAAGATCATAATTGGTGTAACCCTTGGTAACGGGGTAGAAATTCGAGCCCTGATGCATCGCATTACGGCAGAAGTAAAAGACATCGACGAGGCCATAACATGACATACGCAAAGATGTAAAAACCCCATAACAAGTTCAACGACATACGCGTCGAAGATATAACAAGCTTTAGAAATGTTATGGATTCACACAGGTTGATTCTATAAGCTTTGCTGCCAAACATCGCAAAGGAAATGCTTCGATCAGGTAAACTAAAAATCAGATGGTGCCTAAATTTTGGCCACACAGCATATTACTGTAGATGTACGAGATGTACTGCTCCAAGCAGTGTAGAAAATGCGGTGAGGAAGAACTCATTGCCAAGATATGCCGCAAATACCCCCCCTTAACTGATAACACTTGGGTGCAACGCTTCTATGCTAGGAAGGAAGCCTAGTGCTCGCGGCTTACCTTGTTCCTGGTGGAAGGATTACATCACAGCACTTCGATCAATTTTACAACACGAAGAGTGAAACATTTCAGGTGCAACCGGATTTCAATCAACAGTTTGAAACCTTGAAGAACGTAAGTAAATCTTTGAAAATGCCCACAAAAAACAGCAAAATCGGCAGCTTTAAGAATCTGCTGAATGAAGCAGACAAATAACTGGTTAACTGCATACAGGATTGTCATGACGAAAGTTAAAGGCCATAGATCACCGCAACGTCAACCTACGTGCTCAGCCATTCTAAAGAACATCGTAATGATACTCCTCTCGCAACGGTCACCGACATATTTGGCAGTTGTTATTGAAACTTTCAACGAAGATATCCAACTAGTTACACAAGAGAAACACCGGGTCCAGATGGAATCCCAAACAGAGCAATGAACACGTCAATTAGCTTCAGACCCTGATAACCTCCTGACAGAGCTACCTAAAAAAAGGGGCATTACCAGAACATTGGAAACTGTAGCGATTGGTGCTTCTTCCCAAGGGCCTCCGGGAGTCCCCATGTTTTATTGTCCCATTTGCCTTTTACAACGATGAAGCTGAATAGTTGAAGAAAGGGGCGCCCTATCAGACTACCAGTTTGGATTCCGAAAAGCTTGTTGAACAGAAAACGCATTAAACTAGTTGTCAACACAGCTGCAGCAGTCATCGAGCAAAAACAACTTCGATTTGGAATGAGAACGACAGTGACAACGAAGTATCACCCTTGACATCAGAAAACCGGTCCTGCATCATGAACTCATTGGTCAAAATGGACATGCCGAGCAATATTCTCAGAAGACAGAAGACGCCCTAAAACTGGTTGTCAACACAACTGCAGCAGCCATCGAAGGAAAACAATTTCAATTTGGAACGAATGAGAACGACAGTGACAACGAAGTATCACCCTTGACATCAGAAAACCGGTCCTGTATCATGAACTCATTGGTCAAAATGGACAATATTCTCAGGATACACTCTACCTACTTCAAGAACTAAAGACTAAGCCACGACAGCGACAAAGGCAAATAATACAACAGCGTGTTAGCAGGCGTTCCACAAGGATCTGTTCTATGCCCACTTCTGTTTAATATTATCTGGCGCTCTGAGGCTTATCCACGAGTACAAACAGAAAACAAACTGGATATGCTGGCCCTGACCTAGCAGAACAGAAGAAGTTCTAATAGCTAGTCGATAAGTAGAGTAATACATGCAAGAACGCGTGGGAGATCAAACAGTTCAATCGAAACCTGCAATCCGTTACCTAGGGGAATTGATCGACAACACACTTTACTTCAAGGCCTAGACTTCGTTGAAATAAAAAACATCGATCCTTACTCATCGCTTGGAATAAAATCAAATTGTGTCATTCGTAGAGAGGGAAGAGAGAAGTTATTGTAGTAGCATCCGTATTTCCTGGTTGGGGTGGTCATTGGGGTTTTCCAGTATCTTGCGGGGCAACTGCATAATGAATAGCTCGATTGGCACCCACTTTGCTTCATCGTACAGCCTCTTGGTACTGGGGCTGCGGTCAACTCCAGTACAAGAGCCAAGTAAAGTCCAGCACAAAGTCCAGTAATATCTTCCTCTCGAATACTCGAATCCTTTTCACGACGGTAGGCGAGATGGTAAATCAAATAGGACAGGATAAAGTTATGACAGACCTGATCAACTGCTTTGACTGAGTCCGCTTTTTTGATCCTTAATAGATGGTTCACTTAATGTAGTCCAAAGCTGGCTCGCTTAAGAATTGCCCTGGCTTGGTCGTAAAACTTAAACTTTTCGCTGATGTGTATATCCAGATACTTCATATTTGGTGTTGGAGAAACGGTGGAGCCATCAGGGAGGTATATTTTGATGTTCCTGCTTCTCGCCCTCCTCTTATAACAGTGATTCGTGTCCTGAAACAGGTGAGCTAAGTCTTGGTGATGTTGATCTTTATTCCCCACTTCAGATAGACAGTTGTTTTGCCGAATTTTCTTTATATGTTCCTCCACTCTTTTTGAGGCTATTTTCGGGGAAAGGGAACTAGCATAGGTAATGGAGTCGTCAGCACATTACAGCGTACTGT
Source organism: Rhingia campestris (assembly GCA_932526625.1). NCBI lineage: Eukaryota > Metazoa > Arthropoda > Insecta > Diptera > Syrphidae > Rhingia > Rhingia campestris. The sequence goes on along the minus strand of OW052182.1, from coordinate 56,162,472 downwards.
ATCCCACTGTGTTGGGTGCTTGATGCGCAGTGAATACATTAAAGAGGATTGGTCCAAACCTCGACCCTTGTAGTACACCAGCGCTTATACTTTTCGTCCCAGATTTTGAATCATTTACCTGAATAAAAAATAATCTATTTGTTCAAAGACTTTTAATTGTTTTTACCAGATGTTGCGGGAAACCAAGCTGTATAAGTTTAAAAATTAGTGCCTAACCAAACATACCAAACATTGTCGAATGTTTTTTTTTTATGTCCATGAGGCAACCCACTGTTGTTTCCTTCTTGTTTGGTCCGTGGGTGACATCATTGTGAATCCGTAGCAGGGGATGAATAGTTGAGAAATCATCTTTCCTGACTCACAAGGTTCAACTTCCTTAGCATAATTCATTAGAAAGCTTACCTAAGCTTACGCAGCAAAGCAATTGTCCTATATCCTTCAAAATATGAGTCACTCAGTTTTCTTTTGGAACTGGAACGACTGTTGCTTAAAAAAATTATTGAAAATGATCGTTAGAAATAAAAATGCGAGGTTTAGTAGGTTTTTAAGTAAAAGTTAGAAATCCCTTCATTACCAGAATTTCCGCTATGTATAGTGTTGAAGACTACCCCAAGTGAGGTGAAGATGATTGAAAGCTGTAAAGCGGTTGTTGAGGTTGGTGGTTTCAAAGTCCCGCATATCGTCAGTGATTAGGTCTCGCAGGTGCTTGGTAGGTGATCCGTAAAGCTTCTTTCGAAATAATTGGCAAAGGCGTCGGCTTTCTCTTGTGGTGTTGACAGCGTTTGTAGTTCAAAGTTGATGTTTTCAAGGATGGTATTCGCTTTTCCGAGCATGTTTATGTCTTACTACGGCTTTATATATTAATTTCGAAACACATCCTTAGAGAGCAATGCTAGCTTTTTTATTTTCTCTTCGATATTGATCGGTCAACCCAGTACAGTTTTCAGTCATGTTGAACTACTGCTTTTATTTTATCTTTGAAGTAGAGCTGCTGATTTATTGTGTAAAAATCTGATACTACCATTCAACTAAGGTTTGGTGTCTGAAATGGTTCCACCTCCGCTTACCAAAGAATCAAACGATCATACCTAACCCAGCAAAACCACTATTGGTATGAAAAAAAAAAGGTTTCTGCTAGTGTTTTCATTTTATTTCTGACAGCTTTTCTTATGCCTTAAAATATCAATAGCAGTTGCATAGATCGTCTTATTACACTTGGAGCACGTGTAACCTGGACCCCCACTTCGCTTGGTTTCTCTTGAATCGTCTGATTTTCGCTTTTCTTTCTTTTCTTCGGGTTCTCTACATCCTTTTGAAAATAAAATTGATTGAAACAAACCCTTAATAAAAAAAAAGTGTGTCCACTTACTGTTTTTATGAATAAGCTTGTTAATCCCATCCATAGTAATGTCTTGCTTGCAGTTTGGACACTCCCATTTATGCTCACTCATTTCGCCGTCCATTGCAATCGTCCACGGAACTTCTCTTAAACTGAAGAAAGGTTTTAAGCCAGCGATACTTTTGGTGAATTTCACAACTTACCACCCATAGACAACATTTTCCGTGACATTCATTCCGCCTTTTTCTGTGTTCAATGTCGCTGTGAAATCTGCAGCAAACGGATTTGGACTGAGAATTTCCGGATCAGGCAGTTGTACCTCATTGTAAAGATTCTGAAATACATTTTGAAGTGTTAACGATACTTTTTGGGTAATAACACACCTTCACATCCGCTGGTAGCAGACGTTTCAACGTATATGCAACACTTGCGCTCATGAATGCAATCATGTCCTCCCAAAGTTGCAGCTGATCTTCGCGACTACTTTTCTTAGTCGAATCTGTTTCCAATGGATTAGAGATCTCTGAAGGGAAATAACAAAAAATTGAAACCACCAATTTTTATCATGAATGAAGGAATACGAGATTACGACATCCTGGTGAATAGTTGTAGTCACCAATGACGACCCAAATGACGGCGTAATCTTTCTATTCTTACATTCATCCATTAATCTGAAATAATTACCGTTGAGCTTCTCATACAACATGGTCGACCATTTTTGACGCAATTTGATGGCACGACTTAACAGTTCCTTTCCGGTTTCTGGAATTGGAAAATCTAAGCAGAGCCATGAATCACAAACGATGCGAGTTATCGACGAATTCGTGTCAATGGTGAATGAAAAGAGGAGCATCGTCTGTGCAGCCGGCATTCGAATGGAATTCATCAAATAGGGTTTCGCTGTTTCCAAGAGGTTTCTGTAAAACGTGAGGGCTTCAAATGGGAAAATTCAATTGGCAGGCATGTAACACTTACTGGTAACATAGGACTTGATGTGCAGTGCTGAGTGACTGCTTTGGTGTATAATAGTTGGGCTTATCCAGAATATCACTGTCGTTTAGTTTTAGTATTTCGAAATTTTTAGCAAAATGAGAATTCGGATGAATCGAGATGAAAGGCTTTAGGAGTGTGTGAAAGAACTGTTGACTGCCACCCTAAAATTATGTAAAATATAATATTCCTTCCGGTATCAATTTCAAGCTAAGAAAGATGCGTATCTACAAATGGAAAGACAGATTGAACAAATAGCCAGATAAACAACCTGGTTCTGAGTGTTAAGTTAGTTAGAGTGCTGCCAGCGAGTTCGCCAGCACACTTAGACCATTTTTGGTCCTTTGTGATACGACGTGGATATTGTCCATTCTCCTTGTTACCTCTGAGCTTTTAATGAAACGGAGATTTTGAAAGTAGTAAGCTCCAAGATGGAGCTTCCTTTTGTTTGATAGGGCCGGGTAGTTACAAAGGAGATGAATATTGTTTATTCTTCCTCTTCGTACATGCAGTTCCTACAGAAGAAGAGGCCTAGCCTTTCTGCGTGCCTACCTATTAAACAGTGTCCAGTGATATCACCTATGGTGTCGGTCATATATGGTCTATCGAGCGAAATCCGTCAGTTAGATCTTGATAAATCCAGCTTTAGCCAAATTTGTTTGGTGATTTGACACCATTTCTAGTGCACCCGTCTCTGGTACAACTGGTAATTTAGTCCCATGTCTGGCGAGTTCATCAGCATTACAGTTTCCTGGAATGTCACTATTCCCAGGCACCCAGCATAGGTGAATGTTAACCTATGCTCTCTTGCAGAGATGAGCGGCAATCTAGGGTTGCCTATGAATTTGTTCAGACTGATTCCAGGAATTTGATGGCCGATTGGCTGCCCGAGAAAATGCTGATATTTTTGGCAGATATTCTCTTTCACTAGACGAACAATCTTCTAAAAATCGGTGCAACTACTAGCATACGCCGACGATATTGACATCATTGGTAAAAGTCAACGTGATGTCATAGCCACGTAGCTAGTATAGAGAAGGAAGCGGCGAATTGGACAGAACGTCACCATTGACAGATATAACTTTGAGGTAGCACGGGACTTTGTCTACCTCGGCTTCGTTATTAACTCAGAGAACAACATCTCGTTAGAAATTAAACGAATTCCTATCCAGACATCGGACGCAGTAGATGAAGATCTCACCGTAAGTGGCGCGCACAGGTAGAAACCGAACTCAACCAACTTGGAGTGCTCAACTGGAGGCAGTTAGCAAAGCACCGGGCTGTAGCGCTACTTAAGTAAGTTCAGCCAGGATATGGCTTCTTTGATCGGCATAAGTTCCGCCTGGAATATGATGCAATGATCAGGAAGACGGAAAGATGGGCTGAGATTTAGACTGGAGAAGACACTTCATTTGTTTTGGAGCTATCGGTATAAAAATGGATCGTGTCATTTTTCACAGGTTCGTTACTTTCCCATGATGATCTGCCTGGGATTGTAACTTGGAAAATCTTCTCAAATTTTTAACCTGGTAAGGGTGGAATCGGTGTTTTCAGGAATATTTGTATGTTCGTTTAGATAATGAGTGGCCAGTTTGTATATATGACGACTGTTGGATGGATTTAAGACTTATGGCTGAGTTAGTCATACAGACACGCTGTTCTTTGCACCTTGGCTTTTTTTTTGCTGTTTATAGCTATCTCTAGCTAGCTGTTCCACATACTACTACTCCATAAACAAGTATCGGTCTTATAACCGAAATATAGAGCCAATGCGTGATACGAGGTTTTATTCCCCATTTCATGCCTGTGGCTTTCTATAGGAATAAAGTGCGACTGTCGCTCTCTTTACTCTTTCGGTTATGTTCAGCTTCCAGTTAAGCTTCCAGGTTTTAAGCTTTGTCTGAGAATACTAGTTTGATTCCGTATAGTAACAGGGGGTCGATGTGAGGAATTTTATATTTCCTAGTGAACAGGACCACTTCAGTCGGGTGGGGGTTGACACCTAGACCTCAACTGACTGCCCATATGGAAAGTTTGTGCTGTGGCGTTTTGGAGAAGTTCTTTGAGTGTATTCAGGTACTTCCCTGAGACTGCGATAGCAACGTCATGAGCGTTGGCATTCCTCTGCTTCCAGGATGAGTAAAAGCTTGTTTACCACTAGGTTCCAGAGAAGAGGGGACAAGACTCCACCTTGTGGGGTCTTTGTACTGATATGTCTTCTGGTCGTAGTTTTATGTTGATAATGCGGCTATTTAATAGCAAGTGAGTAATCGACTTTCAGACATGTCAGCGCCTTAATGATCGCTCCCGAATTAACGTTGTTAAAAGCACATTCAATGCCTAGGAATGCAACCATAGTGTAATCCTTACAGAACAACGACTTTTCGATAATACGTACTAATGTGTGTAGGGCTGTTTTTACAGATTAACCCTGGGATGCATGCTGCATGCTGGGATGCATATAGCTGATTTACATCAATGCTACTGCGGTGATGGATATCAATCAATCTTTCCAAGGTTTTCAGAAGGAATGATGATAAGCTGTTCGGTCTCTGATCTTTCGGATGGACTACTTCCACGTCCCTCCAGACCATGGAAATATAAACAAGCTCGATACAACCCTTAAAAATAGCCTCCACACAAGGCAGCTCGGTTGGTACAATGCCGTCTGGTCCCGTGGATTTAAAGGGTTTGAAACTGTGTACTACCAAAGATTATGAATTCTATACAGATGACGCACTCCATACAAGAAAAATTGTTCTATGGCGGGTCGTGTTGGCACAGCCCACCATATGTTTTGTTCTTGTTTTTCATGTGTTTTCATGCACACTGCCCGCCCGTACCATGAAGCTACTGAGCAAAAGTTTCTTTTTTTTGTTCTCAATGCGTCATCTGTATAGAGTTCATAATCTTTGGTACTACCCAATGTCTTTTGAGATAAGATTGTGGAAATTACTAGCAAATAGATTAATTCTATTGATATCGTCTTAAAAAGCTTCCTGGAATATAATGGGAAATGGACGACCATAAGTAGCTCTAAGGACTCCTTGCTTGAAGTCGCCCAACTGCCATCCGTTTTTTTTTTAATTTTTAAATAGCTGGGAATGAAGGTGATTTTTCGGAATCTAGACACCGCGGAATTCTCTTCTATTAAATCACCGAAGAGACTCCAGGACTTGCGCTTGTATTTTCTTAGTTCCTTTTTATATGTTGCAAGGGTCTCTTTGTAGGAGATCCAGTCAGTGGCCTCCTTCAAGCTTTTAGCCTTATTAAAGAGTTTTCTGAATTTCTGTTCAGCATTCCTGGATTTTCAGACCACCATGGAGTTTTTTGTTTGCCTCTAGGTTTCCTTAATGGACAAGAGGGTGACAGGGATTCTTTGAGGGCAAATATTAGCTTTTCATAGTTCTGAGTGTACATGCCTAGTTTCTATATTTGATGATTGATAGTCTGCATCCTTAATATCTAAAAAGGCAGTGAGGATGAACTAGTTCTCCATCTGATATCTATCTGTTGCGCTGACTACGATTTGGAATGCTGTTTCGACAGCCTATTTATGTAGGAATGCTGAACAGGAGAAGAGAATATGCTGTGTTGTTAATAGCACATGGCGTTCTCTGTACAAAGCGCTCTGTAACCGTGCAATTCAGCTACAATTATGTATTTTCAAATAACAAAGACAGTTGTTCTGGGTGCCGACTCATAGTTAACTCTAAAGTTTCTACCAAACCTGCTGAGCTGCTTATTGTTGTGTTACTTATATATATATGGAGTGTTAATTCAATTCTAAAAGAGTTATGGTTCAGCTCGGATTACTTACCTTGCAAAAGTTAAAATCGTCTGGCACGGATATCTGTGGATAGAAGCCACTGACGATAATCAGCTTCAGCAGTACAACATCTCTGTGCCGGCGAACGTCCGACGAAGCTAGGAGAACCTTAAAAGAGAAACCAATCGACTTGTATGAACTGTTTTTACATAAAATCTGTTTAATATTGTAGTACCTCCATTTTGTGTGAATCATGGGTCAATCGGAAATCCACATCACGAATGTCATCCGTATTCTCTCCAAAATCTTCTTCAGCATCATTGTTACGTTTGAGAATCTTTCGTTTCCTTGGCTCTTGGTTTTTCTGCTTTCGCTTGATTGCCCGCAACATTCGCACTTCTCCGTGACGACGTGATCGATCCGCACTCGATAAGGAGTCGGAATTTTTTGCAGGCAGCAAATTACTCGTTTCCAGAATGTTTTGAAATTGATTTCTTAGCTTGGCTATCTCATAGAATCTTCAAAGAAAACAGAAATTAATTCCCTCTCCAAATCTATGCGACAACATCTCCTACCTTTGCTCTTCTAGACCCATTTTGTAGCACCACTTTCGTGTGTTCTCCGATTTATCCCACTTCAAATCCAGCCATTCCTGGTATGCATTCAGAAGTGTAAAGATATCACCCTGATCAGACTCTAGCTCCATGCGCTCTTTCTATAAAAGGAGAACCAACGTTAGTACCCGTATCGATACTCACAACTTTGCATTACCTACTGCACATTTAGTATCGTTGTATGCTCGATTTGTGAACGGATTTTGCACGCTCAACGCTGCTGCAAGTGTAAGAATCTTCTCTACATCGGTGAAAACGCATCCCATTAGAAGCATTTTCCCAATTGTTATCTCTACGGGCAGATTCGACAGAGCACGTCCGAGTGGTGTGATTCTCTCATCAACTGCCAATGCGTTCTGAAAGTAAATGAACATGAATGGGTTTGATTTCTCACCGGGCGAACAGAGACTTACATGCTGTTTGAGGCCCAAAATAGTTTGCTCTATATTTTCCTCCGAGGGGGCTTCGATAAATGGAAAGATCCTCACATTTGGCAGACCCATAGATATCATTTGGAGCAGAATCGTTTCGAGGGGTACTCTGTAAATTTCCGGCGTTGGATAGGATTCCAGTGACTCAAATTGTTTCTCCGAAAATATTCGATAGCAAACCTTAAAGCAGACTAAGGATAGAAAAGCAAATTTTTTTATTTGTTTTGGTTGATTTTACCCCTGGACCAGTACGACCGGCACGACCTTTGCGTTGTTCCGCAGATGATTTCGATACCCAAAACTCCTTAAGTCGCTGCCCCTTGCTTGATGTATCGTAGCTCATTTCCTTAACCTAGTTTGGGTGCAAAAATGTGAGCAAATTATAACAACTCGGGCAATAGTTTACCTTTCCTGAATCGACGACGAATCGTATTCCATCGACAGTCAATGAAGTCTCCGCAATATTTGTTGAGACGATACATTTTCTCATTCCCTCCGGAGCGTAGTCGAATACCTAAAGGATTCATTTTACATACAAGATCCTTCATGCATACGCCTAGTATTTACCTTATCTTGGTCAGCTAATGCTAGGCCACTGTGTAAAGGTAATATAATCCAGTGGTTGTTCTTCTCGGAATACTCCTTGGCAGCATCGCATATCGTTGTTATCTCGTTAACTCCACTGACAAATATAAGCACATCCCCTCGTTCGCTTACTAAAACAAAACTGACGTTCAGACGGCGTGCAATAGAAAGAAACGTCCAAACTTACATGGATACTTCTGGTCAATGATATTCAAAACTTGAATAAATGGTCCAGGATCTAGGCGGGCGGATGCTGTGCTGCGTGCTCCGCTTCGCTTCAGTTCCAACGCTGGTGGTGGCAAAAATATCGTTTTAATTGGATATAGCCGCCCAGGGACCTCAATCAACTTGGCTCCTTCCTCTTGGAAGTAGTTTTTGAAAAGCTCAACATTAATTGTTGCCGACATAAGAACCAGTTTCATGTCTCTCTTTGCTCGCAGTAAGCATTTTGTCACACCTAGGAGGAAGTCGCCGAAAAGATTCCGCTCGTGGATTTCGTCCAAAATTAAGACATCGTACTGGTCCAGGTTGGAATCTACAGCGAGCTGGAATTGTTTACGGAAATTTACTAAAATGTTTACGAAAATGCTGGGTTGAAATAAATTGAAAGGGATACGTCTCGTAAATGTATTTATGAGCACACAAATTTTTATCCAAAGTCGATTGTAAACCTGAGATTTAACCAACAAGTCTGTCAAATTAGCGCGGTTTTTAGCTAAATTGCTTCTAACTTTTAGTTCGTTGCGGTGGAGCTCTATTTCTGAGAAGCACTCAAGGCGAATTCGTCGTCTTCTATAATTACAATTTGGTTTGGAATGGAAGACTCCCCTGGCCTTGATACATTTCATTTTACCAGCTACTCGTGTGTTATTGTTGGTATGTACAGATCCCCAAGTTCAAGCACTAGATATTTTTGCGATGAATTCGCTAGACTAATGGATGAACTCTATGATTTAAATAAAGATATTGTAGTAATCGGTGATTTTAATATTGATTGGCTATCCCCTAATAGTAACTATAAAAAGGAGATTGAACAATTAATAAAAGATAATGCATGTATGCAAATCATAGACGAACCAACTAGAATTACGCGGAATTCAAGTACATTAATCGATTTTGTTGTAACAAACAGTACGACGGTTAAAGCAAAAACTGTAAAAGATCTAAAATTAAGTGATCATGAAACTATTGTGATTGATATAATTTGTGATAAAAAAAAAACAGAAGAAGATATTTCCCTATTTCAAATACAGACAAAGTTTGTTTGGGCAAGTTTTAGAAAGTAATTTTATAAATTGGCGAAATATACACGATATAAATTTATAAGCTGAGGAATTTTTAAATAAAGCAAATAAAAGTGTTTCTGTGTTTGTTACAAACAAAATTGCAAAATCTATTGGAAACGAGTGGTTCAACAATTTTTTAAATAATCTTAAGAATGAAAAAATTTTAAAATATTCAAAAGCAGTATTAAGTGGTTTAGACGATGACTGGAAAAGTTATACTACCATAAGAAATCGATATAAATGTGAAATATCTAAGTGTAAAAGTGAATTCGTAATGTCAAAAATATCTGGTTCATTGGATCAAAAAACAATGTGGAAAAACTTAAAAATCTATGTATTAGAAAAAGAAAAAAGCGAAATATAAAATGTTTTATTCGGTTCCGATATGTGTAAAGAAAATAAAATGATAGCAACAAAATTCAATAGTTTCAATAGTCGAAATAATAAATACAATTCCCTTAACTCCTTTTGTGAACCAGGTACAAGAAGTGGAAAGTGTGTTCAAATTTAATAATGTTTCGTTACATGATTTGAAACAATCTCTAAAAGATATTAAAAACAAACGCGATTTTCAATTTATGAGCCCCAGTATCTACTTAGACCAATTCGAATTACTTCGTCCAATTTTGTGTAAAATAATTAACCGTTCTCTGTCTACAAGCAAGTTTCCTGACTCCTGGAAAGAATCATTAGTTACCCCAATAGAAAAAATTGTTAATACAGTGAAATGCGAAGAGTTTAGACCCGTTAATGCTATGCCATTGTGTGAAAAGATTTTTGAATAAGTGATATTTAAACAACTTTATCAGTATTTCGAAAGTAAAAACTTAATAATGGACCTACAATCCGGTTTTCGAAAGGGCTACTCGTGTGAAACTGCCATCAATATAGTTGTTACATCGTGGAAAGAAGAAATAGCTAAAAAGAGAAGTGTTTATTGTGTTTTTTTGGATTTAAAACGTGCCTTTGAGACTGTAAGTAGAGACATTTTACTAATGAAAATTAAGAAATATGGGGTTAGAGATAAAGAATTGTTGTGGTTTGAATCGTATTTAAAAAATCGAAAACAGAGAGTTAAAGTAAACGGAGAAATATCTGACACAATTGAAGTAGACTACGGTGTTCCACAAGGGTCTGTATTGGGGACTCTTTTGTTCACTATATATATAAATGACATCAAAAGCATTGTAAAACACAGTAAATTGGCTTTATTCGCGGATGATGCAGTTGTATATATCTCAAGTGATAGTGATATAGACAGTAAAAACAAAATACAAGAAGACTTAGACTCTATAAATCAGTGGCTTATGCAAAACAAATTGAAGTTGAACATTGAAAAAACAAAACTAATGGTGCTAAACGAGAAAAGAGATGACAACGAAATCAAGATTGCTGGTGTTTTAATTGATAAAATACAAGAAATAAAATATTTGGGAGTAGTTTTAGACCAAAAATTATCATTTGGAAGTCATGTTGAGTACATTTGTAAAAAGTTGCCAAAAAAAAATAGGATTTATGAAAAGAATAAGGAGTCAAATTTCAACTATAAGTGCAATAAAAATATATAATGTCATTGTTAAACCTCATTTTGAGTATTGTTTAATTACAAAACAAAGCCATGCGATGTATTTTAAAGTGCAATAGATATATGTCAACCCGTTTTATGTTGAACTCGTTAAAGTGGCTATCTGTCAAACAAAGAATTGTTATGAATGTTTTAGTGTTTGTTTTCAAAATTGTAAACAATCTATTGCCAAAATATTTATTTGACTATATAAAATTTATAAGAGACTTACAACCATATTCCCTAAGAAACAAAAATGACCTTCGACTTCCTAATTTTCTTAATGTAAATACCCAAAATTCCCTTATATATAAAGGATTCAAATTATTCAACAGCTTAAACACTCAAACTAAAAATGAAACTAACTTAAACACATATAAAAGAAATGTTAACGAATTTGTTAAATCACAGTATTAGTATATGTATTCATAATTATTATTTATAAAAAAAAATCAATTATGTAAAAAAAAAAATATTTAACTTATTGAAAATGTAAATAGTTTAAACTAAACTAAACTAAACTAATAATGATATTGATATCCATACGCTATACATTCTCCTAACCATCCAATGCGAATTTTTGACCAGGTATATGTAGCAGTCCTGGTAAAAACGTAACGACTTCCGATTATTTGATGTAAGAACGACGGCAAACATTGAACGGCGTTAACTTGCAAACGCCCAGTCGTTTTAATTTTGACAACACTTCAATTGTCCTTCCTTCTATTTACCTCCTAATGGTAACCCACGAATATTTGTCTCATCCAACCGGATTTGACGCATGGGCCAACGACATTCGTTTATGCCCCAGAAAAGTTAAACAACTTGCGGAAGTCCTAAGCCTAAGGTACTACAAAACAGACATTACTTCCATTCAGGAAATACGATGGGATGAAGGATGAACGCCTGTGATGTAGCTTCGTTGTTATAAGCTACAGACTAAGGCAAGAAGTCTTATGCTACGAAGACATTAGCGAAAGGTGTAACAATGCGCATTAAAGCCAAATTTTCCAACATGAGCCTTAAATGCACTTAACGACTACTAAACCAAACAAGTCTGGCAACGGACTTAAGCTGCCAACAAGCCACAAGATCAGCCGCAACTGATGTGCTGGGTTTCTCGCGCCCATCAGCAAGAAACATTGGTTTGATGAGGAATGCCTACGGATGCTGCCAACCAAGAACGAGGCCTGCCAAGCTAAGCTGCAGAATATTTCGAGAACTGCTCATGGGGAGAACACCGGCTTTTCAGAAAGAAGAAAAAAGAGCAAGAAAATCGAACTAGAACCTTACAGAGCAATGACGGAATTTGGAATTCATACAAAATTGAAACAGCTGTGTCACCTAACATTGGAAGACACGATGCAACGATCAGTATGAAAGCAAATCCTTTGAACTTTCCAAACAAGTACTAGATTCCGATGAAAGGAAGCGCTATCATGTGACATCTTCAAATCTCGTACTGAAACTAATGGGGTGTGGGCCAGGTGTGAATAAGGATTAATAAGGTCTTGCTAACGAGGACAAGACAAGTATGCACATTCGAGTACTATCTGCGAACAAAGTATTGTCGACGCACAATCTTGGACAAAATGTCACTGTTGAGTTGAAGTCAACACAAACCCCAGGAATAATAGCTCCGTGGAGATACGATGAATATTGACCATAGGAAACCAATGCTACTATGTTTTAGCAAAACAAATTGGATCAAAAGTCCTAGCCCGAGAAAAATCGAACTCTAGTCCAACCAGTCTTACATTATACGAATAGTAGACAAAAGGTAGGAAAGCGGAGCAAATATTAGCCACTTTCGAACGAACGATTCCTTGTCAAGTATAGGAAGGGGAATCGATAAAAAGTTACAACGAGTTAGTTACGAGCTTTGTCAGGTGAAGCAATGTGTGGTTCCTTAAACAAAACAACTGAAAGCTGTGCATGCAGGATCGGAGAGTATGTAAAGTTGCCTTGTCTCAAGGAGACACCCTTTACCTATAGGTAGCCTGTTAAGTGAATTTAAGTGGTCGTCAACAATTCTGTGGCCCTAGACATAAAAGCTACAGTGGACATTCTGTCTACCAATTTAATGGCTTTGATTTCGAAGCCACCCATCGCTCCAGATGTTTTGCCACAAATCCTCTGTGAAATCCTATTCTGCGATCTTATTGATTTCTTTGTAATACATGTTTTGTCCCTGTTTAATTTACTTATAACTGGACTACCGTGCTGCTCTGATCGCTTGACTTGTATCCGACAACTACACACAGGTGGTGTTTGTAGGGTGCAAGACGACGAGCAAGTCGATGGTTGAATCTACTAAACTCGGAAAATAAATCACGAATTCAGAGCAACAGTGATCCAAATGCAAAATGGCAAATGGACTACTTAAGGCCCCTACTAGAGGATTGTGAATATTCTAGTTAAACAGCATGGAACCGCTGTTCTTCTTAATTTGTTTTTTTTTTTTCAATTGTAAAAGGACTACTAGAACCTTTCTCGATATCAGCAAATATGTGTACTGCGTTTTAGTTTCAAAAGTTTCAAAATACGGTTGCGTGGGCAATTACGAATCATCTACTCGTGCACATACCACTACTTGGCATCGTTTTTATTTTAAGTTCTGAAAGAGACCTCTAATATCTAGGAAAGTTTGCTATGAAATTTGCGAATCCCCAGATGTGTTCGTGTTTACTTAAGCTTCCACTTGTACTACAAATTTCTTTGTTAATGGTTTCGTTTCTTAAGGTAGCCCTAAACGATGAACATGCTCGCCGAACCTGCTCGTGTTCGCTGTTTTTCTCGTTCAGCGAGCATTTTCGTCGTTTAGGGGTTCCTTTAGCCATCTAGTGCTGTTTAAGAAGTTTATATGTAATATGAAATAACAAATACCTGACGCAGCAGTAGTCCTTCGGTGATGAAGACAATATTCGTGTTTGATGTTTTATTCTTTTCAAAGCGTATTTGGAATCCAACTTTTGTACCATAATCGTCAAGCATCTCATGAGCAACTCGCTTCGATAGAGACACACATGCCAATCTTCTTGGCTGAGTGCAAGCTGTAAGTATATGTTCAATGAACGTACATTTCGTTGACTATACCCAGCAAGTCTACTCACCAATGCTCTTAAATCCAAATTCATAGAGATATTGTGGAATTTGTGTTGATTTACCGCAACCGGTGTCGCCAGCAACTATCAGCACCTGATTATCTCTCAAAGTCTGTTGTATTTCGTCCTTAAATTTAGCAATTGGTAGATTCCTTTGCGACTTTCGAAGCTTCTTGATTTTGGAGAATTTTTCTTTCTGCTTGAAATCCAAGTAAATCAAGACGATTTCAATGAATTGTTGTATCTTTAGTTTACTCAATTCTTTAGCGTTTTCCATATAACGACTTAAACATTTCTTTGCATCATATGAAAGTTCCAAAGGGATAAAGTTTCGTTTGTGAAAATTTTTGAATTTGTTCTCTTCCGCGCTTTCCGTCAAGGCAAGTGGTTCGGCCAGAATCGGTTGGCCGGCATTGCGAAGCATACTTTCGTATTTGTTGACGAATTTCCAGAAATCACGAATATCTTCAACGATAAGTTCACGATTTGTCGGCGAGGTGAGTATACACTCGAAGGACGATTTATGATCGCAAAATGAAAAGTCTACCAGGTTGGTTTGTTCCATTGAGGAGTGGGATTTTTTTCTTGACATTGTCAAGTATTTCTTGTTTTAACGAGGAGCACTTGAATTTGGTTAAATCTATTTAAACTTATTTATGGAGAAACTAATGTAGGTTTCCGATTGTTTTTGTTTATTTTTGGTTGTCTGACAGACAGCTGATGAATTGGTTGACGTTACGTCCATTTAAGAATATTTTTTGGACGACTTCAGGGAGAAAATTGTTGTGCTTGCGGATTTAGGGTGTTATCACATAGTCACATCGAACATGTCATTTTTTAATAACAAATTGATACATGCAATTTCAGAAATTCGTCGTAATATATTAAAAAAATGTAAATGTGGTAAGTTAACTGTCAAAAATTGTATGGAAAAATATATTGATTGTCGTGAAACGATTTTCTACTGGTATCCATAAATTAAAATATGTAATGTCGAAAGACTGCCTTCACAAGAGGCCCCGGCCAAATCCGTTACAGAATCGATGTCAACAAGCATAATGTGGCCCTTACACTTTTAATCAATTGACATCATGCATCGTGTATGAGTGGATTGACGTTACCCCTTACACATTTCAATCGATTGACGTGAAATTTTTAGTTTTTGTCCGTTGTCATAGTCCTTCGAAATTTCCGCTAGCGCCAGTCATGTTTTCTCTTCCGCGACACAAAACACAATGAACGAATACATAAATCCACCCCTTACACCAGCCACGACGTTTATCAAGCAAAATCAAACTTGCTTTGATTACATTTTCACAAACTCATGTTAGTGATTGATGTCAATCGATCGGCAGCAACTTATGTGATAGGTTCCTTGAGCCAACAACCTAGAATTCGCTGGTTTGATAAAAATTCCAACAGATGATCATAGCCAAAACAAGGCCTACAGTGCAAAGATGCAGGGGAAGACAAGAGGCATCATTTAACTTTATGGAAAAAGAACCAAAGAAGGAGTTAAGAACAATTGGCTTTTAGAAAAAATAATGAATAGTAAGAAATGCGAACGGTATAGAGAGGTGACAATCCAGGAAGGATGGTCTTAAGTCTTACCATAGTGCAATATGTTAAAGCCATGGATACAAGGCACGAACAGAGCCCCGTCGAGATGATCCAGAAAGGGTCGTAGTTGACACACAGTTAAGCGTCGATGAAGAAGAATTAATGAACAATCTTCCGTAGTCAGTCCGAACAAAACATTCGATATTGCTAAAGACAGCAAAAACTACCTAAATGAGGTGGGGATGGCAGTAATTAAATTTAAGCTTAAGATTGCATCTGATACTAGAACACCTTAAGCTGTTCACTGTTCACCAACGACCTGATTGGGACTTTTCCAGTGGTTTTACACCAGCAGAGCCCAAAAGTAAAGTTCTGTAAAAAAACGAAAATAATATATATATACAAATCGATACTCACCATCTATTCATCGATTTCCAAGCCACGTACAACATCATTACAAAATGGGTTTAGCAGTAAATGAGGGTAAGACAAAGTATATGCTGTCAACACGAAAGGACACACAACATCGACGAATTGGACAGTGTTATAATATGAGATGATTTCAGTATGTAATGTAAATTCACTGAACACATTCATTGCTACGCACGAAATGCAGTCATTTAAGATACCTAATTGTAAGACGTCATTTCTCCTCTAAGTAAGTGCATGTACATGTAGTCAGTTGAATATTACGATCGGATGTGTATAGTTGATTAGTGGAAATATAAAACTAAATTTGCAAAGCTTAAAGTGTGTATTATTTTACTAACTTGTACATGGTGTCAGAAGTGAAACCTTTTTTTATATTAAAACAAATATATTCAACAAGATGTCTAAAGTGGAAATAAAAGCTCCTGAACAACTTAATTTTGATGACGCTGGCAAAGAGTGGTCAATTTGGAAACAAAAATTCAAGATTTATCTTGTTGCGTCTGGAAAATCAAGCGAGAATGACAAAACAAAAATTTCTCTATTTCTTACGTTCATTGGAGAGAAGGGGATAGAGATATACAATACTCTTTTCGATGTACCGTTTGATCCAGACAGTGATGATGAGTTCAAGGATGCAGTGGAAATTGAACAAGTAGACGAACAAGCAAAACCGAAAATTTCCCTAAAGATGGTCCTTAGTAAATTCGAAGAATATTGTCTTCCAAAGAAAAATGTCCTAATGGAGTCACATAAATTTAATATGATTGTTCAAAAGGAGAACCAATCCTTCACAGAGTACATAACTGAACTTCGTACACAGATGAAGTACTGTGATTACAGTTGCACAAAGTGTAAGGAATCTTATACAGACCGTATGCTGAGAGAACGACTGATCCTGGGGCTGTTTGATAAAAACCTACAATTGAAATTGCTGGAGGATGCAAATCTGTCATTAAGTGATATAATTAATAAGTGCAAGATTGCAGAAGCTGTTATTGCAAATAAAAAATTGCTGTCCCAAGTGGAAAAGATTTGCACAATTGATACGTCGCAAAAGGAAGATCAAAAGAAGAGGTTCCTGAGATACCCGAACACACCAAAATGTGATCGTTGTGGTGGATTTTCAACGGGCCAACACCAAAAATATTGTCCAGCTGCAAAGGAAGGAGTAACTTGTAACAAGTGTGGAAAACCAGGCCATTTCGGAAGAGTTTGTCGCTCACGTCAACAGGAGGAAAAGCCAAAAGGAAACAAGCTGCAGCTCTATAGAGGACCAAGGCAGAATCGTGTCAACGAACTAAGATATGGATCTAGTTCTGAAGAAGGTAACCAATTATGTCAGAATAATAATTTAGTTTTAAAAAAATTTGTATTTAGAATAAACACTGATGCTAAGGGTTGGTTCAAAATATTGAATGTGGGTGGTGCTGAAGTACAATTTAAATTAGATACTGGAGCTGATATCAGTTGTCTCCCAATAAAATACATTGAGCAGACCAACAACCAAGATAAAATTAAAAAGTCTAACAACCAATTGTTTGCTTATAATAATTGTAAGATTGAGACATTTGGAAAAATAGATTTAATTTGTGTTGACTGTGATACACAGTTAAAAAAAGTTGTTTCATTTGAAATCGTTGGTGACAAATTTCAGCCTATATTAAGCAGAGATGCATGCGTTGAACTTAATTTGCTAAATAGAACTAATGTATTCAATATATCCATAGATTCAAACGAAAAGTTTATTGAGCAAAATATGGAAGTATTTGATGGTATTGGTACAATTCCTGGGGAATGTAGTATTATGCTTAAGGAAAATTCTGTCCCAACACTTAAGTATAAAAAACGTATCCCTGAAAGTTTACATAAGAGATTGAAACTTACGTTAGAAGATATGCAGGAACACGGCATCATTACACCTGTTGATTACCCTACAGATTGGGTCAATAATTTAGAAATTGTTGAAAAACCAAACGGCTCATTAAGGATATGCCTTGATCCAATACCATTAAATAAATGTATTCGTAGGGAACATTTTTTGATTCCAACAGTGGAAGAAATAATAAGTAGACTGTCAAATAAATCATTTTTTACAGTGTTAGATCTAAAGCAAGGATTTTGGCAACTATCACTTGATAAAAAAAGTTCAGAATTAACAACCTTCATGACTCCATTTGGTCGTTTTCGATGGAATAGGGTTCCTTTTGGAATAAGTAGTGCTCCGGAAATGTTCATGAAGAAAATGGTTGCAATATTTGGAAATATAACAAATGTAGAAGTTTATTTCGATGATATTTTCATTTCTGGTAGAACAAAAAAAGAACACGATGAAACTTTAGAGTTAGTAATGACAAAAGCAAAACAAAATGGGATAAAATTTAATAAAGAAAAGTTACAGTTGTGTCAAAAGAGGGTCAAATTTATGGGACAAATAATACAAGAAAATAGAGTAGAACCAGATAACAAATATGTGGAAGCTATTAAAAATATTAATACACCAACAAATAAGAAAGACATTTTAAGAATACTAGGTATGTTCAAATATCTTGCAAGGTTTATTCCAAATTTGACAAAGAAATCAGCAAATTTAAGAAACTTAACACGATTAGAAACAGAGTGGAAATGGTTAGATGTACATCAACGCGAACTGGAGGATTTGAAGGAAATCCTGTGCAAAGGCACTTCTCTAAGAATTTTTGATCCCAAACTTCCTTTAATAATGCAAACAGATGCATCTAAGAATGGCTTGGGTTGTGTTTTAATGCAAAATGACCAACCAATTGCATTTGCTTCCAGAAGTCTTACTATAACAGAACAAAAGTGGAGTACAATGGAAAAGGAATTACTGGCCATTGTATTTGCTTGTGAAAAATTCCACCATTTCATTTATGGTCGTGAGGTAATGGTTCAATCAGACCATAAGCCTCTCGAACAATTAATTAAAAAAGAGTTAGATGATGTTACTGTAAGACTTCAAAGAATGTTCTTAATACTATTAAGATACCCTGGTCTGCAAATAAAATACACACCTGGGAGTAAAGTAGTCATAGCTGACTGTCTTTCAAGGGCTCCATTAAAGGAAACGGGTTCCGAGAATGAGGAATTGAAATACGTGATTCATTTAGTAAAAAGAAAAGTTTGCTTATCAGCAAATAATTATGAAATTTATGTTGAGGCAACAAGAAATGATTCTGAACTAGCTAAAATAGTAGATCATCTTCAAACAGAATGGCCAGAATATAAACGTTTATCCGAGGTTGGAAAACGTTTTCATAAGATAAAAGACCAACTTAAGTTTGAGGAAGGATTATTATTTTTGGATGATAAATTAATCATTCCGCATTTGTTGAGAATGTCATTACTTAGAATTCTACATGAACCACACCTGGGGATTGAAAAAACTCTCGCTAGGGCTCGTAAATTATTTTATTGGCCAGGAATAACAGGTGATATTAAAGCGATGATTAAAGATTGTCGTGTATGTGAAAAATATATGAGAAATAATTGTTCGGAACCACTCATTCAAGAGGAAAATCCGCAATATCCATGGCATAAAACTTCAATGGATATTTATGAATATGCAGGCAAATTTTATATAGCATTTGTTGATGCATATTCTGGTTGGATTTGTTCTGATAGACTTAAAGATAAGTCGATTACAAGTGTTATTACCTTCTTGGAAAATATATTTAATCATTTTGGTAGCCCAACAGAAATCAGAACTGATAACAGTCCATTTAATTCGAAACAACTTCTACAATATGCTAGTATTAATAATATTACATTAAAATTTTCAAGCCCCAATTACCCTCAAAGTAATGGGTTAGCTGAAAAAGCAGTTGGAATTGCTAAACAGATAATAAAAAAGGCAATTAATGAGGACAAAGAAAAAGAAATTGGGTATAGAATTTTAGAATACAATACAACACCAATAACTAGTATGGGTTTATCCCCTACAGAATTATTTTTGGGACGAATGGTTAAAACAAAACTACCAGTTAATATGAAGAGACTCGTTAGGACATTTATAGCTGAAGAACAAATTCAAAGGAAAATAACAGAAAAAAAGAATAAACAAAAACAGTATTATGATATGCATACGAAATTATTGAGCGAATTACGGATAGGAGATAAAGTTATGTTTAAAAAAAATGAAACTGACTGGGTCTATGGAGAGATTGTACAGCAATTGAATGAGAGGTCATACAATATTAAATGTAGTTCAGGAAAAATATTCAGGAGAAACAGAAAATTTATAGTTAAAACAAATAATTCAGATGAAAAAAAGGTTGATGATTATGACTTCTTGGATCATGGTATGTTCGATGAGGATAATAGTGTTGATAGAGAAGTATCTCATGATGAACAGTCAAGTTCAATACCAGACACAGCAGCACCCACGGTAAATGTTGAAAACGAGCCTTTACTTCAGGGAACAGAAAAGAATGGTGTAACAACCCATAGTGGGCGCATTTCTAGGCCACCTGTTAGACTAGGTGATTGGGATTTTGATTGAAACTACTGACATAGTTGGTTGCATAAGATATTATTTATTTACTATTTATTTACTAACTTAATTATATTATTATTATTCAGTAAGTAGTTGTTAAAAAAAAAAAAAAAAAAAAAAAAAAAAAAAAAAAAAAAAAAAAAAAAAAAAAAAAAAATTATATTTTAACTTTAATTCTAATTAAAAAAAAAAAAAAAAAAAAAAAAAATAGCATGTTATAATATGAGATGATTTCAGTATGTAATGTAAATTCACTGAACACATTCATTGCTACGCACGAAATGCAGTCATTTAAGATACCTAATTGTAAGACGTCATTTCTCCTCTAAGTAAGTGCATGTACATGTAGTCAGTTGAATATTACGATCGGATGTGTATAGTTGATTAGTGGAAATATAAAACTAAATTTGCAAAGCTTAAAGTGTGTATTATTTTACTAACTTGTACAGACAGAACGTCACCATTGACAGATATAACTTTGAGGTAGTACGGGACTTTGTCTACCTCGGCTCCGCTTTAACTCTGACATCATCATCTCGTCAGATATCAAACGAAGAATTACTCTTGCCAATCGCTGTTTCTTCGGGCTAAGAAGGCAATTTAGTAGTAAAGCCCTCACTCGAACTACTAAGGAGATCCTATATAAGACCCTGATCATCTCAGTCCTGCTCTACGGCGATGAAGCATGGACCGTATCAAAAGCGGATGAAGAAATCCTTGGTCGATTCGAGGGAAAAATTCTTCGAAAAATCTTCGGTCCCGTTTGCGTTGACGGGCTATGGAGACGAAGATTCAACCACGAACTATACGAGCTGTACAGCAACATACCCCTAGTCAAAAAGCTCCGCATTGGACGTTTAAGATGGCTAGGACATGTAGAAAGAATTGGCACCAATACTCCGGCTCGCAGAGTCTTCGATTCCCAGCCAGACGTCGGACGCAGTAGAGGAAGACCTCACCTTAAGTGGCGCGCACAAGTAGAAACCGACCTCAACCAACTTGGAGTGCGCAACTGGAGGCAGTTAGCTAAGGACCGGTCTAATTGGAGAGGCATGTTGGTTGAGGCCCAGGTTCATCCCGGACTGTAGCGCCACTTAAGTTAAGTAAGTAAGTACAACATCATTTATGAACACAAACGGTATAAAGCCATGTGAAGTTTTGGTAAACCTCCAACTACGTTTGTCTATATGTAGGCTATGACCTCACTGAAACATTCACTTTCCAACTACTTCGGCAAGTGAACGAAAATGCTTTGTCATGTTAGTTCTTCAAAACGGTTCTTGGGAGGTTTTTGCAATACTCGAAGGACAATACCGGGGGCTGAATTTTCTTTAAATGTCTGCAACTACTAGCTTACGCGTGATATTGACAATATTGATCGGACTCAACGATGGGTGACCACCTTATTTGCAAGACTTAGTAATTGCTTTCAACAAGAAGGGAAACTCAACAGCGACGAATTGAACAGTACTTCACATTCGACAGCTATAACTTTGAGGTACTAAATGACTCTTTATACCTCCACTATTAAGAAATCGAAAGCAAAATGACTCATTCTAAGCGTTGAGGTTATGAAGCCAATTTAGTTATAACGTCTTCACTCGAACTCTACTATAAATGCAAATAGACCATTGAACTCCTACATTACGGCCTTGAAGAATGGATCTTATCATCGCGGTAAAAGAAGAAATCCATTATCGTTTAGAGCGAAAAACAATTCAAAAAATCTTCAGTCTAATATAAAGCCACATGAAAAAAAGGTGTTAAATGGACACGTCGCCAATACTTTAATTTTTAAAACTAAATCTTTAGTTGATCTCTGGTTGCTAGTGGCTTCTTGCTTATGGCGTTTTCCATTGGTAAAAAATTGACAGTTGTTGTGTTCCATTGGGGCAAACATTTTTTTTTATCTCAGATAAATTTTGCGGATCTGGATTTTTCGGCAGATTAACCCCTCCTTGCACTAACCCTAATACAATAATGATAGCTGTCAATTTGACTAGAGTGATTTCCGTTCGAAACTACAACAATATAAAGAGGAAAAAAATCATTCTCAGCCGTATTTATAAAAGCATTTTAGTGGTTGCCTAACTTTAGGCAACCTCTAAGTACTGCCTAAGTGCAAAATCGGTATCTATAATCGATTTTCACATTTAGCCAACGTTGCCTAAAGGTCGCCTAACTTAAGCGCGAACGAACCCTGCCTAGAGGTTGCCTAGAGGCTGCCTAAGAAATTTTCATTTTGACATTTGCGAGAATTTCCATCTGGAAATTTGTTTTGAGTTTTTGTGTGGTGATTTTCAATAAAGTGAAACTACCTTAATAAAAATGGACTCAAGCTACATTTCGCTTGTGAATGATTTAAGTGTAAAGAATATTATAAATTCATACATGCCAACAAGTATGAGACCAAAAATGTCAAAACAAGATTTAATCAAATGGAACTTGAAGATAAATATGTTATGCGAAAGTATAGATTTTCTAAACCCAATATGGCGAAGGTAATCAATCTTGTGCGATCCGATCTTGAATTATCAAATAGAAGTGGTCACATTTATGCTGATCTCCAAGTAATGGCTGCTATAATATATAGACGATGTTCTTCCTTTTGGATGTTTGTTTACAAATAACATGCTGTCAAACCCGAAAAAAACATCTGATGTAAACAAAGTACAAGAATCTCATTTTTTTTATACTAGATTTGTAAATTCTACTACGTCTTTTGACATAACCATCGCCTAGTTAGGCAGCAAAGGAAAATCGATTATAGATAAGAAATTTAGGCAATGTTGCCTAGAGACAACTTAAATATTTAGGCATGCCTAACTAGGCAACCTCTGAGACACCGCCTAAGGCTGTTATGATTATGTGCTCCATTGGCACCAAAAGTGAAGCAATTTAAGATTTACCAATGGAAAATACGTCATTATTCCAAATCGGTTCTGGATATAGATATATTCGGTTTGGCACATCTCTAGTTAGGTAGTGAATTCAGAATTCCATGTTGAAATGTTGAATACAGTCGAAGTTAATTTAGTATTTCCACTGAACTCACCCATTCGTAGTGACAGTTCCTCAAAATATTGCAGTCTTTCTAGGTACGTTATTTGTTTTTTTAAAATTTAAAACGTCTTTTAACCTGTACCTGTTTCTCTCAGTCGATGGTTGTTAAATGTTACTAAAATTACGCACTTTACGGATAATTGAATTCCATAAAATGTGCACTTACGCTGAAGGTAAACTCACCTATCCAAGAAGTCAGCTAAATTTGGATCTCACCCTTTTAGGGGGTCAAAGTTTTCGGTAAGTTTTTACCCCATTGGACCCAAGTTTATTTAAATACACAAAAATCTTTTAGATGGGAAAAACAATCCGACAACGTCAAGACAGAAAAGTGGCTCGGTGTAGCATTTGATTGTTTTTGGGAACTCTCTCAAACTGACACCCAGGTATCCTACAAAGTATTTTGTAGCGACAACCATCCCGAAGAATTCTACTTGGAAACGTTGAAAAGATACTTTCGCTTGGATTTCGATTTGGACGCAAACTGCAGCAAATGGAAAAGTGCACACAAACATTTTGCGGAAACCTCCGAAGCACTTAAAGCCGTAAGGGTACTTGATCAAGAGCCATTGGAGACTATCATATCATTTATTTGCAGTCAAAATAATCACATTAAAAGGTGAGTTGACATAGTTTTGTTTTTCCAATTGGGATGATGCGTTAAAGGAATGATTTTTGCTTATAAAATGTTTAAATGTCATGGTTTAACTTGCAAAAGAGGTCTGAGGTAAACTAAGTCCTCAACCAATATGCTTCTCTAATTAGAACAGACCTAAGCACACTTTTAGTAAGACCATACCTATAGTTATCTACCTTCTGGCCTTATACGGACTGGAGTATGTCGCTTTAAAGCTCGTAAATTCGTAATTGAATCATAATCACTATAGCACAACAACGCAAACGGGACCAACGATTTGCCCAAAAAAAAAAGTTAATTTGAAGCGACAAAGGATTTCTTCATCCGCTTTTGATACGTTTAGCAAACTAGAACACAACTAGGATGGCCAGTATTTTATATAGAATCCCCTTAGTAGTTCCAGTAAGGCCTTTATTATTTAGTTGCCTTCATAGCCCGAAGAAACAGCGGTTGGCAAGAGTAATTTTTCATTAAATTTCAGAAGAGATGTTGTCAGAGTAAATCAAAGTTATATCCGTCAATGTTCTGTCCAATTCGTTGATGTTGTGTGTCCTTTCGTGTTAACAGCATATACTTGGTCTTGTTGTCATTTACTGCTAAACCCATTTTTGACATCGATAAGTCCGACCGATGATATCAAAATTGTTGTCGTATGCTAGATATTGCACCAATTTAGAGAAAATTGTGCCTCCCGTGTTGGCTTGGGAGTTTTGCGCAATCTTCTTAAAAATGAGATTAAAGAAGTCAAATAAAAGTGCGTCGCCTTGAGAAAAATCCTGCGTAGGAAATAAAGCGAACACACAGCCTCACTCCTTGAAGAAGGCCATCGTTAAAAAGCCAAACAATATGCAGCTGGCTTCAAAGTGGCTCTACGAAATAACAATGGCAACCTGATCAGAGGTACGTAGGGATTTGTAGATGTATTCAGGGAGCTTTTTTTGGAGATATTTAATGGGTATAATCTTGCAAGAAACTAATCCACATCGAAGAGGTAACAATCCATCCCGATGGAAAACAAAAAGGCATCCGGTTGTAATGGATTACCAGCAATACTCTTCAAATACGGTGTCGTTGGCTTTGAAATGTTAATGCACTAAACTATCAACACACTGTGGGTGAGAGAAAAGACGCGATGTGACGTGATTATCAGCTCTATATGCCGTATCTATAAGAAAGGTGATGCGATGTTCAACACCTAATCTGAACTTATCCAAACATGCGATTTCTTCACTCTCGTGCTATAACTGAAAGTGAGGTAATACGAGAGGAAGCATAAAAGGCAGCTATGTCTCAGGCAGACACCGCAACGAGTGGAGTAGGTTAGAGTGGCTGCCAACTGGTAATTTAGTCCCATGTCTGGCTGTTATCAGCCTTACAGTTCCATGGAATTTCACTATGCCCAGGCACCTAGCATAGGTGAATGTTAAACAACTTTGAGATCTCTTGCAAAGATGAGCTTTGAATTTGTTGAGAATGAATCCAGGGATTTGATGGCGGCTTGGCTGTCCGAGAAGATGCTAATATGGCAGATATTGGAAGATATTACATTCTCTTTCAGCCAGGATAAAGCTTCATTGATCGCCATGAGTTCCGCCTGTAACACGATGCAATGATCCGGAAGACGCAAAGATAGGCTAAGATTTAGCCTGTCGGAGAAGAAACCAGGTTCTAGTCATTTTGCACAGGTTAGTTACTTTTCCATGACGATTTGTCTGAGATTGTGACCTAGAAACTCTTATCAAAGTCTAACCTGGTAGGGGTGTAATCGGTGTTTTAAGAATTTTAGAATTTTTGAGTGGCCAGTTTGTATATTTGACCTCTGTTGGATGGCTTTAAGAGGTATGGCTGAGTTAGCTGCTATTTGCCGAAAATATCTAGGAGCACTTACTTACTTAAGTGGGGTAGTAGGAGTAGTAGGTGAAAAATAATGTCTAGTGCTGCTGAGTGCACCACTGATACATAGACGCGCAGTTCTTTGCTATTTTTGTTGCTGTTTATATCTATCTCTAGCGCTGTCCACCATACCTACTACTCCATAAAGAAGTTTAGTGACGGAGGGTCAATGTTAGGAATTTTATATTTCCCTGCCCATTTGGAAAGTTTGTGTAGTGCGGTTTGGAGAAGTTCCTTAAGTATATTCAGGTGCTTCCATGACACTGTGATAGCAACGTCATCTGCGTAGCCAATCACGTGGCATCCCTATGCTTCTAGGATGAGTTAAAGCTCATTTACCACTAAGTTCCAGAGAAGAGAGGACAGGACTCCACATTGCAGGTGGAGTAAGTAAAGCATGGAATAGTCATTAGAAGAATATAAGTCTTATCCGCCCATTGGCTTGAGAATGTACACTCCTTTATGAGTTAATTTGAATTAATCATCGGAGTTCTTTATCGCTTTACATAGGGCTACATGAGGGTCTTTTTATTTCGGTATTATGTAATAAGTGTGCAGCGTGTGAATGTGTACGAAAAAAAAACAACTTAACTCCGACCTAAAACTTTTTACCAACCAAAATATTTCTAGAATTTCCACCATGGTCCAGTGGTTGTGCAGAAATTATGGAAATAAAATCTGCTCATACCAAGGAGTCGACCATTATACATTTCCCAGCTTAAAGTCGCTAAACGATCATCAAAGTGAGGTCTCCCTTTCCTGTGCAGTGTTCAAGTACTATGCCCCTAACCCCTTTACGTATGTCTTTAGCTGGATTCTGACCTGAGAGCTGCTAAATTTGGCTATCGTGCAAAGTTTATCTCCGGCAGTGTGCGAAAAATTCAAGAGTGCGGCGGTAACGAATGGTTCAATAAACTACGAACGTTGCCCTACAAAGAAGCCAGAGTTGAGTTGGTGTCACTTCCGGGTATTGGTTTCAAAGTCGCAGACTGCATATGCCTTATGGCACTCGATCACTTGGAGTCAGTGCCGATTGATACGCACATATACAAGATAGCTCAGAGTTCGTATCTACCAACGTTAAAGGGCATGAAATCAGTAACACCAAAGATTTACGAAGAGGTAGCTGATCATTTTCGTAACATATATGGCGAGTATGCTGGTTGGGCTCAAGCGGTAAGGATGATGTCGATACTTTTAAGTTGAGATTGCTAATGTTTACTTTTAGGTGCTGTTTTGTTCCGGCCTACAGAAGTTTCAGGAGACAAAGGAAACATCCCATTCACCAAAGAAGAAGAAAAAGAAAAATTAAATTGAAAAACAAACGTTTTTATGTAAAATAAAGAAGCTCTCCAAGCTGGCAACCATACGTTAAATAGTCTTTTTTTCTATTACATCTACACAACAATAAACAAACAAGTTTACCCACTCCTTCTTCATTTTTGGTGACTCTACAATTCCGAGTAAACCTGGTTATTAACCAACCAGGCCATGGTACAACAACAGATATCGTCATCGATTACATCGGCAAAAACCCAACATGCGCAAAGCCACATCTGTAGTAGTTGTATCATGCAAACTGCCCTTTTGGTAACCGTCTCTGTTTGAAATGCCCATGGTGGTATATTTTAATTTAACTTGTCGACCATCTGGTTAATAATCGAAAACACTGCGCTTTACATATCCTAGCCTCTTCCACCGCTCGTTTTGACTATGTCTCTGAACAGCTCGTTAAGCTCTTCGTTCAGTCTTTATCCTCAAATGAGTTCAATGCTATCGTAGACAAAGATAAACGATGTTGTCGATGATTCTACTCTCTCTTCTCCTTCCATATTGACAGGTAATGACAAGAATGCATTGATCATTAGTCTACCTCTAGGGTTCGCATTGAGTTTATATTGTACGTACCGATTTGATCTTGTTGAGTCTTTTTTCCAGAATCTGCCAAAGTGGAAAGATTCTGTGGACATTCCTTGAACCATGTTGAGACCAATCAGATTGTGGTCGGTTTCAAGCGTTCACATAGCATCTTTTCCATCAGCCTTAGTCTGGCGGATGGTAGTTTTAGCACTCTTTGCCAAAATTTCAGACGGTGTTTTTTTTATAAACTTTTTCCTGGTGAGACGAACCTATAATGCTCCAGGAGCGCTCTGAGATGATGCATCCAGTATTTTGGATGTCCGAACATTCCGAGGGGCTAACATCGATTCTGACCACTACCTTGTTCTAGCCAAGGTAAGAATGCGGATATCCACCACGCCACAACAAATCAGAAATGTTGTGAAAATATTTAACGTCGAAAGACTGCAATCGCAGGAGACCGCCAAAGCCTTCGCGCAACGCGTATCCCTTAATCTCTCGATTCACACCATACCACCAGCATCAAATGCCGAAGAACAATGACTACGATGCCAACAAGCCATTATATCAGCCGCGACTGCAAGAAACCCCTGGTTCGATGAGGAAAGCCCACAGATGCTCGCAGCCAAGAACGAGGCCTACAAGGCTAAGCTGCAGGTGAAGACGAGAGCTGTCATTGAGCTGCATAGGCAAAGTAGAAGGGAAGAACACCGGCTTTTCAGAAAGAAGAAAAAAGAGCAAGAAAATCGCGCCATCGGGGATATAGAGAGGTGCCACTCTATTAACGATGTTCGCAAGTTTTACCAAAATGTAAAACGTCAAAGCCAAGAATACAAGGCTCAACAGAATCCTGTCGAATGAAAATGGAAATATCGTAGCTGAGACACAGTCGATGCTGAGGATATGGAAGAACCACTTCTGCAGACTGTTAAACGGCGGTGACGAACAACATTCCGCTGTCAGGCAGAACGAACCATTCAATATTGTAGACGACAGCGAAAACTAACAACCACCCGACCTAAGTGAACTAAAGATAGCAATATCTTCACTCAAGCCTAATAAGGTTGCCGGATATTACGGCATTCCCGCCGATGACTTGGAGATGACGTGGCAAGTTACCTCCACCAACTCATAAGCCAAATCTGGTCGGATGAAAGTATGCCTTAAGAATGGAACCTCAGCATCGTTTGCCCTGATCCTGAAAACAACTCTAGAAGTCCAAAATGATACCCACCACCTATTCATCGAATTCAACGCCACATGCGAAAGTATTTAGAGAGACGAACTATACAGAGCCGTGTCTAGTTTTGGTATACCGCCTAAACTCGTCCATCTGTGCAAGATGACGATGGAGAATTCTCGCTGCTTCATCAGGATCGGAAACGACCTCTCCGACACATTCGATACCAAAAAAGGATTTAGGCAAGGCGATGCGCTGTCATGTGACTTCTTCAATTTGATTCTTGAGAGGATTGTGCAAAACTCCAGAGGAACAATTTTCCAAAAATCGGTGCAACTTAGCATACGCCGACGATATTGACATCATTGGTAGGACATAGACATAGTCATAGTCATAGCCACGTTTGCTAACATAGAAAAGGAAGCGGCAAAAATGTGTTTAGCAGTAAAAACTAAGTATATGCTGTCAACACGAAAGGACACACAACATCGACGAATTAGAAAGAACGTCACCATTGATAGATATAACTTTGAGGTAGTACGGGACTTTGTCTACCTCGGCTCCGCTTTTTGCTCTGACACCAGAAATTAAATGAAGAATTACTCTTGTCAACCTTCATGCTTAGAAGGCAATTTGGTAGTAAAGCCCTCACACGAACTACTAAGGAGAACCTATATAAGACACTGATCACCCCAGTCCTGCTCTACGACGCTGAAGCATGGATCGTATCAAAAGCGGATAAAGAAATCCTTGGTCGATTCGAGGAAAATTCTTCGAAAAATCTTCGGCCCCGTTTGCGTTGCCGGGCTATGGAGACGAAGATTCAACCAAGAACTGTACGGCGACATACCCTTGGTCAAAAAAACTCCGCATTGATCGTTTTTGACATGTAGAACGAATGGACACCAATACTCCGAGTCGCAGAGTTTTCGATTCACAGCCAGATGTCGGAACTCACAGCCAGTAGAGGAACTCAAAGAAGACCTCGCTTTAAGTGGCGCGCACAAGTAGAAGCCGACCTCAACCAACTTGGAGTGCGCAACTGGAGGCAGTTGGCTAAGGACCGGGCTAATTGGAGAGGCATGTTGGTTTAGGCCCAGGTTCATCCCGGACTGTAGCGCCACTTAAGAAAGTAAGTAAGTAAGCCGTCAAGGTGGTTACAAGGGTTTTACAATAGGGACGGGTTGATGATGAGAGTTTGTGGCGGCGTTTGTCAATTTGTTTGTTTATTATTCAGTGACTGATGGGAAATTACAATAACAAGTTACATTAAAACTCATCTCATCAACTTTTGGTTGCCAAATTCGAGACGACCGGTTGCACTCAGCCAGCACTCGTTCCTTAACTTGTCCTACACTCAACCACTTTGACGGCTATCAATCGTTTTAGTAAAAAAAAAACAAGACGTTGCCTAGTAGCATAGCCGCAAGGATATTGCCGATACCGCATTAACCTTTTCCGGTTCGTTAGCATTACATCCGTAAAAATGCACCCAACTTCCAGTGTTTCACCATTTTGCTTCATACACACACATTAACAAGAGCGAGCGTAGTTTAAATAGATTTTATTATAAAAAATAATTCAAAGCGATTTCAATAGGTTTCGCCCTAAAAAACAATTGTGGAACTATAATATTAAGCTGATTATCCATAATGGAATATAAAGCAGCTTCAGCTGAGGATATACTTCAATCGGTATCCAAGAAGTTCGAACACCTTACAAAAATAGAGTTTTCCTGTAACACCTGACAAAAGTATCGGGCAATCATTTTGTTCGTCATCAGCTCTCCCCATTTGTGACAATAAATAACCTCAAAACACTCTGCAGGATCCTTTAACGTCCTCCATGTTGGGTTTGATCCTCTTCATCTTGGCTCAACAGTTTTGTACCAAAGCCCATTTTAAATTTCCTCTGATTCGTGTCTTTGTCGTTTTCCTGCGGGCTGTCCGATCCATCGGTGGTCTTAATAAATGACGAGTAGAAGCTCGAGAAACTGGAACCATCCATGTCATCGCTGTTGCCATTACTGTCGTTATTTTGCTAAACAAAAAAACAAAAATTAGTTTCATCCTTTGAAAAGACTTATAGAATACAATTACCTTTAAGCAATCCTGAGGGTGTTGTTCCGCAGCGTAGTCACTAATTACCGACGCTATAGGTGAGTCAGCGATTCCCTTCTTTGAAGTGTCCGAAGGAGCCTATAATTAAATTCCAAATGTTCAATGTCCTGACTTCTGTCCTACAACCTACTCCTTACCATATTCGAGCCGGGTTCTGCCTTTACAGATGTTGCTTGAGACGACGACCGTTGGAGATGCGCGGGTGCAATTGAATGGAAGGCACCCTGTGTCTTTGTCCGGTTTGGGGCTGCCATCAAGGACTGTGTCTTGCAAACCAAGTAAAAACATTAAATACAATAAAAACAAAGCTATACAAGAAATCCACTTCCATACCGTAGTTATGTTTGTCACCGAATTGGTCAGATTGGGAAACGACATTGGTTGGTACATCATAGCTGGATGGGAATAGAACATCGATGGGGGGGGATACATCAGGCTTGTCATATACTGCAGGGACATTTGTTCATTGGGTTTGGAGTGTTGTGCCGCCGCCGCCGGGATGTAGTAGAAAGTAGGGAACATGCTTGCCCTCGGTGTAAACTGACTTTGTGCTGTTGTCTGGGATGTGTGCGGCGTTGTTAGGTCCATCGAAAACGGTGTACATAGGTTTACGTTTCGCCCTCTATGCATGGAATTCTGCCCGACTAAGTACGCATTTTGAAGTGGAGACAGCTTGTTCGTGTTGTGATGATCACTATACTCCCTCTGCAGATCGACATTTAAGTGGTTATGCTTGGTAGATTTATTGAACTCGCCCTCCCACGAGTGTGATCCACCGCGTTTGACCCCATGACCC
This sequence comes from Rhingia campestris, assembly GCA_932526625.1. NCBI lineage: Eukaryota > Metazoa > Arthropoda > Insecta > Diptera > Syrphidae > Rhingia > Rhingia campestris. The sequence goes on along the minus strand of OW052182.1, from coordinate 56,130,739 downwards.
GGGCCACTGTAATCCTGGTTCTTCTCCAACATTTTCTTCGTCTTTTCACCCAGCCGACCTCTTGACTCACGATGTTTCTTCAACATAATCTTCTCCATATCGTCGTTGTGCTTATTCAAGAGCGCCTCTGTAAGGGTAGGCAACGGAAGGCTTCCCGATGATGTGCCTGTGCCAGCATTGCTGGTATTCGTAATACTGCCTATGTTCAGGTTACTACAGGTGGTAAAGTTTGCAGATGATCCACTACCGCCGCTTCCTTCAAAGCACTGGACCGGACTCAGGGCGTTCCCTGCATCGGCGGGTTCATTGTAGGACTGTTCCAACCTAAATGCATCCACTTCGGAGGTTATGTTAGGCTTACTGTTGAAATATCGATGCAAGTTATCATTGTAGTTCAGTTCATTGTAGCTAGGTGGTGTTTCTGTCGAACTTTTGCCATCATAGTAGTCATGATGCGGTGAGATTTCGCCCAGCATTACGGAATCCCTTTCCGAGACGGTCAATTCATTCTCGTGCGGCAGATCCAGCTTCAGATCGGTTCGAGCCACCTCATCCATTAGCGTTTCCATAAACGAAGCTAGCGCCTGACATCTTCGAGAAACTTCCTGCTTTACTGTGTCCGAAGGTCGTGATAATGTCTCTGAAAGTAGTTTCAGGATTTCTTCCTTCGTACGAATGCTCTGGTTGCGGGCTTCTTCGGAGAATTTCGCTTTTAGATTAGGAATTACCTCGAATACATTGCAATGCTTGGGCCCTTGGAAGACCCTATGACTGCCAATCACAAATTCCAATTTCCTCGACCATGGATTCACGAAACTAGTCCACTTCGTTTCGAGTAGAATGTAGCAACCGTTTTGTATAAGAAAACGGTACGGTTTGCTGTAGAAAGACGAACCTGCCGTTTGACCCTTCTTCATAACGGTTTCATAGATATCCTTGAGGTTTAACAAGTCCTCGTCATGGTAGAAGTCAAGTATGCTTCTTCCGATCAAATCCTGAGGAAGGTATCCCATAGCAGATACAGCCGCAGTATCGACATGGGAGATTATTCCAGTTGCGGTGTGTCGTGTAGAGAATTTGGGACTCTTCTGGGACAGAATTTCATCCGGAACTAAGGAAGAAAAGTTAAAAAAAAAAGTAGAACGGATGCTTATTTGTCGAATAATACCTTTATATGAGCTTTTTATAGGGGTGGCACAAATAACCAGCAGCATATTGGTGCCATTCGACACGAGGAAACTGTCGGAACGTGCTTCCTCTGGTGCTTCACGGAATGTTAATCCCAAACGGAAGGGCTCGTATGTTACCGATTTTCCAATAACATTATATCCACCGGATTTCAAGCCCCTGTATCGTCTAAGCATGACGCAGAATGTAGTGCGTGCATCTTTTGGCACACCGCTACGAGGTTCGGCTATAGGGATTCCAGTTGTTATCTGACTTGCAAAGGTGGATCTGTCTTTGGGATGAACGAAATCAATGAATGACCTGCCCAGCCACATACCACGTGGAAAGCCGAGGACATCGGTAATACTCGGAGTGGTGAATAGAACTACTCCATCGTGCATTGATATTACACAGCAGAAACTCTCCTGAAATTAAAAAAAAAAGTCGTGAAGTAAATAGATTTCTTAATTAAGAGCTCTTTTATATTTCAATAGATTTGTATGGCCCGATAATTCTTGCTGTCGAAGGTTGACATGTTTTTAAAGAGCTCTGTACTGAGGAACAGGATTGAGCGCTAAAATCGCCTTTTTTAAAACACCTACTTTGGGGGTCTCTCAAGGAGGATATTTTACCAAATTTTCCCATAGAGGAACACCACAAGGCGGCGTCATCTCCCCTCTTCTCTGGATAATGGTTATGAATAATATTCTAGTAAAACTAGACGAGGAAAAGGTCAAAGTTGTGGCGTATGCATAAGACGTGGTGATCAGGAAAATTTCCCTCCGTGATAAGCGAAACCATGGGGCTGATCTATATAAGGTTAGCACCTGGGCTGCATGTTGTGGCTTCGGTGTTAACCGGTGCAAAACGGAATTAGTGCTATTGACCGCCAAAACCAAAATAACCGATTTTACCCTCCCCCGTCTAAATGGCCAACCACTCACGCTATCTTCCAGCGCTAGGTATTTGGGTATCATGCTTGACCCAAAACTTATCTGGAAACACAACATCGAACACATAATAAGGAAGGCGTGTGTTGCTTTCTTACATCAAAACCTTTGGAAAGAAGTGGCGACTTCAACCAAAGACCTTGTGGATGTACTGTAGCTGTAGTATGTCCAATTTTCACATATGGCTCACTAGTATGGTGACCCGCGTTGAGCATAAGCTACAACCTTCCAAAACTAAAAAGGCTGCAAAGAACATCCAGTGTAGGCACAACAGGCGCACTGAGGTCGGCGCTAACGGATGCCTTTACTCTACTATTGCATCTCTTGCCCCTCGACTTACAAATTAAAGATACCGCACTATGCAGCGCTGTAAGACTCAAGGAGTCAGGATGCTGGACTGCAAGGACGTATGGCCAGAGTAATATCCTGGACTCGTTATCAAACGGCATGGTCACGTTTCCAACTGACGACATCACACCCACACTAAGCTTCAAGAAAGGCTTCTAAGTAGGCTTTCCTACCAGAGTTCAGTGGAAGGGGAATGAAATAGTAAGGGATTTCGATACGGTCGTCTACACCGAAGGATCTAAGATGAACTGTGGGGTCCGGTGTCTACTCGGAATCACCGAAAATATCAGTATCATACCCTGCTGAATAGAACCCGTTCAGATATCGCAAGAATTACGGCGATAGTCACGCGGCACAAACTAGGGATCCCGCATACAACCCCCAATGCTGCAGTAGCAGAAACGCAAATCAAGGGCCAGATTGCGTGCATTAGACCAACCACTCTTCTACGATCTTGGCGACATTTCGGGTAAAAGGAAACCAGATCTAAAAAAGGTCACAGGAGTCGTGGTAACAAAAAGGCACTTTAGTGCTACTTGAGTTCATGCTGAACCGAGCGGTGCCGAGGTAAACAGAGTCCCGTACCTCAAGTTTTATCTGTCAATGTGGACTTTCTGTCCAATTCGTCGATGATGTGTGTCTTTTCGTGTTGACAGCATATGCTTGGTCTTTAAACCATTTTTGCCGCTTTCTTCTCTAAACTAGCAAACGTGCCAATGTCATCACGTTGAGTTGATGTCATTATAAGTATAGATGCACCGATTTATGGAAGATTGTACCACTGGTGTTGGCTCGGGACAATCTTCTCAGGAATGATATAAAAGAAGTCACATGCACTGTGACATTGCCTTGCCCAACATTTTTTGGTATCAAATGTGTCTGTGAGGTCGTTTCGGACCCTGATGGAGCAGCGAGCATCGTCATCCTGCAAAGATGGACGAGTTTGGGAGGTTTACCAAAACTAGGGCTCTGTATGCTGTCGTATGCGGCATTGAAATCGAAGAACTGGTGGTGCGTATATACCATTTTGGACTTCTTAAGTTTTTTCCAAGATCTGCCAAAGTGGGAATATATCATCAGTTGTGGACTTTCCTGGCCTAAAACCACTCAAGGGCCGAGCAGGTTGTTGTTAAACGGTTGCAGGCGTTCACATATTGCGGCAGATAGGAACCATTTGGCGATGTTGAGGAGACTTATTGTAGTTGGGGTAGTTAGAGGGTCTCAGTTTTTGTTGATCTGGCAAACAATGCTGAGGTTCCATTATTCAGGCATACATTAATCCGACCGAATTTGGCATTTAAGTTGGTGAATGTTACTTAGCAAATTATTTCCAACGCTTTATAAAACTCGTCAGGAAGGCCGTAATTTCCGTCAACCTTGTATAAGTTTGTATATCGCTATCCCAACTTCACTTAGATCGTGTGGTAGGTATTTTTCGCTGTCGTCGCCAATGTTGAATGGTTCGTTCTGTCTGACAGCGGTGATTGTTCGTAATCGCTGTTTCATAGTCTGCAGAAGTGGTTTTTCCATATTCTCAGCATCGATTGTGTCTCTACTACAATCTTTCCTTGTTTATCTCGACAGGATTCAGTTTCTTCTTTCTGAAAAGCCGGTGTTCTTCCCTTCTTCTTTGTCTATAGACCAAAATGGCAGTTCTCGTCTTCACCTACAGGTAAGGCTACTACATCTGTCGGCATTCTTCATCAAACCAAGGATTTCTTGCTAGTAGGCGCGAGAAACTTAGCACATCAGTTGGGTATAATCTGATGGCTTGCTGACATCGTTGCCATTGTTCTTCGACATTAGATGCTGGCGGTATAGTGTTGATCGAGAGGTCGAGGGATACGTTTAAATCTTTTCACAATATTTCTGATTTTTTGTGACGTGGTGGATATCCGCATTCTTACTTTGACTGCAACAAGGTAGTGATCCAAGCCCCACGGAATGTTCGGACACCTAAAATACTGGATTCATGCTTCTTGTCTATCGCAATATGATAAATTTTATTGACAGTTCATTGATCTGGAGACCGCCATGTCCCCTTATGAATATCGATGTGAAGAAACCCTTTGCTGGCTATTGTGGCATTTCGTTCCGAAGCGAAGTCAGTAAGCCTTAAGACGTTGTGTCGTGTAGACTGTATTTTTTAAGATGTCCTCTCTTTCTAGCTTTGCGTTAAAATCTCCAAGCACAGTTTTAATATTGTACTTCGATAGTCGGTCATAAGTTTTGTCAAGGAGCTCGTAGAAGTAGTCTTTCGCTATATCATAGTTTTCTTTATGTTTCTATATAGTTTGAAGAATTTTTATCGGAAGACCGAATGAATAGCTTTAAGCTAAGAGCATTAATCAAATTAAGTATATAAAATTGAAACAAATAATACGGGATAAAGCTCCTCCCATAGAATGTCCGACGTTCTCAAGCAAACAAAGGAAAATTGGTTAAAAAAGCAAGCTTATCTTTTGATACTAGGATCCATAAATCTTACTCACTAATTACGCAAGCCTAACCACAAAATCAAATGTACTAAACGGGCATGTATCATGTAAGGGGCCTACAAGTATCCCTACAAAAATAGTATTTTTTGTCCAGCAGGATCGCTAGGAAACACTGCCTTGCTTTTTTCACAACCATCCATATGTTCTTGTGTCTTTCTTGCACGATGGCGCTACCTCCAGTATTATGCCGAATCCAAATGGCGAAATTAAGATAAACTTTTGCGTGACAATTGATATTACTATGACAATTTGTCAGATCCTCGCGAGATACCCTAACAAATGCAAACAAGAAATAAAAACAAATCCAATCATTCAACTACATACCTCCTTTAGCTTTTCCGTTTTTGAAATTGGTTTTGGATCTGGTTTACCAGGTGCCGGCTCAACTTTCTCCGCGGTAGCTGAAATTACACAATCCAAACAAGATAAAAACAAAAATAACATGCGACCTAAAGGCAGTTTAAGCATTATGAGGCTTAAACACCCAACACATAAGCATTAAGGCTGAACTATAATAAAAGATGGTTGCGGACTACCACTTCCGAAACTGTGCGAACACATGCAATTTGTATTGTACGACCATAATAACTTTTCGCTTCGTTTCGCTCAGTTTTCGTTCACTTTGGCTCACTTGCGAAAAAGCGAATTCATTCGTCTTTCACTTTCTTTTGTTCTTTCATACAAAAATTTGACATTTCACTTCAACAGCTGTGTGCATTAAAATTTGTAAGTTCATAAGCAACGAAATTTTGTTTTTATTGTTTGTAAGGCAAGTGCGTTTACAAAAGTATATTGTGGGCAACTTGAGTAATTGACAGTACTGAAGAAAACTTAACGTAGAATTTTGACATTTGCTTCCGATTGCTTCCGACTATTATAGTTCAGCCTTTATTCACACATAAAAAAATATGCACAGGACTATCTGCAATAAGTACGTTATCAATGGAAGAGTTCAATTACCCATTAAAGGTGATGGCGATGGAAGTTGTAAAAAACTTTCGGACTTATTTCGCTCAATTGAATCATCATCGACGGAGATTTCTTTAACATCCTTTTGGCGACTACTTTGGCCTGTGCAATATTGAGTTATTGAAAACATATACGCATTAGATAATTTATTTCAGGATACGTACCGACACTTTTTTCCACTGCGGTTAGTTGATGTTCGATTGGGACTTCCTTGGACGTAGTGCCTTCTTCTTGATTCTCTAATGTGTTCGTACCGGTCTGTGAGGAACATTTTAACTTCTTTTTCTTACGTGACTTTTCCTTGACGCGTTTCATGTGCATTTCACTAAGTTGAAGATTAGAGATAGATGATATGGGCTTAGGTTAGATCATAAAGTGATAATACCTGCTACTTGTTTGGGTTGATGGTTTGCCCCCATATCCACTGCTTCCAGAGGAGTGACTGCAACTGTGTCTGGATTTGGAACTTCCACTAGAAAAATTAGGTTTGTTAGAATGGTTGGCCTACATGAGCCTTAAAAAGTTGAGTATTGGATGATTTAATAGTGCGGGCTTAAATCTCGTTTTTTTATTTATTAGGATATTTAACCAAACAAATCGAGTACAATATCAGAAGGAAATCCAGTTTCATGTGAAAGTCACTAACCACCTGTAACAAATCACGAAAGCTCTGGCCAGAATACTACAGGAACTGAACTATTAAAGGGGCACAGAAGCTCGCTATCTAAGATGGTAGGTGCTAGCGCTCCATCTGCTTAATAATGCTGAACAGATCATACATCAGCACAATAATCGGTGACCTGACAGGACACTGTCCTATTGGCCTACATGCAAAAAGACTTGGCCTTTTCAGCAATGAATTCTGTAGAAGCTGCCTGGACGAGGAAGGGGAGGAGAGTATTACTCACCTTCTTTGCACTTGTCCGGCTCTCTCAGTAAAAACTTCATCTGGTCGACTACTTCTTCGATAATCTAGGGGATCTGGCTAATATCAGTGTCAGAAACCTCATAAGCTACATAGTTAGCTCTCAATGGTTCAATTAGGCGTACGAATATAGGGTAGTCGAAGAATCCAAGTGGTACCACAACGTACCTTTTTTGGTCTAAGTGTGCACGCACATCGCGTGCAGCCACTGCAACCTAACCTAACCTAAGGTGGTAGGGACACTCACTGGTTTTAACTTCTAACATTGTAAATTAATATCTACGACTCACTTCCTTAAGTGACAATAAATCAGAAAGGACAGAGAAAACACCAAACTTTGCTTGAGGAAGAGAACAAATTCAAGCCACCCTTTCCAAGATATCCAATAACTTTCCCAAATCCCATCTTTACAGGTTTCTGAAGACATTAAGATCGCTGAATATAGTTCAATGACCCAAAGTTACACGTGGTATCACAATGGACCAAAATTGGTGTAAATGTGCTGGCGAACGCTGGTAGCCCCTCTAACCCAAAGTGAAATAAGGAAAGACACGAGCCTACATACAAACGGAAAATCTCTACTTACCGCTAAGAAGTGTAGCGATCCGTAAACCTAACCTAAAACAAAAGGTACTTCATATTGGTTCACAATTTTATTTCCCTGGACAAACCTTCGAGTTGTCAACAACCTGGTTTGAGGACTTAGAACTCCAGAATATAAACAGCTCTACATAAGAACTGAAGGTAAACCTAGATCTTGAATTCTTGCGAAGAGATCCTTAAATATCTTGCTAATCACAAATTACACCAATTAGGACAAAGGATTACAGACAGAAACTATTTGGTGGTTTCGGCATACTTGGCTCACGATCATTGTGGGACCGATTCCTCAGAGCAGCCTAAGGAATCTGGTTACGGAGGCAGTGACACGCAAAACTGCCCTCATCATAGGGTGTGATGCTCGCACATCATACTATATAGGGTAGCTCCAACATTAACGAACGAGGTGAGTTACTCTTTGATTATACTTTAGACCTCCTCCTTGTCATTTGGGCTCCGTGACCATACCTTCATAAACGGAATTAGGCAAGAAGTGTTAGGCATTATGCTTCCCTTCTACAACATAATCAACCTAACTAAGAACTGTAGAGTCTCTAACGAGCACTTCTTCCAAGACCACAGATACATCTATTTCACTTTGGACGACTCACCTCCAGAACTAAAAGTGTTTACAAAATACACATTTTTGGCGCGACAGGTTCGTTAGTACCCAGGGCCTAGCTTTCTCACACCATTCATGTGTGCGTGTGTACTTGAAGCACGATGGCGGGACCTCCTGTTTTATGCCGACTCCGAACGGCTAAGTTGAGATAAGCTATTCTTGACAAATGATACTACTCGAATGATTTGTCAGATCATCACGAGAGGAGGGTCAGTGAAAAATCATTTAGGTGTTGCTACGGCTGGGAATCGAACCCAGACCTTCTGCGCGGCAGTTCATCGCACTAACCATCGCGCCACTGAGCCCTCACTAAAAGTGTTTAGGAATCCCCAAAAAACAACCAACAGGTGATTATATCGAGACATTTTAGCCAAAAAAACGTCTCTTTGACACCTGAGAACAACTGAGAACTGAATAACTTTGTGGCAACCCTATCACGAGCCCTAAACGATGCAAAGTCATCAGCCTATATCAGACGGCCTCGTGGGAAGGCCAAGCCAATCTGGTGGAACTCCAAACCACGGCACTCTTAGCGAATAATGTAGGCAACTATTCAACAAAGCCAAGAGCTCCAAAGAGACACTTTAAGTCGTCTCTCAAAACTTACAAAATCCTATTGAGGAGGGAGAAGAAAGGTACACCTTCTGTGGAAACATAGAAGAAACCTCAGAGGCTTCTAGAGTTCTAGACCTCTTAAACCCCTCTCCACCAATATCTACTTACTTAAACTAGACGGTCAGTGGACAACCTCCAGTATGGAAACCATTTATCTAGATAAGAAATTTAACTGGAAAGCCATTGTCCAAGAACGTGTAGACACAGGTAAAAAGACTTTCTCTGTCCATCATTAGACCAATAATCTTGTATGGTTTGTTAGTCTTGTGGACATCCTCCAACCATAATCTTCGCAGCAGAGTAGGGATTAGTACTCCCGACATATTGAGGTCTCTGCAGGAGACAAGGCAGCCTTCCATCCTCTTCCAAGCATCCGCGATCGCTTGATCCTTAAGCCTGAGGTTCGGTCTTTTTTGTCGCCTCGAACATCGAAGACTGGGATCTGAAGATTCTTTTGGCTGGAGCATTATTGTTCATTCGCTCTATGTGGCCGAGTTATTTTACCTTTTGTAGTACATCCACATCTTAGCACAGCTCATAAAGTTTTGTTTTACGTTGTAGCGCTTTAATATGTGGCTCTTATGTCATCTCCTTTTGGTACTTGCAAATATCTTTATACCAAGGGCGTCTTTTAGGGGTAGACTCGGGCGTTATCCGGCTCGCTTAGGCCAACGTGAAGTCTCTTTTTTTGCACCATTTGCAGCTTCTTCTCATTTTACAGTTGGGGTCTGAATTTGGCTGCGACGATAAAACGGTCAGAGTCAACGTTTGTCCCTCTAAATAAGTCTCGTCCGGCGGTTGGATGAGTTTCTCTTAACTATGAGCACATGGTCGATTTAATTGGCGTTTCGAGTATCTGGATATCGCTAGGTTGCTTTGTCGTCAGAACCTAGTGCTGCTGATCACAGTATTACATGCTGATGCGAAAGCGTTAGACAGAAGCCATTATTTGATGTCGTTTCGTGAAGGCTTTAATTTGCAAATAAGCCGCCGAACATGTTTTCCTTACCGATTTTCGCATTGAAGTCCCCAAGATTTTCACATCGTTCTTGTGACAGGCTCCTCCTTGATGGGGTCTTGAATCTCATTGTTAGTGGCGTGTGCACAGGTAGGCAGGTGATCAGTAATCGGCTTAAAGTCGATTACTCTTGACCTTAGTCGGCTGGGGTCTACTGCGATAAAATCGCACCAAGCAGAGATCCTAGCCATACTCGAAGCTGCCGAATCGGCCAGAGTATTGGACCTACCACAAGAGGATATCTCCATTTACGTAGATAGTCAAGCGGCCATAAAAGCTCTGGCAACCAACATAATAAAATCACGAATAGTTGGATGCTGCCGCACAGAGTTAAAGGCTCTTTGTAACCAGAATAAAGTCCAAATTATCTGGGTGGCAGGACATAATAACATTCCAGGAAATGAGAAAGCAAACGAGTTAGCTAGACCAGGATCGTTCAGCTGCATCTCCTTATGCAGCGAAGAGTTAGACCCCCTCTTTCTTCTAAAGCAGGCAATAACTAGATAAACTCAAAGTGCAACAAAATCTAGGTGACATAACGTTAACACTTGTAAACACACCAAAGACCTTTGGCCGGAATTAAGCGCTTGCAAATCAAATAAGATTATAGCTCTAAACAGAGCTTCCATTTCTATAGCGGTAAGAGTGATAACAGGACACAACCTGTTGGGGAAGCACTCTCAAAGAATCTGACTAGCAGACTCACACCAAATATGCAGAAAATGCGGCGACCCAGAAGTCGAGAAGGGCATCCCACACCTACTCTACACTGTCTAGCGATCTGCAACAGCCGCAACAAACTCCTTAGTAGCTTCTACTACGAGGACCTAACGGAGCTAGCAACGAAACCTATAGCGCATATCGTCCGTTTCTGCTGCAATTCGGGATGGAGCAAATATCTGTTCGAAGCGGATGGAACAACGCAGATCACAACTTTTGTATCACGCTCATTATATCTTTTAAACGTTCTTTTCAGGTACACTTCTTTTTAACAAAGGGTATCGATATGGGCCCATGTAGGCCTATGCAAGTTTGACGACTCACCTGAGTGTCAACAGCCCATTAAACCTAACCTAAGTCGGCTGCCAAATATGTGTAGCCTTGGTGGCAGCTGTAATAAATGTCGGATGTTTTTCGTTTTTTGTATATTTGATCAAGTCTTATTTCCGGAATCACGGTAATGTGTGCCCTGGACCGATTGAAGTTTTTGAGTACCACTCGGATGTACAGGGTCCTTACGTTCCAGGTGCATAGTCGCAAAGTCGTTTTCGGTGGTCCTTCCATGTCTAGTTGGCATTTGAGGGTATCCGTTATCCGGGGCTGTTGTCTCTCTCATAACCAGGCTTTTTTTAAGGAAGGAAGTTACTCTGACGGCACAACACACAACCTAGAGGGCCAGTTCTAAGTTATTAGTTACTTCTAGGACACAGGCCATTAGTATTCACTATTCTGTTAGCCTTTCGTCTCATCCGCCACCATTTCTGTTTAAGGGACCCTTGAGATTCCTTGATGATCAGCCTCCGCACACAAGATGAGTTTAGTTTTGAAGGTGAGGGGACTGAGATATACGATGAGAAATAGTTGAAATTCTTCAAACGAGTTTGTCTGAAAGAAATTGTATGTCATTCGGCTCTCATACGCGTTTTATGAGCCGAGCTAACAACATCAATGTAATTGCATATACTCTCACACAAACCTAAGAGGTTGCGAATTGTCAAAAGTGCTCAAGGCAAATGTCAATTTGGATAGAAATACTAACACAATGAAAAGGGGTTCATGTATACTATTTGTTCTGCCACCATATTCATCTCTTATGCCAGATTTAAACTCATCTCGTGTGTTAAGGCCCAATATGTCAAAGCAGTTCAAATAGGTAGTTTACATTGTCTATCATAACTTGGACATTGGACACCACCGTTAATTCCATCTTGGAAATTCTTCCGTTGCGGTCTGGGTAGGTTTTTTCATTAGAGATCTTTTGCCAAGCTATGATTTTGGACCGCGATTGGTATTTAATTTCCCACCTACCCCTCATATCTGCAGAGTGTTTCTATATCCGCGATTCTTAATCGCGTTCGATGGGAGACTAGAAACTCCACACGGACCATCGACGAATGGCTATCGATAAATGATCGAGACTCGCAATATGGGCCTATGTCAATCAGCAGAGAGTTTTTGGGCCACCCTATACAACACAAACGACACAACATTATCTAAACATAAATGCAGATTAAAACATTTATTTACAACTCAATTCTTAAATTGACATGGATTTTTTCTGAATTAAAAAATATTCAAGTAGGTACCAAATTGTCTATTCCTCGAATTGTTATTCTAAAGATTTACCATGGAATATGTTTTTATTTTTAATTCCTATTCATAGGTTTGGCCTTTGCTTTATGATGTTTCCATCGTTTTCTATTTTAAAGATGCACCTTAAAATTTTAAACTCAAAAATACACTCACGCTCCAAAAAGCAATATCGAGCGATCTAACCTTAACCCTCAATTTGTCTTTTTTTTTTAATTTTTATTGACTTAGTCTCTCCAATTGAATTTTGCATGACTAACCTCGGGGTAGCAGAAACTCTTATACCTGACTGCAACGTAAACTCACAAACAACCGCACACATGATTGCACGTTGTGCATCTGCTGTTCTGCATTTCTGCAAATACGACTCACCTTCTTTGTGATTGACTGTTGCAGCAACTGTTTGAATACCCTGAGTCTGACACTTTTGTGTTATGCGATGATTCTGTCGATTCACCCTCCATGGTACAGATCTCTAAAAAGAAAAAAAAACCAAACGGCATTATTATGAATATTCATATACAATAGATACATTTGTTTGTAAACATCGATGTAATCACGTTCTCAACATGTTGTGCCACATTTACAACGACGCACGAAAGCTTTTTAAAGTTCCCTATTCCCATGCTTACAACTCTTTCAACCGATAGAATCTAACCCGTATATAAACGCATCATCCAATGGGGTATATATTTAGCAGACTTATTCAAATTGTGCAACTTGTAAGGATCCATAGAAACCTCCATACCAGCATCTATTCGTGAGGCACGAATTGTGTGCTTTGAAATGTTCTTAGAATAAGTGCTGCTATAAAAGTGGAAGGGATCCCAACGCAAAAATCTCTAAACTTTGTTATTCACGTGCAAAAACATTCGCTTGGGTTTAAATACCACCTTACGTAAAGCTTTGCATACTTAGTTGTTGTCGATGACTGTTGTTTCCTCACCATTTGATATGGCTATTCTAACTTAATGCCTACAGTAGGTGTTAATAGTTTTGATACGGCAAATGAAAAATATATAATTGCAGGGATTATGATTACTTTTTGTTTTGTTTGATAGTTGTAATGTCTTTTTTAATACTACAGACTATAGAATATATATTGCTTATAAAATAAATTAAAAAAACGTATTATAAGGCTACAATCCGCTGTGCTAATCGGATAAAACCCTATTCCATCTTATCCTTACATTAAAAATGGGTGATTTTTAAAGCGTAGTTTTTTTTTTTAAATCAAATAAAATACTTAAATTTGGATCAAATATTCAAAATGTTGATTGCATCGATAAATAGGCCTTTGCCATTTACGTTTTAAAGACAACTTCATGCAAATTGTCCGTTTCAAATTGTCACTTTTTCGAGCATTTCGGCCTGTATTCCACGAATTACGCGTATTATGTTATCCTGCATGTCTTCAATCGTGTTCGGCTTGTCCACATAGACTAACGACTTTACCCACCAGAAATAATCAAGAGGCGTTAAATCGCATGATCTTGGCGGCCAACTCACAGGGCCATTTTGAGAGATAAGCTGCTTACCAAATTCATCCTTCAACATTTCCATTATTTCACGAGCTGTGTGGCAGATAATGTAAGATGGCTTAACGTGAGCACCTAGCCTTTACGGCTCTTATCTCAAGGTGGGCCTACCCACATATCGCAACCATTTTTAAGTGTGGTTAGCACCCCAACGCAGCTCGCGCACAACTTCGGTAGCAATTCGAAAATCATGTGTTAGGCACGAACTTCAACCTTGCTAAGGTGTCGAGGCTATCTGCACCTCTTGCATTCTAAAGCCAACCTCTTTTGAATGCCATACGCTTCAACGAACTTCTGACAACCACAACCACCACGATACTCCCACAAGGGGGCCTACCTCAAAATCAGTCTAGGACATTGTCCTAGGGGCTCTGATTCCCGTGGTACCATTCTATAGTCAATGGTGAGACTCCACACCGATTTCTTATGGGCTCCATAACAACCCAGTCCGGTCTCGAAGTTACTAAGTCACCACCAATCAGGCAGTAATCAGTGGCAACAACAAGTAACTTTCCCACTTCATGCACCGTTTACTCTAGTTGTTCATTGAACACACGTTTGTTCATTCAACAAAAAGAGCTTGACTGCCTCGCCTTTTCGGACATAACTTTATTCGGTAACCGAACAAAGAATGTCCTTACGGCGAATTATAGCAGCCAAATGGTTGTGGATCAACATGAAGTCGGCTTGGATTGGTTCACGATGGGCTTTCACAGTAAACTGCTATGACCACATTCACCGCAGATCGCTAAGTAACGAATTAACGAAACTAGCTTTCCTGCGGCTACCTCTATCCACCACCTGAGGACGCGCCCAGTAGGGGCCCAACCCCCCTGGGGAGCTGTGTGGCAGGTGGCACCGTATCATGGCTCGGTATCGTTCGCCGTTGACGGTAACGTTTCTCATACGGTCGTCTTTGAAGAAAAATGGACGGATGATGCAACCAGCCCATAAACCATACCAAACTGTCGTTTTTTCGGGATGCATCGGTAATTCTTGTATGGCATGTGGCTGTCCATCACTCCAGATGCGATAGTTTAGCTTATTTACGTATCCGTTGAGCCAGAAATGAGCCTCATCGCTGAACACAATTTTTCGATAAAACAGCGGATTTTCATGGCCCATTCACCAAAAATTAGACGTTGTGGTATGTCATTAGGCTTTAATTCTTAAACAAGTTGAATTCGATAGGCTTTCAAACCCAAATCGACACGTAAATTGTCCATGTGGTTGAGTTACACATGTCCAATTGCTGAGAACGGCGACGAATTGACATTTCACGATCTTCATTAACATTCGACGCTACGCCTGCAATATTCTCTTCGGTACGCACTGTACGCATGTGAGTCGATGGTTTAATGTCCAAGAAAAAGTAAATTTGGTAAATTTGCACGATTTGTTGATTCACCAAGTCCCAACGGTTGACCAAAAACAACGGTTTTTTGAAAAGTGGGCTGACAGTGGGCGGACTTTAAAAATGTTTACACTTGTTCTGCTTTTTTAACTTTCTCTTACAAAGAGAAAGATATTGTTTTCGTGAAAATTTTCGACCTCGAGATTTTGATTGATTCTAACATTACGATGATAGCGGAGCCTAAAAAAGTGGTTTTTGGAATTCCGTCCGTCGGTCCGTCGGTCCGTCTGTCCGTAATGGTCTCCCCAGCCTAAACGGCTTGACCGATTTTCTTCAAACTTCGTATCCAAGCTTGTTTTGGTCATAATTCTAGGCCATTTTTTTTGTTTGCTTTTAGCCATGTTATTAACGGTACCTGCCATATAAAAATTACACATAACCTCAATTTTCTCGAAAACGGCTCTAACGATTTTGTTTAAACTTGATACATACTATAAGCATATTAGTTCCAACAAAACTGCATACCCAGTTTTTTCGAGAAAATCCATATAACGGATTTTGTCATTCAGGCCATATAAAGAAAATTGTTAATTTCTCGCAAACTATTATGTCAAATTTAATGAAATTTAATATATATGCTACTATAATAGTTTTAAACAATTCCACATAATTAGTTTTAGCCCAACTATCACTTAACGGAATTTTCAGTTTTGGCCAATAACGAAAATTAATTATTTTTCACATAGACACCGATTCCTTCAAATTTCGGAGTAAACGTTCGTATAATCACATTTCGCAATTTTTTATAATTTTTAGCATTAATTAACCCAACTCGCTGTGAAAGAGAAAGTTGCGTACGACCCAGTCGTGCACCCACCACTCGTTTATAATTTGCGAGCACTCTGAGGGCTCAGTGGCGCGATGGTTAGTGCGATGAACTGCCGCGCTGAAGAAGCTCTGGGTTTGATTCCCAGCCATAGCAACACCTAAATGATTTTTCACTGGCCCTCCTCTCGTGATGATCTGACAAATCATCCGAGTAGTATCAATTGTCAAAAATTGCTTATCTCAACTTAGCCGTTCGGAGTCGGCATAAAACAGGAGGTCCCGCCATCGTGCAAGATGTACACACGCACACATAAATGGTTGTGAGAAAGCTTTTCCCTGGGTACTAACGAGCCTTTTGCGTCAAAAATGTATTTATTTTTATTTGCGCACTCTGAGATGTGAATACCTTTTATATTGCACAGTGCGAGAGTTTAAGCTTTTTTCAGACTCAAGCTACTTGTTTACATGACTGATTTCCTCAAGATGTTTCACAGTAGTTCACACATGCATGGTTATCACATTCAAAATATTTGACAATTCTATTTCAATATTTTACCAGTCTATTTCAATATTTTACCAGTCTCCAAGAATGATTTTGAAGCTTTATTAGCCCTGGTAAGAATCGAAATCACAAAATATGACACAGTAATCCGCTGACGAAACATTCCATAATTGGGGAAAAGTTTCATATATGACGATTAATTTTTATATAAGCTCGCTATTCCACATTGTTGTTTGCGCGTCCTCGCTGAAATATTGCATTAAATGGCAAGCTGCAAACACGCAAACAGTTCATGCAAAAAAACTGACGTGTTCACATGACATTCTACATTATTGCCAAAATATTTTGCTGCAAACACATGCAAATTTGATTACAGGCGACAATTTTCTACAAATTTATTCCTCGTTTGTACGTAGCTCAAGGAAAGTAGGAAAAAGAAGGAAGAAGGTACCGATGCACATTTATAATGAGCTATAATGGGAAGAAAAAATAAAGCTTGATCAAGCATTCCTCATTCGTGGAGATATTTTGACGATGTTCGAGTGAAACTAATGAGTTCGCTATTTCTATGACTCCTATAAGTTTGTTCGCACGCGTTTGAATCCTTTCTAGGAGGTGCAATGCTGTTTTTGGTGCATCCGACCAAACGTGGGCGTTGAACTAAAGTTTAGGGCGCATAAACGCTTTATATATTATAATTTGGCCAGATCAGCAGGTGTGAAATATTTCTTACATCGATTTAACGACTTCAAATAATATGTGATCGTTCAAACGAAAGTCGTGACTAACAGATATACCGAGCATGGAAAGTTTTTCGGTTTTATCGACGTAAGTGCAATTTATGGGTAATGGCTTTAGATTTTGATTTTGCTTTGGGAATCATTGAATTCCACTCTGTTGGATTTGCCTATTTGATAATGTTGTTGTTTAGAGTCCACGTCCGATGGTAAGGGACGTGGGCCTGAATTAGATTAAAAGTTGCATACAGGATAATAATTATCAAAAATGAGAAAGCGATTCGGTGATAAGACAGAGCCTTGAGGAATATCAGCATTTATTTGGTGAGTTGCTGACTAGAAACTGTCTAAAAAAAACATGAATTGAACGTTTTTAAAGCTAATTTCTAAGACATAAAAGCCATCAATTCTAAATGCACGCATTTTCGACAAAAGGGGTTTATGCAAAACCTGTCAAATGTCTTTGAAATATCAAGCGCAACAATCTTGTTAGAGAAAACCATGGTTTGACTGGTTTCACTTTTCGATGAGATATGTCAACAGATCACCAGTGGACCCCTGTTGCTGCGAAAACCGTACTGACTGAGAAGTTTTCGTGTTTCGAGATATTTCATAAACCGACGTAATTATCAGCGTTTCCATGACCTTGAAAAGAAGGGACGTAAGTGCAATTGGTCATTACCTGGAAGGAGAAAAGAATTCGTCGTTTGTACAGACTGGACAATGCAGTTTTCCATCTACTCGGAGAGTCCTGATGTGTAGGATAGATAGAAAAGTTTTAGCAATGGTTTTGCTAGCGTAGAAGAACACCTCTTCAGAATAGTCGAGATCAAATGAAAGTCTTGAAACTGTACGAGTATGAATGTGAAACAGATCCCATTGAATGATCTACGTCCTCAAGGACAGGAGGAGACGGGGCACAATCTGGCAACGTAGAACTGGCTGCGAAATGCGCAGCAAGCATATTGGCTATGTCTAAAGTACAGAATGCTGGGTGATGGGTGACATTGTGGATGAACTTCGGCTCGGAACTGATGATGAGGATGAACTTTTAAATGTTTGACAAAAGACCAAAAGTTTTTACTACCTCTGGGACATTGTAGAATATTTTGGCTCAACTTTTATTCAAAGAGGTATTCGGCACGCTTTAAATGGACATACAGTCATTTCTGACTTTTTTGAAGTTTGTTTGGTTTTCCTTGTTTGGGTTGGTCTTGTGAGAACTTTGACATAAATGTCAAATAATTTGTTCGTCCGTATTGATTAAAATTCAAATTGAAGCAGTCAATGCTTTCCATAATGTGGATGTAAACTTCTTCTTTCGATTGCCTATCTGTAAATTTCCATTAACCAGCTGGCATAACCACACTTCTGAATGAAGTAATTGCATATATCGGATTATTTTTGTCACGTTGTGAGAAATGCTTTCTGGGTTTTGTGGGAATTACGGATGTCTGCATGGCGTGTTAGCAATGGGGCTGCAATACAAGTGCTCCATAAAAGCTCTCTCGTACTTTTTATAGTGAAAGCGATTGACCTACGTATGCATACAGTATACTTGTATGTAAGAGTTTAAATGATTTTATTCTTTTTTAATTATTCTGTCATTAAAACCACTGGGCCGGAAAGCTGCTTTGGTTATTATCTGACATATATTTGAGTGGGTACCAAAACGGATTAATTTTAAAGGGCTAGGGATTATGAATACCCTTATAGGGTTTAAGCAGGTGCAGTGTAATAACCTCCGCGGAAATAAGCACTATGGGACATATTCGAACTTTGCATACACCCAAATTCGCAATCGCATATATGCAAAGCGTGAACCCTCCTAGGTAGGCTCACTGGATGGGTGCAAAATTGGATGTATGCAAAGTTTGAGTACGGATTGGGGGCTTGGAATATTTGTTGGATTTAGGTTCCGTGCTAGGTTGGCCCCGTGGGGGCTTGTTTTAAAATTCATAACCTTTGTTTTGACACCAACTCGCCAATGATTGAATTTGTAAAAAAACCGCTAGAAGTAAATGAATATTTCCAATGAGAATTTTCAATGATAGCAATAACTGGACCCTAAATTGAGTAGCATTCATGTCACGGCTGTATTACGATTGAATATTTATAGAATGGAATTCAACTGGCTATTTCGGTTGAACATTTAACATTTAATAGCGGAAAAAGAGTGCTAGGCAAGGGACTTTGCTACGATGTTCAAGCGAGACAATAGAGTTCACTACGGTTAAGTCTCCTATCAGTTTTATCGCATGCTTTTGTATCCTATCTAGTAGGTGCAATGATGTTTTTGCTGCACCTGACCAGATGTGGGAGTTGAACTCAAGTTTGTGGCGTATATACGCTTTATATATTGAGGGCAGATCAAAAGGGGTGGAATATTTTTTTTACATCGGTTAAGAAAACCCAGACATTTCGTTGCGTTTTTAGCGACCAGATATTCGAATCTGGTCGTTCTAACAAGGATCGTTACTAACAAACATGCCGAGTATTGAATTTTTTTCGGTTTCGACGATGCAAGTGCCATTCATGGATAAAGGCTGTAAATGTTGGTTTCGCTTAGATGGCAATATACAGCATTGTGTTTTGGAAGCACTGAATTCCATTCTATTAGACTAACCCCATTTTATTATGCTTTCGAGGTCGGAATTTAATGAGCGGAAGGTGAAAAAAGTGGATTGGAGAACGAACATGAAAAGCTGAGAGTACTTCCACCAGCAATGGAATGGATTGTATTAAAAGTTGCAGACAAGAAGTCATTAATAAAAATGAGAAAGAGTGACGGAGACAGAACGGAGCCTTGGGGAACACCAGCATTTATTTGGTGATTAGCATACTTGAAACCGTCCAAAACAACTTGGATCGTTCTTTTCGAGAAATTGTTTTTAATCCATTGAAGAAGGTTATCATCGATACAAAATCAAGCATTTTCGACAAAGGAGCTTGATGCCAAGTCCTGTTAAATACCTTTTAAATATCAAGTGCAACGATCTTGTTTTCGACACCAAGGTAAATAGATTGATTCCACTTTTGATGGGACATGACATCAAATCATTGAGAAGGAATTTTCACGATTCAAGGGCTGACGGATTATCAGCATTCCCATGACCTTAGAAAGAAGGGAGGTAAGTGCAATTGGTCGATTGTTGGGGAGAGAGGAAGGTTCGCATTTTTTAGGGACGGACTGGACAAATGCTTTTTTTCATCTACTGGGGAAGAGTCCTGATGAATATGACAGATGGAAAAGCTTACGCAGTGGGTTTGACACCTTGGAAGAACTTCTTGTCAGAATTAATGGTGTTTTACCATCTGGACCGGATGATTTGCGAATGTTACGAGTCCCATAGAATGGTCTACGTCCTCAAGTTTCTAATAGACGTAGACTGGGAACAATCTGGTAATGTGGAACTGGCTGCAAAATTTAAAATGTCAAATAGAAAATATTTTCATGCTACACTAACACTACCTTCTGTGTCTACCTTATATTTTCGTATAGGATACCTAAAGAGGTATCCTCTCGAAAGAAAATTGACTATTTAGGTATCCATTTCGACTAGCATTACGAACAGATCTTCCGACGAAATGTATCACGTTTTGAGAGATACAAAAACACTCGAAAAAAAAACTCTTTAAAAAAATTTTTAAAACGAAATGTCATAATTATTATAGCTTTTATGAGGTTGTCATTGTTAGTTATTATTTGGCTGGATAAAGTCGATTTAATAACTTCTTTCGATATTGTCGTCTTTTCAATACATTCCTCAAAGATATGTTATAATAAATTCGTCATAGCCAACACGCGTTCATTCAGCCAAAACGCAAGTTACTCTGGCATATGCATAGCCCCTCCCAAATAACAATTATTCCTCTATAAGGTAATAAAATTTAATTTCCACAAGCAATTATTTCTATAAGCCTTATATAGTGCTTGTGCGCGGAGGTTGAGCATTTTAGCAGTCGATTGTTTGGGTAGAAGCTTGTTTAAGACATTGTGCAGGAAAATTCACAAGCATAACCGAAATTATGATGGTGTTACTTGTGTAAGGTTGTTTTTAAGGAAATGTGTGTACATGTACCATACGTTAAGATGTTTCAGTAGAACTTCTCACCAAGTTTATCCGAAGCATAGCATGTATAGAACTTACGAATGAAGGCTTACAAAATTTGGGGGCATTTGGGGTTGTATGTCGGCAATAACGCCATGAATGTTGGCTTCCAAGTCCCCTAACGTTTCTGGTTTGTTGGCATAGACGAGGAGAATTCACATATCCTCAAAGAAAACAATCCAATCCTTCAATAAATCGATTGTGACGTACGTTGTGTGTCATGTAGCGTCGTCTTGTTGGAACCACATCTCATCCACATTCATGTCATCCAATTCATACTGGTCTCCATTAACGGTAACTGACTCTCCAGCATCATTTCGGAAGAAGTGTGACCCAATGACTCCACCAGCCATAGAGACACCAAACAGTCAGTTTTTGTGGATGTAATGGCGTCTCAAGGGTCTCATGTAGATTCTCTTCACTCAATATGTGGTAATTTTGATTGTTGACGTAGCCATTCAACCAAAAATAAGCCTCATCACTGAACAAAATTTTGCGATCAATCTCATTTTCGGCCCAAAAACCCATAACACGACGGTCTCGCGGTCTTGCACAAGCTGGATCTTGTAAGGTCGTAAGCCAAGATCTTTGCGCAAAATCTTCCATAAATCTGATGGACAGAGCTCCAATTGCTGTGTACGGAGGAGAATCGATTCATTTGGGTCCTCTTCAACACTTTGTCTACAGCGACAATTGTTTCTTAGGTGCGCACTGTTCGACGTTTCTGCGGATGCGTATTACCACATAGAGTAAACGTAGTGCGAAAAAGATCCATGGTTAACCGAATTAATTGCTCTGACGGACGATTATGTCGACCATAAAATGGATGGAGCTTGCGGGAAACTTCGCGAACTGAACCATTATTTTCGAAAAAAAATTTGCACAATATGCAAGCGTTGTTCATTTGTCAACCTGTTCATGATGAAATGGCAAACAAACTGAACATAAATGACATTAGAGTTGCCCGATTTGACCACAAAATGTCGGTTTTATCTCTTTAGTTCGTGTGAGGGCTTTACTCCTAAATTGCCTTCAATTTATTTAAGGCAGCTCACCACTAGATAGGTTAATAAATGCGTTGGTACAAGGTCCTTACCTAATAGCGTTTTCGATTGGGATACAAAAAGCACTCTTTTTATACTTTAGAGTACTTTTGAAGAATCTGGATTCCAAGTCAGATTTACACCAACACGCACCAGCACAAAAATATTTAACATCTGACTTAATATGTCAATTTGAAGTTTGCATTTCGCAGTTTGATGATTAAAAGGTGATTTTCGGGGAAAACTATAATTAGAAATTAAAATTTTTTTGGATAATCATGTTCTAAAATTCATAAGCTTTGTTTTGACACCAACTCGTCAATGGTTGAGTTTATAAAAAAGCCGCAATGAGTAAAAGAAAATTTCAAATGATGGTTTACATTGATAGCTAATAGCTATAATTGCGGCCAAAAGATAAACAATAAGCTGTCAAATGGCACACTAACACACACAGAAAACCAGAGTAAACTCTTTAATGTTCGATTGGGACGGGTAAAATCTGAAATCTGAGAGTAAATCTAAAAATCCCAATCGAAAACGCTATAAGTTTTCCATTATAAAGAAAACATATGAGATCTGTCGAAACGTCATAATAACTCGCAGTCATAAGGGAATTTCGCTTCCAGATTTGAATTCCTGAAAGATGTCATAAGAATGTCTATAAATAACGCAAACAACATCCTTGGGACTTCCACTACATCTTGCTTCAAAATGTCCTTCACTAATACTCCTTCGAAATAATTGGGAAGAGTTTTCTCGTTTCGAATGATTAAAAATAGAAACCGCTAAACAAATCCATAGTCCATCTATCAACTTTCGTAGGTAAACGCAACAACCACCATCAGTGATATAGCTCACGTTTATATAGGTGAGTTATATCACTAGACATTTTCAAAAATCACGTAACACTCCAGATTTAGTTTACAACGCTCATGCAAGGTGGATTGGGTTGAACCAATCTGACATCTTGCAGTTGACAATTGCTGAAAGCGAGTTATCCTTGGGGGATTATGTTTGTTAATCGCGTTCGAAATAATGTGTTTGGTATGTATAATATATCTTATGCAAGTTTATACACTCAAACACTTGTAAATGCAATTCCATTTCGATACCGATAATTTTAAAATAGAGATTAATTCCCTAGCCCAATCGCTGAAGTCCTTAAAGTGGATAATTTCGAGTGTAATTTTCATGACTTCACTCGAACAATGAAGCGAATTGCTTCATTTTCCTTAAATATTTGTATCATTGCGAATACGATTTCAAACGTCAAAAAGAATATTTTTGTTGAATTTGAGGAAACTATTGACATTTTGCAATTGGGGAAAACTGAAATGTCGATTTGAAAAAAATGTCAATTCCAAAATTTGTTTGTTTCAATGGCAGTTGTTGGTGCTTTCAAATCGACACCAAGCGGAGGGATTTAACTCCGAAATGCTTGCATTTCTTCTGTTTTTGAATTATCGAATAGTAAAAAAATGTAACTCGCTGGAAGCAGTTTACTCTGTTTTACTTTAGCTTAGGTTCAGTAAACAGCCGGCCCTCCAATCTGTGGTCAAGAACGTCAAAGAAACAAAGACCCACACAGTTTGGCATCAGCAGACTTTCGTTGCGTTAAATTTTAGTGATAGACCTGAAGATGTTCCTTTATAAAGTGCAACCGTTCACTAAGTCCTGCCTGATATCCGTAAGTTGACTTAATTCCATGCTCTGCTAAACATTGTGCAAGAAAAGGATGATTTCGTATTCACAATCATGATGATCGAAGAAGCCGAATACCCCTTATATGGGATTTGTAAATAACCAAAGTTTGCGTTTCTGGAGCACTGAATCACTGAAATGCACGGAACCATTGCATCAGCTCAAAGTCACTTTTTGATGAGGATTACAGACAAATGTTAAACTTTTTGTCTTAGCCGATTTGGTTCTGGAGCTTTATTGGTTCCAGTATGACGCTGCCACCGCTCTCGGCAGCAATAGAGATTTTGAATGACCAATTTCCGGGCCGCATGATATCTTGATTTGGATATTTGAACTGGCGAGTTAGATACCCAGATATGACGGTCCCGGTTTTCTACCTTTGGTTCTTTTGAAATCACCACAAACCTTGCAAATCTTGTTCTGTTATCCCAACAAAGCGCGCCTTACGAAATCGCATCAATATACCCACATAGGTCCCAGACCGGAAATCAATTGTTAGATAGGTAGCTACGTTCAGACAAACCGTGAGTGTGGGAAGACGAAGAACTGGAGTCCTTTGTCTCATCAGGTCACCTGAGGATATCGAGGCGTATATACATGGGCTGACGTATGAATTTTCGTTCAGTAAGGTGACTCTTCATTACCATCCGTACAAGTTGGCAATTATGCAAGACTTCGATCCTCGGAGGAACACATGTAAGGTGTTCCTCGAATACGTTCCAAAGGACTCGGTGGTGTAAAAAAAAGGTAAAGTAGAGAACAAAAAATGTGTCTCTCTAATTGAAATGGTCCTTAGCTAATTACCTCCAATTGCACACTTCAAATTGGTTGAGATCAGTTTCTTCTTGTGGGTTGTGAAGCCTTCCAATACTCCATCTACCATCTGACTGGGAATCAAAGACTCTTTGAACCAGAATATCGGTGATATTGGTTTAACTCTACATGTCTTAGCAAACAGGAAATTCTTCTTAAATAGCGCTACAGTCCGGAATAAACCAGGGTCTCAAACAACATGCCTCTCCAATTAGCCCGGTCCTTAGCTTACTGCCTCCAGTTGCACACTCCAAGTTGGTTGAGGTCGGTTTCTACTTGTACGCGCCACTTAATGCGAGTCTTTCTCTATTGCTTCCGACGTCTGGCTGTGAATCGAAGTCTCTGCGATTCGTTCTACATGTCCTAGCCATCTTAAACGTCCAATGCGGAGTTTTTTGACCAAGGGAATGTCGCTGTACAGCTCGTATAGTTCTCCACAGCTCTTCAACGCAAACGGGACCGAAGAATTTTCGAAGCATTTTCCTCTCGGATCGACCAAGGATTTCTTCATCCATTTTTGATATGGTCCATGCTTCAGCGCCGTAGAGCAAATAGACTGGGATGATAAGGGTCTTATATAGGATCTTCTTAGTAGTTCGAGTGAGGGCTTTACTACTTAATTTCCTTCTTAGCCCAAGGAACCAGAGGTTGGCATCGAATTGCCTAAATCCTTTCTTGGTATCGAATGTGTCGGTGAGGTCGTTTCCGACCCTGATTGAGCAGCGAGAATTCTCCATCGTCATCCTGCACAGATGGACGAGTTTGGGCGGTATTCCACAACTAGGCATGGCTCTGTATAGCTCGTCTCTGTAAATGCTTTCGTATGCGGCTTTAAAATCGATGAATAGGTGGTGGGTATCGATTTGGACTTCTTGGGTTTTTTCCAGGATCTGCCGAAGTGTGAAGATTTGATCAGTTGTGGACTTTCCTGGCCTAAATCCAGACTGGTAAGGGCTGATCAGGTTGTTAGTAACCGGTTTCAGGCGTTCACATATTACGGCAGATAGGATCTTGTATGCAATGTTGAGGAGACTTATGCCTCTGTAGTTGGCTTAATTCATGGGGTTTCCTCTTTTGTGGATCAGGCAAACGATGCTGAGAATGCTGCTCAATGGCAGCTCTCTTTACCTGCAGCTTAGCCTTGTAGGCCTCGTTCTTGGCTGTCAGCATCTGTCGGTATTCCTCATCCAACCAGGGGTTTCTTTCAGTCGCGGCTGATATAATGGCTTGTTGGCTTCATTGTCATTGTTCTTCGACGATGGTATGGTGTTATAATCAAGAGGTTAAGGGATTGCAGTCTTTCGAAGTTAGATCTTTTCACAATATTTCTGATTTGTCCACATTCTTACCTTGGCTGCAACAAGGCAGTGGTCCGAGTCGGTGTTAGCCCCTCAGAGTGTTTGGACATCCAAAATACTGGATGCGTGCCTCTTGTCTATCGCAATGTGATCAATTTGATTGACCGTGCATTGATCTGGAGATGGCCATATCCCCTAATGGATATCGAGGAAAGGAAATCGTGTACTGGCTTTAGTGGCATTTCGTTTCGTAACGATGTCAATTAGCCTGAGTACGTTGCCAGACGTGTTGTCGTGTAGGCTGCGTTTTCCGCTACTGCTAAGTAGAAGCCCCGTTTTGTTTGGCTTGTCCCATATGAGTTTCTTTCCATTTGAAAGTGTCCCTCATCCTCATGGAAGTGTTGGCCGCTAATTTTATACCGAAGATGTAAATTGGTAGCTAAAGAAGTATGGTTGAAGTATGCAGATTTGGCTTTCTAATAAGCTCGTTGTGTTTTAGAGTTTATGGTTTTCTATGTTCCACATGCAATTGAAGCCATAAAAATACAAGAAATCTCAAATATTTGGGTATTTTTAGAGGTTGCCTAGCTTTAGGAAACCTCAAAGTATTGACTAAGTGCAAATTCGGTATCTAAAGGATGTTAGTATAGAACCTTAAGTTGGCCACACTATTTTAACTGGCGGCCATTTTGTCAGCTGTAAAGTGATTTATTTTTATTTTTGGTTTGGAATTTCAATATGAATAGACTGACGTCTGAACAACACTTCCAAATTATGAAAATTTATTTTGAAAATCATGGTTCTGTTCGAAATACGTAATGCGCACTACGTCCATTTTACGGACAACCTAATCTTCCATCAGAGAAATTAATTCGATTAAATATGGAACGTTTTCGCACCACGTTTACTTTAAATGATAATACGAATCCACAGAGACGTCGTACAGTGGCAACTGGTCAGGTGGAATAATTGGTCCGTATTTCTTTAAAAACGATGCTGGCCAGAACGTTACAGTCAGTGGTGACCGCTATCGAGCCATGATTACTGACTTTTTCGTTCATCAATTGAACAACCATGATGTGCAGGAGCTGTGGTTCCAACAAGACGGCGCAACATGTCACACAGCTCGTGCCACAATTAATTTGTTGAAGGAAACGTTCGGTGAGCGCATAATTTCGCGTTTTGGTCCTGTGAATTGTCCTCCAAGATCGTGCGATTAAACGCCGATTGACTAATTTCTGTGGGGATATGTGAAGTCGGTAGTCTACGCCGATAAGCCCGAAACGATTTTTTATACTAGATTTGTATTCTGACATAGCATTCAAAATGTCGCCAAGAAAGCATATCTGTAGCTGATGCTTGTAGCTGAGTAAAAAGTAAGCGCTTATACAATGTGTATCTTCGTGAATCTGTAGCTTAAAGTTGAATAGAGGGCAACTTCATGCAAGAAATGTATATCTCTTTTGACAACGATGCAAGATACAAGCTGCAGATATGCATTCTGGGCAGGCCTTTATGCAGCAATGAAAAATCGATTATAGATAAGAATTTAGGCAAAGTTGCCTAGAGACAACATCTGAGACACCTCCTGAGGAAATCTAATAAATACGGCTGTGTGTGTATATATATGTTTTATTAATAAAATCGAATGCTTTATCTATCATTTACATTAAATAGTCGTGGTATTAATTACTGTAATACCAGAGGATTGTGTCCTTTGACGTCATTTTTCGAATACGCAATGCCCAACGATTACAAAACGTGAAACTTAATCCTCTTGTAATTAGATTACAGACTTACAATTGTGTCAATTGACTTGGTGTATAGTTTCTGATAATTGTTTGACATATTACGCATTTGAAATTTGACCTGCATTATGTTTGTATGATTCGGACTGACGCAAATCATCTTTGTCTACGGCGCGTTGGTTTTCTGGTGCTCGGCAGTAGACGTTAAATAATTAAACATTGCGTTTCAAATGCTAGACAAACACACAAAGAGTACAAGCAATTATTTTGGTGAAGGCATTAAAATATCAATGATGGTGAGGATATGATGCAGATTGTCACTTGATAACGTCGCTTACGTAAAAAAACGTTATTACGACGCAACTTAGAGCCTCGGAAAAGACTGATTTTATTGTTGACGACCGTGCTAAACGAAAAAATAACAACGACGATCGCATCTGCACCTGGAATGTGAGAACATTAAATAGGAGAGGTGCAGACAAACAACTAGGGGATGCCCTAAGCGTCTACAAAGCAGACATTACTGCCATCCAGAAAATTCGATTGTATGGGCCGGGCAAAAGCAAAAGGATGAAAAATTGTGACATCTACTACGGTGCGAGTAAGCAGAAACAGCGGCTATTCAGATGTGGTTTTCAGGACATTAGCGAACGCCTTGTAAAAATCCTCAATCCGGCCAAATTCGCAAACATTAGCTCACGCTCCGACGGAGAAAAAATGTCAGCCCTATAGAGGTATCCGACGGAGCGGACAATTTTCCGCAACACATACTTCGTCGGAGGTTCGAATTCCATTCGAGGTATGTGTCATCGAAAAAAAAAATACTACACAGACACGGCTTCACTTCACTTCAATTCGTAATTAAATTCCGCGAAGAATTTGTGTCAGAGGAAATCGGAAAAATAATGGCACTTAGCTGTCAAAAATTGCACAAAAAATGCACCTGAATGCACTTCATCGCAATTGCCAGGATGTGTCACAAAATGTCGGAGAAATATTCCGAACGGCCGTTCGGAAGAATACCTCAAAGCAAAAATCCTCCGAATCGTACAAAATCGGAAAATTTTCTGCTCCGACGGATACCTCGATAGGGCTGATGATATTACGAAGGACTGCTTTATTGAGCTCCTTGACAAAACTTATGAGTGACTACGGTAATACGATGTTAAAATCATGCTGGGAGTAGGAAGATAAGACATCCTTATAAGTATTGTCGGAAAATACAGCCTACACGACAACATGTCTGGCAACCGACTCAGGCTAATTGACTTCGCTGCGGAACGAAATGCCAGTATAACCAACACACGGTTTCCTCACATCGGTATCCATAAGGGGACAGGGCTGTCTCCAGATCAACAAACGGTCAATTAATCACATTGCGATATCAGATCAGTAGCAACTGATTTGCTAGGATTCTCGAGTAAACCAGCAAGAAACCCTTGATTTGATGGAGAATGCTGACAGATGCTCGCAGCCAAGAACGACGCCTATAAGTCTAAGTTGCAGGCTTTGAAGAATGAAGAAAAAAGGGCAAGAAAAGCGCCCGATTGAGGATATAAAGAGGTGCCACTCCAGGAAAGATGTTCGCAAGTTTTACCAAAGTGTAAAACGAGATGCACAGGGAAATATCATAGTTGAGACAGAATTGATCCTGAGAATATGGAGAACTCACTTCTGCAACTTTTAAACGGCGATGACGAGCAATTTCCAGCTGTCAGGCAGAACAAACCATTCAATATTGGCGAAGACAACCACCCGACCCAAAAATCTTTGACACACTTGTGGTATAAATACCGTGGCGTTGGAACCATTGTTTTAGCAATGCCTTGGGTATTGAACTATTGACACACGTTTTATGTAGTATGAGAAATGACAACACAAAGTTTAGTTCTTCAACGTGCCACTTAAGAAGAATGGCGCTGCGATCTAAAAAAATTCGTGTAAACTACAGTAAAAATGCTAGAATTAGCCCAGACAAATACCAGCTGCTCGCGTGGCATTAACGTGGTATTTCCTGGCACATGGGTATTTATAGTATTTATACCACCAGTATGTCAAAGGTAGAAGTGAAGTGAGAATAGCAATATCTAAGCTTAACAAGGCTGCCGTAAATGACAGCCTTCCTGCCTGGCTTATAAAGCCAGATGCTTATAATATGGTAAGTAACATTCACCAACTCATAAGCAGAATTTCGTCAGATGTATAAGTATGCCTGAAGAATGGAACCTCAGCATCGTTTGCCCAATGCCAGATTTGACTTCGTTTTGCAGAATTCTAATGATTCCTAAGCTGATGCTATTAAATAGAGTCACATCATTCCCAAATTAGCCCTCAGTCTTTGTTTATTTCCTAGACTCCAAATCTCCCGGCAGAAATTTGTTTACAAAATCCAGTAGTAATTCACAAAAGGGCGGACCACATTCCCTTTGACACATGTACCTGTAGTGAATCCATCTCCGACAAATGAGATATCACATCTTCCGACATCCTCCTTTCTGCGCCAACTACGTCAATTCAACATCGCCTACAAGATCCTATCTGCCGTAATATGTGAACTCCTTAGAGCTCCTAATCGGCCCTTATCAGTGCGGTTTTAAGCCAGGAAATTCCACAACAGCTCAAATCTTCACACTATCCACCACCTATTCATAAATTTCATACCCGATGGCTAGGACATGTAGAGCAAATGGAGACCAATAATCTGGCTCACAGAGTATTCGATCCCCAGCCAGACGTCGAACGCTGTAGAGGAAGACCTCGCCTTAAGTGGCGCGCAAAAGTAGAAACCGACCTCAACCAAGTTGAAGTGCGCAACTGGAGGAAGTACGTAACGACCAGACTGATTACATAGGAATGTTGGTTGAGGCCCAGGTTCATTTAGGACTTAAGTAAGTTTCAAAATAATCATCATTAACCGTAAAACTCAGCCGTTTGTGTCAACAGGAGACAAAATACTTAAAAAACCCTTTTACAGGCGATATTCAACCATCAGACGCCATTTTCGTATGCACTGTCTATTCAACGTTGTATACACTTTCCTTCGTATTAATAAACGCTGATTAGCTAATCAGTGACAAACTTTTGACATTTACGCGAGTATTTCTTATGGGGAAAACTGTCAAGTTAGCCATTGATTAGATAATCAGCGTTTATTAATACGGGGGTTTATGAATAAGCTTTTTGCATTTAGCTCGTGTGTCATTAGTTAAAATTTTAACCAGTGGATAATTTTTGACAATGGTGTGGTGACTATAGACTTCGAATATATATTATTTGGTAAATTAATTATATCCAATTTTATCCAATGGATACAGCGAAAGACAACTTATTTTTCATCAGCAGAAACGATAAAAAATGGGCCAGTGGATAAAATGTAAGCGCAATTTCAATGCGTAATTGTAATATCATGATTTATGTTGCATATGTGTTTAGATACGAACTAATTTCAATATTATTGAGGTCAGTGGAGTATAGTATAGTATATACCACGTCAAAGTATTTACATGTTGGCTCTCAATCCACTGTTTTACCGCCCTTGCTGTTTGAATAGGGACACGTTGAAATGTCTACGGTATTGGTCCAAACAGGTCAAAAATATGAGGAAAGTACTTTTCCAACACATCCTTATACGCATTTGCATTCATTCTTGATGTATAAATTAGAGTTCGAAGGACACTTAGAAAGAAATAGCTCACCACACCATGACAATGCCTTCACAGGTATGAAGACGGCTTAAATATTGCACCTCTTTTCGCAGGTCATGAAAAAAATAATCATAGCCATCGCGGCCATCTAAATTTAACTTTGTTTCATCTGAAAAGATAGCTTGTTGCCACTCTGACTTCAGCTATGTTTTTTTAAAATGGAGACGAATTTATTTTCTAGAAGCGTTAAGCGGTGTTTTTTAACCTTCTTTTTCATAAAATGTTAATCACTTTTAATTACCTGTTTTACCGTAACTAAATTAAAATTGGTTAGTTTTTGTCTTTATTTTTGACACAGGGTCATTGGAATTGGAAGCAGTTCGGATGATTGCACGTCTATCGGCTTTTGTTTCGGCTCTATAACTTCCACCTTTTATGTTTCTTCAATACGTTTCTATGTTTCGCAAATATTTGCATACTAGATTTTGACTTCTATTAGTTTTTGTCCTAATGCGCCGTTGGTTTGGGCTTAACTCTCTAGACGCTTTTATTTTGCCCTTTTCTTCCTCTGTTAAATATTGTCGAGACCCATATTTGACGTTTACAGAGAAAAAACAATCAGATTTATCGGTAAAACAAATTTCACACAGTTAGTTTTCCCCAAGTTTTTCCCAACTATGTGTATGTTGATGGTTTTTCAATATACAAGGTGGGCCAAAAGCGATCACCCTATTGGAATGCTCTTATTTTTGCAAATGGCCGCCATTGTCAAATCTGTTTTGACATTTGTGGACTAGACAGATGTAGAATACAAGTGAACAAGCCATGGAGTGATACACTCCCCAAGAACGAGGAATAATCGTGTCTATTTTTTTGCGTAACAATTCGTCTGTTGTGTTGGCGCAGAGCGAATTCCGTCGCCGGAAACATCGACCAGAAGCCGTGCCTCGCAATTAACCGTCAGCCGGTCGCCCCTAAGGCGAATTTTGGTCAAAGACTTGTGCATGTTCCCGTACAAAGTCCTGTCCATGCATCAGCTGCTGCCTGTCGACCGCCAAACGCGTGTAACCTACGCCCAAGCCAATTTCGAGGTGGAAGTGGACGATTTTTCGACCAAATAATAATGAGCGATGAGGCTCATTTCCACCTCAGCGGGTACGTGACCAAGCAAAACTATCTCTTCTGGGGCACCAAAAATCCACGAGTAATGCACGAGGAGCCATTACACCCGCTCAAAGTTACTGCATGGTGCGCTGTTCACGCTGGAGGAGTCATCGGGCCATTTTTTTCGAGAACGCCGCTGGTCAAATGACAACAGTGGACGGTGCGCGCCATGTTAACCGAGTTTTTTCTACCGCAACTGGACAAATCCAACAGGACGGAGCAACGGCACACGTTGCGCGAGACACAACCAATATTCTGAAGGGCCAAACAACATCGGATGACTTCTTTTGGCGCACCTTGTATATATAACAAAGATGTGTCATTGCAATATTTATAAAGAGAGGATAACAGTAAGATGAATAAAAAGTTGAACCTATTATATTTTTTTTAAACCTTTGACTTTGAATGACAATTTTCCTGTCCTCTTCGGTTTTAAGAAACTCAACGCTGATTACATTTCTTCGCAATAAAACCATTTCTTAACTGTTCATAGTTTTTTTTAAGAAAATTAAATATATAAAATATTGAAATTCGGGAGAATTCATTGAATTTTCTGGAGACAGGGAGATTAGATAAAAACTCGAGAGACTCCCGGAATATCGGGAGAACTGGCAACGCTACTCATGACTTATGAGTTTGTGTGCAGTGGCCTAGTGGTTAGTGCGTTGGACTACTAAGCGCGGGGTCCCTGGCTAAAATCCCGAAAATGACAACACCTGAGTTTTTTCACAGCTCCACCTCTTGCCAAAGTCTGACAAACATTCAAGAGTAACACTGTTGAGAAGCTTCTCAAATTTGGCTTTTGGATTAGGCAAAAATAATAATAATAAAGAAAGAAGAAGGGTTTAGTCATATTTTTTTAAAAACGCGTTTATGAATAAGGGTGACAATATAAAAATTTAATTTTTTTTTTAAATACCACCATCGAAGAAGGTTCAATAATGGACCTTCGCTTGTTGCTATTCGCAATTAACAATTCGTCAGCACTGTCAATTGCAATTCCAGTTGTCGTTCGTGTTTTCAAAGAACCTATGGTTTTTTAGGTACCTAACGAGCAGCAGAAATAAAATTTCCGACTAAATTTCCTTTTTATTTCTTATTAGGAGTGGTTTTTCCCGCCTATATTTTATTGCGACTAAGAATTACCTAACTAATTAGATACTAGAACTAATATAATTCAGGTAAAAAGGCTTCAATATTCGGTTAAAAATTACCTGAACTTTATTTTAATCCTAGATCCTATTAAGGTAGTGATTCCCACTAAGCAATAAAATACTCAGGTTGTTAAAATAAAGGCGACTACATTTGTATAAATATTTAGTAAGCGACAAATTTGACATCAGTCATCTGACAGCGATTCACCCATCAAGAATAACTAAAATTCAATTCGAACTTTTTTTGGAGATTTTTTAACACTCAGTACGTAATGGATATCAAAGAAAACGCTGAACTCTCCTATTTTTCAATAATGGACTACCATACCGGCACAGAATTAAATCTAACAGGGACTCCTGCAATCTCACTTTACACGACCCTAGCACGGCAAGATCACAACACCGAAGTTCTGTCATGTGAGTTTCATCCTTCAGGACAGTTCCTATTGTCATCGAATAGAGAGGGAGTTATTCAAGTTTGTGATAACGACAGCGACAATATGGTACGCATGAAGGGACACAATGGACCAGTTAAGGAAACCCATTTCTCAAACGATGGATTGCATCTCTATTCATGCTCTGCAGATGGCACTGTTGGTATTTGGGATACATTTCGAGGAATTCGCACTAGCACACTAAGAGGACATACCAGCGATGTTAACAGCATACGAGGTGGAAGAAAATCCTACCCCGTCATGTGTTCCGGATCAGTGGATGGATCTGTGCGTATTTGGGATGCACGTGAGCATGAATGTGCCATGTCGATGGATAGTGGAGCTGAGGTCAATGCAGTCTGCTTTACTGATAATGGGGAATATGTATTTTCGACGGGAGTCGATAAGGACATTCAAGTATGGGATCTTCGAATGTCTAAAGTTATTGATAGACTACTAGGCCATGCGGATGCAGTTACTGGACTTTCACTATCACCTTGTGGATCATACCTGTTATCGAATTCTATAGACAATACGCTTCGAATTTGGGATGTTCGGCCTGATGCTTCGGCAGAAAGATTTGTCGGATGTTTTCCTTCAAGACAATTGAATAAGGATGGACTATTACGATGTGCATGGTCACCAGATGGTAGGATGATATCAGCTGGAACTTCAGATGGTATTGTTTGTGTGTGGGATCCAATCAGTGGAGTGAAACTATTCGAATTGCCGGCCCAAGAGAGCTGTATCAATGACGTGGCTTTTCATCCAAATGAATTTGTTATGCTTACAGCATCAAATGATTGCCTATGTGTATGTGAATTGTCTAAATGAAATTTTCTTTTTGTCTAAAGCATTTTTTTTATTCATTTTAAGGTCAAAGTTAACTTAGTCTAGATACAAATTTTTTTGAAGATAGAATGCCATTCATTAAAATCATTTCCCAAATAGAAAGACATCTTGAAGTTTATTTTATAAAATTAAGTAATTGGCAAAAATGTATACTTTTCATTGAATTTATAAAAAAGTCTGTTTTTGAAAGTCAAATTTACTTTTTCGTGAATTTTTTCTTACTACCATTTACGAATTAAAAGCAAACACAAACGCATAGACATTGTTTTTCTTTTATATTTGCCATCTAATGTTTTTATAAAAAGAAACGACGGTCGCTATAGGGGTTTTTTTTTTAAGGGAAACCGATTTTTATCACTAAAAACGTGTCGAAAGAGATATTCAAAAAAAATCTAAATGACAAACTAAAACTTTTCAGACGGTTCTCATCAACATTTACAATATTGTCCATTTGTGGATTGACAATGACTTGACATGACAAATCACGACAACAGGACTTGATATTGGCACACAAATTCTATTTCCAGGATTTTGTGACTGGGTGGTGAATCAGGGCTACCTCTGATACTATTGATCAACAAACGGTTGGTATAGGTCCTATGCAAGCGATAACAAAAGACCACTTAAAATTTGGAATCAAAAGTTTTTTTTTTCCAAAGTAATTATACCCTATCCCATAGGGTTATATACATAGTTCGTAACATAGAGAAATAATTTAGCTAGATATTCCTCAAAGTATATGGATCGACTCAGATTCGATAGCTGAGTCGATTAAGCTATGTCTGTCTGTCAGTACGTCGGCCTGTATGTCACTAATTTTTAGGCCTTAAATGTTGAGCTGTAAGAATGCAATTTGGTATATAGGATCCTTGTGCGTTGCTTCAGAAGGAGTTTACAAATTTTTAAAATCCGCTTACTGCCACCCCCACTTTTCAGATAAACGTTGTTTTTGGCCAAACGGTAATTTTTTGAAAAAGTATTTAGATTATCCCAATAGGTACCTATACCTATACCTATTGCCACGCCCAATTTTTGGGGGCGTTTTAATTTTAAAAAAAATTATTCAGTCAAATTTTAAAATATTCGAAAAAAATGTTGATGCAAAATCATTGGTAATATTAGCCTAAATATTTTGTCTATACAATATAGCAGACTTTTTGGTTTCATTGTAGAACGAGGGTATATAGACTCTGATTGGCTTTAACTTGGCAATGTCGAGTGCTCGCAACCCTGACTACACATCAAATGTGCTTATTTTTTACCTCCAAGTGCTAACCATAGGGTACTGGTCTCATCCAACCGGATTTGACTTGCTAAACGATAAGTGCGAGTGTTGATAACAAGACGTAAAACAGCAACACTATAATTACACTGGTCAGAATGGCGCGGAATGAATACCCGGTCTGCCATCCCAGGCGAACCTAGATAAGCTGCTTCGACATATTCGGGTAACAGGTTATCTAGGAATTTCAAGGGTAAGTCAGGCCCCTTGAACAGAGATGGTGGCGGATGAACCGAAAGGTCAACGGCAGCGCTCAATCCCGTAGTGGATACTGATGGCCCCATGTCCTAGAGTTATCTAATAAATTGGAACTGGCTTCCCAGGTTGGGGGTTGTGCTTTGGGTTAACTACCCACCCATGGAAAAAAACATTGTAACGAAGCAACTAATAGCCTCGGAAAGGACTGATATTACTGTTGACGACCCTGCTTAACAAAAAAGGACAACGACGTTCGTATCTGCACCTGGAATGTGAGAACATTAAACAGGAGAGGTGCATGCGAACAACTAGTGGAAGCCCTAAACTGCTACAAAGCAGACATTACTGCCATCTAGGAAATACGATGGGATGGGCCGGGCAAAAAGAGGATGAAAAACTGTGACATATAATACGGACCGTGTTTTAGTGAGCAGAAACAGCGACTATTCGGATGCGGATTTGTTATAAGTGCCAGACTTAGGCAAGAAGTCTTATGTTTCAAAGACATTAGCGAACGCATAGTAACAATCCGCATCAAGGCCAAATTCGCCAACATAAACCTTATATGCGCTCACGCTCCGACGGAAGAAAAAGATGATATAGCTAAGGACTGCTTCTACGAGCTTCTCGACAAAACCTATGAGCGACTACCGAAGTACGATGTTAAAATCGTGCTGGGAGATTTTAACGCAAAAGAGAGAAGACATCTTTAGAAGTATTGTCGGAAAACAAAGCCTACACGACAACACGTCTGGTAACGGACTTAGGCTAATTGACTTCACTACGGAACGAAATGCCACTATAGCCAGCACACGGTTTCCTCACCTCGATATCCACAAGGGTACATGGCGGTCTCCAGATCAACGAACAGTCAACCAAATTGATCACATTGCGATAGAGAAGAGGCACGCATCCAGTATTTTGGATGTCCGAACATTCCGAGGTTCTAACATCGACTCGGACCACTACCTTGTTGTAGCCAAGGTAAGGATGCGGATATCCACCACGCCACAAAAAACAGAAATACTGTGAAAAAATTAAATGTCGAAAGACTGCAATCGCCAGAGACCGCCAAGACTTTAGCGCAACGCGTATCCCTTAACCTCTCGACTCACAACACACCATCAGCATCTAATGTCGAAGAACAATGGCAACGATGCCAACAAGCCATTAGATCAGCCTTTTAATAGATTTCACTCTTTTTGGCATTTTATATGACACAAACCCTCTATAGCTATTATGGATGGGGAAATATTTGATGAATATGAATTCGTGCGACACTGAATAAAGGCTGCATAGATAATTTTGCACTGTGTACAACTGTTCAGATATGTTTTATGCATAAACTAAGTCAAGTTCTGCCAGAACAATTATATAAAATCCTCGTGTCGTATCTTGAGCATTGACTCTTCCGTGTGAAACTTGGAAACGAATATTCCGAGTTCAAAGAAATAATGGCAGGTGTACCGCAAGGAATCTTCATTGGACCAATCCTGTACCTCCTATTCACTCCTCGTGATATCCCACAAACAAACAATACAATAGTTGCAACGTTTGCTGACGATACTGCTATACTAGCAGTTGGCACAACAATAGAGGAAACAAATATCAAATTACAAAACGCTCTTAACGAGGTTTATGAATGGACTAAATCCTGGCGGATTGCACTTAATGAGAGCAAATCGATCCATGTAGATTTTTCGTATAAACGGACAAACAATTTGCCTGTATTTTTAAATACGGTTCGAGTCCCGCAAATGAAGCGAAATATCTCTGTATGACACTCGATGCAAAATTAAAATGGAAGTCGCATGTAAAAAAGAAATGCGAAGAACTTAAAAATAAATACAGAGAACTGTACTGGCTGCTCGGAAAATATTCGAAGCTTCACCTTGATAACAAGCTGCTATTATACAAGTACGTGCTAAAACCGATTTGGACATATGGTATACAACTATAGGGTTGTACCAGTGAAACGAATCTAAACATTTTACAAACTTTTAAAAAACAAAATGTTAAGATCATTCACCAATGCTAGGGATGTTCATAGAAAAAATACATCGATGTTTTTTTCGATGTAATACATCGGATCTTTGCATCGATGTTTAACGATGCATCGGTTAAAAACATCGATGTTTCCGATGCATCGAATAAAAAGGCTATCATGCTACAAAAACGACATAAATCAGCTAATATAGGATAGGAAATAAGCATAAATATTCAAGTTTTTTTTGTTTACTGAAATTCATTGAAATTACAAATCCCAGGACTTGTTCTCTAAACACTGCATGAATAGGATTTTGTTGACACGCTTAGCCTGAATCCTGTTTCGCAGCTGGTTCAGCACTTTATACGCTTTGGGAAACAGTCGCTCCGATGGCAACTTTGTAGAGCTTTGGAAACTGCACTTTGTAGTCGCACAACACTTCCAACGGATTTTCTTTAAGTCGGCCAACAGGTGTCCTCAAATTGACCGAAAGATCGATCGTCACTAACACTTTCTTCATGTTTGTTGGACTTCCAATTGCGATGAAGTAACAAAGGCTGAAATCCATTTTTAGATTAACATCGGAGGTGCACTTTTGTGGCAAATTATAATGTCACTCACATCACTCTTAATTTAAAAAAATATTTAGATCAAATAGTATGTTCTTTTCCAACGTGTTGGCACATCTTGGATCAACTTTGTTTCAGTGCTAACTGACTTTTGCAATTCGTCACTTGCCACACAACTTTGTTTAAAAAAAGTAACAACGGTCTTCATTTTTGAAAGAATTTTATTATTGCAGTACAGGAATTTGCAGAATGTTTTGAGCAACCATTGTCGGCAACAACGGCTAAGACATAATCCCAACCACAAAGAATAATAGACATAAAAGTAACAGCATTGTAGACTCTTATAGCCTAGTCTAACCTGTGTCTTGCACCTGGGCACTATTTGTACGCCAAACGTCGCGTCGTCTTGTCCTGTTCCTGTTATTTTTAACTTTCTCTTACAAAGAGAAAGATATTGTTTTCGTGAAAATTTTGGACCTCGAGATTTTAATTGATTCTAATATTACGATGATAGCGGAGCCTAAAAAAGTGGTTTTTGGAATTCCGTCCGTCGGTCCGTCTGTCCGTAATGGTCTCCCCAACCTAAACGGCTAGACCGATTTTCTTCAAACTCCGTATCCAAGCTTATTTTAGTCATAATTCTAGGCCATTTTTTTTGTTTGCTTTTAGCCATGTTAATAACGGTACCTGCCATATAAAAATTACACATAACCTCAATTTTCTCGAAAATGGCTCTAATGGCTTTCGAGAAAATCCATATAACGGATTTTGTCATTTAGGCCATATAAAGAAAATTGTTAATTTCTCGCAAACTATTATGTCAAATTGAATGAAATTTAATATATATACTACTATTACTACTTGAAGCAATTTCACATAATTAGTTTTAGCCCAACTATCACTAAACGGAATTTTCAGTTTTGGCCAATAACGAAAAATCATTATTATTCCCATAGACACCGATTCCTTCAAATTTCGTAGTAAACGTTCGAATAATCACAATTCGACATTATTTATATCATTTTAAGCATTAATAATCAAAATGCGTACTATTTGATATAACGCCAAACTCGCTGTGAAAGAGAAAGTTGCGTACGACCCAGTCGTGCACCCATCACTCGTTTTGTTTTGTAACCTATGGTTACAAATAAAGTCAAAAGAGCCAAAGAGTGCAAATGATAATATACTTTCATTCGATACATCGAAACGAGTCGTGGTACGTAAGGAATGAAGATCTACGCAGAGATCTTGGTATTGTCGCGGTTAAAGATGAAACAAACAATTTTGCACGAAAACATAAAAAACGTTTATTGGGACACGTTAACACAACAGTCCTCCAAATTCTTGACGAAACAAATATATTGCGACGTCTTCAAAGAACTAAATCCTTCGATTTGACCCGATAATAACAAACCGCGCTATAAATTGCGGAAAACGCAGGAACTCTCACAGGAAATTTACCTGCCAAACATATATACATATACTCGTGATAAAAAAATTGCTAGATAAGTCGAATACTTAGTTGCAATAGAAATACAAAATGGGTTATGGTTTTAGTGAGTAAAAATCTCAAACTACTTTGTGCACGTGCTCCTCGTGTCTATGTAGATTTCCACCAGACCACGAAAGATATGTTTTTGCGAGTTCTAATGAATAAGGGTGTAGGTTTACAATTTCATGAGCAAATAACAAAAAGGCCCGGTTTCTCAGTGCGATATTATCCTCGTTTCGGGATTAAACTCGAGTTGACTCGACAAACTTCTTTTTTACTTAGTTTTCAATTTTAGTTTTCACTTTTTCGACGGACAACTGAGCTATTGCAGATGCTATACATCCCGATAACCTGTTGACAGAAAAATCGATATATCATCAGTGTTACCATATTGATTCACCACTCATGGAGTCAAATTTAATCCTGCACTACAAAACTGCTTCATAA
Organism: Rhingia campestris; assembly: GCA_932526625.1. Taxonomy (NCBI): domain Eukaryota; kingdom Metazoa; phylum Arthropoda; class Insecta; order Diptera; family Syrphidae; genus Rhingia; species Rhingia campestris. The sequence continues at coordinate 56,089,820 of OW052182.1, read as the reverse complement.
GTCAACTCTAGATTAAATTTAATCCAGGGTTTAGCTGACTCTGGGTAAACTCAGATTTAACTCAGCACTGAAAAACCGGGACTAACACAGATTTTTTTGCGGGTTGAAAAGTTCAGTGAAAAGTACATGCAAATGTACTCATTTATACATCGATTTACATTTTTATCCTCATCACTGGTTTTAAGTCCATTAATAATTTATTTTTAATCAGTTTACATACTTGGCTTGAAGAAATATTTGTGCGTTATTTAAAATATCACTAAAAGGTGTTTTTAAAATTTTTAATAATATTTGCAATACAAATGCCCAAAAGTTCATGAGTACACTAAAATATTAAACAAAATTTAGCACATTTTACAGAGTCCATATAAATTGACACCACATTAGTTTATATTTCAAGAGTCCCAAGTATTTATAATTTCATCATACGAGTGCATATTTTTGTTCACCTCTGTAATGCATTTATATGAAAAAAAAAAACGAATACGTTGCTTTAAGCCATAACAACTAATATCAGTATTTATACAAGTGCCCATAGATGCACAATAACGTAGATGAGATAGTTAATTGCCGTTTGTGAGATTGTTGTATTTTTTTTAAAATAAATATAAATCCAATACGTACTTCTTTTTTGTAAATTTATTTCGGAATAATTTTTGTTTTATTATCTTCTTGGTAATGTATCTATCACTTTTCACTATTGCACACACTGATGAAAGAATCTATTTAATTTGCAACCGCAATATGCACGCCACGCATAATAAATGTTGAATAACTTATTCTAGAGTCGGTTCTGCAGAGTTGTACCTCTGCTTGGTTCGACGCGTGAAACTGTAGTAAACCAGAAGTTGCAGAATATCTGCTGGTGTGTTGTAGTTTTTATTTTGAATGCCAGACTCGCAAAACACGAATTGCCCGTGTAGCTACTAGTGAAAGTGAGACGAACGATGAGGGTTGCAGAATGGTCACGCACGTTTCCACGTGATGTCGAAACATGCTTGTTAGCGAAAACATCGTGTGAGGGGGTGTGTTTGCTGATTGTTTTGAGAACTTATCTAATGTTGAGATACACGTTTGTTGATGGTAGTATCGTTTTGAGGTGCAAGAGAGACGAAGTTCTCAACGACGTAGAGCTTTGATAAAACGTTTTCGAGAAATGTCAAATTGAAAGCATTGTCAACAAGTTGTATTCTAAGCTTGAGCTTATTTTTGTTATAAGTACACTAAAAGGAATGGGTTTGGAAAAACAAGTAAATGGTGGAATATAGTTAAATGCAAGTCAGCGATTGTTGTTTTATGTGACTTGGGAAATTTTGATATTGTAATGCATATTAAGTTGTAAAAAAATGTTTAAAATGTTATAAAAGCTTATTGAAAATTTCAATGCTTTTTAAAGTGATTTGATGAAATAAATGGTCCGCTAAATAACTACTGAATATTTTCTCTCAATTTTTTTTTTATTTGAAAGTACAATCCTTCCGGTTAATAATGGAAAATAATTTCATTCATATGGCTGCCTCGGCAGGCCATGCAGTAGCCTACACGATCGGTCCAATTTTTAAGCACATTATCGATTGTGTGCAGCTGTATTTCACCAATGGCTTCACGAATATTGTCCTTTAAAGCGTCAATTGTCTCTGGCTTGTCGGCGTAACACTTATCTATTACGGCACCCCACAAATAATAGTCCAACGGTGTCAAATCGCAGCTCCGAGGTGGCCAAACGACATCAGCTCTGCGGCTGTTAATGCGATCTTCAAAAACAGGGCGCAAAACATCGAGTGTAGCTTCGGCTGTGTGGCACGTAGCGCCGCCCTGTTGAAACCAAATGTTGCCAATATCCTCCTCTTCAATTTTTGTGAACAAAAATTCGTTCAACATTGCCCGATAACGATCGCCATTAACTATAACGGCCACTCCGCTCATTTTCGAAGAAAAATGGCCCAATTATGCCTCTGGACCAAAATCCGCACCAAACAGTGGCTCCTTTTGGGTGTATCGGCTTTTCAATATATGCCTGCGGGTTTTCTGTTCCCCAAATGCGACAATTTTGCATGTTTACATACCCACCAAGATCAAAATGAGCTTCATCTGAAAAGATGATTTTTTTTTGGCAAAATCGGCATCGTCTCTAAGTCGATCGCAGACCCACTTAGCGAAGCGAAAACGCATTGGATGGTCAGTTGGCTTCAACCCCTGAACCAATTGGACTTTGTATGGCGTCATACCAATGTCTTTATGCACAATTCGTCTCAATGATGTCTCCGAAATGTTCAATTGTTGAGAACGACGGTGAATTGATGTTGATGGCGCTTCACGCACACTTTCTGCCACAGCAGCAATATTCTCGGGTGTACGCACTATTTTTGGCTTTTCACGCTTTGGTTTATCGATGAGGATGCCAGTTTCTTTCACTTTTTTCACAAGATAACGAACATACGGAGCTGACGGTGCTTCTCTTCTTCCAAAATCCGTACGCAATTTTCGCACACATTCTGCAACATTACCATGATTTTCAAAGTAATGTCGCAATATTTCCCAGCGTTGTTCAAGCGTATACACAACCATATTCGTTCAGCGGAAGGATAAAACTAATTATCTGTCAAATCAGACATGAGCTAAGTGTTACAATTCACGAAATAAGCACTAGTTGAAAAAAAAAACGTTAGATGGTACTTTTTTAAATTGCGTTGTTTTTATACCCTATCCCATAGGGGTATATTCGTTTCGCCATTAAGTTTGTACAATAGAGAAATAATTTCGCTAGATATCAATGTATATGTATATGGATCGACTCAGAAATCTAACCATGTCTGTCTGTCTGTCTGGACTGACAGACAGTCCGTCTGTATGTCATCAATTTTTTGGGCCTTAAATTTTGAGCAAGACTGATGAAATTTGGTATATGGACTCTCTGTCCGACGAAGCAGTACAAGTGTAATCATTTTTTGTAAATCAACTGGCTTGTCTATGTGACGTTTGTGTTAAGTATGTATTGCCATTTCTTAATGGATAGAGTTACCCCAGAACAACGCTTACAAATTGTGGAAACTCATTTCCAAAATCAATGCTCAGTTAATATTTTTTTCAGAGTTCTTCGACCACATTGTGATCGTCATAATCGTCCAACTGAGCGCAATTTTTATAAAACCATCACTAAATTCTTAACCAAGTTAACACTATTGGACATTCATTCAACAGCTAGGTAACCAAAGGCCCTGGGCAAAAAATAAACTAGGCCCCAAATAAACTATTTAATTTTTTGCGTATTCGTCGTGTTCCGACTTCGAACTCCAGATTTATTGTAATCCAGATTTGTCGTAATGCAGTCGACTCCATAATAAAATTAAAAACCAACTTATTTTAATGAACAAATTAAAACTATTTTATGGAAATAAAATATCTACCTGTTATGTACCGTTAAAAAAATACAGTCCTGTGCCTGACACACAGATAGCAGAGGCATGTTAATAGAGTTCCGTTGAGCACCCTTTGGTGCGGAATTCTAACTTAGTAGATATTCTTAAACCAATAACTCCACTTTCTTGACCATTAATACGTTTTACGACGAATCTGGGTTACGACAAGTCTGGAGTATATCGAGTTCGAAAACGATGAATACGGAAAAAATCTTTAAAATTTTATCAATAGGTACAAGGCAAAATATAAAATATGTTTTATTCGCTCTAATAAATGTTACCAGTCCGGAATGCCCTTACAACATACATTTTTCCTTTGCGAAGTAAATTGCCAGCAAGCACGGTTGCCACTTGGCAGTAAAATTTGTTACCAAAATTTAAGATAAAGACCAAACGCAGTAAAAAGTTACCAAAATACTTAAAATTTGAAAACGTTGTGTGAAATACACTAAGTTAGGGAACCTCTAAAATGCTTTTATAAATACGGCTGTTCGTCTTTAGATAATTTTAACCCATGCCCACTTTTTGGGGGCGTTTTCCTACAAAAACCGTTTGTATACCTTACCCCAAAGCAATTGCAGGAGAAAAACGTTGTTTTTTGTTGAATTATGAAATATTTTGATAAACTGTTGTAACAATGTGATTTTCTATATTTCATCGCCATAAAGCCCACATTTTGGAGATATTAATTTTTAGGATGGGATGGGATAGTGTATTAATCCGCACAGCGTATTGTAGCCTTCTCATATGTTTGATTTTAAATGTTCATCCAGATAGAGCGACTTTTGCTATGTGTAAATACAAAATAATTTAAAATTTCCAGTCAGTTGTCAGCAAATTTACAAAATCAAATGAAGAAAATGAGTCCATTTATTCGTGGATAATACAGTGCAGTGTGTGTTACCTATTTGTGCATCGTTTGCATATGGTGATGAAACAAAATCGCACTCCATGCATTCAATTTTACCAAAACATACAAACTAAATTTTGTGTGTTTTTTTAAATTTCTTCAGAAAAAGCGACCATGTGTAGAAAAAAATTACCAAGCGACCAGATGAAAAAAAAGCTTGGAGGCCCCGGGGCACTGACCCATCTAGCCCTACCACAGCTACGCTATTGAATAGCAGAGAGTATTCGCGAAGAACGTGATCAATCAATTCGTCGCCGTCTTAAGTTTTCGGTATCTCTTATGGAACTTTGTGGCGTATTTTGAAGGGTGAAGAATTGGCCTTGGAAAAGCTTTAACAGCTAACGAAACATTCACTTAATTGAGGGAAACGTTCGATGAAAACATCATCTCAAGAAATGGTTCTGTCGATTGGCCACCAAGATCTTGTAATTTGACACCTTTGGATTACTAGTTCTATGGGTAGGGTTGCCATACAGGAAATGTAAACACGCAGGACAATTGTTTCAAAAAGCGGGACATGGCGGGACATTTTAAAAATATTTGTAAATTAAAGAAAAAATAACAACATTTTCATTAATTCCTTGCAGAAACTGTTTATTTGTATGTTACTAAGTCCTTAAACGTTACAGACTTTAAAAAAGTTGATTTTAAAAAAAGTTGGAAGAACCGGACAAAGAATTCAAGGACTGTGCGTGCTTCACTGGGTGATACGCTAAAGTTGCCTTTGAAGCCGATTTTGAGAAATTTTTCAAAGAGGTAGTTAAAAAACTTTGAATTGGTTCATTTGGTAAATTTTGTTCAACAGAAGATTTATCTTTACTTCATATGTTTTTTATGTCATAAACGCCAAATACGCGGTCGAAAAATTTGTGGAACATAACTTGCACTCGGTTACGTGAACAGCAGTTCAAAAGCGGGACTGCCCCGCCTAATGCGTGACATCTGGCAACCGTACCTATGGGGTGAGATGTGAAATCTCTTGTTTACGTCGATAAACCCAAATTGATCGAAGCTTTGAAAGCGAACATAATTCGTGTTTTTCATAGAATACTGGCCGATATTATGCTTGAAAGTGTGGTCGAAAATTTGACTAACAGAATGAACCATTTAAGAGTTAGTCATAGGCAACATATGAAGAAAATTATCTTTAAATATCAAATGGCATGAACCAAACTAAGACCTTAAAGTGGGATTTCCCTCAATACATTCATTTTTTTGTTTTATTTTAAAAAATAAGTCAGGAAGCTCTAATACTGCAAGCCGGAGTATTGGTGTCCATTTGTTCTACATGTCATAGCCGTCTTAAACGTCCAATGCGGAGTTTTTTGACCAGGGGTATGTCGCTGTACAGCTCGTATAGTTCTTTGTTGAATCTTCGTCTCCATAGCCCGTCAACGCAAACGGGATCGAAGATTTTTCGAAGAACTTTTCTTTCGAATCAACCAAGGATTTCTTCATCAGCTTTTGATAGGTCCATGCTTCAGCGCCGTAGAGCAGGACTGGGATGATCAGGGTCTTATATAGGATTTCCTTTGTATTTCGAGTGAGGGCTTTACTACTAAATTGCCTTCTTAGCCCGAAGAAACAGCGGTTGGCAAGCGTAATTCTTCGTTTGATTTCGGACGAGATATTGTTGTCAGAGTTAATAGCGGAGCCGAGGTAGACAAAGTCCCGTACTACCTCAAAGTTATATCTATCAATGGAAACGTTCTGAAGAACTTATGGATGTTGTGTGTCCTTTCGTATTTACAGCATATACTTAGTCTTACCCTCATTTACTGCTAAACCCATTTTTGCCGCTTCCTTTTCTATACTAGCAAACGTGGCTATGACATCACGTTGAGTCCTACCAATGATGTCAATATCGTCGGCGTATGCTAGTAGTTGCACCGATTTTTGGAAAATTATGCCTCTGGTGTTGGCTCGGTAGTTTTGCCCAATCCTCTCAAGAATCAAATTGAAGAAATCACATGACAGCGCATCGCCTTGCCTACATCCTACAAACGGACGAGTTTGGGCGGTATACCAAAACTAGACATGGCTCTGTATGGTTCGTCTCTATAAATGCTGTCGTATGCGACTTTGAAATGAATAAATAGGTGGTGGTTATCGATATGGACTTCTTGGGTTTTTTCCAGGATCTGCCGAAGTGTGAAAATTTGATCAGTTGTGGACTTTCCTGGCCTAAAACCAAATTGAGAAGGGCCGATCAGGTTGTTGGTAAACGGTTTTAGGCGTTAACGTATTACGGCATATAGGATCTTGCAGCTGATGTTGAGGAGCCCTATGACTCTGTAGTACTCTGGCGCAGTTCAGAGTGTATCCTTTTTTGTAGATCGGACAAATGATGCTGAGGTTCCATTCTTCAGGCATACATTATCCGATCAAATTTAGCTTATAAATTGGTGAATGTTACTTACCAAATTATCTTCCCCAGCTCTATAAAGCTCAGCGGGAAGGCCAATCAATTCCGGCAGCCTTGTTAAGCTTGAGTTTAGATATTTCTATTCTCAGCTCACTTAGGTCGGGTGGTTGGTAGTTTTTACCGCTTCGCCAATACTGAATGTTTCGTTCTGCCTGACAGCAGGAGATTGTCTGTCATCGCCGTTTAATTTCAGCTTTCACCACCTGCAGCCTAACCACGTTGGCGCGAGAAGCCTAGTACATAAGGTGCCGCTGATCTAATGGGTTGTTGACATCGTTGTCATTGTTGGCTATGTCTTGCGATTGCAGTAATGTCGAAAACATTTTTTACAGTATTTCTAGTTGGTGGATATCCACATTCAATGTGATCAATTTTATTGACTGTCCCTTGATCCGGAGACCGCCAAGTATCGATGAAACCGTGTGCTGACTATAGTAGCATTTCGTTCGCGAAGTCAGTTAGCCTAAGTCCGTATTTTTGTGTAGGATGTGTTCTTCGACAATACTGCTAAAGATGTCTAAAGATGTTTCGCAAGTCAAATTCGGATTGATGAAAACAGTATCCAAGCGTTATACCCTGGAGGTAAAATAAGCACAATGGATGTTGTTTCAACAAGACATGTGGTTTCAACAAGACAGTGACACATACCATACAGCCAGAGAAACAATTACTGCATGAATTATTAGCTAATCGTGTAAACGCCAATTTTGCGATCAGAATTGGCCATCCAGATCTTGCGATTTAGCACCATTGGTCTTTTTTGTTTGAGGTTTTTTGAATTCAAAGTTCTATGCAAACAAGCCCACGACCACAAACGTCTTAAAAGATTATATTGGGCGGTGTATTAATGAAATTCAGCCACATTTATACGAAACGGTCATAGAAAATTTCAATAAAATAGTACGTACTTGCCAGCAAAGCTGTGGCGGCCATTTATTCGATGTGCTAATCGAATACTCATAGAATTATTAGAAAATGTAAGCTTTCTATTTAAAAATCTGTATATTCTATCAAAATTAAATTTCGCGTGGATTATGGGACACCCTTGAGGCCAACGTTATATTTTCGGTACAACAAAAGGGCACTACCACTGAATGCCGATCCCGAATGAAATGTTTAAAAAGCTTTGGAAGGGTGTTGGTAAGACTTACACAATTAGTAGAGACTGGAACCCTTGATTCTCTTAGCAGATCAAAGGGCTAACCACTAAGCCACTGGAGAAATAACATGCAACAAAGTTATTCGCATGGTTTCTAAGATTGGAATTGGGTTGGACTTGTCATATAAGAATTTCGTTCAGCGAAGAGAAAATATCTCTGTCGGAACTTCGTCAGATTCCATTTCACTCGATTCATTTTATAATTCGAAGATACTCTTCATCATCCTATGCGCAATGTACTGCAATAAATCTTTCGATTTAATGTAGTAAGTGTGCATCTAATAGCGATCCTCACTTCTGTGCCATCTCTGAAGATTACCTTGCTCTCGAACTAACATTTACTCAAAACCTTGGCATGGATGAGCTAAAACTTAGAAACATTCCAAGCAATCGTATGCCTTGTCTACAATTGTAACGTTTTCGTTAAATCACAACCATGGTCAAAGCGTGCGTGTGCTCCAGCTTTGAATAATAAACCCCTACCTATTCCTGATACTCACCATCCCATACTACAGCATGGCGCTAACATAAAAAATCAAATTCCAGACCCCACCCAGCCCTTATTTCCGTGACGGTAATTAGCTGCAATCATTAATTGGCAATAGCTCCGTGGTTTTTCATTAGACCTCTTTAGGATTTTCGTTGGCATCTTATACAAGAGTTCATTCATCCAAATGTCTCTCCATTGTATGCTAAATAGATGCGCTCACAATTTTCCCACCATATCAGCGTCGTCGTTGTCGTCGTCCGACTTTCCGAGACATAATCACTTCTCATAGTTACGACTTACGACCGTGAGTATCTGTAAGATATAAATCCACCTCCAAGTGGATGTCTTGTCGTTTCTATGTGTCTGACGCAACGTCACTTCGCAATCGAGTCTCCGGTGAGTCAAACCAGCGCGCCACAGAACTCCTCCACTATATTCTACTGCGCAGTCGCGACCAAGTCGAAGGTGATTACCACAGTACCAGGAAAACGAAACCCTATTAAATAATTTGAAAATAAATGCGCCTACGAAGAGTACGAATATTTTCTCAAAACCCAGGGAACGATAGACAACGGCCGTTGCGCTGCGTTTGAATGGCGCAAAAACGGTGGCCCGTTTGAATTTATTTTTTAGTTTACTTCCGAATCCCTTCGAGGACAGACGACTCTAGAAACGACCAGAGAGACCTCATAAAATTGAATATCGCCGTGCGCGTAGGTCAACCGTGAAGTGTGTTCTTAAGAAAAAAAAAGTGACAACCTTTGTGTATTCGATAACGTTGTACTCGCAGCCGGTCGGTGGTGGGTTAATGAACGTAATTCATACCTGCATATGCCTATGTGAGGACCGTGTAGTGGTAGAAAACACCTGTTTAAGGATAACAACATTTTTCAATTGGAAACTAGGAAATGTTTGTTTGAAAGTGGAGTTTCTGTGAATGATTTTGTGTGGGAAAGTGAATTGGAATTATTGGAGGGGAAGGACATGTGAAGGATTATAACAAAAAAAAACCAACTAAAGGCAAGTTAAAGTGGGAACGATTAATTTATTTGCTCTAACCTTTAATTTGATTATGAATAATATGTCTGTTACCCGAAGGGAAATTTCGTAAAATTTAGTGCTTAAGTCAGGCTTCCTCCAGTAGTCGGCTACATCTGGATTAAAATAAAAACAACTCGTAAAAAAATGTACTCATTTTGAGATTTTGACATGGCAATAATCACATTTTAGCACGGCGATCGCGAATGCTTCTAAAAATAATTTTTGACAACTCTATAATATATTTACAATGTACCTATGCAAATGGGCCTAGTTTATTCACCGTTTCGTATGGGACAATTAATAGGAAGAAATAGAACATTTACCAAATTTCAAATTGTCAGAACAGGAACTGTTAAACTTTGACACGACTAAATAACTTTTTTGAGCTTACCTCACAATTATTTAGCTTGTCTTGTGGCAGTTGCAAGTTAAGGCGTTAAACGTAAGAAAAAGTCGTAATTTAAAGACAATCAATATAAAGGAATACCCCATTTGCATAATATTACCTTTCCAGTACAGGAACTGTCAAACTTTGACACTACTAAATCAATTTTTTGAGGTTATCCTCATAATTTCTTTGCTTGTTTGGCATGTGTTGGATATTAAAGAGGAGGACATAATCTTGAGTACAAAATTATAGTCACCATGTGTAAACAACAGTTAGTAGGTAGACACTAAGTAGCACATAATAACAGTGGGTACTAACTAACTTTGTAATACTTACTTAAGTGGCGCTACAGTCCGGGATGAACCTGGGCCTCAACCAACATGCCTCTCCAATAAGCCCGGTCCTTAGCTAACTGCCTCCAGTCGCGCACTCCAAGTTGGTTGAGGTCAGTTTCTACTTGTGAGCGCCACTTAAGGCGAGGTCTTCTTCTACTGCGTCCGACGTCTGGCTGGGAATCGAAGACTCTGCGACCCGGAGTATTGGTGTCCATTCGTTCTACATGCCCTAGCCATCTTAAACGTCCAATGCGGAGTTTTTGATCAGTGGTATGTCGCTGTACAGCTCGTATAGTTCTTGGTTGAATCTTCGTTTCCATAGCCCGTCAACGCAAACGGGACCGAAGATTTTTCGAAGAATTTTTATCTCGAATCAACCAAGGATTTCTTCATCCGCTTTTGATATGGTCCATGCTTCAGCGCCGTAGAGCTGGACTGGGATGATCAGGGTCTTATATAGGATCTCCTTAGTAGTTCGAGTGAGGGCTTTACTACTAAATTGCCTTCTTAGCCCGAAGAAACAGCGGTTGGCAAGAGTAATTCTTCGTTTGATTTCTGAAGAGATATTGTTGTCAGAGTTAATAGCGGAGCCGAGGTAGACAAAGTCCCGTAATACTCAAAGTTATATCTGTCAATGGTGACGTTCTGTCCAATTCGTCGATGTTGTGTGTCCTTTCGTGTTGACAGCATATACTTAGCTTACCCTCATTTACTGCTAAACCCATTTTTTGCCGCTTCCTTCTCTATACTAGCAAACCTGGCTATGACATCATGTTGAGTCCTACCAGTGATGTCAATATCGTCGTAGGTGCACCGATTTTTGGAAAATTGTGCCTCTGGTGTTAGCTCGGGAGTTTTGCACAATCCTCTCAAGAATCAAATTGAAGAAGTCACATGACAGCGCATCGCCTTGCCTAAATCCTTTTTTGGTATCAAAGGTGTCGGTCGGTGAGCAGCGAGAATTCTCCATCGTCATCCTACACAAACGGACGAGTTAGGGCGGTATACCAAAACTAGACATGGCTCTGTATAGTTCGTCTCTATAAATGCTGTCGTATGCGGCTTTGAAATCGATAAATAGGTGGTGGATATCGATTTGGACTTCTTGGGTTTTTTCCAAGATCTGCCGAAGTGTGAACATTTGATCAGTTGCGGACTTTCCTGGCTTAAAACCATTCTGATAAGGGCCGATCAGGTTGTTGGTAAATGGTTTCAGACGTTCACATATTACGGCAGATAGGATCTTGTAGGCGATGTTGAGCAGACTTATGCCGCTGTAGTTGGCGCAGTTCAGAGGGTCTCCTTTTTTGTGGATCTGGCAAACGATGCTGAGGTTCCATTCTTCAGGCATGTTTTCTCCGACCAGTTGGTGCTTATGAGTTGGTGGATGTAACTTTTCAAGTCATCTCCGCCAGCTTTATAAAGCTCAGCAGGAAGGCAGTCATTTCCGGAGGCCTTATTTATTAATTATTAATATATTTAAACACAGTTTTTGAACGAGAATGACAAAATAATTTTGGCAATTTTGGGTGAAGAGGTAACTTGATTAAGATATAAATTATAAAAAATGTTCCTACCAATAATTTATAATTATATGCATAGGTAGCGTATGGCTTAGATATTCCAGAAAGTGAATATGGCACCACCGCCATTAAGTCAAGCACCTTCAAATTCACACCAAAGAAAACGGAAATCGAACGACAACAACAGTGAGCAGGAAATGAGGATAAAGCTAATGGAAATAAGATTTTTCTGCAAACAGCTTGAGTGCCGTGATAGGGAGATAAAACTAGATCTCCCACCTTCCAAGTTTACGGAGTCATTATATTCTGACTCTGAACGTTAAAATGTACACCTATGTTTTAACGTTCAGAGTCCAAAATATATTGACTGTGTGTACATATGTATATAATTTAAATAAAACAAATCGGAAATAGCAAATTAAAAATATTTGTATTTATTTATGTAGGTATTCTTCAGAAATTAATATCAATTGTGGCGCTGTTGTCATTTTCATTTTCGTCTACAACAGTTTCTTCATTTTGATCCTCTTCTTCGGTATCATATTCCGGTAATTTTGTATTATCTTCACAACTCATTCTCTTCCGAATATTATATAAAACAACGCAAGAGTTAACAACTTTTGCACAACTTACTGCCGTCTTAAAACGCAATCCATTTAAGCATGGGAAAATTTCCTTTAATTGACCAATGCTACATTCCACGATTTGTCTGGTTTTTTTTTTAGCTTCGAAAGAAAACGACGTTTACCTCGTCCTTCTTCAATACTATTTGGAATGTTAGGTGTAAATAACCAATTTCGCAAAGGATAGCCTGTGTCGCCAATAATTTCAGCGTTTGGAAATGGACGCCAACCTTCATCGTTAAATTTTCTATATAATCTACTACACTTTAGAACACGGCTGTCATGCACAGAACCAGGATAGTTACTGTTTATGGAATAAAAACGGTAATCCGCCCCAGCAACTACCATCACCTTTAGGGAATGATGACCTTTTCGATCAATGAATGACTGTTCATTTACTGTTCATTTACCCCAACAACGCGTGGCATTCCCGCTATATTAAAAAACCATTGCGCTACAGCGTTTACATTTTCCGGCCATTTTACTTCCTCGTCTGATAAGAACATGAAGTATAAAAAAATGTTAATTAATACATTTTAAACCTAATTTGTCCATTAATAGTTACATAGTAAATGTTCTGAAATATGTGAACATACTGCATTTACAACACGACATATAGATGCTTTCGAAACTCCATTCATTGTTCCAACACCATGGTACTGACTTCCATTGCCAAGCCAATGAAGAGTCAACAATATTTGTTCTAGGGGCAAAAGTGCTTGATTGCAATTTGTAGGACGTTCTATAAATGCACCCAATCGTCTAACTAAAAGTTCAACGCAGACTTTATGCATCCTGAATTTTTCGACGAACTATGGATCCTCCATATTAAAGATGACGCGTTCTGATATTCGTCTTGGGCGTCTTATAACACGTACATTAATTTGTAACACTTCTTCGTTTTCAAAAAGTAAATCCATTATTGTTTGGTAATTTAAGTTAAACTTACTTACTTACTTAAGTGGCGCTACAGTCCGGAATGAACCTGGGCCTCAACCAACATGCCTCTCCAATTAGCCCGGTCCTTAGCTAACTGCCTCCAGTTGCGCACTCCAAGTTGGTTGAGGTCGGTTTCCACTTGTGCGCGCCACTTAAGGCGAGGTCTTCCTCTACTGCGTCCGACGTCTGGCTGGGAATCGAAGACTCTGCGAGCCGGAGTATTGGTGTCCATTCGTTCTACATGTCCTAGCCATCTTAAACGTCCAATGCGGAGTTTTTGACCAGTGGTATGTCGCTGTACAGCTCGTATAGTTCTTGGTTGAATCTTCGTTTCCATAGCCCGTCAACGTAAACGGGACCGAAGATTTTTCGAAGAATTTTTCTCTCGAATCAACCAAGGATTTCTTCATCCGCTTTTGATACGGTCCATGCTTCAGCGCCGTAGAGCAGGACTGGGATGATCAAGGTCTTATATAGGATCTCCTTAGTAGTTCGAGTGAGGGCTTTACTACTAAATTGCCTTCTTAGCCCGAAGAAACAGCAGTTGGCAAGAGTAATTCTTCGTTTGATTTCTAAAGAGATATTGTTGTCAGAGGTAATAGCGGAGCCGAGGTAGACAAAGTCCCGTACTACCTCAAAGTTATATCTGTCAATGGTGACATTCTGTCCAATTCGTCGATGTTGGGTGTCCTTTCGTGTTGACAGCATATACTTAGTTTTACCCTCATTTATTGCTAAACCCATTTTCGCCGCTTCCTTCTCTATACTAGCAAACGTGGCTATGACATCACGTTGAGTCCCACCAATGATGTCAATATCGTCGGTGTATGGTAGTAGTTGCACCGAATTTTGAAAAATTGTGCCTCTGGTGTTGGCTCGAGAGTTTTGCACAATCCTCTCAAGAATCAAATTAAAGAAATCACATGACAGCGCATCGCCTTGTCTAAATCCGTTTTTGGTATCGAATGTGTCGGTGAGGTAGTTTCCGGCCCTGATGGAGCAGCGAGAATTCTCCATCGTCATCCTACACAAACGGACGAGTTAGGGCGGTATACCAAAACTAGACATGGCTCTGTATAGTTCGTCTCTATAAATGCTGTCGTATGCGGCTTTGAAATCGATAAATAGGTGGTGGATATCGATTTGGACTTCTTGGGTTTTTTCCAAGATCTGCCGAAGTGTGAACATTTGATCAGTTGCGGACTTTCCTGGCTTAAAACCACACTGAGAAGGACCGATCAGGTTGTTGGTAAATGGTTTCATACGTTCACATATTACGGCAGATAGGATCTTGTAGGCGATGTTGAGCAGACTTATGCCTCTGTAGTTGGCGCAGTTCAGAGGGTCTCCTTTTTTGTGGATCTGGCAAACGATGCTGAGGTTCCATTCTTCAGGCATGCTTTCATCCGACCAGATTTGGCTTATGAGTTGGTGGATGTAACTTTCCAAGTCATCTCCGACAGCTTTATAAAGCTCAACGGGAAGGCCGTCATTTCCGGAGGCCTTATTAAGATTGAGTTTAGATATTGCTATCCTCACTTCACTTAGGTCGGGTGGTTGGCAGTTTTCGCTGTCGTTGCCAATATTAAATGGTTAGTTCTGCCTGACAGCGGAATGTTGTTCGTCATCCCCGTTTAACAGTCTGCAGAAGTGGTTCCTCCTCAGCATCGACTGTGTCGCAACTACGATATATCCTTGTTCATCATGACAGGATTCTGTTCGAGCCTTGTATCCTTGGCTTTGACTTTTTACACTTTGGTAAAATTTGCGAACATTATTCCTGGAGTGGCACCTCTCTATATCCTTTATCGCGCGCTTTTCTTGCTCTTTTTTCTTCTTTCGGAAAAGCCAGTGTTCTTCCCTTATTCTTTACCTATAAAGCTCAATGGCAGCTCTCGTCTTCACCTGCAGCTTAGCCTTGTAGGCCTCGTTCTTGGCTGCAAGCATCTGTCGGCATTCCTCATCAAACCAGGGGTTTCTTGCTGGTGGCCGCGAGAAACCTAGCACATCAGTTGCGGCTGATCTAATGGCTTGTTGGCATCGTTGCCATTGTTCTTCGACATTAGATGCTGGTGGTGTGTTGTGAGTCGAGAGGTTAATGGATACGCGTTGCGCTAAAGTCTTGGCGGTCTCTTTCGATTGCAGTCTTTCGACATTAAATTTTTTACAGTATTTCTGGTTTTTTGTGTCGTGGTGGATATCCGCTTCCTTACCTTGGCTACAACAAGGTAGTGGTCCGAGTCGATGTTAGCCCCTCGGAATATTCGGACATCCAAAATACTGAATGTGTGCCTCTTGTCTATCGCAATGTGATCAATTTGGTTGACTGTTCGTTGATCTGGAGACCGCCATGTCCCCTTATGGATATCGAGGTGAGGAAACCGTGTGCTGGCTATAGTGGCATTTCGTTCCGTAGCGAAGTCAATTAGCCTAAGTCCGTTACCAGACGTGTTGTCGTGTAGGCTATATTTTCCGACAGTACTGCTAAATATGTCTTCTCTTCCTACCGTTGCGTTAAAATCTCCCAGCACGATTTTAACATCGTACTTTGGTAGTCGCTCATAGGTTTTGTCGAGGAGCTCGTAGAAGCAATCCTTAGTTATATCATCTTTTTCCTCCGTCGGAGCATGAGCGCATATAAGGCTTATGTTGGCGAATTTGGCCTTCATGCGGATTGTTACAATGCGTTCGCTAATGTCTTGGAAACATAAGACTTCTTGCTTAAGTCTGGCACTTAGAACAAATCCGCATCCATATAGTCGCTGTTTCTGCTTAATATAACACGGTCCATAGTAGATGTCACAGTTTTTCATCCTCTTTTGGCCTGGCCCATCCCATCGTATTTCGTGGATGGCAGTAATGTCTGCTTTGTAGCAGTTTAGGGCTTCCGCTAGTTGTTCGCCTTCACCTCTCCTGTTTAATGTTCTCACATTCCAGGTGCAGATACGAACCTTGTTTTGACCCTAGGGCAGCGGGCCGGAAAAAAACCGATGTCAGTAGCTCATTTTGGGAAATGAGCGCTGCCGTTGACCCATTGAGGGCTCCTCCGCCACCAACTCTTTTCCAATACCCTTGCTCAGTATTGGAAATCCGTATAGACCTGGTGTTCAAATATGTCGAAGCAGCTCATATAGGGATTTCACTACCAGTTCGATCAAACTGGGGCTGTAGGCTCCACCGTTGACTCCATCTAGGGAATTCCTCCGCTGCCGCCTGAGAGTGAGTGCCTTAGTGAGAGGACACTCCTCCCCCTCTCTCGTTTGCTGCCACCAACGACCTTCCACAGGGGTTTAATACCCCATCTCCAGTCGAGGTACTAGGCACCCACCAGTCACCAGCGTGGAGGTGAGAGTACGAGTTGATAGTGAGAGGCTAGAGTGAGAACGCTTGTGTCCTCATATAATCGCATCACTATCCTTAAGCACTGGCAATCAATCAAGTGAGATAAGTATTTTAATTTGATCGCCCGACTTCTAAACCATCCTATTATCTGTAATGTTATTACCTGGAGCTCCCCTGACTTCAAATACTTACTTAGTTATCGGGCTCCCGACACGTGAAGAGTCTCTGCCTGAGACACTGCAGCCTTCCATCCTCTACGATCCGGGGCTCGCTGCTTCCAGTTATCTAGATCAATGGCTCTGGCATCCGCGATGGCTTGGTCTTTGAAACGGAGGTTCGGTCTTCCTAACCTTCTCGAACCTGGGGGCTGGGATTCGAAGATCCTCTTAGCTGGAGCATTATTGTCCATTCGCTCGATGTGGCCGAGCCAAGGTAGTCGACGTGTTTTGGCTTTTTTGACTACATCCAGATCTTGGTTCAGGTCATAGAGTTGTTGTATCTTCTCCTCCATTCGCCGAAGTATTTCTTTCGAAGGAGCCCACTATCAGCTCTTCCTTCTTGTTTATCGTCCAGCACTCGGCACCATAAAGCAGAACTGGCAGAATAAGGGTTTTGTAGAGCACACATTTCGTCCTTCGAGCTAGGAGTTTTAAACCCAGTTGTTTCGCCAAACCGAAGTAACAACGGTCTGCTAGGGTAATTCTTCGACGGATCTCCACTAGGGTGTCATTCGTGGAGTTTATGTTAACTCCGAGTTAGGTGAACTCCTTAACTACCTGGAAATTGCTGCTATCAATAGTGACGTTTTGTCCTTGGCGGTGGACAGATGCTTGTATAGCATGTGCTTAGTCTCATTTACTTCAAGGCCAACGGATTTCGCCTGTTCTTCAATCTCCGTGAACGCTTTTATCATCACGGATTGTTGGGAGCAACCGATGATCTCAATATCGTCCGCATAGCCCAGCAGCTGGACGGACATGTTGAATATAGTGCCTTCCGTATTAAAATCTGCCCTGCGCACTATCTGCTCCAGTACGTGATTGAAGAAGTCACATGATAGCGCGTCTCCTTGCCGAAATCCGGTGCACGTTTGGAATAGTTCGGAGGAGCTACTTCCAAACTGCACGTTGCAGCGCGTGTTTTCCAGCGCGACGCGACACAACTGAATTCGGCCATAGCCATATAGAGCTCCTGACGATGTATGCTATCATACGCTGCTTTGAAGTCGTTGAATAGGTGGTGAGTTGGTCTTTTCCAGGATTTGCCCCAGCGTAAAAATTTGGTCTATAGTCGATCTGCCGGGCCGGAAGCCACACAGGTTCGTGCCGATTAGTGTGTTGCAGAACGGTTTTAGACGTTCACACAGTACGTTGGATAGGATCTTGTATGCGACATTTAGCAGGGATATGCCTCGTTAGTTCTTGCAAGACATATGATCGCCTTTTTTTGTAGATAGGGCATATGGAGCTGATAGTCCAGTCCATGTTTTCTTCCACCCATACTTGGTTGATGATTCGGTGCATGCTCCCTACCAAAACATCACCACCGTATTTAAAAAGCTCCGCTGGTATGCCATCAGAACCTGCGGCCTTGTTGTTCTTAAGCTTTTTTATAGCTAGGCCAACTTCTTCTATACTAGGTGGTGGAACTAGTTCTTCATTGACTGGACGTGGGTTCTCTTCTTGCTATCTATCACTATCTCTACATGATGCCCATTTAGCAGCCGTTGGAAATGCTGCTTAATCACTTCTACTATTCCCTGCGCTTCGGTGACTAGGTTTCCTTCGTTGTTTCGAAGCCTGCGTACCGGTTTTGTAGCCAGCAGCCAGTTGCTTGGCTTTTTAATAAAACCTCCGGATGTTGTAATGATCGCGCGACTCTTTGATCTCCTTGAGCTGGGAGGCTGCGTAGGCTCTCTTCTTTCTACGCAGGGTCTTCTTTTCCTCCGTTTTCCTGTTTCGATACTCTTCTCTCGCTGCCATTGTTTTGCGCTGCAGCGCTTTCTTGTGTGCATCTTATGACACCTGTTTCTTTTACACGCATTCATCATCATACCACGGGCTCTTTCTCGGGAGTGGCTGGTACCCTACAGTGGTTTCGGCTACCTCCTTGATGATGTCGCGATATTGGCACCACTGATTGTTGGCGTCTGTGGTAGGTGAGTGTACAGAGGAGAATTTCATACTCAGGCGCTCACTGTAGGCTCTGGCTTCTTAAGGTGTGCTAAGGCAGCTTCTTCTCGTTGAAAATGGTCAGAGTCGATGTTTGCCCCTCGGAATGTATGCACGTCGAGGATGTTGGATGCGTGCCTCGCATCGATTAGCACATGGTCGATTTGGTTGGCGGCTCGACCGTCTGGAGGGCGCCAGGTTGCTGTGTGGATCCTTAGCCTTGGGAACCTAGTGCTACTTATCGCCGTATTACGAGCGGCTGCAAAATCGATTAGTCGGTAGCCGTTGTCTGTTGTCGTTTCGTGGATTCTGTGTTTACCAAATAACCGCCAAAGATGTTTTCCTTTCCGACTTTAGCATTGAAATCCCCGAGTACAACTTTTACATCATACTCCGGACAGGCTCCGTAGGCTCCATCCAGGAGGTCATAAAACTCCTCCTTGTTGGGATCTTCAGCCTCGTCGGTAGGGGCGTGTGCACATATTAGGCTTATGTTTTGGAACGTAGCTTTGATGCGGATCGCAGAATGTCGATCACTTATTGGCTTGAAGTCAATGACTCCTGTCCTAAGCCGATTTTCCACGACGAATCCGCATCCTTATACATGCAATCTTTTGTTGCAGCTGTAATAAATGTCGCAATTTTTTCTCTTCATTATACCTGATCCTATCCATTGTATATCCTGGATTGCGGTTATATCTGCTTTGTACCGCGTGAGGACAGATTCAAGTTATTGAGTAGCACTCGGGGTGTAGAGTTTTCGTACATTCCAGGTGCATACTTTTATATTATAGTTCATTGACGTTCAGGGTCTTGTTGCCATATGAGGAGTTTCATTATCCGAGGCTGGTTGTGTCTCTCTCATAACTAATGGTTGTTTTTTTCCATGGTCAGGAAGTTAACCCGACGACACAACCCCCAACCTGGAGGGCCAGGCCCTTGTTTTTGACCCTAGGACAGCGGGCCGGAGATAACGATGTCAGTAGCCTATTTTTGGATATGAGCGCTGCCGTTGACTCATTGAGGGCTCCCCCGCCACCAACTCTTTTCCAACACCCTGGCTCAGTATTCGAAATCCCTATAGACCTGGTGTTCAAATATGTCGAAGCACCTCATATAGAGACTACACTACCAGTTCTATCTAACTAGATCTGTAGGCGCCACCGTTGACTTCATCTAGGAAATTCCTCCCCTGCCGACTGAGAGTGAGTGCCTTAGGACACTCTGACCTCAAATATTTTTGAGTTTACTTACTTTAGTGGTTGGTGCTACAGTCCGTGTACGTGTGCTCCATCTAGGCTTGCCACCTATGCTTCTTTGGGGAGGGCAGTCCTCCTTTTGAGTGTACTATCAAACTTGTCCTGATTCAATTCCTTAATAAAAATTGACAAAATCTGACAAACATTAAAAAAACGAAACTCTCATGAAGAGCTTCTCAAATTTGCCTTTCATAATCGCAGCTAAAGAATTTTTTGGTGACACGCAAATCAATCGAGAAGCTAGGTTTGAGTTTCTGGAAATAATTTCATCGGGAAATTTGTGTTCAAAACACAGAG
Source organism: Rhingia campestris (assembly GCA_932526625.1). Classification (NCBI taxonomy): domain Eukaryota; kingdom Metazoa; phylum Arthropoda; class Insecta; order Diptera; family Syrphidae; genus Rhingia; species Rhingia campestris. The sequence continues at coordinate 56,069,499 of OW052182.1, read as the reverse complement.
TTTAAATAAATCATCTTTCGGGGCAGTTATGGAATGAAAAATTATTTTTTTTAAATAAAGTTTTCCAGTGAACATTACAGTAGGGCATACAATGGAGCATGATGAAATTGCACTGTGACTCAAAAACGCATGTATTTTCATATACTCGCCTATAATTTGCCTACCATAAGACTAGACAAATATTCGTGTTAATGAAATGTGTATACACCAGGCTTATGAAGCATTTTATATGTGAGTTTTTTTTTTCTAAAATAAACTAAAAAAAAATGACAATGATATTTTAAAGTAGCCGCACTCTTGCTATACAACTATGATTAAAATTTTGTTGACACCCTGTACCATATTTTATTAATTTTTTGCACCTTCGCTACAAATAATATGTCTTGGCAACTCTGTGCTAGTTATCACGTGTTTCTAACCAAAACCGACCCGTTACAGGTAAACTAGCAAAAGAGCACACGCCACTAATAACGTGACGCCACCTAGCAGAACCGATGCAAACATTTCGCTTCCGGTCGAGACCGGATATGTTCATCTCCTCTCCTCTTCACATACACCAGTACATCTCAATTTTCACTTTTCCCCCGTTGTTTATATTTTCAGCATCATACCACCAATTAGACACCAAAGCATAACCGCACCAACAAAATAGAAAAAAAAACTGCAAGCAATCATAATGACAACTGTAACGACAAAGTAAAACATCACACACAATGTCTTCTTCACTCCAGTTGAACCAAATTAACATTCTCCAACTTAACCAATGTGACAGTGAAAAACTACGTTACCTCTCGCCCCCGCCTCCACCACGACCACCACCACCCACATCCCGCACACGGGACATAGACAATGCGAATCGCATTGGGAAGAAGCCAAATGATAACAATATGTGTAGCCACCATTGTCACCACACTCGTGGTGAACAATTTTCAAACGACTCCAAATGGAGCAGAGGAATCACCACAAAAGATACTATTTACACTCCACCGCATCCCCCTGTGCCCAACGGCACTGGAAAACATGTCGACATTGACGCGGACACTAGTGGTGGTGCAGGTATCAACAGCACTTGCGAAGGTATTTGTTGTGCTGTCGAATCGGTTCAGTGCGCATCCGCACTTGGGGACACTCACCATGATGGCAGAGGCACATTGACAACAGTGGGCTCGAATTTCAAATGTGTATCGACACTGAGCGGAAGGGTAACATGCGCAGTTGTTCCCCAGCCACGTCCGTTGGAATGCGTTCATAGGCGCTGTCGTCGCACAAAACGACTACCAACGGCAACAGCAGCATCATCGATCCAAGAGCCATCCGAAGCAGAAACCCCAACAACATCACCACCACCACCACCACCTTCAGCAGTAGCAGACAATCACATCGACATTGGTAAACACTTGGGCCAGGCCACCAGTACACAACGAACCAATACAACCACACGGACTGCCTCCTCCACCAGCTCCAGCACTACCACCACTACCAGTTGGGCATCGACGTCGTCGGTTAGTAGTCCACCATCAGTGCAGGATTTTGCAAAATGTCTAACAGCTGAAGAAAAATCCAGTTCTCCAAAAAGGCCTGAAAATTCCCTGGCTAAAGGTCCGCTCTCGGCCAATCCGTGTGATTTTGTGTTAAGTGAACTTTATTTCAGTCCGCTCGGTGACGTCTTTTGCTATAATTTGAGTCCGGGACCCGTTAACGGTGTAGAATTTCTGCAAGCCCTTCTCAGCGACAGTTTGGGCCATTTTTCTCATCCGAAAAGGATTTTTCTCGTCGCCAATCAGAGTTCGCACTCCCAGTGGCTTTTGTCGTCGCCAGCAGCGGCGGGCGTTAATCAAGTGAATTCCGCTCGAACTCCCTCGAGCAGTAGTGTACACAAGTTTAATTATCTCATCCTAAGTGCTTGCAATCTCGAAAGTGTTCTTCTATTCGTTAACAACGAAGTGGTTAGTAATTTAAATGAAAATCTTTATTTTCTTCCAATACCAACACCAACACCAGCAACGTCATCATCATCATCAACATCATCAGCAGCGCCATCATTATCCCCATCAGGAGCACCACCAGCAGTAGGAAAAAGTGATTTTTGCAAAAGCTTCAAGGCTCTAGAGGGGGACGGGGACGAGGAGTCACAGTCGCAGGACGAAGAAGAAAACGAATCTCAATACCATAAAATCGAAAAGCCTAGCGACGAACCACGTCGCCGTACGTCGTTGTTTCTTCGAAAGGACGACGAAACACATACATCGTTGTTGACGACGACGCATCATGATTTAGACGCGTATACACGACAGAAAGCTTCCCATTCATTGTTAAAGGTTAGTGATGTACGAACAAAATCTGACAACAACACGACCAGCAACAATGCTAACAATGACACTGAACGACAATGCAACGGTAGTAGTAGTAGTACAAGACAAGAGCCATCAACTGTCAGTGACAAAAACACCAGCCATCTTGTCGAGGACGATGCGTTCAGAGCAAGTCAGCGCTTAAAACGCCTAGAGGAAAACTTCAAAGGTTTGACAATTGTGAGAAAAGTCACCCAAAAGCAGCAACCATCAATTGAAAAAGATAACGTCAATCGATTATCAGAATCAAGTGACCAACTCCTCCAACCATCCATCAAAAAGGCTGCAGATACAGACGTCAAGAGCTCATCTCCACCACCACCAAAACCACCATCGTGCATTTGTGACAGCATCAAGCTTTTCCTCTCAACAGAACAAGGAGAAGGTAAAAGCTTCGCCACCACCCCGTCGACGACCATCAACCAGGACAATGATATAATTACAACACCAGCACCAATTATAAATAACGCCTTTAGCGATAATAATAACAATCTCAGTGACAGCTTGTGTCATTCGCATAAAAATAGTTTTAACGTCAGTGGTGCAGCGCATTCATTTGTAAATAATTCACCATCGCCAACGGGTAAAAGTGCAAGGAAAAAGGACATTTTTTACATAAGTCGACCAGTCCCATCGATATCCGAATTCGATGTTCGACAACTAAGTGACATACGGTGCAATAAAAACGCCAACGAATCAGTGACATTTGAGTGCTACGACGAACTGCTCGAAGACGAGTACGATAACGAAAACGTTCTAGAAGACGGATACGCGAAATCGACGCTTGTAGTCGGTGACAATGCGTGTGGTGCTATCGATCAAGTGCAGTGCGAGTGCAACTGTCAAAAGTGCTATTTAAAAAGACGCGACGAAACGTCACAGGCTGACCTAGCGAGAAACAATTCCGTTTACAATTTCTACTATCCGGGTGCTCGGTCAAACGAACTTCTAACGGCGACAAACAACCAGTCTGATCGGTGGCTGACGACAACGACGACGGCGGGTGATATCGATATCGAAATGCGTGAGATAAACGGTCAGTTGCGTGGTTTGCTCAAGAAGCCAAATCGACCACCGCCTGCCCGCAAGAATCGTGTCGTGTTCGATGAGACGCGCAATGAATTCTTCGAGGCCGATTACATTATTTTGATTCGTGAAGATTGTGCGTATGACGAGGAGGACGAGGAGCCGTGCACATGCGGCGAACATGAACTCGTGCGGCTGTGCTGCGAGGAGGGCTGTCAGTGTAACTACACAAACGAGGACACTCGAACACCTCAGGTGAGTGATTTGAATGAATATGTGTAGAGCACGTGCACCGTGATGATCACGGTTTAATGGGTGACGTTGGACAATCAGAATGCTGATTGATCTAGATAGGTGACTTGGGAGTGGGTATTTTAATTTATACAGAACAGTGGAAGTCTGTGGAAGTCCATTGACTTTTGAAGTGCAATGACGATTATGGAAATCTTCGAGAGGTATGTTGACTATAACGGTGGCAAATGCTGTCAGTGAAAGGCTGGGGATATGTGGTGTGAATTGTTTTCGAAAATCTTTGCAAAGCGCGATGACTAAAACTGTCGAAAAGGCTAAGTTGGAAGGAGGGAAATATGATGGACGTCTAGCATATGCATAGGGACTGTAATAAATTTTAGTTAACAAGTTTGGATTGTTAGAAATATGAGAATTTACATTTACTAAAAGCAATCATAAATCTGCTTAATGGTGTTAATTTCAGGAAATGTTAACTTGTCAGAGTAGCAAGTTAACGTATAGCTTCACTTCGGCTTACGCAAAGCTTCAGCCGGGAATAACATCGTTCTATGTGACTTGGCAGACATTTTGAGTTATGCTTTCTTCAAGTGTTTACAAACCAATGCTGGGGGATGCATTTTTTCCTAAAACTTTGCAAAGCGTGTTGAATTAGACCGTGTGCCAGTTGTATTAAAGTAAATTGTGTCCACTGACATTAGACGTTTCTGTGGCGCAATAATATCGTTTTTCCAATGACAATTGGATTAAAAGAATCATAAATCCAAATATTTAATGAAAACTAACTTCATACTAGCTTGGGCTGATCTCACTGTGCACCTGAACCAGAACGAATATTTTCACACGAATTAGGACGAACATTTTCAGATTAACAGCTGAAACTTTTAATTAGTAAACATAATAATGGCCTTATCTCCCAATCTGCATTTATTTCGGCACAAGAAAATCAGAATTCTGACGGAAAAATAAGTAAAACTATTCAGTTCCAATGAGATTAGTACACACAATTCGATTGGGCTTTATTATCAGATTATGCCAATAACACATCTGCGGATTTTTTCCTGCAGAAGAAACACACAGGCTTCAATCTCAACAAATGTTAAATCTGCATATGCTTTAGTTCTACAAGTTCCGTCCATTTCTAAATCCACTGTGGTCCTGGGACCAGAACCATACAGACAATTTCTGTGTTCTCTGCTTCCTCAGCTATGATTTGTTTTTACAGTCTAACAGCATTCTCAGCTAAGGGGAACAATTTCTGTCAAACAACAGATTTCTCACTCCCCAGCTTATAAAAATGATGCATTACCTTCATGATACAAACAAAATTAGCAGGTGTACTCTTTTAGCAGAACGGGTGAGGAGATGAATCCAACAAATGGCAAGTGAGGTATACTGTTCCAAATATAGATTTGTCTCAGATCTTCGAGGATTGCCTAATATTTTGCTATGAAAATATGAAAACAACTGTCAAAGGCGATATGAAAAAAAAAATAGCAACGAATAGAACATCGGCTTGTAAAGGGTCTTTCATTAAGCGCTTCCTACCTTTAAATTTAAATAAAACGATGTCTGTGTCATCGAAAGGTTTTATTCGTCTTAAAGGTTATCAATGCCATTAAGTATGGAATTCAACTTCGTTCTGACCAATTTTGCATGATTCTGGCGCATAAAGGGCGAATTTGACCAATGGCATGTGTTTTGTGCTTTGAGGGCCGCTGTGGCTTATTCGTTTAGACTTTTGACCTCAGAAAGCCCCACAAGAAAAAAATATAACGGGGTCAAATTGTACGATCCCCATGGCCAGTTCACACCACCTCCACGTAAGTTGACCAAGCCCTCGAATCGGTCATGCAGCATTTTCAATGTAGCGTGAGCTGTTTGGCATGTAGCGCCGCCCTATTAAAGCAACTTGAAACACATGTTGTTGGTGTCCATATCATCCGATTCAGGTAAAAACAAATTGGTAATCATCGACCTATAGCGCTAGCCGTTGAGGGTGATGGCCTGGCCAACGCCGTTCTCAAAGAAATATTTTCTAATGCCGTTGCCAACCAAAAATCCACACAAAACGGTCACATTTTCGGGATGCATTGGACGCTCTTGGATATCATGTGGATTGGTATCATCCCAAATTCGACAATTTTGTTTGTTGACGTACCATTCATCCAGAAATGAGCAGTGGAAATCTAATTTTTTTACGTCAAACGTTCACCAAAAATTTCAGAAAGAAAGTCCATAGTTTGCCTTGTATGCAGCCGTACAAACTACAATGCTGTCCAATAGAGGACGCATAAAGCTGCAGCAACAATTTGCGGCAAGTGTTTGCATGGTTGATCACCTGTTCTAAATTTGCAGACATTTTTCAGGCTCATGCAACATGTTTGCACGACTCTTTGCCTTAATAAAGTTGTTTGCATGGTTATTACATTCAAAATATTTGACAGTTCGAGTAGTCAATAGTTTGTTTGGAAATATTTGATTAAAATTTACAAAAACGAAAAAATATAATAACAGCTAGATATGTTGATAAAAATTTCATTTAAACGTAAAATTAAAGAACAAAAAGCATCAGAAAAAAGAAAATTTTGGATACAAAAAATAACCGAGCTAGGATTTCATCAGCAACTTTTAAATGAGCTGAAAAATTAAGATGAAGAGAGCTATTTCAATTTTTTAAGAGTTTTCAGAAATGACTTTGAAGCTTTTATTGACGAAACATCCCATTATTCTAGAAAATGTTCGTATTATACAAAATACAAATTTTCGGCGCAACAGGCTCGTTAGTACCCAGGGCCTAGCTTTCTCACAACCATTCATGTGTGCGTGTGTACTTTTTGCACGATGGCGGGACCTCCTGTTTTATGCCGACTCCGAACGGCTAAGTTGAGATAAGCTATTCTTGACAATTGATACTACTCGGACGATTTGTCAGATCATCACGAGAGGAGGGTGTTGCTACGGCTGGGAATCGAACCCATACCTTCTGCGCGGCAGTTCATCGCACTAACCATCGCGCCACTGAGCCCTCAAAATGTTCGTATTTAACGAATAATATTTACATACTCGCGATTCCACTTTTTTGTTTAGGAGTCCCACTAAAATCTTTGCAGTAAATGGCAAACAGCATCTTTAAAAACACGCAATGAATCTGATGTGCTCACATGACATGCTATGTTATTACCGCAAATTTTTGATTGCAACCTACGGTTTCTTATACTGTTCACACATGCAAATTTGATTGCACGAAAACATTTGCTGCAAATTTATTGCTCGTCTGTACGTAGCTTTAGCAAAGGGAAACTTTTCTCTCAGGCAACAGTTTTCTTACTTCGCAGCTTATAAGAATGATGAATCACTTTTATGATACAGGATACACACGAAGTAACCAACTGTACTCTTTTAGGAAAAATAGTGAAACAAATGAATCTAAACAAACGTTAGTATCAATATATTGCAGAAAATATCCGCTTTTCAAGTGAGGAATTGTGTTCCATTTATGGATTTATCGGAGATCTCGTTGGGATACGTAAGTGGAACACGCATAATATTGAAATCAAATACAGCAAATAGAGCGGACATGTTTTGAAAGAAAACTCAATTTCATAGCCTCCTTGACTTTGCTTGACGGTGGTCATATTTATTTAAGTGGCGCTATATTTTAGTGTGAGCCTGGGGTTCAACCAACATGCCTTTTCAATAAGTCTGTTCCTATGCTGGTCTTTAGATAGGTGAGCTTGTCTTTGCGTCTACCGTCTGGCTGGAGTATTTTTCAGCTCTCACTTTAAACAGAAACAGACAAGTCATCTAGTACCTTAAAGTTGTAGAAGTTGATTGCGACATTCTGTCCAATTCGTTGATATTCTGTGTTCCTTTTTGCTGACAGCATATATCGGGTTTTTCAAAAAGAGCGCTACAAACGTTTTTTTTTAAACTAAACAAAAACGGTTTTGGATATCAATGAAATTCTTTATTCCTGTGAAAGTACGTTCGATGCCATTATGTATGGAATTCGATTTCTTTTGCATGGCCACCACGGGTACGCTTGCAGAAGTCCAGACGCTGAACCCAATTTTCGACGGTTTTCAAGCATAAATCGGCTGATACTGCTGCAATTTCACGTTCGATATTCGTACGAAGTTCATCAATCGTCGCTGGCTTGTTGGCATAGACCTTAGACTTGACGTAGCCCCACAGGAAATAGTTTAACGGCGTCAAATCGCACGACCGAGGCGGCCAAGCGACTGGACCATTTCGTGAGATAACACGTTCTCCAAACTTGGTTTCCAATAAATTGATTGTGACATTCGCTGTGTGGCTTGTGGCGCCGTCCTGTTGGAACCACATGTCCTCCAAGTCCATATCATCCAATTGGGGCCAAAAATATTCGGTTATCATTGAACGGTAGCGATTCCCAAGTCCATATCATCCAATTGGGGCCAAAAATATTCGGTTATCATTGAACGGTAGCGATTCCCATTCACAGTAACGTGCCGGTCTTGATCATCACGGAAGAAGTACGGCCCAATGACGCCGCCGGCCCATAAACCACACCAAATCACAATTTTTTCGGGATGCAATTATGACTCATGGAGTACGTGTGGATTGCTGTCTGACCAATACCGCATATTTTGTTTATTGACGAACCATTCAGCCAGAAATGTGCCTCATCGCTGAAGATGATTTTTCGATGAAAATCCGAATCTTTTTCAAGTTGTTGCTCAGCCCAATTCACGAACATACGACGCTTCTGCGTCAATTTAACCTTGTAAGGGTGTAGGCCAAGATTTTTTCGCAAAATTTGCCACAACGACGTCACAGAGATGCCCAACGCTTGAGAACGTCGTGTGAGAGACACATTTGGGCTTTCTTCAACTGAAGCCTCAGCGGCAGCGGCAGCAATATTCTCGACACTACTTCTTTGTCTCACTGGCACGGGAACATTTTGTACTGTGCCTGTGGATTCAAATTTTTCCACTAGACGCTCAATTGTTGATCTCCTAGGACGATTATGACGACCATAAATTGGACGTAGCGCTCTTAACGTTGAGGCCACTGACTCCGTATCATGAAATGGCAAACCTTACTGAAGAGAAATGTCAAAAGAGCGTCAAGAAATATGGCGTCGTTTGCTGTCCCTGTCGCTCTACTTTTGTAGCGTCCCTGTTGAAAAACCCTTTATTTTGTCCTATCAATTGCTACAGCTAAACCCATTTTAGCCGCCTCCTTCTCTATAGTCTTGCAAACGGGACGTAGACATCATATCAATATCGTTGCCGTATCGTAGTACTTACGATTTATGAACGATTATGTCCATGATTGCCTCGGTAGCTTTTGCATTTGAGAAATAAAATAAAAATAAAATACCATCTCTAAATCCTTATATATGGTATTATGTATCGAGTTTGCGGACATTGCTGAAGTGGTCCATGCAGCCGGTCTAGCTTTGCGGCTTGCAAACCATAAATATATATGTGCGGCTTGCAAACCATAAATATGTTAGGAGATTAATTGACGGAGTCAAGATAGTCTCTGGTTTCATTCCCTCAACTCGATATTCAGAGAAGGACATAGGGCGGTCTCCATATCAACGAACGGTCAATCAAATGGATTACATTGCGATAGACAAAAGCCACGCATCCAGTATTTTGGATGTCCGAACATTCCGAGGGGCTATATAACATCGACTCAGACCACTATGCGGATCCACCCGTCACAACAAATTAAGGAGACTTTCTTAACTGCAATCACAATAGACCGCCAAGTGCTTCGCAGAACACGTATCCCTTAATCTCTCGATCAACATCATACCACCAGCCAGGAGACCTTTTGAACTGCGCCAAATACAGAGGCATACGTCTCCTCATACAAGATCCTAGCTGCCTGATATGTGAATGCCTGAAATCGTTTACCAACAACCTGATCGGCCCTTATCAGTGCGATTTTAGGCCAGGAAAGTCCACAACTGATAAAATCTTCACACTTCGGCAGATCCTGGACAAAAACCCATGAAGTCGATTTCAAAGCTTCATACGGCAGCATTTATAGAGACGAACTATACAGAGAAATGTGAAGTTTTGGTATACCGCCCAAAATCGTCCGGCTCTGCAGGATGACGATGGAGAATTTTCGCTGCTCCATCAGCAAACCCAGGTTCCAATGCGCTGAAGTCCATTGTAGACATGAGTGGTCTGTTTGTCCATAGTACAGGTACAAACGAGCGGCTAAAGTACGACTTTCGAAAAACTCTTGACCGTTTCGAAGCCCTAGGTAATCCATCTCTCCTATGAACGTTGAGTTTTCTAATCGTCATTTTGCAGGTGCTGATTCTTTGTCAGAGGAAATCAGTTGACAAATTTTGGAAATTTCAATGCGAATGATCGTTGGAGGCGGTTTTTCTTCCCTATTTAGATGCCAATTATTCCTTCGGTTCCCTAATACGAAACGTTCTTCGGGATTGACGTATTCTGGAGGTAGAGGCTTCCCTGCTCCTTCTTTTCATTTGTTGAGAATATCGGTGTTAAAATGTGTTAGAGTACCCGATAACTTGCCTATTTTTGTTTCTGTTGTTTTCTTTAAACCCACAAGTAGGAGTTAAGATGTGTCCTACTGCTCGCTACCCACCCTTTGTACATATGAAATTGAGAATTTAGTTGAAACTATAGGTTCTTGAGTTTACACTAGCAACTTGGCATTGCCTCAGTAATACAGCAGAACATGACTTGGAGTTTTCACCCCCTCATCCTAAAACCTACCGGTATGATGGTTTATTGAAAGGATTCATCATTCTCATAAACCAAAAAGAGGGTCTGACAAGTCATCCGAGTAGTATTAGCATCTAGAAAATCTTATCTCAACTCAGTGGTTCGGATTCAGGGTAAATCCGAAAGTCCCCCCTTCGTACAAGAGCTACACATGGGTACATGAATGTTTGCAAGAAAAAGGACCTGGGACCTGGGTTCTATCGAGTCTGTTACGGCTGTTTTTATACCCTATCCCATAGGGGTATATTAGTTTTGATACTTAGTTTGTAACATAGAGAAATAATTTAGCTATATATACATCAAAGTATATGGATCGACTCAGAATCGATTATGCCATGTCTGTCTGTCCGTCCGTCCGTCTGTCTGTTCGTCACCGATTTTTAGGCCTTAAATTTTGAGCTAGGATAATGAAATATGGTATATAGGATCCTTGTCCGTGCCACCAGAACAAGTGTAAACATTTTTGAAATCCGCCCACTGCCACGCCCGCTTTTTAGGAAAACGTATTTTTTGGCCAAACCGTAAAGAAATTTAAAAAAGTGTCTGAGTGTTAGAGAATTGTAATAGCTATATTTCGTCAGTATAAAGTTTTTTGCCACGCCCACTTTTTGGGGCGTTTTTTTTATAAAAAATGTTTTTTGGTCAAATTTTAAAATTTTCGAAAAAAATTTTGATGCACAATCATTGGCAGTATTAATACCAACATTTCGTCAATAGACCATTTTAATCCACGCCCACTTTTTGGGGCGTTTGTATACCCTACCCCAAGGCATATGCAAAGAAAAACGTTGTTTTTTGTCGAACCATAAAAGAATTTGATAAACCTTCGGAACAATATGTTGTAACAACGTCATTTTCAATACTTTATGACCATAAAGACCATATTTTGGGGACATCAATTTTAAGGATGGGATGTGATAGGGTATTAAACGATCCGCACAGCGGATTGTAACCTTCTCAGATGTTTTTTTACTGTTATCGCTTTTTAGTTCATTGGAGATTTCTTGAGCCGCCTCCTCCAAGTCAAGGACGTGGAGAGGCAATTCCCCTTCAAGACTTATATTTCCACTTATACATCAATGCTCGTTATGATAGCTTCATCATGCTGTTTGGATTCTGTTATTTTCCCTTCAAGCAGAGAATCGAAGGCTGGACTAAACAGCAAAGGACTAAGTACGCTCACCTGGTGGTCACCGGACTGGGAACGTGTCTATCCATTCCAGACTCGCAATCCGTAGATATTGACTATATTTAGAAAACGGTGGACCATATTTAGTTCATCGCTGAATCTTTGCCTTTTCAGGGTTTGAAGGCTACGTGAAACGACCACAAATTTCTTGATTCGTTTTCATAAGGTCCATGTTTTAATGGACTAAAGTAGAATTAAGGTGTTTAGGTTCACGAACATGATCTTCGATTGCTCAATCTGCATGATATTTTGACTGCTTCACAGCAAGCAAGCTGTTTTAAGTCGGTTATAGCAATGAACTGAAGTTACATCCCTGATGGTTGCCAGAATGGAAATTATTCAGTATCAAGCCAACCCTGACTAGCGTCTGTAGTTTTTGACTTGGTTATTGTTACTCTGCACTTCGTTGAGCTCTTCACTGAATCTCTGCTTTCAAAGCCTGGCAACGTGGCAAACGTGGATGCAAGGTTTTCAATAATCATTTTATCCACTAAAAATTTACCAGGGATTTCTTAATTCGTTTTCGTTAGGTCCATGTTTCAACGCCCTAAGATAGGATTTAGATAATCAGGTTCATACACACATATGATCTTTGATTGCTCCATCTGCATGATCCTTTGATTTCTCCACAGCAAGCAAGCTATCTGTAGTTCGTTATATGTTCTTCAACTAGAGAATCAGAAATGCACTAAATAGCTAAGGGCGAAGAATGCTTTCCTTGGGGACATCAGCTTTAGATTAGAATACCATCTTTGGATGGAAACTCTTCAGTAATTCCGGAGGAGAATCGTACTGCTGTTGTAAATCCTTCCTGTATGCGCCTTCATTATTATCTGAATCTGGAACTTTTTAATGCTTTCAGGTGTACAACAGTAGATTTCTAGAGAAATGACTGAAAAGATGTCAGAACAATCCGATTTGTAAAATTCTCGAATCACATTCAAAATGATCCCGTTCTAAATTTGTTGGCAAACTCTAATTTATTCAATTTTGCAATAAAAATGCTTCATGAAACACCCAAGGACCAACTCTCATACTTCATTTTGAATTTCTTCCTATTGCAACATCTTAAAGGCGTTCAACTCGAAACGGAGTAGACGAAACTTTTGACATACGCTCTCTTGGCATAATTAAATCACGTTAATCCCTAATCCTCCCCAAATCACACACCCCTGATGAGGGCTTATTTGACTTCACATTAGTATTCACTGACAATACAAAGGGTGACACAAATATTCCCGATGATAACAATATCCCCACACACACACTGTAAAACTTTTAATGAAGAGACTTTTTGGCAAGCAAACGATCTCAGATGCGCCCCCAACTTGAGCCAAACCCAAAGACGCAGCATTAATCCTTAATCGGAGAGCATTAACAAGACAAAAGAATATCCACACATTCGTTTATCCAAACACAATTCCAGGACAAAAGCTTCGCACACATCGCATCCATGAATTGAAAATGCGAAGACGTATATAGTATATACGGTACCGCACTCGACATCAGAAATCAGGACTCCCAGTGTTATAATGTCACGTATACAACCAGGTCAACACCGATATGCACATAATGCCGCATACAAAAGGAGGTCCTTTCCCATATCCTCACATACGGATAGAGGACAACAAAGAACCAGCCGTTCAGCTCAGCTGGGGTGTTGTATTGAAAAGGAAATTTTACGCCGTCCAACAATCACGTTCAGAGTTTGCTGGCTTTGTAGTGTGACAGACGGAAGCAAACCGAAGGCCGACTTAGGTCGGTTAGCCCTCGCAAATTGCAAAAAGACAAAACGAAGGAAATACAAATATTCTCCAAAAAATGGAAGAACTCTATGACCACCGCAATTCTCAAACAAAACGAAGGTTACACGCCCAGCAGGGATGTTACAATAACAGGGACAGCCTTGACGTCGTCGTCGTCGGCTACAAGTACAAATAGCTTGTTTCTTGTGTACACGAGTAGTTTGCCATGTGCTCACAAAATGAGAAATGCGGCGGCACTCAAGGCCAAGAGTGGTGCCTAGAAAAGGGGGGGGGGGGGGACAGGCTGAATGTAATAAACCATAGAATATTCATGATTCCAATGATGGCTGGGTGCAGTTAATAAAGGTTGGCATCGTGCACCAGCCCTGAGTGGATAAAGTTTGCTTAATGGATTTTGTACTAGTGCAACGTCACTACAATCTTGAAAAATTTTGCATGTTTCGAAAGTTTCCATTTTGTTTTTTGTTGGCGGTGGACTGAAGGCGGAAGTTTGGGGGTTAGTCTTGTGTAATTATTTTCAGGATATTGACAGTTCCTTGAGTTGATTGTTTGGCATTTATTCGTGGGGACATTTTAATCAGCTCTGGCGACGGGGACTAAGAGGCTTTCGGACAATGGGCGGGATGTTTAAGTGTTTTCCAAGAAATGCACAATCCAAGTAGTCGCCTGGTTTAAGTGGTTGGGTTCTGCGGTTGACGGTGCACCACTTAATAGCGTAATAGTGGAGCGGAAAGTTATTTGGGAATGTTTTTCTGACCGTGAAAAATGTTATGGTCGATAGTTACGAGAGTAACGTACTTTTCATCGGTATAAGGCGATGTTAAACGCAGAGGCTGTGCAGTGACATAAGGCCATTTTTCAAAATATGGGTATGGCCTTATGTCGCTTTATCCATTATCACCATTATGGCTTTATGTCACTTTCAAATGGATTTTTAGTCCTTACCCGGGTGACGTGAAATAAGTCCAAATGAAATAAAGCCAAATTTCCAAAAAATTTACATTATTTCGTTTTAAAAAGCGAAAGAAAGCCAAATTTCTAGTTTGGCTTTATGCTCTAGAAAACGAAACACAAGTTCACAAGTTTCAAGTTTTAGGTAGCGATTCAGTGCAGAATGCAGAGACCCAACCAACATGACTCTGCAGGTTTGTAGCTACCTGCCTCAGTTTACTTAGTCAGTTTGACTTGTTTATTTTGGGTTGTTGGCACTCTGATGAGGAGTCAAATTCGCATAGGCTTGCGTGGCCCCTAGCGATATCCGTTCCTAATGAGAAAACAAATTTGATGAAGGAGTATAACCCTACTAAGATAGGATTATAATGTGGTGCAATACAATACTTTGTAGAAGCGGATAATCTGGACCATAGTGGCTGCCAAGAAACCTTCTTCAGATGTTAATGATCACGGGGTAGTTACACAGTAGGAGTGTATTATCTTCTTCTACTTCAGGGACGCTGCATTTCCTGCATAGGTAATATATGCTGCTTAGCCTCATTGAACTAAAGTTCTTACCCAACATATTGTGACTTTTTTGAGTCTTTAGGCTATTTAAATTGGTGCACCATTTAATGCTTTAAGTTTGCTTTGATTTACCGCCGTTTATTTCCGACCAGAGATCTATGGTGTCCTTCAACATACTAATGTTGTGCCATCCGAATCTTACTTCTTTCTGTGTGGGTTTCGTTATTATCCTTTTTTTTTTGGCCATCGGGGGATTCTCTGCTATCGCAGTGTGTCGATCAGTCTAGCTAGTTCGTTTGCTTTTTCGTTTCCTATAATTTCATTATGTCCTGGCACCCGAATTATTTGAGCTTTACACTGATTGCATAGAGCCTTTTTCTCAGCGCAGCAGCGTCGAACAACGCAAGATTTAAGTTTGATAGCATAGCTTATATGGTCCTTGACTATCTACGTAGTTGAATATCTACTCTTGCGATATGTCCAGTAGCCTAGACCACCCGACAGCTTCAAGTATGGCTAGGATCTAGTTGGACATAAGGACATAAGGGAGTTGAAGGTAACGAAAAAGCTGATGAACTAGCCAGAAAAGGTTCGGAAACCCCCTTCATTGGACCTGAACCCTTCTGTGCAATCCCCAAATCAGCCATAAATCTAGTCATAAAAAACTGGGAACAAAACAGATGTGTTTCATACTGGGGAAACATCCCTGGCCTAAGACAGGCCAAAAGAGCTATTCAGCCCTTCAAATCAGATGCCAACAAGATACTCAATCTTCGCAGGCACGATATCAAAAACTTAGTAGGCTACCTAACTGGTCATCACGGTCTGCGATATCACCTAAACAAAATGCGTCTAGTCGACTCACCGGAGTGCAGACTATGTCTAGAAGAAGACGAAACAGCCGAGCATATCATATGTGAATGCCCGGCCCTTTACGGTATGAGAAGAGAATCTTTCTTCAGGGAATTCTTAAGTCCCGAAGAATTGAGGAAATCTTCGGCTGAAAGTATTATCAGCTACATTAGGAAAGTAGAAGCGCTACTAACCTAAAAAGCATCTGACGGCAAGCACAATAGATCTTTTAGGTCGATGTGTATATTACTGCTTAGGCAGGTCAGAATTTAATAAAAAAAAAAAAAAATGGCTAGGATCTCTGCTTGGAATACATTACACGACTTCGCTAGTCTTAAGCCCGATCTTTTTTCAGTAAACCCCAGAGCCTACTTCAATTTCCATTTTTAATCTTTCAGTGTTGATTGCTGTTTCCAAACTGAATACCACATCATTTGACAACTATTCGTCTCTACTTGGTATTCTGATTGAGTAAATCGCGGTAAAGGATTATGTAGCCAGACTTTCCTTCCACATAAAGGATTAATAAAAAAGGAATTAATGTACAGGTTTCCAGCTTTTCTGAGTCTTGTGCGCTTTTTGCGGCTGATCATAGATATGAATGTCGTTTATCTCTAAGCCTGCAGTTGGACTGATACAAATAGCTCCAGCTATCAGCTGTTCAGTTTGATATATACATTCGCTCGCCACTTGAGCCATAGTCTTCCTGTACTGCATCTAACATCCTGTTTGAAATCAAAGACCATGTGACTAGTAGCCTTTGTTTCCATCTGCTCCACCAATCCTAACCTCCCAAAAGTTTGACTAGGTCTTCAAGTTAAAACGACGTCAACGCTGGCTTAAGTTTTTGCAAAAGAAAATCAAAGATTTCTAAGTTCGATTTTGTAAAGTCCAATCACCCGAATCAACAAAGAAAGCCAAATGAGTGGACTTAGCCATTTCTGTCCGTCCCTAAGTGACCGAAATTTGCTATTACCAGGAGAACAAGTGTAAAACTTGTTAAAAATCCGCTCATTGCCAAGCCCAAAGGAATTTAGAAAAAGTGACTGAGCAAGATATACTCAATATTTCGTCCATATACATTTTTTTTGCCACGCCTACTTTTATGGAGCGTGTTCAGTAAAAAAGAGTTTTCCGTAAAATGTTAAGGAAATTCGAACATAATTTCGATCGAAATTTCTACTTCTATTCACATTTCTCCTTAATATCATTCTAACCCACGCACATTTTTTGGGGGTGTTTTTCCTAAAAAAAAAAAGCGACCGCATTATGCTGGCAGTTTCGGCTGGAAAAATATCCTTATTGCGAAGATCAACTGTCTATCGATTGACGGTTGATAAAATTAATCAATTGAAATAAAAATCGGTATTGTGAAAATGAATAGATAAAATACTGTGCTACTGTGAATGCTTTCAAAATATTTTTATTATTGTTATGAGAAAGGTCGCCTGACAGATGTTTTTTTTTTTTTTTTTTTGAGAAGCGGAAATAAAAATCATTAATCAGAAATTCAATAAAATTCAAAACAAAGTACAAAATGGCTTCAACTGAACTTTTTTTTTATGAAGATGAGGAGTTTAATGATCATGCTATTGTTGAGATGGCTAGAATGCGAAGAAGTTCAAGGGATGCATCCAATCCTTTGGAATTGGAAAGTAAAATGTAAGTCTAATGGTTTCGATTTTCAGATAAAAAATAATTAATCTGTACGTGCTCTATTTAATTTTTAGTTCTTTAAAAAAACTTTCGGCTATCAAAGGATGCATTTGTTTATCTTTTCCATGAAATTGAGGACAAATTGAAGCCCTGCAAAAACATTCGAGCTGTACCGAACATTTTAAAACTAGCCCCAGTGCTAAGATTCTGTGCAAATGGCAACTACCAGTTGAGTTTGGGAAATGACTTCAATCTTGGTATTGCACAATCAACTGCATCGCTTGTCCTAAAAGAAGTCCTTTAGGTAATTGAAAACCATGTGTGCCCGAAATGGGTAAAGTTCCAATACACAGAGGATGAAGAACGGAGATCAAAAATATATTTCTATGAAAACAGAAGCATTCCAAATATAGTAGGATGCTTGGATGGTACACACATTAAGATCATAAGCCCAATGAAAGATATACGGCATTTTTTTTTCTGTTCCTCAACAGTTTCCAAAGGTACTGGGTCAATCTGATCCGTTGAATGTCCGGAGTCTTCTACTATTGTTTCCTTTTCATTGCCAAAGGTTTCCAATCCAATGTCTGTTCCAGGTGGATAGAAGCATCTATCTAGTGCCAACATTCTTAGAACAGCTTCTTCCACATCGTTAAACTGTTGAAGTTTGTTTGGCCTACTACCAGTGGCTGATATACTTCGATTTTATTTTGCGTTTGCTTCTTTTTTATCTTGAATTTTAAATCGATCCATACTCTCTGCCACTTTTTTGGGGTACGTTCTGGGGGTCCTAAGCTATTCAGCTCTACAGAAATACTATCCCATTTCGTTTGTGCTTCATCTTTTGAGCAGAATCCTTTGGACATTTTAACGTTCTGCTCTATCAACCCCACCAACCTGCACATCTGTTTTCTGTTACTTACTATCTTTTGTGACCTTTGGAAATAATAAATAAGAATTTCATAACTTAAATATTTCGAAACTTACATTTTTGTTGTTTTTTTTTTTAAATCAGCATCCACTATTTCACTTGTCGACTACAAATTTGCGATTGAAAGCAAAATTGACAGGACGACAGGAAAGTCGACGACAATTAACGTTCGCAATACCGATTTTTCAATTTAAAATTGTTTATTGATACGAATCAACGATGGATTAAAAATCAATTGACAGTTGACATTCTTGACAATCACAATACCAACTTCTAAAATTGATTGGTAGATATCAATTATTTATTGAAAGTTGATCTTCGCAATAAGGGTGAAAGTGTTTATTTTTTTTTGATGCACCAGATGGAACTGGCAAAACATTTCTCATTTCGCAAATTCTCGCCAAAATACGATCAGATAATGGCATCGCATTAGCCGCTGCATCATCTGTCATTGCAGCTTTATTGGATGGAGCCAAAACAACTTATTCAGCTGCTTCTGAATATTCCAGGTAACCAAGATGAAGTGTGCAACATTAAAAAAAAACATTCTCGACGGCCAAAGTGCTGGGAAAGTGCAAAATGATCATCTAGGATGAATGCACTATGGAACACAAGCATTCCCTTGAAGCGTTGAACAGAACCCTCAATGATATAAAAAATTAACGACCACGACGCTGAATAGTTATTCAGCGGTACTCAGGTGATTTTAGACAAACAATTTCCGACATTCCACGTTCAACAATGTTGAAAAAGTCCAGTAAAAAATAAACAAGCAGGTCAACATGCTACAAGATCCATCCGCTGACATATTCTCGAAACAATTGTTAGAAATGGAAAAGTTGATGTCCATGAAAATACCGATTTCTACACAATCGTTGATACGCAAAGTACTATCATTGACCGCATATTTCACGAAGTACGCACACAGAAAGGCAAGAAGAGCCATTTGAACTTCAACATACAGCAGTCGTTGCCAGGCCGATTCAGTTTGTGATGCCAATGAAGCTGTAAATTATACAGCTGAGTTTTTGAACTCACTCACTTCTACGAAATTTTAAAGTTGGATCTCCGGTTATTTAACTTCGAAATTTGAACCCACCACGGGTTCAATTGCTATGGCACATTGGTCATTAAAAAAATTAATGAAAAACATGAACGAAGCCACCATTTTGAATTGCAAATTCCGAGCCGAAAATGTTCTGCTGACACGGATTCCAATGATTTTCACAAACGTTCCAATTAAATTCAAACGCATCCAATTTACTAAAGGGTCCGCCAAATAACTTTTGAATTTTTTTTTTGAATGTGCTATAAAAAAAAACTACTGAATATTTTCTCAAATTTCATTTTTTATTTGAAAGTAAAATCCTTCCGGTTAATAATGGAAAATAATTTCATTCAAATGGCTGCCTCGGCTGGCCATGCAGTAGCCTACACGATCGGTCCAATTTTTAAGCACATTATCGATTGTGTGCAGCTGTATTTCACCAATGGCTTCACGAATATTGTCCTTTAAAGCGTCAATTGTCTCTGGCTTGTCGGCGTAACACTTATCTTTTACGGCACCCCACAAATAATAGTCCAACGGTGTCAAATCGCAGCTCCGAGGTGGCCAAACGACATCAGTTCTGCGGCTGATAATGCGATCTTCAAAAACAGGGCGCAAAACATCGAGTATAGCCTCGGCTGTGTGGCACGTAGCGCCGTCCTGTTGAAACCAAATGTTGCCAATATCCTCCTCTTCAATTTTTGTGAACATGGCCCGATAACGATCGCCATTGACTGTAACGGCCACTCCTTGCTCATTTTCGAAGAAAAATTGCCCAATTATGACGATGGACCAATATCCGCACCAAACTGTGACTCGTTTTGGGTGTATCGGCTTTTCAATGTATGCGTGCGGGTTTTCTTTGCCCCAAATGCGACAATTTTGCTTGTTTACATACCCGCCAAGATCAAAATGAGCTTCATCTGAAAAGATGTTTTTTTTTGGCAAAATCTCTAAGTCGATCGCAGGCCCACTTAGCGAAGCGAAAACGCATTGGATGGTCAGTTGGCTTCAACTCCTGAACCAATTGGACTCTGTATGGCGTCATACCAAGGTCTTCGTCTCAATGATGTCTCCGAAATGTTCAATTGTTGAGAACGACGGTGAATTGATGTCGTGGCGCTTCACGCACACTTTCTGCCACAGCAGCAATATTCTAGGGTGTACGCACTGTTTTTGGCTTTTCACGCTTTGGTTTATCGATGAGGATGCTAGTTTTTTTTTCACTTTTTTCACAAGATAACGAACATACGGAGCTGACGGTGCTTCTCTTCTTCCAAAATGCGTACGCAATTTTTGCACACATTCTGCAACATTACCATGATTTTCAAAGTAATGTCGCAATATTTCCCAGCGTTGTTCAAGCGTATACACAACCATATTCGTTCAGCGGAAGGATAAAACTAATTATCTGTCAAATCAGACATGAGCTAAGTGTTACCATTCACGAAATAAGCACTAGTTGAAAAAAAAAACGTTAGATGGCCGACCCGTTATTATACTGACGAGGACAAAACATGGTCGTTTGCGGCTTAGATTTATGGACTCCATGTTTTTCACACGCGCAATTATACGTAGCACGACGGTCACTGTCTATCAGACGGCCAAACGGTTGATAATTTTGAAAAAGTGTCTAAATTACAAATTTCGTTAACATTTTTATTAAACAAACGATTTTTAGTCAAATTTTAAAGAAATTCGAAACAAACTTTCGACGCAAAAACATTGGTTGTATTAAGGTGTTTTAATGTTTCAACACATGCCCAATTTTTTGAGAAGTTTTCTTATAAAATCGATTTGTATACCCTACCCCATAGCATATACAATAGAAAAAAATATATAGGGCATTCAACGATTCTCACTATGGATTATAGCCTTCTCATATATTTTAAATAGCAAACGAAACCTGTTCGGCATACCTGGTAAACGTCAATTAATTTTCGAAAACGTTTTGTCGAAAACTCAGTTTTAAATTTGATGTAAAACCTATATTATGATAAAAATCAATTAGTCGTGCACAACACTACACTGCACTGCTTTGGCAACCAGTAAAACGTTGAGAGCTTGCCAAAACAAACAGAACTTAAATAATAAATGTGACAACTTAAACTTATTTTGCAATCTATATATCTTAACATTTCTTTATAAATAAAATAATGTAAACATTCCTTGGTTTTAAATAATGGATTTTATTTTCTTTTCGTTTAATTTTATGTTGAACTTCATAGCCCACTGTGGTCGGGAGTACACTAAATAAAGTAAGTAAGCTCTAAGCACTTACAAATTATTTTTCTTTTTTTAATTATTTTACTTTATTTTTATTTATATTTAACTAGTTTTTCTTATCGATATTCAAATAAATAAATCGAATTGTTATGTCAACAAAAAATACTATTCGCATGTGTAGTTGTTAATAGTTTATAAATATTCATGAGTGACAGACAACGTTTTTAATCCTTCGTACCCATTTCGTAACTTTCAAAACGATAATCGTTGACGATAGTGAAGGGTACTTTCTGGGTACGTACCGTGTAAGTTGTAGATATACAAGTCCACACACACAATATAAAAATTACATGCTAAGTACCTAGCAAGTATCCTACACTATCGTCAACAACAATCGTATTAAAAAGTACGGAATGAGTGCTCTGTGTAAATTGAAGTTTGAAGTAATGTAGTGAAACAATCATTTCAATTTCATTTTAGTAATTTTTTATTAATAGTAATTTTCTGCTCTTTCGGTTTCCGATAACTTCCTTTCTTTAGCGCATATATTTGCTTGTAGATGTGACGGTATAAATTTCACAATAATGTTTCTAAAGTTTAAACGTTTACCATCTCGGTTTACAAATTCAATTTGTGTGCTAAATTCCCGATATCGTTGTAAAAGATTTCCCATACACATTTTGACAGTTCGTTTACCACGTCTTAAATTTTTTAATTTACGTTTACAACGCTTACAATGAAATTTCGACATTAAATGAGGAAAAAAACAGAGTGACATATCAAAATGACAAAAAAACATCCAGAAAATTAAAAAAAATAGAAAATCCGTTTGCAAAGATATCATGTGAAAAAATGTCAGCTCCATACTACCCCAAACACCTTAGTTACTTACTTAAATAGCTCTGCAGTTCTCTAATTAGCCCGGACCCTGGCAAACTGCTTACAGTTGCGCACTTTAAGCGGATTGAATTCTTTTTCTACTAGAGCGCTCACCTTAAAACTAAGCGCTTCCTATCTTTAAATTAAAATAAAACCAAGTGTGTGTGAGATACCATAAATTTTTTTTATTCGTTTGAATGGCCTAAAAATGCCATTATGTATGGATCAAAACATCGTTCCAATATCCGCCGCGGCTGAATTTGACGTATAGCATCCCCATGGGTTGTGATGGCTTTAAGGGCAGTTGTGGCTTCTTAACATAGACCTGTGATTTCAGAAATCCACACAAGAAAAAGATTAACAGGGTCAACTCCCACGATCTCGGCGGCCGTAGTTTAAATGACCTCCACATTACTGCACCTTGCTCGAATAACTTGTACAGAATTTCCAATGTGACCTGAGCTGTTGAGCCCCGCCGTCCTGTTGAAGCCTCTTGTCGTTGGTGTCCATATCATCCAATTCGGGTTCTAAGAAGTTCGTAATCATCGACCTATAGAGCTCGCTGTTGACGGTGACGGCCTGGCCAAAGTCGTTCTCAAAGAAATGTGGACCGATGAAGCCAAACAAGTGACTTTTTCGGGATACATTGGCACTCTTGGATCTCATGTGGGTTGGTATCATCCCAAACTCGACAATATTGTTTGTTAATGTACCCATTCATTCAGAAATGGGCCTCATCGATTAAGATGACTTGTCGCTGAAAATTGGGATCACTTTCCAACTGCTGTAGACCTCATTTAACTTCAGCTCCTGGTTCAGTTGAATCTTATACGGGTGCAGTCCCAGTCGCGCAGAATTCACTAAGATGTGGTCTCGGACATTGGCGATGTTTTCGACAGATCTTGTGTTTCGTCGACATACGGGTGGGTGTCCATACCACACTGCAAATAGTCATCTCGGTCCATGATAAATCAATTTTATCATTTGCACGTGTTGTTGAACGCTATGTGCATCCATGTTGAATTGGCAAAACAAACTAACTAAATGACAACCAATTTGACAGATGTAGCTTCAACAATATGGCCGCTATCAGCTGTCAAATTTCGGCGGTCCCAATTGAAAGACCCTTTACTACGTTTTAAGTCTGACTGGGAATCGAATACTCTACGGTCCGGGTGCTTTTTTTCCTCAGATTCCAGTATCACGTGATATTGACGTGCATTATTCATATATCTGATCAAGACGAAGAAGCGTCAGCCGGTATATGCCCACGTAATACACCTCACCCCCGCAAACACATAGCCACTTCGACCATTTTCCCACGGAACTGTCTGTTATGTATTACTTCGCAGGGTTAGAGAATTATGCTTGTGCCAGCAGCTTCTGCAGCTCTTCTTAGCTTTTCTACTCCCTGCAGGTTATTTTGTAAAGTCGTTACAAACTTACATACTGCCATCCAGTTTTCCTCCGACCGCAACACATTGTCGAGAAGTAGCGATGGATTGGGCAGAGCAATTCTTCATTCCGTGAAGCGTGTGCAATCAAAAATTGCTCTACATCTTCGTCTTTGGAGACTGGATAGAATGGTGAGGTATCGTGTCCAGATCGGTGAAGGTGCTTGTGAAAACCACCATAAGTAAACAGGAACAGCGTAGAATGATAGTTGCAGTCTCCATGCTCACGACTTATCCAGTCCTGCATTTTCGATATCAATTTGTATGCTCGTTGGCCTTTCGTTGTATTGGTACAACGAGTTTGCCAGCTAGAAGCTGACGCTGCCTTCTCTTCCAGTTTGACTCTCTTGATGTCATAGCGGGATCGTTTTGGCTCAGAATTCTTCTATTGCATTATCTGGGTAGAGAGTAGGAGACTTGTTCAAGGTACGTAGAATGTAATTTTTATATTGTGTGTGTGCACATGTTTATAAATCACACGGTAGGTACCCAGGAATTCTCCTTCATTTTGTCACTTTGAAAGTTACAGAATGAGTATCCTCTATATTTCGGATGTCGTTAGGGACCATGCCAGCTATGACAAAAGCGGTCTCGCCTGAGATGGTTCGAAAGCCGCTGTTTGTCCGTAGACGATAGTCTCCTTTTGGTCTCATTCGTCCTCATTGCGCCCAGATTTGTGCGGTATATAGAAGAACTGACGTTATGACTCTAGAAAGTAGAATCGTTCTGGCGTATCCAGGTCTACCGATATAATGCAATATGCGCAAGGGAGATCGTTTGCAGTTTATTGTCCAGCATTCTCCCAAGGTATTTAACTGCTTCTTCTAACTTTATGATTTGCATACCGACCTGAAAAATGTTGATATAAATAATTTGTCTACTGGTTATAAGGACAGCTTCTGATGTATGTTCATCTAGTTCTAATTCTGCGGATACTGGCCAATTTTTTATCCGGGCAATTGCTTCGTTTGTAGCTGATTTGGCTACTGTCACGAAGGAAATATCATCTGCAAAACCCATGATCTTTACTTCCCTAGGTAATATTAATCTCCGACGTAAATTATGTTCCACAAAAGCGGTCCTAAGAGTGATCCCTGTGGGGCTCCTAAGGTGACGTTGTAATATTTTAACCCTTCATCGGTTAACCTCAGCCGCCTGTAGTTCGCAACTAACTGCAGCAGATAGTATGGCGTGCACATCCTGGCAAGTTATCTTTTTATGGAAAACCAGTTCACTGAGTTAAGGCGGATTAAACTTCCAGCGTTACTACTGCCCTTTCTGCGATATCGACTACCGCTCTTATGACATCAACAGTAGATCGTGATTTATTGATGTTTTAACTGGGCTCCTCCTCGTCTGATATTGATACTGCAGTAAACATATTGGTCGGTAAGACTAACGTTCTCCTGGGGGCTTCTTCCCTCTTGGTAGCAGGACCAAATGTTGTGTTTTCCATTTTTAAGGGAATGATCCTTCTTCGCGGTATTTCTGCATTGTTGCCATGAAGAGGTCTCTATTTTACAGCCGCCTTTACAGCCTTATTCGGGATGCCGTCGGATACGGCCGCCTTGTTGTCGCCTATGTTATTGCATGCCTTTGGAAGCTTCTTCAGAGTAATAAATGGAATATCTTGCAAATTAAACTCTTTTATTGTGTTGGGAATTGTACCTGGTCTGTGGGGGAAAAGATGATCTACTATGGATCTGAATTTGATTGGGTCATACATCCCTTTAATTTCATGAACACCATTTTGTATGTCTAGCCCCATGGGTTAATGTCGGCTTCCTGACAGAGACATTTGAATCATTTGGTTTTGCTCTCCTTGATGGCTTTACTTTGGTTGCGTCTCGCCAATCTTAGGGTGTTCAAGTGTTGCTGGAAGTTTGAATTTTTCCTTAAACGCTGGACTTTACGTCGAACTTCCAGACATTCTTTTCTCAGCATCTTTATTCCCTCGTTCAACCAATAACATGGTAGTGCTTTCCTGCTGCTTGTTCTTCGAAAAATCGATGCATCACAGGCCGTGGTAATGGTGCCTATAAGTGCGCGAGAGTCTCAGCTGTTCCACTAAGATTTAGATCTTCGTTCAACATCTTTTCAATGTGTTCATATAGAAAGATCTGTCATTCCAATTAGGACCCATAGGTTTTGGAAGCTGGGCTAGTACACTTGCCTCTTGAAGCGAATGATTTCAGCAAAACCTTTCCTCTGTTTTTGGTAAGTCTGCTAACCTACTTCGTGGCCCATGCATTGAAGTCGCCTCCAATGATCGCTGGGATTATCTGGAGCTCATCCAAAGTATGATTGTCCCGCTTTATTTGGTATTCCCTGGCTGTCAGACTGGGCCTTGCATAGCAGTTATAGACAAGAATCACATAAATTTTCGCTCTCAAGAAGCCTTCGGTTGTTCATTCCTAGAAATGCATAACGTCCACATATGAATATTGCCGTATCGAATATCCGGTTATTGTTATGTTCAGGACATTTATAGGGCTTTCTGGAAGAATGTTACTAAACCGATTAGGAATTTACATATTACGCAGATAGAATCGTGTATG
Source organism: Rhingia campestris (assembly GCA_932526625.1). Lineage (NCBI taxonomy): Eukaryota > Metazoa > Arthropoda > Insecta > Diptera > Syrphidae > Rhingia > Rhingia campestris. The sequence goes on along the minus strand of OW052182.1, from coordinate 56,043,089 downwards.
TAAGACTTATATATCTCTGCAGTTGGCGCCAATGTTAAGTGTTACGCTCTGCGTGAAAGCGGAAGATTATTCGTTAACGCCGTTAAGCAGTTTGCAGGAGTGGTTCTTCTATATTCTCAACATCGCCTATGTCTCAACTACCATTTTTCCTAGTTTATATCGACAGGATTTCGTTCGGGCCTTGTATATTTTCCCAAGACGTTTTAAGGCTTACGAACATCATTTCGGTCAGATTTTTCATTTCTGAAATGGTAGTGTTCTTCCCTACTTTAATTATGCAGCTCAATGGCGGCTGTCGGTTTCGACTACTAATGTAGGCCTCATATTTCGATGCGAGCACCGGTCAGCATACTGTGTCAATCCAGGGGATTCTTGATGCGGGGTGGAAGAATTATGGATCTTATCTTATAGCTTATTGACGTCATCAAGATTATAATGCTGTTAGTATTATACAACGTGGGCCAAAAGAAGTCATCCCATGTTGTTTGGCTCTCATTTTTTTGATGAGATCTTCGATTCTGATTATGTTTATTTGAACCTTTAGAATTTTATTGGTCAAGTCGAGAAGATGATATCGGCCGAATTGCCATACGGGCTCGTTTTATGACATTTTTCATCACTGTGTCGAATGTCACGTAAACACGGGACTTAAAAAACCTCACACAAAAAGTCTGGAACGGTTAAATCGGTCGTTCTTGCGGGATAGTGCAAATCGCCAAAACGAGAGATGAAGAGACCCGGGAGCGCCGCCTTCAGAATATCGGTTGTTGCTCGCGCAGTGTGTGCCGTCGCTCCGTCCTGTTGGAACCACATGTCCTCCAGTCCTAATTCATCCAATTGCCGCAGAAAAAACTCGGTTAACATGGCCCTATAGCGCTCACCGTCCACTGTAGTCGTTGGACCAGCGGCGTTCTCGAAAAAAAAACAATGGCCCGATGACTCCTCCAGCGTGAATAGCACACCATGCAGTAACTTTTAGAGGGCGTGATGGCTCCTCGTGCATTACTCGTGGATTTGCGGTGCCGCAGAAGAGATAGTTTTGCTTGGTCACGTACCCGCTGAGGTGGAAATGAGCCTCATCGCTCATTACTATTTGGTCGAAAAATCGTCCACTTCCACCTCGAAATTGAGGATGGCTTGGGCGTAGGTTACACGCGTTTGGCGGTCGACAGGCAGCAGCTGATGCACGGACTGCACTTTGTATGGAAACATCCCCAAGTCTTTGACCAAAATTCGCCTTAGGGACGACCGGCTGATGGCTAATTGCGAGGTACGGCGTCTGGTCGATGTTTCCGGCGACGACAGCTCGACATCCTCGGCAACAGCGGCGATATTCTCGGCACAACGGTCGCTTCGGGGCCGGCCACTCTTGGCAACGTCTCGTGTGGTCCCATACTCTTCAAGGTTGGTGGCCAAACGACGCAGTGTTTGCGCAGTCGGTGTCGGACGGCCGTTGAATCGGCGACGGAATTCGCGGTGCGCTTACACTACAGACGAATTGTTACGCAAAAAAAATAGACACGGTTACTCCGCGTTCTTGGGGAGTGTATCACTACATGGCTTGTTCACTTTTATTCTATATCTGGCTAGTCCACAAATGTCAAAACAGTTTTGACATTGGCGGCCATTTGCAAAAAAAGAGCATCTTCCAATAGAGTGATCCCTTTTGACCCACCTTGTATTAATCGAGAAATAAGGGATTCGCATTCTGTAAAGGTTCGGTCTGTCTCTTGCAATGATCTTGATATACTCATAAAGTTATTCCTACCAGGTTTTAATTTTTGCATTCCTAGATATGGATACTGAAATTGACAACACCTTTGTTTTTCCACCTCTTGCGAAAATCTGACAAATATCCAAGAGTTAAGCTGTCTTAAGAATCTTCTTAAACTTTCCGTTCGGATTCGGCATTAAACAGAAGGTCCTCTTCCTTTTAGCAGAAATAATATCTTCGCACACAAAAATGAAGGGAGAGGCTAGGTTTGAGGCCAGCTATTTCTTTTTTTTCCAGATACGGGTATCTACTGTATGGACAGTCCCAGTGGGGTTGGGCCCCTACTGGACGCGTCCTCAGGTGGTGGGAAGAGGGAGCCACAGTTAAGCGAAGTTTCGGTCATTCATTACTAAGCGATCGGCAGCGAATGATGCCATAGCAGTTTACTGTAAAAGCACATCGATAACCAATTTAGCCGAATTCATGTAGGTCCGCATCCATCAGGCTTTTGTTAGATGAACAAGTCTTATAGACAGTGTGTTCAATAAGCATTGCTTCTAAATGGCGCATGAAGTGGGAGAGTTACTTGGTGTTGCTGCTAATTACTTACCTTGGTTAGTAGTGACTTAGTAACTTCGATTCCGGACTGGGTTTGTTAAGGGACCCAGAATTAATCGGTGCAGAGACTATAGTATGGTACCACGGGAATCAGGAGCCCCTAAGACTTGTCTTAGCCTGATTTTGAGGTAGGCCCACTTGTGGGAGTATCGTGGTTGTGGTTTATCCAGAATGCTGGGGCGGTATGGTATTCTAAAGTTAATGATAGACCTCGGTCCTTATCAAGGATGAAGTTCGTGCCTAACAACATGATTTTCGAAATGCACCAAGGCAATGTGTCCTGCGTTGGGGTGTTAACCACACTTTTCTATGGTTCTGATATGTGGGTAAGCCCATCGTAAATAAGAGCTATAATGGCCAGGTGTTCACGTTAAGCATGCTCTGTATGGACAGTATTCAGTAAATGAAGTTTTGGTAAATATTATATGTAAGGGTTCATCATGATTCCATAGTCTCCCTCGCCCTCCATTTCCAACCCTGATAACCTGATCAAATCTTATCGTCTCTACTACTACAGCAGTATAGCCAATAGGTACTCCATCGTATACTTTGATCCATTAGGCTGGTACCAAAAACTGATCCATATGGATCCCTGAACACAACGAAAATAAAGAAACTGGTCTGTTTTTTTTTCAGAGCTCTTAACTCGAAGCAGCTGTTATAGTTGGAAGTCAAACAAAGAGTTAAACGCTTTCATAACAAACCCTAGTTTTCTAAAACATCACAATTGGCCCAACTGTGGCCCCTGTGGTCCAAAAACTAAAACTCGTTGTCCTATCTAATGAAATAGCTTTATTAATCTCAGGCACTACTTCAGCGTTATTGTCCCGACCTAAAAGAAAAGCTTTTGTTGTTTTTTTTTATCACTCGGTAGTTCTCCTTTCCTGGTCTCCAAATGAGTCATACTCACTGGGAAATATAAATAGAATCTCAATTCGCACATTCATAGAAGTCTTAGCTTAGGGTCCTACTTTGTAGAGAAGATAACTTACGTGGCTTAGTCACATGATGCAAACGCGCTTGTCGTAAGTAAGACTCCTTTGTGTTCAACTTTAGCTTCCACGTCAAGGTGCGCTTGTTTTTGGATGATTTCAAAACTTAAGTATCCCTTGATAAAAAAAAACCTCCTTAAGTATAACTTTAGCAACAAATTTTTTCGCCGAACCTAGGTACGTTGCACCACCTTGTTGCTGCAAGTTTTAATTTTCAATTTGAAAGAATTTTGCTCAAGTTCCGTATCCCTTTGGAAACAGTGTTTTCTAAATCAAAATTCTTCCCTTTTGGAGCGCATCACCTCTGTCGTAACCATACCCTGGACTTGGTACTTTAATTAAACTGCAAAGCTTTATGGAATTTTTGTTGTTAATTGCCATTCGAAACCGTTTTGATTGGATACCCCGATCCGGTTGTACAGGACATTGGCTGTAGCACGTAGTTATCATCCATGTGTACCCCCATGGATTTTCATCTCTGGATTCGGTTTGATGTTTGTGAAAAAGGGATAACGTATGATTAACTTATGAATGTGATTGAATGTGTATGGGGATGAACCATATGCAATGGAGGGCGGCAAAAGGCTGTACTGAACTTTCGTCGAATTTAATCGGAAATGAAATCCTTAACTGAAAGTCTGCAAATGACAAAAAAAAAACATGAACACAAATTATTGGTAAACGACTGCGTAGCTTTATATCCTTAAGAGAAAAGATTTGTCTCCATACATCTGGTTCTCATTATTTTAATGACACATCCTTTCATCCGCTTGGTGGTAATTCTGCGAATTCTTTGCAACTCTTGTTGACATTGTGCGCGTTAAATGAATTTTTTTGTTTTTTTTTTTTCGTAATTAATTCTTGTATTGCTTAAGGTATTGCATAATACACATAATAACGGTTCATATCCGGGAATTATTTAAGTATTATGTCAACGAATTCATGGAAACCAATAGCGAATAATTCATGGACGGAGTTGTGGACAACGTGAGGAGGACAGCTGCTGCTCCACTCTTAATCTGATGTCATATCTCACCGAAAAGTGGAACCAAGCACTCCAGTATGGTGGTTACAGTGAGATTGTTGCATTAAATGTTTTAAAGACAGGGATTGGCATAAAGGCCTTGTCTCGAAAATGCTTGTTTTTGGAATCGATTAAAGTCTTCTTATATGGTTTGGAAATGACCGCTCTATATGGTTTAGAAATGACCGCTCTAAACGTAATTTTTTTTTCTGCTACTAACTAAAAAATGCTGGTTTTCTTCGAAGTCTTTCTTATATCTGCTTATTTGCAAATTAAAATCCAACCCACGCCTTTGCTGATAACATTACTCTCAGCCTTTCATATTCATTTTGAAGTCTACAACTCTACACCCCTCATCTTCGAAATTGGAACAAAAACGGCCAAATATTAGGATTTCACTTAATTCTCATCTCGTGATGCCAGAAAACCGTTTTGGAGGAATAAATTTCCAGTCTATTGGATTTACTAGTGACTGGAAATTTGTTCCTCCAAAACTGTTTTCTGGCATCACGAATCCAAAATCTGCAGTCATTGTTCACGAATTGCGCTTGCATTGTGGAAACTAAAAGACTTTTCATGATCGGTATGCATATATTCGAACATATATTCCAAAAACGTTGCAAAAGGTCTTGGTTTCCCTAATTTTAGCATGAAATATCAGCCCCACCCCCTACTCCATCCCTTTCTAATCTGCCGGCAATATAAAAAAACCTATAGGCATATACGCCCCAAACGTGAGTTCAACGTCAACTTCTGATCAGATGCACCAAAAACAACATTCCGCATACTACATATGAAATAAGATAAAACTTATAGAAGACTCAACCATAGCGAACTCCATAGTCTCGCTTGAACATCATAGAAATGCCTCCTGCTTACATTCTTTCACGATTGGTATAACAACTTTAAATCCCTCATTTTCAGAGGTTCTAAGGAAATTTCTCCGTAAACACGTACACATTTTTCGCTGCAAACATAACAGGCTCTGGACCTATTGATGCTATCTATGTATAACAAGACATGCTTTCACCCATTTAAATCCTGGGCATGCTGCTTTCAGATTTTCAGGCGATCAAGTACTTATATTAGCGATTAAAGGATCAGAACTCAGAAGATACGTAAACCGATGTTTTTGCCTTTCTTGATATCTCGAAGGTTGGATTTCGAGTAAAGGCTGGTATTCAATGGAAGCATTGCTGCTTATTTGCTCAATGAGTACAAGGCAATGGAGTCGAAAAGTTTAAACTTTTCAGACTATATAAAATGTTGCTACATGTTATAAAGCTCGCAGTGGCTGTTTCCATTCTTACCCCACCGCATATAGGTCCAATATTTGACAAAGAATGTTTGTTTTTGAATATGCCAAATATTCGGTCTGCTTCCTTTTAAATAGTTAACTCAAGTGAGGCGTACCTGTAAAGCTCGAAGAGCAAATTTATTTTTAAAATCATGGTTCTGTTCGAAATACGTATCGCGCACTAAGTCCATTTTATGTTGATCGTAAAATGGACATAGTCCATCAGAGCAATTAATTCGATTAAGCATGGAACGTTTTTGCACCACGTTTACTCTAAATGATCATACGCATCCACAGAGACGTCGTACAGTGGCAATTGGTCAGGTGGAATAATAGGTCCGTACTTCTGATGAGTTTCCTTATGTGTAGAGTCAAGTCACCGCTGAGTCCGTAACTGGTCTGTAATCCGAGTTGCCAACCGCTTAAGTTTTTTTTCTAGTTGCATACTTTGTATATTTTTAAGAGCTACTCTGGATTATCCACGTTAACAGAAAGTTCTACGAGCTCCTTGATAAAACTTATGAGCGACTACCGAAGAACGATGTTAACCCTTCGTAGCAATAGCTCATTTTTCGCTAAAATTTTGAAAATAGACGCAAACCACAAAAACAACTAAACTAAAAAAATATTATTTAATTTTTTGTATTTTTTTTTTAACAAAAACTATTATTAACAACATTGCACCTCAGCAGTTTTGGCCGACATGTATTGCTTTAGAATGCTCTTAGCCTTGGTTGAGTACATTTGCTCATCGAGAGCCAAGAACTTTTCCAGGGTCACGTTCGAAAAGCGTTCGTTGAGTTTTTCAACAAGTGGTCTTACCTTAAAGCCTATCACTTCCTGGCTGGGTGTAAGGCAGCATCTTGGAGTTGTCATTGAAATGCAAATTTATTTATTTATTTATTTATTTATTTCATCAACAGATATATACATCACAGCTGACAATTACAAATATTAAATAATATCAATAAGAACTTAAATTTCTAACAATACTTTTTTTAATGTGGCTTGATTCATATTGATATCGATGAGGTTGTAGTTTTTATTAAAGTCCTTCAACATTTTATTAATAGGCTCGTTATTACCATAATTTACAGATATACTTGACGTATAAAAAAATACAGGATTTCTCGTGAATCTAAATCGAGTATTAATACTCCGAGTACTTAAACAATATTGGGAATGAATTGATCCGGACAACAATTTAAATAGGAACACAACATTATTTACTTCTCTTCTTTTTTGAAGCGTAGACATATTTAATAGTTTTAAACGATTGGCATATGGTGGAAGAAGGTAAGTACCATCCCATGGGAGTTGACGTAGGGCAAATAACAGGAAACGCTTTTGGACACTTTCAATTTTGTTGAAGGCAACAGCATACGTAGGACACCTGACGCAACAGCAATATTCCAGAATAGGTCGAACAAGAGTACAGTATAACATTTTTGTAACGTAAGGATCATTAAATTCTCTTGAGAACCGCATTATAAGACCAAGGCGGCTCCTTGCTTTGGATGTTATAGTGTCGATATGATAATTAAATGACAGCTTGGAGTCAAATAATACGCCTAAGTCGTTAAAAGTATGAACTCTTTTTAAAATTTCATCCTCAATGAAATAAGTTGCAGTAATTTCAAATCTTTAACGAGAAAAACTCATAACTTTACATTTTTTGGTGTTTAGCTGCATACCGTTAATGGAGCACCATTTAAACACATTGTCAATATCTTCTTGTAAAAATAGATAACCATTTGTGTTGTTGTATCCATAGAAAATTTTACAGTCGTCAGCAAACATTAAAAATTTTTGAGTAACGGATACATTTACATAGATCATTTATAAATAGATTAAACAAGATCGGACCAATATGACTTCCTTGAGGAACACCAGAGTGTACGTTGACAACTTTAGACACACAATTATTAAAGAATACATTTTGAGTTCGCTCCGTTAAATAAGAAGATATCCATGATAATAACCAGGTTGGAAAACCAAACCCTTTCAATTTACTAAGCAGTGTACGGTGATTGACTCGGTCAAATGCTTTACTTAGGTCTGCGTAAAACACATCCGTTTGCAGGCCATTCACCATATTTTTATTAGTTTGGGAAGTGAACTCAAGAAGATTAGTTGTAGTCGATTTTTTTTACACAGAATCCATGTTGCTCTTGGGTAATGATGGGTTGACAATAAAATTGAATATATTTACAAACAATTAATTCAAACATTTTTGGAAGACAAGACAGCTTTGCAATACCTCTATAGTTTTCAATTAGATTTTTATTTCCACATTTATGTATTGGAATTAAATAAGATGTTTTCCAAATATCGGGGAAAACACCGGTAGACAAGGACAGATTAAATATAAATGTAATAGCTGAGCCAATATATTCTTTACAGGATTTTACGAATACAGATGGAATTTTATCAGGACCGGAAACATAATTGTCTTTTAAACAAGTAATGTATTGCATAATTTCATCTTCAGTCAGTCTTAAAAATGGAATATCACAGATGTTATCATTATCACTTAAGTTTCGATTATCACAATATTCATTTTCCGAGGAACAGTACGTTGTTTGAAAGAATTCGGCAAACATATCACTTATTTTATTATCACAGGTAGAGTTAGTATCAAAGTTTTGCATTGAAGATGGAAACGTTGTACTTTTTCGCTTTAAGTTAACAAATTTCCAAAATGACTTAGGATTTTTTTTAAATCACCTTTTACCTTATGAAGGTAATCATTATATGATATTTTTAAATTTGTTAAGAAATGTCTTCTATACTCAGCAAAAATATGAAAATAATAGTAGTTTCCCGTTCGTTTCCACTTTTTAAAAAAACTGTTTTTAAGGTTTTTTATACGACGTAAATTATTATTTATCCATGGCATTTGAGTTTTGGTGTGAGTTATACGTTTAACAGGAACACAATATGCAACACAATTATACAAAACGGTATACAGTTCAGTGGTACAAATATTGACATCACGAGAAATAAAGTAGTTGGTTCATTCGAATTTTTGAAAGAACTTAGTCATCTTTGTCATGTTTATTTTTGTAAAGTCGTAATTATTTATTGAGCGTAAATTTAATATATTTTTTTTGCTATTTTCATAAATCTGAATGTTTGCTGAAATAGCAATGTGATGTGGTACATTTGGTAGAAGCAAACAGTTATCAGCTTGAGCAATTGCACATGAATCGAAACAGTCAGTAAACACCAGATCTAACCAGCGCAAACGCTCAAATTTCTTTAGAGACATAGTGTCTTTGATTATAGATTTTTCCATTTTATTGGACCAGTAATTCCAAACATTCAAAATGCGTACTACAGATGTGTACAAAACTACTCCAATAAATTGACAAATATCGACACTTTCAGCACATATCGGTTTGTTTGGATCTTTTTGTATCTTATGTTGGTTTGGTCACGTATAAGATCAACAATTTCTTCAGTGAAAAAATAAAAAAAAACTGATATGGCGTTGATTATCTGCCTCAAAATTTAAGCTGCTCTTTATTGAGCTGAAGGTTTTTTTCTTCCATATATTATTCACTTTCGCTTGCTTGGTCTCTGAAGCTCTTGAAATTCCACTAAAAGTTGACGGTTGAGGTGAAGGAGATTGAACGATAGGCTTCAACAAAGTTTTTGGTGCTGGTGGACTGTCGGAATCGTTCCCCGATGAGCTATCTTCCTGGGAGACAAATGTAGGATCCTCATCACATTCATCAGAAAAAAAAAAAACAAGTTCGTCTTCCCTTTATCACCATGAATTGATTATCTCCTCAAGCTGTTGATTGCTTAGAGTATTTTTTTCGATGTGATTGCATACTGGAAGACGAAAACAATTCGAGGTTATGTTTTCTATACTGGGTTGAATATATCCGCGTTTTTGGTTGGTAAACGCAATGTTTCAGATGTGCAACAATACGGCTTTTACTAACCACGGCCGTTATATGTTTCAAAACAAAACAGAAACGCCAAATTTACGTCTTATATAAACATGCTTTGGAAACAAAAAAAAATGGTTTTACGATTATTTCCACAAAAAATAAAATCAGCTCAACCAAAGCGACTTTCACTTTATGCAAAAAAAACAACTTTGACAAAAGATAACGGGGAGAAAATGTCATTTAGAGAGATTGAGAAACGATTGTGCTTAGAAGAGGTATGTTGTGGACCTGCAACATTGCTATTAAAAAAGGGGAGATCCGTGGAAAATGACAAGTTAAACCTTTTATTGTTAAAGTTTATTACTACCGAAAATTCAAAGGTGTGTACGGCTATAGATTATAATTGCAACTAAAAAAAGAAATTCATTGTACAGTGCATTTATATAAACGTATTTGTTAAAATGTATGTTAAGAAAAAAAGAGATAAGTATATAATAAGGCGAACAACTACCAGTTGTTCTAAAAAAATACAGGGTGGCTGTTATTTTTTAACATCCTCCGCCGGGCAAGACGTAAGTTCAAGCGGATACAGCAACTGAATCGGTCTCCTGAATTGTTTTCCATCAGCTAGTCTTATCAAACAAGATCGGACTCTTTTATCCCTGCCAATGAATGCCTCCTCCACAATGGCCAACTTCCAGTTGATTCGCGATACTGATGGGTCAGAGACCAATATAACATCTCCCGCTTGCAAATTAACTGAAGGAGCATCTGGTCGAAAGTGAAAAGAACGGAGCAGCTGAAGGTAATCCGAATGCCACCTCCTTTTAATCTGTGTTAGGTACTTCATACGCTGTTTCCAGGTATCTCGAAGTAAGTCTGCATCCGACTGTCTCGGTGATGTCTCTAGAACCGATGGTCGAGGATCAATCAAAAAGTTCGATGGTGTTAGAGGTGATAAATCCAACGGATCGGAGCTTTGATATGTTAGAGGACGACTGTTAACGACCTCTTCGACTTCCACCAGTATGGTCCGCAATTGCTCGTAACTCAGCTTTGCCTTTCCAATTGTCACCTTCATAAGGTTTTTCATCGTTCGAATCATTCTCTCCCAAAACCCGCCCCACCATGGAGCACGCTCCACAATAAAACGCCACTCGATTCTTCGCTGCGACAGAAACCCTTGGACAACTTCCTCATCCCAAAAACCAAGTAAAATTTAGAGGTTCCAAGTCAGACCCTTTTGTTGCTCACTCTGGAGTACCTCAAGGAAGTCATTTAGGACCAATATTATTTATACTTGCAATTAACGATGTAAAAGCTTGTTTTCGAGATAGCAAAATATTGATATATGCTGATGATATGAAAATTTTCAAATGTGTAGAAGATCTAAACGATTCGCTTTCACTACAAACCGATTTAAATAGTTTTACCATATGGTGTCTTAAAAACGGTTTGAATCTGAACCCTACAAAGTGCCAGCATATGTCATTTTCACGAAAACGCGCTCCATGTAATTTTAAATATACTCTGTCCGGGCACACTCTCTGTCGTGCAGACAGTTTTAAAGATCTTGGTGTATATTTTGATCCCAAAATGGAGTTTAATAAACACATTAACGTTATCGTCAATAAATCAAACTCTATGTTAGGATTTATTAAAAGATGGTCAAAAGAGTTTAATGACCCTTACGTCACTCTTTCGCTCTATAACTGTCTAGTTCGGCCTCACTTGGAGTATGCTTCACAAGTTTGGACACCCTTCTATGTAGTTCATTCGAATAGAATTGAATCAGTCCAACGTAAATTCATAAGATTTGCTTTGAGAGGACTTCCATGGGATGATCTGCACAATTTGCCTCCGTATAGGTGCAGAATTAAACTGCTGCAACTATTGCCTTTGTCTCAACGTAGACTTAACAATGACATGGTTTTCTTACACCAATTATTATCAGGACAAATTGATGCTCCTGATCTTTTAAGTGCTATTGGTTTAAATACTCGGGGAGGTTCCTACAACCTGCGAAGATTCAATATATTACATATACCTAGCCATAAACACAACTATGGCATGCATGAGGCTATTAGTCGCATGAGTAGAGTTTACAATAAAAATAACGACGTAGTTGAACTGCATGTTAGTAAAAGTAGTTTGAAAAACACTCTGCGAAATTGTAGTCTAGAGCCGTAATCAGTATATTTAAAATTGTCCTTTGTTTAATAACATATATAGCTTCATTGTAATTTAATCGTTTATTGATTTTGCTAGTGATTTCAAACTTAGTTTCATCTATGTTCTGTTTTGTCCCACTAACAAATGCACTAAATGATGAGCCTGTGGATGCATATTATATGCTGTGGCAAATCTCTGCTCGTAGATGCTGCTTGTATTAAGCTCGCTACGACACAGATCTGATAGTGTTAAACAATCTGAACTCTTTAGCTCCATTGCGGCTCTCCGAAATGTCTTCGCGTTGTCAGATAACATCAAGGATGGCACACCTCTTCTTCCAATGAATCGCTGTAAAGCCATTAAAAAATGTTATGTGGAGAGACTGGGCACGAGCTCCAAATGAACGGCACGTACGGCAGCACAAGTAAAAATGGCAACGTATACCTTGGCAGCGTCATGTTTGTTGTCGTAAAAATGAAGAGGGCCAGCGAAATCTACACCTACGTTGTCGAATGGCCGTGATAGAACTATTCTTTCCAAAGGTAGCGGTGCAAAGGGTTGAGAAGCATGAGGGGTCCCGAGCTTCTTACAAGGTACACATTTCTTAAGGCACCTTTTGATGATTTGACGCCCTCGAATAATCCAAAACCGTTTACGAATCTCCGCCAGTACAATATTTACGCCGGCATGTAAAACGCGCTGATGAAAGTCGTTGACAATTAAGTCAACGATGTACGAGTCTGATGGAAGTATGACTGGGTGTTTGGTATCCATTGGAACGTCCAGCGCTTGCAGGCGACCGCCTAATCTCAGAATTCCATCAACATCTAGGAATGGTGTTAACTCTTGTAATTTTGACGCTCTTATGATTTTTCCTTTCTGTAATAGCGAGATTTCATTTGCAAAATGATTTTGTTGGACGTACCTGAACCAGAAGTTTTCTGAAGACTGGATCTCTGTAGCTGACAAAGGATCCCTAGCACAGTGTTCATGTTGAGTGCGCCTTGAAATGACTTCCCTTTTCTTAGTATTCCGTACAAAACGCTGTACGAATGATGTAACCCTAAGCAAGCATTTCCAGGTACTATATTTCCAGTAAGGCAGCAGAGGATTCTCATCGATTTGGACTGCAGGCTGTATTTCGGCTAGAAGTGCGGTAGCTACAACCGGTGACTCGCTTTGATGGTTAGTCTCCCAAAAGGCATCGCCGCCCTGAAACCACTGTGGTCCATGAGCCCATATTGTAGACTTTATAAGAACCGAACCGGAAACTCCTCTTGTTAGTAGATCCGCAGGATTCTCCTTTCCCTTACAGTGCCTCCACTCCGATACCTTTGTAAGTCGTCTGATTTCGTCCGCTCTGTTCTGGACATAGGTTTTCCATTTCTGCAAATCACCTTGGATCCAATTCAATGTTATCATAGAATCCGTCCAAAAAAAGTATTTCACATTAGTTAGCTTGATGGACTTTTTCAAATAGCAATGAAGTCGTGAAGCTTTGCGAGCAGCTGTCAACTCTAATTTTGGTAATGTCAGTTCGCTTTCGCCATCTCCTTTTAGAGGCGCTATTCGATTTTTGGCACACAAGAACCTGACTTGGATCTGGTCATTAGACTCGCTTCTCAGGAACGCTACAGTACCATAGGCTTTAGTACTGGCGTCTGAGAAAACGTGAATCTGAATTGGCGTGTCACTAGAAGAACATGATAAAGCTGCCCTAGGAAACGTTAATAAAAAATATAGGAACATTTTTGTTCAGTGAAATAGGGTATGTTGCAGATCTGCAACACAGTGCATCGAAGGGTTAAAATCGTGGATGGAGATTTACGCAAAGGTAGCAAGTGAAGTCATTTTTAGCAGTATTATCGGAAAACGGAATGGTTAGTGCGATGAACTGCCGCGCCAGGAGGTCTGGGTTCGATTCCCAGCCGTAGCAACACCTAAATGATTTTTCACTGGCCCTCCTCTCGTGATGATATGACAAATCATCCGAGTATTATCAATTGTCAAGAATAGCTTATCTCAACTTAGCCGTTCGGAGTCGGCATAAAACAGGAGGTCCCACCATCGTGCAAGAAGTACACACGCACACATGAATGGTTGTGAGAAAGCTAGGCCCTGGGTACTAACGAGCCTGTTGCGCCAAAAGTTTGTTTGTTTTGTATCGGAAAATGAACCTATACCACACCACGACTGGGAATGGACATATGCTTTTATACTACGCTGCGGAACAAAACGCCACTATAGCCAGCACATGGTTTCCTCACCACGATATCCATAAGGGGACATTGCGATAGACAAGAGGCAGGTATGCAGTATTTTTGATGTCCGAACATTTCGAGGGGCTAACATCGACTCGGGCCGCAATACCTTGTTGTAGCCAAGGTAAGAATGCGGATATCCACCACGTCACAAAAATCATAAATACTGTGAAAAGATTTAACGTCGAAAGACTGCAATCCTAAGAGACCACCAAGTCCTTCGCAGAACGTGTATCCCTTAATCTCTACAAATGTAGAAGAACAATTGCAACGATGCCAACAAGCCTATTAGATTAGCCGTAACTGCTGTGCTTACGATCTTACCTTGTCTACTACGATAGGATTCTGTTCGCGCCTTGTTTGACGTTTTACATTTTGGTAAAACTTAATAACATCCCTCCTGGAGACATAGGGAGGTGCTATATCTTCCATTGCGCGCATTTCTTGCTCTTTTCTCTGTTCCGCTAATGGCGGCTTTCCTTTATCATCTCCTTTAATATTCCTCACGGTTAGCAATGTAATTCATTGTGTGGACCATGATAATGCATTGTGTGGACCAATACTACTGTACTTCGTAACACTTACGGATATACACTCACGGATATACACTTATGACCCTACACTGTAAAGCCCTTCTCAGTCGACCGAATTGTGACCTGCTTTCAAATATAATTTCAATTTAACATTTTTTTTAATAATTAATGCAAAATTCGCTAACACGATAGAACTGTAAATTCATCAAGTCGGCGCCCTTCACCACTTAAAATTTTCTTTGCTAGATCCGACCTTGGCAAAATGCTTTTGAGTAAAATTAATGCACAATTTCAATTAACATTTCATTTCCCCCCTTGTGACTTCTTTGACAACAAAAATCTAAAATACTCATACGTATCCAATTATTTTAATTGCTACTTGCAAAGCATCCTTTCAAGTCCGTTAGCGCCATGGTTCTTGTGTATTGTGTTGCAGTTTGTATTTAACAAATGTGGCTCAAAGTTAATGTACCTCTAGGGGTTTTCTACGCCTATGTATAGATAGTGGGAAATGCGTAGGAAAATACAAGCAATGGAGTTTATATCATATAAAGGATGGATACATGTATATCGCATCACTTAAAATTACAATTTAACTGAAATTTATGTAAAGCAACTGACACTTTACTTTTACAGTGGTCGGCATAAATATGGTGACAGGACATAAATCGAATAAAAAAGATGTCATTGGACTTCTTGGGGTTTTTCTTCAGAGTCTACGGTACATGGTAATGTAGATATTTGATCAATTGTGGGATTTCCTTGCATAAAACCACACTGATAACAGCCGATCTGGTTGATGGTGAACGGTTGAAGGCTTTCGAAATGCGAAATGCCTCGCATTTGGACTGAAATCATGCGTTTTATATTATTTTTCTCGATCGACTTGTAAATCAATAAAACCAACATGTCTACCCGATGTTGAGAGAATAGAGGACAAAGAGAGAAAGAGAAAGATAAAACTCAATCGTATATGTAGATTGAAAATAAATAGTATTTTGGCACATGAAATGCGTTTGTTTGTGGGATTGCTTTATTGAAAAAAATGGAAAAACATAATGAACCACCCTGTCCATCGCCAATTACATGTTACTGTGACTTCCAAGGCAGTGTAATATACACAGAAATTGGGTTTTTGCATCAAGGACATGATTCATTTTTTGTAAGATAATCTAAGTGTCCAGTGTCCACATATTTTTAACAACAGCTGTTGATTTCCCGACGCGAAGTTTTTCAAAAATTTGAAAGTCACTCAAAGCACAAAAACCATTATAAATTCTTTCTTTAAAGAGTGGATAATGGACTTCACAAATTGCATTTCATGCTCTCCATCCATTTTGAATGAAAGATTTATTATTTCAGATCTGATTCGTCACATCTTGACTGAAACTCAGTTGCTTGTCACAATTGTCAGTAACATACTGATAATTATGTTAGTTCTATCCCAGTAAAAAAAAAACTCTACAATCCGGAACAATCCTGGGCGCCTCCAGTTGCGCCCTTCAAGTTGGTTGAGCTCGGTTTCTACTTGTGCGCGCCATTTATGGCGAGAACTTGCTTCGACGCCTGGCTGGGAATCGAAGACTCTGCGAGCTGGACAATTGGTGTCCATTCGTTATACATGTCTTAGCAACGTTAAATGTCCAAAACTGATTTTTTTGTCTAAAGTTATATAGCTCGTGGTTGAATCTTCGTCCATATAACCCGTCCACGCAAAAGAGACCGAAGTATTTTCGAAGAATTTTATTCTCAAAACGACCAAGGATTTCTTCATCCGCTTTTAATAAGATCCAAGACTGGGGCGATCAGGGTCTTATATAGGATCTCCTTAGTAGTTCGAGTGAGGGCTTTACTACTAAATTGCTTTCTTATCCCTTAAAAATAAGCATTTGGCAATAGTTATTCTTCGTTTAATTTCTGACGAGATGTTGTTGTCAGAGTTAATAACGGAGCCGAGGTAGACAAAGTCCCGTACTACCTCAAAGTTATATCTATCAATGGAGACCTTCTGACGAATTTGTGGATGTTGTGTGTCCTTTCGTATTTACAGCATATACATAGTCTTACCCTCATTTACTGCTAAATAAATTTTTGACGCTTCCTTCTCCATACTAGCAAACGTGGCTATTACATCACGTTGAGTCCTACCAATGATGTCAATATCGTCGGCGTATGCTAGTAGTTGCACCGATTTATGGACGATTGTGCCTCTGGTGTTGGCTCGGCAGTTTAACACAATCCTCTTAAGAATGATGCTATAAAAGTCACATTGCAGTGCGCCTTGCCTCAATCCTATTTTGATATCGAATGTGTCGCTGAGGTCGTATGGGCGGTATAAGAAAACTAGACATGTCTCTGTTTAGTTCGCCTCTATAAATGCTGTCGTATGCGGCTTTGCGAACCTAGATGAGCTGCTCTGACATATTCGGACAACAGGTTGTCTAGGAATTTCAAGGGTTAGTCAGGCCCCTTGAACAGAGATGGTGGCGGATGAACCGAAATGCCAACGGCAGCGCTCAATCCCGTAGTGGATACTGATGGCCCCGTGTCCTAGGGGTATCTAATAAATTGGAACTGGCCCTCCAGGTTGGGGGTTGTGCTTTGGGTTAACTACCCACCCACAGAAAAAAAAACATGGTTACGAAGCAACCAATAGCCTCGGAAAGGACTGATTTTATTGTTGACGACCCTGCTAAACGAAAAAAGGACAACGACGTTCGTATCTGCACCTGGAATGTGAGAACATTAAACAGGAGAGGTGCAGGCGAACAACTAGCGGAAGCCCTTAACTGCTACAAAGCAGACATTACTGCCATCCAGGAAATACGATGGGATGGGCCGGGCAAAAAGAGGATGAAAAACTGTGACATATACTACGGACCGTGTTATAGTGAGCAGAAACAGCGACTATTCGGATGCGGATTTGTTATAAGTGCCAGACTTAGGCAAGAAGTCTTATGTTTCCCAGATATTAGCGAACGCATAGTAACAATCCGCATCAAGGCCAAATTCGCCAACATAAGCCTTATATGCGCTCACGCTCCGACGGAAGAAAAAGATGATATAGCTAAGGATTGCTTCTACGAGCTCCTCGACAAAACCTATGAGCGACTACCGAAGTACGATGTTAAAATCGTGCTGGGAGATTTTAACGCAAAGGTAGGAAGAGAAGACATCTTTAGAAGTATTGTCGGAAAACATAGCCTACACGACAACACGTCTGGTAACGGACTTAGGCTAATTGATTTCGCTACGGAACGAAATGCCACTATAGCCAGCACACGGTTTCCTCACCTCGATATCCATAAGGGGACATGGCGGTCTCCAGATCAACGAACGGTCAACCAAATTGATCACTTTGCGATAGATAAGAGGCACGCATCCAGTATTTTGGATGTCCGAACATTCCGAGGAGCTAACATCGACTCGGATCACTACCTTGTAGCAGCCAAGGTAAGAATGCGGATATCCACCACGCCACAACAATCCAGAAATACTGTGAAAAAATTGAATGTCGGAAGACTGCAATCGCAAGAGACCGCCAAGAACTTCGCACAACGCGTATCCCTTAACCTCTCGATTAACACCATACCACCAGCATCGAATGTCCAAGAGCAATGGCAACGATGCCAACAGGCCATTAGATCAGCCGCAACTGATGTGCTAGGTTTCTCGCGGCCACCAGCAAGAAACCCCTGGTTTGATGAGGAATGCCGACAGATACTCGCAGCCAAGAACGAGGCCTACAAGGCTAAGCTGCAGGTGAAGACGAGAGCTGCCATTGAGCTCTATAGGCAAAGAAGAAAGGAAGAACATCGGCTTTTCAGCAAGAAGAAAAAAGAGCAAGTAAAGCGCGCGATCTAGGATATAGAGAGGTGCCACTCCAGGAACTATGTTCGCAAGTTTTACCAAAGTGTAAAACGTCAAAGCCAAGGATACAAGGCTCGAACAGAATCCTGTCGAGATGAACAAGGAAATATTATAGTTGAGACACAGTCGATGCTGAGGATATGGAAGAACCACTTCTGCAGACTGTTAAACGGCGATGACGAACAACATTCCGCTGTCAGGCAGAACGAACCATTCAATATTGACAACGACAGCGAAAACTGCCAACCACCCGACCTGAGTGAAGTGAGGATAGCAATATCTAAACTCAAGCTTAATAAGGCTGCCGGAAATGACGGCCTTCCCGCTGAGCTCTATAAGGCCGGCGGAGATGACTTGGTAAGTAACATCCACCAACTCATAAGCCAAATCTGGTCGGATGAAAATATGCCTGAAGAATGGAACCTCAGCATCGTTTGCCCGATCCACAAAAAAGGAGACCCTCTGAACTGCGCCAACTATAGAGGCATAAGTCTCCTCAACATCGCCTACAAGATCCTATCTGCCGTAATATGTGAACGCCTGAAACCGTTTACCAACAACCTGATTGGCCCTTATCAGTGTGGTTTTAGGAAAGTCCACAACCGATCAAATTTTCACACTTCGGCAGATCCTGGAAAAAACTCAAGAAGTCCAAATCGATACCCACCACCTATTCATCGATTTCAAAGCCGCATATGACAGCATTTATAGAGACGAACTGTACAGAGCCATGTCTAGTTTTGGTATACCGCCCAAACTCGTCCGTTTGTGTAGGATGACGATAGAGAATTCTCGCTGCTCCATCAGGGTCGGAAACGACCTCACCGACACATTCGATACCAAAAAAGGATTTAGGCAAGGCGATGCGCTGTCATGTGACTTCTTTAATCTGATTCTTGAGAGAATTGTGCAAAACTCCAAAGCCAACACCAGAGGCACAATTTTCCAAAAGTCGGTGCAACTACTAGCATACGCTGACGATATTGACATCATTGGTAGGACTCAACGTGATGTCATAGCCACGTTTGCTAGTATAGAGAAGGAAGCGGCGAAAATGGGTTTAGCAGTAAATGAGGGTAAGACTAAGTATATGCTGTCATCACGAAAGGACTCACAACATCGACGAATTGGACAGAACGTCACCATTGACAGATATAAGTTTGAGGTAGTACGGGACTTTGTCTACCTCGGCTCCGCTATTAGCTCTGACAACAACATCTCGTCAGAAATTAAACGAAGAATTACTCTTGCCAACCGCTGTTTCTTCGGGCTAAGAAGGCAATTTAGTAGTAAAGCCCTCACTCGAACTACTAAGGAGACCCTATATAAGACCCTGATCATCCCAGTCCTGCTCTACGGCGCTGAAGCATGGACCGTATCAAAAGCGGATGAAGAAATCCTTGGTAGATTCGAGAGGAAAATTCTTCGAAAAATCTTCGGTCCCGTTTGCGTTGACGGGCTATGGAGACGAAGATTCAACCAAGAACTATACGAGCTGTACAGCGACATGCCCCTGGTCAAAAAACTCCGCATTGGACGTTTAAGATGGCTAGGACATGTAGAACGAATGGACACCAATACTCCGGCTCGCAGAGTCTTCGATTCCCAGCCAGACGTCGGACGCAGTAGAGGAAGACCTCGCCTTAAGTGGCGCGCACAAGTGGAAACCGACCTCAACCAACTTGGAGTACGCAACTGGAGGCAGTTAGCTAAGGACCGGGCTAATTGGAGAGGCATGTTGGTTGAGGCCCAGGTTCATTCCGGACTGTAGCGCCACTTAACAAAAAAAAAAAAAAAAAAAAAAAAAAATGCGGCTTTGAAATCCACAAATTAGGTGGTGGGTATCGATTTGGACTTCTTTGGCTTTTTCTAGGATTTGCCGAAGTGTGAAAATTTGATCGGTTGTGGACTTTCCTGGCCTAAAACCACACTGATAAGGGCCGATCAGGTTGTTGGTAAACGGTTTCAGGCGTTAACACATTACGGCAGATAGGATCTTGTAGGCGATGTTGAGGAGACTTATTCCTTTTATTGTGGATCGGAAAACGTTGCTGAGGTTCCATTCTTCAGGCATACTTTCAGCCGACCAGATTTGGCTTATGACTTGGTGGATATTACTTACTAAGTCATCTCCGCCAGCTTTATAAAGCTCGTCGGGAAGGCCGTCATTTCCTGTGGGCTTATTAAGCTTGAGTTTAGATATTGCTATCCTCACCTCACTTAGGTCGTTTTCTCTGTCGTTGGTTGAATGGTTCGTTCTGCCTGACAGCTAAGTGTTGTTCTTCATCGCCGTTTAGCAGTCTGCAGAAGTGGTTCTTCCACACCCTCAGCATCTACTGTGTCTCAACTACGATATTTCCTTGTTCTTCTCGACAGGATTCTGTTTGAGTTTGAAAGAAGAAAAACGAGCAAGAAAAGCGCGCGATAGAGGATATAGAGAGGTGCCACTCCAGGAAGTTTTACCAAAGTGTAAAACCTCAAAGCCAAGGATACAGGCTTTGAGGTTTTACACTTTGGTAAAACTTCCTGGAGTGGCACCTCTCTATATCCTCTATCGCGCGCTTTTCTTGCTCGTTTTTCTTCTTTCTGAAAAGCCAGTGCTTTTCCCTTCTCCTCTGTCTATAGACCTCAATGGCAGCTCTCGTCTTCACCTGCAGCTTAGCCTAGGAGAACCAAGGATTTCTTGCTGGTGGCCTCGAGAAACCTAGCACATTAGCTGTGGCTGATCTCATGGCTTGTTCGCATCGTTGCCATTGTTCTTCGACATTATATGCTGTTTTCAAAGGTTCACATGTTATGGCGTTTGTTAATCTACAGACAGCCAGTCCCCTTATAAATATCGCTTTCTATAGTGCAATTTCTTTGACATACGTATGCTGCGTTTTCCGATAAAATACTGGTTAAGTTATCCTCTTTTTCTACCTATGTGCTAAAATCTAACCTTTGTCGCTCATAAGTTTTGTCCAGGAGCTCGTAAAACCAGTCTACCGATATATCATGTTTTTCATCCTTCGGAGCGTGAGCTCATAAAGAGCTAATAATAAAGAATTTGGTCTTAATGCGGATTGTTACAATTCGTTCGCTAGTGTCTTGAAAGCAAACCACTTCTTGCCTGAATCTGGAACTTATAACAAATCCACATCCATAGTAGATGTCACAGTTTTTCATCCTCTTTTTGCACCGCCAATCCCATCGTATTTCCTGCAGGGCAGTAATGTCTGCTTGTAAGCATATAAGGGCATTCGCTTGTCGTTCAGCTGAACATCTCCTGTTTAATGTTCTCATATTTCAGATGCAATTTCAAACGTCGTTGTCCGATTTTCGTTTAACATGGTCGTCAACAATTAAATCCGTCCTTTCTGAGGCCCTTGGTTGCTTCGTAACAACAAGAACAAGAACAAGCTGGAGGGCTATTTATTAGATACTCATATGACATAGGGCCATGGATTGAGCGCTGCCGTTAACGTCTCAGCTCTTCCGCCAACATCTCTGTTCAAGGGGCCTGACTAACCTATAAAATTCCTAGATGACCGGTTGTGCGAATATGTCAGAGCAGCTCAAATATAGGTAATCGACTTTGTCAATTATAACTGGGACTGTATAGCTGCCACCGCTGACTCCATCTTGAGAATTCTCCCGCCGCCGCCTTGGGAATTTTTTTTAGTATAGAGTACCTAGCTAGTTTTGGTCCACGAGAGGTATTTTATTTCCCACCTACCCTGCATATGTGCAGAGGATTCCCCTATCCGCTATCCGAGGACGCATCCGATGCGAGACTAGAAACTTCACACGGAACAACCAATATTGGTCTTAATTTTAATACAGATAGCACATACGTTTTTTAAATAAGACGGACAAGTTCCAATTGCACCAATTCATTCGTTTATGGTATTGTTCTTGTAGGACTTGCGGTTCTTGAGTAATTGACATGGCCCTTGAGTAATTACGCTTTAATTTAAGTGCTAGAAGTCTAATTCCAAAAAACTATCAGTATTTGATTTTGGCTTTTCAAAAACAGACTCCAGACAACGGATCACAGAATTTAGACTCTAGATTCAGGACGGGTGACAAGAACTAATTTTTGGACTCAGGGTATCTCAAAACATAAAAGTTTATCAAAATCTCAACTTTATAAGTAATCACAATATTTCTCTTTACTACTTATACTGAAGAAGTAAAAAGTATGTTATCGAACGTGTTTTGCATTCGGAAGCGAAATTTCCTTCACAGATACTTTATATTTCACCAGTTCCCGCTTTCTCATCGGCATCCAATAAGGCAAAAATATGTTCATTTTTATCTGAATGAAAAACGCCATCAGAAGCAGTGTTTCTCTCGTGACACATGACACATGAGCCATGTTAGATGTCAAGTACTCTTACTTAGGAGGATGAAACAATGTTACGGTCAGACGTTACATGTATCGTTGTAGTCACAAGTGACGGGAACACTTTTTTGTAAGTTAAAAAAAAAACACTTTGACATGTGGATACGTTTGAAAAGCGACTCTACATTTGAAAAAAAAAAATATATGTTGAGTGCTATAGAATTGGGTTAAATTTCCATTTATACAGAAATGCCATAAGAAAACCATGTTAAAGGTGAAAATTTAAATATTGAAATGGTATTTTATTGAATACATAAAATACATTCTATACAAAAAGTGGTCTAACGAAAACGCAGGATGTTCATTCTAAATAAAACAAAAATGTTTCAGAGAATTATCTTAATATTTTTTATTGTTATAGAAGGATCTATGACAATTATGTGTGAAATAAAATATCGGCCAAATGCTCGCCACGGCTTCGGTGGCATACCTCTATCCGATGGTCCATATTCTCAATGACTCTGAGACCTAATTGAGTTCAATGTCGTTAATGTGCCGAATTATCTCATCCTTAAGCTCTTAAATTGTTCTTGGCTTATTGACGTACACCTTTCTTTTGAATACCCGCAAAGAAAGAAGTCCAACGGTGTCAAATCACATGTGGCGGCCCGTGAGATAACACGGCCATTGGATTTGTCGCCCAAAAGAGCATTTGTTTTGTTGGATGTGTGGCAGTGCCACCATCCTGTTGGAAGCATATATCGTCCAGATCCATATCCTCAATTTCTGGCCACAAGAAGTCTGGTATCACGGTAACTGCTTGGCCAACCTCATTTTCGAAGAAGTTCAGCCTGATGACGCCGCCAGCCCAAACACCGCACCAAAAAGTCAATCTTTATGAATGCATCGGCTTTTCAACAATCACTCGTGGATTCTCATTTGTCCAAATGATGCAAATCAGCTTGTTAACGAATTCGTCGCTAAAGATGATTTTCTTTGTAAAGTCCTTGTGTCTGTACAACCAACCATTCGGCGTATCGACGACGCTTGAAATTGTCAGTATGCTTCGGCTCTTGAGTCAATTGAACCTTGTAAGCGTGTAAATTCAATTCTTTATTTAAAATTCGCTTTAGTGATGTTCGTGACATGTTCAATTGTTGGGCACGACAACGAGTCGAGGTTGACGGATCTTCTGCCACACAATGTTTTCCGAAGAACGAACTGGGCAAGCAAGCACAGGTGTTTTCACATTTCCTACAGATCCGGTTTGCTGAAATTTGTACACAATTCTCCCGATTGTGTACACATTTAGTCGATTATGCTGACCAAAAAAAATCACAAAGTGCACGAACTCCATTTTGATTTGAACGCCCATTTTCGTTAAAGGCTTCAACAATCTTAACGCGCTGTTCAATTGTGTACCTCTTCATGGTTGAATTTGTCAAACATTGAAACAAAGAAATGTCAAATTAAGTTGGGCAAAAACCTTGACGTTAAGGTGTGGCTCACAATTAACATCGTCGCGCTATTCATTTTTCCATATGAATAGCGCGACTTTCACGACAAGTAGAGAGAAAAGGAATATGCTGTATATACCGGTTGATTTTTTAAGCGTAGTTTTTTTTTAAACGAATAAAACACTCAAATTAGCATCAAATATTCAAAATTTTTATTGTAATCGATAAATAGGCCTTTGCCATTAACTTTTTAAAGACAACTTCATGTAAATGTTGTCCGCGGCTCCGTTTCAAATGGTCCATTCGGAAGGTCAAATTTTGCGTTACTATTCGAGCGTTTCGGCCTTTATTCCACGAATTACGCGTGTTATGTTATCCTGTAAGGCTTCAATCGTTCGGCTTATTCGGCTTGTCCACATAGACTAACGACTTTACATAACCCCACAAGAAATAATCAAGAGGCGTTAGATCGCATGATCTTGGCGGCCAACTCACCGGGCTATTTCGAGAGATAAGCTGCTCACCAAATTCATCCTTCAACATTTCGATTGTTTCACGAACTATGTGGCATGTGGCACCTTCTTGATGAAACCACATAAAAGCCAACTGGGGAAAAAAAAAGTCGCGTATCATGGCTCGATATCGTTCGCCGTTGACGGTAACGTTTCTTCCATGGTCGTCTTTGAAGAAAAATGGGCCGATGGTGCCAGCAGCCCACAAACCAAACTGTCGTTTTTTCGGGATGCATCGGTAATTCTTGTATGGCATGTGGCTGTTCATCACTCCAGATGCTACAGTTTTGCTTATTTACGTATCCGTTGAGCCAGAAATGAGCCTCATCGCTGAACACAATTTTTCGATAAAACTGTGGATTTTCATGGCCCATTCACCAAAAACTAGACGTTGTGGTACGTTATTCTGCTTTAATTCTTGCACAAGTTGAATTTTATAGTGCTTACACACCGAATCATAAACTGAGTTTTTGGCAAAAAGTTTACGTAAACCACTTGATGCTTTCACACCGAACTCTGACCAGGTTTCGTTTGACATTTCAATCAGCTGTGAATTGTGATTTGTGATACTATAGCTGCAACATTTGTGTATGAAAATATTGTAATTGAATAATAAAATGAATTCTAATATAATCAAACTAATATTAGCATTTGAAGTTCAAAATGAAAAAAATCTAAAGATTTTGACAACAGTTTTTGACTCTCAAGCCCGCCGCTACGAAAAAAAAAACGCAAACAAAACATTTGTTTTGACAGCGAGTTCATCAGCTGTTTTGTGGGACGTGTGGAACACGTGTAGAATGTATGAAAAGGTGTGTTCTTTCCAACAACCTTCAACGAGATTACGTCTGCGAAGTGATAATGAGAAGGTTACGTCGTAACCTACTAGGTTTTGAGAACTGACAATGTATGGGAAAACTCGGTTTTCGATGAAGGTATCAGGATGTTTTTTGCGAAAATTCAGTTTTCGGTTCGGTGTGAATGCACTATTATAGCCTTTCAAACCCAAATCGACACTTAAATTTTTCATGTGGTTGAGTAACACATGCCCAATTGTCGAGAACAGCGACGAATTGACATTTCACGATCTTCATTAACATTGGGCTGCAATATTCCATTCGGTACGCACTGAACGCATGCGTGTCGATGGTTTAATGTCCAACAAAGTAAATTTGGTGCGAAATTTGGTGATAACAGCACGAATTGTTGGTTCACCAGGTCGATTATGACGACCATAATATGGTCGTAACAAACGGTGCACATTTTTCACAGAGCACGAATTTTGATTTAAATAATTTGCAATCGTTGCTCTTTTGTTAGTCTTTCCATGATTAAATGGCAGAGTATTGACGAGTAGAAAAGTTTGAAAAGCGCCTCTACATGTGGAAAAATGAACATGTTAAGTGCTATAGAATTAAGGGAAATTTTCATTTATTCACAATTGCCTTAAGAAAACTGTGTTTAAGACAAAAATGCAATCGCTTATTTCCAAACATTTTACTATTAAGCAATATAGAAGTTGATATGTCATTTAATTGAATAAATATTGGCCTTTCTAAATATATGAAATGCTGTGCGATTAAATTATCATTTAAATACAAAAATGTAATTTTAATTTTGTGTTATTTTTCCATACGAATAGCACCACTTTTGCAACTAGTAGAGAAAAAAGGAATATGTCAATGTATACAAAAATGCTAGCCTTCAGTCGTCAATACCTACTGAAAACTTTTCACTTTGACAGATGACGTTTGGACGCCATTACTACCGGTGCTGCCAACCTGAAAAACTTAACTCTTAAAAACCACCCGTTACAAATGACAGCCTTTAGTCGGCAGTTGCAAAATCAACTTCGTCGCCAATATATCTGCAATCTGCATGGTTGCTTTAAACAATAATTATACCAAAAACGATAATTTAAAGTTTAGCCAACTTAGTATCAACAGTATCACATGGATTCATTTGACATGTCCTAGGCATTTCTATGTACCGACGCAATATTGATTCTCTGAAGTAAATATCTGATGAAGCAATATTTTTTCCAATTAGTGACATCTACCTTTGATAACGTAAAACCTATCAAATTCCTCCTCTCCTCTAAAATTTACATTCACCTCCTCACCAAAATTTCGTTCCCAAATATTGTTTTGCCATTTTTTTTCTGAAGAATGTAATTTGGCTTGCGCTTATTACAAAACCAAAAAAAAAATCCAATAAACAGAAAGTCCTTATGAAAACTGCATACATACACAGATACATTGAAAACTAATAAATCATCACCGCATATCCTCATGCATTCTATCGGCCGGGTAAGCGATTCCTTTGCCAAGGTTCATACCTACATGGAAACAAGGGACACCACCATTATCGTTTGGAGAATAAAAACGTCAGTGGATTTATATATCGCCAAACAAAAAATAAAATAAAAAAAAACAAAAATAACAGCACAAATTCAAATCGCTAGCAAAAATACACACATACACATTTATAATGATTTTCTCAAGGGTAGGAACGATGTATGTATAGCTAGGAAAAAAAAAACGATAAGGATCCAATGGATTCCCTATTATACGTCCTTATCTACCGAAGGAGTTGACTTGCACAGAATCCCCCATTAGAGCTCCCACAGTGCCACTCGATAGAATCAAAATGAGAAGAAAAAAAAAGTCCTACAACAGTGCTCCTTCCCATCGCGATACCCATCGCGATATGTGTGAGGTAAACGTCAGACTTGAAGGAGTTCAAGGTAAAGTCAGTCACAGTCGTTAGTCCTTACAATGGACTTGCTTTTTTATCGCTCGTCGTTTTCATATTTCGCCTGAAATTTAAGAACTTAATGAATTTACAAGGGCACATGCGAATGGGGTTGGCTGGGTAAAAAAAAGCACCCCCACACAAATACAGCTATATTTAGTTTGTGTGTGACAATTCAGTTGCAATTAATTCGAGGTATTCCCGTCCTTTGTTGGTTTTTTATTAGAAATGTTGAAAGGCTCGGGTATATTTTTGTGTACATCGGAACATATGGTTGTCTGGAGAAGGGAAGAGTGTAATCCCAATAGAAAGGCGAACAAGCTTTCTAGACCAACAACCCCTATCGTCATGCGACGCAGTCCATCGCACGTCGTCATCCGACTTGCGTTGAGCTTTAGCACAAATACACACAGAATTTTGGTGCACCCCACCTCCAACCCTCTCACTTTCAGGTACTAGTGTTGAATGAACAGTAAATCGATATTTATACGACACATGCAGTCCTTTGTCTTGCGAACGAGTGTTGGCGAGCATAAAACCCCACTTGACAAATGAACCTGGATATGGATGATGGCGGTGGCGGTGCCGATGTGTGTGTTTGTAATCAAACTAATGTGTTAGTCATTAATTAAACCGTACTAAGCAATTTTTAATGAAAAAGAAAAATGTAAGTACCCAACAAATTGGCACGGGATACTGAATTCGGTCGCCCAATGTCTGGACAGCTTGACCACAGCTCTGAGGTCGATATAATGCCAACATATGTATGCATGGACGTGTATGTATTTGTATTGAACCGAAATAAGTTCTCCTTCGTCCTAGGTAGGTATCTGGTTGATTTTTCACTTCTAGACCAGGTACATCCATCATATGGAATGAAGTGATGGCCATTTCGAAAAGCCTTTAATGAATAATTAAATTAACGCTCGTCTCCAAGTGGTGTTTCGTTAGCCACCCCAACGGACTGTATGTTTTTACACTCGAGTCTCTAGAGGGTGACCCTTTTTTTTTCTCGGGCGGTGTTTTTGTTGACTTTTTTAGGGCTCCCAGATCGATAGGCGTTTGATTGCCTAGGGTTGTGCCTATAGCGCTTGAAGGAAAAGGGTTACTTTGGTTGGCACGCTTTAGTTCCTGAAGATGACAAATAGTTATTGATTAGGTCGGTTAATGTCGGTTAGTGGCAGTGCTATCAATTAGGAAATTATAGACACGATTTGTCTTACTATGTCGTGCGGACACGCAGGACATTTAACAAGATCCATCAAGTCTATTCGAACTTTCGAAAAAAGGGTCAATTAGAAAAGTTTGTCCAACACTCAATGCGAACGGATTAAAGTTGCCTTATATAATTCATTCTAAACTTTACACTTTGTGGGGACACTTTTAGCACGTTTGGCAAACATAGCTGAGTTTTGGTTTCGTCAGTTCCGTTCGGGTAATATCAAAGATGGATCATCCTCTGCAAGAGCAATTATCGAATATGCTAGACTCTGCCTGTTCGATTATCCAAGAGCTAGAAATTGAACAAAACCCGTTTAAAATCGTTCGAATAACGCTGGATACAAAAAAAAGCTCGATGGGTGTCACACAAAAAAATACAATAAACACCCATACATGTGTGCTTGTGTACGTACCTCTTGCACGATAGCAGGACCTTCTGTTTTATGCCTAGTCCGAACGGCTGAGTTGAGATATGCTTTTCTTGACAATTGATACTTCCTGGATGATTTGTTTAGATCACCGCGAGAGGAGGGCCAGTGTAAACAAATGTTGCTGCGTCTGGGAATCCAACCTAGACCTTCTGCGCGGCAGTTTATCGCACTAACCCTCATGCCAATCACTTCACTTCTCTGCGTAGTTTGTCGTCGGTATTGTGTCTTTTATGTCTGCAGTAATAATGGTAAGGAAATTTAGAGTGGACGTGTGTATTTATGGGTTAAGGCCAAATCTTTTTTCGGCTTACGTCCTTACTTACTTACTTAAGTGGCGCTACAGTCTGGGATGAAGCAGGGCCTCAACCAACATGCCTCTCCAATTAGCCCGGTCCTTAGCTACCTACATCCAGTTGCGCACTCCAAGTTGGTTGAGGTCGGTTTCTACTTGTGCGCGCCACTTAAGACGAGATCTTCCTCTACTGCGTCCGACGTCTGGTTGAGAATCAAAAACTCTGCGAGTCGGAGTATTGGTGCCCATTTGTTCTACATGTCCTAGCCATCTTAAACGTCCAATGCGGAGTTTTTTGACCAGGGGTATGTCGCTGTAGAGCTCGTATAGTTCGCGGTTGAATCTTCGTCTCCATAGCCCGTCAACGCAAACGGGACCGAAGACCAACAATTTCTTTAACCGCTTGTGATACGCTCCATGCATCAGCTCCGTAGAGCAGGACTGGAATGATCAGTGTCTTATATAGTTCGACTGAGGGTTTTACTACTAAATTGCCTTCTTAGCTCGAAGAAACAGCGATTGGCAAGAGTAATTCTTCGTTTGATTTCTGACGAGATGTTGTTGTCAGAGTTAATAGCGGAGCCGAGGTAGACAAAGTCCCGTACTACCTCAAAGTTATATCTGTCAATGGTGACGTTCTGTCCAATTCGTCGATGTTGTGTGTCCTTTCGTGTTGACAGCATGTACTAAGTCTTACCCTCATTTACTGCTTAGCCCATTTTTGCCTCTTCCTTCTCTATACTAGCAAACGTGGCTATGACATCACGATGAGTCCTACCAATGATGTCAATATCGTCGGCGTATGCTAGTAGTTGCACCAATTTATGGAAGATTGTGCCTCTGATGTTGGCTCGGCAGTTTTGCACAATCCTTTCAATAATCAAAATAAAGAACTCACATGACAGTGCATCGCCTTGCCTAAATCCTTTTTTGGTATCGAATGTGTCGGTGAGGTCGTTTCCGACACTGATGGAGCAGCGAGAATTCTCCATAGTCATCCTACACTAACGGACGAGTTTGGGCGGTATACCAAAACTAGACATGGCTCTGTATAGTTCGTCTCTATAAATGCTGTCGTATGCGGCTTTGAAATCGATAAATAGGTGGTGGGTATCGATTTGGACTTCTTGGGTTTTTTCCAGGATCTCCCGAAGTGTGAAAATTTGGTCGGTTGTGGACTTCCCTGGCCTAAAACCAGACTGATAAGAACCGATCAGGTTGTTGGTAAACGGTTTCAGGCGTTCACATATTACGGAAGATAGGATCTTGAAGGCGATGTTTAGGAGACTTATTCCTTTTCTTGTGGATCGGGCAAACGATGCTGAGGTCTCATTCTTCAGACATACATTCATCCGACCAGATTTGGCTTATGAGTTGGTGGATGTTACTTACCAAGTCATCTCCACCAGCTTCATAAAGCTTAGCGGGAATGCCGTCATTTCCGGCAGCCTTGTTTAGCTTGATTTAAGATATTGCTATCCTCACTTCACTTAGTTCGGGTGGTTGGTAGCGCTGTCGTTGCCCATATTGAATGGTTCGTTTTGCCTGACAGCGGAATCTTGTTCGTCATCACCGTTCAACAGTCTGCAGAAGTGGTTCTTTCATATCCTCAGCATCGACTGTGCCTTAACTACGATATTTCCTTGTTCAGCTGGACAGGATTCTGTTCGAGCATTGTATCCTTGGATTAGCCGTTTTACACTTTGGTGAAACTTGCTATCATCGTTCCTGGAGTGACACCTCTCTATATCCTCGATCGGGCGCTTTTCTTGCTCTTCTTTCTTCTTTCTGAAAAGCCGGTGTTCTTCCCTTCTTCTTTGCCTATAGAGCTCAATGGCAGCTCTCGTCTTCCCCTGCAGCTTAGCCTTGTAGGCCTCGTTCTTGGCTGCGAGCATGTGTCGGCTTTCCTCATCAAACCAGGGGTTTCTTGCTGGTGGCCGCGAGAAACCTAGCACATCAGGTGCGGCTGATCTAATGGCTTGTTGGCATCGTTGCAATTGTTCTTCGACATTAGATGCTGGTGGTTTGGTGTGAATCGTGAGGTTAAGGTATACACGTTGCGCGAAGGTCTTGGCGGTCTCTGGCGATTGCAGTCTTTCATTAAATGTTTTCACAGTATTTCTGGTTTGTTGTGGCGTGGTGGATATCCGCATCCTTACCTTGGTTGCAACTAGGTATTGGTCCGAGTCGATGTTAGCAACTCGGAATGTTCGAACATCCAAAATACTGGATGCGTGCCTCTTGTCTATCGCAATGTGATCAATTTGGTTGACTGTTCGTTGATCTGGAGACCGCCATGTCCCCTTATGGATATCGAGGTGAGGAAACCGTGTGCTGGCTATAGTGGCTTTTCGTTCCGTAGCGAAGTCAATTAGCCAAGTCCGTTACCAGACGTGTTGTCGTGTTGGCTATATTTTCCGACAACACTGCTAAAGATGTCTTCTCTTCCTACCTTTGTGTTAAAATCTCCCAGCACGATTTTAACATCGTACTTTGGTAGTCGCTCATAGGTTTTATCAAGGAGCTCGTAGAAGCAGTCCTTAGTTTTATCATCTTTTTCCTCCGTCGGAGTATGAGCGCATATAAGGCTTATGTTGGCGAATTTGGCCTTGATGCGGATTGTTACAATGCGTTCGCTAATGTCTTGGAAACATAAGACTTCTTGTGTAAGCCTGGCACTTATAATAAAATCCGCATGCGAATAGACGTTATTTCTGCTCACTAAAACACGGTCCATAGTAGATGTCACAATTTATCATCCTCTTTTTGCCCGGCCCATCCCATCGTATTTCCTGAATGGCGGTAATGTCTGCTTTGGAGCAGTTTAGGACTTCCGCTAGTTGTTCGCCTGCACCTCTCCTGTTTAATGTTCTCACATTTTAGGTGCAGATACGAACGTCGTTGTCCTTTTTTCGTTCAGCAGGGTAGTCAACAGTAATATCAGTCCTTTCCGAGGCTATTGGTTGCTTCGTAACAATGGTTTTTTCCATGGGTGGGTAGTTAACCCAAAGCACAACACCCAACCTGGAGGATATCACTAAGCAGTAACTTGATATCGAAATCATTCAAGGCCATGGTGTACTACCAGGCTTTACGTCCTCATAAGCCACTGATTTAAGTATTTCGTGGTACACTATAGGTTTTGTGCTTCAGTTCCGAGCCTCTCTGAGTCGTGTTGCTCTTTTGCTGAACTACATTGTGTGGGTTTGATTCCCAGTCGTCCCAACAACTTAATTGGTTTAGTGATCCTCCTCTTCTTCTGATGATCTGACAAATCATCCGAGAAGCATCAATTGTCAAGAAAAGCGTATCTTAATCCATCGTTTTTGATTAGGCGACAAAAACAGGAGTTCCCGCCATCATCCATATGAAAGAATCGGATTAATCACGACTATCCGTATTCACTTTGTGGCCTTTGGAGTGGGATCCCATTTTTTACGAAGATTCTATTGCACCTATAGACGACAATGATAGTTTTTTAACTCTCCTCAGTATTAAGATTCCAGTTCACATTTCTTTCAACAATTATTCGCAGATATTTAGCCCTTGCCAGTCTCCATCTATTCTCGCATTGTCCAACAGACTATCAGAGATACCTACAGGCTTAACTTTCAGACCCAATTATTTCCCTACCTACACGAACAAAATTATATGTTCACGTACTACTTTCTAAAATAACGACATCCAATGTATCTAAGTCGAATTCTCGTGTATACAATTGCGAACACCACCACATGACATACCTGCGAACAACAAACCTCGCATTAAGCAGGTAGTCCCTGACAAGCGCACCAATCATTCCACGACTGAGTCTACATTATGATCAAAGATTACCAACGATTGGCAACCTCACCTTTTGCCACCGCGCTTGCTACTGGCTACCCTTTTGCAACCCCTCACCCAACAGAAGAACTAACCCTACACGGCCTATTTTTATGTTTGCATACATAATGCTCTCCGATTTATTACAAGAGCTCTGAGGTTCACCCTTCTAAGGTCTTCGAATAAATTAATGCCGACCATTTAATTATTCCATGAAGGGTCTGCTTGCATTGATTCACATGGGCGATATGGGTGATGGGTGTGTGTAGGGTTCCGACGTCGAGTTCCGTAATCAATAACAATCCATTTAGAAAACTATGGTGGTTGCGCTGACCTTGAACCAGTTTAGCAAACATAAAATGGACAGGGTTATAGTTTTCGCTTTTTTGTTAATTTTTATAGCGTGACGATGAGTTGTGGAAAATTCCACATACATAGACACACCCTGTCGCATGAAGATACCGCCTCACACAGTATATTGTTCAACTTTTTGAAGGACTCATCCTTGAAATTCAACTTTATGAAATTATTCCGGGCGAAGGAACAGTTCTTTTTGGCACATGTAGAGATTTTGTTTTTTTTTTAGAAAAATTAACCTTTCACAGAGTTGTGAGAGCTGAGAATCGATTTGTGATACATAGATAGATGACTTTATTTCGAATATAGATACATTTATTTTTTTTTGCAATCCATTTTCATCCTGCCTGTATATACGGGTCGAGTTCACTTGCTATAGCTATTCATCACTTTCAACGTTAAATATGAAGAGATTGTGAGCCTTTTTGAACATCAATTTCAAATTAGGGTTGTGCGGATAAATTTTGGTCCTGGAAATTAATTATTCTCAGCTGAACTAATCGGGAGTGGAATTCTTTTCATCCGATAATGACAGGGAATACGTATTGTACAATCATTTATAAGTTAAAGGTTGTCATTAATTTAACCTGGGAGGAAAATCTTGACCCTGAAAGGTCACACGCGTATACAGGTTTACTGTCAAGTTGAAGGGGATCAGTTTGGAGGGGATTTTTATAAAAAATGCAAAGGTATTTACTTTATTACTTTATGAGTAAGGGCTAAGAGCTGTCATTGAAGATGAAGATGGAAGCTCGAGTAATCGAGGTTCTAGAGAACTTCTGGGTTGATTTTCGCGAGATCTTCCAAAAGGTTGAAAGGTAATGGAATACACCATCACTGCCTTTTTGGACATTTAGGGAGCATTCTGTCATTCGTTCACGATTTCTAAGCACCTTGCATATCTTGCTCATAACGATAGATCCTCTTCTCCATAGCCTTCTTCATCGTTATCCTACACAAGCGGATAAGTTTCGGCTGTTGGATATGCCAAAACTATAGCCATGACTCTGTATAGTTCGTTTCGTTTAATGCTGACGTATGCGACTTCAAAATCGAAGAATAATCAGTCCTAAAACCACAATGATAACGGCCGATCTTGTTGTTGGTGAACGGCGTCAGACTTTCACATATTATGGCAGATAGGATCTTGTAGGCAATGTTGAGGAGTCTTACGCGGCTTATGGCCCTGCCGGTTCAAATTGTCTCCGTTTATTTGTAATAATAAGCAAACGCGATCAGTAAGCCCATTTGACACTATCGGCGGCTTTTAGAAGTTACCAACAGATTTATGAAAGACAAGCGTGTTTTTCCCAACCTTCTCAAAGTCAATGTCAAATAACAGCGAGTAGCCTTGTTGATAGTAAATGCCTAAATGGAGATGTAGACCTTGATATGTCTGTGGAAATCATATTTAAGTTTGGACTTTACATCATAACTAGCTTAAGATCAACTCTTTCCTTAGTTAGATTGCTGTGGCTGCACGAGATGCGCGAGCACACTTAGACCAAAAAGATCCGTTGTGGTGCCACGCGGATCTGTCGACTTTCCCTATATTCATTCGCCTAATTTAATTATTCAGAGCCGACTATACATCATAGGAGGTTTCTGAAATAGATATTAGACAGCTCACCTATAGATTATCAAAGAAATAGATTCCCAGATGGAGTTTTCTTTTGTCGGAGCAGATGGAGTTTTCTTTTGTCGGAGAGAGTTGGACAAGAGCAGAGAAGTTGAGGAATATTTCCCTCCTCTATTTCCCTAGTCTCTTTGCGTGTAGGCCTATAGGACATCGTCAAGTAGGGACACCTATTATGGTGCTGATGTTTGATCTGTTCAGCATTGCCAAGCAGATGGAGCCCCTCTGATTATAGTTTGGCCAGAGTTGCCTTGATATTTGACACGTTTTGCCGTTCATCCATCTGCGGTTTGCTTTCTTGATCGCATACAGTTTGATCTATAATTTACTGGCAGTAGAATGCCTTGTCTGGCAAGATCACCCGCCTTGCAGTTCCCTGGTAAGTCTCTATGGCCCGGCACGCAAAAGAAGTGAATGGTACAATGCTCTACAATCTCATTAAGAGATAGTGGGCATTCGTGGGATGATTTCGATTTGAACTAGGTGGATTCCGGGGATTTGATTGCCGCTGAATATTTTAATATACTTCGTGGATATTATATTCCTTCTCAGCCACGACAAGGCTTCTTTAATTGCCATGTTTTCCATTTGGAAAACGCTACAATGATCGGGCGGCCGAAAGGATATGCTTAGGTTAAGCATCTCGTAGAAAACATCTCCACCAACTCCAGATTCTGATTTAGACCCATCCGTGTAGATGTGAGCCAAGTTATTGGTTCCGATCGTGTTTGACTTCCATTCAAGGCGACTCGGAATGATTGACCTGAAGTTATGCTCAAAACTGAGTTGGATAGTGGTGTGGTCGGTGTTTTTGTAAGGTTAGGATAATTCAGAATTTTTGTATGTTCACCATGAGCGGGCGTCCATTGTGACGAGGGTATCAGGGTATAAGGCTACGGTGGCTTTCTAAAGGCGTTTTTGGATGTTGTCTTTCCAGTTCAGTTTCTTATCAAAAACCAGACCCAGATATTTGGCAGATTCTGCGAACTTGAGAAGGTTTTGGAGGGGCAATGTGCGGGACTTTGTATTTCCTGCTGGAAAGGGCCAATTCGGATTATTGAGGGTTCGCCCTGAGTCCACATCTGGCTGCCTATTATGTTGTTCATTCGCTCGATGTTTTTTAACTTTTGAACTACATCTACATATTGGTACAACTCAGAAAGTTCGGGTTGTATCTTCTCCTCCATTCGCCACTTTCCTCCTCCATTTTCCACTTTCCTGCTTTTTGTGTAGGACTTAGCGCCGTAAAGTAGGACTTGTAGGATAAGGGGCCAGTATAGAAAACATTTCCATTGTTCACATTGATGTTAACATATGCGGCCTTGATGAAAAAATTATGTGTCTCGAAGTGAAATCCGTTATTCTTTTCCAGGATTTACTTTAGTTAAAAAAATTGGTCTATAGTCGAGCTGCCGGGCCGGAAGCCACGCTGGTACGCGCTTAAGGCGTTCACACAATACGTTGGATAGGATCTTATATGCGACATTTCGCAGAGGTATGTCTTGGTAGTTGGTGCAAGATGTGGGAAAGCCTTTTTCGAAGATTGGACATATGCCCAGTCATTGGGCTTGCTCTCATCCATCCAGACTTTGTTAATGGTTTGGTGCATGCACGCGTCTACATTTCAGAACCGACTGCCTTGTTGTTCTTCAAACTTTTGATGGCTGCTCTAACTTCTTCAATACTGGGAGTGAGCGTTAACTCTTCGTTGACTGAAGGTTGGCTGGTTTCTTTCCCTATCACTCTCTCGATATTAGTCTTGTTCAGGTTTATCTTAGATGAAGTTCTGGTCTCCTTGGTCAAAAAGGTCGATAGACCAATAAGAACAGAGCTTCATCTAAGATATCTTACTAAATCTGAATTCCAGAACACGACCATTACGCACCTGCTTGCAATTCTGCCTGAATACATCTACAAATCCCTACGCGCGTCAGTGAATAGGTTGCCATTGTTATTTCGTAGAGCCTGCGTTCCTACTTTGAAGCCAGCTGCCAGTTTTTTTTGGCTTTCTTGCCTAAATACATCTACAATTCCCTGCGCGCGTCAGTGACTAGGTTGCTATTGTTATTTCGTAGATCCTGCGTTCCTACTTTGAAGCCAGCTGCCAGTTTTTTGTTGGCTTTCTTGTAGAACTGATGGAGGTTCTTCTTGTCGTGAGAATCTTCGATTTCCTTGAGCTTCAGTTCGATACTCATCCCGAGCAGCGTGAGTTTTGCGTTATAGCTCTTTGATATGTGCCTCTTCTGTCACCTCTTCTTGGTACTTGCAAATATCATCATACCCAGCATCTTTTCGGTGTCGGCTGGTAACCTGTAGTGGTTTCGGCTACTTCTTCGATGACATTGCCATAATGTTTCCACTAGGTGATCAGCACAGCGAGGAGTCTCTCACTCAGTTTTTGTTTGTAGACTTTGGCAACATCCGGCTGGCAACCTCCGGCTGACTTACGTGAAGTCTCTTTTTTTTTTGCACCATTCGCAGCTTGTCGTTTGTCGGGCTCTGAATTTATCTGCGAGGAGGAAGTGGTCACATTCAAACTCCTCGAATGTGTGTACATCAAGGATGTTGGATACATCAATTCTATCATCGTCAGGTTGTTTAGTGGATTCGAAGTCGTGGCAATCTATTGCTGCTGATAATTGCATGCTGCCGCCTTACCGTTTTTTCCTTACCATTTTTCTCATTTTCCTTTTCATTGAAGTCCCCCTGTACGATTTTCTCATCGTATTCCGAAAATGCTCCTTAGGCTCCGCGCATGAGGTCGTAAAATTCCTCCTTCATAGGGTTTTTAGTCTCATCGCTAGGAGTATGTGCATATATAAGTCTGAAGTTGAAGACCGATGCTCTGATGCGGATCACAGCCAGGCGATCATTAAGCGGCTAAAGTCGATTAATGTTGAACGAATCCGCATCCTAATATGTGCACTGTGTAGCCTTGGGTAACAGCTGTAATAAGTGCTTGAAGTTTTTCGTTTTTATATTTCTGATCCGGTCCAACGTAATTCCTGAATCGCGGTAATCTCTGCCATGCACCACGCGCGGACAGACTTATGTTTTTGCGGAGCATCCGAGGTGTTCCGGGTCTGGTTGCTATTTGAGGGAATACATTATCCGAGGCTTATGTCCCTCTCATAGCTTTGCACTATATAGAGGATCTACCATGTTGTGAATATTTACACCTGGCCTCAGGCCTAGCTATTCCATTCATTTGTACTTTCCGCACAGGTGAGTCAGTGACAAAACTTAGGTGTTAGTACCTTCGGGATTTGAACCACGGTTCCCGGAACTAAAGGCTACTGCACTCACTAGAGTTAGCTCACCAATGTTGGTGGGTTAATTTGGGATTAAATTGACTGAACAACATGTTGCTCCAGTTATCACTAGATCCTGCAATTAGTTTGATCTCAGATCTCAAATATTTTTGCAACAAAGAATGGGAGCTCCAGTTGACCCCAAGCCTAGTAGTCCAATCCACTAGCTACTATGCCGCTGGTACTTAGCCCCATCTAGTTATAAGTAATTGATGAAACATTCACCTAATTTAGAAATTATCGATATTAATTTAAAATCCATGACCCAATGTGTCCCTTTCAATTGAAATAAATCACACACACCTGTACAATAGCAATTATCCACTTGGGCAGTTATTGAATATCCAATTAAGACCGAAAATCTTTGTTGTAATTGCATAATTAGCATGTTATAAAATCTGTGTACATCAATACTCCATTATTGGCATAAAGGGGGCTTAAAGGCGCGTATGGATGAGTTTAAATGTTTTTTTTTTTTCAGAATTATGCGCGATTTATGTTGATTTGCATGTGGAAGCCAATTTTGACTAATTGCCAAACTTAATTGAAATCTAATTTTAATTATATTTTGATAATTTATTTAGAGATTGTTTAGGAACGCGGGTTTTATGTATTTTCTGCTGAACTGGGATTTTGTGTTACATATCGATCTGTTCTTAATCCCGCCACAACAGGCATTGCTTTGCATAACCTTTTCAAATGAACGTGTGCATTCGAGTGCAATTTTAGCGGAGAATAAAACCAAGAACCTCTAGTGTCGAAGCTAAAATTACTTTAGATGACATTGGGGATTTAGCGTGTCTTTCAAATTAAATTCGTAAATGTCAGATGTCAGAGTGCAGATTTAATAAATGAATTCATCGGTTTAGTCTAAAGTCACAATTTAACGGCTTATATGAGCTCCTACGCCTTGTTCATACTATAGATTTATATTTTATTTGCAGGACATTGTGAAAAGAAGCGGAAAACCAAGCCACGAGTTCTAGAGTATAGCTGCCTATTCAGGTTGAATGTTTTGTTCTCTTGAAAGTATGTTGTCAGGACTTCAGAAAAGCTAGGGCAATACAAAAAGTGTTGTTACGTTCAGGATTTGAACCAAAGACCTTTCATTTGTTAATCCAAAAGCCATTTGTCGCCCAGCTGAGAAATGGGGGACGGCTCAAACAGGGATTTAGGTTGGTGGGTTGATGAGGCAGACGGTGTGTGTCTTCCCTCATCGCACTCAGGTCAATATAGACCCATTGTGATGCCCGTTGGGGGTCCACTTGTGTGGTTGGTTCATTCACTGTCCCGTTACTGTCCATTGTTGTTAGCCTCTTTCCAGCCATCCAGATGTTGTTGCAAACCTGAAAAGATTAGGGAGAGGGATTTGGGATAGATCCGTGAGGTCATGGAAAAAGTATTTTGCTAAGGTTCTCATTCTAAATTGGCTGAGGCCTGGGCAGTGGCACAGAAAGTGGAGGGTATCCTCGTGTATTTCTTCATTACCGCAGCCTCTACAGAGGTCATCATCTATGAGATGCATTTTCAGTTTGTGGCTTTTTAGTAAGTTGTGTCCAGTAAGAATCCCAACTAAAGTAGAGACAGATTTCCTGTTTCTACGAAGTAGTTTATGGGTTCTGGCTTTGTCATACTCAGGCCACATCCTTTTGGAAGTTTCGCAGGTGGGAAGGGAGTCACACCTGTTTTTGGCAGTGATCAGTGTTCTCATTGAGCCAGTAGCGCCCACGCAAGCTATCCTTTGTAGTTTTGTCATATTTTTCAGATGGGTGACTTTATTTGTGGATTGCCACCAGACAAGCCCCCCATATGTTAATATAGGTCTCACAATGGCCGTGTACATCCATAGGATGATCTTGGGGTTCGGACCCCAGTTTATCCGAATATTAGGTTACACGTATAGAAAGCGACGGTGGCCTTCTTAATGCGCTCGCGCACATTTAGGTTCCAGTTGAGTTTTCTATCAAGAATGACACCCAGATACTTTGCATTATCGGCTAGTTTGAGGGTAGTCCCATCGATAGCCGGGAGGTCGAATATTGGTATCTTTCTCTTATTCGTAAAGAAAACGATTTCCGTTTTCGGGGGGTTGATGCCAAGCCCACATTGTTTTGTCCACTCTTTGAGAGTTTTCAATGCCCGCTCGAGTAGTTCACTAATAGTGGGTAGGAATTTCCCTTTAACTAGTATCGCTACATCGTCTGCGTTAGCTATGACTTTTTCTCCATTTCGCTGTAGCTTGATGAGTATCTCACTGATGACTATGTACTATGTTCCACAACAGAGGTGAGATAACGCCTCCTTGTGGTGTGCCTCTTGATGCTATTACTTTGAGATGGGTGTCTCCCAGATTCGCATTTATATTTCTGTGGTTAAGCATGTTTCCAATAATATGTATTAGAGGTTGGTCCACGTTGTTCTTCGCGAGGTTACTTTCGACTGCGTTTGTGTTCACATTATTGAAGGCTCCTTCAATGTCGAGAAATGCAGCGAGTGTATATTCCTTCTCGTGAAGAGGTTTTTCTATTGTACTAACGATATCACGTAGGGCAGTTTCGACTCGCTTACCTTTCGTGTAGGCATGCTGTGCCGAGGATATGTATTGGGGGTCGAGTTGTAGATATCCATTAGTTTTTCATAGGTTTTTAGTATGAAGGATGTAAGACTTATTGGTCTAAAGTCCTTCGCGGTCGTGTAGCTGGGCTTGCCGGCTTTTGGGATAAAGACTACCTTTACTTCCCGCCAGCACCTAGGGATGTAACCACATTTTAGACTACCAACAAACAGTTTGTGTAGGAATGCTGTTACGAGGTGTTTCGATTTTTGTAGCATGATCGGGATAATACCATCGACTCCTGGGGATTTATAGGGGGAGAAGGAGTCAATTGCCCAATTGATTCTTTCTACACTAACCATATCCTCCATTGCTGCTGTTATGGGGTTGCAATTATAGACGGTTGTGTCTGGAGTCCTACCGGAGTATGAATCACATCCTGGAAAGTGGGTTTCCAGTAGATGTGTTAAAGATTCATGGGTGGACTGTGTCCAGTCCCCATTGGGGAGCTTGAGGTAACCTGGCACAGCCGGTTCTTTGGCGATTATTTTTCTAAGCCTGGCTGATTCAGTAGTGCTTTCTACACTGCAAGAGAAGTTACGCCAGGAGGTGCGTTTAGCACTGTTGACCGCACTTTTGAATTTGCGCTGATTATTCTTATAAAGATCCCAGTCGGTTTCCGAATTTGAGCTTCTTGCTGCGTTAAACAGGGATTTAAGAAGACTCCCAAATGCTGGTAAAATGCCATACTTATGTATATATCAATCTATCGATTGAAAGAATGTATTTACTTTAAGACTGAACTGTCGAAGTACTCGATGGATATATTATTCAGACCGCTTACTTATTGGCGTCAATGCTGTAGTTTGCACTGAAATAGTTGTTTTGACCCAATTTTACCCAAACATGCAAACATTGCAATTGCCACGGCGCGTCCTTCAGTGATTCAAATTCTTTGCGTTAACCTTCATTACCATCCATAAAAGTTTTGTGCAGCGATTGTGCAGGAACTCTCCAAACACGACTTCAATTCTCGGTGGAGCGCATATGAGGCGTTTCTCGAAATCATTCCAGAAGACGCAATTGATTTTTTTTTTTTTCACTAATAGACCCGACAGCAATCTCAGAGAATTAGATACATCACGAGTCTTTGCTTTACCTAAAGCCACAGTGTGGTGCTCAATTTTTTTTACCTGGTATGGTTGGTGTCTGTTTTTATCCCCATCCCATAGGGGTATATTTTGACATTAAGTTTGAAAGATTGAGAAATAACTGCGATAGATAATAACGGGTGATTTTTTAGCTGGTTTGGTTTTGGCAACACTGGTTTTGACAGCTGACGTGTGTTTAGTACCTTGTGTCACTGTCAAACAGCTTCAGTTTGGTTTGCAATTTAACCATGGATCGTCTTACAAATGAACAACGCTTGCAAATTATTGAATTTTACTATCAAAATTCGTGCTCGGTTCGAAATGTTCATCGCGCGCTGCTTCCATTTTATGATCGGCATTCTCGACCTTCTGAGCAGTCTATTCGGAAGATTGTGACCAAATTTCGCACCAAATTTACTTTGTTGGACATTAAACCACCAACACGTTTACGTACTGTGCGTAGTGAAGAAAATATTGCGGCCGTATCAGCTAGTGTGACAGAAGACCGCGAAATGTCGATTCGGCGCCGTTCCCAGCAGTTAGGCCTTTGTTACAGCACTACGTGGAAAATTTTGCGGAAGGATTTGGGCGTAAAGCCTTTTAAGATACAGCTGGTGCAAGAACTAAAGCCAGCCGACCTACCACAACGCCGAATTTTTGGTGAATGGGCTCTTGGAAAGCTGGCCGAGGATCCGCTTTTTTATCGAAAAATTGTGTTCAGCGATGAGGCTCATTTTTGGTTGAATGGGTACGTAAATAAGCAAAATTGCCGCATTTGGAGTGAAGATCAGCCAGAAGCATTGCAACAGCTACCAATGCATCCCGAAAAAGCCACTGTTTGGTGCGGTTTATGGGCCGGCGCGCGGCATTATTGGGCCATATTTCTTCAAAGATGATGCGAATCGCAGCGTTACTGTCAATGGTGAACGCTACCGAGCGATGATAACAAACTTTTTTTTGCCCGAAATGGAAGTTCTTGACTTGCATGATATGTGGTTTCAACAAGACGGTGCCACATGCCACACAGCACGCGAAATAATGGCGCAATTGCGAGGCGAGTTTGGTGAACAGTTAATTTCACGTTTCCGGCCGGTCAATTGGCCGCCTAGATCGTGCGATTTGACACCATTAGATTATTTTTTGTGGGGGTATGTCAAGGCTAATGTCTATAGGGACAAGCCCACTTCGATTGACATCCATGCATTCATTCGTGAGATACCGGCCGATATGTGTGAAAGAGTATGCCAAAATTGGACTCAGCGGATGGGCTACCTGAGACGCAGCCGCGGTCAACATTTGCATGAAATTATCTTTAAACATTAAATTGCAAGGTTCAAACTATCGATTCAAATAAATATTTCATTCATTTCGAATTTTTTGTGTTTTTTTTTTCAAAAAAAGTTCTAAA
This sequence comes from Rhingia campestris, assembly GCA_932526625.1. Classification (NCBI taxonomy): domain Eukaryota; kingdom Metazoa; phylum Arthropoda; class Insecta; order Diptera; family Syrphidae; genus Rhingia; species Rhingia campestris. Next base: position 55,999,473 of record OW052182.1, on the reverse strand, counting down.
CCTCTTAAAAAATCACCCGTTATATGGATCGATCCAGAATCTATAGCTGAGTCGATGGAGGCATGTCTGTCAGTCCGACTGTCTCTGTGTTACCTTGAATTTTAAGCTAGAATAATGACAACCTCTCTCTTCGAGAAAGCAAGTGTACCCACAGAATTTTGTAAATTTAGGGAATTTAAAAATTTTGAAAAAGTGACATTCCTAATAGCTATATTTCGTCAATATTAAGTTTTTGTCATGCCCACTTTTTGGGGATGTTTTCCGTAAAAAACGGTTTTCGGTACAATTTTAGGAACATTGCAAAAAAAAAAATCGATGAGTAGTACTATGAACATTTCGTCTTTAGATCATTTTAACCCACACCCACTTGTTGGGGACTAGAAAAACGTCGTTTTTTATCGAACCTTTAAAGATTTTAATATACTGTCTGACCAAGATGTGGTGTTCTCTATATTTCATCCCCATTCAGTTTTTAGTCATGCCCACTTTTTGAAGACATTTATTTTCAGAACGGTATAATGGGGTATTAAACGATTCACACATTTTTAAAGAAAATGAGGTCACAGTTACAGTTAATTTAAACTGCATGTAAACATGGTTATGTTCAACGACTTGATGAATTGGATTTATGTTATATTTGGTTCCAACAGGACGGCTTACATTTTTATGCCATCGACGGAGAATATTTCCCAGAGCTTTCTGATTCACAAAATGGGTTTTATTAACAAAAAGACGCATAGATTCTCATAAGCATGCGCTATTGTTATAGAGGTGACAGTTTTATACGTTTAAGCTTGAACATTGAAATTAATGATAGCTGCCAGGATTTCTCATACAAATTTTAGAAAATTCGTCCACATATTTCAATTAAGTTCCTTTCATGTGTTGTAGAAATGTTAAAACTTACATACTTACTAAAGTGGCGCTACAGTCCGGAATGAACCTGGGCCTCAACCAACATGTCTCCTCATTTAGCCCGGTCCTTACTCCTTAGCTAACTGCCTCCAGTTGCGCACTCCAAGTTGGTTAAGGTAGGTTTCTACTTGTGCGCGCCACTTAAGGCGAGGTCTTCCTCTACTGCGTCTGACTTCTGGCTGGGTATCGAAGACTCTGCGAGCCGGAGTCCATTCGTTCTACATGCCCTAGCCACCTTAAACGTCCAATGCGGAGTTGTTTGACCAGTGGTATGTCGCTGTACAGCTCGTATAGTTATTGGTTGAATTTTCGTCTACATAGCCCGTCAACGCAAACGGGACCGAAGATTTTTCAAAGAATTTTTCGCTCGAATCGAGCAACGATTTCTTCAGCCGCTTTTGATACGCTTCATGCTTCAGCGCCGTAGAGCAGGACTGGGATGATCAGGGTCTTATATAGGATCTCCTTAGTAGTTCGAGTGAGGGCTTTACTACTAAATTTCCTTCTTAGTCCTAAGAAACAGCGGTTGGCAAGAGTAATTCTTCGTTTAACTTCTGGCGAGGTGTTGTTGTCATAGTTAATAGCGAAGCCGAGGTAGACAAAGTCCCGTGCTACCTTAAAGTTATATCTGTCCAATTCGTCGATGTTGTGTGTCCTTTCGTATTGGCAACATATATACTTAGTCTTACCCTCAGTTACTGCTAAACCCATTTTTGCCGCTTCCTTCTCTATACTAGCAAACGGGGCTATGACATCACGTTGAGCCCTACCAATGATGTCAATATCGTTGGCGTATGCACTGATTTTTGGAAAATTGTGCCTCGTGAGTATTGCACAATCCTCTCAAGAATCAAATTGAAGAAGCTACATGACAGCGCATCGCCTTGTCTAAATCCTTTTTTTTGGTATCGAATTTGTCGGTGAGGTCTTTTCCGACCCTGATGGAGCAGCGAGAATTGTCCATCGTCATCCTACACAAATGGACGAGTTTGGGCTGTATACCAATACTAGATATGGCTCTGTATAGTTCGCCTCTATAAATGCTAAAAGACGCAGACGAGGCTTTGAAATCGATGAATAGGTGGTGGGTATCGATTTGGACTTCTTGGGTTTTTTCGAGGATCTGCCGAAGTGTGAAAATTTGATCGGTTGTGGACTTTCCTGGCCTAAAACCACACTGATAAGGGCCGATCAGGTTATTGGTAAACGGTTTCAGGCGTTCACATATTACGGCAGATAGGATATTGTAGATGAGGAGACTTATGCCTCTGTTGTTGGCTCAGTTCAGAGGGTCTCCTTTTTTGTGGATTGGGCAAATGAATCCGACCAGATTTGGCTTATGAGTTGGTGGATGTTACTTACCAAGTTGTAGATGACCGCCAACCCTCTGAAATGTGCCGTCATTTCCGGCAGCCTTGTTAAGCTTGATTTTTGATATTGCTATCCTCACTTCACTTAGGTCGGGTGGTTGGTAGTTTTCACTGTTGTCGCCGATATTGAATGGTTCAAGAATCTTGTTCGTCATCACCGTCCAACAGTCTACCGAAGTGGTTCTTCCATATCCTCAGAATCGACTGTGCCTTTACTACGATATTTCCTTGTTCAGCTCGACAGGATTCAGCTCGAGCCTTATATCCTTGGCTTTGACGTTTTACACTTTGGTAAAACTTGCGAACATCGTTCCTGGAGTAGGACCTTTCTATATCCTCGAACGCGCGCTTTCTTTTTCCGGTGTTTTTCCCTTCTTCTTTGCCTATAGAGCTCAATATCAGCTCTCGGCTCGGCTTTACCTGCAGCTTAGCCTTGTATGCCTTGGCTGCGAGCATTTGCCGGCATTCCTCATCAAACTAGGTGTTTCTTGCAGTTGCGGCTGATCTAATGGCTTATTGGCATCGTTGCCATTGTTCTTCGACATTAGATGCTGGTGGTTTGGTGTGAATAGAGAGGTTAAGGGATACGCTTTGCGCGAAAGTCTTGGCGGTCTCTTGCGATTGCAGTCTTACGATATTAAATTTGTTCACAGTATTTCTGGTTTGCTGCGGAGCGGTTGATATCCGCCTCCTAAACTTGGTTGCAACAATTTAGTTGTCCGAGTCGGTGTTAGCCCCTCGGAATCTTGGGACATCCAAAATACTGGATGCGTGCACCTTTTCTACTGCAATGTGATCAATTTGATTGACCGATTGATCTGGAGACCGCCATGTGCCCTTATGGATATCGAGGTGAGGAAACCGTGTGCTTGCTATGGTGGCATTTCGTTCCGTAGCGAAGTCAATAAGCATAAGTCCGTTGCCAGACGTGTTGTCGTATAGGCTGTGTATTCCGAAAATACTGCTAAAGATTTCTTCTCTCCCTACCTTTGCGTTAAAATCTCCCAGAACGATTTTAACATCGAAATTTGTTATTCGCGCATAGGTTTTGTCAAGGAGCTCGTAGAAGCAATCTTTAGCTATATCGTCCTTTTCCTCCGTCGGGGCGTGAGTGCATATAAGGCTTATGTTGACAAATTTGGCATTGATTTGAATTTTTACAATGTATTCGCTAATGTCTTGGAAACATAAGACTTCTTGGCTAAGTCTACAACACTAACTTTTTTTTTACTGTCCTACATCTTGCAAAAGTCTAACCTAAGAGTATAAACCTCACATGATTTTTAACGTTGGCGTTAAATGGTGCATAAAAATATAACTTTACACACACAAAGGGGCCTCCACCCATGCATAAGCCGTTAATGCCCATTAAAAACTCCATTTTCGGATACTTTTCTTTCTAAAACAATTTCCCTGCACCAGCAGTAAAACCAACCACAATTTAAAGGATACCAAAAAAAAAGGCCGTTTTTATACTGCACAATAGCATCATTATTCAAAATATCAATTTGTTTATATTTTGTATGTGTTCGTTCTCATTACTTGGAAAATTGAACACACCATCCATCAAAATAATGCTTCCGCCAGAATATCTGCAACGTAACCCCGACGGTTTGTCTAACTTCCTGTGTTCCCTTGCATGGTATCCAATGATGGTAATGGAATGTGAGGCTATTATCCTTTTCAATAGTTTGCCTTACTTATTAGTTTTGTTCCTATATGTACATTGCAAGGAGAAGAGAATTTAGCGGGCCATAAACTTGTACCACCTTGTGTGTGGTTATGAAGTTTATTTTTTTAAATAAATATGTTTTGGCGAAAAGTGCATTTAAGTTCCTTGGTTGGAACATATTTTGAGTTTCGTTATATCTGTGCTTATTTTTGGTTTTTTTTTACGATATAAAAGTATTTTGGTTGTATAGGGTGATGATTGGTATATAATATGTCGTTTGCTTTAGTATACGTTTCCAACAATAAGAGATTTTACGGCATACATTGAATAGTTACGAACTGCTGTAAATACTCGGCTTAAAGCTTTTTTTAAGAATCGATCTCTTCAAAATCTGGTGGATGTCGTATCTTCTTTGAATTGCGGAGTGCCTTAAGGTTCAATTTGGTCACCCACTCTATTTCTGCTTAACATTACATGCAACGGTAGCGTTAATGAGACTCTTCTGGAAGTGTTATTTATACGGTGGCGTATACTCTCCCAGTTAAGATAAATAAAGTGTATCTATCATTATAGTTAACCATTGCAATGCTCGGTCCTATTAGCCGTTGCTATATGGCCGTTCTTATTGTCAGGCTATATACTTGAATTTTCAAAAAATTACTGCGGCTATTTGGCTAATAGTTTAAGACTATCACATGAACCCTGAGAATCGGTAAAAATGGTGCGTTATTTTGTCAATTTGGTACTCTGAAGTCCCAATAAACATTTGACACAATGGCAACATTTGATCGATGGTTGTTTTCTTACGTTCTTGTCGCATATGTTGATAGGTCAGCTAAGTAGAATACTCTAGGGATCTAGTTTTTGACACCGTTTTTATTAATCGGCAATATTATACCAATATTCAAAAGCATGACATCGTACTAAGTCATCCTCATTATTTAGGAACACCTAGATCGTATACTAACTCGTCTCGTGACACAAGTCGAGTTGTTCAATGATGGTTGGCGAATTCTATCCTATGACCCCTAGCTAAGTTGAATCTACCTAGTATAACTTAAAATTAATGAGAAGAATACAAATACACTTTGACCTAAGAAAGCACTGAAGTGCCACTTTCCTTATTATCAAGAAGACACGATTATTTGTACTGCTTTTCAGGTCTAGGCCTAGCCATATTATCAGAACCATTGAAACGCGTTGATCAACGTCCCAGGGAACATATACATGGCCGGCACAAACAATGATTTTGATATGACATAACCAGCATCCTTGTTGAGAACCGAGGTACTCTAAGGTCCACCACCATATGATCGCACGGTTCTTGATACTTCATTCGCGATGGGCTTTTACAGATTTTATTACTACAATCACGGATAACAATTACACGAATTATTCCATTACTGCGGTTTCCTTAATCTGCCACCCGAAATGGTGGAAATACATTACCAGGGTAATCGTTCTGTAACTTTGAAAACGATGATCGTTGACAATAGTTAACGAGGCTTTCTGAGGACCTAACGTGTAATTATACACATGTGGAATTGTGCACACGCACAATATAAAACAATATCGTCAACGATAATCGTTTTAAAAGTTACGGAGTGATTTCCCAGGATACCATCTCCTTCTGGCACTAACCCAAATGAGGCGATCTAAATGGATGACACAGATGGAATGTTCAAGTTTCAACTTATATCTTTTCATCGACTTTTTTTTTCATAGCATCCATCGTCTATAGCGCTATTATTCGACGACAGAATTCGGGATTAACATTGTTGCACCGTTCAGTTTCGAACAATGAAGTAGTTAAAGGGTACATCTACTTCGGAGTTAATATCCGACGCCTTATTGGTGATAAAATAAAGAATGTCCCTATGAAAACTATATTACTTCGGTTAAGCGAAACAAATTAGATCCAAATGAAAGCTCTAATTTTTGGACTACCGGATCCATACTTTACGCCGCTGGACCATACGCAGGAAATGGAGACACTGCCTCTCATATAGTTGTATCTTTTCCTTTTGGGATGGGGCTCAATTGAACTAAACTGGTAGCGCAATCACAAGGCCATAACGTCCGACGTCTGGCTGGGAATCAAAGTCTCTGCGAGCCGGATATACATATCCTAGCCATCTATTTGACCAAGTCTATGTCGCTGTATAGCTCTTAAAGTCGTCTCTATTAATGCTGTCGTATGTGGCTTTGAAATCGATGAGTTTTGACTTCTTGGGTTTTTTTTCCATTTGATAAGTTGTGGACTTTCCTGGTCTAATTACACTGATAAGGCCCGATCAGGTTGTTGGTAAACGGTGGCGTATGCGGCTTTGAAAATTTTGGGTATCGACTTCGACTTCTTGGGTTTTTTACAGGTGAAGATGAATTTGCCTGACCCAAAAGGGAAAATGAGGTTGTTGGTAAACGAATTCAGGCGCTCACATATAACGGCAGATATGATTTTGTAGGTAATGTTGGGGAAACTTGTCTTTCTACAGTTGGCGCAGCTAAGGCGGTCTCTTTTTTTGTGGACCAACCCAGATACCAAGATATTTTACTACACTTCTTACCGCCAAGGGTAAGAATTGTATCCATTGTTTTGAAAATTGTTTTCCTAGCCTTCGCTTACTTACGAAAAGTATCCTATCCAAGCTGTAAGCCTTTCATTCTGACCAGATTGATTGAACTGTGGCCCTAAATTTTGAATATCAAAACTGACTGGCCAAGAGGCGGACTATGGAAGAATAGTACCAAAAACTACCATGAGTAGCTAAGCTTATTTCAACCTTCCTTAAAATTTGTACTCATGAAAGGTTGTTCGAAAAACAAGCTATAAGCTTCAAGCACATTGTTACTGACAAATAAACATGTAACTGAACGTTTTTGCAAAAATCAATATGTGCATGCTTTCTGCCAAATAAATTTGTAATAAGAGATCCTTTATAAGCAGCCTCGTTTCACAGTCAAAGGAAAGATAAACCAGGTTAGAGCTTACCCAAATATTACCAAGATTAGCTGAACCTTTAAATAGGGTGAGGTAGGTAGGTAGAAGTGGCGCTTAGGAACCCAAGTAGCACTTATGTGCAATTTTGTTACCACGACTAGTGTGACCTTTGTTATGATTGTTGTGGATGAGATACAGGCGGTCTCTTCTAGATCCAGCCTATAAGGTTTAGAAAACGGATAAGATCTTGTATCCTTGGCAATGCCAAAAGCCAGATTGCGACCGACCATTCTTCGACAACCTTAACCGAGATGTCGCTAAGGTTCTCGAAGAATGATAGTGCCGGAAATTTGCAGTTGGAATGGAAGAGGGTTTCTCTCTCATTTGTGTTCCCGCAACTGCGGCATTGAGGGTTGTATGGAATCCCTAGTTGTCCGCATGGTCTCCAATTGGCGAGTACTCCGTGACTATCGCCGTAATTCTTGCTATATCTATGCGGGTTCTATTTAGTAGATCGTTTGTTCTGTTTTTTTCCTTCTTCAGGAAGTATGAGTGGATTTGTCCCGTAACTGCACTTAGCGGGATACGGTCCTTTCCGCAAGTGAGCCGTGAAGAGCTGAGCCTTGCCTGGCCGACGAGCTGCACGCTCGTTTCCTTCAATGTCACTGTGCCCTGGAACCCAGATTAATGTGACCCTGAATCGTTCGCCAAGGTGGGCAAGTTCGTTCCGAAATTCCTGTACCAGTTTGGCTTGGCTATCTATGAGAGTAGCAATATTTTGCTTTTCCGTAGTGTCACGCCCCAGTAGCGTGCAAGCCTTTCGGATAGCCAGTAGTTCCGCTTGGAATACGCTGGCAAAATCCGGTAGGCGGTATGAACTAATATTTTCGGTGATTCCGAGTAAACTCCGGACCCCACATCACAGTTCATCATAGATCCGTCGGTGTAGACGACCGTGTCGAAATCTCTTACTACTTCGTTTCTCTTCCACTGAGCTCTGGTAGGAAAGCCTACGTGTAAGCCTATCTTGAAACTTAGTATAGGGTTTATGTAGTCTGTTGCAAAAGTAACCACGCCGTTTGGTAGCGAGTCCAGGATATTACTGTGGCCATACGGCCTTTTAGCCTTTTTCAAGAATAGCACCAGTGAGGACGTTGTTCAAAGCTCCCTCTATATCTAAGAAGGAGGCTAGAGTGTATTCGTTATCGTGTAAGGATTTTTCCTTTGTCCGCACTACCTCATGGAAAGCTGTTTCAGTGGATCTGACCTTGAGGTAGACGTGCTGCGATTCGGATAGAGAAGATTCTTCTAGAAAACTTCGCATGTGGATGTCTAGAATGGGCTCAAGGGTTTTTAGTACAAAGGAGTTGGGACTGATTGGTCTGAAGTCCTTCATGGTATCGTGGCCGCGTTTGCATACCATCGGTATAAATACCACTCAAGCGCTTCTCCACGAGTAAGGTACGTATTAAGCAGCTTCGAAAAATTGTCGCCAGCCATGACACTGTTAGGTCTCTCGTTCTTTGTAGCATAACTGGCTGTATGCCTTCAGGTCACGGAAACGGAGAGAAGCTGATAATAGCCCAAGAATTCTTTTCTTCGAAAATTATTAAATTGATATTGCTGTGTGGTGCAGTTTGTACTTGCCGAGATCTCCCGGGTTCCGTACTGGTATCACTGCATCCGGAAAAGTGTGTGTTTAACTAGAGTTCCAGGGTCTCGGCGGAGAATTCTGTCTACCATCCATTTCACCTTCTCAGAACAGAAGGGTTGAAGACAGGATTTTGCTTAGCCTAGTGGAATCCTTGAGGGTTTCAGTAGAATGGCAATAATCCATTCAGGCCTCCCTTTTGGATGTTTTTAAGGCTTTCTGATACAGACTCAAACAGTCCTAATAAAGCTGCCAGAAGTTGTGTTTGTGGCAGATATTGAAGATCGATCTGGTCATCTGTCTGAGATTGGAGAGATCTTCATTCCACCAGGGGGAAAGGGATTTTGCCTCCAGTTCTTCTATTACAAGGGCGCTTGTTTCTTTTGTTAGTTTGAGTTTTGTTCGAAGGACTTGCACAAACTTGGTCCAACCAACTCTCTTGGGATTTCTAAATGGTTTACTGGACTCGTCCTCGAGCCACAAGTCATTAAGGATCCATCTGTGGTGATTCCAGATTGGAAACTCTCAAGTTATCAATCCTAAAACTATAATTTTTTGTTTTTAATGTGATATCAAGGACTTCTTCCCATCCCCTGTGTGTTTCCGTACTCCGAAAGACGAAGGATGGGTTCTAGCCCTTGTTGCAGAAAGTGACTCACCTCTTTCATTAACTTCTGAGCTTCCACATACCAAATTCCTTGCGTTGGCGTGGTGAATGGTGAAGTAAATCAACTTTCTATTTTTAAGACTGGCCACCATAACTAAAAGTTAAGCTCAACCTCAGAGCTGAATAGAATCTTCTCACACAGAAAAAAAATGAATTTGGAGGAGGCACAACCCTGCATGTCAAGTGCACTTTCTTGATTGTTCCTTCAAGTATTAAAAGTCGATCCCTGTTATTAATCCTACATATGCTAGGAACATCCTAGGTTTGGTAACCAATAATTAACAGGCAGATTGTGAGGAGGAAACGTGATTGTGTTTGTACATGCAGGCACAAGCCATGTATGGGCTCTATAAGTATTTTAAATAGTCATGGTGCGTATTTGAGGTAGTTCACGCAAACAAGTGTGTTGAATGGGCTCTACCAGAATCCTAAACAGTGATTCCACCACTGTGGGTTTAATATTACCGGACTAATCCCCATTCTCATTTATTCCAAGTGCACCTTTCCAACAACTCCTTTCAGCGTACTTTTACAAAAATGTGAACCCTATCGAAAAAGTATAGCAAGCGTGCAATATGGATTAATGGTTATTTGACCGAAAATGGCATTCAAGAGCTCAATTTAATTAAAAGCCTCCCCCAATCTAACCTCACATTTAAAATTCAAATATAAAACTAAACCTAGAAATTAGAGCCTTCAAATTCATTCTACATACCTATCAGAACCACCCTGCAAATAATTCATCCAGCAGTCAAATTCCCTATCAACCTGACGCATTAACTCAAACCCCCTGTGGATTTAAATTCCAATCAAATCCTGTGTACGTCCTTTTAGGGAATAAATCGAATTCCACAATTGCTATTCTTATCATTTAATTAATCGCATTTCGCAACTGAATAACTCCATGCTGATTTTCAGCCGCAATTATTCGGCCAGCAGCGTTACCAACAAATGTTTTAATGAAATTTTTCTCTTTTTTTCCAGAGTCCCAAATTCGCGCCGCCAATCGAGTTTGTGGACGAGGCGGCACTTAGCCCGCCCGACGGTTACAAAGACAATGGGCTGAAGAACTCCCTGGGTGGTGCCCTTAGTGGGCACATATTCGGTGCACAGCATATTCAGCAATTGCAGGTAATTCAACGCTTACAACAGCAACGTGCCGCAATGCTGGCGGCACGAAACACCAACCAAGCACAGCCATCACTCCCACCCACAGCAGCGACACCAGCGGCAGTAGTTGCCGGCCAACAACCCTCAGGACCAGCCGTACACGCAGCACCACATACAGTAGCCGGGACAGTGACACAACCCCAACTTCAGCAGCAACTACAGCCACCACAGTCCCAGTTGCAACCACATTCGCCAGATGACGATTCGCAGCCCGTATGCACCGAATGTGCTGAGTGTGTCGAGTGTGCAGCAAAACAATTGCAGGAGTCAGGTAATTGACGCATGACTTACACTATGAAACCACACAATGTTACCCCTATTAACCGCTTGCTCACCCCATTCCAAACAACTGTTGCACCTATACATGTATGCTCATGCTCTGTCATGCTTTATTAGTCAGAACCATTCATGCGGAGCGAAACTCGTGTGACACCCCAAAACTCCACCATGCATAGATCCGAAAACGATGTTCCATCGAGCAGCGATGACAACAGCAGGAGAAGTATAGGTTAGGTTAGGTTTGGCTATCTGTCAAAATTGAATCTGACCATTTGCAGAACCCTTCATAAAGATTCTTTTTTTGGAAGCTCTACTCCCATAGGATAGTTTGAATTCGTTTTCTTCACAAGGGTGGGAGGGGGACTTTCGCCTTTGGTATGACTTCGACACGGTTGACTGCATGGGCTTTTTCCATTGCAGAGTCGCTGTGGGCACCTATTAAATATGCAAATGGATTTTTTTCTATCCATCGAGTTTGGCGCGCCACGAACTGACAGAAGACAGTTTCGCCTCGGCCCGTGATACGTTCCCAGGAAAATCTTTCAAGTGAAACCATTTCTCTGCACATAAATTCCTGTAGATAGCACAGAAGTCTAAACAAAGGGAATTGGAACGCGCATGTGTTTCTGTTGCTGTTGCGCCTTTATAAATAATTTTTTGTCTTTCTCTTCAAACGTGGAAACGTGACTGTAGCCAAGCAATTTACATTATTGGTGGTGAATTGTATCTGTCGGAGAGGTAAACGAACACGAGTAAGGGTGGCAACTGGGTTTATGGAACGTTTTTTTCTGCACATTGTCCTGTTCCTGCATGGCCAATTCTACAAAAGCACATTTTAGGCTACTCCGCAATTGAAACCGAAGCCATCTTTCTTTGAAGGGTACATCGCATTTTTTCATGACAATTTAATAAGTTTGTTAATCCAACGCGGTTTTTGATTAAAGAAAGGCAGATACCCTAACCTAGCATAAGCTATTTTATGAATACTAGTCGTGGTTGATTGTACATGGATGTCCTTAAAAAAATCTGGATTTGTATAATGATAGCCACTCTGGAAATGCTATTACAGCTTGGTATCAAATAATGCAACGTATCACGTAACAAATTGTCAGATATATGCAAACATCCTTAATCAACACAATACCGTCTTTCGAGCCAGACATACCTTACCTAACTAAGGTGATTTTTTGAAACATCAGTCAAGCAGTATCGCCATTGTTTTGAAGAATGGCTGCTCCAGAAGTTTTAGAAATATGTAGTGCAACGTATTGCGTAACCAACTGTCAGATTTTAATAACCCAATAGGGGCCGCACACTTCACATGCATGCATGCGCATTATAGTGATTGAACATCAAATCTGAACGGATATGGCGTTGACTGTATGATTTTGAAAATTTTGATATTTTCTTGTTTGCGAGCTCCGAATCTGTCAGTTACGGGAAAAAGTCAAACGAAGAGTACATTTTTTCATTAATAATAGCAACTAGCTTCAGTCTGGGAAAAAGTCAAACGAAGAGTACATTTTTTCATTAATAATAGCAACCAGCTTCAGTCTGGGGTAAACACTCCAATTAATACTGCGCAGTTTGCATTTATAGTACATATGTGGAAAAATCGTCATTGTTCGTCCTTGTAACTCTACATGCAGGAATGCGTATTTTATGGGACCTATAGGTACATCGTATGGAGTTCTATCACTGACTTTCATTTTTCTAAATTGGGCAGGCACCTTTACCTAACATAGGTCATTCAAGAATACAAGTCCAGAGGCCATTTATTTATTTATTAATTTTATTTATTTTAAAGATTGTTATTCCAAAAGTGAACAAAAAACATCCACACATTACCAGAGAATAAAAAAATTTAAGATATATCAATGGTAGGATTTAGCTGCTCTCAAAAATTGAAATCCCCACATATTCGTTCACATTTTTCAAACAAGTATGAGTAAGATGGTCAATTCAAGATTGTAACGTACTCAGCCTAATTGACTTCGCTATGGAACGAAATGCCACTATAGCCAGCACACGGTTTCCTCCCTACGATGTCCATAAGGGGACATGGCGGTCACCAGATCAGTCGGTCAATCAAATTGATCACATTGCGATACACAAGAGGCACGCATCCAGTATTTTGGAATTCCGAACATTCCGAGGGGCTAACATCGACTCGGACCACTATCTTGTTGCAGCCAAGGTAAGAATGCGGATATCCACCACGCCACAACAAACCAGAAATACTGTGAACAAATTGTATGTCGAAAGACTGCAATCGCAAGAGACCACCAAGGCCTTCGCGCAACGCGTATCCCTTAACCTCTCGATTCACACCATACCACCAGCATCGAATGTCGACAAATAATGACAACGATGCCAACTCGCTTCCACTAGCAAGAAACCCCTGGTTTGATGAGGATTGCCGACAGAATCTCGAAGCCAAGAACGAGGCCTACAAGGCTAAGTTACAGGTGAAGACGAGAGATGTCAATGAGCTCTATAGGCAGAGAAGAAGGGAAGAACACCGGCTTTTCAGAAAGTAGTAAAAAAGAGCAAGAAAAACACGCTATCGAGGATATAGAGAGGTGCCACTACAGGAACGATGTTCGCAAGTTTTACCAAAGTGTAAAACGCCAAAGCCAAGGATACAAGGCTCGACAGAAGCCTGTCGAGATGAACAAGGGAATATCGCAGTGGAGACACAGTCGATGCTGAGGGTATGGAAGAACCACTTCTGCAGACTGTTAAACGCCGACGACGAACAACATTTAAACTGAAAAATTGCCAACCACCCGATCTAAGTGAAGTGAGGATAGCAATATCTAAACTCAGGCCGGAAATGACGGACTTCCTGACAGACTTTATAAAGCCGACAGAAATGTTTTGTTAATCAACATTCACTAATTTATAAGCAAAATTTGGTCGGAACCTCAGCATAGTTTGCCCGATTTACAAAAAAAGATACCCTCCAAACTGCCCCAACTACTGAAGCATATGTCTAGTGTACATCGCCTACAAGACTCTTCCTGCCGTTATATGTACGCCTGAAACAGTGTACTAACAACCTGATCGGCACTTATTAGTGTGGTGTCAGGCCAGGAATGTCCACAACTGATCAAATCTTCACACTTTTGTAGATCCTTGAAAAACCCTAAGAAGACCAAATCGATACCCACCTCCTACCCATCGATAGCCACGTTTGCTAGAATCGAGAGGGAAGTGGCAAAAATGAGTATACGACCAAGTATTTGCTGTCAACTCGAAAGGACAACATCAAATCGACACCTCCATTGAGAGATATAACTTTGAGGTAAGGTAATTCGGGACTTTGTAGAAGAATTTGAAGAATTGCTTTGGCCAACCCTTGTTTATTTGGGCTATGAAGGCAATTTAGTAGAAAAGCCCTAACTCAAACTACTAAGCAGATCCTATGCAAGACCCTGATCATCATAGTCCTGCTCTAAGGCGCTGAATCATGAACTGTATCAAAAGCGAATGAAGAAATCCTTGGTCGAGTCGAGAGAAAATTTCTTCAAACAAAATTCGGTCCCGTTGGCGTTGACGGGCTATGGAGACGAAGATTCAACCAGGACCTAAACGAGCTGTACAATGATATACCCTTAGTCAAATAACGCAGCATTAGATGTTTAAGATGGCTAGGAGTTATAGAACGAATGGATCCCAATAGTGCGTGGGTCGCAGAGTTTTAAATTTAAAGCCAACCGTTGAACAAAGAAGAGGAACAACTCGTCTTAAGTGGCACGCACAAGTAGAAAGCAACCTCAACCAAGTTGAAGTGTGCAGTCGGAGGCAGTTAGCTAAGGATCGGTCCAATTGGACTTTCATAAAGCCCCATAACAGAAGCGGTTGGCAAGAGTAGTTCGTCATTTGATTGCTGACGAGGTATACTGCGTTCTGTCCAATTTGTCGATGTTGTGTGAATCTCTTCGGGTTAACAGCATCTACTTGGTCTTATCCTCATTGGCTGCTATTAAACGCAATTTTCCGCTTCCACTAGCAAACATATCTGTGACAACATGTTGATTCCGACCAATGATGATAAGAGCAGACACTCCCATTTATTATGGAACCAACGTCGTTGAAGTGGCTGCCTAGGCCGGCTTCGCAGTAGCGCATTCTGTCACTCGAAATTTCCAAGACCTTGTTGATGGTTTCGGGCTGTAGCTCATGGAATGCTAGGACGATATTGGTCTTAAGTTTCCGGATTGTTGGCATAATATCGGTCCTTCACGGTTCCCCACAAAAAAGTTCCAAAGGGGTCAAATCGCCAAGACAGCTAATAGTTGCGCATGAACCAGATTCCGTCCAAATTCATGTCTTCAATTTCAGTAAAAAAAAAAAGTCCGCCTGGCTCTGTAACGTCCGTCGTTGACCGAAACGTTCTTCCCAGCCTCATTTTTGAAGAAAAATGGTCCTTTATGCCACCACTCCACAATCCTTACCAAACTGTCAGTCTCTGTGGTTGCATCGGCTTCTCGATAAGAACGTGTGGGTTTTTCGACCCCCAGATGCGGCAATTTTGTTTGTCAACTTAGCCGCCGAGATAAAAATGCGACTCGTCAGAAAAGATAATTTTTCGTCCAAGATCGTTGTCAACTTTAAGATTTTTTTAAGGCCCAAACTGCGAAGAAGCGGATGTCAATTGAACCTTGTAAGCGAATAATTCGAGATCTTTGTGCAGAATTATCCTCAGGCCAGTTGCTTAAAATGTTGAGCTGTTGAGATCGATGGCGAGTTGATGTTCGTGAATTGAGTCTCACACTCTCGGCTACAGAAGCCACATTCTCGCCTGTGTACAACGTACGACGACGGGGATCATGAGTGTTGTCCATTAGCATACCAATTTCTCGAACTTTTTGCACAAACTTGAGCATAGCAGCCGCGGTGGGGGCTTCATTTCGGCCAAAACTTATTTTCAAATAATGCACTGTTTGGGCTAGGCAGCACATACTTTGGAGTTCGTTCCGCGCAGGTTTGAAACTGACTTCCTGTCTTGATTTCGAGCGCGAAACAGATGTCAGCTCTATCTCTATCTCAATGTCGATGACATTTGCATAATTTCATTATACCTCCAGTGCGTGTCCAGTGAATGCATTCACCTAGATATCATAAAACCGCCGGTAATGTAGTTTACGTGGAGGTGTTCAAAAATGATTCCACGGGCAACATTCACACAGCAATAAGATTTTATTACAATATCGATACTGAAACTATTTCACAATCCATTCATTCATTCTTCAAATCACCCAAACATTAGAAAACTCTTGCAAGACTAATGGCAGCTTTTATATCTCAGTTTACCAAAAACGGATTTGAAAGAGTGTGCAATTTTTCAAAACCTTAAATAATGGTGTTTGGGGGTTCCTTCCGTCGTCATCGGTTCGCCCTCCTTCTGCTGTTGTGCATCTTTCTGTGGTTCAAAAAAGTCCATGGCGTGATGATAACTAATGGATATCTCTCTGCATGACATGATATGTGCATGTGCAAGTGCAACTACAAGTATCTACCGCTCTATGACGGAGTAACTGATGAATTATTTAGTCCTAATGACTTTCTTTCTCTAGTCTCGGTTGTTGTTGTATTTTCCGTTTGTTGTTGCATTATGTTAATGGTGAATATTTTGTGACAGACGTAACACTTCCTTGAAGCCAACACTAACTTGTCTTCTGCGCTAACAATTTGCCATCTTTTACAACTGACAACTGCTTGACAAGTGATGTACAAACTGCATCAACAAAAGATGGAACATCCGTTTAGGGAAAATTAAACAATTTTCTTTCGTTTTTTTTCTTTTGCGTTCCTATTGATATACTGTGTCAAGAAATAGAGAGACAGAGAAAGATGAAAGAGGAAAATACTTTTTTTTGTTATTTTCGTCGTTCTTGTCATCGTTAAGTTTTCACAAAATATGTCATTTCCTTTGAGATCTATGCCTGCGAAGTACTGATGAAAAAGATGATTGTTGTAAAATTGACTGGTGATTCTAAAAAGGGATTCGAGAACTCATTGCCGCCATGTTTATTGTAAACGGCGGCAGTGTTTTGAAAAGACATGTGATGAGAGTCATAGTGAGATGACTTTTCAACTGGAAATACTACGGAAAGGGTAACAACACTAGGCGGTTGCTATGGAAATGTGACTGCGGAGGGATAGTCATGCTCATGTCGTCAATAGGTGGTAGTAAAGGGAATGCCGATAAGGTCGCTTGATTTGTATGTATGAATAAAATAACTTGTTTGCGGATATCCACACTCAATATTTTATTACATTTAGTACGGAATAAGATGCCGTTTCAATGACCGACACATCCTTAATTGCTGGAACGTATTCAAAGGACTCAATTTTCACATATCCATGATTTATTGTCAAAGAACACTCAACGAAAAGGTCAAAGTAACTTTGACAGTTGATGGCAGTTAACCCCTTTCAATCGGAAGATATGTCACACTTAACAAAACTTAGAAAGCTACAATCTGCTATGCGAATAGTTGAATACCCTATCCCATTCCATCCTTAAATTAAACATCCTCAAAAAGTGGGTGTGGCATTGTTTATTAAAATCGGTTATAGTTCTGCAATAGTAGGGTATACAAATGGTTTTTATAAGAAAACGCCCACAAAAAGTGGGCGTGGGTTTGAATGAATATGGACGAAATGTTTATACTACCATAACGGAAGTATTTGCATCGAAAGTTTTTCAAATATTCTTTAAAGTTTACCTAAAAAGGCCCCAAATTTTGGGAGTTGCAAAAAAACTTGATACAGGCGAAATACAGATATTAAGATTGCTAAATGATGTAAATATCATCTTCAGACATTTTTTAACCATTTGACAAATATCTGAAGGTGGGCGAACAGTACGGACAACAATTTCATATACCAAATTTCATAATTCTAGCTCAAAAATTTAAGGCCTAAAAACCGCTGACTTACAGACGGACAGACAGACATGGCTTAATCGTCTCAGCTAGCGCGTCTGAGTCGATCCATATACTTTAAGGTATATCTACCTAAATTTTTTCTCTAAGTTACATAAACTATGCATCAAAACTAATATCCCCATATGAGATACCCGATAATTCGTTAGATAAATCAGTTCATAGGAATTGAGAATCTTTCAGACCTTATTATGGCAAATTCTTACCAAAGATCCTCCGTCTTGCAGTAAAAATTTACTCAAGAATTGAAGCCTCAGAGAAGAATTTTATTTTTGGCTTGATGACTTTATCTGAAATGGTGCATCTGCATACATCTTTACAAACAGGTCTAAGACGTGAGCAGCTTACGTTGGGTTTTACTTTGTACTCCTAGTGATATCACAATGGGCGTCCTTATGGTCTTAGTGCATCTTGTACTAAGAATCCACAAAAATAAAATACAATTTACAGGCGCAACAGGCTCGTTAGTAACCAGGGGCTAGCATTTTCTCACAACCATTCATGTGTGCATGTGCTCTTCTTCTTCTTGCATGATGGCGGACCTCCTGTCTAATGCCGATCCCGAACGGCTGAGCTGATATAAGCTTTCTTGACAGTTGGTACTACTCTGATATTTTGTCATATCATCGCATGAGGATGGACAGTGAAAAATCATATGGGTGTAGCTATGGATGGGAATCAAACTAAACCTCCTGGGCGGCAGTTCATCACACTAACCATAGAGCCATTGTGCCTGTAAGGTACACTCTAAACTAATTAAGTAGCGTATTCCGAAGGCATCTTTAATGCAGGTGGGAGAAAGGCTTTCCACGATTGCGTTTGTAAAGGGCCGTTTGGAGTTTTAAACCGTTTAGATATATTGAATCTTATGGCTTCATATCTGCGGAGCTCGACGTGGGTGCAGTAAAATACCAATAACCCCCTCTGTAATTGGGAATTTAGCTCCATGGGGCTGAATTCCGCGGGGGTTATTGTACTGCACCTTGACATATAGACATAGATACCCTACAACAATTCATCGATGTTGTGTGTCCTTTCGTGTCGACAATGAGAGCTTCATGCCTTTTTTTATATAAAACACAAAAAATCCATGCAAATATTTAGGAAAATCTTTATTCGAAGTGTAGGTTTGGTCCATTTCAAGTTAAAAGATAATTTCCTTCAAACGTACCCCTGCTTTACTTTTATAAATGATCCATTCTGTGGCTCCATATCAGGCACTATTCCATGAATTACACGAGTTATGTTGGATTCTAACGCCTCAATCATTTCGGGTTTATTGACGAAACAAGAGATGGTATATCAAATCACAAGATCTTGGTGGCCAATTGACAGGCCTATTTCTTGAGATGATGAGATTGGGCATTTCCCTCAATAAGCGATTGATTTGTTAGTTGTATTACATGCCATACAGCTAACAAATCATCCTGTTGAAACCGCAAGTCAGGTACATCAATGTCTTTATTTTCGTCAACAAAAATTCGTTGATCATTGCTCTGTAGCGATCTCCATTAACAGTAATGTGCGATCCTTCAGCTTTAAAAAAAATGGTCCGATTATGCCGCTGTTAAAAAACCGAACGAAACAATGTATTGTTGGATTACATATGGCTGTTCATCGGCCCAAATAAGGCAATTTTGCTTACTAACGTAGCCAACCAACACTGACCTACCTTGCTAAAGGGTGCTCAAGGACTTTCAAACTGAAATTAAAACGTAAACCAAAGTCACTCGGCTTCAATTCTTGAACGAGCTGTATTTTTTACGCATTTAAACCAAGATAACGCTTAAAAATACGCCACAACGTTCCTTAAGAGATGCACAAACATTGAGAACGGTGACGAATGGATTGACCACGGTCTTCATGAATACTCTCTGCTACAGCAGAAATATTCTCATTATTATGGGTTCAACGCACTATTTTTGTTGGATGAATGTCCAATAGTCTGAAATTGGTTCGGAATTTGGTGATGGTTTTATGAACGGTGCATTCAGTTGGAGCCCTGATTTAAAAATAAGTTTCACAATTAGTAAACGTTTTTCGGACGCAAGTTTATTCATGATGAAATGGCAGTGCATATCGAACACAAACGTCCAAAGAGAAGCCAGTCGACATTGAAAAAAGTCAACGCTATTAAAAAAATACGTCCTTTTGGATCACCTGTTACTTGGTCTTAACCTCATTTACAGCTTAACGCATTTTTTGCCGATTGCTTCTCTATCAGCAAAAGTGGCTAGGACATTACGTTGAGTGTAACCAATGATGTCCATAGCGTCGGCGCATGCTAGAGGTTGAAACGATTCATAGAAGACTATGCCTCTGGTGTTGGCTCGGGAGTTTTGCACAATCCTCTCATGAATGATACTAAAGAAATCACGTCACCTTGGCTAAATCCATTTTTGGTATGTTTCCGACCCTGATGGAGCAGCGACAGTTTTATATCGGAATCCTGAACGGACAGACAAGTTTGGGCGGTATACCAAAATTAGACATAGGTCAGTATAGTTCTAAAACGCTGTCTTATGCGGGTTTGATATCGATGAATAGGTGGTGAGTATCGATTTGGGCTTCTTATTTTTTTCCAGGATCTGCCAAAGCGTGATGATTTGATCAGTTGTGGACTTTCCTGGCCTAAAACCGTACTGATATGGACCGATCAGACTTTTGGTAAACGGTTTCAGGCGTTCAAATATTTTTGCAGATCGGATCTTGTAGGCGATGTCGAGGAGACTTATGTCTCTGTTGTTGGCGCAGTTCAGAGGGTCTCCTTTTTTGCGGATCGGGCAAACGATGCTAAGGTTCCATTCTTTATCATACTTACACCTGACGAAATTTTGCTTATGAGTTGGTGAATGGTACTTACCCAATTATTTCCACCGTCTTTACAAAGACCGTCATTTCCGGCAGCCCTGTTAAGCTTAGATATTATTATCCTCACTTCAATTATGTCGGGAGGCTGGTAGTTTTCGCTGTCATAGCCAATATTGAATGGTTCATTCTGCCTAACAGCGGGAGATTGTTCGTCAACGTTTAACAGTCGGCTAACGTGGTTCTTCCATATTCCCTGCATCGACTGTCTCAACTACGATATTTTCTTGTTCATCTCGACAGGATTCTGTTCGAACCTTGTAGCCCTGGTTTTGACGTTGTACACTTTTTTTAAACTTACTGACGTGACTTCTCTCAATATCTCTTATCGTGCGCTTTTCTTGGGGGTTCATTTTTTCTGAAAAGTCAGGGAGGAAGAGAAGAACATAAGCTTTTCAAAAAGTAAAAGAGGATATAAGAACGGCGGGTAATCGAAGACATAGAGAGGTGGCCAATGCATGAATTCTTGGCAGAAATTATTTTAAGGAATTTAACTGTTGGAAAATTGATTAAAATCATATATCTGGTATTTAAATAATAATAATATTTATTATTTTAATTCTAAATATAGTGAATTCAAGAAAACAGTATCTACAGGAATTATCTAAACTTAAAATTGCTGATGAGCCGGAAGTATCCGAAGTTAATGGGTAGTCAGTTTCCTTTAATAAATAAACAACATCCTTATCAATATATTTGCTCATTTTTGGGGCATTTTTTGCAAACATGTTATTAATGGGTCCGGAGAAATCATAAGAGAGTTCAAAATATCTTCGTTGGTTTTGACATGCAATATCTTTGGAGAGAAATTTTCTTAGTTTATTTTGAATTGTTTGTTTCGCATCTCATGCGCTTCCTCACAATTCACCTATTGGCAGTAAAACAAGCCATGAATATACATTTTGTGGATTAAGGGTGACATCGGGTAGCAATTATAATTTTCCACAAACAGTCTTGCAGTCTCAATAGCCTACTGTTGGAACTTGTCCACCTCAATTTCATATGTGTTAGCTATTGTTTGCTTCTTTTCTAGAAATTTTTTTTATCGCTTTGGAATTTCTTGTTTGCCAACCTGTATTTGACAGCTCTTTTCAGTGAATTTGTGGTCACTTTCCTCACAACATTAAATGCTTCCATTTGACCTGAAGACCGTAAACTCATTTTGACAGCAAAAATAATTTCTTCAGATGAGTGTTTCTGTCTCAACTAAAACTGATTGCAGAATCCAACCAAGACTAATTAAAATTCAGAAACATATCCTCTTTTCCATAACACGTTCGCCATTTTTTTTTAATTGGACATGAAAAATGAAATCCGCTTTTCAACATAGGCTTACAATGATTTGGGCATATAGTACGATTTTCAATGAAGTCCTTCAAACATGAAGATCCAGTTGTCGTCATGACATCACCTGAATGTCTCATATAATCAAATAATGTTCTCCTCGTAAAAGAAATATCACTTTAACCTAAACCTACAAAAGATTGAGTTGGGTTGCACGACTGGGTCGTAAGCAACTTTCTCTTTCACAGCGAGTTATGCGTTATATTAAGAACGTTTATTCCGGAATTTGAAGGAATCGGTATGAATTATAATGATTTTCCGTTATTGCCCAAAACTAAAAATACGTGATGAACTATTTTGGTTAAAACTAATTATGTGAAATTGTTACAAACGTTAATGGTAGCATAGATAAAAGATATACCTTGGTATCGGGTTTTTCAATAAGAGCGCTACAAACGTTTTTTAAATAAACAAAAACAAAAACGGTTTTGGATATCAATGAAATTCTTTATTCCTGTGAGAATACGTTCGATGCCATTATGTATGGAACTCGATTTCTTTTGCATGGCCACCACGGGCACGCTTGCAGAAGTCCAGACGCTGAACCCAATTTTCGACGGTTTTCAAGCATAAATCGGCCGATACTGCTGCAATTTCATGTTCGATATTCGTACGAAGTTCATCAATCGTCGTTGGCTTGTTGGTATAGACCATAGCCTTGACGTAGCCCTACCACAGGAACTAGTCTAACGGCGTCAAATCGCACGACCGAGGCGGCCAAGCGACTTGACCATTTCGTGAGATAACACGTTCTCCAAACTTGGTTCCCAATAAATTGATTGGGACATTCGCTGTGTGGCCTAAACCAAACGGTTGCGGACAATTTTGTATTGTGACAATTAGACATTACTGTCGAAAATTACTAACGAACATTTCGTTTCTGATTGTGTTGACAGACTCGGGAGACGCAGATACAACGGTGACCAATTCGTGTTATACATCGACATTGAAACTTAAAAAAAACAAGCAATTGGTTAGGTCCTACCACAACAATGGCTGCAAGTGTTCGTTCACTTCGTCATTCCTTTCAAAATTTGCATCGAAAATGTCACTTATTCAGCTCACTGTAACATGGATGACCGTAATATCTGCAGCCGTCTGGTTTAATTAAGTGGCGCTACAGTCCGGAATGAGTTTGAGCCTCAACCAATATGCCTCTCCAATTAGTCCGGTCCTTAGGGTACTGCCTTCAGTTGCGAACTCCAAGTTCGTTGAGGTCGGTTTCTAATTGTGCTTGTGAGCTCCATTTAAGGCGAGGTCTTCCTCTACTGCGTCCGACGTCTGGCTGGGAATCGAAGACTCTGCGAGCCGGAGTATTGGTGTCCATCCGTTCTACATGTCCTAGCCCTCTTAAACGTCCAATGCGGAATTTTTTGACTAGGGGCATGTCGCTGTACAGCTCATATAGTTGTTGGATGAATCTTCGTCTTTATAGCCCGTCAACGCAATTGGGACCGAAGAAGCTTCCTGTCAAAACCATAATTCTTCATATACTTTTGATAAGGGCCATGCTTTAGCCGTCTGGTTCTAAAAGTTCAAGTGTAGATGTGAGGTTATATACTAAATTCTACGCTAAGGGTTACTTCGAAATACGACTTGTCTCTGAATATGAAGTTAAGCACAGTATATCACCTTGCTGGATTCATTGGAGGAAGGATTCCGTATAGTCCCGTGCTCATGGGCCTTAATCTAGAAAACATAAAAGTAACCCTTATAAGTTGTACGTCCATATATGGGCGAGGCAACATCGTAGATTTCTTTTAAGAATTTATCCACTCCCTTATGGGTTTTGAACATCGAACTTCATTAATTGATTACGGATTACAACTCAACTTAAAGCTATCACCCTTGGAAGGTAATTTTGGAAAAACATGTACTACGCTCGCATAATCTGAGTATGCTGTAAGGATAACTACGGGGAGGGGATTTTGTCATTTCTTTATAGACCCACTATTACAACGTTCTACGCACTTACTTTTTATTTTTTTGTTCATTTAAAAAAAACACACATTCGTATTCGACACAAATTCTTTGTCAACACCAATTCAATCTGTCACGTCATCTCTGCTGAAACTTTAATCTTTTGTTTACTTTTAGCACTTGTTTTGCACTTAAACATTTTACGATTCGCTTTTCATCTCATCCTATTTTTTTATAGAATGCACTTCGCCACAATGCCAAGAAGAAGTCGCACAGCTTAGTGTACCGACGGTAGCGTTGGTGCCGCTGCATAGTAACTCACCCGAAAGGCGTATTACACAAAAAGAAATCATTGCAGGTGAAGAGCGTCCCAAGTATGTCATCCAGGCCCAGTATAAGCCAGCTTCTGGTAAGTCTTTCGTCCCCCAACAAAAACAAAAATAACCATCCATACTAAGTATCTATATAAGTAATTGGTTTCCCTTTCATCTTTCACTTTTTCATCTTCATCTGTCATGTAATTTATTTTTTTTTTTTGAAATGTTTTGTGAAGTTTTTTCCGTAATTTATGTTTGGCTTCTAATTTGTGAATTTTGCTAAATTGATTTGCGTTTTTTTTTTAAGATTTATTGTTTGCAGATGGATATGCAGATACACGTGTTTCGATTTGATATTATATACCGGCTTCCTGATGTCGTTAGATACTTTCAATTTGATTGTTGTACAATTTAATTGTAGTCCGTTGCTTGAAAATGTTTTCATTTACTTTGCTGAGGGATGGTAGTTCATTCGCGAAAATGTAGGGTCCATTTAACCCTCAGTCTGTATACTGTTCGGGGGCTTTGATTTGGATTTTCTTCACGCCATATGGAACGCCATTATGTACACTTTGGGTATCTTTGCAGATGGTGTATGAAAAACCATTTATTTGGAGTCAAGTATAGACCATTCGAATGATGTTAAGGAATTCACTGTAGTGGCTTTCATCAGCTTGGAAGAAGCCTTTAAGAATGTAGATTA
This sequence comes from Rhingia campestris, assembly GCA_932526625.1. NCBI lineage: Eukaryota > Metazoa > Arthropoda > Insecta > Diptera > Syrphidae > Rhingia > Rhingia campestris. Next base: position 55,974,700 of record OW052182.1, on the reverse strand, counting down.
TGAACTCTCTTAAGGAGATGTACATTACCGACTCAAACTGAAACATCATGGGCCATATTCTACACAGCAGTTTTGGCAGTACCTCTGGTAGATTGGGGTGTACCTCAAGGTGTTGTGCTGGTTTCTTCTCTCATAAATGATTTACTTCTGTAGATAGACGTTGAAAGATGTTTCGTGGTTACGTATGCAAACTGGGTCTCTATCTATATGTTGCGTAAACATCCACATCCACAAACACTATAATCTAGATGATCTCTTGGACAAAGGGACATGTCCTAAATATAAAGCATTTGTACGCAGATAAGAAAAAAGAACAAATTTCGTTGACAAGTCCTGGACAGAAAGCTTTCATGCGTATATATAACGGGTGCACTTACTTACTTACATAAGTGGCGATACATTCCGATGAACCTGAGCCTCAACTAACATGCCTCTCCAAATAGCCCGGTCCTTAGCTAGGTTAGGTTAAGTTTGTGGGTTGATGAGGTAGGCGGTGTGCGTCTTCCCTCATCACACTCAGGTCAATAGAGACCCATTGTGATGCCCGTTGGGGGTCCACTTGTGATCCTTCATTGTCCCGTTACTGTCTATTGTTGTTAGCCCCTTTCCAGCTATCCAGATGTTCTTGGAAACCTGAAAAGATTAGAGAGAGGTATTTCGGATAGATCTGTGAGATCGTGGAAAAGTGTCTTCCTAAGATTCTCATTCTTAATTGGTTGAGGCCTGGGCAGTGGCACAGAAAGTGGAGGGTATCCTCGTGTATTTCTTCATCACTGCAGCCAGAGTGAGGTCATCATCTATAAGATGCATTTTCAGTTTGTGGCTTTTTAGTAAGTTGTGGCCCGTTAGAAACGCTACTGGAGTCGAAACAGATTTCCTGTTTCTTCGAAGAAGTTTATGTGTTTTGGCTGTGTCATACTCAGGCCACATCCTTTTGGAAGTTTCGCAGGAGGGGAGGGATTTCCACCTGTTTTTGGCAATATTCAGCGTTTTCTGTCCCACCCGAGATTTGAGATCACATAGTAGTGGTTTGACTGACTGGTCTGCCTGGTCAATGCTGGAGGCGGATCCTTTTCTCGCCAGTTCATCAGCAATTTCATTGCCCTGTATGCCTCTGTATCCCGGGACCCAGCAGAGCTTAACATTATGTTGGACGCTAAGAACCTTTAGCTCTTCACGACAATGCTTCACAAGCTTAGATTTTATTCGACAGCAGAGATAGCTTTTATTGCAGCCTGACTTTCAATAAAGATGGTGATATCATCTGGATGGTATCGCCAGCATTAAGGTCGCTTTGGCTGCCTCTGCTACTGCCAATATCTCGGCTTGGAAGACACTGCTATGCTCAGAAGGACGAAAAGTGCTGTTTAGCTTTAGTGTTTCTGAAAACACTCCAGCTCCAACGCCCACATCCATTTTTGAACCATCAGTGTAGATGGATATGGTTTCGGTGCCCAGTTCGTTCCACTCCTACTACTCTCTGCTTGGATGAATGCAGGGGAATGGTCATTGAAAATCATTGTGAGGCATCATGTAGTCAGAGGATACAGCTGAATCCAGATATATATGTAGAATTTGGGAATGTCCTCCTGAGTTCGATTTACAGCAGTTGAGCTGGCTGATTCTTAGAGCACTTTTGTCTGCAGATTCTTGCATGCAAAGGTCTAGCGGTAGCAGGTTAAGGATGGTTTCAAGTCGCGCTGTTGGTGTGGTTCTCGTTGCGATAGTAGCGCCTACACATTCTATCCTTTGTACCTTTGCCATATTTTTCAGACTGGTTATTTGTGGATTGATAGGATGACCCTAGGGTTCGGACCCCAGTTTTTCCTAATATTCGGTTACACGTATAGAAAGCGACTTTGGCCTTTTTAATGCGTTAGCACACATTTAGGTTCCAGTTGAGTTTTCTATCAAGAATGACACTATCTATCGGATATTTTGAGGGTAATCCCGTCAATAACCCTAAGGTCGAATATTGGTATCTTCCTCTTAGCTAACTGCCTTCTGGTCCTTAGCTAGCTTAGCTTAAGCGAGGTCTTCTTCTACTGCATCCGAGTATTGGTGTCCATTCATTCTACATGTCCTAGCCACCTGAAACGTCCAATGCGGGTTTTTTTTTTACTAGGAGTATGTTGCTGTAAAGCTCGTATAGGTCGTGGTTGATTCTTCGTCTCCATAGCCCGGAAAGGGGGACCGAATTTTTCTCTCAAAACGACCAAAGATTTCTTCATCCACTTTTGATACAGTACATGCAGCTGCGTAGAGCAGGACTGGGATGAACAGGGTCTTGTATATGATCTCCTTTCTAGATAGAGTGAGGGTTTTACTACCAAATTGCCTTCTCAGAGCGAAAAAACAGCGGTTGGCAAGAGAAAGGTAGGCAGAGTGCCTTACTACCTCAAAGTTATATCTGTCAATGGTGACGTTCTGTCTAATTCTTCGATGTTGTGTGTCCTTTCATGTTAACAGGATATACTTGGTCTTGCCCTCATTTAATGATAAACCCATTTTTTGCCGCTTCCTTCTCTATACTAGCAAACGTAGCTGTGACATCACGTTGAGTGCGGTCAATGCTGTCAATATCGTCGGCGTATGCTAGAAGTTGCACCTGCCTCTGGTGTTGGCTCGAGACTTTTGCACAATCCTCTTAAGGATGAGATTTAATAAGTTACATGACAGTGCCTTGCATTACCTTTTGGTATCGAATGTTTCGGTGAGGTCGCTTCCAACCCTGATAGAACAGCGAGAATTCTCCATGGTCATCATGTACGGACGGACGAGTTTGGGCGATATACCAAGACTAGATATGGCTCTGTATACTTCGTCTCTATAAATGCTGTCATATCGGCCTTTGAAATCCATGAATAGGAGGTCGATATTGATTTGGGCTTCTTTGGTTTTTTCCAGCATTTATACCGAAGTGTGAAGTTGTTATCATTTGTGGACTTTCGTGATCTAAAACCTCACTGATAAGGACCGATGTGGTTGCTGGTATTTTTCTCAGGCGTTCACATATTATGGCAGAGTACACTTATGCCTCTATAGTTGGCGCAGTTCAGAGGGTTTCCTCTGAGTGTTGTGGATCGAGCAAACGATGCATCGTTTCCAATTTTCATTGTAAGTAGACCTCATAAACCAAACCACTGCTTGATTAGCAAGCTTGCCATGAAATTTGTCTTTAAAGCCTAAAGCAGGCTAGTAGTTGGACCACATATATTCCAACTACATCACACGACTTGAAACCATCAAAAGACGCACTTATGTGAACATTATTCTCATTAAAGGACCATTTCCTTAATAAATGTCTTAAAGTCATCTTTCAATGAGTCCTTTGAATGATTATTACAAAAAAAGGTTTCCTGTAATTGGCATCTTCTAGATAGGTTCCTTTGTAAAAATCAAAAGGACTACCCTGATATTGATTTTCATTTGAAATATCTTGCGAAATTGAACTCTGCGACAGTCAATGCTGACTCTGCAACTTGTGAGAATATCAAACCCTCTGTGTCGACCAATATCCATTATGACAGCGACACGCGTGTCCCATAAACGCATGTTTATGCCTCTGCACGTGGTACGCAACGTATTATCGACTTTCCATTTACACAGCATCCCCTTGAATGTAATCTCTCTTACACGACAATAAAATTTAATTGGTCTTGTAGGATTTTTTTCAGGACCACGAGTTGAGGCTTACATACCTCGAATGTTGGGTATTATAATCGCTTTAAGTGGAGGCATTGACTTGTAGGTTACAGTTTATACTGTATGCATGTGTTAATGGAATGCTTTAATACCCCTTTTCGTCATAATTTGTCAATGTCGATAAGGTCTAAACAAATGTTTGCTTTCAGTCTAAAATTTTATATAAGAGCCTTACAATTTGATTGTAACGATGTGGTGACTTAATACGCCCTTAGTGGCGATTATGTGTAACCATCACATTTTATTTGTCAGCTTAAAAGGGAGTGTGGAATTATAATTGTAAACAGTGTTACCATTTCGAAAAAAAAAACTCAAATTAAAAATATTCAAGAATAACTGCTTCTGTAATGCCTGATTTCACAAGCAGTCTTAGATGGCTATCTATGAATAAGCTGGGATGCAATCACATACTTTGACATTTATATTGTAAATAGTTCGATCTACGACTGTGTTGGAGAGTTCTGTAATATTTTTTAAGCCTTAAGTTAGATCCTTTAAAACGATGTCTAGGCAATGCTGGTTCTAGATTCAGTTTAGGAATACAAGTTTGTATTACTAGCAAGCTTTTTATCTCGATTATAAAACCAATAACAGTCTGATGGACCTCCCTTGGGACTGCAAATAATAACAGAGAACCATGCAGGCCAATTAAAATATTTCTTCCCGGAGTCTTGATAATTGTAGAGTGTTCCAAGCGGAACTAAGAGCGAAATGGGGTTATTTTGTCGGCTGAAACAGATTTGTATTTAAGTCAAGATATTAAAATTAAGGCCTTACAGCTAAGCGACTGTTAAACGATTAAAATGGATCTCATCTACCCCAAAAATTAAACTTTTTCTAGATCCCTGGGAACAGCAACATTCCACAGAATTTGTAGGCTATAGCTACATGAATACTAATTTTGGCGCACTATGCTAAAAAAACTTTGATAGAAAACACCTCAGTGGCATTAAATATCTATCGCCTCTGGACAAGTACGCAACCTTGATCTGGCCTTTAAAAATATCTATTGGCAGAATCAGTATGACGAGAAATTGACTTTATGAATTGATGTAGGGCTTATTCTTGGCTGTGATCATCCATCTTTGTCCAACGAGAATTTTTATATCTTTTAATGGGCTGTTGATAATGTCTACACACGACATAAGATTCTATTGGGATACGTATTCTGCAAAGGTCTTGACAGTTCCGAGCAGACTTTCAAAATTCTTGCATTTTATTTCGCAACGATGTCCAAAGCCCAAAACTATTTTGACATACGTAGTGTTTTGTAGGCTGCATAGGTTTTGAAATAAGACACCCATATATAGTCATAATGCTGGCGAATTAGGCCTTGAAGGAAATTATCACCTTGCGAGTGCCGAAGTCTGTTGCATATCACAAATTCCCATTCGTATAGTTACTGTACCATGGACCTTTGTCAATACCTTTGTTTTAACCTGCCTCATCCATTTGTATATTCTGGATAGCAGTAGTATTCTTCGGCTTATCATATTGTATATCCTGAATGGCAGTAATGCCTGCTTTAAAGCAACTTAAAGCAACCGTTTAAGCCCGCCTTCGATTATCCTGGATGGCAGTAATATAATTTCTTTTAGCAACATAGCTGCTGCACTAGTTGATTTTGTCTGAACCTATTTGGTGGAGTGTTCTAAAATTTAAGGCGGTGGTACAAAATTCGACATTCTTTTCCTCTGCTTATCCTATTGTATATCCTGAATGGCAGTAATGCCTGCTTTTAAAATTAAAGGCTCCGCTAGTTCTTTGTCTGTACATTTTTTTGTTGAGAGTTTTATCATTCTATCTGCGAATACGAAAGTCGTTGTTGTTTTTACTGGTTTAGATTATTTTTATATCACGATTGTGAACAGTAAAATGGCGGACCACCAGGATGGCCCCCGAATGGATTTTCTTCCGAATTAAAAAAAAAACAACATATTACTTGGAGCGCGTATCCCGTCTTCTCTCGGGAAGTTTCGGTCGTGAAACAACCAACTCTAAATTATTTATTCTTAGTCCTACGCATACTCTACTTATCTTTTTCCATTAACCTGCTGAATCCTCCTCTTTCTTCGCTCTTCTGTCATCATATTGCGGCTAACTTTCTCCTCCCTTCTTGTATCCACGTCGTCCTCCACTATATCTTTAAAACTGATTCTGACCAACTTAGATCACTAATAACTTTTTCAAGTCAAAAAAAAAAACAAAACCAAACCCGATTCCTTTGTCCAGGATTGGTCCCGTTCATTCGCTCTTGGAATTCAGCGCTGCGAATTTTAACTACCAAAAAAGATAACTTCTACTCTTTACTTTCCCAGCTGGAGAGTGTGTTTCGCGCTTACTAGTGTGTCACCCCCGTTCACACGTGACTTTACGATTTTCCACGCATCGCCGTCGTGTTATTTCCCGACGCGTGTTATCGCCGTCTGTCATACCACATTCGTTCTGTCCAATAAGTTATGTCGAGTCTAACATGCTTTTTCATTGCTACTGCTTCGTGCTATTGCCGACGAGTGCGAACGCTGCTCAACATAATCTTTTGGATTAATCCGATCACGCCAGTTTTCCTCTTGTTTGATGTCACCGACAATAACGAGTCCCAGTTGTGGACATGTCCCTTATTTGTCTTAGACATCAAATTTTTGTATTGTGGCCAGAGTACTTATGTCTGTCCGTCCGCCTAAACATCTCGCTTGCTCCTCCGTTGATATCTCGGTGGGGGGAAGAGATCGTCATGTCTTCACCACCGATCCTGACTTCTCGTGTTGTAGCTTTGTTGGAGGTGTGTCTTTTGGGCTGTCCGTCCCAGCCTCTGCTGCTCCAACGTTGGGGGGAAGAGAACGTCTACTCTTTTTCCATCGAACATGTTTGTGTGGCGTTAGCGCCCATAACGTGGTTACACAAACACTTGTGTTGGGGTGTAGGCTCCAGGTATCGTGTTTCTCCACCCGTCGTGTTGGGGTCGATGAGGGATCGTCCTCCCTCACCCATAGAACTGTTCAGACCGCTCTTGTCTGATATTGGCCGTCGCAAGCCTCCCACGTCCTTTGGGCTTCGACGATGGCGTTTTCCCGTGGTTTCCTGTCGCACGCTTTTGTTTGGCGTTGCTCTTTCGTGAGTCTCCCCTTTCTCCCTATTGCGTTAGGATCTCATCATCCTTAGTGGACTCTTCTGTCGCAATCGTTAGACCTATTTAAAGTTGCCTTCTCAGGGTCTGGAGGTAGTGGACCATTGGCTGATGGGACCATGGCTGCCCACCACTTAAAACAAATTCTGGGTTAGGCGCCATAATTAAAAGAGGGCCCAAAAGGATTGTAGGGGTAGAGCGGTAGAGGTTCAAGTTCTTAGTGTGTACCATTTTTGTTGAGTTTTCTAATCTTCCAGGTGCGGATACAAATGCCATTGTTCCTTTTTATCGGCTCATCCTATTTCCTGGGGTAAGTCATGTCTGCTTCGTTGTTCTTTTTCCCGTCTCATTCTATTGTATCTCTCGAATGGCAGTAATGCCTGCTTTTCACTTTAAGCCTCCACTAGTTCTTGGTGTGCACCTTTTTTGATGATAGTTCTAGAATTCCAGGTGTGATTACGAACGTAGTTGTTCTTTTAACCGGCTTATCCTATCGTATTTTCTGGGTGGTAGTAATGTCTCCAAGTGCATATATGAAGTTGCTTCGTAATAATATGGGTTTGACGTGATTGAATAGGTAACCCAATGTACAACTCTAGGGCCAGTCCTCTATAATGGCCCTATGACATGTATAACATCACATTTCACCAGTTGTTGATAAATATTTGAAACCCCCATTGGGGAATGTGGGTATTGACGAATTTAGCCTAGATCCTGATTCCCACAAGGCATTGCCATAGTAAATTTCAAACCACTTTGACCACCCATCACTGTGTAGTTGTATAAATCGTGGTCCTTAAAAGTTGTATCCTCTGTTCAGAGTTTAATAAGTTTTTATGTATAAATCCAATTCCAACTCATTTTTCGAATATTCAGTCCCCTATGCCATGGTTTTAATATGTATTTTCGAATTTTTTATTCATTTTGCCACTTTCTATTAAAACTAACCTCACTTTTAGAATTTATTTTTTATCATCCCAAACTCTTTGCTCACCCCCTTTAAAATTAACCCGCTAGCAAAAATCCATTTATCCGATTTTACTTAACTTTATTTTTTGTCAAATACCCGCCTCCCTCATGACGTCATTTGAAATTATACTTCACAACATAACATTTAAATGTGTGTGTTTTAATGTCATTTTATATATGTATATCTGCATGAGTAAATGTTTATAATTTCCATTGCTGCGTGTGATGTCTTCGTTAACATTGTGGACCTTAAAAAAATAAAAACTCTAAACTGTAAAAAAAATTAAAACAATTTTGTTTCAAAAAAAAAATCCAAATCCAAACTTAAACTTAAATAAAAAAAAATAAATTAATTAACTTCAAAAAGATGAAAAGGACAAACTTATATCTGTTCATAAAAATCAAAGATTTGTTGTTGAAACTATAACAATGACTACAGTCACAGAAAGACGAATCGTCCGGGAAGCCACCGAGGACATAACGACTGCATCAACAGCACCTGTAATTCTCCAGACGGCTACAGTCCAAGCACCATCTATCACCACCACTGGTGCAGCCCCAACATCAGCAGCACCGCCACCACTGACGGCATCAACAACAACACCAGCAACAGCAGCACCAGTAGCAGCACCTCCTGTCAGTTGTTCGAGTGAGTCAACGGAATTAATCCCTGAGCTGAAACCACCGATTCCACCAAAGGAGTCGTCCCCAACCCAGATAAGTGGCATCCTAAAGGGAGGAAAACTGTGGAAGCAGGAATCTATAAGTCAGGTGAGTGGTTATTGTGCAATCAGTATAGTTTATAGGGTTGTGCACCCATGGTGGGGGTGAGGGCGGCACTGGATTTATGTGTTTCACTGCACAATTTAGATTAAGGACGTTTATTGGAGATTTGCCGTGTGAAGTTGGCCTTAGATGCAGAGTGTCTCTGTGGGAGAAAATCCCTGTTAAGAATTCTTTTCGTTTAGGTTGATTGGATTAGAGATTGGGAGGGTTGTTTTCTATTTAGATAAACAGTGTGGTTTTGAGATCCGAGGTAATTCAAAATTTGTAAACCATTATTGGGGAAAAACAACTTTTTAACAACTTTTAGCAACACTGATGACCTTTTGGAATGTCAATTTATATAAAAAAAACTGGGTCTCGACAATGAGTGGGAAAGTGCACGCTCTAATATTGGAGGACGGATTTATATAGGACAGCTAAGGTTCTGAATCAAGACTGGAATTGCTGAAATTTAATGCTTTAGTTGTTCGGTTACAAAGCAGCGCTTCAACACTTCTGTCACGATTCGGATTCGCCGCAACTGCCCTTAGCTGATGACCTCCAAGTTGTTTTTTGTCTTCCAAGGCGTCTTCATCCTGAGGATTCCATTCGAAGGATTGTTTCGCTATATTGTCGTTAGGTTTCCTCAGAGTATGGCATACCCAACGCCACTCCCGTTGCATGATGTTGCCATCCAATTTTTTTTTGTTCGGTCCTATTCCGTAGTTCATCGTTCGATATGGTTTGCGGTCACCGGATCTTCAGAATGTTAACGGAGGGTTGCAGCCTGCTCGATATGTTTGCAGAGCATTTCCATGTTTCTGAAGCATATAACAGCACAGATTAAATGTTCGATTGGAAGAGTCTCAACTTGATGCGTAGCGATATCTTCCTGGAGTTCCACACAGGAGTAGGGATTTGTTTTTTTCTCTTGTTCACATCTAGATTCGTTCCGCCATCGAGTGCTATAAAACTGCCCAGATAATTAAAATGCGTTATCTCTTCTATGGGTCCCTGGCTTAGAATAACTTGTTGTGTGCTTTCGCCCGTTGTCATTATTTTTGTCTTATTTGTGTTGATCCTTAAGCCAGCCACTTCCCCATGTAGCTGCAGCGAATGACATATTTTATTTAACCCAGTCGTATTGTTTGCCATGAGATATATATCGTCAGCATAGCCTACGTGGTTAAGTTTGTCAAACAGACTTCATTGGATACCATATCTTTCAGTTTCACCCACCATGGCAGTCATCACATCGTCAATTGCCAGCAAAAACAGAATTGGTGACAACTGACAAGACATCTCCTAGTCTCACTCGACGCACATCAAAGGAGTCGGAAAGCTGTCCATTGTGCAAAACGAAACACCTTGCGTTGTTGTAAGACAGCGACAATTTTCTGGAGGATACCTCTCGCAATAAGCGATCTCCAGATGCATTCAAGATTAACCCGATCAAACGCCTTTCTACAAACATGAGGTACAGCGGTGATTGGTATTCAGGCGATTGTTAAAGTATGATTCGCAGGGTGATGATGTGGTCGACGCATGATCGGCCACTACGAAACCCCGCCTGGTGCCTCTTGAAACATTTCCGTTCATTGTCATTTTCCATATAAATATATTTTCGTTTCGTCGCTTGGTGTTTTCCAGGATAAGGTTAATAACACACTTAAGCCAAGAGTTCGACAGGCACCACCAGCCCTTTGGATGGTCGAACACATACAAAGAAAAGAAGGCCGCCCACTGTGGGAAAACAAACGCCTTTTGTAACCCAATATGGGCACAGACGCTACATGCATCTACCGTCTTCTTTAAATAGGCTCATCCGCCACCAGCTTTCCATGCCGTTGACCGCAACCTGCAGTTTGTCCGCCTTCAACCCAAGGACAAGTCCGTGCCCTGACAAGCAATGCTGATTTGTTTGCTTATACCGGCGGCTTTTCGGTCTCCTTGTGCGTTAGCGTTACCCACTCTCTATCACGAGTAGGTGCACATAGGGGTTTTTCCTTTCACTGAGCCCAGGACCACCGAGGTGGCATTTCCTAGAAGTTTCGCATGATAGACACTTTCTAAGGACTACGTTGTAGGCCTCTGTCTAAGTCAGGGTAACCTTTTATCCTTGCTATGCTGTTTCAAATAGTTCAGTCTAAGCGCCCTGCCGTTCACGATTACTTGGTCTTTAAACCGGAAGTACAAATGAACGGAACGCAAACACAAATGAACGGAAAAACTAGGTTCGAAGTCATGAAAGGGCACTTAATGTCAGATATCTCATCGCCCGCTGGGGTTGTCAGAATATTATTGTTGATTCGCTCAAACTATCATTCGTAAAAATTCATAAATGTTCAGAAAAGCTTTTTGAATTTTTTCATTACTAGGGATGTTACCTTAAATGGCAAACTAAACTTACGCCCTTACGCTGTCAAATCAAGAGCTAAAGATGTGACGTTTTGTTAGAAAATTTGTATTTTTACTGCGAATCGATCGCAATCGATGCCTGTTTGCTTTTCAAGTGACGATTAACCATTTGGACTACATCCACGTCTCCGTACAAATCAAAAATCTTGTGATTTCATTCAGCCTCATTGCTCTACAGGCAAGTTAAGGCCAAGTGCCTACATTTTTGTTAACAACGATTCTTGCAAGATGGCGTGAGCTAAGCCGAGTCCAAACGGAAGTAAAAGTCATTAAAATTCAATAAGTGGTGTTCTTTTGGGTGTTCACAGAGCCGCCCTCGTATGCAGGACCAAATATTTATAAGAATAGATATTTTCCATTCAAAGAATTACAATTTCACGCTTTCTGGGGTATTTTTCAGCACTCTTCACTGTAAGGTCCCGTATATCATATATGTGGACTTAAGTCTTTACCCCATTCGCTTCGGAAATGTATTTGTGGGATCTTCACTACGGTGTCACTAGCTTGGATGATGTTAAATCGAAAATACCTTCAAAGTTCATCGATGCCCCTATTCAGAAGTTGGAGTTACCTTCCGTGACATATTGTTCAAGCCTGTTGATCCCTAATATCTTGTTGGTTGTTAGCAATTTCTCTGTCTTGCTCTCATTAACATAAAGACTAACGCATTTCACCGTTCATCCATCGCCGTAAACGTCTCCACAACGGTATGCATGGAGCGATCTATGATGTCTATAAAGCCTATGTTGACGAAAATCCCTTCCTGTCATATGCACTAATTATTCGCTCCAGCTCAAGATTGAAGAATTGTCATGATGAAATCCAGTACATTTTTTGGAAACTATCGTAAAAGCTGCTTCCAAGCTGAATGCTGCAGCTTGAGACCACATTTCCCAAATTCAGCCATCGGTCTATGACGCACAATTTGTTTGATTTTCCATGATTTGGCTTAGTATTTTAAAATTTGAAAATTATCAGAGAATAGGCAGCCCAGGTAAACCTGTTTTTTTTTTTTTTTTTTTGATTAAATCGATTCCCCGTCCGCTACAAAATATCCACCTTTACATGAAGCACTCTTTGAGGATCATTGATTCTTGCCTTTCAAGACTCCTTTTTGAGCAAAAACGACTCCTTTTTGAGCAAAAAAGACTCCTTTTTGAGCAAAAAACTGAACTGAAGTTGAGGCAACAAATTCTACAATGTCCCAGAGATAGTAAGAACGTTTGGTAATTTTTCAAAAATATAAGAAATTCGGCCTCATCATCAGTTCCGACTCTCATTCACAATGATATTACAGCTGTCAGCTCTTTAGACAAAGCCAAACTGCTTGCTGTGCATTTCGCAGCCAATTACACATTGCCAGATTGTGCCCAGTCTCCTCCTGTACTTTCGTACTCACACAGTTGCAAGAGTTTTATTTGATCTGCTGAACAAATCCGCTGGTCCAGATGGTATATCCCCCATTATTCTGAAGAGTTGTTCTTCTACTCTAGACAAAACCACTGCGTAAGGTTTTCCATTCATCCTCCTCATCAGGACTCTTTCCGAGTAGACAGCATTTGTCCAGCCTGTACCAAAAAAAGGCGAATCTTCTTCTCTCTCCAACTACCGACCAATTGACCTAACGTCCCTTATAAATCGTCCAGTCCAGTATATCCCCCATTATTCTGAAGAGGTGTTCTTCTACTCTAGACAAAACCACTGCGTAAGGTTTTCCATTCATCCTCCTCATCAGGACTCTTTCCGAGTAGACAGCATTTGTCCAGCCTGTACCAAAAGAAGGCGAATCTTCTTCTCTCTCCAACTACCGACCAATTGACCTAACGTCCATTATAAATCGTCAGCTTATGAAATATCTCGAAACACGAAAACTTCTCAATGATCTGCAATATGATTTTCGCAGCAACACATCTACTGATGATGACATATCTCACCGAAAAGTAGAACCAATCAACCCACCATAGTGGAGAAATAATGATTATTGCACTTGATATTTCAAGGGTTTGACAGGGTTTGGCATCAAGACCTTTTGTCGAAAATGCGTGCATTTGGAATAGATAAAAAACTTCTTCTATGGATTAGAAACTATCTTTCGAAACGTTCAATTCAAGTTGTTTTGAATAGTTTCTGCAACTCACCAAATAAATGCTGGTTTCCTCAAGGCTCAGTTTTATCTTCGACTATCTTTTTCATTTTTATAAATGATCTCCTGTCTGCAAATTGTTCAATTCATTCCTTCGCTGATGACATTACCCTCAGCTTCTCATATTCGTTTTCATGTCCTTGTCCCTCCTCAAAACGTCGAAATATGTTAAGCTCATTGAATTCCTACATTGACAGAATTATCAAATAGGGTAAATCTAACAGAGTCGAACTCAATCCTTCCAAAACACAATGCTGTCTTCTGTAATTAAAGCGAAACATTATCCATGAATGGCAGTTAAGTCGAAGAAACCGAAAAGCTTTCCATGCTAGGTGTATGTATTAGTAACGACTTACTTTGGAACGACCACATATTCCAAATCGATAAAAACGCAGCGAAATATCTAGGTTTCCTTAATCGATGTCAGAAATATTTCACCCCTTTCTGATCTGGTTCAAATTTATTAAGCGTTTATACGCCCTAAAATTGAGTTCAACGCCCACGTCTGGTCGCGTGCACCAAAAAGAATATTGCACCTTCTAGATAGGATTCAATTGCGTGCGAAAAAAACTTATAGGAGACATAGGAATAGCGAACTATTTAGTTTCGCTCGAACATCGTCGAAATACCCCCTGCCTTACCTTGTTTTATCGCTATTTAAACAACCAATGCTCAAATGAAATAGCCAGCTGCATTCCTCCCATTCAACAATTCAGCCGCAATTCTCGTTACGCTATGAATGCAAATCAGTTTACCCTTAAGCCTATCTTCGGACGAACGCTGAAATATAGAGATTTAAACATAAACTGAACAACACGAATGTGAAATGCTCTTCCAAACTCTGTTTTCCCTTTCCATTATAACTTGCAGGCATTTAAAACCATTGTGCATCGGTACCCCGTTTCTTCTTATCCTTAATTTCCTTAACGCACTGTTTCCTTAAAGGGTATTCATAACCCCTTGATTGCGCGCAAATTATATAAAATAAAATCTAGGATATAGGGATAGTTGTCAGATCCTATTTAGTAGCTACATCAGTTTTTTATGACTACTGCTGGTGCAAAGACAGTTTGTAATGTAATCCTCGACGCATTTTGTACATAGATGCTGTGCGGCATAGTCTGCTTCATTTTACTAGAGTGCCTCTGTCCAAGAAGGTGTGACCTATAACATTTCTTCTTCAAATAGGAGTTCTCCGACACTGGCTAACGATTTTTGTGTTAGTGGAAGCTAGCTTGAGTTTAACCAAAGAATATACAACTACAGGAGTTCGCTTCTCATACAATGAAAATTTACTATGAGGGGTACTGATGTTGATACCCCAGTGTGCACATTGCCATTCCAGCATCAAGCAACAGCATAGCCAATCCATACGAACGACGCAAACTCCCTTCGCATCTACCGCCCGTGCCTGAAACGTCGACAACATTTTAAGCTGTGATGCGTACTCTATAGTTATATACCTCTTTGGTTTAACTCACTTATAGTACAATTGTGAGAAAAAGTAATCCCCATATGTCCCAACAAACCCTTTGCGCCAAAAGTCAGTTAAATATTTCCAGTTTGATCCTCCATTTGCAATTATAGTGTTTTTCTCTGACATTTTTTTTTTCAGTTTTAAAAGTAAGTGCCAAAAAGTTGATTCAGAGTTTCGGCAGTAAATTCCGTCCATTTTCCTTCTGAGATTTTTAGAAAACCTTGGCTGTTTGTTTCGTTTGACAGTATATTCCCTAATCTGACAGATTCGTTGTCGTCTTTTATACTGTTGAAGAATTCTTTTTGGCTGCTCCTATTTCGTTGTCAACTTGCTAAGACTGATTTAAGTTGCTCAGTCATGTTGAACTGTTCGATTGATATGTGCATGAACATATCACATCCTTCCCCTTAATATTGCTATAAGTCGAACATTCGTAAATACATATGTGAATACGTTTTTCTTAGGTCCGGTTTTTCAGTGCAAGATCATCCTAGTTCCCGGATTAAACTCAAGTTAACTCGAGAAAGTAGTTTTTCAGTCAATTTAAATCCCTTATTAACTCCGAGTTAACCCAGCAAGAAGTTTGGTGAGTTCATCCTGAAATGAAATGATCAGATTTTTCTGACAGATGATAAAATACAAAACAAACAATTATCAATTGCACTTGAGTGGACATTTTATTAAATTTTTAGAAACAAAATACGTGTTGGAAATACTCAGATTCAGATCTCAGCGACTCGAAACTGTTTTAAATATTGAATTGGACTGTTTTAAAAAGAAAAAAATCTTGAAAGATAGCGACAAAAGCATTTTCATTTGTTTAGGGAAAATTGAACCAAACAGCTGATAACTGATAACTTTTGCAGATTCTATACATTTCGATAACTTTTTGACAGGAAAATCGATAAAACATGAGTGCTACCATATAAAATCACCACATACGGACTCAAATTTAATCCAGCACTGAAGAACTGCTTCGTGAGTTAACTCTGGATTAAATTTATTCCGGTGTTAGTTAACTCTGTGTTAACTCAGAGTTTACTCAGCACTGAAAATCCGAGCCTTAGCGTTCCAAAATGTTGTCGCTTTAATCTGCCTTATCCTTCAAATCCCAGACATTAAATTAATTTTAGGAGTTGAAGTGGCTATTTAAAGCCACTTCAACTCCTACAATTAATTTAACATACCTCCACCATTTTTATTCTGTGGCTCAGTTAAAGTCCATTTTCTGCGGTACAACATTTTTTTTTATCCTTACACCCTTCCCCTACCATTTCCCACTCTATGCTCTATTCGATTCCAACGACAAGTCGAACAATATTAGTTCAAGCGTTCTGAAGTGGCTGTGTTGCATTTTTGAGAATTTCTGTTTCTGCTCTCACTGATCCTCTTATAAAGGTTCAAGCACAAAAGGCAAATGAAATTGTCATTCGGAGAAAAATAACATCCTCTGCTTGATAAAAGGACACACCTAGGAAAGTAAATAAAATCGCAAGAAACCAACTTTACTTTCGACAGGCAGATCGACGTAAGCACTTGGAGGTGCTGAAAATGCATAATTGCCCAACATAAAGGTCAATGGACAGCTTTACCAGGGTTTCGTCGAAAGGATTTTTAATTCGCTTGAATTCATTTTAATGTACTCAGGAACGTACATTTTCATTTTACCGACTAGCAGGGGTTTTGCCCCTACTGCTAATAATGTGTTTAAATTATTTGTGAATAATGCACTTTCAAACCTTAACGTATAAAACTTTGACATTTAAGTCTGCACAACTTTTTCAAAACGGTTTTCTTGAATTAAGTCCGTCTACGAAAATCAGTCCTACAATCTCTGTTGGTGACCGTTCTAATAGGCTATTTCACATCCCAAAGGGGAAAGTTAAAATCGCATTTGAATTAAAGCTCGTAAACGTTCTCATGTGAGTCCAAATGACCTGAAACCAGAAAACTTATAATGATTACTTCTGAAAAGTATGAATGCACAGGTATTGTAGCAATAGCTATGGCAGTAGATTTCTAACTCGAAGACACACCATTGCCCCCTTCAATAATGCTTACTAACCTACTTAATTGGCGCTAAAATCCAGAATGAAGATGACCTCAACCAACATGCCTCTCCAATTAGCCCGGTCCTTAGCTAACTGCCTCCATTTGCGAAGTTTAAGTTGGTTGAGGATGGTTTCTACTTGTGCGCGCAACTTAACGCGAGGTCATCCTCTACTGCGTCCGACGTCTGGCTGGGAATCGAAGACTCTGCGAGCCAGAATATTGGTGCTCATTCGCTCTACATGTCCTAGCCATCTTAAACGTCCAATGCGGAGTTTTTTTTACTGGAGGCATGTCCTGTACAGCTTGTATAGCTCGTGGTTGAATGTTCGTCTCCATAGCCCGTCAACGCAAACGGGACCGAAGATTTTTCGAGGAATTTTCATCTCAAAACGACCGCTTTTGATACGGTCCATGCTTCAGCGCCGTAGAGCAGGACTAGGGTGATCAAGGTCTTATATAGGACCTCCTAAGTATTTAGAGTCAGGGCTTTACTCCTAAATTGCCTTCTTAGCCCGAAGAAACAGCGGTTGGCAAGAGTAATTCTTCGTTTTATTTCTGACGAGGTGTTGTTGTCAGAGTCAATAGCGGAGCTGAGTAGACAGAGTTCCACCATTGACAGAAGTTATATCTATCAATGGCGACGTTCTGTCCAATTCGTCGATGTTTCGCGTTGACAGGATATATAGTTCTTGCCCTCATTCACTGCTAAACCCCAGCAAACGTGGTTATCACATCACGTTAAGTCCGACCAATTATGTCAATATCGTCGGCGTATGCTAGTAGTTGCACCTATTTAAGAAAGATTCTTCCTCTGGTCTTGCCTCGAGAGTTAGGCACAATCCTCTCTAGAATGAGATTAAAGAAGTCACATGACAGGGCCATGCCCCTTTCCTAAATCCTATTTTGGTATCGAATGTGTCGGTAAGATTGTTTCCGATTATTCTTTATTGTCATCCTTCACAGACGAACGAGTTTGGGCGGTATATCAAAACAAGACATGCCTCTGTATAGTTCGTCTATATAAATGCTATCGTATGTGGCTTTGAAATCGATGAATAGCTGATGGGTAACGATTTGGACTTTTGTTATTTTTTTCCAGGATCTGCGGTGAAGTGTGAACATTAGATCAGCTGTGGACTTTCCTGGGCCCAAAGCACACTGATAAGGGCCGATCAGGTTTTTGGTAAACGGTTTCTGGCGTTCACATATTGCGGTAGATAGGATCTTGCAGGCGATGTTGAGGAGTCTCTGTATTTTGCGCAATTCAGTGCATCTTTATTTTTTCTGGAGTGGTAATTCTCTTTACTCCCGATATCGCACTTTCCTTGTTTTCCTTTTTTCTGTCTGAGAAGGCGGTGTTCTTTCCTTCACCTTCCAATGTAAGCTTCCATCTTTGCCTACAGCGTTGTCTTGAATGCCTCATTTTCTTTTCGGAAAATGCAGGGCATGCTTCGTCAAACCAGCTTATCTGTTGTGGGTGATCTTCTGGCATGTTGATAACGTTATCATATCTTTTCAACAGTTCCAGTCGATGTTAGCCCCTCGAAGTGTTCGGACTTCCAAAATACTAGACGCGTATACCTCTTGTTTATCGCAATGGGGACTTCCACAATATCCTTACAGATATTATGGAGATAAAGCAGTGTGCTGGCTTGAGTGGCATTTCAGTCCGCAACGAAGACTAAGGGCGTTGAAAGAGGTGATGTTTTGTAGGCTGTGAATGAAAAATTTGACATTAACGATCCATACAGGGCCCCAAACCTAGCTTCCCTCTTCATTTGTATTTGCAAAGTTTTAATTTTTGCCATTTAGAAGAGGTCCTCTTGCTTAATGCCGAATCTGGTTGCCGAATGTAATGAGCTTCTCATGAGAGTGTTACTCTTGGAAATTTTTTAGATTTTCGCAAGAGAAGGAGTAGTGGAAAGTTAAGTGCTGTCACTTTCTTGAACCAGGAACCCCGCGCTTTGTGGTCCAATGCACTAACCATTTCTTTAAAATCTCCTAGAATTATTTCAACATCGTACTTAGGTAGTCGCTCATAATTGATGCCCAGGAGCTCGAAGAAGCAGTCCATGTCCTTAGTAATATCATCTTATTCCTCCGTCGTGACTTAAGTGTACTAATAAGGCTTTTGTCTATGAATTTGGCCTTGATTCGAATTATTAAATTGCATAGTTAATGCGATAATCTACCACGCGGAAGATCTGGGTTCGATTCCCAGCCATAGACTTGGCTAAGTCAGTCGCTTGTGATAAATTCGCATCCGAATAGTCGCTGACTCTGCCCACTATAACAAGGACTTGAGTGAATGTTACAGTTTTTCATCCTCCTTTTTTTCCGGCTGATTCAAACGTATTTCCTGGATGGCAGTAATGTCTTCAATTAAGGTGTAGACATGAATGTCGTTATCCCTTTTTCGTTTAACTTGGTCGTCAACAGTCTATTTGTTGAAGGTGGCAGGCAACCTTTAAGAAGAACTTCTCACGTTTGCAAATGGCGTCTTATGTTATGGTGATTTTGATATTCTCAAAGCTACCGTTTTGATTAATACAACAAGGACTTTCGAGCCACCTTTTATTAGTTTCAGGCTAATGATTTTCTCTAAATTTACTATGGGGGATAACCCATGCTACCTGTTAGCAGTAGATCTGTATTTCTTTGTCGTTTTATAATTGCTATCAGCTTCTGGCAGCTAATGGCATTCCGCAGGACTACCCAGCATAACCTTACCTTCATTATGTAAAGCCTTTTTGTGTCTTTCGTCAATGGGTTTCATCAAGTGCACCAACTAAGTCTGCATAATATGGCCAACTAATGGTTGACTTCAAAGTTTGTTTGCTAACCTGTTCCCGAAATAGTTTCATGTGCTGTAGGAACTTGTCCTTAACTAGAAAATCCATTACATCCGAATACAAAATGTATCTGAATTCAACTCGTAAAGCTTATTGGCCCGACACGTTTAGGTCATGTTGCATCCTATAATCGCAGGCTCGTTTGCTCACCATGTTCTACATTTTGGGGTGGCATTTCCAAATCACACACATTCCATCTAATCTGAAATTCAACCTAACCTTTCAACAGCCCAATTGCTGTGCCACTCATACACTCGAAGCCAATTTAAAATACACAATCTTATCGGGTCGGTGTGCGCTCTATCTAGATCGAGGTCATTATTTACACAAGCGAGCTCTAAGGGCATCCGATGCAGGCTTATGTATGTACACAAGTACTAATTTAAAATTAAAATAATATCCAAAAGCACTTAACACACACACGGAGACATGCATCCACTCCCAGACTCCTGTTCGACTCTCCCGTCGGAGGTGGTTCAGTCAACTGGTATACGCTCTGTGCGGCGGGGCATGTTGAAACATCTGCTGACGGATGAAAAAGCAGGACATGACATCAAAACCATTTCCACTTGACATATGATTTTGCACATGATTTGTGCTAAACGAGGGAAAATCATCACCCATAAGATGCGCTATATATGTTGAGAAAATAAAAGAGCCACCCACTAACCCCTCTTGCCATCCCAAAAGGACCATCCATTTGTTGAAATTACACGATTGACAAAGCAGCAAAGCGAGGTGAGGCGAGGACTCGCACCCCAAATCGATTGGGAAGTACTGATAAAGAAAGTGTCCAACTTACATGGTCACAGGAATTTTAAGCGCTGACAGGATATTATCTTCAGCGCGCGTTTGAATGCCTTGCTCGACATTTTTCTGCATGTAAAGATGTGGAGCAACGATGATGCACTTCAGATGTTAATCCTCGTAAAATGAACATTTTTAGATACATTTTTATTTTTTGGTTCGTCCTCGGATTTCCTACTCGTGTGTGTGTGTGGAACACAAAAGTTCTCCTCCGTATGTCCTTCAGCGTGGAGTGGCATAGGATTCCCAACCCATGCTTTTCGATTGAACAATCAGTCAGTGTTGTGAGTTCAACCCAAAACTTTGTCTTCTGGTTCGCGGTAGCATGCAAATTAAGGGAGGTGGGGCGGGGGCTGAAGATCCTTTAAACAACCAGATAAAAATATGACTGACAGACGACAGTTTGCCGCAGGCACCTTGGGTAAGGGAAAAGTTTTTCTCAATTTTCCGCAAGAGCGGACACTCAAGCGAAAGCCGGATGTTCCGTGTTTGTGACGAGGATGATGGCGGCGCTGCGCTGGCTGTATGGAAGCCATGAAATGTTCTGTCATCAAATTGAGTTTTGCAAGGATTTATTGTGACACCGTTTAATTGCTATGGAGACGAATTGGGGAAACAGTTTGTATGTGAAGGAGTAGCTTAATGATTAACATCCAGATGCGAATGGGTGTCTCATTATTTATGTGATTGCTGGTGTCGAATGAAAAGAAAAGTTGGTTTCATCCCCAGATTGGGCTGGGTTACCATGGATATATGGATGGATTCATGGGTGTTTTTGTTTTATCTGTGCGAATTCTTATGCGGGCTAACATAATGCCTATTTATTCAATCCTATTCAGGTCTTTGTTTTATTGTGTGACCTTCCATATTGGCGTTGATGAGGATATTTTGTAAGAGTGAGTTGGAAGATAATCGAGCAAAGTTTGATGCGAAGGGAATATAAATCAGACCCATGGTTGTAAATGTAAGGAATATCGTTAGCTGGAGCAATTGGAGGAAGAGCATCCTCTAAAGACATTTTTATCAGTGATGTAAAGCATAAAAGAAGAAGCAACTCAAGAGATTTCCTCAGGCGACGAGCAGTGTACACTTGCAGACATTATGCCAACAAGACCTCAATAATACTCAGGAGACACTTCGTCTCGGGCTTTTAACAACTAGACTGCCTTACGAGATATAAAATTTATATGAGCGTCGATGACATAGGGACAAAAATAACGCGAAGACGATATCTGTTTAGTTGTATTATGGCCTGAATCTACATCAACATTGTCTAGGTCATCTTACATCAAATATAATATATAGCGATGGCCAGTTGAAGCAACTATATCCGATCAGTACTAGGAAGACGGCTTTTTAAAAAGAAACTTCTGAATGAAGGGGCATGTAGCCAAAAACCACTGCGACAAGCAATTGTACCTTAAAATTAATAGCCCCAAGTAACAATGATAGAGGACTGAATCAGCGAAGCTTAATAGAGACAACCTTCGGATTGCAAAAGCCGACCGATTATAGGTCTTCGCTACCTAATCATAATTTATCGCCTGCACGTCGATATTTTTCATGCCAAAATTATAACGTCGCATGTTGTAGAATGTTGTAGAACGAGAGTAGACTCTGACTGGCTTTAACTTGGCAATGTCCGCAGTGATTGTAAATCTGACTACACATCAACTATTCGGCGACTATTGGCATGCGGATTTGTTATAGGTGCCAGACTTAGGCAAGAAGTCTTAAGTTTTCAAGACATTAGCGAACGCATTGTAACAATCCGCATCAAGGCCAAATTCGCCAACATAAGTCTTATATGCGCTCACGCCCCGATGGAGGAAAAAGATGATATAGCTACGAGCTCCTTGACAAAACTTATGAGCGACTGCCGAAGTACGATGTTAAAATCGTGCTGGGAGATTTTAACGCAAAGGTAGGAAGAAATGACATCTTTAGCAGTATTGTCGGAAAACACAGCCTACACGACAACACGTCTGGCAACGTACTCAGGCTAATTGACTTACCTACGGAACAAAATGCCACTATCGCCAGCACACGGTGTCCTCACCTCGATATCAATAAGGGGACATGGCAGTCTCCAGATCAACGAACTGTCAACCAAATTGATCACGATGCGATAGATAAGAGACACGCATCCATTTTTTGGATGTCCGAACATTCGGACCACTACCTTGTTGCAGCCAAGGTTAGGATGCGCATATCCACTACGACACAAGAAACCAAAAATACTGTAAAAAATTTAATGTCGAAAGACTGGAATCGCAAGAGACCACCAAGGCCTTCTCGCAAAGCGTATCCCTTAACCTCTCGATTCACACCATACCACCAGCATCGAATGTCGAACAACAATGGCAACGATGCCAACAAACCATCAGATCAGTGAAGTGAGAATAGCAAGATCTAAACTCAAGCTTAACAAGGTTTCCGGAAATGATGGCCTTTCCGCCGAGCTTTATAAAGCCGGCGGAGATGACGCCAAATCTGGTCGGAGGAAATGCCTGCAAAATGGAACCTCAGCATCGTTTGCCCGATCCACAAAAAAGGTGATCCTCTGATCGCCTACAAGATCCTATCTGTCCCATTATGACCACGCCTGAAACCGTTTACCAACAACCTGATTGGCCCTTATCACTGTGCTTTTAGGCCAGGAAAGTCCACAACCGATCAATTCTTCACACTTCGGCAGATCCTGGAAAAAAACCCAAGAATTGCAAATCGATGCCCACCACCTATTCATCGATTTCAAAGCCGCATACGACAGCATTTATAGAGACGAACTATACAGAGCCATGTCTAGTTTTGGTATACCGCCCAAAACTCGTCCGTCTCTGTAGGATGACGATGGAGAACTCCCGCTGCTTAGTCAGGGTCGGAAACGACCTCACCGACGCATTCGATACCAAAAAAATTGCGACGTGGTGCCTCCAATAACCAAACTGTTGATGTTGCAGAAATCGAGAAAACGTTTCCCGATCATATGTCTAAGACCATCGTTGTCGCTACCTACCTTTGTTGTAACGCCTCCCTCCTGAGTATCAACGGTTTAGCGTTGCGTTGTTCACGGCATTTAGCTGGTTGCCGACTTTGTCCTTTTTATCTTCACTTTCGTGTCCTTTGTGATATCATTAAACCAACTCCTGGTTCATGTAGACTGCTGGTGGACTTTGAAGAATTAGGGATTGCTCTGCAAGACTGAGCTCAACCTAACTTAGGGAATATGAATTCACAATCCCATAAAGGGAATCTGACTTGGTGAGGAACGTAACTTCCATTATTGAAAAGCATCATTACATTCGAATATTTGTAGTAGTCCTTATTTAAGGCATTTTGGCGATGGCATAATACCTAAACCATTCAGACATAAGGTTTTAGGCAAATGATCATCACCTGGAGGTACCACAAGCCTGATTGTTGCTCTACTGACCCAAGCCAACTCACAGCAACCGATTTGTTTGCCGGTCAGTGACAGCAGGACTACCTAAAAACTCTAAGCTGGAATATTGCGCTGGGTAAGCTAATTTGGTCTGCTTTTAAATCTTACAGATCCAGACTTAAAATTCAAATACTACCCCTAATGTTGACAACATGATCTCGGAAATCGGACACTGCGGCTTAATCATCATTTTTCCAAAAAATCTCACGTTTATCCCATCTCAAGTATCAGATTTCAAGTAGCATGGAAGTCAAAAATTCGACCTAAGGTTAGCTTCACAGGTCGGGTTTTTCTGAAGACCATACTAGTCGCAATCTCGACTAAACAACCTTAAGAACAATAGTTGGAAGAAATTGGTCGATCGATAATCGGATCCTCCTTGAAATGCTATCTTAAAACGTCAAGATAGCCCGAAAAAAGGTTTTGATCATGTAGTTCGGTCTTACCGGGACATTCGTATTGAAAACGTAACGTCCTTACCCTCTTATCCGATAGATATAATTATGAATTTAAGTCGCGTACCTAGCCAAACTTCACCCAGCTTCACACTGACCTTTAGGAAGCATTTGAAAGAATGTGTGTCAACAGTATTCAAAGTTACCGTAGATATATTTAATCCGCCATTTTGATTATGACGATTCTTTGCTTAAATTTAAAAATAAATTCCCCTTTTATTTTCATTCAACAGTCCGATGATATGAACACCTCGTCCGAGGACGATACAAATGCCAAACGATCTGTTCGCTTTGTAACAGAGGACGCCTTGACTACATCGCGTGATGGTGATGGTCAGGCGGCTCCTGATAGCCCAGAACATGATAGCCAAATAAATGAATTAATTCCTATTAAGAAGCACTCGACCCTCTTTACAAATGCCCTGCGACCGAATTCCGCTGTACGACAACTCTTCCCAAGTTCTGTCAATCAGACATCGTCCATGCTGACTCATGAGGCTCTGCGAGCCTTCGATGAATCGAAGCGTTCTGGTAATCTTCTACCGAATTTGGTGGGAGGTAATCCCGGTGATTCGGATACAGTACGTCGTAGTATAGAGAGGAATATACTAAGGAGGTCCTTGATTAAGTAAGTTTCCATGTCCTTTTAACAAAACAATTTTACTATATTTGTGTTTTTTTTTAAGGAAAAAAGCTGTTAAATCTGACATTTCTCTGGAGGAACGTATAAAGCTGTTGACATGCGACATTGATGAATCTATTGAGGATCCAGGACAGGACTCGAACGATGAAAATGGCAAAGGTAGCATTTTGAATGGCGAACCATCGGATCATCGTGACAGTCCAACTGGCGAGGAGAATCCACACCAGAAGTACTCGAATGATAAAAGCTTCTCGCCGAGCTCTTCGGTTTCCAGCTCTTCAAGTGGTTCATCTTCGGCCTATAAGAAGATTTCCGATATCTTCAACAGAGACAAGAAGCAGGACAAAATTATGGAAATGGAAGAGAATCCCATTGTTATCATACCTCAGGTAAGGATTTTGTTTATTTTTTGTGGGTTTCTTAGGATCTCACAGAAATACCCTAACTGATTATTGGAAGACTTGATTATCAAGGCAAATGCATCTTCGGCTTTGTATAGAGAAGCTTTGTGCTTAGAGGCTAGATTTCAACGAATTTTAAAATTCCTTGTTGATAAAAGGACCAGTCTTCATAAAAAGATTAAACACACATTTCATTAACCCCTTTTCATAGCTCAGGTAAGGATCTTCTTGATTTCAAGTTGGTATCACAGATCCACGCAGAAATCGCCTATGGTATTCCAAACCTTGAATGTCATTGATCTACCTGTCTAAGTTTATTTTGGGCGAAAGCACATCGCTGCCCTCTTTTGAGTTTTTAGGTTAGGTTAGGCCGTTGTGGCACCACATGGATCTGTCGACTTCCTTAAATTCGTTCGCTTTATTGAACCATTCAGAGCTAACTATGTAGCGTAGGAGGTTTCTGACTCTGATACTAGCCAGCTCACCTAGATTATCGAAGAAGTGGTCTCCCAGATGAAGTTTCCTATTTCCTGAGAGAGCTGGGCAAGAGCAGAGAAGGTGAGTAATACCTTCCTCATCTTCTTCGTCCAAGCAGCTTCTACAGAAATTATTGCTAAAGAGGCCTAGTCATTTTGGGTGTAGGCCTATAGGACAGTGTCCTGTGAAGACACCGATTATGGTGCTGATGTTTGATCTTTTTAGCATTTTTAAGCAGATGGAGGACTTCTGGTTAAGCAACTCTGGTTGCTTGGATATTTGGCACGTTGTGCCGTTTAACCATCTGCGGTTAGCTGTCTTGAACGCATCCTGATCAGTAATTTAAATGTAGCTAGGGGCATAACAAGCATGTCAACTGGCGTTAGAATGTCAAGGGTAGTGCCCTGTCTGACAAGCTCATCTGCCTTAAAATTCCCTAGTATGACTCTGTGGTCCGGCACCCAAAAGAGGTGAATAGTAAAATGAGTTGAACGAGATTGCTTCCGGGGATTTGATTGCCGCTTGGCTGTCGCTGAAGATGCTAATTTCTAGATTCTATATTCTGTTTTAGATCCATCCGTGTAGATGTGAATTGAGTTATTGGTTTCTGTCGAATCCGACTCCCATTCAAGGCGACTGGGAATGTTTGTACTGAGGTTATGCTCAAAACTGAGTTGGGTGATGGTGTGGTCGGTGTTTTCTGTAATGTTAAGCTGATTCAGAATCATAGTGTGTTCACCCTGATTGGGTGTCCATTGTGACGAGGCTCTCAGTCTTACAGTTGCACAAGCTGCGGTCTGTTTGCCTTAGATATCTAGGGCACTTGATGTAGGAGATCATCTAGGACTGCAGAGGAGGTTGTTTTTAAAGCTTTACCTGGTAGGTTGCGGTTGGAGGCTGTTTCTTAAGCCATCCACCAGACTAAGACACCATACAGATGTATGGGTCTAATTATAGACACGTAAAGCCAGAAAGAGATATGTGGTTGCATGCCTTATTTGTTTCCGATTGCCTTTTAACAATAGTATAAGGCTACGGTGGCTTTCTTAACGCATTCTTGGATGTTGGCTTTCTAGTTCAGTTTCCTATCCAAAACCAGACCCAGGTATTTAGCTGATTTTGCAAACTTGAGACTGAGCCATTTAGTTTGGGAGGGTCAGTGTGCGGGACTTTGTATTTCCTGCTGAAAAGGACCCATTCGGTTTTTTGAGGGTTGGCGCCGAGTCCACATTTGGCGGCCCAATTAGAGAGTACAGAGAGGTCATTTTGTAATAGATCTCTAAGAGAATTAAGATATTTAACTGATACCGCTATTGCCACGACATCTGCGTAGGAAAACACTGAGCATCCCTCTCTTTCTAGATTTACTAGTAACTCGTTGACCACTAGATTCCAGAGAAGAGGAGACAGAACGCCCCCTTGTGGGGTGCCACAGATCTACGTGTGGATGAGATGTCAAGATTTGTGTTAATAATTCTGCCTATGAGTAACTGATTTATTAGCA
Organism: Rhingia campestris; assembly: GCA_932526625.1. Lineage (NCBI taxonomy): Eukaryota > Metazoa > Arthropoda > Insecta > Diptera > Syrphidae > Rhingia > Rhingia campestris. Next base: position 55,947,460 of record OW052182.1, on the reverse strand, counting down.
CTCCTAGCGAGTTATCAACATTTAAATCCGAGAGTGCATTTGTAATTGCTTCTGCTTTGACATTGTTAAAAGCTCCTTCTATATCAAGAAAGACAACCATAGTATACTCCTTTACTCTTAGGTGAGTACAGGTGAGAAAGCGCTGTTTCAACCGACTTACCCTTGCAGTATGCATGTTGGGAGTTGGAGAGTTTAGTCAGTTCTATACTAGTACAGAGGTGTAGATCAATCAATCTTTCTGATCGGACGGAGATCCTTTGGATTTATTTGACAGCTCTTTCCTGCTTTGGGGATGAATACAACTATTCTACTTCCGTCCATGTCTTGGGGATATGTTCTAATCGTAGACAGCTGGTCATGATTGTTAGAAGCCATGGTAGCAGGATCTCAAGGTTGTATTGGAATTCTGCAGGTATGATACCATCTGGTCCAGGGGATTTGAATGGTTTGAAGCTCTTAATGGCTTAAAGTAGTTTTTCTTTGGTATTGTATTCGGTATCCACGAGGTTAGGGGAGCTATCAGGAAAGTGGGTGTCCAGAAGTAGGTCAATCGTTTCCATGCTGGAGGTTTTATATTGACCATCTGGTTTGAGTAGGTAGCTAGATATATATTTTGATGGATTGGTGTAGAGGAATTTGCGCAGTATGGAATCCTCAGAGGTTTCTTCAATGTTACCACAGAAGGTAGGTACGCCAGGATGTTTTTGTTCCTTCCTCAACACGCTTTTGTAAGTTTTGAGAGACAACTTGTATCGGTCTCAATCTAGTGTCTCTTCGAAGCTCTTGGCTTTGTTAACAATTTGCCTGCATTTCTTTCTAAGGGTGCATATAATATATAATGCCTGTCATATTTGACAGACTTTTGTAAGCTCTCAGGGAATTTAAGTCAATAGGAGGATCGCCCTGTAGTGAAAAACGAAACAAAAATCATTCGACTCCTTAACTTAGTAATCGCTATGCTATGCTAGGAGTTTATTTAAGAGCACATCAAATGCAAGTCTGATAATAGCGCAAGCTCAGATAGGACTTCTCAATATTTTGGACAACATTCCAAATGCTGACTTTGTCATTTCCTTATCTAATTCCTCAGCCTGCAGGTGACAAGGCAACAAGCAATTTCTAATGGCCAAGCAAAATAGTTTCGGTGTCAGAATGCAGCCTTGTCGGACTCCACTTTTAAACTTCAATTACTCTAAAACACTTTCCTTTATCCAGTATGTGAGTTACCTGACTTCGGAACATCATAAAGATTTTTGTATTTCTTATTAGAGCTCGGGGAAAACTCTTGATATATGCCTCTCTATTAGGCATTGTTCCGTGATTGCATCTATGCTGGCCCTTATATGCCTTCAACCTAGCGTAATTGAGTTCTTAAAGCGTTTTAGATCCAGATTCAGATACGGGACCTAATTCGTAACCTGGCTGTAACTTCAAAGCTTTGATCTGATCTACTGATATTATCCTGCGCTAAAAAAAAGTAAACACGTAGCTATAGTTAGTGCGATTTGACAATCTCTAGGATGTCTGACAAAATCCTAATATCCTCGGCATATCGTAAATTCTTTTTCATCCAAGACAAGACAGCGATCGAAGAAATTATAAGCTCCTCCTGGTTAGAAATTCCGCAAGGGAGGCTAAAATTTTGAATATAAAATGGATCCTCTCGTTTGTCTCAAGTTTGCTGTTTTCTCACACGACGATCTGTCAGGAATAGTGACCTAGAAATGTTGTTCGAAATTTAACCTGGTAATGGTTAAATGAAGGCTTATATATAATTGTATAACGAGTCGGGTACTGACTTGAAATTAGAGAGAAAAAGTAGAAGCTTGGTCTTGGTGCTGTAAACATACGTATGCCATACGCACTGGTTGAATTTTCGTCACCATAGCCCGTCAACGCAAACGGGTGCGAAGATTTTTCGAAGAATTTTCCTCAAGGATCGATCAAGGATTTCTTCATCCACTTTTGATACGGTCCATGCTTCAGCGCCGTAGAGCAGGACTGGGATGATCAGGGTCTTTTATAGGATCTCCTTAGTAATTCGAGTGAGGGCTTTACTGCTAAATTGCCTTCTTAGCAAAAGTAATTCATCGTTTAATTTCTGACGAGATGTTCTTGTCAGAGTTAATAGCGGAGCCGAGGTAGACAAAGTCCCGTACAATGGTGACGTTCTGTCCAATTCGTCAATGTTGTGTGTCCTTTCGTGTTGATAGCATATACTTAGTCTTACCCTCATTTACTGCTAAACCCATTTTTGCCACTTCATTCTCTATACTAGCAAACGTGACCATGAAATCACGTTGAGTCCTACCAATGATGTCAATATCGTCGGCGTATTCTATAGTAGCAGCACGATCGAACAGAATTCTGTCGAGTACCAAGGAAATGGTACTCGATAGAATTCTGTTCGAGCCTTGTATCCTTGGCTTTGTCGTTTTACACTTTGGTAAAACTTGCGAACATCGTTCCTGAAGTGGCACCTCTCTATATCCTCGATCGCGCGATTTTCTTGCTCTTTTTTCTTCTCTCTGAAAAGCCGGTATTCTTTTCTTCTTCTCTGCCCATAGATCGCAATGGCAGCTCTCGTCTTCACCTGCAGCTAAGCCTTCCTCGTTCTTGGCTGTGAGCATCTGTCGGCATTCCTTATCAAACCAGGGGTTCTTGCTTATGGCCGCGAAAAACCTAGCACATCAGTTGCGGCTTGTTGGCATCGTTGCCATTATTCTTCTGGTTTGTTGTGACGTGGTGGATGTCCGCATAAGATAAGAATGTGGTACTTTATTTCGCACCTATCCCGCATATCTACATAGGATTCGTATATACGCCACCAGAGGATGTGTCCGATGGGAAACTAGCAACTCCACATGGAGTTGTCATTACCCTATTAGAAGATGTTATAATTTTTGCAAATGGTGGCAACTATCTACTCTAACATTTGTGAACTAAATAGATACAAGATACACTCTAACAAGACATGAATCGCGGAAAAATTAGCCGTGTTCCGGATTTCAGACTTAGTAAGATATCTTTAATTATAGCCAAAGAACATTTGGTGACAACTTTTGAGCCACCTTATACATCATAGACCCCGAATCTGCTAGCCAACTCGCGCTCGCCGGCCAAAACTAAGGATACGATTCCCTGGCTTCTTTTAGCAGAATTTTGTATCTACAACTAGTTTTGATTTTCTCCGGTCAAGGTTCAGACGCAGACACACCCACCTACGAGCTATAGAGGAAACTTGCATGCCATCACCGACCAAACGGCAAGATAAATCGCCGCAACCTCACCTCACTAAGCCTAGGGAAATGATTTCGTGGTTTCTTTTTAAAGAAATGTTTCCCTACATATTTCTCATTTTCTGCCAACGGTGTGGTTCATAAGCAAATTTAAAAGCTACGTATTCAGGTCGAATACTATTGATTCCAGACCTTAATCCCACGTTGTCTTCTAATTCGACTAGTGGTTCCGTTCTTTCTTAGAAAAGACCATTTCTAGCTCATTAGCTAAAAGTTCCAAAAGGTTCCTGTGGTATTTAAAGTCACGCTCTTTTTCTCCAGAGGTCTTTGGACAGAAAATGAAAATGCAACATAAACTACCCCCCTTTACCTGGGCCACTACAAAATTCCCCTCTGTTGTATATAAACCTATGAACCAGCATTCTTGATAAATATTAGGGTTTGGCAAGAAGCTTCTTATGCTATATGGCGGCAATAAAAAAAAGGAACTATGTCGGAAGTCACTTGAATATTTCCAGCTTTTTATTGACTTAAAGCTCCGAAAGATCACTAACATCTAGCTATCTAGCTTCTTTAAAAATTTGTGTTTGCTAAGTTATATCTCCCAACCAATGGGGCCTACAATGTAATGCCGACACCGAATGACAACTTTGAGTAGCCCCTCATGACGGTATTATAATATCATCTCATTTTTAGTGACTTAAGATCATCTAAAGCCGCCCTATTTGTTTAAATTTCTTACCAACACACCTTTTTTTATTTTTATTCTAGGAATGCCGTTGCCCAGCAGCTCCAGATCTGGGTATGGGAATCCAAGTTCCTGTGGTTCACACACAAATTCATCGAACACCGCCACGGCAGACCGAACCAAAACGACAATTCCTTTCGACCCTGGCACCACTAACTGCCTGCGTAGCTGGACAAAAGGACGACCTCTCTTACTACACCCTAGCTGCAGCGGAAGGACATTCAGCGGCAAACACCCACTTTGCTCAGTACAACATGGGTGACATGGAGCCGATACTATGCAACGATGAGATGAGAAAAGTAGCACCTGACGTTATTGCCGGCACTCCAGGACAGGAGCAGGATGAATTGGCAGCTTTCGCCCAGCAGGAGGCAAATCGAACGGAAAAAATCAAAAAACGCTACACCAACGACACCTCGAATGCCAGCTCCGATGACGATGAGCAAAACGACTACGGCTTCAATAAGAGGCCATCTGTGCGCGGTATTAAGCCGAAATTCAGCTCGACCAATGAGATTTTGCAACAGATGCAGGATCAACTAAATAAATCTATGCCAAGCATACAGGTGAGTTTAATAGAAGCCCTTAGGAGTTGGAATACTAATTATTGAATCTTCTTACAGCAGAATAACACATCCGTAACACAACACAAGTCGTACACCTTGCCAAAGCAAGCATCGAGCAGTTCAATTAACAAGCAAATCCAGAATGTACAGCCCCAGAATCAACAGATTCCAGCTGCAACGGCCATATCGCAACAGCAGACAGAGCGTACATGGAGCTTCTATGGGGATCCGGAACAGCAGCGTATCCCAATGGATGGGAATATGCATCCCGGGTACTACCACACAATGCCGACGGTATTTCAACAGACGTTCCAAGGTCAAGAGGAGACTCTCATGTATCAAAATTGTGTCACAATGGAGCAGTATGGTCGCTATGCTAGAAGTCCCACTCGCAGACCAGAATCACCACCTCCGCTGAGGAACTACCATCAGACAATGGTGCTGATACCGTATAACGCGGAAACTTACTCCCAATTTGCGGCCACGAGTGTTGATCCCAAAGTTGCTCAAATCCAGAGGCAGAACATTCTCGAATATCAACAGGTAAGGCACCGTGGGTGACTGTAAAAGAATCGACATAAGGTTTATATTTCTAGGTTACCCAGCAGACAATTCGAGTTCCCATTAGCTATGCGCTCCCCGGCATGCAACTGCATGTAGTAGCAGGTCGTGGTCACAGCACTCAGCAGTATGTCCAGCACCAACAACAGCAACTACCACCTCAGCAGCAGCAGCAACAACAACAACAGCAGCAGCAACCCCAGCAGCGGATACTAGCCCCCAGATACAGCATGCCACAGGATGGCACAATGGGCTTCAGCGAACGTGGTGTTCCAGAAGGTGCCGCCGCTGTATCCCACACCGACTGCAAGGGTATGGTGTCGCCAACTTCTCAATCGAATCAACCACAACAGCAGCAACAAATCCCCAATTGCAACCAATCAACGGTTACCTCAGCCGGTCCGCCCGGATCCGTTTACTACGCCATGAACGTATGACCCGGGGGGGACTAGTCGCCCCCACGACTAAGCTAGCCCAACCAAAAGTGAGAAAACCAAATTACTTAAGAAAAAACGCAGCATTAAAGGAATTTAGTAAGGTGTAGTATTTTTTTTTTAAAACCTATACTAAGATAAGAAGATGCAAACACACACACATACACATCTACGGGTATGAATGTCGTAAAGTTGTTTCCAACTAAAAAAAAAAGTTGACTCCATGAGGCACCACTGTGTGTCTTCCACTGGGGATTTACGTAGGAAAACAGTGGGAGCTACTACTGCTTCAGCGGTAAATTAGTTTTTTTTGTTTCTTTTTTATTTTTGAAATAAATTTCTTTCGTTTTGTACAACGCAATGCTGGTGCATATAAATACAACAAGAGATTCCAATATGACTACGTTACGTTAAATATAAAAATATATATATATACTTTTCCGATGCTTAAGAAAGTAGATTTTGTAAAAACAACCAAAAAATAACAAAAAGGATACACACCACAATATTGAATGTAGATTTACATTAGCGAATAGTGCGAATATTATTTGTAATCCGTTATTGCGCCTAATTTACAAAAAATAGTTAGTTTTAGTGAGACACAGGACGAGTGAATTTGTAGATGTATTTTTTATTGGTTATGAAGAAAAAAAATAATTAAAAGCTGCACAGAACTAATCAAAAGAAAATTTTTTAATTTTTTTTCCTGAATCCTGAAATGCTCTAGCAGTCTAAATGTTATGTGTTAAGTTTAAGTGTGTGGTTTTTTGCGTATATATGCCTTTTTGACTGAAGTTTACTTGACGTTGTACAGGTTTTAAGACCTCTGTCGAACTTTTTATTAGAGAAATCCGTCTTGAAGATGTTTTTTTTTTTTGTTATTGCTTTAAGGAAATTAATTCTATTGTCTAACTTTAGGGAAATTTGTCAAGGACACTTAATTAGGGAAATTACGTGTTGCTAGGGAAGAGGGTAGGAAGTCGTTTTTTTTTAATTGTGTTTGGTTGCTTCGTTATCAGGGCTTTATCGAGGTATGTGAGTATTTGAACCTCAGAACAGTGACAACTGACAGTGAAATTGAGGTTTATCATCTGGGGTCCTACTCCTTGCTAAAGATGAAGTTACAACTGATATTTAGTGTTATTGCGTTTTTTCTTGAATTTTTTTTTATAATCTGCTCGCACTTAAAGGATCATGAATACCATTTTTATGTTTTAGCACAGTGCGGGCGTTAAGCAAACAGAGGTATGAAGAAAGGACGTACCGATCCACTTAGTTTCAAATGAGTGTACGCTATAATGGGAAGCAAAAACAGAGTTTGGTAGAGCATTCCACATTCGTGTTGTTCGGTTTATGTACGACGCTCTATAACTTAGCTTACGCCCGAAGATAGGCTTGAGGGTTAACTGACTTACATTCATAGCGAATATTGCTGCTAAATAGTTAAATGGGAGGACTGCAGGTGGCTATTTTATCTGAGCATTGGTTGTTAAAGTAGCGATACATACAATAAGGAAAGGCAGGAGACATTTCGACGAAGTTCAAGCGAAACTAATATGTTCGCTATTCTTATTTCTCCTATAAGTTTTTTTTTTTGCAATCGTTTGAATTCTACCTAGGAAATACAATCTTGTTTTTGCTGCACCAAGTTAGGGATGTAAGCTGGGTGTAATGGGTTAATGTTGTATATGTTGGACTATCTACTAAACATGAAGTTCTTGCTTCACCCCTGAAAGTCTGACAAACATGATACCACATGGATCTGTCGCCTAATTGAACCTTTCAGAGCTGACAATACCTATAGCGTAGGAGGTTTCTGACATTGATATTAGCCAATTCAAAGAAGAAGCTTCCCAGATGGAGTTTTCTTTTGTCGGAGAGAGCTGGACAAGAGCAGAGAAGGTGAGGAATACTTTCTTCCTCTTCTACGTCCAAGTAGCTTCTACAGAAGTCATTGCTTTCTATATTCGTTCGCCTAATTGAACCTTTCAGAGCTGACTATACCTATAGCGTAGGAGGTTTCCGACATTGATAATAGCCAATTCAAAGAAGAAGTTTCCCAGATGGAGTTTTCTTTTGTCGGAGAGAGCTGGACAAGAGCAGAGAAGGTGAGGAATACTTTCCTCCTCTTCTACGTCCAAGTAGCTTCTACAGAAGTCATTGCTAAAGGGGCCTAATGTTTAAACATATAGGCCTATATGATAGTGTCCTATAAGGACACCGATTATGGTGCTTATGTTTGATCTGTTCAGCATTGTCAAGCCGATGGAGCGCTTCTTGTTATAGTTTGACTGGCTTAAGACCCTGCCTGGATATTTCACACGTTGTGCCGTTTAATTATAGCGAGTAGCATACCTAACATATCTACAGGCGGTAGAATATCAAGGGTGGTGCCCTGTCTATTAAGCTCATCCGCCTTTTAGTTCCCTGGAATGTCTCTGTGGCCCGGCACCCAGAAGAAGTGAATGGTGCAATCAATGCTTTGCCATCTCATTGAGAGATATTCGTGAGCTGATTTCGATGTCAAGGATTTTATTGCCGCTGTCACTGGAGATGTTAATATACTTCGTGGATATTACATTCCTATTCAGCCAGGACAAGGCTGCTACAATGCTCGGGAAGGCGAAATGATATGCTTGGGTTACGGAAAAAACACCTCCATCCATCTATATTCTGTTTTAGACTCATCCGTATAGATGTAAATCGATGGGAATGGTTGTCCTGAAGTTATGTTCAAAACTTAGTTGGGTAGTGGTGTGGTTGATGTTTTGATGATTCAGAACCTTTGTGTGTTCACCCTGATTGGGTGTATATTTCGAAAAGGCTCTCAGTCTCACAGCTGCACAAACTGAGGTCTGTTTGCCGTAGATACCTAGGGGCACAATATGTAGGATAGATCTAGGGCCGCTAATGCATATGCAAGCTGATCTTTAAATTTTATCTAGTAGGTTGCGGTTGGAGGCTCCTGCACAATCTCACGGATAGCGGCGATGATTTTGGTAGATCTTGAGTTTCGTCGACGTATATACGTTTAATGAACCAGTGGACTCAAATTTATACACCACACTGCAAATAATCCTCTCGGCGGTATGATTAAAGTGATCGTAAAATGGGCGAAGCACGAGCAACGTTGCCCGAAGAGAATACCCATTTGCACGTGTTGATGAACATAATGACCGTCGCGTCGATGGTGATTTGGCAAAACAGACTGAAATAATGACACCCAATTTTACAGATGCATAGCTTCAACAATATGGCCTCTATCAACTGTCAAAGCTCAATATTCAATCATCATGGGGATTACGTATGAGCTGTTTGTTCTGCCTTATTAGCCTTCCGAACTATCGGTTGGCTTAGACGTCCCTTAGTCTACCCTTTCGACGCTGAAATTAACAAATTATAAAGGTCTAGACTCTTGACTAAAGCATTCTATATATCATTATAATAAGCCCAAGCTTACAGTCAGCCTAAAATACTTTGAACCGGCAAATTATCTTCGAAATTTAATCTGGATAAGTTGTATATAATCAATGTTCTCAGGAATAGTTATATTCGTATATAAAAAATAATGAATGTCTCCAGTATGAATGCTACTAGACCACTGTGGAGATTAGCTGCTCGTCACATGTTGTTGCAGATGCAACAGAATATTGACTGCAACGAATGGTGTAATGAGGATTCCTCCATGTATTAAAAACAAGCATTGAACCTTGTCAAGCTTATCTCGGTTTTTAACATTTTCTACTTCGTTCCACGTTCTTATTCATATTGAGTTTTTTTTTCCGAGAAAGGTTTTACTATGAGTAAAACCTGATTTTAAATATTTAAATAGAGGCATCATTACTATAAGCTGCGATGTAAGGAAACTGAGAATAAAAAAGTTACCGCCTGCTCTGAATGTTGTTCCGCTGAATCAAATATCTCAACAAAAGGCGGAGGAGGATATTTTTTAAGAGGGGTCCTTAAATAGATCACACCTAATAAATTAATGACTTTTATTTAATAATTTAACAAACTTATTTAAGTCACAAGTCTCATAAAAAAAACACATCAGCATTCGATTGGGGGAAAATGGGTCGGGAAGAGCGCGGCTTAAAGGACGGCTAGCTGTGAAAGTTGGAAATAGATTTCCTTTTTGAAAACGTATAAGCAGATAAAATATGAAAAGGTATGAAAAAAAAAATGCATATTGAAAAAAAAAAAATCATCAAATTTTATCACGACAGCAACCTACCTCCATAAACTAGCAACACGACTTGTTTTGTTTTAATCTTCTATCTTAAAATTTATATGTACATCAGGAAAATCTAATTCGAATCGTTTGCATAAATACTTCTGGGTCTATGATAATGTATTAAAATAATTTTTAAAGACAGTGCCAAAGCTATAATTATCACAGGTTTAGCCAATAAGACCAAAGAATTAATTGCATAATGTTGTGAGTGAAATTGTTTTGTATTTATAAACTTACTTAAATAAAATATTTAATAATACTCTTTATGACAACCATAAAATGTATAAAATTAAAATTTTACCATTTAATTTAGGTCTTGATCGGTTTTTTTTACAATTTAAATCGCAAATATATTGAAGATTTACAATGGTTTACCGGGTTTGAACACAGTGGAGAGGAAAAAAATGTTGTCAGTACTGGATTTAATGATGGTGTCTAAGAAATTTCCAAAAATTGGACTAATTCAAGTTGGGGACTGTTGGAAAAATGCTTGTTAATAGCCTGATACTTATCAGAAGTTCAAAATCCATGAATCAATTTTAGGATTTGTGTTAACTCGTTTTCAGTGAAATATTTTAACACAGTATCAAGTTAAATCAATAGAGTAGCAGAGCCCTTCATTGACATTGAAGAAAACACTGCTTTGTTTATTCCATTTAAAAAAAAAACACACATTAGCAACATCTCCATCCATATTCTAAGGACTCCCCAAAAAAAACTAAAATCTCAACAATACCACAATGAAAACTAGTAGACAATACATTCAACATCTCCATATTAGCTGACGTTTAATCAAATTAATTTCCCGTCTCAAATTTCTCACAATCGATTCTCAAAAAAAGCAAATCTTACCCAACAAAATGTATTTAATATTTATTTAACATTAATTTATTTAATTTATTACCGCTACTGTAAATTAAATATTTATTATTATTCAAACATTAATCACAATGAGTATTAGTAACAAATAACTTCATTTCGAAACAAATAAAAAGAAAAACTCTATCTTTACTCATAAATAACAAAATATATATATAAACACTACCGATAAGAAAAAAAATCCCAATTATTTTTTTTTTAGACATAAGCAAAAACAAAAAATAAAATTGAAATAAAATTTAAAAACAAAAAAAAAAGAAACAACTCATTAAATGTTAGCTCCGTTGTAGATCGTAAAATGTAATTTATTATCAGCATACGTATACATATATAAATAACTATTATATTATATACACCATAGTACATAAATAAAATATATTTCAAAAAAAAAATTTAACATAAACCAAAATGTAACCGAATTTTGAGATATCGAATATGCAAATAATATACAAAACCAAAAATATAATGAATTATAAATATTTAACACTAAAAGTAAAAGTATAAAACCAAAATGACCTAGTTATTATATACTTAACAAAGAAAAAGAAACAACAACAAGAAATACTAGACGATTTTAACAAATTTACGTTGAATAATATTTTATTTATTTTTATGTTTTATTTTGTTAAGGTACATAAACGAAATTAAATAAATTTTGACTGAGCAAATGACTCGTAAAACATTAAAGGTTGTGTTCTCTTATTTTTTTGGTATTCAACTCGAAGAGTTATATATACAAAAATAAATAAATTCATATTTATTAATTTAAATAAAAATAATCATGCTATTAAGTTATTATTAAAGATAAATAAAAATGATGGTGTGCAAATCAAGAAACGTTTACAGACCGCTTACCAAAGACACTATGCTTCGACAAAAGATTCTCAACGGAGATCACAACCAGAGAAGCATGGTGTAGCAACAACCCTCCAAACTGCCTAAACGGCCTAAAGTGGTATACGGATGGTTCTAAAATGGACTCAGGGGTAGGAGCTGGCATACATGGACCAAATAAAAACTTCTCAATACCTATGGGAAAAAACCCTAGTGTATTCCAAGCTGAGCTCCATGCCATAAAAGAATGCGCAAACCTAATACACAACTCAGGTATTAAAGGCGCTCACACATCATAGACTCCAAATCGTTACTACACTGCTTCAACTCCCTCCAAACACTCAGTTCCAGGAACAAAACCAAACTATGGTGGGTCCCCGGACATAAGGGAGTTGAAGGTGACGAAAAAGCTGATGAACTAGCCAGAAAAGGTTCGGAAACCCCCTTCATTGGACCTGAACCCTTCTGTGCAATCCCCAAATCAGCCATAAAAAACTGGGAACAAAACAGATGTGTTTCATACTGGGGAAACATCCCAGGCCTAAGACATGCCAAAAGAGCTATTCAGCCCTTCAAATCAGATGCCGACAAGATACTAAATCTTCGCAGGCACGATATCAAAAACTTAGTAGGCTACCTAACTGGTCATCACGGTCTGCGATATCACCTAAACAAAATGCGTCTAGTCGACTCACCGGAGTGCAGACTATGTCTAGAAGAAGACGAAACAGCCGAGCATATCATATGTGAATGCCCGGCCCTTTACGGTATGAGAAGAGAATCTTTCTTCAGGGAATTCTTAAGTCCCGAAGAATTGAGGAAATCTTCAGCTGAAAGTATTATCAGCTACATTAGGAAAGTAGAAGCGCTACTAACCTAAAAAGCATCTGACGGCAAGCACAATAGATCTTTTAGGTCGATGTGTATATAACTGCTTCGGCAGGTCAGAATTTAAAAAAAAAAAAAATCAAGAAACGTCAAATATAATGGACGACAACGTGTCCAACCACTTTTGGAGCTTTTCTGTTACGTCTAACAGTTTTACGCACGCTTTGACATATTTATAGGTCCTTATGGCGAGTGTTGATTAGCGATCGATAATCGGTATTTTTCGATGGTCGACCGTTGATTGCCAACGCTCAATCCCGTAGTGGATACTTATGACTCCGTGTCACAGGAGTATGTAATAAAGTGGCCTTCCAAGTCATCGCCAAGCATTTTACAAGGAGCTCGAAAAAGCATATTATGATGTCGAAGAACAATGACAACAAAGCAAAGCCATTAGATTAGGCCAAACTGATGCACTAAGTTTCTCGCTATCACCAGCAGGAAACCCTTGGTTTGATGAGGAATGCCGACAGATGCTCCCAGCCAAGAACGAGGCCTAGTAGGCTAACCTGCAGGTGATGACGAGAGCTGCCATTGAGCTTTATAGACAAAGAAGAAGGGAAGAACACCGGCTTTTCAGAAAGAAGAAATGAGAGAAAAACGCTATCGAGGATATAGAGAGGTACCACTCCATTAATGATGTTCGCAAATTATTCCAAAGCGTAAAACGTCAAAGCCAGCACGTACTGAATCCTGTCGAGATTAACAATTAAAGGTTGTATTAGGTCCACAGTCGATGCTGAGAATATGTAAGAACCACTTTTGCAGACTTTGACACGGCGATGACGAACAATCTCCGCTGTCAGGCAGACCGAACCATTCAATATTGGCGACGACAGCTAAAACTACCAACCACCCGACCTAAGTGAAGTGAGAATAGCAATATCTAAACTCAAGCTTAACAAGGTCGCCGGAAATGACGGCCTTCCCGCCAAGCCAAGAATGGAACCTCAGCATCGTTTGCCTGATCCACAAAAAAAGGAGACTTATTCCAACTACAGAGGCATAAGACTCCTCAACATCGCCTACAAGATCTTACCTGCCGTAAATCGATACCCACCACCTATTTATACAGAGCCATGTCTAGTTTTGTTATACCGCCCAAACTAGTCCGTTTGTATAGAATGACGATGGAGAATTCTCGCTGCTCCATCAGGGTCGGAAATGACCTCACCTACACATTCGATACCAAAAAAGGATTTAGGCAAGGCGATGCGCTGTCATGTGAGTTCTTCAATTTGATTCTTGAGAGGATTGTGCAAAACTCCCGACCCAACACCAGAGGCACAATTTTCCAAAAATCGGTGCAACTACTAGCATACGCCGACGATATTGACATCATTAGTAGGACTCAACGTGATGTCATAGCCATGTTTGCTAGTATAGAGAAGGAAGCGGCAAAAGACTAAGTATATGCTGTCAACGCGAAAGGACACACAACATCCACGAATTGGACAGAACGTCACCATTGACAGATAAATTTGTGGTAGTACGGGACTTCGTCTACCTCGGCTCCGCTATTAACTCTGACAACAACATCTCGTCAGAAATCAAACGAAAAATTACTCTTGCCAATCGCTGTTTCTTCGGGCTAAGAAGGAAATTTAGTAGTAAAGCCCTCACTCAAACTACTAAGGAGATCCTATATAAGACCCTGATTATCCCAGTCCTGTTCTACGGCGCTGAAGCATGGACCGTATCAAAAGCGGATGAAGAAATCCTTGGTCGATTCGAGAGATAAATTCTTCGAAAAATCTTCGATCCCGTTTGCCTAGACGGGCTATGGAGACGAAGATCCATCCAAGAACTATACGAACTTTACAGCGACATACCCCTATTCCCATCTAGACGTCGGACGCAGTAGAGGAAGACCTCGTCTTAAGTGGCGCGCATAGGTTGAAACCGACCTCAACGCAAACTGGAGGCAGCTAGCTAAGGACCGGGTTAATTGGAGGAGCATGTTGGTTGAGGCCCATGTTTATTCCGGATTGTAGCGCCACTTAAGTAAGTAAGTATCTCAACAGTATTCTGTTTGAGCCTTGTATCCTTGGCTTTGGCGTTTTAAACTTTGGTAAAACTTGCGAACATCGTTCCTGGAGTAGCACCTCTCTATATCCTCGATCGCGCCCTCTGCTGTCTTTTTTTTTCTGAAAAGCCGGTGTTATACATCCAAAATACTGGATGCGTGCCTCTTGTCTATCGCAATGTGATCAATTTGGTTGGCCGTTCGTCTGGACATCGCCATGTCCATTTATGGTGATTGAGGTGACGAAACCGTGTACTGATAAGCTTAAAATAGAAAAAGAAAAATCTCAGTTTTACGGGAGCTCCAATCACTTTTACAAAGTGATAGGGATACTTAGAACTTCAAATAGTATCTACCTACATCTGAAGTACCTACAATCCACTCTTACCTTTTTTTGTTTTTGTTATTGAGATTCTTTTATTTTATTGTTATTTTGAATAAAGAAGTGTTAGTTAACACATGTTTTTAATTTATCGAAAAAATGTTTATGCATACAGCAAGCTTGCAAGAAGATCTCTTTTAGAACGTCCTGCTGATAAACTGGTAGTGCCGGGCAAGTTTTCCATGGCGTATGATGCAGATTCAGTTCTGTCCTGTAAACTTCCTAAGAATGGTTCTCCTTTGAAAATAATGAAGTTGTGTAACACTACACATGCCAAGACAATGTGTCTTATGTTTTAAATCTTTTTGAAGTTTAAACTTTCAAGAATTCTAAATTTCGCTTTTAAAGTACCAAATGCTTGTTCAATTATAACTCTTGAAGAGCTTAGACGATAGTTGAATTGTTTTTGAATTTCACTTAAACTGCCGTTGTCTTTGTAGGGTACCAACAGGTAGGTAGATAATGGATATGCCGAGTCACCGATTAAATGAATATCAGGAGGTAGTTTCAAAGTTCCATTATTTAGTTTTTTTCCGAGTTCACTTTCTTTAAAAACGTAAGCATCGTGGCATCTACCTGGCCATCCAAAAAAAAATGTTTGTGAAAGCTCTATCACTATCGCATGTCGCCTGAAACATACATTTACATTTGCTTTGAAAGAAATGATGCTTGGAGTTAAAGATAACTAACCTGAAGTACCATGGAAGCAAAGCCTTTCCGATTGTAGTAGCTGGAGCTGTCATCCGACGGGCTCGGAATTTTTATGTGCGTGGAATCAATGGCGCCTACAACATTTGGAAAACTATTAGGCCCACGTAAATAATTGAATTTGCTGACTATTGAGTCTATCGCTTCATTTGATGAAGGCCATTTAACAAATTTTGACAAAAGTTCGACAATTTTCTTGCAAGTTTTAATAAGGATATCAAATGCAGTGCTGATGGACTTATTGAATCGGTCACCAATTTCCCTGTAGCAGTTTTTATTTCCTAAAGCCCATAGAGTTATGTATAAACCTTCTTCTAAAGGAATTCCAGGACGTCCTCTCTTTGCATTTGTCCATAAAGGATTCAATTCTTCTTTTAATTTCTGCAATACAATTTTTTTTTTAAATTATTATTATAGCCTGAAAATAGGTATACCTAACTTACATTAAAAACACTTTTAGACATTCTGAAGTGGCTGTGAAAAGTTTCGTCAGTGAAATCAAGGATTGTTATCAAATAGTTTTCGATTTTTGGAATTTTCGGGATATAAACACTTTGCATACTTAAAATAATTTTCTTTCTTTTCTGTGATAATTTTTTTTAGACGTAAATACTGTTTATCATTGTTTCCATTCAAATTTTGCATCAAGTTGTCCAACAAAATTTTTTTTATATATAATGGTTGAATTTGTTCATGGTAGTGTTCGGAAACATCAGGCTGCACTTGCAAAAAAATAAACGTTGATCCGACAGAAGTCAGCTGCACAAATGACATTTGCAAACAGATGACCGATTGATTTCTGTCATGCGTTGACTGTCATTTGCAATTGCAAATGACTTTTTGTTTACATTTCCGAAAACACCCTATGTTCGCCTGGGACAGTATTCTGGGTATTCCTGCCATTCTTATCAGGCTGATTATAGTGTTGCTGTTTTTCGTCTTGTTATCAACACTCGCATTTATCTTTTAGCATATCAAATCCGGTTGGATGAGTCCAGTATCCGATGGTTACCACTTTGAGGTAAAAGCAAGCACTATTGATGTGTATTACAAGTATTACAACCACTGGACATTGCCAAGTTACAGCCAATCAGAGTCTACCCTGGTTCTACAGAAATGCAACATAGCAAACCCTATATAAGCCAAATCCAAAGCTTTGCGGTTTGTAGATTATTTTTCCTAGAACGCGGTCAAATGGTGGTCGCTGAGATTTCCTTTGTTCAGATTAAAAATAGAATGGGAATGGGTTTTTTATGATTTCTACAACAAAATGTAGCCTGAAACGTTTAATTTTAATAACAAATCTTGCAACTGTCAAAAACCCCCTTTATAAGGTTTCCAATATGATCGCTTCTAATCCACAGACGCGGTTTGTCGCCCTTTCAGAGCAGTTCGCATTGTCACAAACGGTTCGCTTTTACGCTTCACTGTGCGCAGTAACTTTATAATGACCAACGACGCTATTTCCCTTATCATCTGTATACTATGATGTGACCGATTCACATCGGAACATAGATCTTGTCATGCTTCAAGTTTTGCCTTCCTCAAGCTATTCCTACAATTCCATTCATGGCCCCAATATGTGACTGACATAGAGTTGGATATCAATTTCAATACAATCGCACACACAACTCAAACCCGTCATTTGTGGCATCGAATATAATGGTTCCCTATCTAGATTTCCGTCTTAAAATCCCACAGCACAGACCGCACTGAAATTCAATTCTTCGATTGAGTGTAACTCTCAGTTGGAGTCGCGTTTTCATCGAATACGGTCGAGAGAAGTAGAGATTGATCGCCCCAAAACGCAGGAAGAAACAGATAACGAAGATGAGCTGCCCCTTCGACGGAAGTGGGTGAGTTTACGCATATAAATGTAAAGCCGTGAAGTGAATGTGTAATTTTTTTTTTCATATAAAAGATCAATAAATCAATGATGGCGTCTTAAATTTCCATCTCGTTACATCCCTTGGTTATGTAATCGGTTGTCTGTGTTATCATTTATAGCCCGTGCACATCCATTGGGATTTTCTAAGCATCGATTCTCCTCTTATCTGTGACTTGTCTACAATTCCAGTAGATAATTTGAAATTTGACTGTTTATGATAGGGAGCATCGTTTTGATAGAAAATACTCGTGTGCTGCTTCTTGTGTCGTATTGTAAAGTATCTCAAATGTACCTAAATCTTTTAGTATTTTGGAATTTGGCTATTTTTCTGACGTGCTTATCAGAGATCGCGCAGGTTATCGAAGAATGGTTTGACAAGTGTTTGTTGTCATGCTCAAAGCGGCGGGGCATTAGCATTTGGATTAGAGATTCTCTTGCTAGGATAATTACTTACTTAAGTGGCGCTACAGTCCGGGATAAACCTGGGCCCAGGGTTGCAAAAGTCGATACAATTGTACTGTTTTCGATACAATCGACATTGCTTCAGTACACAAATACACTTTAAATAAAATTCGATACAATTTGTGCTGCAGCTATTTTAATAGGTATTTATCATCAATATATGTTTAAAAAAAACAAAACATCACATAATTTGCTTTGCTATCAAAAATCCGTTCTAATATATATGAATACCACTGAAAGTACCAATTTTCAATTCACAGACACTCTTTTTCTATATTCTTGCCATTTTTTGCCTGTATACAGTTTATTAGCTGTTTTATGATTCTTTTTGGACCTTCCAAATTGTCTTCTTATTTTCTCGGATCTTAAAGTAGAAAAATGTCTTCGTACAAATGGACATATCGCCGGTTCAAAGGTGAAAGTCATCAACTAACAAAATATACAATAAGGAAATAATCCAATTTAAAGACAGTTTGGGTTTTAAAATAACAATTATGCTGATAAAAATGGATTCTTCTTTTTAGCTTGTTTTTTTGTTTTTACGCACTTGATTTCATACTTTCTACAGGGTGGCGCACCAATTGTGCTACAATAAGAAATTCAAATATCTTTTTTTTTAATTGATGTATTTCATTTATTTTTTTTGTTATTGGTTAGAAAATTAAATTTTATTTTAAATAGTTAGTTGTTTTTAAAGATTATAGATCGCAAATGAACTCCACGCTCTCCCACGCATATGCGGCACCTGATCAAAAAATTATTCATTGCGGCCTGAAGAGTTGAAGTTGGGATCACCTCAATTATTGTCGTTATGGGCTGCTTTAATTCAGTTAAATTCCTGGGCTTCGTTTTATACACCTCTTGCTTGATATAACCCCATAAAAAGAAGTCTGGTGCAGTCAGGTCAGGTGACCTTGGGGGCCAGCGAAGAGTGGAGTTCCTAGAAATTAATTTGTTTGCGAATTTTTTGTTTAGCTCCGCCATAACTGGTCTGGCTATATGTGCAGTTGCTCCATCTTGCTGAAACCAAACGCTGTTGAATGGTATACGTCTTCGGCGCAGTTCTGGGTAAAAAAAACTCCTTCAACATCTTTAAATAACGGTCCCCATTGACAGTAACGGTTACACCGTTTTCTTCAAAGAAGTACGGCCCGACAATACACCTTGATGAAACTGCGCACCACACAGTGACTCGTTCTGGGTGCAGTTCCGTCTCATCGAGCATTTCTGGATTAGACTCTTTCCATATACGGCAATTTTGCTTGTTTACATTGCCGTTAAGATCAAAATGGGCCTCATCAGACATGAACAAACAATTGATCAATGTGTTGTCTTCTTCGGCCATTGATATCATTTTTTGGCAAAATTCCAGGCGAACAGGCAAATCCTGAGGGTTTAACTTGCTAGTAATTTGGACTTTGTACGGAAACAAGTTTAAATCGTCATGAAGTATCCGTTGTAATGACCGTCTACTAACTCCAATTTGCCCCGATAAGTTTCGGGTCGAAACGCTCGGATTGGCCTGTATTGCAGATGCTACTGCTGCGATTGTATCCTGAACCCGAACATTGGCATCTCGATGGTACGGCCTTCGTGCGATGCTTCCAGATTCGGCAAACATGTTTACAAACCTCATAATGGTCCATCCACTCGGGGGATTACCGCCAAACTCCCGCCTAAATTGCCTTTGGACGGAAATGACGGACTGCAACGCATGGTACCGTTGCACTATCCAAATTCTTTTCTCCGTATCCCAAGCATCCATTTTTATAAATCTAATAGTAACCTACAAAATAAAAAAAAATAAGCCGATTACTCACACAGAAAAAAAGTTATTACGTTTTATTTTTGTAGCACGATTCGTGCGCCACCCTGTATAAGCAAAAAAAACAGTTAATTTACATGATTTTAAGAGAAATGTACTTAATGATTTTTACCTGTATGGGATTTCGAACATTATTGTATTGTACACAAAATTATTTTTTAGGGTATGTATTTCAAATAATTAAAACATTTTAGTTTCGAATTTTAAATCACTCTCAGTTGATCTGGTACCACAGGAGATCCCCCAAACAGATATATTTTTATAGTTAAAATTTTTTTTCGTTCGTTCGTTAAGTGGCGCTACAGTTTTACATTTCCTAGCCATCTTACGACCGGTTTTTCAGTGCTGAGTTAACACTGAGTTAACACAGAGTTTACTAACTCCGGAATAAATTTAATCTAGAGTCAACTCATGAAGCAGTTTTTCAGTACAAAATTAAATTTGACTCCGTGTGTGGTGATTTCATTTGGTAGCATTCATGATTTATCGATTTTGCTCAGTTATCACTTTATCAGCTGTGTGGTTTCATTTTCCAGAAACAAATGAAAATGCTTTTGTCGCAAACTTGCAAGTCTTTATTTTCTTAAAACAGTTAAACTCAATACATGAATATGATGTCATTATTATTACGGAAACATGGCTGAACTCAAATTTTACGTCTGCTGAATTGTTTGATTGCCAATACACTGTTCATCGTCTGGATCGTCCTACAACTAATGGTCAATTACGGGGAGGCGGAGTACTTATCGCTGTACGACAAAAATATTGCAGTAAACCTATCCAATTACCAAGAAATGGAGATGACATTGAGCAACTATGTGTATGTGTGAAATTGTATGATAATGAAATGTTCTTTATAGTAAGTTATATACCTCCAAATAGTCCTATTAGTATTTATGAATCCCACGTTTTTAATGTCGAAAATGTTACACAAAATTTGTCAGATAAACAATACCCATTTATAGTTGGTGATTTTAACTTAGGTAACATTAAATGGATTTATTCGAATGATGAAAAATGCCTAATTCCATATAATATGAAGAAAGAAATAGAATTTAGTTTTATTGATAAAATCTATTCATTAGATGTTGTTCAAATTAACCACATTGAAAACTCTTTAAATAGAATTCTTGATTTAATTTTTATAAACAATCACGTAATTTATAAAGTTTCTGAAGTAATTTATCCATTGTTAAGAAATTCTATCCATCACATTGCTATATGTTCTATGTTAAAATTTGAAAATAGTTTAAAAACATCATTTAATTACTCAAATAGTCTAACATATAACTTTTCTAAAGGTGATTTCGTGGCACTCAATAATTACATTGACTCTGTTGATTGGAATCAAATCCTTTTCGGGCTCTCATTAGAAGATACATACATTAAGTTCCAGAATGTACTACATTGTGGATTTTCACAATTTATTCCAAAAAAAAGAAATCAACGTAACTTTAAATTACCGTGGCATAACAAACGACTTGTAAATTTAAAAAATATCAAAAACAAAGTTTATAAAATATATAAAAAATCGAATTTGGATGTTGATTGGCAGCGTTTTTGTCAATTGAGAAGAGAATATGATTTTTTAAACAGATATTTATACAAACAATATAATTTGAACATACAGTCTCGCATAACAAATGATCCGAAAGCATTTTGGGTATTTCTAAATGGCAAAAGGAAATCGGTTTCTCTTCAGGAATGCATGGAGTATAATGGGCAATCATCAATTGATCTTGAAAACACATGTGAACTTTTCGCAACCTTTTTCGAGTCAGTGTATATCAATCATTCTGTCGTTAGTCCATCGTACGTTGCACATTCAAATATTGGCCATACTAATATAAGCTCTATTTTAATATCTGAAATCGAGATCATAAAAGGTATAACAAAATTGAATTGTTCTATGAATCCTGGCCCCGATGGAATTCCATCATTTTTCTTAAAACAATGTAAATTTGCTTTGGCCATTCCCCTTCAAATAATTTTTAATTTATCATTGTCTTCAGGGATTTTCTTGGATGAATGGAAGCTTTCCTTTATAACACCAATACACAAGGCTGGTCCAAAGAGTAATATTGAAAATTATCGTGGAATATCAAAGCTATCTGCAATCCCAAAACTCTTTGAGTTGATCGTCTCTGATAATCTTACCTTTTTTTTTAAAGAGCATATTTGTATTGAACAGCATGGGTTTGTAGCTGGTAAATCCACTACAACCAACCTTATACTGCTTTCGAAATATGTCATAGAAGCATTTGAATCCGGCTATCAAGTCGATGTAATATACACAGATTTTATAAAAGCTTTTGATACTGTCTGTCATAACACATTGATTGTCAAAACTGAATCATTTGGTATACATGGGATGCTCTTAAATTGGATCCAAAGGTACCTCAAATGTAGGAAACAGTGCGTTAAAATTAGCAATATTTTATCAAGGTACATAAATGTATCGTCGGGTGTTCCACAGGGTAGCCATCTTGGTCCTCTTTTATTTAATATATTCATAAATGAAATCCCGTCTTTGTTGAAATATACTAAATGTTTAATGTATGCAGATGATATAAAGCTATTTTGTAGAGTGAAAAACGTTTTTGACTGTACTAAAATTCAAAGTGATCTTAATGTAGTCGTCAATTGGTGTAAAAATAATGGTTTGAAATTGAATACAAATAAGTGTTATGTCTTTACTGCAAACCGTCTTTTAACTCCAACATTTTTTATCTATAATATTGTAGATATAATGTTAGAACGAAAAAATGATGTTAAGGACCTTGGAATAATTTTTGACACCAAATTTACATTTTCCATTCATATGGACTATATTATAGCAAAAGCTAATTCTATGTTTGGTTTCGTAAAACGTAATTGTTCTGATTTCACCAATATGTATGCCCTTAAATCTGTTTATATGTCTCTGGTACGTTCTTTACTTGAATATTTTTCTATTATATGGTACCCCTCCCATTATAATGCTATAACTCGAATAGAAAAAGTTCAAAAATCATTTACTTGTTTTGTTATAAGAAAACTAAGCCCTAATATTGAAAAAATGCCTTCATATTTAGAAAGATGCGCCATTATAGGGCTTGAAACTTTAGAAATGAGACGGTGTGTTCAATGTATAATGTTTGTACATGATGTATTCTCGAGTCGTGTGAAATGTCCAGATATCCTTCAGTTATTTGATATATATGTACCCGAAATGAATTTGCGTCAGCGTCATTTTTTGAAAGCTCAGAGGCATAAATATAATTATGGATGCAACGAACCCATATCAAGATGTATTAAACTTTTTAATGAATTACCTTTGCTAATTCCAAATGAAATAGATTTAACACTAAATAGAATGAATTTTAAATATTTAATACTGAAATTATTACACATACCTTAAGTTATTACAGTATTGTTAGTAATCTGTTAGAGTTAAGCTCAGTAGATGAAATAAATAAATAAAATAAATAAATTTCATACAGTTTCAAGTCGCTAAGATCTGCATTTAGTTCCTCAAAATTAAATTAAATGTCCACATAAATGGAAATGAAAAAAAAGTTTGTCTGGTATTTTATCATCTGTCAAAATAATCTGATCATTCATCCCGGGGTAAGCTCTAGATTTAAATCGACTGAAAAACTGCTTTCTCGAGTTAACTCGAGTTTAATCCCGAAACTAGGATGATCTCGCACTTAAAAACTAGGCCTTTAAAGTCCTTTTCAAATATTCATATTGTTTTGCATCCATAGAATCGCACTAAATTTGGGAACGCCTTGACTTTAAAAACTTTTACTCTAATTTTTGTAAATGATGAAATAGTAAAAAAAACGAAATCTTGATGACTATTGGAAGCAACGATTTTCAAAATTTATAAAGGGTGATCCATTTCGAGGTTCCCTACTTTTTTTTAAAGAAAAAACACAGAAAATTCAAATTTAATGGAGAATGTTTATTATCATTTGAAAGAACATTCTTTGGCATTTATTTTTTGAAGATTATGTCTATCAAATGTTGGCCGTTGCTACGTCGCAGATGGTCCATCCGTTGAGTCCAATTTTCGATCACTCGTTCGAGCATTTCGACTGGTAACTGGCGAATGACACGCGTGATGTTTTCCTCCAAGGCCTGAATCGAAGCGGGTTTGTCGGCATAAGCTTTTGACTTTACATATCCCCACAGGAAAAAGTCTAACGGTGTGATATCACAAGATCTTGGTGGGCAATCGACCGGCCCAAAACGTGAAATTATGTGCTCACCGAAATGTTCTCTCAATAAGTCCATTGATTGATGCGATGTGTGGGAAGTGGCGCCGTCTTGCTGAAACCAAATGTCGCCGAGTTCACGAGATTCAATTTCAGGCATCAAATAGTCGGTTATCATGGTCCGAGTTGCTGCGAACGGCGCCGAATCGACTCTCCACGGTCTTCGTGTACACTTTCAGCTACGGCCGCTATATTATCTTCACAGCGTGCTGGACGTGGTCTATTCGGTCGAATATTATCCAATAATGAATGCTGGGTCTCAAAATGGGTGATGGTGTTGCGAATAGTACGCTCAGTAGGCCGCTTATGTTGACCATAAGTTGAGCGAAGTGCACGAAACACATTCCTCACAGAACGTGAATTTTCATAATAAAGTTGAACAATTTGTAAACGTTGTTCACGCGTATGTCTTTCCATTATGAAATGCCATGCAATACTAAACAAAAATAACATGACAGTATGGCATGACTCACACGTGGTCTGTCAAAAAAGGCTATTGAAAAAAGTATCTCTACTTGGATCACCCGTTACAATACTGATTCTGGCAAGCTATCAATAGAGTTTACTCAAAACAGTAATATTACACGATTTCGCAAAAATAATGAAGTTTTTTCCGTTAAATGGTCATATGACTTAAAGCTGACAAAAGAGTGGCGATAAAAGGAAAAAATGATCATAAGTAGTGCCCGTTACGGATATTATGTGCATTGAAAAACAAAACCTTCCTTTTAAGAAATTAAATGCCTGCACTTAATGATTTTTATAATTTTGTATTTCCTGTAAAAATTACAATTATGTCTCGGTTATTATTTCCAGCTATAAAACGTGAAAAATTATAGTTATTTTCTTAAAAAAACATATTTTCACCAATTTTGTACCTACTTTTACCTTTGAACTGACTTTTAATTGTATAAAATAAATAGCTTATCAAAACACCAAACAATGATGGAAATCAACCAGTAAAATTTCAGTACATTTTTTTTAACTCTCAATACAATGCTGAAAAGCCAATTTTCATCCCTGCCTGGGCCTCAACCAACATGCTTCTCCAATTAGCCCGGTCCTTAGCTAACTGCCTCCAGTTGCGCACTCCATGTTGGTTGAGGTCGGTTTCTACTTGTGCGCGCCACTTAAACGTCCAATGCGGAGTTTTTTGACCAGGAGCATGTCGCTGTACAGCTCGTATAGTTCTTGGTTGAATCTTCGTCTCCATAGCCCGTCAACGCAAACGGGACCGAAGATTTTTCGAAGAATTTTCCTCTCGAATCTACCAAGGATTTCTTCATCCGCTTTTGATACGGTCCATGCTTCAGCGCCGTAGAGCAGGACTGGGATGATCAGGGTCTTATATAGGATCTCCTTAGTAGTTCGAGTGAGGGCTTTACTACTAAATTGCCTTCTTAGCCCGAAGAAACAGCGGTTGGCAAGAGTAATTCTTCGTTTAATTTCTGACGAGATGTTGTTGTCAGAGCTAATCGCGGAGCCGAGGTAAACAAAGTCCCGTACTACCTCAAAGTTATATCTGTCAATGGTGACGTTCTGTCCAATTCGTCGATGTTGTGTGTCCTTTCGTGTTGACAGCATATACTTAGTCTTTTGCCTCTTCCTTTTCTATACTAGCAAACATGGCTATGACATCACGTTGAGTCCTACCAATGATGTCAATATCGTCGGCGTATGCTAGTAGTTGCACCGATTTTTGGAAAATTGTGCCTCTGGTGTTGGCTCGGGAGTTTTGCACAATCCTCTCAAGAATCGAATTGAAGAACTCACATGACAGCGCATCGCCTTGCCTAAATCCTTTTTTGGTATCGAATGTGTCGGTGAGGTCGTTTCCGACCCTGATGGAGCAGCGAGAATTCTCCATCGTCATCCTACACAAACGGACGAGTTTGGGCGGTATACCAAAACTAGACATGGCTCTGTACAGTTCGTCTCTATAAATGCTGTCATATGCGGCTTTGAAATCGATGAATAGGTGGTGGGTATCGATTTGGACTTCTCGAGTTTTTTCCAGGATCTGCCGAAGTGTGAAAATTTGATCGGTTGTGGACTTTCCTGGCCTAAAACCACACTGATAAGGGCCAATCAGGTTGTTGGTAAACGGTTTCAGGCGTTCATATATTACGGCAGATAGGATCTTGTAGGCGATGTTGAGGAGACTTATGCCTCTGTAGTTGGCGCAGTTCAGAGGGTCTCCTTTTTTGTGGATCGGGCAAACGATGCTGAGGTTCCATTCTTCAGGCATATTTTCATCCGACCAGATTTGGCTTATGAGTTGGTGGATGTTACTTACCAAGTCATCTCCGCCGGCCTTATAGAGCTCAGCGGGAAGCCCGTCATTTCCGGCAGCCTTATTAAGCTTGAGTTTAGATATTGCTATCCTCACTTCACTCAGGTCGGGTGGTTGGCAGTTTTCGCTGTCGTTGCCAATATTGAATGGTTCGTTCTGCCTGACAGCGGAATGTAGTTCGTCATCGCCGTTTAACAGTCTGCAGAAGTGGTTCTTCCATATCCTCAGCATCGACTGTGTCTCAACTACGATATTTCCTTGTTCATCTCGACAGGGTTCTGTTCGAGCTATGTAGCCTTGACTTTGACGTTTTAAACTTTGGTAAAACTTGCGAACATCGTTCCTGGAGTGGCACCTCTCAATATCCTCGATCGCGCGATTTTCTTGCTCTTTTTTCTTCTTGCTGAAAAGCCGATGTTCTTCCCTTCTTCTTTGCCTATAGAGCTCAATGGCAGCTCTCGTCTTCACCTGCAGCTTAGCCTTGTAGGCCTCGTTCTTGGCTGCGAGCATCTGTCGGCATTCCTCAATGATGGAAATCAACCAGTACAATTTCAGTACATTTTTTTAACTCTCAATACAATGCTGAAAAGCCAATTTTCATCCCTGCCTGTGCCTCAACCAACATGCTTCTCCAATTAGCCCGGTCCTTAGCTAACTGCCTCCAGTTGCGCACTCCAAATTGGTTGAGGTCGGTTTCTACTTGTGCGCGCCACTTAAGGCGAGGTCTTCCTCTACTGCGTCCGACGTCTGGCTGGGAATCGAAGACTCTGCGAGCTGGAGTATTGGTGGCCATTCGTTCTACATGTCCTAGCCATCTTAAACATCCAATGCGGAGTTTTTTGACTAGCGGTATGTCGCTGTACAGCTCGTATAGTTCGTGGTAGAATCTTCGTCTCAATAGCCCGTCAACGCAAACGGGACAGAAGATTTTTCGAAGAACTTTTATCTCAAAACGACCGCTTTTGATACGGTCCATGCTTCAGCGCCGTAGAGCAGGACTGGGATGATCAAGGTCTTATATAGGACCTCCTTAGTAGTTCGAGTCAGGGCTTTACTGCTAAATTGGCTTCTTCGTGTGATTTCTGACATCAGTTGCGGCTGATCTAATGGCTTGTTGGCATCGTTGCCACTGTTCTTTGACATTAGATGCTGGTAGTGTGTTGTGAGTCGAGAGGTTAAGGGATACGCGTTGCGCGAAGGTCTTGGCGGTCTCTGGCGATTGCATGTACACCCCACGGAATGTTCAGACATCCAAAGTACTGGATGCGTGCCTCTTGTCTATCGCAATGTGATCAATTCGGTTGACAGTTCGTTGATCTGGAGACCGCCATGTCCCCTTATGGATATCGAGGTGAGGAAACCGTGTGCTGGCTTTAGTGGCATTTCGTTCCGTAGCGAAATCAATTAGCCAAGTCCGTTACCAGACGTGTTGTCGTGTAGGCTTTATTTTCCGACAGTACTGTTAAAGATGTCTTCTCTTCCTACCTTTGCATTAAAATCTCCCAGCACGATTTTACATCGTTCTTTGGTAGTCGCTCATAGGTTTTGCCGAGGAGCTCGTAGAAGCAATCCTTAGTTATATCATCTTTTTCCTCCGTCGGAGCATGAGCGCATATATGCGGATTGTTACAATGCGGATTGTTACAATGCGTTCGCTAATGTCTTGGAAACATAAGACTTCTTGCCTAAGTCTGGCACTTATAAAGAATCCGTGCGTTCGCTAATGTCTTGGAAACATAAGACTTCTTGCCTAAGTCTGGCACTTATAAAGAATCCGCATCCGAATATCGCTGTTTCTGCTCACTATAACACGGTCCATAGTAGATGTCACAGTTTTTCATCCTCTTTTTGCCCGGCCCATCCCATTGTATTTCCTCGATGGCAGTAATGTCGGCTTTGTAGCAGTTTAGGGCTTCCGCTAGTTGTTCGCCTGCACAATACTTGTGGTTATAGTAGACTTTTTTCCATTAAGTCTGCACTCCATTGCTTAAATAAATTGTTTTTTGCTGTTACTACTTGTTCGCATTGTTTATTGAATCGTAGTTTACCCAAAGTGGAAAATTAAGGACTGTAATAAAAATAAATAGATATACGACGCTTCCCTGGTAAACGCGGATTTTATTTCACTCATTCCGATGGAACCTTCATCTGTTGCCATAGCACATAGCTCAACCCATACAAGATCCCCTGGTTGTTTATCAAATGATGTTTTTTTTTTAAGAAATCACGATGTTTTTCTATTATGATCCTTGCACTCAATATTACATACGTTGTTGATTTACCCGATATAAAACGGGCCCGGATACACTAACTTTCAGGCTCTAAGATTATTATTTAGGCTCACTTCGATTAAAAATATCCCAGACCTTTAACGTTTACCAATATCTTACAGTAACAACCACGATGACAATGCCATACCCCTGGGAGCCGAAGTTGGTAAGATTTATGGTGAATACCTTATGCTGGACAAGGTACTTACAGCGCAATGTATGTTGTCCAAGGAAGACAATCGAACAGTACACGATGAACATTTATTCATAATTACACATCAAGGTGAGTTATCCTTCTTTTGCAATAATTTAAGAAGACACTAAAGAATCGAGTTGTTGTTGTAGCCTACGAACTTTGGTTTAAGCAAATAATTTACGAGCTTGATTCTATACGTGAAATGTTGGACGAGGAGAAAATTGAAGAATCGAAAACATTGGAGATCTTGAAAAGGCTCAATCGTATTGTGATGATTTTGAAGGTAAGTTTATTGATACTTTAGAATGGGTATAAAGGATGTTTGTCTGCTTTTTATTCCCCTTTTTATATACACGATGGGGTAATGGCACTTGCACCAAACGATTGATTTTACTTACCAGTGGTTAGCTGGCTGAAATTCACCAGAATACCATATGAGGAGGCTACAATGCACTTTGTGAATCGTTTATTTATTTATTTATTTCATCAATTGAGTAGCATCTACTGTTCTCATAAGATTACTTAATACAATAAATACAAAATATCTGCTTAAAATTATTAATTAACTAAACCACAAGGGATAATTAGTTTTAAATTTAGATTAATCTTACATGTAATTCCAAAATTAATTTCTTTTTAAAAGTATCTCTACTGAGATGAAAATCTAT
This sequence comes from Rhingia campestris, assembly GCA_932526625.1. Taxonomy (NCBI): domain Eukaryota; kingdom Metazoa; phylum Arthropoda; class Insecta; order Diptera; family Syrphidae; genus Rhingia; species Rhingia campestris. The sequence goes on along the minus strand of OW052182.1, from coordinate 55,918,097 downwards.
GAGATTACAATAATTATTTGATTCCCTGAGACATCTACAGATTGGTTCATTATAACCATAGTTGACTCTATGGTAAGGTATATAAAATAACATTCGATTCTAAGAACTCTCGAGGGAGCATAAAATCCAATTAGTGACAGGAGAAAAGGGCAGTCAATATGACAATTTATCAAATCACGAACAATTACAACAGAGAAATATTGTCTTCTTACGAAAAGAGGTAAAATTCCAAATAATTTGCACCTTGTCGCATAACAGGGCATTTCTATGTTCCAACGTAATCTATGCATGGCAACCCTAGTTAATCGTTTTTGGATCCTCTCAATCCTAATGGAGTGGACACCATAACATGGATTCCAGACTATGCTACAGTACTCGAGATTAGATCTAACAAATGCAAAAAATAGACATTTAAGAGTATAAGGATCTTGGAAGTCTTTAGAATTCCGTACTATAAATCCTAGCATTGAATTACTTTTGGCTATTAAGTACTCAATATGTTTAACAAATCTAAGTTTGTTGTCGAAAATAACTCCAAGATCTTTTTTGGAGGAGATAATGGACAGTGGGACATTACAGATTAGGTATGTAAAAGGAATTGGAGAATGGTTACGACAAAAAGTGAGGCTTTGACATTTGGAAACATTCAGATGAAGGTCATTACTATGACACCAATTCGAAAGCCTTTCCAGGTCTTCTTGCAAAAGAGTACAGTCTGTGTTGAGTTGATTGGTCGAAATACTTTTAAATCGTCAGCAAACATTAGACATTGGGAGTTTAAAAATAATTCAGGAATGTCATTTATAAATAAAAGGAAAAGTAAAGGACCAAGATGACTACCCTGTGGTACTCCAGATGTCACATAAATAGGTACCGATATATTGTCATTAATGCGGACATACTGAATTCGCTCCTTTAGCTTATCCATTTAAGAAGGTGACTATTAAGTCCAAATTTAGCCAGTTTGAAGGTTAAAATATCGTGATTAACACGGTCGAATGCTTTAGAGAAGTCTGTGTAAATCACATCGTATTGTAAGCCTCGCTCAAAGCCGTTCAGAATATGGTGACAAAAAATCGAGAGATTGGTAGTAGTAGACCTACCAGCGTTAAACCGTGTTGGAAGGGAGAGATAGAGCTTTTTAAGAGAAGTGTTAATTTTTCACAGACTATTTTTTCAAAAACCTTCGGTATTGCTGAAATTTTACATATAGGACGATAGATGGTAACATCATGTCTTGATCCGGACTTATAAACTGGTGTTAAGAAGGAATATTTCCACGCTTTCAGAAAATGTCCGTGTTGAAGAGATAAGTTAAATACTAAACAGAGAGGTACAGAAAGCGCAATAGAACACTTTTGTAATATAATTGACGGGATGCCATCGGCACCGGGACTTTTATCTAACTTTAATGCGGATAGGGCTAATTTGACTTCAGTCACTGAACACTCAAGGTTACCAACATTTATATAGTTAGAAGACGAGGATTCGGATGTAACTTCTGAATAGGGGTTACTACAAGTATAGACAGATTGAAAGTGACTAGCGAACATGTTACAAATATTTAAAAGATTGGAAGAAGATGAATTTCCAAGACGCATAGAATTAGGAATACCATTGGATTGCCTTTTGCTATTGATAAAGCTCCAAAAACATTTGCTATTTGACTTTAACTTAGATTCGACAGACTGGACATATTGCCTGTAAAGGAACTTATTTAAGATATCGAATTGTTTTCTAAGTAATCGATACTGGCGCAGTAGTTCTGGATCATTCTTACTTTTACGAAATTGTGTATAGATTTTATTTTTTTTATTATTTAGGTTAATGATTTCATTATTAAACCAAATGGGTTTATTGCCTGCTACAGACTTTACTTTTGGTGTAAACATATCGACTGCCATTTTGACTGTTTCAATAAATAAATTATAGGAATCATTTAAATTATTATTATTAAAAGTAACTTGCCAATCAATCTCATTAATAAAATTAGAAATGTTAGTGTAATTGGCTTTATGAAAATTATACTTAAGGTTAGTGACACTTGAAATCGGTTTGAAATATTCATAAAATTCAAATTGCAATGACAATGCTACATGAAAAATGGAATTACTGACAAGCGGTGTCATGGAGTTAGTGATACTAGTGCTAAGCTCAGAATCAACAAATACCAAATCTAAGACGTTATTAAAATCGTTGGGCAAATAATTAATTTGTCGAAGATCAAGCTGAGCAAGAGTATCAACAACTTCACGCTCATAATCATAATTAACATTAAATGGAAAAAGACTAGAAATATTTGAATCAAATGACCAAATGATATTTGGTAGGTTAAAGTCCCCAAGTACGATAACATGTTGGTGATCTTTTAAGTTATTTAAAATTGAGGAACAATTTTCAATATGTGCTTTATATAATAAATAAGGACTCCTAGGTGGTATATAACTTACAATAACGATAACTTCAGTGGAGTTGATGAATTTTATATTGACTGCTACTTGGTCAACATCTATAGCTGCAGACGTTGGAGGTAAATTGATTTCGTCACAGCGCCATGAAGTTCTGACTGCTGTTAATATACCACCGCCCCTCATACGATCGGTAATAGCTGAGGAACGGTTTTTGCTATTATTGGTCTTTGTTGAACAACTCCTGGTCATGGTGGTTATTAGTGAGCCAAGTCTCTGTAAGAACAATGACATCATATTGATCAGATGATGAAAAGAGTAGAACGTCTCGGAGTCTCGTACGAAGACCGCCCGTATTTTGTTAGTACAAGTTGAAGGTCGAGGATGTTTTATCAATCAGTTTTTTGGACGGTTTATTGTCTGAGAATGTTTGTAGTTAGGCCTGTTTATGAATTCTTTTACCAATAGCTCTCCAATTTGAAGAGGAGATAAAACTTTGAAAGATGAAGATAAACGTGATTGTAGGTTATCCGCCGTAAGACTATGATACCCTATCCCAAATGAACATTCCTTAAAAGTTATTTTTATAAATCCTAGTTGAACATGTCTGGCTAGTAGGTCCTTCACTATCGTCAACGATTATCGTTTCAAAATATCTTTAAATTTTCAGGCTACGCCCATTTCCCATGCGGATATTTATATTTCCAGCTTTAACTGTTCTAACCTGTCTTTCTACTTCCTTGCTATATAGATCCCAGATAATTTTCTTATGATGCCTACATATTTATACCCTATCCCATATTAGTTTTGATACTTAGTTTGTAACATAGAGAAATAATTTTGCTACATATACCTCAAAGTATATGGATCGACTCAGAATCGCTAGCTGAGTCGAATTAGCCATGTCTGTCTGTCCGTCCGTCCGTCCGTCTGTCTGTTCGTCACCTATTTTTGGGCCTTAAATTTTGAGCTAGGATAATGAAATTTGGTATATAGGATCCTCGTCCGTGCCACCAGAACAAGTGTAAAAAGTTTTGAAATCCGCCCACTGCCACGCCCCCTTTTTAGGAAAACTTTTTTTTTGGCCAAACCGTAAGGAATTTCAAAAAAGTGTCTGAGCAGCATATTTAGACAATCCTAATATCTATATTTCGTTCATACAAAGTTTTTTTGCCACGCCCACTTTTTGGGGGCGTTTTTAGTAAAAAACGCTTTTTGTCCAAATTTTAAAACTTTCGAAAAAAAATTTTGATGCAAATACTTCCGCAATGGTAATATAAACATTTTGTCCATAGATCATTTTCACCTACGCCCACATTTTGGGGGCGTTTTCTTACAAAAACCATTTGTATACCCCATCCCAAGGCATTAGCAATAGAAATACGTTGTTTTTTGTCGAACCACACAAGATTTTGAGAAACTGTCTGAGCAATATATTGTAACAATGTCATTTTCTGTTTTTCATCGCCATAAGGCCTATATTTTGAGGATATTAATTTAAAGGATGGGATGGGATAGGGTATTCAACGATCCGCATAGCGGATTGTAGCCTCTCATATGTTTTTTTTTTTCGATTTTATTGAGTTTTTCCAGAAAATCCGGTACTTTTCTGGGGCCCTTTTCTTTAACCGAGATCAACTTCCTGGTCTTTGTTTATCAAGTGACTGGGCGGGTGCAGCGAATACAAAAAGCTTCTTTGCGAACAGGTCATGTTCTTACAGTTTTGAGTTTCTAGCATTTGGGTAGCCATTTTCTCTCCTTCTCAGACATGTCATCACAGAGGTTTGTCCCCAGCTAATCTTAGAGTTGTTGATCTTTCCACTTCTGGAGAATATTGATAATATAGATACAAGTTATAACTGATCAGATATCATTGACATCATGGGGTATTTTCTCCATTTTTCTTTTTGACTGGAAATACTGTATGTGTATCGGTTTTGTTTGTGGTGCCCGATACTTACACTGCGGTACTTGTATTTGTTTTGTTATCGTTTACTTTCGTAGTATGAGTATGGGGTTATGGAGTTTCGATTGCAATCAAGACTCTCGCACTACTTTCAGATTAGTGCAATTTGGGTTAAAAGAAGTGAACCCCAAGTACCCAGAGTTTGAATTTGCGAAGTAGCACTCCCCCAGCTTTGCAGGTATCCGCATGTCGAACTTTAACTTGGTTGATGCCGCTTGGATTGCGCGTCCTCTGCGATGGTTAAAATCAGTAAGCTGGGGAATACTTAAGAATGTAAAGTAGGAGAGATTTCTACATTGTTCGAGCGAGACTATTAAGTTCGGTACGGTTGTGTCTCCTATTAGTTTTTTCACGCGCTTTTTTATCCGATTCAGTAGGAAGAAGGCATGATTTGTTTATCAGCATTTTCCTGACCTTCAAAGGAAGGGATGTAAGGGAAATAGGTAGGTACCTCCTCGGATATTCCCCGAGGAGGTAGAAAACTTCCTTCCTTTGAAGGATTTTCAAGAAAAAAAAAAAAGAATCTTGCTTCAGCCCGAGTACGAAAGTGAATTGGTCCAATAGTATGTTCCTCGTTCTCGGTTATATAAGTGCCATCATTCGGAAATTATTCCATATAACTGGTCACGGAAATTACTTACTTACTAAACTAGCATTGTACTTTAGATTAAGATTTGTCTCTCTAATTACCACAGTTGAGATAAGTTGAGATTTGTTCTTATAATTGATATGCGCTAAAAGGTTTATGACTACCCTTATAGTGTTTGAGCATAGCGCGGGCATTAGGAGATACACAGATACTTTCTGTGAATTTTAATGAGTTTGGTAAGACATTCCCCACTCGTGTTGTTCGGTGTAGAAATGAATCTCTATATTTCATAGTACTTCCGAATACAGGCTTAAGGGGGAGTTGATTAGCATTTATGGTATGGCGAGTATTACGGTTGAATGTTTAAAGGAGCAGAATGCAGCTGGCTATTCCGATTGAACACTTCTTGTTAAAATAGCAGTAAAAAAGTGTTAGTCAGGAGATATTCCTACGATTTTGAAGTGAGACTATAGAGTTCGCTGCGGTTGGATCTCCTATCAGTTTTATCGCTCGCTTTTGTATTCTTCCAGTAGGTGCAATGATTTTTTTGCCGCACCTGACCAGATGTGGGCGTTAAACTCAAATTTGGGGCGTGTATAAGCTTATGTATTGAGGCCAGATCAGAAGAGGTGAAATATTTTTTGCATTGGTTAAGGAAATCTAGACATTTTGTTGCATTTTTAGCGAATTCGAATATGTGGTAGTTCCAACGAAGGTCGTTACTAACACACATAGCGAGCATGGAATTTTGTTCGGTTTCGGGGATGTAAGTAATTTTTTTTTAGATGACAGCGGAGAGAATTGTGTTTTAGAAGCATTAAATTCAACTCTATTAGATTTACCCCATTTAATTATGCTTTAACATATGTTGCCGTTTTTGTTCCACGTCCGAAGCTGAAGGGCGTGGATTCGTGCTCGAATATGAAAAGCTGGCTGTACTGTCATCAGCACAGCGGTCATTAATAAAATTGTGTGTCGTGTCGGAGATAGAACGGAGCCTTGAGGAATACCAGCATTTATTTGGTGAGTAGCAGACTTGAAACCGTCCAAAACAACTTAGATTGAACGTTTCGAGAGATCGTTTCTAATCCATTGAATGTGAGTATCATCGATACCAAAAGCACGCATTTTCGGCAAAAGTGCTTGATGCCAAATCCTATCAAATGTCTTTGAAATATCAAGTGAAACGATCTTGTTTTCGCCACCGAGGTGGATAGATTGGCTCCACTGTTCGGTGAGATACGCCAACAAATCACTATACTCTGTCCAAGAATAAATGTCAGTACAGGGAAGATAGGACATTTGCCTCTTTGTCTGGTTGCAGTAACATGTATAAATGTGTCCCTCTTTAAAGCTCTCGTAGGGTTGCCATGGTGTATATTATGAATCACCACAAAGAGAGAGAGAGCATTTCGCTTAGGGTTGCCATCTGCCCATTTTAGTTTGTTTAAAAAAAAAACATTTTTTTCCGAAAACAGAAATGAGAACTAAAAAAAATATGTATTATCATTTATTCATGATAAATATAGTAAACAAAAATATAATTCATAATAAATATACTAAAGTATAATGTTAAAACATAAAATTTCATTAATTTAAAGTAAAAATAACTTCATTCATTTATAATATTAAAATCTATTAGTCTGATGAAAAGTTAGTGCTGCTACTATCGTCATTTATATTTATTACCAATCTTTCGACTGCTTCCTCCGCGAAAACGTCCATATCCCACATCGTTGGCTCAACAACCTGTTCAACGTGTTGCACACATCGGTGCCATTTCTCACTGTCAACTCTTACAAGTGCTGTTGTTAATAATAATTTAATTTCTGTCATTTTAAATGACTTGTTTTGGCTTGCTACAAATCCTTTCACTTGAGCCCAAACCAAATCTATTGGATTTAGATCGCAGTGATAAGGCGGCAAGCGAAGCACTTTATGTCCTGCAGCTTGAGCCATTTCATCCACGACATAGGTTTCATACTTGGCTTTGAAACGTTTAACGATTTCAAGCAACTCTGTTTTAACCATATCATCCTCAAAACTTATAGCATTAGATCTCAGCCACTTTTTTATATCATCTTTTCTAGTAGAAGTGGTTGGTGCTTTATTTTTCTTTCTGGAATGGTAGGAAGCATTGTCCAAAACTATTACGGCGTTGGGTTCCAGGCGCGTTAAAATATCTTTGAACCATTTCTCGTACACTTCGGCATTCATGTCTTCGTGGTAGTCTCCAGTTTTTTATGAAATAAAGCATAGCAGACCTTCACCTACGAAACCTGTAGAACTTCCAATATGGGCTATAGTTAGTCGCTTTCCTTTTCCAGATGGTGATCGCAGTCCAGTTGACAACCCTTCATTAAAAGCTTGGCGTGGTGTTGTCTTCTCTTCGGTAACCGCAGATTCTTAATCGTAGGTTAAATCAAAACTGCGGTAACCTAAACGTCAATTTAACCAGCAGTGAATAAACAGTGGTTGGGTGTTGTAGAACGAGGGTAGACTCTGATTGGCGTTAACTTGGCAATGCCCAGTGTTGCAACTCTGACTACACATCAAATGTGCTTATCTTTACCTCCAAGTGGTAACCATCGGGTACTGGTCTCATCCAACCGGATTTGACTTGCTAAACGATAAGTGCGAGTGTTGATAACACGACGAAAAACAGCAACACTATAAACACCCTGGTGAGAATGGCACGGATGAATACCCGGCCTGCTGTCCCAGGCGAACCTAGATGAGCTGCTCTGACATATTCGGACAGCAGGTTGTCTAGGAATTTCAAGGGTTAGTCAGGCCCCTTGAACAGAGATGGTGGCGGATGAACCGAAAGGCCAACAGCAGCGCTCAATCCCGTAGTGGATACTGATGGCCCCGTGTCCTAGGGGTATCTAATAAATTGGAACTGGCCCTCCAGGTTGGGGGTTGTGCTTTGGGTTAACTACCCACCCACAGAAAAAAAACATGGTTACGAAGCAACCAATAGCCTCGGAAAGGACGGATTTTATTGTTGACGACCCTGCTAAACGAAAAAAGGACAACGACGTTCGTATCTGCACCTGGAATGTGAGAACATTAAACAGGAGAGGTGCAGGCGAACAACTAGCGGAAGCCCTTAACTGCTACAAAGCAGACATTACTGCCATCCAAGAAATACGATGGGATGGGACGGGCAAAAAGAGGATGAAAAACTGTGACATATACTACGGACCGTGTTATAGTGAGCAGAAACAGCGACTATTCGGATGCGGATTTGTTATAAGTGCCAGACTTAGGCAAGAAGTCTTATGTTTCCAAGACATTAGCGAACGCATAGTAACAATCCGCATCAAGGCCAAATTCGCCAACATAAGCCTTATATGCGCTCACGCTCCGACGGAAGAAAAAGGTGATATAGCTAAGGACTGCTTCTACGAGCTCCTCGACAAAACCTATGAGCGACTACCGAAGTACGATGTTAAAATCGTGCTGGGAGATTTTAACAAAAAGGTAGGAAGAGAAGACATCTTTAGAAGTATTGTCGGAAAACATAGCCTACACGACAACACGTCTGGTAATGGACTTAGGCTAATTGATTTCGCTACGGAACGAAATGCCACTATAGCCAGCACACGGTTTCCTCACCTCGATATCCATACGGGGACATGGCGGTCTCCAGATCAACGAACGGTCAACCAAATTGATCACATTGCGATAGATAAGAGGCACGCATCCAGTATTTTGGATGTCCGAACATTCCGTAGAGCTAACATCGACTCGGATCACTACCTTGTAGCAGCCAAGGTAAGAATGCGGATATCCACCACGCCAAAACAATCCAGAAATACTGTGAAAAAATTTAATGTCGGAAGAATGCAATCGCAAGAGACCGCCAAGACCTTCGCACAACGCGTATCCCTTAACCTCTCGATTAACACCATACCACCAGCATCGAATGTCGAAGAGCAATGGCAACGATGCCAACAGGCCATTAGATCAGCCGCAACTGATGTGCTAGGTTTCTCGCGCCCACCAGCAAGAAACCCCTGGTTTGATGAGGAATGCCGACAGATGCTCGCAGCCAAGAACGAGGCCTACAAGGCTAAGCTGCAGGTGAAGACAAGAGCTGCCATTGAGCTCTATAGGCAAAGAAGAAGGGAAGAACATCGGCTTTTCAGCAAGAAGAAAAAAGAGCAAGAAAAGCGCGCGATCGAGGATATAGAGAGGTGCCACTCCAGGAAGGATGTTCGCAAGTTTTACCAAAGTGTAAAACGTCAAAGCCAAGGATACAAGGCTCGAACAGAATCCTGTCGAGATGAACAAGGAAATATTGTAGTTGAGACACAGTCGATGCTGAGGATATGGAAGAACCACTTCTGCAGACTGTTAAACGGCGATGACGAACAACATTCCGCTGTCAGGCAGAACGAACCATTCAATATTGGCAACGACAGCGAAAACTGCCAACCACCCGACCTGAGTGAAGTGAGGATAGCAATATCTAAACTCAAGCTTAATAAGGCTGCCGGAAATGACGGCCTTCCCGCTGAGCTCTATAAGGCCGGCGGCGATGACTTGGTAAGTAACATCCACCAACTCATAAGCCAAATCTGGTTGGATGAAAATATGCCTGAAGAATGGAACCTCAGCATCGTTTGCCCGATCCACAAAAAAGGAGACCCTCTGAACTGCGCCAACTACAGAGGCATAAGTCTCCTCAACATCGCCTACAAGATCATATCTGCCGTAATATGTGAACGCCTGAAACCGTTTACCAACAACCTGATTGGCCCTTATCAGTGTGGTTTTAGGCCAGGAAAGTCCACAACCGATCAAATTTTCACACTTCGGCAGATCCTGGAAAAAACTCAAGAAGTCCAAATCGATACCCACCACCTATTCATCGATTTCAAAGCCGCATATGACAGCATTTATAGAGACGAACTATATAGAGCCATGTCTAGTTTTGGTATACCGCCCAAACTCGTCCGTTTGTGTAGGATGACGATAGAGAATTCTCGCTGCTCCATCAGGGTCGGAAACGACCTCACCGACACATTCGATACCAATAAAGGATTTAGGCAAGGCGATGCGCTGTCATGTGACTTCTTTAATCTGATTCTTGAGAGAATTGTGCAGAACTCCAAAGCCAACACCAGAGGCATAATTTTCCAAAAGTCGGTGCAACTACTAGCATACGCTGACGATATTGACATCATTGGTAGGACTCAACGTGATGTCATAGCCACGTTTGCTAGTATAGAGAAGGAAGCGGCGAAAATGGGTTTAGCAGTAAATGAGGGTAAGACTAAGTATATGCTGTCATCACGAAAGGACTCACAACATCGACGAATTGGACAGAACGTCACCATTGACAGATATAACTTTGAGGTAGTACGGGACTTTGTCTACCTCGGCTCCGCTATAAGCTCTGACAACAACATCTCGTCAGAAATTAAACGAAGAATTACTCTTGCCAACCGCTGTTTCTTCGGGCTAAGAAGGCAATTTAGTAGTAAAGCCCTCACTCGAACTACTAAGGACACCCTATATAAGACCCTGACCATCCCAGTCCTGCTCTACGGCGCTGAAGCATGGACCGTATCAAAAGCGGATGAAGAAATCCTTGGTACATTCGAGAGGAAAATTCTTCGAAAAATCTTCGGTCCCGTTTGCGTTGACGGGCTATGGAGACGAAGATTCAACCAAGAACTATACGAGCTGTACAGCGTCATGCCCATAGTCAAAAAACTCCGCATTGGACGTTTAAGATGGCTAGGACATGTAGAACGAATGGACACCAATACTCCGGCTCGCACAGTCTTCGATTCCCAGCCAGACGTCGGACGCAGTAGAGGAAGACCTCGCCTTAAGTGGCGCGCACAAGTGGAAACCGACCTCAACCAACTTGGAGTGCGCAACTGGAGGCAGTTAGCTAAGGACCGGGCTAATTGGAGAGGCATGTTGGTTGAGGCCCAGGTTCATTCCGGACTGTAGCGCCACTTAAGTAAGTAAGTAAGATAATGTTAAACTTCCTAAACATGATACTTGCTGATAGCATTCCCGCGATGGCACATATAGCATCATCTGACACAATACACTCCTAGCGTCCGTTCACAGAATTTTTTGCGTAGGACTTAGTCGTCATTGTTTCTGGCTACATGGGTACTGCGTCCATTTTGATGGACTACATCACACTTGACAGAGTAAATCTTTTTTCCTGCCTTGGTCCTCCAATATGTGTCATAATCCTGGATAGTGCACTGTTTACTCGAGCTGCTTTTTCGCACATATTATCAAAGTTTATTCCTTTTATGGAAGCCTCGGGACGATCATCACACCTAGGTATCTTATGGCTGGTTTTGACGTTATATTGTGGCCCCATAATATAATGGTGTTTGCTTCTTTTTTCTCTCGACTGCTTAACAGCACTTACCTCGACTTTTTACTCTTTTCCAATACCGAGCCTTAGAATCTTGTCATACATAATGTGACACAAGATGGGACCTAATACAGATCCTAGTGGAACTCCACCAGATATTTGGTATTGCTTTACGCCATCTTGGTATCGAAAACTAGGCACCGGTTCTCAGAGTAGATAAAAATGAATTATAAACCAAGGCATCATCATTGACCTATGCGACTGCACCCAGTTTACATGCCCTTTGATGATGTTGTACAAGGAAGATATCACCTGGTCATGGAGTACAGTATGGTTCGAAACTAAAGACATTCTAGCTTTTTTCGTAAATCAGGTTAAAGTAATTCTGTGAGCTGGTTATGTTCAAAGTGGAGGATTTATTACCAATGTAAGGCTATCAGCCTTGGAAATAAGTATTTATCAGCAGATCTATAGACTCTATACTTCAGAATCTACCCAGGAATAATTTGGGACCATCAGGATACTGGGTTTTTGGTTAAGTCTTTGCGTTTCTTTAAGAATCCGTGCGTTGTGCTTTCGTTACCTCCTTCTGCGCTAGACTATTAAGGTAGCCTTGTAAGTCTGTCGAAAGGAATAGACCGATTTAATTGTTAGTCTTCTACGTTCAGTAGAAAAACCTTTTTTGTATTCTTTTGTCCGTAAGTCCAAGAAACGTTTCATTATCGACATTTTTATTAAAAGTTGCTGTGGAAATTTTAACTCATGGTCCATAGGTTTTACAAAGAGTCGAAGAGTCTTCTGACTATATGGACCTTAATTGATGAAGATATAGTCTAATACATATGTTGCAACTTCGGGTCAAACATTTCCAACTCCACGAAAATGATTCGTGGAATACCTTAAAAAAGCTTTAGAATAACTTTGTCATGTTCCTGAAAAACGCCAAATCCCAGCTTTATAAATGTTGCACCAATACCAATACCACATGTTAATCATAACTCCCTCCTTTTTACAGCTTCTTGTGGATCAAGTTCCAATTCTGGAAACAATGACACCTCTCGACTTCATGGAGTTTCGTAGCTATCTAGCCCCAGCTTCGGGATTTCAAAGCCTTCAGTTCCGCCTGATTGAAAACAAATTGGGAGTCAAATCGGAACATCGTGTCAAATACAATCAAAGATATTCGGAAGCATTTGGTGCCGATAATCCGGCTATCAAGGCAATTTGTGACTCCGAAAATGAACCGTCCCTACTGGACCTGATTGAAAAATGGTTGGAACGAACTCCAGGTTTGGAAATCGACGGATTTAATTTCTGGCACAAGTTCCAGGGAAGCGTTGAACAGTTCCTGGGAGAAGAAGAACAAAGCGCAAGGGTGAGATCAAAATTTATCTGAAAATTATAAGGTTTTTTGAAATTCCTTTTCGAATGCAGCTCGAGCGGACAGAAAACTCAAGGAACTATCGCTTGATGGACATTGAGAAGCGACGTGAGGTATATCGCAGCATTTTCGATCCTGAGGTTCATAATGCGATGGTGTCACGTGGTGATCGTCGTTTTAGTCACAAGGCTATGCAGGGTGCCATCATGATCACCTTTTACAGAGACGAACCGCGTTTCAGTCAACCTCATCAGCTGTTGACTCTTCTCATGGACATTGATTCGTTGATCACCAAGTGGAGATGTGAGTACTAGTGCTATTGAAGCTGGCTTAGGTACAAATGTCGAATATTTTCAGATAATCACGTGATGATGGTGCAGCGAATGATTGGATCGCAACAATTGGGAACGGGTGGTTCATCTGGTTACCAGTATCTTCGATCAACTCTGAGGTTGGTGATATTTTTTTTAATTTATTTCAGTTGTTGGTGACATTTGTTTCTCTTTTTGGATTTAGCGATCGTTATAAGGTATTTGTGGACTTGTTCAATCTGTCAACATTCTTGATTCCGAGATCAGTGATTCCACCACTAAACGATCATATGAGGGCTAAACTTAAGTGAACATCCGTCAGTTCATATGAAATAAACTTTTTAATTAAATCTTATAGAATAAAGAATTTAGCGTTTTATTTGGTTGCTGGTATCATGGAGCACAGTGAAGATTTTCACATGAAATGCAATGTTTTGGGAGGGTACCTTTACATAATTCGTCAATGCGCAGTCATTGTAATTTTGACTGATTGGATACTGATCTCATCCAACCGCAAGGGAATTGATAAATTTATCAACATGACTAAGTTTTGAAATAAAGGGTTTTTCAACAGGGACACTACAAAAGTAGAGCGACAGGGACAGCAAACGACGCCATATTTCTTGCCGCTCTTTTGATATTTCTCTTCAGTAAGGTTTGCCATTTCATGATGGAAAGATATACAACGAGTCGAAATTATTAAAATTTACTACCGAATTTCGGAGTCAGTGGCCTCAAAGTTAAGAGCGCTACGTGCAATTTATGGTCGACATAATCGTCCTAGCAGTTCAACAACTGAGCGTCTAGTGGAAAAATTTGAATCCACAGGCACAGTACAAAATGTTCCCGTGCCAATGAGACAAAGAAGTGCCCGTAGTGTCGAATATATTGCTGCCCCTGAGGCTTCAGTTGAAGAAAGCCCAAATGTGTCTCTCACATGTCGTTCTCAAGCGTTGGGCATCTCTGCGACGTCGTTATGGCGAATTTTACGAAAAGATCTTGGTCTACATCCTTACAAGATTAAATTGACGCAAGAACTGAAGCCGCTTGACCACCAGAAGCGTCGTATGTTCGTGAATTGGGCTGAGCAACAATGATTCGGATTTTCATCGAAAAATCATCTTCAGCGATGAGGCTCATTTCTGGCTGAATGGCTTCGTCAATAAACAAAATATGCGGTATTGGTCAGACAGCAATCCACACGTTCTCCATGAGTCATCATTGCATCCCGAAAAAATTACGGTTTGGTGTGGCTTATGGGCCGGCGGCGTCATTGGGCCGTACTTCTTCCGTGATGATCAAGACCGGCACGTTTCTGTGAATGGGAATCGCTACCGTTCAATGATAACCGAATATTTTTGGCCCCAATTGGATGATATGGATTTGGAGGACATGTGGTTGCAACAGGACGGCGCCACAAGCCACACAGCGAATGTCACAATCAATTTATTGGAAACCAAGTTTGGAGAACCTGTTATCTCACGAAATGGTCCAGTCGCTTGGCCGCCTCGGTCGTGCGATTTGATGCCGTTAGACTATTTCCTGTGGGGCTACGTCAAGTCTGTGGTCTATGCCAACAAGCCAGCGACGATTGATGAACTTCGTACGAATATGTATCGAACGTGAAATTGCAGCAGTATCGGCCGATTTATGCTTGAAAACCGTCGAAAATTGGGTTCAGCGTCTGGACTTCTGAAAGCGTGTCCGTGGTGGTCATGCAAAAGAAATCGAGTTCCATACAGAATGGCATCGAACGTACTTTCACAGGAATAAAGAATTTCATTGATAACCAAAACCGTTTTTGTTTTATTTAAAAAAAACTTTTGTAGCGCTCTTATTAAAAAAACCCGATATAAAGAAAAATAGCAAGATTCGAAATAATATCTTGCCAGAATGATCTAGGCATGTAATCCAAGGTCTAAAACAAGTATCCGGCCATCTAGCCTTAGGAAAACTCCTTACACACTCCTTATGATCGCGCTGACTTTGATCAAAATCGTTTGAGTAGGTTTTGATAAATTTTGATATTACCAAAACCGTTATATTTCAGGGACCAGTAGTTTTGGTATTTTAAGTAAGTA
This sequence comes from Rhingia campestris, assembly GCA_932526625.1. Classification (NCBI taxonomy): domain Eukaryota; kingdom Metazoa; phylum Arthropoda; class Insecta; order Diptera; family Syrphidae; genus Rhingia; species Rhingia campestris. The sequence continues at coordinate 55,903,003 of OW052182.1, read as the reverse complement.
TGTAAGTAAGTAAGTAAGTAAGTAATTAAAATTGTGAAAACTGCTACCTCGTATATCAAATTTAAACTAAGCAACTGTCGTTTGGCCTCTAGTTGGGGCACAAACCTATAGACAGTCACATTTGGCGCCCCATATGTTTGGGGTTCTCTCTGCATGAGACATTTCCTGTCTTGTATTCACAAATGGCACTCTAGATCATGTGATTAAATAACAATGGATTTCTTTCTATGGGGTTATTTGAAGTCAAAGGTCTATTCCAAAAAAAACCTCAAGCACCCATACATTGAAGACAAACAATTCAACGTTACATCAAATTTGGTGGTATCTCACCAGATCATACTATCCGCTCCTTGAAGTAGTTGTTACTACTTTTTGGAGTGAGGCAGATGGACTGGTGCAACAAGGGTAGGGACAAAAATGAATGATGACACATCCTGGCATAAAAAAATCTGAAGGCAAATTTGTTTCGCGTTCAGATCCCTGGGGGGGTCTATTCCAGAGGGAAGAGCATGCAAGACTTAATCCAATACCAACAGCAATAACAACACCAACATCAACCAATACCAACCTATAAACCAAACTTGCAACTAAATTCTGCAACATTCGAGGTCTAAGACCAATTCTATACACCAACATCTCCAAAAAGAAAGACAACATAACATTTTCCTAACAGCAACACAAGTTAACTCGCCTCTATGGACGAAGCTTATCTTAGGTGACCTGGCTGGTCTTTGTGCATATACAAGATCTAACCTAGCATGCCAGATAGAGGAATCGAGATCCTGGTTATATGGCCTAATGACGAACAATCTCCCACTGTCAGGCTGAACGAACCGTTCAATATTTGCGACGACAGCGAAAACTACCAACCACCCGACCTAAGTGAAGTGAGGACAGCAATATATGAACCTTTCTGCCGAGCGGTATAAAGCCGAAGGAGATGATTTGGTAAATAACAAATATAGTCGGATTAATATATGCCTGAATAATGGAACCTCAGCATCTTTTGCCCGATTCACAAAAAAGGAGACTCCCGAACTGCGCCAACTACAGAGGCATAAGTCTCCTACAAGATGCTATCTGCCGTAATATGTGAACGCCTGGAACCGTTTACCAACAATCTGATAGGCCCTTATCAGTCTAGTTTTAAGCCAGAAAAGTCCACAACATATGAAATCTTCACACTTCGGCAGATCCTAAAAAAAAAGCAAGAAGTCCAAATCGATACCCACCACCTTCTTGCACGATGGCGGGACCTCCTGTTTTATGCCGACTCCGAACGGCTTAGTTGAGATAAGCTATTCTTGACAATTGATACTACTCGGATGATTTGTCAGATCATCACGAGAGGAGGGCCAGTGAAAAATCATTTAGGTGTTGCTACGGCTGGGAATCGAACCCAGACCTCCTGCGCGGCAGTTCATCGCACTAACCATCGCGCCACTGAGCCCCTTTTCACCTAGCATCAGCTAGGTGAAAAGGTTTCATATAATCGCATTGCAGCCACCTCTAACCTGGAAACACCGATTACACCCGTACCGGGTTAAACTTTGAGAAGAGTTTCCAGGTCATAATCCCAGACAGATCGTCATGGGAAAGTAACGAACCATTCTTATACCAATGGCTACAAAACGAATTACGGAGTGTGTGCTCCAGCAGGCTAAGTCTCAGCCTATCTTTCCGTCTTCTTGATCATTGCAGCTTGTTCCAGGCGGAACTTATTGCGATCAATATCTGACTTCTTTTAACATTTTCTCGGACAACCAAGCGGCCATCAAATCAGTCTCAACAAATTCATAGCCAACCCTAGCTTGCCGCTCATCTCTGCAAGAGATGTCAAAGAAGTTTAACATTCACCTATGCTAGGTGCCTGGGCATAGCGACATTCCATCGAACTACTAGCCCAACATGCTAACAGCAAATCAAATCTTAGAGTCTTGACACGAAGTATCAAATGACCAAAGCTGGATCTAAGAAGATCCAAGCGACTGATATCGCTTGACAGACCATACATTAGCGCCACTATAGGTGTCATCACTGGACAATGGACACTGGACACTGTTAAATATTCAGGTACAGAAGCGAAAAGTCTCCTCCGTCTCATTAAAAGCTCAGAATGGTGTGTGCTGGCGAACTACCTGGAAGCCACTCTAACCTAACCTAACCTAACCGTCTCTAACATTAGAAGTCCGAAAGTAAGGATCTCGCAATTCTGTCGATCTATCGGTCCGTTGGTTTCTCGGTCTTTCGGTTTCTAAATCTGTGAATGCATCTGGATGATAAATGGCTGGACGGATTTACTTCAAATTTGATATTCGTCGTTCTTAGGGATCTACGATTTTGATTAAGGTAGGTAGGTGGAAGTGGCCTTTTATGTGCCTTTTTGTTACCACGGCTCGTGTGACCCTTATTATGATTATTGTTGTGGATGTGATACAGGAGGTCTATAGATCTAGCCTGTGAGGTTTAGAAAACGGATAAGATCTTGTATCCTTTTACCCGAGATGTCGCTAATGTTGTCGAAAAATGGTTGGTCTAACGCGAGCAATCTTCCTAGTGCCGTACATTTGCAGATGAAATGGGAGAGGGTTTCTGTCTCATTTGTGTTCCCGCAACTGTGGCATTAAGGGTTGTATGGAATAACTAGTTTGGCATGGTCTCCAATTGGCCAGTGCCCCGTGACAATCGCAGTAATTCTTGCGATATCTGAGCGGGTTCTATTTACCAGATCGTTTGTTCTGTTTTGGCGTAGGAGGGCCATTCCGTCCTCGATACGCCGCAATTTGTTAACCTTCTCCATTTGGAGTCGGCCTTTTTCAGGAAGTATGAGTTTATTTGTCCCTTAACTGTACCAAGCGGCATACGGACCCTTGCCGCAAGTGAGCCGTGAAAAGCTGAGCAATGCCTGGCCAGCTCGTCTGCACGCTCGTTTCCTTCAATGCCACTGTGCCCTGGAATCCAGAGAAGTGTGACCCTGAAGCGTTCGCCAAGGTGGGCAAGTTCGGTCCGGTATTCCTGTATTAGTTTGGAAGATATGGTAGCTGAGTTGATGGCCTTTATGGCTACTTGGCTATCTATGAGAATAGCAATATTTAGCTTTTCCGTAGTGTCAAGCCCCAGTAGCGTGCAAACCTCTCGGATAGCCAGTAGCTCCGCCTGGAATATGCTGGCAAAGCCCGGTAGATGGATGATACTGATATTTTCAGTGATTCCGAGTAGACTCTGGACCCCACGCCACAGCCGTATGTGAGAATTGGACGTATCACTTCTGTGTACACCCACAAGGTAATCTTTGGTTGAAGTCCCCACTTCTTTAAATGGTTTTGCTGCAAGCATAGAAGGCAACACACGCCTTCCGTACTCTATGTTCGATGTTGTGTTTCCAGTTAAGTTTTGGTCAAGTCTGATACCCAGATACCTAGCGCCGGACACTAGTATTACCACGTCATCTGCCTACGCAACAACTTTGATCCGTTCCTCGTCTAGTTTAACTCAAATTTTGTTCAGAACATAACCATAAGCCAGAGAAGAGGGAAGATGACGACACCCTGAGTCGTTCCCCTATGGACAAATTTGGTTAAGTGGCAATATTTCCCAGTGTTGCCTGGATAATTCTTGTTCCGAGCATAAAGACTATCCATTGGCTAATAGATTCCTCTATACCTAGCTCGATAAGAGATTCAAGAATAGCTCCAGTGAGGACTTTGTTGAAAGCTCCCTCTATATCTAAGACGGAGGCTAGAGTGTATTCCTTATAGTGTATGGATTTTTCGACTGTACCTCGTGTAGAGCTGTTTTTGGTGATCTGCCCTTGAGTAAGTGTGCTGTTATTTGGATAGCGAAGATTCTTCTAGAAAACTTCGCATATGGATGTCTAGAACGCGCTCCAGGGTTTTTAGTACAAAGGAGGTTAGACTGATTGGTCTGAAGTCCTTCGTGGTCTCGTGGCCTACCTTCGGTATAAATACCACTTGAGCGCGTTTCCACGAGTAAGGTACGTGGTTTAGTATTAGGCAGCTTCTAAAAATTGTCGCCAGCCATGGCACTGTTAGCTCTCACTTTCTCTGTAGTATTACTGGCGGCATACTGCCAGGTCCCGGAGACTTAAACGGATGAACCTGTTAATAGCCCAGGAAATCTTTTCCTCGGAAATTATTGAATCTCCCGGGTTCCGTACTAGTATCCCTGCATCCGGGAAAGTGTGTGTTTAACAATAGTTCCAGGGTTACCGTAGAGGATTCTGTCCACCCTCCATCTGACTTTCAGAGAAAGGATGGGTTGGAGTGTTCCTAAGACAGAATTTTGCTTAGCCTATCGGAGTCCTTGAGGCCTCTCTTTTGGATGTTTTAAAGGCTTTCTTATACAGACTTAAACAGTTCTTATAAGGCTGCCAGAAGCTGTGTTTGCAGACAGAAGATATTGAAGATCGATCTGGTCATCTATCTGATATTGGAGAGATCTTCATTCCACCACTGGGGAAGGGTTTTTTGCTTCGCTTAACTGGAACATTGCATACGCTTTGTATGCAATCTTCATCGCATTCTTTAAAGTCTGCACTTTTGCCTCCGTTTCTTTGATAGCAAGGGCGTTTGTTTGTTGTGTGATTTTGAGTTTTGTCCGAAGGACTTGTCCAAACTTGTTTCAATCAACTCTCTTGGGTTTTCTAAATGGTTGAATGTTCTTGGCCTCAAAACACAAGTCAGGATCCATCTGTGGTCTGAGAGTGACTCCAGATTGGAAACTCTCCAGTTATCAATCCTAAAGCTATCTTTATTTGTTTTTAATGTAATAACCTGGACTTCTTCCCACCCCCTGCGTGTTTCCGTATTCGAAAAGACGAATGTTGGGGTCGTGTCCGTGTTGCAGATTGACAAATTGGTAGTCAAAAGAAAATCAAAAAGTACCTCACCTCTTTCGTTGTCTTCTGAACTTCCCCATACCGTATATGCGTTGTCGTCGTAGCCCATCAGCATATTATCCGCTTTGTTTGTTGTGGCTATGAGTTTCTGCACCTCCTCTGGCGGTGCTGGTCTGTAATGAGCCATGTAGTTTCAGGTCACGTAAGTGGATTTGGTCACACCCTCTAGTTTGACCACTGTTAGGTCTGAGCTGAGATTGGGACATAAAAAAGCTTTAATATGTTTCTTAGCGAGTACGTATGTTTAAGGCTTACCAGTAGCCTGTTGTTTGTAAAACAGATTGTATTGATTGTCCTGAAGTCCCTTTATGGACGAGTCTCTTACCCACGGCTCCTGGATAATGCCGATGTCCAAGTGTTCCTCCCTTAGAAAAACCATCAGATTATCGGAGGCAAACCTTGCGTGCATCAGGTTAATCTGGATGATTTTCAACATTTTCCTTTGATGGGTTTTTTTCCCCGATCATCAGGTCCTCCAACAGCTTGTCGGTTTGATGATGTCCACATCGTCTTTAGGACCAGATGAGGGGAATATCATAAGCTTGGCACGCCTTATACCAAAGTTTGAAATCTGCCTTCTCGAGAGCCACCAGGGACTCGCTATTAGTCAATAGCAGGAGAGACATCGTGTTTTTGTTGGGTTCCTCTTCCTTGATTACTGACCAGTCATCCATTGGAACAGCCGGGTTGTGGAGTTTAAGACATTGGAGGAGCCTTCCTCTCTCTATCTTCATATTGGGTAACAAAATGCGGGCCCTGTCTCCTTGGGATGTCCTAAGCTGGGATTAGCTTGAGCTTCAAGCCATCCCAGGCGTCGCTAACCATAGCAACGCACTTGCTAAGGAAGTCCTTATAGAATTGGTCATCGCATTTGATCACTTTAACCGTATATCCCCTCACGACCTCGGCGGAGTCAAAGTTCGGGAGATATCCCCCATTGTTCTCAATTAAATGATCTATCACCATGTCGCAAAGTTCGGCCTCAATCTTTTCCCACGCCTCGGCTATGGATTTCCCGTATGAGGAGTTCTCATCCATTAGTGGCATCTGAAGGTGATCTCTGACCACCTCTGTCAGTGATCGTTTCTGGAGGGAACTAACCTACGTGCTTGGCTTGGTTGTGGTTGTGGTTGCAGCACCTGTGGCAACCTTGGTTCTTTAGGTTTGATTAAATTTAACAGGATTAATAACGTTCATATTAAAAAAAATAACTGCATACCCAGATGTTTTCCAAAAACTGTGATCATGGATTCGTGTTATTAGCACAAATTTGAAAAAAAAAATCACAATTCGTTTAAGCCTAAACGCCTTAGTTTTGGCCAATAACGAAAAATCACTATTTTCTGCCGCATGAATGTCTTCAATTATTTTTTTTGTAAATTCCGTATCAAAACTTGTGACATAATTGAAAGTTAGGGCCGCAGCCTTACACCCCTTCCTATTTTTCTCGACACAATCTTTATTAAATTTTACATCTAAGCCAGTTTTAACGAGTTCAAGTAATGATGTTACGCAATTATTCCGAAGGCCTTAAGCCCCCAGTACATTTAAAAAATTGAACCTTTTATTTAAATTTCTTCAAAACAACAAAGTTAAGCTCAGAAGTAAAGACCTTGCACTCACCACAGGGGGTGGTAAAAAAGCAACACCCCCAAATCCAACTGTGAGCGTACCTGCTAAACGTACACTCACTATACCATCCACGACGACCACCCTCTGTGCTAGAGACTGCTGCTGCTGTTTTATGATTGTTGTTGTCTTGCCTCGGCAATTTCAGATGCTTCCGGAGTAAGAAAAAGCTTTTCCCACCTAAATAAATCCAAGCACCACTGGTGGAGCAAAAAAGCCCGCTCTGGAGCTGGAGCTAGAGCTAGAGTGCGCGCCCCAAACACACCCCCTCCGTACTCTCGCACACCTACGAACTTGACACCCTTACACGGCAAACACAACCATCCACAATGCAGTATAATTTTCTCTCTCTCGCACTGTGTGCCTCAGTTGTGAACAAAACGTCGTCTCAAGCAGACCTAACAAGGCGTGCACACGCAGTATACAATCGCTTTCGTGAAAGGTTTCGGTTTCAAGTGCTCTTTAATAAGGCCAAGTTGCAATCTGCCAAAAAAAAGTAACAAACAAAAAAAAACATAACCACCCCCCTTCAGGCCACCCAATGCAGAGCTGAATCCTTAAAAAAAACTTTTTTTTGTTAATTTTTATAAAAAATTCACCTTTTTCGTGGTTTCCTGTTTTGATTTTGAGGTGTTCCCCTATACTGCTCCCTATTGCCCCCGACTGAGTGTTTGAAGTGTGACAGTGAAATATCCGCGCCCCTATCCATTGATCATCCCCATCAGCGTTATGATGATGCACACTGCTGCAGTGGTCATTAGTGGGATGGTTTAAAGTGAAAAAAAAATTGAGTACGTCGGAACCACATAAGAGTGTCCGCACTACATAAATTACCTCTTAATCGAATCGTTAAACAAACACCTCCATCACCTCACCACCACCATTAGCACCACCACCATCGCAACGTTTTTGGGGTGCCCCTAATCGACTGGGAACGTCAGTCGTTTTGGTGGAGCTCATGAACACTTTATCCAGAGCAGGCTCTATGACAATTTGATTGTTGGAGCGGAGCGTTTTCGTAAATGAAACCCAAACGTACAATGTATACACGCTGCTACTGCTACTGCTACTGCTACTATTGGTGCTCTCAAGTGCTTATGTGCGGTCTATAGTCGGGGCTATTCGAATAATTGAAGCGCGCTGTGATAATCGCTGGGTAATAAAAAATCGTAAATCGTGATCAAAATTGCCATCGAAACGAACCACATCCGACGACGACGACGACGACCAAGTTGATGACGATGTCTGCAGCCACGAGGAGTGCTGTTCTGCTGCTCAGCCTGTACGTTGCGTTTATAGGTAAGGTGAAGGATGAACTTTTATGTCGATAATTTCCTCTTCAGGAATAAGGATATGGCATGTGTGAGTGTGGGTTTGTGTTTCCTTTGTGTGGGGGTAGGGGATACAATTTTTTTTTTTTTTAAACGAGATCTGCGATTTAGGGAATTCAAATCACGATGGCACTCGGATGCGACACGTGCACATGGTACACATGAGGATAACACAATTTATTGAAGCATGTATGTGTACGTCATGTTGAGCCGTGACAAGCTGCTTTCGCATGAAAATGAGGGCATTTTCGAGCGTCATTTTGCATATTCAAATGGACTACGGCCACGGTTATATAGAATGGCATTGCCACAAGCTTTTTTCTGCCTTCGAATAGGTATCGTTGCATACTTGTCCTGCTAGGGTGTGGTGTATGTGGATATGGATAGTTTTTGAATTAACTCCGACACTTGGGAAGTACTCGACAACATGGGCATGACACCTGTAGGTGCATTTCAGTTTATGGGTCAATCTGTTATACACGCATGTTAACAACAGCGTTTTATGAGTATATCTGAAGGATAATGAATTTTGTATTAAGTCTTTATAAAGTGGGGTCAACTTATAAGAACAGTAGACAAGAAATTTATATTGTTATGCAGGATTAACCAATCGATGTCGATTGTCGTCCGTGATATGCAACCACTTCATGCTGATGATCCTTCAAATGGTTCTCACTATGTTTCAGATTGTGTCAGATGAAAAGGAGCAATCAGGAAATCAATCACAATTCATATACACAACGGTGGCGAAAAGACAACAATACAGTAATGACACTGCAAGGCAAAAAAGATGCTGAAGAATGCGTTGAGCTCATTTTTTTTAAATTTTTCTCAGGCGAGGTAGGTCGTCCTGAGTTTTCCTGCAGAAATTTATTGATTCTGCTTACTTAGGTGGAAACACGTATTTTTGAAGTTCGTTTTTATTCTGCCTTCTGTAACAAAATAAGTTTTCGTATTGTGTTGTTCGTGTCGTTTTGAGATTTACTTGAGCTGCAACTGAATGTTTTGTAGGTCGTTGAAATGTAAAAAGTCGAGGGGTGATTCCTCTATGCTCCACTGAACATCTACGATTACTAGGAATCAAGAGACATGTCTCCTAAAAGACTTTGCTGAGCCAAAAATTGGAAATTTGAAGTAGGTGAAAGGCTGTTCATAAGGCTGGTCTTTGGATAGAGTCCAATAAGTTCCGGTTAAGTTTGGACCCGAACTCTAAACATGAGAACAGTATAAAAACCTGCCCGTACTTGGATTTTATAGAGATGACAGCGCTCTAAAATACTGTTGTGGACAATCACCATTCGGGTGACAAAAGTAGCTAAAAATAACAAAATTACACCACAGCAGCACACATAACCTCAAACACAACTTACCTCCTCAAATTGTTGTAACAAGGTGGGAATTCGCACGATCGCAGATCATGTGCGACAAACAAAATGGAACAAACAACAAAATGTTTTTCGCCGCAAGTTAAGGTTGACTGAAGACGTGAGGAGGAAAAGTCCGAATTTTCAGAGGACGCATTCAGGTAAAAGAGGCCGTAGGCAGACGTTTTTCTGGTGGAATTTCGTAAATGGAATTCAGGTCTGCTCACAAAGCGTTGGTGGGAACATGTTTTTACCAAAATCTAGACGTATGGCACATCGTTGAAGAGGGCATTTCCCCAGGAGTACGGGGAAAATGCTTAACTTGCCGATATATGAGCCAGGTAGAAAAGCCAAGCATAGCGATTGGGTTTCAATTGGAAAATACGTCAAAACCGTTCCAGATTTGTCAATGGAGACTGAAAGACCCCTGAAAAAACAGGGAGGACTATAAAAGGAAGAGGTCAAGTAAGGAAGAGGGAACTTTTGTACGTCTTCCCCTTTTTCACCAGATTTCTTATGTATCGTTTTGACACATAAATTAGCTGGGTTGCAAACAAATGTTTGTGAAACAACGAATGTGTGTATCTAGTTGGACCATGGTGATCAATTTATCTGTCAAAATCCTGGATTAGCTTGTAGGCAAAACGTTAAGTCCTGGAAGGTTTCCTATCTCTTCTTTACCTGATCTCTGATAAAAAGCCGACCAAATGACGACCGATCCTATTCGGAACTCCGCTTAACAGCGCAACGATAGTTGCAAATCCTTCTTTTAATAAAATCAAACCTTCTCGGGAACCCTAATTTTAAAAATCGTTTTTTGTTTGTTTCCTGTTTGCTCCATTTTAGTCTCTGTTTGGCTCTCCTGTAGACGAGAAATACAACAATACCAACAGATGTTTGTTGACGCGGTCCTCAAATTGTTGAACATTGTATATTAGTCCCTTAGTATACATACCTCTTTAGGATGTTAGCTCATCACTTTATCTTGATCTACGAAAAGGATTTTGGTACTGCGCTGTTCGTATTGCTGTTAATTGAACTCTATTCTATCTAAGCGCTGCAACTGTCTGTCATGCAGACTATTAAATACAACACATTATGGGATAATTTCGACAAGTTTTTCTGAAAACCCTAAGGCAGGTCATTTTCTAAACAGTCTTTCAGTAGGAACGTTTTAAATTGGATAAATAATGGCGGCCATGTTGTTAAAGCAACATCTGTCAAATTTCTTTAAAATTTTTCACTTGTGTATGCCAAATCAACTTAACATTTTGACAACTTAAATTAAATTGATTTCCAAGATCATTACTTTGTTCGGTTCCGCACATCAATTGGTTCTATAGGCTTCGCCACAAATGTCCTGCCGAGGTCATACGTCGTCTAAAGAACTTGATTTTCTGCTAGTCAACTTGATCATTTTGCATCATGACATTGATCTGCGCCGGTATAAAATCTAACTGACTCATGAACATATGATAAAAGACCATAAGCAACGCCAATTGTTCTTTGATTGGGCTCTAGGGCAGTTTGAAGTAGACCCGAATTTCGTCTCCACCTTAGAGGCCCATTTTTGAATGAATAAATGTGTGGAAAAGCAACATTGTCAGATTTGGGATGAGACCAATAGTGGATGGCCATATAGTGTCACAAACCGGATTCTGCATTCATTTATGTCTGTGAAAATATATAACGGGTGATTTTTTAAGAGGTTTAGAACTTTTTTTAAAAAAAAAATATCGGCCGGTATCTCACGAATGAATGCATGGATGTTGGCTTCCAGTGCGTCAATCGAAGCGGGCTTGTCCCTACAGACATTAGCCTTGACATACCCCCACAAAAAATAATCTAATGGTGTCAAATCGCACGATTTGGCGGCCAATTGACCGGCCCGAAACGTGAAATTAACTGTTCACCAAACTCGCCTCGCAATTGCGCCATTGTTTCGCGTGCTGTGTGGCATGTGGCACCGTCTTGTTGAAACCACATATCATGCAAGTCAAGAACTTCCATTTCGGGCAAAAAAAAGTTTGTTATCATCGCTCGGTAGCGTTCACCATTGACAGTAACGCTGCGATTCGCATCATCTTTGAAGAAATATGGCCCAATAATGCCGCCGGCCCATAAACCGCACCAAACAGTGGCTTTTTCGGGATGCATTGGTAGCTGTTGCAATGCTTCTGGCTGATCTTCACTCCAAATGCGGCAATTTTGCTTATTTACGTACCCATTCAACCAAAAATGAGCCTCATCGCTGAACACAATTTTTCGATAAAAAAGCGGATCCTCGGCCAGCTTTCCAAGAGCCCATTCACCAAAAATTCGGCGTTGTGGTAGGTCGGCTGGCTTTAGTTCTTGCACCAGCTGTATCTTAAAAGGCTTTACGCCCAAATCCTTCCGCAAAATTTTCCACGTAGTGCTGTAACAAAGGCCTAACTGCTGGGAACGGCGCCGAATCGACATTTCGCGGTCTTCTGTCACACTAGCTGATACGGCCGCAATATTTTCTTCACTACGCACAGTACGTAAACTTGTTGGTGGTTTAATGTCCAACAAAGTAAATTTGGTGCGAAATTTGGTCACAATCTTCCGAATAGACTGCTCAGAAGGTCGAGAATGCCGATCATAAAATGGAAGCAGCGCGCGATGAACATTTCGAACCGAGCACGAATTTTGATAGTAAAATTCAATAATTTGCAAGCGTTGTTCATTTGTAAGACGATCCATGGTTAAATTGCAAACCAAACTGAAGCTGTTTGACAGTGACACAAGGTACTAAACACACGTCAGCTGTCAAAACCAGTGTTGCCAAAACCAAACCAGCTAAAATATCACCCGTTATTTGCCACAATGAATGGAACGCGAACACCGAGCATCAAATTCTAGAATCTTCACATGACAGTGTTATACTTTTAATTATTTGTCAGACTTTCGCAAGAGGAAGAGATTAAATGGATCACGAGTTGGTGTGGGTTTTGATCTGGGACAATCATCGGTCTAAACATATAGTTCCAACAAAATGGTCCCATATACTGCAAAGATTTTGGAAATTCTGCACAATTATTCTGGGGCATGCATAACTCCAACGGGCCACAACAACTATTTTTTATAAACTTTTATCATGTTATGCGATGCTATAGCGCTCCAGGACCGATCTGAGAGATAGATTAGAGAGAAGGTTATTGACTCTGCTCTTGAACTGTTGTAAATTGTATAAAGGTGATAATACGTGTTCTGAAAGTTTGTTCCAAAGTTTGGTTCATGTCGTTGTTAAATGGGCAGTGTGTCTGTGAGCTGAAACTGCGTGCCTTGTCGGTCGTTGAAATGCAACGAGTCTAGGGATGATTTCTTTGAGCTCCTACGAAATTCTGCAAGTCTTTGCTGTGCCAAAGGTTTCAACTTTGAAGTGGGAAAGAATCATTTATAAGGCGGATTACAAATCTTCGGTTAGAGTCCTGTAAGTTCAGAGTAGGTATGTTCTGGGGCCCGGAACATTCCGGAGGACTAATAACTGGGTAATGAGAATATCCACCACCTAACAACGAACGTATAATATCGTGATCAAATTTAATGTTGAAGGACTGTAATCGCCAAGCCCTTTGGAACACGCGTATTATTTAACGTCTCTAATAAAACAATGCAACCAACATCTACTGTCGAAGAACAATGACAACAATGTCAACAACCACTTCGCGCCCACCAGAAAGAAACCCTTTAATGAAGATGCCGACAGATGCTAAGCTGCAAGTGAAGACGAGAGCTTCCATCGAACTCTTTAGGCAAAGAAGAAGGGAAGAACACCTACATTTCAGAAAGAAGAAAATAGAGCAAGACAAGTGCGCTATCGCGGATATAGACAGGTGCCACTTCAGGAATAATGGTCGCAAGTTTTGACAAAGTGTACAACGTCAAAGCCAAGGATACAAGGCTCGAACAGAATCCTGTCGAGATGAACAAGGAAATATCGTAGTTGAGACACGATGCTGAGGATATGGAAGAACCACTTCTGCAGACTATTAAACGGCGATGACCAACAACATTCCGCTGTCAGGCAGAACGAACCATTTAATATTGGCAACGGCAGCGAAAACTGCCAACCACCAGACCTAAGTGAAGTAAGGATAGCAATATCTAAACTCAAGCTTAATAAGGCTGCCGGAAATGACGGCCTTCCCGCTGAGCTTTATAAGGCCGGCGGAGATGACTTGGTAAGTAACATCCACCAACTCATAAGCCAAATGTGGTCGGATGAAAGTATGTCTGAAGAATGGAACCTCACCATCGTTTACCAGATCCACAAAAAAGGAGACCCTCTGAACTGCGCTAACTACAGAGGCATAAATATCCTCAACATCGCCTACAAGATCCCATCTGCCGTAATATGTGAACGCCTGAAATCGTTCACCAGCAACCTGATCGGCCCTTATCAGTGTGGTCTAAGGCCAGGAAAGTCAACAACCGATCAAATTTTCACACTTCGGCAGATCCTGGAAAAAACTCAAGAAGTCCAAATCGATACCCACCACCTATTCATCGATTTCAAAGCCGCATACGACAGCATTTATAGAGACGGACTATACAGAGCCGTGTCTAGTTTTGGTATACCGCCCAAACTTGTCCGTTTTTGCAGGATGAAGATGGGGAATCCTCGCTGCTCCATCAGGGTCACTGACACATTCGATACCAAAAAAGGATTAAGGCAAGGCGATGCGCTGTCATGTTATTTCTACAATTTGATTCTTGAGAGGATTGTGCAAAACTCCCTAGCCAACATCAGAGGCACAATTTTCCAAAAATCATTGCAACTGCTAGCATACGCGTACGACATTGACATCTTTGGTAGGACTCAACGTGATGTCATAGCCACGTTTGTTAGTATAGAGAAGGATTCGTCATTTAGCAGTAAATGAGCGTAAGACTAGGTATATGCTGTCAACACGAAAGGACGCACAACAGAAAGCTAAGAAGGCAATTTAGTAGTAAAGCCCTTACTCGAACTACTAAGGAGATCCTATATAAGACCCTGATCATCTCAGTCCTGTTCTACGGAGTTGAAGCATGGACCGTATCATAAGCGGATGAAGAAATCCTTGGTCGATTCGAGAGAAAAATTCTTCGAAAAATCTTCGGACGAACTGTACAGCGACATACCCCTGGTCAAAAAACTTCGCATTGGACGTTGAAGATGGCCAGGACATGTAGAACGAATGGACACCAATACTACGGCTCGCAGAGTCTTCGATTCCCAGCCATACGTCGGAAGAGTAGAGGAAGACCTCACCTTAAGTGGCGCGCACAGGTAGAAACCATCAACCAACTTGGAGTGCATAACTGGAGTTAGCTAAGGACCGGGTTAATTGGAGAAGCATCGGACTGTAGCGCCACTTAAGTAAGTTAGTGATCTTAGGCACTCGGGTGTGTTGCTTACAGTCCAGGAACATCAATTCGGCACCGGAGGCAATGAGTGGGCATTTCGAGAAGTTCTCTGCAGCGAATTCTCACGAAAGACTTGAAATTTTATGCTTACAAAGTTCAATTGACCCAAGAATTGAAGACTATTGACCATGCAGCACGAAGAGTGTTCGTTGAATGGATTTTGGAACAATAAAAAGCGGATTTTTCGAACAAAATCACCTTCAGTGATGAAGCTCATTTTTTATCTTGATGGCTTCGTTAATCGTCAAAAAACGAAGGTTCAGAAAACCTACGAGTAATTGTTGAGAAACAAATGCATCCACAACGCGTGACTGTTTGTTGCGGATTTCGGACTGGAGGCATTATCGGACCATTCTTCTTTGAAAATGCGGCTGGTCAAGACTCAATAACAATTAATTGGGACATGATACCCCAGTTTTTAGAGCCTCAATTACAAGATATGGATGTGACCAACATCTGATTTCAACAAGACAGTGCCACATGCCATACAGCCATAGAAACACTTCAATTGCTGCATCAGTTCATTCCTAATAGAGTAATCGGTCTTTTTGTTACCGGAATTGGCCATCCAGGTCTTGCGATTTAACGTCATTGGGGTTGCTTTGGGGTGTTTTGAAGTCAAAGGTCTATGCAAACAAGCCCACGAATGCCAACGCCTTAAAAGAGGAAATTGGGCGGTGATTTAATGAACATCAGCCACATTTATACGAAACGGTCATAGAAAATTTCAATAAAATAGCACGTACTTGCCAGCAACGCCGTTGCGGCCATTGAATATCTGATGTGCTATTCCATTCATAACCCCAAACTGTAAACTCTATAAATCAATTAAAAAATTAAGCTTTTTAATTAAAAATCTGTATTTTCAATAAAAATTACATTTTGCGAGAAAAATGGGACACGCTTTATTTTGTTCGATTTTGAGATGATCTGTATTTGCTCAGCTGTGATTCCACCCCACCATCCTCTTAGTATCTGTACTGGTCGTCTAGCTATGGATTCTCGGAACATCCTCTGTCAATGCTAAAAACGGAAGAGATTAACAACATAGGCCCTCACTTTATAAATAATCACCGCTATAACAAATTCACTTTTTATCACTTCTGAAACTTTTATTGCCCAGCCTCAACTCGACTCTTTGTATTTTTTTGTTGTTTCTGAACATCCGGCAACACTTGTATGGCAGCATATTAAACAACACTTGCACACAACGACAATTTGTGTGTGTTAACGGTTTACCGCAATAGTTTTGTGGGAGAAAATTAAATTAGGCTAGAGGGATCATTGACGGTGGCATACCAACCAAGAACACGCGATTTTTTCGAACCAGAAAAAAAAAACAAATAAAGCACATTCCCGAATACATAGATACATATGCCCAGCGGTATATGACACTTAATGTATCGTTAACAATTTAGGGGCTATTCTCGTTTGGTGTTGAATTCGCATGTCTGCTTTAAAGCAGCGCGAAATGGGTCACTTCCTCAATGCGTCCTCCCATTCCACTCCCACTGACAGGGTTTAGTTTGTTTGTTTGTCTTGTGCATATATGCATTGTAAGTGGATATACTTGCTCCAGATTTGACAACAACGAATCTAGACCTCGATTACCTTCATCCCATTCGTATAAAAATCAAACTAGTGTGGACAAAGCACTCAAGTGACGTAGCCTAGCAGGTGGCACTCAGAAGATGCAGTTGCTCTCCGAACTCAATGCGCAGGTACATCCCTTAGAGACGGCTTTCAAAAAAGTTCTTCTTCGCGGCTGATGACAGGACAGCCCCGTGCTCTTAAATGTGCAACTACTGCACTGCACAAGTGGATGAAAGACATTCGCTTTAAACAGGAATACATCCAGTGACTGCTAATCGAAGGTCAGTCGTTTTAAGGGATGATGATGGTGATGGCGTGCGTCTTTAATAATTTATGACCACAAAGTGTGTCGCCACATAAAAGCACGCACTGTGAGTTCACCTCTGATTTGTGTGTACCTACCCTATACTGGGAGGGTAGGGCAGGTTTTATCTAGCTCTACCAAGCTTGTTCACGTGTATTGTCTCAATGGAAAAGTTTCAGGTGAATCGGATTTCCGCAGGAAGTAATAGACCGTGTGGAATTATACATGCATGAGGCCAATTAATGTTCGATTGGTTTATGAGATGCGCTTTTGTGTTGAACTTTGCAAGGTGTGACGGGAATGACAATGGCAAAGTGGGATTTTTTTTCTTGCTTGGTGGAGATTGGATGCAGGGCAAACATTTCCAGTTTTTTTTTTGTCCCATGAGGGCGGTCATTTTGATTGAATTATCATATAAGTTTTGATGGCAAGGACAATTGTAACTTTAGGGCTGTTTGATGTAGAAAACATAATCCCGGGCTTTTTGACAGATTTTTCAAGTGACGTTCAGAATCAGAGTTAAATGTTCAGACTCTACTTTTCGTCCTTCAAATTGATATTCAAACTCAAAATTATTGGGATAGAGTTTTTCAAGGCACATTGAAATAATATAGGTCCTATTCACAATTTTTAAGGGTTTACTTATTTAAGTTATGCCGAAATGAACCCAGGCTTTAGCAAACGTCTCACCTTATTTGACCTGGTCCGTATACAACTGCTTTCAATTGACCACTTCCTATACTGAACGGACCATCTGCATGTGTTGCCAGCATAAAAGTTCCAATGTTCGTCATAGTCATTCGTCATCTACAGATCCTGTACAAGCAAATGAAAGATTTTCCGAAGGATTTTTCTACAAATATGAATATTCACGTGGCAATACATTCCGGGATGAGCCTGAGCCTCAACCAATAAGGCTCTCTAATTAGCCCAATCCATAGCTAATTGCCTCCAGTTACGCACTTTAAGTTTGTTAAGGTCGGTTTCTACTTAAGCGCGCCACTTAAGGTGAGGTCTTCCTCTACTGCGTCCGAAGTCCTGTGGGAATCGATAACACTGAGGGCCGGAGTATTGGTTTTCTCGCTCGAAATGCCGTAACCATCTTAAACGTTTTAGTGTGGAGTTTTTTGAGCTGGTCTATGTTTCAGTACAGCTCGTAAGATTCTTGGTAGCAAGAAGATTTTAGAAAAATTTAACGATCAAAGTGACCAAGGATTTCTTTGTTTGCTTTTTACAAGCTCCATGCTTCAGCGCCGTAGACCAGGAGTGGGATGATCAGAGTTTTCTACAGAATCTCCTTAGTAGTTCGATTGAGCCCAAAGAAACAGAAGAGATGTTTTTCTACGCTAGCAAAAGCACTGCATTAGCTTATCCATCCTACTCCTCAGGACTCTTTCCGAGTAGATGGAAAACTGCATTTGTCAAGCCTGTACCAAAAAAAGGCGAATCTTCTTCTCTCTCCAACTACCGTCCAATTGAACTTACGTCCCTTCTTTCCAGGGTCATGGAAACGCTGATAAATCGTAAGCTTATGAAATATCCTGAAACACGAAAACTTTTTAATGACCGGCAGTATGGTTTTCGCAGCAACAGGTCTACTGGTGATTTGATGACATATCTCACCGAAAAGTGGAACCAATCAATCAACCATGGTGGCGAAAGCAAAATTGTTGCACTTGATATTTCAAAGGCATTTGACAGGGTTTGACAGAAGCGTGCATTTGAAATCGATGAAAAACTTCTTCTATGGATTAGAAATTATCTTTCGAAACGTTCAATTCAAGTTGTTTTGGACGATTTCAAGTCTGCAACTCACCAAATAAATGCAGGTGTCCCTCAAGGTTCAGTTTTTCTCGGACTCTCAGCTTCTCATATTCGTTTTCAGTTCCACTTCCCTTATCATCGCACGTTGACTCGAAACGTCAAAATATGTTAAGCTCATTGAATTCCGACCTTGATCTACCAATGATATCAATATCGTCGGCATATGCTAATAATTGCACCGATTTTTCGAATATTGTTCCTCTGGTGTTGGCTCGGGAGTTTTGCAAAATCCTCTCAAGAGTCAAATTGAAGAAATCACATGACAGCGCATCGCCTTGCCTAAATCCTTTGTCGGTATCGAATGTGTCAGTGAGGTCGTTTTCGACCCTGATAGAGCAGCGAGAATTCTCCATCGTCATCCTACACGGACGAGTTTGGGCGATATACCAAAACTAGACATGGCTCTGTATAGTTCGTCTCTGTAAATGCTGTCGTATGCGGCTTTGAAATCGATAAATAGGTGATTGGTATCGATTTAGACTTCTTTCCAGGATCTGCCAAAGATTTGATCACTTGCGGACTTTCCTGGCCTAAAACCACACGGATAAGGGCCGATCAGGTTGTTGGTAAACGGTTTCAGGCATTCACAATTACGGCAGATAGGATCTTGTAGACGATGTTGTGGAGACTTATGCCTCTGTATTTGGCGCAGTTCAGAGGGTCTCTCTCTCTCTTTGTGGATCTAGCAAACGATGCTGACGTTCCATTCTTCAGGGATATTTTCATCCGACCAGGTTTAGCTTATGAGTTGGTAGATGTTACTTACCAAGGGCGTCATTTTCGGCTGCCTTGATAAGCATGAGTTTAGATATTGCTATCCTCAATTCACTTAGGTAGGTTGGCAGTTTTCGCTGCCGTTGCCAATATTAAATGGTTCGTTCTGCCTGACAGCGGAATGTTGTTCGTCATCGCCGTTTAACTGTCTGCAGAAGTGTATCTTCCATATCCTCAGCATCGACTGTGTGTCAACTATGACATTTCCTTGTTCATCTCGACAGGATTCTGTTCGAGCCTTCTATCCTTGGCTTTGACGTTTTACACTTTGGTAAAATGTTCGAACATCGTTCCAGCAGTTGCACATCTCTATATCCTCGATCGCGCGTTTTTCTTGCTCTTTTTACTTCTTTCTGAAAAGCCGGTGTTCTTCACTTCTTCTCTGCCTATAGAGCTCAATGGCAGCTCTCCCCTTCAACTGCAGCTTAGCCTTGTTGTCCTCATTCTTCGCTGCGAGCATCTTTTTTCTCCGTCGGAGCATGAGCGCATATATGGCTTATGTTGGCTAATGTGGCTTTGATGCGAATTGTTACAATGCGTTCGCTAATGTCTTGGAAACATAAGACCTCTTGCCTAAGTCTGGCACTTATAGCAAATCCGCATCTGAATAGTCACTGTTTCTGCTCACTTTAACACGGGTCGTAGTAGATATCACAATTTTCCTCTCTTTTTGCCCGGCCAATCCCATCGTATTTCCTTGATGGTAGTAATGTCTGCTTTATAGCATCTTAGGACTTAAGCTAGATGTTCGACTGCATCTCTCCTGCTTAATGTTCACACATTCCAGGTGCAGATATGAACGACTGTAGGTGGTTGGCCTTTTTAGTTTAGCTTGGTCGTCAACAATAAAATCCTTCCTTTCTGAGGGTCTTTGTTGCTCTGTTACATTTTTTTTAAGTGGGTGTACACTCCCATCCTGAAGGAACAGCTTTAAATTATCATATGCCCCTAGGACACGGAGCCAACGGTATCCACTACTGGATTGAGCACTGCCGTTGGCCTTTCGGCTCTTCCGCCGCCATCTCTGTTCAAAGGGCCTGATTAACCCTTGATATTCTTAAATGACCTGTTGTCTGAATATGTCGAAGCAGCTCATCTAGGTTTTTCACTTTGTCCATCCTTACTGAGTATACTGCACCGATGATTCCATCTTGAGAATTCTTTCGCCGCCATATTGGAAATGGACTGTGTGCTTATTGTATGGACGCAACTTCCCCTAGCTCTCATCTGCTGCCGCCAAGACTTTACACATGAATTGAGACCCTATCTACGGTCAAGATAATAGGCACTTATCGATCTCGCATTGCTTATCATTTGACATTTAAATTGATAAATATCTCGCCATGCCTTGATGTACCTTTTACGACAATTTGTTCCAGACCAATTAAATGGAATTTTAAAGATGTAAAAAAAAACCTTTTCATTATAGTTTTCAAACGGTATGAATAATTAATCCAAATTGACAAACAGTAACTTCGATGCTCTTGCCCTTCTTCATGTATGGTGAAGACAACCACAAATTACCGCTATGATTGAACAGCACATATTACTTAAGAATTCGTCCTTTTCACTGCCATCACAAGAGCATAGCTAATTGACCTAATTAATGCCTTTCCCTCCTTAATCAAACACATAAATCAATTGAATAATAAATTGGTTAGCATAACGTTACGAGCATTACATCTGCCGCATCCTCAGCCTCATCAACTTCGAGTCCTCAATTTTCTTCTTTTTACCAAAAGAATCCATTTCGCTAATCAAAACTCCCTCACTGACAAACTGCTCAATTAATCGGATTGATATCCTGATAGTGTGCGTATCTCATATTATACCACCCTAGAGCCAAGCTCTAGTTGACAATTACCTAGAAGCTTCTCATTCCTTGGGAAGAGGTATTAGATATTTATGTGCTTCCTGACAATCTCAGAGATACAGATTGTCTAACTAAATTGCATTGTGATGAATGCTATGTATTTGCACATCTGACAAACATTCGGGCCGATATCACCAGTCACCAGCCTCCACCCAGCAAGCTTGAAAATTGCCTCATCCTTCCGCATAGCTTTGAAGTTTGTAATGGATGAACCTGGAGGAAGAAGAAGGGCCTGCTGATGGTTGTTCGTGTATGCAATATTGATTTTATGATCGAAACAGACTCACAGTTCGCATTCCATTTATCGTTGTAGATGCGGATAAATTGTATTTCCCTGGGAAGGAGTAAGTTCATCCATTTGTCAAAAAAATTGATAGTATGTGCAATATTGAAACGCATCCTAGGAATGGTAGGTATTTGGACTTGCAAAAATAAATATAAAATTATTCCCAAGGTCCTTTTTTCGATTTGCAATTTAGAGGTTATTTGAGTTTTTATTGAATGCAATAAGCTGACGACTTGCAGGCGGTATTTTTTTGTAAATGGGGAGGTAGGCGGAAAGATTGCAAGGTTGGATTCGAAATATTGGTACAACAGACTGTAAATTGTGTTTAATGTACTAACTCTAGGTATTAATAAATGTTGCAATAAAAAATTAAGCAATGAAGTTGGACAAGTCAAGGCATTTAACAGCCTTTAGGTGGTTAAACTTATTGTTAATAAAAATCGCAAATATATGTTTGCAAACCTATTTTTGTTTTGTGGATATTGACGAAAGTGGGTAGACACTGAGCGGTGCCAAATTGTCTACACCCATCCATTGTGATTATTTTTACCTAAACAAGAATACTGGTCTCTTTCGACCCGATATTACGTGCTAAACTTATTAGTGCTAGAGTTAAACAAAAAGTAATAAAACTTTAACTTACCCTTTGTCAGAATGCCCTGCTATGCTATAGTTGTAAAAATGAAATATCTGGCAAATGAAACCTAGCTGCCTTCATTAGTGAGTGCGAAATTATTTTTTTTTTGCCACAAAGAAGAGCACCCCCTGCTTAACGACTAATTTGAGTGACAAATTTGAGAAGCTTTTATTTATTTATTTATTTCTACCATATGTATATATATTTGCAGATTATTTTGACTTAGTACTAAAAAATTGTTTAATTCTGAAAAAAAAAATAATTAAACTTAATAATCTATATATATAAAAATGGATCTTGGTTTGTTCGGATGCTTAAAACTCGAAAACGACTGGACCAAATTGGATACTTCCTTCTGCGGATTTGTTCGTAATTGCTCCGCGAAGGTTTAGGAAAAAAGAAAAATTGAAAAATTCTCAACAGGTGGAGCTGTAGGCGGTCATTACATTTGATAATGGCAAAACAACGTTTGACGGGCCAGCTTGTTGATGATAAAATATAAATAATTCTTAAAGAACTCTATAATCATAGAGACAAATTAATTTAAAAAAAACTCTTCTAAGAGTATAGACTTAGCGATGGATTGTTAGTATTTGGGATTTGAAATTGTTAAGTTAAAAGATATGGAAAGTTCTTTTTTAAAAGCTAATCTACTATTTGAAAAGTCACGCTCATCAGAACTGCACATTTCGTTGAAGTATATGTGATACACCTTGATATTGGTTCATTTTGACAATGAGCTGTCCTGTGCCTATTTGCTATAAACATATCTTTTGGGCAAGGATGTCTCAAAGGTACATAGATGTTAAGACTGGCTAACAATTCGGATGAATTTATCTGAGAACAAATAATATCCCCATGAACATAACGCCTGCTAGCTTCCTTCGAGAAGAAAGAGTTTGCAAGCCAAGTAATAAACATCGAGCTGTATAATTGGGTAGTTCCTCATACCAGTTTAATTTCTTAATTGCATACCTGGTTAAAATTTTCTGTACTCGCTCGATTCAATCTATGTGCGTTTTCTGGTAAGGAGACCAAACAATCGAAGCATATTCCATAATTGATCTAACTAAAGAACAATAAATTGATATTAATGTACATATAAGGGTCCTTGAAATCAAAGGAAATTCTTTTCAAGAAACCTAGTAATGAATTCTCCCTTGATAGTGTTACATCATAATGTGAAGTGAACGTAAATTTGTTATCAAATCGAATGCCGAGATCAGATATTTCATTAACTCGTTCCAAAACAGTTTCATTGCCTGCATAAGTGAACATAATATCATCTAACTGCCGTGAAGCAGTAAACATTTTGCACTTTAGAATTTAGTTACACCAGCGAAACGCTGTTCGTGCAAAGAGATGAACTCCTGGACATCTTCGTATCACTGAAAAATAAAAAGTCGGCGGGAGAGGACGGTGTCCCAAACGTCGTATTGAGACACCTGCCAATAGAAGCAGTCGGTATTTTCACCACCCTGTTTAACAATGCACTGAATAATGCACATTATCCGGTGCAATGGAAAACGGCTGTGGTACATCCTATCCCTAAAAAGGCTTGTCCTTGACAAAACAAACCCAGCTAATCTTCGGTCAATAAGCCTTCTGCCGAATGTAAGCAAGGTTTTCGAAAAGATAGTCAATAGAGCTCCGTTTAAGTGGGTCGAGAAAAACAAGATTATTCCGGAAAATCAGTTTGGTTTTAGAGCGAGGCATGACACCATTCATGCCGCGTCGAAACTAGTATCCGACATTCAATGGAATAAGTCCAAAAAGTGCACAGGGGACTGTCTGGTTGACTTTGAGAAGGCCTTCGACACCGTATGGTTAGAGGGGCTTTTCTACAAGCTGTCCAGACTGGGCATGCGTAAACCCATGCTATATATGATATATGAAATGCTTATGGGAAAGAAGTTCGTTGTAAAATGTGGCAACGTAACTTGGAGTAAAGTCTTTGAAATTAAAAACGGTTTACAACAGGGGGCGGTGATATTGTTATATATATATTGTTATATTGATATTGTTGAACATTTATACAAGTGATCTTGTAGGTTCTCTCAGACACGCTATAGCGTACGCAGATGATCTAGTGGCGTACAGATCAGGTCCGAAAATCGAGGTCAACAACACACTTTTGCAGCGTGACTTCGATCACATTAAGGGATATTGCGAGGATTGGAAATTGAGGATCAATTTCCAAAAAAACCGAAATAATTCTGTTCAGGACCCCACTGCAGAGGGCTTCTTACGATACCAGAAAAAAACTGGAAAAAATTGTGTATCATTGGACAGCATGGACGGCCGTTGGCGGGAAGAAGTGAAGTCAAATACCTTGGCATCTGGCTTGACAAGTTTCTGTATTTTAATAAAAATGTGGATGCTTGTCTCGCCAGGGCTAGGGGCGCTTATGCTCTGACAAGAAGATTGTTTCATAGCAGCCAAATTGATTCAAGGGTGAAAGAAATTTGCTACATGGCCCTCATAAGACCGATCATCGCTTACGGTTGTCCCGTATCACCATCATACATGGAAAGGATACGGCTGTTTGAGAGGCGTTGTCTCCGATCCTGCTTAGGATTGTACCGAACGCCGGACTCCGAGTACATAAAATATTATCGCAACGAGGTTCTATACAATGGGGCTCGGTTGTATAGAGTTGACAATTTCCAAATTAAGGTGATTCGAAGGCACGCTGCAAGGGCGATGAGTAGCAACAACAGCCTGATCTTCGGGGCTTATTACCCCAATGAAACATACATGGAGAGTACGCTCGTGTCTGGCTTTATTCCACCAGAGGCATTTATTTATATAGACTCGTTAGGGTTAGTACAGGAGAGGAACGGTATCCCGGTTTTATACCACCGCTACCGTGACGCGCGTGACAAGCGGCTAATCCGTGACGGGTATGTCGATAATGCTCCGGAGTTCCTCCGCTTTAGCACTTCGGTATCGGATCGCGATAGGACTGATGCTGAAAAGCAGCAAACGGAATTCTGGTGGCTATATGAGGAGGGTGATTCTGCACTTCTTCAGGACTTTGCGGACTTTTAGTCCCCTCCTTAATTAAGCCTGTAATATTAGGTAAAAGGTCTGGGGGGGGGCATGTACGCCATATTGGCGAACAATATGGCTGAAAGCATGCTGCCTGGGGACCGAAAGACTCGCTCAGGATGGCGACCCCTCGGGGCATATGCAACAAGTGATCGCCACCCCGATTATAATTAAGTTAGGTGTAAGTAGTTAAGTAGTCTTAAGTTAGTTTTAATCTAGATTAAGCGTTTTATATAAAAACAAAATAATGTTACTTCTTAAAGTTTTTTAAATTTTTCTTTGAAAAAATAAAAATAAATATATAGATACACACAAGAATAAAAAAAAAACAAGATAAACTTAAGCCGAAAAGCACATAAAAACTGTTAGATATAAGCTTAGAGCGCCCGCTAAGGGCCGATAAGTTAGGTTAAGAAAACATGTTATTTATAAGTTAGATGTAAGCATTTTTTTCTAGTGGTAAGTTAATACCTTGTGTACCTTGAGGTACACCACTATTTACACTGAAGGGTAGAGATGTTAAATTACCCAGTTTGACTATTTGTTTTCGATTTGCCAAATAAGAGGACAACCACTTATTGAGTCTTGAGTGAATACCTTAATCATTCAATTTCTCCACAAGTTTTTTGTGATCCAACTTATCGAATGCTTTCGAGTAATCAGTCGAAATAACATCAATATGTGTAACGGCTTCAAGACTCTCAAGGATATATTTAGTAGACAGTGTTAGATTAGTGGTCGTGGATCTACCAGTAACAATGGTATTAGATACATTTTGGACGTGAAAGTAAATTTTATCTTTAACTATTTTTTCCAAAAGTTTTGGTATAACTGAAATCTTTGAAATAGGTCTATAATTTGTTACTTTGTTTCGAGATCCCGATTTAAAAATAGGAGTGTTATAATCAATCTTCCACTCATCGAGAAATATACCCGATTTAAGAGACAGATTGAATACCTTAAGCAAAGGAATAACTAAAGCAGTACATTTTTTTATAATAATAGGGGGAATACCATCTGTTGTATATAATGCACATGCAAATGTTGTTTAACATGTGTTAAACTATCAATTAGTAGCATATATGTGTGTGTGTTAATAACACAAAGTCATGAAGCAGGGGATTCTCTCAGTCAGTCAATAAACTAACTTGAACCAAGAAGGTTGTCTTTTATTATTGAGCAATAACAACACATCATGGCGCAGTCGGTTTAAGAAAAACGTGCAAAAAGACATTGGATAAATTATTAAAATAAAAATTTGAGATTTTGAGTATATAAAATTATTGAAATGGATTTTAAAAAGCCGGGTCCTCTTGTGCTAGAGGGAAATTTGAAAGAAAATTTTGCAAAATTCAAGCAAATGTATACTGTCTATGCGACAGCGACGAAAACAAATAAAGAGGATGAAGTGGTGCAAGTGGCAAGATTTTTGAGTTGTGCTGGAGATTCAGCAATTGAACTTTTCAAAAACTTTCAAATGACACCTCAACAAGAAAAATCTATTGAGACAGTTATATCAAAATTTGAAGGCTATTGCAATCCACGCACAAACGAGGTTTACGAACGGTATTTATTTTACAAGAGATCGCAAAGAGAAGGAGAGCCGTTCGATCACTTCATGGCTGATATCACTAAACTAGCGGAAAGCTGTAATTTTGGAGATCAGAAAAATTCAATCATCAGAGATCGAATCGTCATTGGTACAGCAGACTCTAGTTTGCAGGCGAAACTTTTGAGGATTGATGGATTGACACTGGAGAAAGCAAAGGAGTATTGCCGGATCGCTGAAATTACAACATCACAGGCCAGGACGATGCAGGAGAGCGGGGTGCAGAAATCGGTGGATGAAGTGTCTAAGCATAAATAGAAAAAATATAAAAAGTTTGATAAATTTGATAGTAAAAAGCAAAATGTATATAATTCCAGATTTGAGAGTAAAACACGACAAGAGAACAAATCATGTAAGCAATGCCGATATTGTAACCGAGAGCATGTCTTTGGTAAATGCCCAGCTTACGGGAAAAAATGTAACCTCTGTGGTAGACAAAATCATTACGCTGTTGTGTGTGAAAATAGAAAAAAGGTAAGTGACATAACGTGTTCAAATAATTTGGATTCTAGTTTTGAGAATTTATATATTGATTCGGTTCATATGAAAAATGAAAAAAGAATTAATAGAGATCAGGCATTAGAATTCGAAGAAAGTTGGTGTGAAACAATATTGGTAAATGAAACAAAAATTAATTTTAAACTAGACAGTGGTGCAGAAGTTAACATAATTCCACTAAGAACATATAATTTGATAAAAGAAAAGCCTACATTAAGTAAATCAGCAGTGAATCTAGAAGCTTATGGTGGTCACAGTCTGAGATCAATGGGAACGGTGGTTCTTACAGTAAACCATAGAGGAGTATTGAAGAAAGCGAATTTTGTTGTTGCTGATGTAAAAGCAAAGCCAATACTTGGCTTACGCACGTGTGAGGAATTAGGTCTCATTAAAAGAGTACATGCCATTAATTCAATTACGAAGGAAGAGTTTGTTGCTCAAAATAAGGATGTATTTAGTGGATTAGGTAGATTCCCAGAAACATGCACTATTGAATTGAAGGCAACTGCTAAACCAACACACAATCCTCCACGTCGTGTTCCAATTTGCCTGATGAAAGAGCTCAAAGCTAAGCTTGATGAAATGGAGGCACGGAAAATTATCAAAAAAAAAAAATGGGCCATCAGAATGGGCACATAATTTAGTTGTCGTTGAAAAAGCAGATGGTTCTCTACGATTATGTCTAGACCCAAAAAACTTGAATGACAATATTATTCATAAACCATTTTTAATACCAAAACTAGATGATTTTAGGTATAAAATGAGAAACATGACAGTTTTTTCAGTTCTAGACCTAAAGGAAGGATTTTGGCAGTTAGCATTAAATGAAGCTTCCAAACATTTAACAGTGTTTAGTACCCCATTCGGGACTTATGAATTTAACGTTCTTCCATTTGGTATCAGCACTGCCACTGAAAAATGCCAAGAAATGAATGAAAAATACTTCGGGGACCTAGAGGGATGTTTTATTTATATTGATGATTTTATTATAGGAGGTAGAACTGAAGAAGAGCATGAAATTAATTTAAAGAGGTTTTTAGAAAGAGCTAGAAAAGTAAATGTCAAATTTAATCCTAGTAAATTTCAATACAAAGTCAAGAAAATAAAATATTTAGGGCATGAATTCTCAATCGATGGTATGTCGCCAGATCCTGAGAGAATCAAGGCTATTCAAGCCATTTCAGATCCCGAAAATAAAAAGGAATTGGAAAAGATATTGGGAACACTTAACTACTTAAGAGCTTTTATACCCAATTTTTCTGAGCTAAATTCTCCGTTGAGGGCATTACTTAAGAAAAATGTAATTTTTCAATGGAATCCTTTGCATACGCAGGTGCTAAAACAAATTAAAAAAGTTTTAAGTGATGCTACAATTTTACATTCGTTTTCTCCAGACAAGGAAACAGTTATTCAAACAGATGCATCTAGTAAAGGGCTAGGATGCTGTTTGATGCAAGAAGGTAAGCCCGTATCGTTTGCCTCTAGAAGTCTTAGTCCGACAGAAATAAATTACTCCCAGATAGAAAAAGAATTCTTGGCAGTTGTATTTGCATGCGACAAATTTCACGAGTATATTTATGGACATATGGTTTTTATTCAAACTGATCATAAACCATTGTTAGGTATTATGAACAAACAGATTAGCCAAATACCCTCGAATAGATTGCAGCGCATGAGAATAAAACTTCTGAAATATAATTTGAAGTTTAATTACATACCAGGAAAGGATTTGCATGTACCTGACTTGCTTTCAAGAAAATTTACTGAAAAATCGCATGTTGAAAAGGAAGATATACTTAGGGATGTTGTTCATAGCATAAACATGAGTAGTTTTAAAAGGAAACGATTTGAAAAAGCCACTCTCGAAGATTCAAAATTGCAAAATTTAGTTTCAATGGTTAAGAAAGGTTGGCCAAACAGTAAAGCAAAAGTGCCTGAGGAACTTAAACGGTTTTGGAATGAAAAACATAAGATTTATTTTGAGGATAATTTGCTGTTTTTTGAGGACAGGGTGTTTGTACCAGATTCTTTGAAAACCGAAATGTTAAATTTACTGCACGAAGCACATTTAGGAGTGGTGAAAACAGTTTCTAGGGCAAAAACATTATTTTATTGGCCTTTTATGTACAGAGATATAGAGAATGTTATTAGAAAATGCCAAACGTGTGAAAAATTTCAACCTGCCAATCGAAATCATTCTTTGCTAACTCATGAGATTCCTCAAAGACCGTTTCAGAAAGTGGGAACAGATATATTTGAGGTTGGGGCAAAAACGTACCTTGTGCTGATTGATTATTTTTCTAATTGGTTAGAAATACAGCAGCTTAAAGGCAAAAAGGCAACAGATGTCATTACAGTACTCAAAAAGATTTTTTCAACACACGGCATCCCTGAAACAGTGGTTTCAGACAACCAACCATTTAATTCGTTCGCACTTAAGGAATTTGCTGAAGCATGGAATTTTGAATTTGTTTACTCAAGTCCCAAATACCCTAGATCAAACGGACTTTCTGAAAAGGGGGTGCATATAGCTAAAATGCTAATAAAAAAAACTCAAGATCAGGGTAAAGATTTCTATGCAGCTCTGTTGGAGCAGAGATCCACTATAGTACCGAGATTAGGATATTCGCCATCAGAGATTTTAATGAGTAGAAAATTAAGAACTAAACTTCCCATAGATGGTTTACAGTTAATTCCTCGAATTTTAGAAGATGTACATGAGAAACATCAAATATCAAGAGGTGATCAAAAGAAAACTCACGATTTCAATGGAAGTCGAAAAGAGATTTCCTTTGAACCAGGAGATAATGTTACTTATAGAGTGGATAGGTCTTGGAGACCAGCCCAAATAGTAGAGAAACACAGATCACCTAGGTCGTTTATAATAAAGAATGAAGAGCAGGAACTTATGCGTCGAAATACGTCACATTTAAGAAAATCGTTAAATAAACCTTGTTTTAGAGATACAGATACAGATATGTTAGATCATCACAATGTTTTAGATTCACATGTTAATTTTGAACAGAATAAACCAAACACAACTGAATCCAATTCTACAAGACCTGATCCCATAACACAGACAAATACGAATTATAAAACACGATATGGACGTGAAATCAAGAAACCAGATTTCTATAGAGCACACCACAGCAAATGAAAGTCTAAGTAGAATAAACTCTATGATGCCTTTGAGTATCTTTTGACAAAAACTCATTACAATATTAAGCACTGCAAGCTAAAAAAAAAAGAAATAAAATAAAATGTATTAAAATTATCCTTAACATTTATCTACCTACTTTAACACTCATGAAATATGTTATTATAGTTATATAAGTCATATATGAATCTCATATCTATTGAATTTATGTTTAATATCTTGTTACCTACATTTACATATTTCTTTCGAATTACTTTATTTCTTATTATGTTCATTAAATTGTTTTCTTGAATTTTCTAAATTATGTTCGACTTGAAGTCACCCTAAAATGGAAAAAAGGGAGATGTTGTATATAATGCACATGCAAATGTTGTTTAACATGTGTTAAACTATCAATTAGTAGCATATATGTGTGTGTGTTAATAACACAAAGTCATGAAGCAGGGGATTCTCTCAGTCAGTCAATAAACTAACTTGAACCAAGAAGGTTGTCTTTTATTATTGAGCAATAACAACACATCACCATCAACCCCAAAACTGCATTTACTTTCGAGGGTTTTAATTCCGTTTTTAATGTCAATTTCTGTTAAATAATTGATCCAATGTCAGCCATAGGATCGATTTCGGAATAATTATTGTCGGTAGATTAATGTCGTTCTACAAAGACGGATTTAAAATACTCTGCAAACAACTCGCATGTGGAAATTTCACCATTGAATTCCATAAGGGTTGGAATTCCATTATCTTTTCGTTTAGAGTTTATAAAGCACCAAAACGATCGGCTGTTGTGCTTTAAGTTTGACTCAACAAATAATATATATTGTTTGTATAAAAATCGGTGCAAAAATCATATTCATTTTGCAGCCGAAGGAAATAATCACGGTCCTCAGAATTGTTACTCTTTCTAACTGTTTTGTAGGCTTTATTTTTACATTTTTCAAGTTGGTTAGCCTTTCATTTTACCAAGTTTTTTTCGTATGAGTATTTACTCGAACTGGAACATACCTGGTAAAAGAGTCCTTTAATATATTTATAAAACGGGTAAACATGAGATTCAAATCAGAAGTGTTTAATTCATTATTCCAATCGATGGATAAGAAATATGAATTAAGAGATGAAAAATTAGATTTAAAAAAGTTAAAAGAATTTTGTGGCGAACTAGTATGAGGTGAGAAAGTATAAAAACCAAGCGAAAATTAAAGTGCTTTATGATAAATGGTATTTGGCAAATATAGAGTTAAAACATCTATTGGGCATGTGTATTTAACGTTGTTGTTAACAAACAAAAAAAAAGGCTTTTCATGACAGTGTTACTCTTGGATGTTTGTCACCAAGAGGTGGAGCAGCGTAAACCAGTGCACAGTGCGATATTTTGTTCTAAAACTTGGACAAAATTATTTGAGTACATTTTTCACATAAAATAAGTACATACCAAATGACTAAAAACTTATTTGGAAGAATAAATTTTCATAAATTTTGTACAGTAAAACATACTCTAGTGCCCCACAACCTATTTAAGTACATACCCCTCCTGATTTGCCGGGAGAAATAAAATAATTAAAAATAAAAAAAAACATGAGAAGGCTACAATCCACTGTGCGGATCGTTGAATACCCTATCCCATCCCATCTGTAAAACTAATATCCCCAAAAAGTGGACATGGCTTAAAACACGATGGGGATTTAAATATAGAACATATGAGGGTCTACAATCCGCTGTGCGGATCGTTGAATACCCTATCCCATCCCATCCTTAAAATTAATATCTAAAAAAAAGTGGGCCTATAATATAGAAAATGACATTGTCACACCATATTTTCAAATAATTTGTCAGAATCTTTTGTTGTTTGACAAAAAACATCGTTTTTCTCCTGCAAAAGTGGGCGTGGGTTGAAATGGTATATAGACGAAATGTTCATATTAATAATGTTAATGATTCCTCATCCATTTTTCTTTCGAAAAATTAAAAATTTGACCGAAAACATATTTTAATTGAAAACGCCCCCAAAAGTGGGCGTGGCAAAAATCTTTATATGGACGAAATATAGATATTAATATTGTCTAAATATGTTTTTCAGAAACTTTTTTAAAATTCCTTACGGTTTGGCCAAAAACTGAGTTTTTCTTAAAAGGGGGCGTGGCAGTGGGCGGATTTCAAAAATGTTTACACTTGTTCTGTAGGAATGGACGAGGATCCAATATACCAAATTTCATTATCCTAGATCAACATTTAAGGCCTAAAAATCGGTGACGTACAGACGGACGGACGGACAGACAGACATGGCTTAATCGACTCAGCTAGCGATTCTGAGTCGATCCATATACTTTGAGGTATATGTAGCTAAATTATTTCTCTATGTTACAAACTAAGTATCAAAACTAATATACCCCTATGGGATAGGGTATAAACACGTACCTACAACACTGCTATTACTTTTTTTTAAAGCTTATATTTTGTTTCTAGTTATTTTTTATTTATCCAGGTTGTTTAACTGAATAGTTTTTGGGAATTTTTTTTTAATGTTTAAATTTTGAAAAAAAAATGCATGCCAATAAATTTTATAGTTTTTAAGATATTAGAAAAAACTGAGAGATATTTTTTCCCCAGAAAACCTTTATTTTTAATTTTATTATTTATTTTTCATCATAAACATTATCATCAAGACAGTAATATACAGTTGAAAATTCAAGAGCCTCATTTGAAAACGACTGTTTTCTTGTCTTGCTTTATGTCCTTAAACTACTGAGATAAAGGTCTGACGTCAATAGAAGCCGGTTAGGCATATCCTCGTTGCATGCCATCTAAGAGAATTTTTTCATTGGTTATGTCCTTATTTTCTTTTACATAACGTATATGTATTGGTCTGCACCATCTTGGTGATGAAGATAATTTGATCTATACTCGTGACGAAGAGGCACCAGGAAATGAAAAATATATTTGCATCACTATTATCTTCATCTTTAAATTACAGCTTGTATTGGCTTTAAGTAAATCCATCGCATGATTCGCATCCCCACTTATAACGGGTGAGTTTTTAAAAGTTAAGTTTTTCAGGTTGGAAGCACTGGATAATAATGGCGTCCAAACGTTATCTGTAAAAGTGTAATGTTTTTCAGTATACTCTGCCATTTAATCATGGAAAGACTTACAAACAAACATCGATTACAAATTATTGAAATTTATTATCAAAATTCGTGCTCTGTGAAAAATGTGCACGTTTGTTATCATTCATACAAACAATTCATACTGTTATCACCAAACTTCGCACCAAATTTACTTTGTGACAGTAAACCATCGACTCGCATGCGTACAGTGAGTACCAAACAGAATATTGCAGTTGTAGCGTGCAATATTAATGAAGATCGTGAAATGTCAATTCGTCGTTCTCAGCAATTGGGCATGTGTTACTCAACCACATGGAAAATGTACGTGTCGATTTGGGTTTGAAAGCCTAAAAAATTCAACTTCTGCAAGAATTGAAGCCGAATGACCTACCACAACGTCTAATGTTTGATGAATGGGCCTTAGAATAGCTCCATGAAAATCCGCTTTTTATCGAAAAATTTTGTTCAGCGATGAGGCTCATTTCTGGCTCAACGGATACGTAAATAAGCAAAACTGTCGCATCTGGAGTAATGAACAGCCACATGCCATACAAGAATTACCGATGCATCCCGAAAAAACGACAGTTAGGTGTGGTTTATGGGCTGGTGGCATCATCGGTCCATTATCTTCAAAGACGACCGTGCTTGAACATGACCGTCAACGGCGAAAGATATCGATCCACGATACTCGCCTTTTTCTGCCCCAGTTGGCTGAGTTGAACTTGGTTGACAAGTGGTTTCATCAAGACGGTGCCACATGCCACACAGCTCGTGAAACAATGGAAATGTGGAAGGATGAATTTGGTGAGCAGCTTATCTCTCGAAATGGCCCTGTGAGTTGGCCGCCAAGACCATGCGATTTACCGCCTCTTGATTAATTCTTGTGGGGTTATGTAAAGTCGTTGGTCTATGTGGACAGGCCGAACACGATTGAAGCCTTACAGGATAACATAACACTCGTAGTTCGTGGAATACAGGCCGAAATGCTCGAAAAAGTGCCGCAAAATTGGACCTTCCGAATTAACCATTTGAAACGGAGCCGCTGAAAACATTTACAAGAAGTTTTCTTTAAAACGTAAACGGCAAAGGCCTATTAATCGATTACAATAAATATTTTGAATATTTGTTGCAATTTTGAGTATTTTATTCGATTTAAAAAAACAAACTACGCTAAAAAATCACCCGTTATATGAGCTCTGTTTCCCTGTTTTCAAGGCAATGTTGAAGTCCTGTTCGAAATATTTACACAATCACGATGTTGTGTGATCAACTAAGTCTTCGAGTTTCACTTCGGCAACTGTCTCACTGGCGCTTTTTGGTGTGTAATAGATAATCTTGTTTAGTAGGTATACCATGGATACATTCATATCTTTGTTGGCCTGATGAATCGCCTCGTAAATTAGCTTCGACGAATATCCTCAACGCGTTTAAGGTGTATGTTTCTTGGTTTTCAGGGGCTTACTGCAAATCGCAGTTGCTTTTCGGATTCTCAGAGCCCTGGTTAGAGCTTTAATCACATCCTGCATCACTTTTGCTATCAACGGACACACTCCTTCGAAAATACACTGTTTTTCGACGCTTTGTTCGATCACTTGATTTCCAGAATTCTCTGCTTTGCGACCTTTAAACCATCCGGGAAGTAAGCCGAAAGGTAGTGTTTCTACCTTTCTTCGCTAAGCCACTTTTTATTCTTATTCGGGAAACGCCTTTCTGTACTATTTAAGAGTTGCCATCGTCGTTATAAATAGGTTTTAACTCCCTGATGAAGTTGTTAAGTTATACGTTTATATACGTTTTTTTCAAATCTTCAATTTTTCCGTCAAGGAGTCTTTGTGAGCTTCCTCTTACCAACTCATGGAGCTGTTTTCTGGTCAGAGACAAGATGAAATCATAAAATCTGGAATAATATAAAATGTATTAGTTAGGGTCGCTTTAAAGGAGGATTTTTTCGATGGCTTTGTTTTTTCTTATGTGAAAACGTGTAAAGGTTTTTGAAAGCTAGTGTGCAAGACAGTGCATATATTTAAAAAGCAATAATGTTTGTAAAAAGCAATGAAAAAAGTGCAGATATTTTAGGTGTATACTTAAACTCAAAGTTGCCAAATTGATTTTTGGCCACGTTTTAGATCAAAATACCACACTGTGCAGTAACAACACGTTTAGTAGTCCGCAGCACTAACCATTAATCAACTGCCACCTAGGGTTGTGCTTGTGCTTTGGGTAAACCAGCACCATATACAAAAAATTGTTGCAAAGCAACCAAAAGCCTCCGAAAGACTGATTTTCTTATTGACAAAATTCGAAAAAAAATAAAGCTGAAATGTAAGGGAATGAGCGACGCAATAGTTACTTCGATGAACTGCCGCGCAGAAGGTCTGGGTTCGAATCCCAGTTGTAGCAACACCTAAGAAATTTTCACTGGCCCTCCAATCGTGATGATCTGACAAATCAGTCGAGTAGTACCCACTGTCAAAAAAATTTATTTCAACTTAGCCGTTCGGATTCGTTATAAAACAAGAGGTCCCGCCACAGTGCAAGAAGTACACACGTACACAAGAATGGTTGTGAAGGGCTAGGCCCTTGGTACTAACGAGCCTGTTGTGCCCCAAAAAAGTTTGTTTGAAATCAGAAAACGTATGTAAGTGTTGTGCGTTCTTGAAAAAACAAATGAATTTAAGTACATCTTAGGTTTTCTTCTATAAATCTATATAAATTAAACTAACTTGATATTTTGTGTGTTTACGTACAACTCAGGTGATTATCAACCAATTTACTTGGCCCTATTTTTCCAAAATCTATTCACTGCCACCCCCACTTTTTTTTTTTAAAACAAGTTGTTTATGGTTAAACCGTAAGAAATTTTGAAAAAGTCTCTGAGCAAGATATTTAGACATTCTAAATATCTATTGTTTATTCGTATAGTTGTACGAATTTCGACAACAAATTATTCATCGACAACTTATTTGATGGAACTTGGGAATTAAAACGCAAAGTATCAAAACGTTATAAAAATTATATTTTTCTTCGACAAAACGCGTCTACCTTGCTCAACGATTAAATTTCCAATTAAAATCATCGACATTTCTTTGTTACATTCAATTCAATTACTCAGAGAGAAATTCTCCACTAAATACACTTCAAATGCTATCTAATTCGCCGTATTTTACTTTTAACCTAGTACTAGATTCTTTTAGGAATTCACAATTATATGTAGCTTATAAATTTAAATATACAATTCAAAGTAGCTAGTTGAACTTAACTAAAAACAACAAAATTTTAGACAGATACAATCTGATACATAAATTAACATCTATATTTCGTTAACACAATGTTTTTTGTCACGCCCACTTTTCGTAAAAAAACGACCGCATTATGCTGGCAGTGGAATTTTTTTTTCGATGCACCAGATGGAACTGACATAACATTCAATATTTAAGTTGCCTCTGCATTTTCGAAGTAACCCAGATGAAGTGTGCAACATAAAAAACAACATTATTGTCAATTGAAAAAGTGCTGAAACAATGCTAAATTCATCTCATCATCATCTGGTATCAATTTAGCGGCACTCGGGTAATTTTCGACACAATACTTTCCGACATTCCACGTTGAACGATGCTAAAAAAGTCGAGCTAAAAATAAACATGCGCTTCAAAATGCTACAAGATTCATCCGCTGTCACATTCTCGAAACAATTGTTAGATATCCATATCGGCTATGTAAAAGTTGCTGTCCATGAAAATACGGGTTTGCCATAAAATTGCCTATTAATTTCTGCAAAATGCTCTCATTCCCCGAACTACGCACACAGGAAGGTAGAAAAAGTCATTTTGGCAGCAAAAAATATGGACGCCGACGATTTGAACTTTAAGATACAGCAGTTGTTGCCTGGCGAATTGGTATCATACAAATCGGACGATTCTGTTTGCGATGCCAACGAAGCTGTCAATTATCCAACAGAGTTAAGTTGAAAAACATTATTGAAGCGACCAGTTTGAATGGCAAAATCCCATAGGAGGGTGTATTAGTATGTAACATAGAAAAATAATTTAGCTTGATATACCTCAAAGTATATGGATCAACTCAGAATCGCTAGCTCACATTTAGCTAGTCGATTTAGCCATGTCAGTCTGTCCGTCCGTCCGTCTGTTTGTATGTCACCAGTTTTTAGGCCTTAAATTTTGAGGTAGGATAATGAAATTTGATATATATGATCCTTGCCCGAGACTACAGAACAAGTGTAAAAAGTTTCAAAATCTGCCTTAGCTAAGGACCCGGTTAATTGGGGAGGGATGTTGCTTGAGGGCCAGAAATATAACAACCAAAAATTACTTTTTTTTAGTGTTATTGTCAGTTTTTAGGGTTTTTAAAGTTATACACATGTACGACTATGTCCAAGACCTCAAACCTAGCATCATAATTGATTTAAGTGTGATGTCATTATTTATATTCTTCAAAAATCAAGTGAACAAAAGTCAGTCTGGAAGTTATGTACTGTCCATTATTATATGCAATAATGTTGGCCTAATGTCATTTCATATGTAAGACCATTTAATTCGAAAGAAAGCCATGAAAATCATATCTCCACCTCACCTGAGTTCATCTGAACACTTAAAAACCCGCTTATCGATTTAATTGCACCACTTGTATCGATTCATTTACAAGTCAAAAGACGTCAAACCTGTACTCACCAAAATAAAGCTGAGAAAGGATTAATTTTGCAAACGGCGGCGACGTGTATTTGAAATCACGCTGTCATGCAATGCGATTGTCTACTGACAAATACAAGCCACCACCACCACGAACTTGACAGTTGACACGTAGTGAAAGACATTGGACTGCCTGCCACCTGTTGTGCTTAGTTGAATACCACACAATTGCATATCACCCTACAATCCAATCAAAGTTGGATAAAACAATCGCACCGATTACGTCATCATCTGCACAAAATGTTTACGATACGAGATTCACAAATGGTCGTCCGACTTCCCGGCGTGAACGAACCTTGGGACACATTTAATCTGCGATATTACACAAGATAATCTGAATAAAGTTCTCGTTGAATAAGGAAGCGAAACTACTTTGTCTGCAAACTTTTTAAATTATAACGACACCCGACCCGTCAAAAACCAAATTAAGTAACACAGATAGAACGGGAACGTTGAAATAATTATTTTCAACTCGTTTGCTGTCAAATTTATTTCGAAACTAGAATAAGGACTAATAGGGATAAAATGCAAGGAAAAAGCATGGAAAGTTGACGCTTAACAAGAGCGGAACATGGAAACTTACTTTAGCAAACGAAAGGACCTTAGTGGAAGAACGAATGTAGTTATTAGTTAGTTATATGTTAGGTTAAGGTGTATGTTCTACAGGCAGGATCGTTGTGAGCTGCAGGTGCCATCGTTCCTTAAATCGTCTACATAAGTGAACCATCCAAAGATTTCTTTGAAATGGAGTAAGTTACATATGGTAATGTGTATATTAATAGGTCAAAGAAAAAGTCTCTGAATTCAAGGCTTCTTTTATTGAAACGCTATGGACATGGACAGATGTAGTGGGGAATACTCACCACCTCCTCCATTTCCAGGATTTCTTCAGTAGCCATCGTTGACGAGGTTTTTTTAGTGTATGAAGAAGTGTCCACCTAATGTGGTATTGATGTGTGATATTTTAGTCAAACTGAGAGCGGTCAAAATTAGGTAAACATTGCCTGGATAGTTGACACGTTGTACCATTTGCCCATATATAGCTTGCTTTCATAATCGCATCCAGTTTACATGTGACGAGAAGAAAACCTAGCATATCCATATGTGGTGGAATATCAAGGATGTTGCCATACAATTTTTTAAAATATTTCAGCGTCTTGACACCGAAAGGTGCTATTAAAGTGATCTGCCACCTAATAACGAGATAGTCCCCATTTCTGGTTCATTTTTTATGTGAATCAGATAAATTCCTGGGATTTGATTTCCACTTGTCTATCGCTAAAGATACAGATATCGTTCGTCGATATCACGTTACACTTCAGTTAGGGTAAGACTTCTTTAAATGTCATGATCTGAACCTGGAAATCGCTACAACGATAATCAGGACGAAATAGTATGCTCTAGTTAAGCATCTCCTAGAATTCGCATTTATCCAAACCATATTCAGTTTCACACCCATCCGTGTAGCTCTATGAACCGAGTTGAGAACAGAAGTGTAACGTTCAGACTTTTCAGACTTCTGTTCTCAGTAGTCTCGAATGGGAATCGGATTCAAACATAAAACCGAGTTTCTTAGTGGTGTGGTCGGTCTTTTTTTAATATGTTTAGGTATTGAATCTGAGAAAGCTTTGCTTGAGATGTGGCTCGCATACTGAAATCTGCAAAATGCTGTGATCTGTTTGCCAAGGAACCGGGGCACTAGATGTAGCAGAACATCTAGGACTACTGTTAGGATGGCTTTTAGAGCTCAGCTAATGCATAAACAAGCTGATTTTTTAACCTCTCATAGAAGATGGAGGTGTGAAACTATTTCTAGAGCGTTCCATCAGACGATAACACTATTAAAGGAAACGATTCTTATGACCACGTATAACTATAGAATGTGTTGTATGGTTTCTGTCCGATCTTATGTTTACATCTGAAAAGAGCTACGGTGCCTTCTTAACACGGTCGCTGGCTCAAATCCTACATTTTTCTTACTGCTCAACTTATTGGAAAGTCTGACAAACATCCAGGAGTAACACTGTCATGAGAAGGTTCTCAAATTTGCAGTTAGGATTCGGCGTTAAACAATAGCTCCCTTTTTCTTTGTCGCAAAAATAATAACTTCGCACATAAATGAAGGGAGACACTAGGCTTGAGCCCCTGTCTGGGCCGCTAATGCCTGATATGAACATTTTTCGCGCAATGTCCATATCTGGAGGCCACTCGTACTTTGGTATTTTTCGATAATGATTTCCCAAGTCATCAGTATGGACTAAAGCCTTCTTTATATAACAAGTAGCTCGTTTACAACCAGATTCACAGTAGAGGAAGAAGGAAACCTCTTTGAGAGGCGTTATTTAAATTCCCAACAAATCATCATCATTTATCTCTGAAAGTTTAATATGGATTGCGTCTGCCTTGACGTTGTTGGAGCCTTTTTTTTATCAAGTATTGTTTCTTCGTGTACTTCTTTGAGTTGGAAGTTAGAGTTAGAAATTGGTGCAATACAAGTACAACGGTGTAGATCCAAAAATTGTTATAATTAGAGGAGGATAGACCGTTCGGATAAAGGTCTTTCGGACTATTATGTAAGCTTGAGCTGTTTTGAAAACAAAAACAAGATATACTTTCGTCCAAAGCTTGGAAATATGTACTAGCCCTAGAAAACTATAATGGTAACCACGGTGGCAGGGTGTTGAAAGTATTGATTGGAACGGCGCGCGAGGAACCATTCGCTTAGTAGTCCGACTCTGCATTGCACCCACATGGGAAGCTATTGTTTGGTATTTAAATGTCTTAGATACTGTTTTTCTTTTTTTATAGGGCGCCATAGTATAGGGTGATCCGCATAGCTTCAATAAATATCCCGTTCTAGCTAACCAGCTAAAAACTACTACCCACTCTACTACGGATCGTGTTATAGTGGCCAGAATCAGCGATTATTCGATTGTGAATTTGTACCAGATTTTCAAAACATTAGCGAACGCATTGTAACAATCCTCATCAACGCCAAATCGATTCGATTTGCGAAGAACTGTTTCTACAATCTCCCGGACAAAACTTATGAGCGACTCCTAAAGCACGATGTTAAAATCGTGGTGGGAGATTTTAACGCAAAGGTAGGAAAAAAGAATGCATTTAGCAGCCTACACGACAACACGTCTGACAACTGACTTAGGCTCATTGATCACTACGGAACGAAATGCCACAACAGACAACACACGGTTTCCTCACCTCGATTTAAAAAAGACGGTCTCCAGATCAACGAAAGATAAATCAAATTGATCACATTGCGATAGACAAGAGGTACGCATCCAGTATTTTGGATGTCCGAACATTCCGAGGGGATAACATCGAGACGGACCACTACCTTGTTGCAGCCAGGGTAAGACTGTGGTTAGATATAAACCATGCCATGACAAATAAGAAATCCTGTGAAAAAATGTAATGTCGAAAGACTGAAATTGCAAGAGACCGCCAAGTCCTTTGTATAACAAGTATCTCATAACCAGCATCGTTGCTGGAACAATGGTAATGACGTCAACAAGTCATTAGATCAGCCGCAACTGGTGTGCGTGTTCCTCGCGAACACCAGCAAGAAACCTTCGGTGCAATGAAAAGTGCCTACAGATGCTCGCAGCCAAAAAGGCCTACAGGGTTAAGCTGCAGGTGAAGATGTGTCTCATAAGCAAAATTTGGTCGAATGAAAGTATGCCTGAAGAATGGAACCTCAGCATCGTTTGCCTGATCCACAAAAAATGGATGCCCTCTGAACGGGCCAACTAAAGAGGCATTAGATTCCTCAACATCGTTTACAAGATCCTATTTTCCGTAATATGTGAACCCCTGAATCCGTTAACACAACCTGATCGGCCCTCATCTGTGTTGTTTTAGGCCTTTATATTCACAACTGATCACATCATCACACTATGGCAGATCCTGGAAAAAACCCAATAAGTCCAAATCGATACCTACCCACTTTTGATATCCCGCCCAAATTCGTCCAGTCGTCCGTCTGTAATGATAGATAGATCTCGCTGCTCCATCAGGATCGGAAACAACCTCACCGAAATATTCTAGGTAAATATAAGGATTTAGGCTAGCAACGCTCTGACTTCATTTACATCAATCTTGAGACGAATGTGCTAAACTCCGGAGCCAACACCAGAGCCACAAACTTCCATAAATCGGTGCAACTTCTAGCACAGGTTGACAATATTGACATCGTTTTCGGGCTAAGTATGCAATATAGCAGTAAAGCCAACACTCGAACTCCTAGGGAGAACCTAAACATCCCTGATCATCCCAGTCCTGCTCTACGGCGCTGAATCTAGGCCGTATCAAAAGCAGTTAAAGAACAATTTCTAGTGTTGACGATAATGTTGTGGCAATGTGCTGCAGACATAACGCAGTACTGGTACAATATGAGTCGTCTTTTAAATAACTCTGCCAGTACTTA
Organism: Rhingia campestris; assembly: GCA_932526625.1. NCBI lineage: Eukaryota > Metazoa > Arthropoda > Insecta > Diptera > Syrphidae > Rhingia > Rhingia campestris. The sequence goes on along the minus strand of OW052182.1, from coordinate 55,860,468 downwards.
GAACGTGTATTTCCAACGTATTTCCATTTATACCAACTTTGGTCGCATTTATAAAGTGATCTCCGTACTTGAAGTCCCGAAAAGTTCAAGTTTATCTTCTATTGAGTGCGGATGAGACTAGATAGATTAGGGTGAAGGAATATCAGACATTTGTACAGCTTCTATCCCCCGTCCTAACAGACCTACCTTGGAATGATTCTTTTCCAACGGTACTTCAACAAGTGTGTCATTAAACAAAAAAAAACTTTTATCTGAAACGATGTCGACAATGTCCTTATCAAAAAATCTTACCTTTCTGCAACTAAGGATACTTATTCTGTTCATGCTGCATTCGCTATGATACCACTTAAGTTGACACTTTTCCCAAAACATGATGTCAACAAAAAATATTTAAAATGTCAAAGAACTCAAGAACAAAGGATCAGAATTTTTTCTTGGAATTTTGACTCCAAAGTATAAGCCTTTCAATTGTATGAGTTGCATTGAATGTCATCAAATAAATTCAAAACCGTGCACTCTCATACATGTGCACAGTTTTGTTTGTGTTTTCAAATGGTATTCTAACGTCCTTTGAGTTCATCTGACCAAGATGGAAATAATGAACACATTACCACCTGGTTCGGTTGCGTCGAACTTTGTATTTAAAATAAATTCAGAGGACGACCGGATATTCGAATGCACGACTGGAGCGTGTGTTTCTTTCTCATTTCGCTTGGAGGGAAGGTAAAGTTTCAATACCATGTACCTATCCAAACATATTTTACTATTTGCATTGTTTGACTAAAATTTGAAAAAAAAAAAACAGTTAAGGCGTTCATGCGGCAGAAAATAATGATGAACGGAAAATCAGTTCAGAAGCAGCTCATCTGAACATTTTCGAATATGGAAGGGATTTTGTCAAAGAGATGCGCCATAATGCTATTTCTTCAATGCAGGTGTTATCACAAAGGTGCTATGCTTAACAAGTCTCAGCTGCTGGGACACGAAGATGATATTGACATCGTTGGTCGCATCCATCGTGCCGTTGCAGAAGTAATTACGGCGATTGATGAACAGGTCTTATGCAAGGTGGCCGCTCGCTTAGAAGAGTATGGGATAACACGAGATGCTGCCATGGTTAGCTGACCCCGGAGCAGCCGTTCTGCTAAGAATATCGCAGCTATGGTTGTGGACAGCGGAGTATAGACCAGACGACATGCCACGCAATTGGGCATCAATCGGCGGCCTCACAGCGAATGTTGGCAAAAGACTGTTAGACGTCCCCTCACGAAGTGCAGACCCATTTCAGCTCTGTGAATATGTAAATAAGCAAAATGATCGCTTCCGTGGCACCAAAAACTTGCGCATAACCCGCGAAGAACTATTGCATCCGCTCAAAGTTACTGCATAGTGTGCTGCTTATCTGGCCTTAAATTTTTAAAAACTGGCCATGAGTTGTTACTGCTACAGAGCCAAATGTCCTACGGCATTCTTTTTCGCCAAGAGGATGAATTGTAACATAAGAACATGTTGTTCCAACAGGACGCATATGACACACAATCAAAATTCTGAGGGCTGCATTTCCGGAAAGATTGCCTGATTTAGATGTCTTTTTGGAAGTTTTTTAAGATCGCCAGTTCAAATCTCGAAAGTGGCAATACCTAGGTCTTTTTTCACTGTTCCATCTTTTGCGAATGTCTGACAAACATCCAAGAGTAACACTGACATGAGAAGCTTTTCAAATTGGCGTTCGAATTCGGCGTTAAGCTGGAAGTCCTCTTCTTTGAAGCAAAAATATGAACTTCGAACACATAAATGGTTTGAAGCATTGTATGGGCCGTTGATTCTAGATATTTAATTTTTACTTCAAAAGCAAATGGAAGAGAAGATACAATCAGAGCTCGCGATTAAGTAACAAGATGTGGATTAAGGCCAACATATTCTCCGATTACATTAGATTTTGCAACAATCAGCGAACAGTAAAGCTCCAGCCAAGATAATTATCGAATCGAACCATCGATTCGGGTTCGAGACGAGAAGAGACAACTTTCACTCTTACCCTCCCTGTAGCGGCCACTGGGTTCCTAGTATCTTGACTGTAGTATACACTGTCTACAGTCTAAGAAACATATTCCTTTTCCAAGAAGGCAGCGGAGGAATTTCCGAGATAGAGTAAACGGTTGAGTCAACAGTCTCAGTATGGATGGACAAAGAGAATTACATGAGCTGCTTCGACATATTCGGACCAGTCGGTCATTTAAGAATCTCAAAGGTTAATCAATGTCAATTGAACGGGGATGGTGGGGGAAGAGCTGAAAGGTAGCGCTCAATCTTTTAAAGTATACTGATAGCCCCGTGTCCTGAAAGTATCTATTAAACTGGCACTGGACTTCCAGGTTGAGGGAGAAGCTTGATGTTACGAAAAGTTTCTAAAGCCTATGAAAGGAATAATTATTCTGTTTACAACCATGCTAAATAAAAATGACTACAATTTCTGAACATTAAATAGAAGAACAACAAGCGGAAGCCATAAGCTGCTAAAAAGCATGCATTACTGCCATCCAGGAAATACTATGGGATTGTTTGGACAAAAAAGGGTTTGAAAAACTTTGACATCTACTACAGTTCGTGTTATAGTGAGTAGAAAGAGCGACTATTCGGATGCGGATTTGTTATAAGCCAGAGACATTGGCTAAAACGCATTCTAAATTGCCAAGGACTATTTTTAATAGCTCCTGGACAAAACTTTAGAGGGGGTTTAGAAGTACGATGTTAATGCTTTGTGATTTTGACGCCAAAGTAGGAAAAGCGAATATCTTAGGGACATGGTGGCTTCCAGATCCATTAACAGTCAGACAAATTGTTCATATTGCGATAGACAAGATACTGGCAGCCCAAAATCGTCCGTCTGTGCAGGATTACGACGGATTCTCCCTACTCCATCAAGGTCGTCAACAATTTCAAGGAAACAAAAGATACAAAAAAATGAATGAGGCAAGGACTTCATTAACATCATTCTTGAGAGGATTTTTCAAAACTCCCAAGCCAACAACAGAGTCGCAATCTTCCATAAATCATTGCAACTACTAGCTGATATCATATTGACATCATTGGTTGGACTCAACGTGATGTCATAGCCAAGTTTGCTGCTATAGGGAGGGAAATGGCAAAAACGAAAGTAAGATAAATAAACCAGAACGTCACCATTGGCAGGTATAACTTTGAGGTAGCACGGGATTTTTTCTAACTCGGTTCCACTCTGAACCCTAAAAATAACCCTTCCCAACCGCTGTTTCTTCTCGCTATGAAGGCAATTAGGAAGTAAAGTCCTCATACTTAATACTTAGGATATCCTAAATAAGATCCTGGTCATCCATGTCCTGCTCTACTACGCTGAAGCACTGACGGTATCATAAGCGGATGAATCCTGGCTCGTTTTAAACGAAGATTCAATCAGGAGCTATACGAGCTGTATAGGGACATAGACTTGGTCAAAAAACTCTCTGTTGGATGTTTGAGATGGCTAGGACATATAGAGAAAAAGGACACCAACACTCAGCCTCGTAGATTCTTCGATTCCAAGCCAGGCATTGAACGAAGTAGAGGAAGAAATTTTCTTGAGTGACGCGCACAAGTAGAAGCCAACCTCAACCAACTTGAAGTGCGCAACTCAAGGCAGTTGGCTAAGGACCGGGCTAATTTTAGAGGCATGTTATTTGAGGTCCATTTTCATTATGGACTGTAGCTCCACTTAAGAAAGTAAGTAAGTAAAACTATGAGTAACCAGGTTTTGTAGAAAGATTCCATACACGCCGTTGAGGTAGCGTATGAGTGATCATGACTGTGTGGCATCGCTAGACACCATGACGTTAATAGGTTGATTAAACCCGAAGGTGATTTAAGGTAAGCGAGAGGAAAAATTGATAGTACCATTGGAGGGCTAGCGACCTTTTCCTTCATCATCTGTTTACCAGATTCTACTTCTCGAGGCCCTATGAGCATTCAGGATGCGTTACATAGAGATTCTGAACCTGCTGTGCAACCAACCTTATTTTTTATGAAGGACTGGTTAGATTCATTTTGCATTAAGTTTTTATTTTCTATAATCTTTTACAGCCATCCGTTTTAAATCCATTCAACCGTGGTCAATTATACAAATTGGCTACTCACCAACACACCGATTACACCCTTACCAGGTTATACTTTGATAAGAGTTTCCAGTTCACAATCCCAGACAGATCGTTATGGAAAAGTAACGAACCTGTGCATCCGTTTTCCCATTTTAATACCGATGGCTTCAAAACAAATGACTGATTGGGTGCTGGTTTTTTCTCCGACAGGCTAAACCTCAGCCTATCATTTCGTGTTCCTGATCATTGCAGCGTGTTCCACGCGGAACTCAAGGCGATCAAAGAAGCCTTATTCTGACTGAAAGAGAATGTAATATCTGCCAAAGATAAAAGAATCTTCTCGGACTGCCAAGCGGCCATCAAATCCCTGTTTATCAGTCACAACAAATTCAATGACAATTCTTGATTGCCGCTCATCTCTTTAAAATAAGTCAGAGCAGTTTTACATTCACTTATACTTGCTGCCTGGACAATGGACATGGTGACATTCCTGGGAACTGTTACGCGGATGAACTCGCTAGTACCCGACACGGTTGAACTAGGTATTCCTATCGCTACATGCGAAAGCTTACTAGCGCAGCGTGCTAACAGAAAATCAAATATCAGGTGGAGTCTTGGCACGACATATCAAATGACCAAACAAATTTGGCCAAAGCTGGATCTAAGAAGATCCAAGGGACTGATTTCGCTCGCTAGACCATACATTAGCACTCACTGGACACTGTTTAATAGGCAGGCACACCTTCACTCAAAAGACTTCTGTAGGAGCTGCATAGACAAAGAGGAAGAAGAAGCAATACTTCTTCTCTGGAACTGCCCGGTCCTATCAAACAAAAGGATGCTCGGAGCTTACTACATTCAAAATCTCAGCGATTTGACAAAAACGGAAGCGAAAAGTCTCCTCCGTTTCATTAACAGCTCAGAAGGGTTTTCTCATAGATAACAAGGAGAATGGACAGTATCCACGTGGTATCACAATGAACCAAAAAATGGTCTAAGTGTGCTAACTCGCTGGCAGCCATTTAACCTAACCTAATGTTTGACATTAGTTATTGTGTTCTTGGAGACTTCAAACTTACTTGGACATAAAACCCCCCATTCATTTGTCACACATTTCTCTAGGTAGTCTCGGTAAAATGACCTCTAAGACTGTCATTTAAAAGAAAACGAATCACCCCCAAATTGGATTTATTACATTCCCCAGGTAATTTGGTAAAAACGCTGACACCTAACAAATGCAAGTACATTTCTTCAGCCACCATGTGTTACGTCGTCTACAGAGTTGCCTTCCATCATTTCAAGTCCCTTGGGTCCCGCTTACCCTTATCAAGTCGGGACACAAGTTGAGCCATCATTTCAAACCACAAGCGGCATCTCTTATTAAGTTAAGTGCATATTGATTATTTTTTATAAAAAAAAACGCGCAAAAAAGTGACAATTGCGTAAAGCATCATCCGCCAGTATGGCACATCCGTTCATGCATAATGGCAGAAAGTGCATTTCTATAACTAGGTGCATATTTTCCAACTGAAAACCGCTTTATTAGATTAGACCGGATTGTATGGCTATGGAAGTGCACTTGGGAATCAACAGTTCTGATAAGCCGAGTGCTCTATGTTTGATCTACTTGACCTGACAACTCAACTAGTGTGCTTGCATGCAAACGCGCACACGTGCACATGACACAAGTGGAGGGTTTCGGAGAAGCTCTTATCAGCAATCGATTTGTAAAAGGGATGCTACGACCTAAGAGGTCTCTCAATCAATAGATTTACTGCCTTAGAGTACATTCTTTCGAGAGGCTGAAACGACGTAATAGTTTCTCGCAAGCTTGTGTATTTTATTACGCGTTTGCTATACAAAAAACAACAAATGAGCATTTCAGTGAAAACATTCCATGAAGACATATTTTCAAAACGATGTTTAATCTTCTAACGGGAAGCATATTTTCTTTTTATGTACTATGAAGTCGCTGTAAGTGGAGATTGTAGAACAACGTGATAGAGATTAGCTGAGCTGTTGGCGCTCAGATGAGTCGCCAAATTTGATGTTAAAAGGGGTTTTTCAAAAAAAGAGCTATACAATCTAGTAAGGCAGTGCTACGTATATGGTGTTCCATCTGCCTGATTGAGGAAGTTGCTCGATTTCGAAGCGGACAAAATTTGATTGTCAGGTCGTGTCGTACGTCTGTTTCATCGCAGTAATACAATTAGTTTGCAATATTGGTGTTTCCCAGTCAGTTTAATTTTTTGGATTACCTAGCCATTCCTGTCACCATTCTCACCGCTTTTTCAATTGTAAAAGGATAAGCCTACTCAACATCGCTTACAAGATTTTGTATGCCATATGAGAAGGCATGGAACCATTAATCAACACTCATATCAGAGCAGTACCCACTACCCAGTAGTGGGTGCAGTGGCCTAGTGAGTAGTGCTAAGCGCTAGTCCCTGTTTCCGAAAGTGACAACACCTATGTTTTCAAACATCCAAGAGTAACACTGTCGTGAGAAGCTTCAAAAATTTGCCGTTCGAATTCGGAGATTAATTTGTTTTCATATCGGCTCCTACCTATCTGCATGGCTTTACCCCATAAAAGCCTCCAACTTAAATCAAATTTCTACAGACAGATCAAAAAAAATGCAATGCTTTGAAGTAGTTAGGGAACACATCAGAAATCAATTTTGAAGGACTAAGGATATCCTACATAAGACACAATTAGGGTTCTGTTGTACACCGTTGAAGCATGATAGACCACATCAAAAGCAAATGATGAAATTGCGTGCCTTTTTCAATCGACTTACCATTTGTTGGTCTGGAAACCACCTCCATATCCCCCTATAGTAGATAAGGTGAGGGAACCGTGTGCCTGCTTCTCTCTTCCTTATTCATTTCAATAAGTGGTGCAACAGTCCAGAATAAACCGGGGCCTCAAACAACATGCCTCTGCAATTAGCCAGGTCCTTAGCTAATTGCGCACTTCAAGTTGATTGAGGTAGCTTTCTACTTGTTCGTGCCAGTTGAGTTGAGATACTCCTCAACTACACGTTTGACTAGGAATCGAAGAATCTGCAAAACGGAGTATTGGTGTCGATTAGGTCTACGTGTCCTAGCCATTTTAAACGTCCGATGCGGAGTTTATTTTTGTTTAGGTGTATGTTGCTGTATAGCGTGGTAGTTCGTGGTAGAATCTTCTGTATCTGTATCCAAATCATCCGCTTTTGATACAGACCATGCTTCAGTGCGTAGACCAGGAATGGTATAATCAGGGTCTTGTATAGGATATCATTAGTAGTTCAAGTAAGGGCTTTACTAATATCATTCAAAAGATTCCGGTAGAAAGCAGGACGAAAAATCAGATCAAGCTAGCCTAGGCAACCAAAGTTGCCACCGAAGTGCCACTGAATTAAAGTAAGGACAATACATTTAAGCGCCAGAGATCGTTGGAAGAAAGCCCTTCAGTCTCTGATTGAAATCAATAATCACTTTAAGCCTGTCAACACTACATCAAGGTCCATCAGTGAGGTACCAAAAGGCAACCTCGTGCTGGCGGTATTTGACCAGAGCGATATTGACGGTACAATTTTACCTGAATGGTGGAGGCTGGTACCTCCTAAGATGGCAACATTCTTCCTCATTATAATGAGGTTGAACCCTAGGCAGCCACCCTGCTGCTGCAATGCTTTTGGGGAACAGAGATCATTTGATCTCTACCGCATTGCAATAGAAAAATGAGGTGAGGTGTGGCCTTGCTCGAAGCTAGAGGTAGTTGCGAAGCAGGAAATCCCAAGTCTTCCACGATCCAGCACCTGGATCCCAGTCGAACCTTCAAATGTTGATGAAATAATCCAGACAATCGCCTCCAGCAAACCCCACCTTTCCGACACACAATTGGAAGGTGATCAAGCAGAGAGGGGAACTTTATAACTAGATGCGCGCTTATCAATCAATAAAGAATTCCTTGCTTCCCTAGAAGAGAAATTTGGGGTTATAAGTCAAAGTCTACAGAAAGGATGTGCTGGATGCCGAAGCGGGTACTCCGGGTACACTCTTTGGATTTCATCCTGCCATGGATGGAAGCCATCCTTAAGGGTTGCATCGAGTTGATTTACATTCCCAAGGTTTGGAGGGAAGTGAAAATATTATTCATACCCAAATCTGGTAAAAGTTCTCACGTCAACCTGAAAGACCTGAGAGCCATCAGCAGCAGCTTAAAGAGCCAGGGATTCCTCGTTTACAATTATGCAAACGTTTCTGGAATCTCCTTTGGCACCTTCAACCTTGCCAACTCGCCAGTTATATGTTGGAAGAAGCGGATTGCTGAACCTGATAATGTCCATAATGTCCTTTGGTTCAGATGGCTCCACCGGGTGATAAGGAATTTATTCCATTTCCACTGCCTCCAGTTGTGCTCCTGGTCAAATCTTATCTGCCCTGAGTACTACTATCTTGAAAAGGTTTTAAAACTCTGATCTGCGCTTTCCTCTTTATATGTCCCTGATAGAGACCTAGGTCGAGGCAAGTGGGCGCAAAGACCGGGTGATCGCGAAAGATTTGGAGGAAGCTGGAGGCAAATTTCACCTATACCCATTTTCCCGGTGTTATGCTTCCACCCGGGTCACTGCAGTGAATAAGTTAAACAGAATATTGCCACAGCAACCTTCATAATCCTGCGGAATCCATTTAGTTTTCAATCGTGTTATTCAATATTTTCCATTACGCATTATGCAACCCAGATCCCTTGTTATATAATTCAAAGAACCATCGAATTTATGGGTAACTACACAATCAGACAATACGAATATTTCAAGCTACCATTTCGAATGAACTTTTTATTTGCCAACCACTTCAAGGACCATTCAAAAATTGGTTGTTTGCGACCCCAAAAGGACTCTTGAACAATTTCCTTTTTTAATGACGTTCTTATCTCAAGAGCAGGGTCACCAATTTTTTTTTTTTTTGGTATCCTCGATGCAGTAAGTCACCGTGACTTACATTTTAATGCCTTACAACAGCCCCTCCCCTACATATACTCCAAGCTAATAAACTAATACAATCTGCCAAATTTAAATCAATCAGCAGGACTTTCCCAAATGCCCATACAACCACATAATCATACTTATACCTACACCTTCATAAACTCGGAACATTTCAATAAAGTTTCGTTAAATGTTGGGCAGTTGCCAAACTGCTCCAAGGCGGTATGGGTAGCCAAAAGAAGATGAGAAGAACAAAAAAAATCGACTAAGCTCCGACGCCCCATTCAAATGTGCATTCACTTTCAATTTATTCAGCTTCACTGTGTAACCGCTCTCAACATGTACCTTTCAATTTGCAGGATGCCTGGAGGAGGATTGCGTTGATTTTCAAGGCAACTCCGTCAACCATGGGATGTTGTATGTACCTGGTCCCGGCGTATGCAGTCTCTGTGTCTGTTACCATTCCGAGCCATTGTGGTGTAAAGCTATCTACTGTGATCCACCCTATGTAAGTACTGAAAGAATTTCTTAAATGTTTGCGCCAAGCCAATGTAAGTAACGGTGTTTTTTTTTTTTTTTTTGTTTTGTTCTACCATTTTGTGGTTTTTCAGTTTTGCAAGAACTTTCGAGTTGGCGTACGTTGCTGTGAGTTTGAGTGTTTAGATCCCCCTGGCGAGGATAATCTGTATCAGGTGAGTGGAATTTTTTTTTTTCGTTTGGATTTTACATTTCGAAAATAAGCAGGGTGCTGGAAAATGGGTGCTTTAAGGCGGTTTTTGTATTTCTTTTTACATTTTCAGTCAGAGGGCCGTTGTTAGTTTTTATTTCTCTGGTTTTGCAAAAGAACTGCTCTACTTATGAATGCAGTCTTTAGAAGGTCTGTGGTAAGTGGTGCGAAAAGCCGCACTACGTTGTTGCCTTGTAATATACATCCACATCGTGCTTATGCTGTAGATAGGTTTCGGAGATTGGCAAATGGCCGGTCCTACAAGGATGTGTGTACTTTTTTGAAAACTACTATTGTAAGAGTTTTCAAATGGATCCTAGTTCTCATGGCCCTAGAGATTTTAATTATCTAAAGATGGGAGCTGTACAAAGTTGTTAATAAGCATGTCGGACAGTGTTGTTTTAGAAACACAAATCATCCCGTGCTGTATATTAAAGGAATCCTTTTAGCCGTTCAATCTAATTGATATTGGGCACGCTGATTTTAGTCATTCAGTGACAATATAAAATCAGGAGCGTAGATGGAAGACCTTTGCGCTGCTCATCGTTGCGTTATCGACTTGTTAATGAACTCTGTCAGAGATAATATAGCTTTCCATCCCTCTTGATACTGCCTAAGCTTCTTTCCGCAATTTAGTCTTAACGCCCTGGCATCCGCGATCACTTGATGTTTACATCGAAGGTTCCGTCTTTTTTATCATCTCGAACCTGATACTTACTCACTTATCGGGCTTCCGACCCGTGAAGAGTCTCTGCCTGAGACACTGCAGCATTCCATCCTCTACGATCCCTGCCTCGCTGCTTCCAGTTGCCTAGACCAAGCGCTCTGGCATCCGCGATGGCTTGGTCTTTGAAACGGAGGTTCGGTCTTCATTGCCTTCTTGAACATGGGTGCAGGGATTAGAAGATCCTCTTAGCTGGAGCATTATTGTCCTTGTCTTTTTGGACTACATCCACATCTTGGTACAGATCATAGAGTTCGCGGTTGTATCTTCTCGTCCATTCGCCCTCCTCGTGCGCAGGACCAAAAATCCGCCGAAGTATTTTTCTTTCGAAGGAGCCCAGTATCAGCTCTTCCTTCTTGCTTATCGTCCAGCACTCGGCCCCATAAAGCAGAACTGGCAGGATAAGGGTTTTGTAGAGCACACATTTCCTCCTTTGAGTTAGGAGTTTTGAACCCATTTTTTCGCCAAACCTAGGTAGCAACGGTTTCCTAGGATAATTCTTCACTTGGGTGTCATTCGTGGAGTTCTCCACTTTCTTTCGAAGGAGCCCAGTATTAGCTCTTCCTTCTTGCTTATCGTCCAGCACTCGGCCCCATAAAGCTGAACTGGCAGGATAAGGGTTTTGTAGAGCACACATTTCCTCCTTTGAGTTAGGAGTTTTGAACCCATTTTTTCGCCAAACCTAGGTAGCAACGGTTTCCTAGGATAATTCTTCACTTGGGTGTCATTCGTGGAGTTTATGTTCACTCACAGATGCTTGTTTGTATGTTGATAGCATGTACTTAGTCTTGTCCTCATTTACTTCAAGGCCAACGGATTTCGCCTGTTCTTCAATCGCCGTGAACGCTTTGATCACGGCACGTTGGGAGCGAACGATGATGTCAATATTGTCCGCATAGCCCAGCAGCTTGATGGTGCGGTTGAAAATAGTGCCTTCCGTGTTAACACCTGCCCTGCGCACTATCTGCTCCAGTACGAGATTGAAGAAGTCACATGATAGCGTGTCTCCTTGCCGAAATCCGGTGCACGTTTAGAATAGTTCGGAGGAGCTACTTCCAAACTGCACGTTGCAGCGCGTGTTTTCCAGCATCACGCGACACAGCTTTATCATTTTTGCCGGGATTCCGAATTCGGCCATCGACATTTAAAGTCGATGAATAGGTGGTGAGTTTCGACTTGAAATTCATTGGTCTCTTCCAGGATTTGCCTCAGTGTGAAAATTCGGTCTATAGTCGATCTGCCGGGCCGGAAGCCACATTGGTACGTGCCGATTAGTGTGTTGCAGAATCTGATAGCTTGGATTAAAAGATTCTTCTGACTATATGTGGTTGTGCCAATACAACTAACGTGTTTTTAGACCACATCTTCAACTTGGTACACCTTATGAATCTCGCAGTGGTATCTTCTCCTTCATTTGTCTTGTTTGCTAAAATTTAATTTTATTGACGCGATTTTATCTCGTTAGTACCCAACGCCGAGCAGAACCTCCTGTTTCATGCCAAATCAAAACGCTTGATTTGAGATAAGTTTTGTTGACAATTGAGGGCCAGTAGAGTTATAGATTAGGTCGATACAACAGCTGGAAGTCAAGCCCAGTCCTTTCCGTCACATTGCTTGCTTAGAACATCAACATTTTGCCAGAATTTTTCATTTGCAAGTGCCTTATATTCACTTCGCGTACCTTTTTATCTTCCAGCACCGTAAAGTAGGACTGGTAGGAGTAAAGTCCCGTAGTGCAAAAAATTCGCCAAACCAAAGAACCATCTCCACTAAGTGTCACTCGTGGGGTTGATGTTGGCATTGAGGTAGATAGACCCCCAAACTGCATCAAAGATCTTGCTATCAGCGATGACGTTTTGTCAAAGGTTTTGGGCCGAAAATAAATTTTTTTGATAGCATATGCTTTGCCTTTATCTAGGTTAACTTTAAGACCAATGCATTGCCTTAAATATATACAATGGAATAGAAAGATTTCAAACAAAACAGAATGTCGTTGTATTATCAAAATTGGACAGATATTGTACAAATAATTCCTTCCGTGCTTACACTAACTTTACGAAGTATCTGTTAAAGCATGAGATCGACGTAAACGCATGATAACGCATCTCCTTGCCAACATCCGCAACCTGTTCGTAAAAGTTCTGTTTGAAGCTTAACCCTGCATCGTAAAAATGTTCACGAGATCCTAAATTTGGTCTACGCTCTATAGAGCCCCACACGGTATATGCTACAATAAGCACATTGATGAAACGATGATGAGTCTCGAACTATAAAGACGTGGATCTTGGTTTGGATTTGTCTTAATGTAACAGTTTGACCCTTTTTCGATGGCCGGAAAGCCACACTGGTACTTGCTGATAAGAACATGTGTTGCAAGAAGGCTGATTACATTCACATTTGAGATTTAGCCCATCCGACACGACGCACGGTTAGCAAATGTGTCTTGGTAGTTGCGCAATACATGAAATTGACTTTCTTCTGCATAGTGCAACGATGATTCGAAAGGAATGTTCATTTTTATCTAAATGGTATCCGCAGGACTTATAATGGGATTGACGACATCTTCTAACAGGTATGGAAATTAGAACTGGTATCTATTTTTCCAATGAAATAAATCACCTGGAGGACATAACTGTCGAGATTCTGAAACCAGAACGAATACTCTGGGCATCAACCAATATGACTCTCCAATTAGAGTGGTGTTTAGATAACTGCAAGTTAGTTGAGGTCGGTTTCTACTTATATGCACCACTAAAGGCAAGGTCTTCCTCTAATGCGTCCAACGTCTGGCTGGGAATCGAAGACTCTGCGAGCCGGAGAATTGGTATCCATTCGTTCTACATGTCCTAGCCATCATCACGTTGAGTCCTACCAATGATGTCAATATCGTCGGTGTATGGTAGTAGTTGCACCAAATTTTGAAAAATTGTGCATCTGGTATTGGCTCAGGAGTTTTGCACAATCCTCTCAAGAATCAAATTAAAGAAATCACATGACAACGCATCGCCTTGTCTAAATCCGTTTTTGGTATCGAATGTGTCGGTGAGGTAGTTTCCGGCCCTGATGGAGCAGCGAGTATTCTCCATCGCCATCCTACACAAACGGAAGAGTTTGCGCGGTATACCAAAACTAGACATGGCTCTGTATAGTTCGTCTCTATAAATGCTGTCATATGCGGCTTTGAAATCGACAAATATCGATTTATATCGATTTGGACTTCTTGCGTTTTTTCCAGGATCTGTTGAAGGGTGATTGATCAGCTGTGGACTTTCCTGGCCTAAAACCACATTGATAAGGGCCGATCAGGTTGTTGGTAAACGGTTTCAGGCGTTCACATATTACGGCAGATAGGATCTTGTAGGCGATGCTTAGGAGACTTTTGCCTCTGTAATTGGCACAGTTCAGAGGGTCTCCTTTTTTGTGGATCGGGCAAACGATGCTGAGGTTCCATTCTTCAGGCATACTTTACTCCGACTAGATTTGGCTTATGAGTTGGTGGATGTTACATACCAAGTCAACTCCGCCAGCTTTGTAAAGCTCAGCGGGAAGGCCGTCATTTCCGGCGGCCTTGATAAGCTTGAGATTAGATATTGCTATCCTCACTTCACTTAGGTCGGGTGGTTGGCAGTTTTCGCTGCCGTTGCCAATATTGAATGGATCGTTCTGCCTGACAGCGGAATGTAGTTCGTCATCGACGCTAAACAGTCTGCAGAAGTGGTTCTTCCATATCCTCAGCATCGACTGTGTCTCAACTACGATATTTCCTTGTTCATCACGACGAATTCTGTTCGAGCCTTGTATCCTTGGCTTTGACGTTTTACACTTTGGTAAAATTTGCGAACATTATTCCTGGAGTGGCACCTCTCTATATCCTTTATGGCGCGCTCTTTTTTCTTCTTTCTGAAAAGCCGGTGTTCTTCCCTTCTTCTTTGTCTTTAGAGCTCAATGGTAGCTCTCGTCTTCACCTGCAGCTTAGCCTTGCAGGCCTCGTTCTTGGCAGCGAGCATCTGTCGGAAATCTTCATCAAATCAGGGGTTTCTTGCTGTTGGCCACGAGAAACCTAGCACATCATTTGCTGCTGATCTAATGGCTCATTGGCATCGTTGCCATTGTTCTTCGAGGGACTATCAAAGCACGATTTTAACATCGTACTTTGGTTTTGTCAAGGAGCTCGTAGAAGCAATCCTTAGTTTTATCATCTTTTTCCTTCGTCGGACCATGAGCGCATATAAGGCTTATGTTGGCGAATTTGGTCTTGATGCGGATTGTTACAATGCGTTCGCTAATGTCTTGGAAATATAAGACTCCTTGCATAAGTCTAGCACTTATAACAAATCCGCATCCAAATAGTCGCTGCTTACTATAACACGGTTCATAGTAGATGTCACAGCTTTTCATCCTCTTTTTGCCCGGTCCATCCCATCGTATTTCCAGGATGACAGTAATGTCTGCTTTGTAGCAGTTTGGGGCTTCCGCTAGTTGTTCGCCTGCACCTCTCCTATTTAGTGATCTCACATTTTAGGTGCAGATACGAACTTCGTTGTCTTTTTTCGTTTATGAGGGTCGTCAACAATAAAATCAGTTCTTTCCGAGGCTATTGGTTACTTCGTAACCATGGTTTTTTCCATGGGCGGATGAGACCAGTACCCGATGGTTACCACCTAGGGTAAAAAAAGGCACATTTGATGTGTAGTCAGAGTTGCGAGCACTGGACATTGCCAAGCTAAATTAGAGTCTACCCTCGTTCTACAACACCCAACCATCCGAATATTCAGCTACACGTATAAAAAGTAAGTTAAGTTACTAGGCATCCAGTTGTCGCAAAGGCACTGAGATTCCCATTTGTAATCTTATAATCTTCTCATGTATACTATGAAACATTTCTGGAGATGATTTGTGTCATTATTTTGAGCGTTTCTTAGCTTCAGAACAAGGCAGCTCAAATGAACCTCGTTTTTCAGATTCTATAAGCCATTATCAAGTAAAGGATTTTAGATTTGATAAAGCACTTTTGTCCAATTTTTCGTCACTTAAGCCCTGAATTTAAAAAAAAAAAAAACAAAAGTTGTTATAATTTCAAGTTTCTACCCTTAGCAGTTTTCGATATAGGTACCTAGGTAACATGCATACATTTGGCACGAGTTTTTTTAATTATTCAGCCCTATCGAGGTATCCGTCGGAGCGGACAATTTTCCGCAACGCATACTTCGTCGGAGGTTAAAATTCCATTCGAGGCATGTGTCATCGGAAAAAAAATCTTCCCAAATGCGACGGGTTCACTTCACTACAATTCGTAAATAAATTCCGCGAAGAATTTGTGTCGGAGGAAATCGGAGAAAGAATGGCACTTCGCTGTCAAAAATCGCATGAAAAATGCACCTCAACGCAATTCGCCGGGGTGCGTTACAAAATGTCGGAGAAATATTCCGAACAGCTTTTCGGAGGAATACCTCGAAGCAAAAATCCTCCGAATCGTACGAAATCGGAGAATTTTCCGCTCCGACGGATCCCTCGATAGGGCCAATAAGGAATTTTAGTAAAATGTTTTACAACTTTATATTCAATTTAAACAGCGATGTAACATTTATATTTAACAGATATCATCAAACAATTAATATCAAATTTAATCCATTAATTTTATTTTCAGGAACGAATGAGAAAACGGGCCGAAATCCTTGCCGGAAACAGTACAGCAACCGCCATATCACCACTAACGATATCCACCATCATGCTTACCATGTTGGGCAACACCATGCTAATGTTATAACTTCAATAAACCAACAACAACAAATTGAATCAGCTGAGTACATGGTACTACGATCACATCACTCCAATCTTCTTTTACAATAATAAAGCACATTTTGTACATTAAAAAACCAAAACAAAAAAAAATTCTCTACGAAAATCCTTAGGCTAAAAGAAACAATTAAATGATAATTATATATATAAACATAGGTAAAACTAAGCAGAAGGTCATGACACAATACCAAGGATATTTAAGGTTAGGAACGCATGTCAAGCTAATGGCAATATAATAAAATCAAAAAAACGAAACATAAAAATAAATTCTAGATGTGTGTGTTGTTGGGCAAGGTCACGACATGCGATGTAACAGCCTAACCGCCGTTTAAGGTGTAGGCTATAAAAAGGACGAAAACTATGATATAGTCGATGAATTGTGATAGTCGTGCAACATAGTGCTATTAAAGTGCTGCATGAAAATGTTGGCAAAGAATATTTTTCAAATTTTAAAATAAACTTATCGATTTAATGTAAACACTAAGTAGACAAAAAAACACACAAACACACAGAGAGATACAAATATACATACATACCAATTGGAGGTTAGAATAAAATATTACATGCAAGACATATCTTACGTAAATATATTTAATTATTCAACAAACAAAAAACAATTAACGGTATTTTTTTATTCTTTGTAAATATAAATGCAGCAACAATAATTTTTAATTTAAATATTATGCTTAATGGAATTTTGTAAATATGCTAGAGTACTTTTAAAATTTAAAAAAAAATCAAACTTTTAACGAATTTTTGGAAGCAATTAACTCGTATGATTAGGGACATCCATCCTTTTTGATTAGGCTGTGTGCTGTAAAATAATTCTTTCACTGAAACTTACAATACACATACACAGTCGTTTTTGGTTCACTTGCTGTTGTAAGGATTGCAACCTAAAGCTAATTAATTTTTTTAGTTAATACAGGGCAGACATGGGAGTAATGCATTAGCATTGAGTTGGTAATGATAAAATGAATGCTAATGAAAGAAAATTTCATGAACATTGATAATAATGCTAATGACAAAAAAAAAACTCATTGGCATTGACTTTTTTAATGCCAATGAAAAGTAGTAATTATGAAAAGAAAAGAAAACTATTTTCATTGAGTAATATGGCATTTTTTTATTTATTTATTTTTTTTTTTGAGAAAACCGCATGCAACTATAGAAGAAACACAAAGTTCGTTCAGTTATTGATTAACTCTGTGAACCTATTGGAAAAAATGGAATGTGCATGGAGCAGGAACTGGAATCTTTGCTTCCAACTACAAACTCTCCATAGAGCTAGGAAACATAATTTTATTTTCCAAATAGAGGTCTATGCAGGGTTGGGATCAAATTCCCGAAAACCTAAATTCCCGTGGATTTTTTTCTGGATTTTTGGTTTTTGGGATTTTGAGATTTTTAGTTTTCGGGATTGCGAATTTTTGGTATTTCGGATTTTCGGGATTCTCCCCAACTCTCATCTATGCAATCTAACTCGAGAATGAATCAGAAAATCCCAAAACTAACACCATTCTCCTGGGTATGAAATCCTGTATCCCTCACCGGGTAAGGAGTATCAAACCGAAGGTAAACGGGTGGTATGACTCGAGCTGTAAAGAGGTTGTTAGGGTGAAAGAGTTACGTTTTCGGTCATATAAAGCCAACCCAACTGAGGAAAACCGTTCAAAATTCAAACGAGCCAGAAATGACTGCAATGCCCATATTAAGCGTGTCAAATTCTTCCACGACCAAAAGTTGAGGAAAAAAATTCTACTATGTCCCAATGATAGTAAAAACTTTTGGTCGTTTGTAACAAAACATTAAGAATTCGACCTAATCTTCCATCCCAACGCTCATTTACAATGACATTCCAGCTGTTACCTCTCTAGACAAAGCCAATCTGCTCGCTGCTCATTTTGCAGCCAATTCCACGCTGCCAGATTGTGCCCAGTCTCCCCTGTACTAGAGAACGTAGAACATTCTATGGGACCAATCCACATTCGTTCTCGTACAGTCGCAAGAGTATTAATCGATCTTGACATACACAAATCATCTGGTCCAGATGGTATCTCCCCCATAATTCTGAAGAGATGTTCTTCAACGATGGAAAAACCACTGCGTAAGCTTTTCCATCTGTCCTATTCATCAGGACTCTCTCCGAGTCGATGGAAAACTGAATTTGTCCATTTCGTCCCCAAAAAAGGCGAATTTTCTTCTCTCTCCAACTACCGACCAATTGCACTTACCTCCCTTCTTTCTAAGGTCATGAAAACGCTGATAAACCGCCAGCTTATGAAATATCTTGAATCACGAAAACTCCTCAATGACCGACAATATGGTTTTCGTAGCAACAGGTCCACTGGTGATTTGATGTCATATCTCACCGAAAAGTGGAACCAATCAATCCACCTTGGTGGCGAAAATAAGATCGTTGCACTTGATATTTCAAAGGCATTTGACAGGGTTCGGCATAAAGCCCTTTTGTCGAAAATGCCTGTTTTTGGTATCGATGATACCCTTCTTCAATGGATTAGAAACTACCTCTCGAAACGTTCAATTCAAATAGTTTTGGACGGTTTCAAGTCTGCTACTCACCAAATAAACGCCAAGGCTCAGCTTTGTCTCCGACACTCTTTCTCATTTTTATTAATCACCTATTGTCTGCAACTTCTAATCCAATCCATTGATTCGCTGATGACAGTACCCTCAGCTTTTAATATTCGTTCTCGAATTCACGCCCTTCACCTTCGGATGTGGACCTCGACAGCATAATTAAATGGGGTAAATCTAATAGAGTGGAATTTAATGCTTCCAAAACGCAATGCTGTCTTCTGTCATCCAAGCGAAACCAAATTTTACAGAATGACACTTGCATCGTCGAAACCGAAAAACTTTCCATGCTCGGTATGTGTGTTTGAAATCGCCAAAAATGCAGCAAAATGTCTAGGTTTCCTCAGTCGATGTAAGAAATACTTCATCCCTTCTGATCTGGCCACAATATATGAAGCGTACATACGCGCCAAACTTGAGTTCAACGCCCACATATGGTCAGGTGCAGCCAAAACACCATTGCCTCGTTTAGATAGGATACAAAAGCGTGCGATAAAATTGATAGGAGATCCAACCATAGCGAACTCCATAGTTTCGCTCGAACAGAGTAGGAATGTCTCCTGCCTTGCACTCTTTTACCGCTATTACAACAACAAATGCTCTAACGAAATAGCCAGCTGCATTCCCAACTAACAATTATTCTTCTATAAGGTACAAACATTTAATTCCCACAAACAATTATTTCTATAGGCCATATATAGTACATGATCGCGGAGGTTGAGCATTTTGGAAGCTTGTTTAAGACATTATGCAGGAAAATTCACAAGCATAACCAAAATTATGATGGCGTAACTTCTGTAAGGTTGTTTTTAAGCTTCCGGAGATGTACCATAAGTTAAGTTAAGATGTTACGGTAGAACTTCGCACGAAGTTAATCCGAAGCATAGCACGTATAGAGCTTACGAATGAAGGCTTAAAAAAGCTAAGGTTAAAAGATCGGGACAAGGTGTAAAGATTGGAAAAAAGGTGAAAAGATCGGGAACCTACCGGAGAATGATTCAGCACGATTCAATTACTGCGTTGTATTTACTTGTCTTTCATGTTCGAGAGTACAGCCTAGTGGATAGCGTGTTGGACTTCAGTGCGACTGAATGCGATTTCGAATCCCAGTAATCCCATTGCATTGAATTTCATACTTTCATAAAAACGAATTGGGTTTTAATAATTATAAGAGATTGAAATTAAAATTAATAAAAGTAAATAATATAAGAAAATAATAAAAAATAATGTTATTTTTCAACTTCGATAATGCTTGCAAATATTTTTTTTGGGAATGACTTTTTGCGAAGCCTATAATTTGCTTCTGTATGGCCTTTTAAAAGCAAACAAAGTATTTCTTTAAGGCTTATAAGAAGTATTAAAAGAAGTCTTATAGAAGTAAACAGCTTTCTAAAAGTGCGCCAAATATTTTTCCATAAGACTTCCTACAAGTAATATTGCTGGAGGGAAATAGCTTCGATAGTGCTTTATCGAAGCGAAATTGTTAGTTGGGTTCCGCCCCTTCAACAATTCAACCGTAATACTAGCCGTACCACGAATGCTAATCAGTTCACCCTAAAACCTATCTTCTAACGTACTATGAAATATAGAGATTCATTCCTTAACCGAACAACACGAATGTGGAATGCTTTACCAAACTCAGTTTTTCCTCTCCATTACAATTTACAGAAATTCAAAACCAACGCGCATCGGTATCTCCTCTTTTCTACTCCTCTATTTCCTTAATGCCCGTGCTGTGCTTAAACACCATAAGGGTATTAATAATCCCTTTAGCCCTCGCCAATTAAAAAAAAAAAAACATCAGTATACTAGTAACAGTCAAGATGTTTTTGGGTCGCAGTGCTCTGTTGGCCTTACATGTGTTTATGGTATATCATCCCAATACCTTAAAAAAATTAAATAATAACAAAAAAGAATTTCGTAGATACTTTTGTTTTCATACTCTTCATTAGCATTGCAAAATGTTAATGAAGATTGATTTCATTGAAAATTTTCTCAATGCTTGAGATTTTTTTTTCATTGGCATTACTTTCACTCATTGCTAATGCTGTTTCTAATTTCTTTCTTGTAGTAAGGCATTACTCTGATACAGGGTGGCCCAAAAGTAGTTTGCCTTCGTATAACTGGAATATCTTTTGAACGAAAAGATAAAACCTAAACAAATTAAAGTTTATTTCATGAACATTTATTATATAATGTATGGAAAATCATATCGGTTAAGTGGCCACCATAAGAATGCATAATCATAGACTCTTTCGATGTCACTTTTCATGACTTTTTGAAATGTTTTTTTGACGGCGTAATTTGAGCGATTTCTGTGCGAATGTTGAGTTTGAGCTCCTGTATAGTGTAAGTTTTTTTAATTATAACCTTTTCCTTCAGGTTACCCTATTAAAACAAAGTCCGAAGCCGATAGATCAGCCGGCCATTTTAATTATGAGATAATGCGATTTGGGAATTGTTTATTGCCTCACGAACAGTGTGAGCGGTAGCTTTGTCTTGCTGAAACCAACTCAGCTCACCATTGTTGTTTCCTTGTCCAAGTGGAAAATGGGAGTCCTATTGTGGCACCCACTAACCGTAACGCACCCGCATCATTTTCAAAGAGATATGCCCCATAATAACGCGAGGTTATTTCACACCAAACAGTAACACGAATTGAGTGTAAGATTTCTGGGATTTAGTGTGTGCCAAAACCTGCAATTTTGCTTGTTCACAAACCTGCTTATATATAAAAATGTGCCTTGTCGATCATCTTACAATTTTCCGAAAATTCTTCGTCATTCTCGGCGATATTTAAGACAGTTCTGCAGTACATGAGACTTTTTTCTGGTTCACCGAGATAAGCTGTTGGGTCAACTGGATATTGTAAGGATAGATAGAGATGCACATATTTCTTCAAAATCCTATGAATCGTGCCACGCGGTATGCCGAACTGTGTTCAATGTCATCGTGTCAATGTTTCAAGATCGGTTGCAACACTTTCCCTAACGATCGTCCAAAATGAATCCTCCCCGTTCCCATATTGCTCAAATTTGACCACCACAGCACGAATAGGGGGTGCTGCTGGAACATTTCGAATGCCATCAAATAACCGGTATAGGTACGTTTATTACAAATTGAAATTATTGACTGCCTATTTCCAAAAAAAATATTTTAAATTTTTTTGTTAGCTGTGCGATCGTGTAGTGCATCCTAAAACTCCCAAGTCTTTTGTCTGAAAGAAAAACAAAATAACTAAAAAATATCTAACGAGACTTTTGGGCCACCCTGTACCATTTCTTCAACTTTCCATTGAGCTACAGCGCTTAACAGCAGCGTAACGAAAGTTACGTTATAATTTACTTTTTATACCCTATCCCATGAGAGTATAATAATTTTGGCATAATGTTTGTAACATAAAAAAATAATTTAGATAGTATTTCACAAAGTACAGGGTGGCACACAAATAGTGCTACATTAGGAAATTCAATTTTTATTGCTTTATTTCATTTATTTTTGTTTTATTGTATAGAAAATTGAATTTTATTTTATATACCTAATTGATTTTGAATATGATAGACCGTAAATGACATTCACGCTCATTCACACAGATTTGACTCCTGACCAGCAAATTATTCATTGCGGCATGAAGGGTTAAATTCGGGATCGCCTCAATTGCCTTTTAATCGACTGCTTAAATTCTATCAAATTCCTTGGATTAGTTTTTGACACCTCTAGTTTGACATAACCTCATAAAACAAAATCTGGTGTAGTCATGTCAGGTGGCTTTGTGGGCCAGCGGAAACTGGAGTTTCTGGATATAAATATGTTTTGGACTTTTCGTTGCAGCTACACCATAACCAATCTGGCTACGTGTGTAGTTACTCCATTTTGCTGAAACCAAATCCTTTTTTAAAGGATTCCTGGGTAAAAGAAAAACTCCTCCAACATCATTAAATAACGTTCCCCAGTGGCAGTTACTGTTGAACCGTTTTTTTTCCAAAGAAATATGCCCAAATAATTCCCTTGACGAAACTGCATACAAAAAATTGATTCGCTCGGGTGCAGTTCCGTCTCATTGAGCATTCCTGGATTACAGTCACTCCATATATGACAATTTCGATTATTAAATTGCCGTTTAGATCAAAATGAGCCTCATCAGACATAAAGAAGTAATTTATCAAGTTGTTGTCTTTTTTCGGGAATTTCAGTCATTTATGTTGGCAAAAACTAGAGGCAAACAGGAAAATCCGTAATCTTGCTCGTAATTTGGATTTTCTACGGAAACAAGATAAAAGGGGTATTCATGCAACGTCGGAAAGTCGTCGTAAACATTGTAAACGTGATAAAATTACGACGTGATAAATGGACTGTCAAAATTTGTATGGCAAATCTTTTCCAATAATATCGGAATTTTCTCACAGGAATTGGGTGCGTAAACTGAGATGGTAAACGTTGTAAACTTTTGAAATGCTATTTTGACAATTTATCAGTCACTTTCACACTTCAAACGTATGCGCTTAACTGAAGAAAATTATCGAGAAAGGAAAGAGAATAATAGGAACAAAATTCTATCAATAAATTAGTAAAATGAGATTGAATTCAGTGGGTTACCGCATTATTTAGTGGTGCAGTTCATGAAACGTCGTCGTAAAATTATAATCTTTCGCACGTAATAAAATTTTTTTTTCTAAATCCATACAGGCTTATTTACACATGAGAAAAAAAACGTTAATCGGTGATCTGGCATCACTGAATCTGAAACTCGTATCCGCCAACAGGTGGCAGTTTAGGGTTTTAATTTTTGATGTGTTTTTTCACTTATTCCACTACTACATTTATTGTAATGTTTTGATATTAGATTCAAAGCAAATATAAAAATAATTTCACATCAAATTATTTCATAAAACATTGATGTAGGTGCAAAATCAATGTTTTATTTGCTGCGTAATACTTACTGATTGTGGTATCAGCTGCTATATTTTGCAATTTTATCATTTTCGACAGTCGTTTTCGATAACAATTGAAAAAAACTAGGTCTGGTAGCACATTTTCTATCCAGGCTAAGGGCGTAAGACTGGATAATTATCCAGGTTCCGCGAAATCTATATAGGCTTAGGTGTTGTTGTATTTTACAAGTAAATATATATTTGGAGTGAAGAGAAAAAAAAACACGCCTTATTAACGAGTCTACAGCCGATTGTGTCCTGAACCTGAACATAGGGATCTCGATGGTACAGTCTTCGTGCGATGCTTCCAGATTCGGGAAATATGTTTACCAGCCTCATAATGATCCATCTACTCAGGGAAGTGCTGCCAAACTCGCGCTTATATTGCTTTTGGATGAAAATGACGGACTCCAAAGCATTCGTTATCTCAAGCAATTATTTTAAGAAATCTATATAGTAACATATACAAAAAAAATAATAAGCCGATTACTCGCACAGAAAAAAAAAATTATTTCGTTTTGTTTTTGTAGCACTATTTATGGGCCACCCTGTATTCCTCCACTTAACAGTTGAGCAGAGCGTTTTACAGCAGCTAACGAAAGATTACGTTATGGTTTTACGCATTTCATTTTGATTCCTTTAATTGATTTCGTATGGTTTGACCAAAGTGACTCTTTACAGTTTATATTTAAGGCATTACATTTCAGTGGTGCCAAGTCTATAATAACATTAAAAATATAGATTTTTACAAACAAAATTTAATGTTATTGTAAGATGACAAATGCAAAAAAAGATGCTGTATGCATTTAAAAACCGCTTTAAATATTAAAATGTAGAAAGATTTCTATATCAATCATACAATTATCCAATATAACATGGAAATAAATAAATTTGGTATTGTACATTACAACAACAAACTGTCATTTATCAAATTGATACAAGTCCTGAAATCATTTTTTTTTTAAATTTGGGGTTATCAATACCCTTTATATGTTTTAAAAGAGTGCGGCGTAAAGGACATTTGGGATAAGAAGAGAGGAGGTACCGATGCACATTGATTTTAAATGACTTTTATAGTACGTTTCCACCGAGTCGAAATGCGTCATTTCAGCGAAATTCGTGATTTCAGCCGAAATGCGAAACATTCCGCCATAAAATTTCACATTCCGAAAATAGGCATTCCACTGGAATGCTATTTCAAACGAGGTGAAATGTTATGTCAAATCAAACATTACTCTTTCTTCTATAAAAACAATTGTTTTCCTAGTATAAACGTCAAATTGCTCTGTCAATGTATGTTTAAAAAAAATTCTTTCAGAAAACAAATTTAAATCTATGAAAACACCAAAATACTTTTAATTAATGAACATTCGATGCATGTTCTCTTGCTTTTTCATGTCCAAATAGCTTCAGGAAATGTCATTGTTAGCACGGCCTAATCTGCGAGTAGGCCTATAGTGTCTATAGTGCCTATAGTGTTGTGATCCCACAAAAAAAAACATATATAATTTGTTTGGGGTAATACGATCGTTAGTTCCCAGGGCCTAACTTTTCCAAAATTATTCATAACTCTGATTTTATGCCGAATCCGAACGTTTGAGTTGAGATAAGTTTTTCTTGGCAGTGGTTGGTACCTACTCGGATGATTTGTCAGAGAAGGTCCAGTAAAAAAAATGTTTTGACAGTTAGAATGCGTTTTCTTTGGTGGGAACACTATTTTCAAATGTTGAATTTCGACGAGTTTCGGTTCGGAAACGTACTATTAGGATCAAGTTACAGCTTTCAGTGAAAACCTTCACTAGGGATTTTCTTTTACTTTTTGCGTTTTTTTATAAAATCAATCATTGGCGAGTTGGTGTCAAAATAAAACTTATGAAATTTGAAACAAGACTATCCAAAAATATTTAATTTTAAATAATATTTTTCGCAGAAAATCAATTTTTGTTTTCCAATGATCAAGATTTATTTTTCTGAAGTAATGTTTGTCATTCCACCTATATGAAACGGAATTTTCCAATGATTCCTATAACCAGTTTTTTTTTTCAATTCCATCATGTTTTTTGTTCCAATGAAGTTGTTTAATGATAGCTACAGCTGGACCCTGAGATATATAATGAAGGAGCCTGGTAGAGCACACCACATTAGTGATGTTTGCTTTATATACGCATCTCTGCGTACGTCCAAAGATAGGCTTGAGTGTAAATTGATTTGCATTCATATAGCGGCTTACTTGTATAATGCAACTGATTTCATTCAAGGGTTGATTATTAAAAGCGATACAACAACATAAAGCAGGAGATATTTCGATCATGTTCGAGCGAAATTGAGGAGTTCGCTATTCCAATGTCTCCCATACGATTTTTTTCGCCCGTGTTTGAATGTTTGGTGCACCCGAGCAGACGTGGATGTAGAACTTAAGTTTGGGACACATGAACGCTTTACATCAGATCAGAAGGGGCAATAAAAGTAATGACAGAAGAGACCTTTGTGTTTTGGAAGCATTGCATTGCACTCTGTTGGACTTAATAATGCTGTCAAGGTCGGAATTCAATGAGCTAAACACAATCTTCGAGTATTGCCATCATTACGCAAATGGTTAGTTAACTACCTCCAGTTGAACACTTCAAGTTGGTTGAAGTCGGTTTCTACTTTTACGCTCCACTTATGGAACTAGGACTCTGTGAGCCGGAGTATTGGTATCCATTCTACATGTCGTAGCCATCAAGCCCGGTTTTTTAGTGCGTTTCATGATTAAACTCGATTTAACTTGAGAAAGTAGTTTTTCAGTCAATTTAAATCCAAAGTTAACTTTTAGTTAACCCAGCAAGTTTGGTGAGTTAACGCTGGGATTAAATGATAAAATGTTTTTGACAAGCAAACAATTATTTTCAACTTCATTTATGAGTAAATTTTATTGAATTTTCGGAAACCAAATACATGTACGATATATTCGGATTCCGGTCTCAATGACTCGAATTTTTTTTAAATATTGAGTTTTACTGTTCTTAGAAGAAAATGACTTGTATTTCATACAAAAGCATATTCATTTGCTTGGGGATAATGGAGCTGTTTGGTTTCTACACTTTAAGATAACTTTTTGACAGCAAAATCGATAAATCACCACACACGTAGTCAAATTTAACCATGCACTGCAAAACTGCTTGATGAGTTAATTCTAGATTAAATTTATTCCAGGGTTATTGAACTCTAGATTAGCTCAGAGTAAATTCAGCACTAAAAAATCGGGCCTTAAACGTCCAATGCGAAGTTTGTTTTAACTAGGGGTATGTCGTGGCTGAATCTTCGCCTTTATTGCCCGTCAATGCGAACGGGATTGAAGATTTTGCAAAAAATTAGTCTCTCAAAGCTAGCAAGGATTTATTAATCCGCTTATGATTCGGTCCATGCTTTAGAGCCGTAGAACTGGAATGGGATGATCATGGTCTTACGAAGGATCGTTTTAATAGTTACAATGCGTTCGCTAATATCTTCGCAGCATAATACTTCTTGCATAAGTCTGGCACTTGTAACAAATCCACATCCGAATAGCCGCTATTTCTGCTCTTTTTGCCCGGCCCATCCCATGGCAGTAATGTCTGCTTTGTAGTAGCTTAGTGCTTCCGCTGATTGTTCTCTAACACCGTTCCTGTTTAATTTCTCACATTCCGGGTGCAGATTCGAACGTTGTTGTCCCTTTTTCGTTAAGCATAGTCGTCACAATAAACTCGGTCCAACGCTAAGAACAGTATCCGATGGTTACCACTTATAGGTAAAATAAGCACAATCGATGTGTAGTCAAAGTTACAACGACTTGGCATCGGCAAGTTAACGCCAATCAGAATTTGCCCTCGTTATATAACGTCGAACCATTTAAAGGCATACTTTAAAAAAAACAAGTAGTTTAGGCAAATTAAGCAAAAACGCACTCATTATTATTATTATTAGTACTTTTTTTTTTGAAAAGCGGATTTTTATATCTCCTGGTTGCGAGTGTCCAAAGAGATAAAACAGGTAAACGCCAAAAACAAAATCGATCCATCTCAACTCAATTAGGTGTGAAAAAAAACGTTTTTTGTGCAAAAAAAAAATTAATTCTACAACAATAAATAGGTAAATCTGAACCTCCTCTTTTCCACTATAAGCATTTTCAATAAAACCAATAAATAAAAAACAATCATCGTTCAATAATTTCTATCCAACACATTGTTGGGTAAATTAATAATTAAAATAAAACTAATTACAGACTACATTTTTTTAAGCAACTACTGCACTACTAAACTAATTCACAAACAATAGTAACTTTTCTACAATCCAATTTAAATATTAATTAAAAAAATAAAAATATAAATAAAACATTTTAATAAACTTTCAACCAAATTTCTCTCATGGACCAGATATCAGTTATTGTAATATAAAAGATTATTTAAATAGAGATGAAAAAAAATATATTTACACATTATATACATTATAATTAACCAAACATTTTAAATAATTAAAATTAAATGAAAATTTTAAATAAAAAAAAAGTAATAATGTAACGGCTGTGAAAATTGTTTGCTTTAATAAAAATTTTAAAAAATAAAACACATTTATGAATTGTTAAAAAAAAATAAGTAAATTGAATTTTTTTCACTATATGAAATCGTTATAATAATTATTATGGAAAACCTATTGGAATTATTGTTATTGGAAATTTGCATGAATTTGTCAATTGTAAATAGCATAGTCTAGTGATGAAAAGCTTTGTAATTTTAATCTGAATAAAAAGTTTGTCCAAAACGCCAATTTACATAGAACAATCAAATAAAATCTTCACTCTCAAAAAGTAAGTGGCTATGTCTGTTGTTTTCTTTGAGGTCTTGAAGGTTTTGAGCAAAAAATTAATTTTGCTATATTCGAAATCAAGACACATGGGCTCCTTCAAAACGTTAAGAACAGTATTTGGGTTCTTGCTTTGCTTTTCGATGTAAAAATAAGTGATCAACGAAATCGCAATGAGACATTTTCTTCGTTCTTTACAAAATGGACTTTGTTTTTGTAACAACATCAATGATTTTTTCAAAGAAATTGGGAAATATTCCCAGTGAATAGCGGTACGTATCCAGTATTTGGGATGTCCGAACATTCCGAGGGGCTACTACCTTGCTGCAGCCAAGGTAAGGATGCGGATATCCGCCACGCTACAACAAACCAGAAATACTGTGAAAAAATTGAATGTCGAAAGACTGCAATCGCCAGAGACCGCCAAGACCTTCGCGCAACGCGTATCCCTCAGCCCTGTCGATTCACACCATACCACCAGCATCTAATGTCGAAGATGCTGGCAACGATGCCAACAAGCCATTAGATCAGCCGCAACTGATGTGGTAGGTTTCTCGCGGCCACCAGCAAAAAACCCATGGTTTGATGAGGAATGCCGACAGATGCTCGCAGCCAAGAACGAGGCCTATACAAGGCTAATCTGCAGGTACAGACGAGAGCTGCCATTGAGCTCTATAGGCAGAGAAGAAGGGAAGAACATCGGCTTTTCAGAAAGAAGAAAAAAGAGCAAGAAAAGCGCGCGATTGAGGATATAGAGAGGTGCTACTACAAGAATGATGTTCGCAAGTTTTACCAAAGCTTAAAACCTCAAAGCCAAGGATACAAGGCCCAAAGAGAATCCAGTCGAGATGAACAAGGAAATATCGTAGTTGAGACACAGTCGATGATAGGATATGGAAGAACCACTTCTGCAGACTGTTAAACGGCGATGACGAACAACATTCCGTTCTCAGGCAGAACTAACCATTCAATATTGGCAACGACAGCGAAAACTGCCAACCACCCGACCTAAGTGAAGTGAGGATAGCAATATATAAACGGAAATGACGGCCTTCCCGCAGAGCTTTATAAAGCTGGCGGAGATCACTTGGTAAGTAACATCCACCAACTCATCAGCCAAATCTGGTCGCATGAAAGAATGCCTCGTTTACCCGATCCACAAAAAAGGATACCCTCTGAACTGCGCCAACTACAGAGGCATAAGTCTACTCAACATCGCCTACAAGATCCTATCTGCCGTAATATGTGAACGCCTGAAACCGTTTACCAACAACCTAATCGGCCATTATAGGTGTGGTTTTAGGCCTGGAAAGTCCACAACAAATCTAATTTTTACACTTCGGCAGGTCCTGGAAAAAACCCAAGAAGTCCAAATCGATACCCACCACCTTTTTATCGATTTCAAAGCCGCATACGACAGCATTTATAGAGACGAACTATACAGAGCCATGTCTGGTTTTGGTATACCGCCCAAACTCGTCCTTTTGTGTAGGATGTGATGGAGAATTCTTGCTGTTACATCAGGGTCGGAAACGACCTCACCGACACATTCGATACATTTAGGCAAGGCGATGCGCTGTCATGTGATTTCTTTAATTTGATTCTTGAGAGGATTGTGCAAAACTCTCAAGCCAACACCAGAGGCACAATTTTTCAAAATTCGGTGCAACTATATCTATAACTATATGCAACAATATCTTAGGCATATGCTAGGACTAAGATATTGACATCATTGGTCGGAATTAGCGTGATGTCACGTGCTATTATAGGGAAGGTAGCGGTGAAAATCGTTTAGCAGAAAATGACTATAAAACGAAGTATCGAAGTATCGACGAATCGGACACAAGGTCGCCATTGACAAATGAATATAACTTTGAGGTATAGTAAGGGACTCTGGGTTCCTAGTATCGACGAATCGGACACAAGGTCGCCATTGACAAATACATATAACTTTGAGATATAGTAAGGGACTCTGGGTATCAAGGCTCCGCTACATCTCGTCAGAAATTAAGTGAAGGATTGCTCTTACCAACTACTTCTTCTTTGGGTTTTGGCGAGGCTTTTAAGTGATAAAGCTATCACTCGAACTACTTAGGAGAGTTTCTTTCCGGACAAAAGTACCACGTTAGTAATTAAGTGAGCAAACCTCCATACTCATCGTCTATTAGCCGCTTTGTCCCTAGCACCTCAGTGGCTTTGGTATAAATTCGTTATAATAACATTCCTATTCTGAAATAATGGAGTCGTGCCGGACTGTATCCTACCTTCCCGGAAGATGTGTTAATATTGCATAACTTAATGATTTTTATCTGCTCCCAACACCTAAGTGTAGTCTACACAACCATCGGAAGATTGTATTCAAATATTTTGAAGCATCTTTAGGGTCAGTGTCAGCCACCTGCAGCAGTAGTATATTCAATCATTATTGGCAACGAACGGGTAGGCCAAATACAACTTTCCTTTTAAAAATTCAAAAAACATAACAAAACTAAATTATTTCCATGTATTATGGATTTACTAGTAAGATCTAACATTCCCATTAATTATGGATCACGTCGCTCAATGGGCTGTCTCGGCTGTCTTCGCAGTAGCGCATTCTGTCACTCCAACTTTCCAAGACATTGTTGATGGTGTCCAGCTGTAGCCAACTGATTTCTTACATGATATCGGCCTTGAGTGCTTAAATTGTTTTCAGATTGTTGACATAACATCGTTCCTTCAAGGTTCCCCATAAAAAGAAAGTCCAAAGCGGTCAAATCGCAGCTCCGAGGCGGCCAATTAACATCGCCAAGACGGCTGATATCACGATTTGGGAATTTGTTGCGCAGATTAATGTCTTCAATTTCAGTAAAAACAAAAAAGTCGGTTAACGTGGCTCTGTAACGCCCACCGTTGACCGAATCGTTGTTTCCAGCCTCATTTTTGAAGAAAAATGGTCCAATAATGCCACCACTCCACAATCCGAACCATACTCTCACTCTCTGTGGATGCATAGGCTTCTCGACAATAACGTGCAGATTTTCCGAACCCCAGATGCTACAATTTTGTTTGCACCTCGGCAGAAAAGATGATTTTTCGTCCAAAATCGTTGTCCAATTCAAGCTGCACTTAGGCCCAAGTTGCGAGCGACAACCGAGCGGATTGTCATGCGTCTTCAATTTCTGAGTCAATTGGACCTTGTAAGAGAATAATCCGTGATCTTTGTGCAGAATCGATGGCGAGTTGATGTTAGTGAACTGAGTCTCTCACTCTCGGCTACAGAAGCCACATTCTCGCCTGTGCGCACCGTATGATGACCCAATGTGACCATGACGATTATGAGTTGTCCACTATCATAACAGTTTTACGAACACTTTGCACCAACTTGCGTACAGCAAAAGGCGGGTGCTTCATTTCGGCCAAAACTTCTTTTCAAATAACGCACTGTTTGGGCTACACCGCACTCAATTTGGAAATTAGTTTCAATATTTCCCAAGGTTTTCCAAGCGTAAAACGACTCTTTCCGTTCCTCTGAGATATGATACTGACTTTCTATCAAGATTTCGAGCGGGAAACAGCTGTCAATGTCAATAACCTATGATTTAAAAAGAAACCAGTAGATGGCCCTGTAGTAGCAACATCCCACTCAGGCACATCCGTCCTAAAATGTCTGGTTTTACTCCACCAAAAAATTTCGATAACTCGCGAGCGAGTGAAATATACACCTTCATTGAGGTAATAGCCCCTAAATATCAGGCATCAGTTTTCGCTGGTTTTCGCCCTTGCAGTAGCCTTCAAATCAACTTAGTTAGGAAGTAATGTTTTTGAATCCCATAATATGGAACCTTGTTGCGATAGTATTCTATGTCCTCGAATTCTGATGTTCGATAGAGTCTTAGACAGGATCAGAGAAAACACCGATTTGGAACAGTCTTCACGTCAGAGCGTAAGCCCCTCTTGCTCGAGCCATACAGGCACCTATGTGTTTTGCTAAAATATGAAAACTGGTCAAGCCAAATGCAGAGATATTTATCTACACTCTTTTGGAGGATCCCTAATCAGTCGGAGTACCCATTAGGAATATCGTGAAGTAGCAATATGTCTGTCAGATGGGAAGTTATGTCTTTTGCACGGGGGAAGGATACTGAGAGCAAATCAGCAGAGAGAATATTGTCAATTTATAACATTCGTCAGGGCAAGTGGGGTTAGGCTAACATATTTTTGACTTAATCTGACGAACGACAAAAGGATTGAAGATATTTTTTGTCAAGCAATGCCTTTAAAGTTTGAACGAATATCACCGATAACCTCCAGATTCTGCAATGAAGCGACTTTATAAACAGGGACTCTGCTTATGAAGTTCTTTGTGGGAGGGGTATAACTAGTAGTTCGACACTTGCTGTCGTGATGTCGAGAAAATTCTACTGACACCAAGTTGGAACCTGTTAAAAAAAGAAATATCTGTCATTAACTGTCCATGCAAGAGTTTTCTACAACGAAGAGGACTTCCTGTTAACTTCGGCGTTGTCACTTTCCGGATTTGAACCATAGACCACTAAGCACTACACCCACACCTGATAAACCGGCAGTGGTCTCATTCGATAGGCGTCATGCCATTATGCATTAATACTGAGACGACTGTGCGTTTACCATCGGGGCCTAATTTTCAAATTGGATCTACAGACAAACCGTGAATGTAACAAGACGATAAAGTGGAGTCCGCCAACATTGAGGCAGTGAGAGCTTCAAACGTGCGTATGCCCTTGGGCTCTCCTATCATTTAGTCAGTCGAATTTTTCATTATGACCTTCATTGTATTATTCGTACAAGTTGGCAAACAGGAACTCTCTGAACGCGACATTAATTCTCGAAGAAACGCAATTGATTTACAATTATGAATGCCATTTTCGCTAGTGTGAATGCGTCAAAAAGGAAACTTGCAATTGCCTGTCACCAATCCCCGAGAATTGCATCAAAAGTCTTTAAATTAACATAAAGTCACAGTGTGGTGTGTAATTTTCTCAGTTGGGATTGTCAGTCCTTGTTTTTTTTTTCTTTTGAGAAAATCAGGTCACAACTCACAGTGACTGTGAATTTGTAGCTTTTTTAGAAAATAGCAGTTATTTGCACTAAAACCTAACCTTAACATTTTGACAGGTGAAGGTGAACATAATTCATGCAACTGAATCGTGTGGTTAAGTAAAGGCGTGTAAGTTGGAGATGTGATGTTTTCGTTCTTTTTTCAGACCTATGCCTACATGAAACTGATGTGTGCAAACATTTGTGTGCAATATTACTGTAAAAAGTATATCTAGCTACTCTTAACAAATCTAACCCAATCCACGACAAAAATGGATACGTACAATTTCTAACCCCGATTCTATAGATACCGTTGGCATTCATTTTGTGTCAATCTAAGGGTGAGTGTCTATTACCATTTGTATCAACCCTTAAATTTAACCTTTCTTTAGAGCAGACCCAAAGGGAAAACTATTTCAAAAAGGGAGACGAATAGAATTCCCTTAAACAATGAAAATCCATTATGAAGTAAAAGGGGTCAAAAAGTATTTATTTTAGGGGTTAACTGAAATATTTTATTTACTTGGTTTCCCCTTATATTGGAATGAGCAATCCTCCTGATCAATTTTGTTTTCCCTACATTACATGGGATGTATGCAAATAGAAGGACTGTATATGTTATCAGGTCTATTCCTATTTAAATGATTAGTCCAAAGCACGATCCTTTTCGGTTATAGCGTGTAATGGCTGCATAGCTAATTTTCTTTTGCCTCATAAACTACGGCTGAGAAGTATACCTCCATATTCCACACATGATGTTGTGATGCACATAATATCGGTACTGTCTTTTTTTTTGTAAAGCCCTGTAGGTTTTGGAAGGAGGGACGAATCATGCGTAGGGGGACGAGCGATGGGCGAATATGCTCACGTGACAAAACCGCTTGACCATGCTTATGCGAGGTACAGGAACATGCTCACGCGATAATTATCAAAAGCGTCGGTGTTTAAGCGCGTGGCCATCATCTTGTAAGGTTTTCATTTGGAGCCTTTCAAATACACCGCTTTATATCCTTCGCTTGCGGCCCGTGAAAATTTACCCGCAGATCATATTTCTTATCGGTTAGTGACATGAACACTAAGTATCGGGTAGAGCAGAACTACGCGATTGTCTGTGGAAGTCACCGCTTACCCGTAAGTGGCATGACCACTTCTTAATACAAAAAAAAAACATCTGATCGCATTTAAACTAGTGAAACCCTACCCTAAAAGTGCTCTGCAATACTCCAAAACCAAACCAGCTCAATCGTGGATCGCCAGTGCAAAGCCAATCCAAACTTTCGGGAGAATTAGACGCCGTACCAGTCCAGCGCACGTGTGGTCATCGTACCCGCAGCCCTGCGAAGTTCACCCGCCCCTGCTCCAAAAGCCGCTATGTGTTTGTGGATGTCTTAACCTTGTTATGATTTGTCTTATAAACTTTTTTTTTTATATAAAAATATTAAAATCCTATTGTTAGTGTGAACTGCTGGTGTGTCGGTGTTTTTATTGTTTTTATAAAGTAGTACACCAATGGTAGTTATTCGGTTGGCCTTTGCGGAAGTTTAATTTTTGTTTTGGGAATCGTTACAATAATTTTATTATATTTGGGTGGTTACATTTAGCGCCCTCATCTGGATTCCTCATCGGCAGGCCTGACGACGCGGATACCAGGGAAAGTTTTTTTTCTATTTAATTTCTTATTACGGTTAGTTTTTGAAATCCAAAGTTGCCAAATCAAAATTTAAGGTTTCACTTCATCACGAACCAACTAATAAGTTAACTATCTTTTTATTTTTATTTCCTTGAATTTTCTTTTATTTCATTTGTCTTTTCGTTGCACCAACACATCATAAGTTAAATTAATAACAAAATAAAGTAAATTAATTTTCAATGAAGAACAAAATTATTTATATGAATTCGGATTTAAAATGGAATTAAATAATAAACTTAAATTATATAAAATGGTATAAAAACTAAACTAGTGTCTTGTTTGGATGGTAATATGCTGCAGTGGTCCGGAGTATAGAAAGCATAGGGCTTTTTTTTGGGTGTCGGTACAGTATTTCGGCGGGATCTGACACACGGTAGGGAGGGTATTGACCTGCATTGAGGACAAACATCGGTTCCTCAGGTGGTAAACGTTTATGAATTTCCTTTCTTAATTTGGTTTCATCTTCATTATTAGGCAATGCATGCAAATTTTTATGTAGTGGTGTTATTTTTTTTTCGGTATCTGAGTGCAAGAACCCACCCTCCGAAGAGCAAAAGCTTAGAAAGCAAGGCATGCAAGTTTTAGCCCTCTATAAAGATAATTATCCCCCTTTTTATTTACCACCCCCCCTCATTTACACCATCGTCCATTACAAGCGTGTGTACGACTAGATATACTGAGTTCATCTGCATTATATCCACGCGTGTGTTTATATAGGTGCTGCAGGAGGGAAGAGTTTTCGCTGAAAATTTACAAGAGCAGGAAACACATTACCAGACCAATATCTATATTCATATCGATATTACCAGAACAGTTTGTATAGTGCGTTTTTTTATGGTGTAGGGTACATCGAGTTTTCTAACAAACAGATATTTTTTTGTAGAGATACTTAAAAGCAAATCTGGAATAAAGTCAATCAACGCCGGAGTGCCGAGAGATCTAAGTTGGGACCAATCCTACTTAACATATACTCAGAAGATGAACCAAGAAAAGCTGTGGAAGTGGAATGCAGTCTCTACATTACTACGATGACTCTGTTACTTATAGCACACTCTCTTTCACCCAAAATAGGAGAGTGGATAGTGGAGTATCATATTAATGACCTTTACTAATACTACCTTAAGTAGGGTCTCAATGGCAAGACAGACATTTGTTCCAGAGTAAAGAAAACAAACACCTCAAGATCAGACCTTACAGTTTAGTGGTTTCACCTATGAACACTACAAAATACTTGGGCATCAACTTTTTTGAGAAGTTTAAATTCAAAGACCATGGCAGGACCAGTTTTCACTTCATCTGATTCTCCGAAGTTGTACTGGACTGTATAGAAACCCTCTGATACTTAAGTGCTATCGGGCATCAGATTGCATGCCGATTGAGCTGTTTATGTTACAGTTGTTGGAACCAAATGTTGTCGAGATCTCGGGCTTCAATTTCATTCAAAAAATAGTCAGTTATCATGGGGCGATAACGAGCCCCACTTACAGTAAGGTTGGCTCCAGTCTTATTGTTGAAGAAATACGGATCCATGATTGCACAGGCCCATCATAAACGATGCCACACGGAGATTACTGTATGTAAACACCTTATTTGGGCATTTCTGAAGTTTTTGATACGTCAATGGCATGACGATCAGACTGTCCATGTCATCGAAGAGGGTCAACAAAACTCCCGACACTCCAACATGTATAAAAAAAATTAAACGTTAAGAAAGAAGCAATCAGTCTCGGAAAGGACGGATTTTGTTAGTGACGAACATACTAAGCTAAATCGGCACAATATCGATCGAGTCAGACATGGAATGTAGAATGGGCACAGGTGACTAGCTAGATAAGGCCCCTACATCCTCGTATATATCACATCAATATCTATCCCCAAAGTCAGTGTCATTATTGAATCACCATAATATCGACAGAAACATCTGATTGTACGAATGCTCAGAATGCATATCTGCAGGTGGTATCTTGCATCGCTGTCAAAAGAGAGATACATTTCTTGGATGAAGTTGCCCTCTATTCAACTTCAAGCTACAGATTCACGAAGATACACATTGTGTGAGCGCTTACGGGTTGCCTTGTTTTAAACTTTTCACTCAGCTACAGATACCAGCTACAGATACGCATTCTGATCGACCCTTTAGCCCTACAATACAACGCTTTAGGGCGAAGAAGAGATCTGCTATACAATTTTACCCTCAACATCGGATCTTAAGAACAAAAAACAAGGAAGGGTACGATCGAAGATAGCCGCGGTTTAAGGGTAGTGATGCGATTACATGAGCGTTCTCACGCTAGCCTCTAACTATCAACTCTCTCACCTCCACGCTGGTGACTGGTGGGTGCCTAGTACCTCGACTGGAGATGGGGTAACAAACCCCTATAGAAGGTCATTGGTGGCAGCAAACGAGAGAGGTGTAGGAGTGTCCTCTCACTAAGGCACTCACTCTCAGGCAGCAGCGGAGGAATTCCCTAGATGGAGTCAACGGTGGCGCTTACAGATTCAGTTAGATCGAACTGGTAGTGTAATCCCTGAGCTGCTTCGACATATTTGAACACCTGGTCTATAGGGATTTCCAATACTGAGCCAAGGTGTTGAAAAGGAGTTGGTGGCGGAGGAGCCCTCAATGGGTCAACGGCAGCCCTCATATCCCAAAATGTGCTACTTACATCGGTATCTCCGGCCCGCTGTCCTTCGGTCAAAAACAAAAACAAAAACAACCCCCTGGCCCTCTAGGTTGGCGGTTGTACCTTCGGAGGGCGAATGGAGGAGAAGATACAACCGCGAACTCTATGAGCTGTACCAAGATGTGGATGTAGTCCAAAAAGCCAAAACACGTTTACTACATTGGCTCGGCCACATCGAGCGAATGGACAATAATGCTGCAGCTAAGAGGATCTTCGAATCCAGCCCCCCGGTTCGAGAAGGCAAGGAAGAACGAACCTCCATTTCAAAGGAAAAACGAGGATATTGGCAAGTCTCTAGTTTTCTTTAAGAAAAAATTCACTTGAACTGGTGATCGGCCAGTTCTCATCCATCATCTGCTAGAACAGCTGTGGCACCTTTTTTCGCTATATCACGATTATATAACAGATAGAGAAGCGGTCCAAGACACTTCCTTTCGATACGCCAGCCGAGCTTTCTATATGCCCCGAGTATTAGTTTCCATGCCTAACACGGAAGATATACACTCTTCCAAGATATGATTCCAGGATATAATATAGGCGTCCTGGCAGAACTTGACGTTATTTGCATTTTAATCTATCGTGCCACACCTTACCAAAGATTGCGAATGCACTTGAGCATATCTTTTATTTTTTTTTATTCTTTCTCGATTACGTCAGTAATTTTGTGCACCTGTTCAATTGTCGAATGCTTACTTGAGAACCAAAATTGGTGGTCATAGATAAGATTATTATCTTCTCTAACCAGCCTTAGTAATATCCTCACGATTTATAACTTGGCTTCATTTGGAGGTTGTCCTGGTTTAAAACCATTACGACTTTCGCACCTTTCCATTGGTGGACCTTTTAGAACTACTCCGATGATCAAATCATAACCAGGAGCTTTCTTAGTCTTAAGATCACCGATCTCGAGTTTTAGTTCTCTAAGCGTTACTCTTGTGAGTGCTAAATTGACAAAAAGTAGAACCGTTCTATTTTTATTGACGTGATACGATTGACGATCGAAGGGTTTGAGGAATTCTTCTGCACATACGTCCGCATTTTCTTTATCTCCCTTGCCCATTCATTCTCAATTATTGGTGGATCGGGGATTTTGGTCATTTTGGTGTCGTTAACGCTTTCAAAGTGAAAACATGGACTGTTTCTTCGCTGTTAGGCTTTCAAGGTAAGAGTCTATGGCACGATTCTTAAAATCATTAATAGAATTCTTCTACAAATTGCATATCTAATGTCAAAATTAGATTAAAATCAAATGTGCTTAATGTTGCGGAGCACGACTATGTTCAATTTTGTAGGCGCTTTCCTTATTTCCTTGACCGATTCTTTTATTTTCGGAGGATATCTTAAACCGTATTTATCCGGCATTTGGTTTAGGCGTATTATTCCAGGAGGCAAGATAGTACATCTTGACGAAGCGGTCAACTTCAACTTCAAAGTTCATAGGGCGTCGTTAGTGGAACAACATTTTCCTAATTAGTTGATCTACCAAAGGGTGGTTAAATGTTAAGCGCCGATGTTGATTTTGAATAAAACAGAGAAATTACTGTCATTTCTTTTTATTATGATAATACTGGTACGGTTCGATTATGACTTCAACAAAATATCGGCCGAATGACCGCCGCGACCTCGGCGGCACACCTCCGTCCGATGGTCCAAATTTTCGATGACGCTGAGGCATAATTGATGTTCT
Organism: Rhingia campestris; assembly: GCA_932526625.1. NCBI lineage: Eukaryota > Metazoa > Arthropoda > Insecta > Diptera > Syrphidae > Rhingia > Rhingia campestris. The sequence continues at coordinate 55,820,665 of OW052182.1, read as the reverse complement.
ATGCCGTTAATGTGCCCAATTATCTCATCCATTAGCTCTTGAATTGTTGCTGGTTTATCGACGTACACCTTTTCTTTCAAATAACGTCAAAGAAAGAAGTCCAACGGTGTCAAATCACATGATGTTGGCTACCAACTGACATCGCCACCACGTGAGATAACACGGCCATTGAATTTGTCGCGCAAAAGAGCCATTGTTTCGTTAGCTGTGTGGCAAGTGGCACCGTCCTGTTGAAACCACATATCCTCCGCATCCATTTCTTTCAATTCGGGCCATAAAAAGTTTGTTATCATCTCACGATAGCGAACCGATAACTGCCTGACCGACCTCATTTTAGAAAAAATACGGCCCGACGATGCCGCCAGCCCATAAACCGCACCAGTCACTCTTTGTGGGTGCATTGGTTTTTCGACAATCACTCTTGGATTATCATTCGCCCAATTGCGGAAATACTGCTTATTGACGAATCCACTGAGGTGAAAATGTGCCTCATCACTGATGATTTTCTTCGCAAATTGATCATCCATACTGTTGCCATTTCTTGCCACCATTCTGACCATTGACGACGCTTGAAATGGTGAAGAGGAGGCTTTAGTGCTTGAGTCAATTGCACCTTGTAAGCGTGTAAATGCAAATGTTTGTGCATAATGTTCATCAACGACGTGCGTGAGAGGTGCAATTGTTGGGCACGACGACGAGTTGAGATGGACGGCTCTTCAGCCACACTATCGCGAACAGCAGCAATATTTTCTGCAATACGACCTCTACTAGCATGCACTGGTGCTTTCACCTCACTACCCGGTTTGCTAAAATTTTTGCACGATTTTTCCGTTTGTATGCACATTTGGACGATTAAATTGACCGAAAAAATCATGAAGTGCACGATGTGGTTCACATTCAACATCGACCCTTAAAATTTAACCTCCCGTTATAAATCTCGCTGGCTCTACGTCTTAGACTACTTTTAGGCTCTTACTTACTTACTTAAGTGGCGCTACAGTCTGGAATGAACCTGGGCCTTAACCAACATGCCTCTCCAATTAGCCCGGTCCTTAGCTAACTGCCTCCAGTTGCGCACTCCAAGTTGGTTGAGGTCGGTTTCCACTTGTGCGCGCCACTTAAGGCGAGGTCTTCCTCTACTGCGTCCGACGTCTGGCTGGGAATCGAAGACTCTGCGAGCCGGACGTCAACAATAAAATCCGTCCTTTCCGAGGCTATTGGTTGCTTCGTAACCATGCTTTTTTTCTGTGGGTGGGTAGTTAGCCCAAAGCACAACCCCCAACCTGGAGGGCCAGTTCCAATTTATTAGATACCCCTAGGACACGGGGCCATCAGTATCCACTATGGGATTGAGCGCTGCCGTTGGCCTTTCGGTTCATCCGCCACCATCTCTGTTCAAGGGGCCTGACTAACCCTTGAAATTCCTAGACAACCTGTTGTCCGAATATGTCAGAGCAGCTCATCTAGGTTCGCCTGGGACAGCAGGCCGGGTATTCTTCCGTGCCATTCTCACCAGGGTGTTTATAGTGTTGCTGTTTTTCGTCGTGTTATCAACACTCGCACTTATCGTTTAGCAAGTCAAATCCGGTTGGATGAGACCAGTACCCGATGGTTACCACTTGGAGGTAAAGGTAAGCACATTTGATGTGTAGTCAGAGTTGCAACACTGGGCATTGCCAAGTTAACGCCAATCAGAGTCTACCCTCGTTCTACAGCACCCAACTTTTAGGCTCAGTTCAGGTATTTTCGAAGTATCAATTAGCTAGGCAGTAGGCCAGCATTCTTCTTATGGAGCATTCTACCTTTTCCAGAACGGGTGTTTCGCTTCGAAATCGCAGCCAATAATGAAATTAGGTTTCAGAGATTGAAAAAAGCTAGTAAAATCGCGTGGAATGTGGTGAGCAGTAGACAGATGGCATCTTAAGAGTACGTTGACTATTTTTAACAAGGACCGTCCACAGCTGCATAGTCTCAAGCTATATCCTTAGGTCTTCGTATTGTTCGATGCAGTCTTTAACAAACAAAGATTATCCGCCTCTCACTGTTCCCGATGTTTTAATGATTGCCACCATTAAAACCTTTTATTTTTGGACTAGATACTTTTTAAACGTGTTTTGGAAACCAAGCAAATGTCTATATTTCTTGCCCATGATTATTTTCAATATGACCAGTTTTTGCAAAAATCAATTACATTCATACGCGTTTTCAGTAGAACACTTTCAACCTTGATCAACCTATCGAATATAATTTTATTTATTTTACTTTGTTCTTCAAATTTCTCCAAAGGGGGTCATTCCGTTACTTTGAAAACGATTATCACTCAGACGGTAGTCGAGACCTCATGAGCAATCGTTCAATAATCGTCTGTGCTTTGGCGATTATTGGCTTAATAGCGTTTTCGATTGGGATTTTCAGATTTGCTCTCAGATTTCAGATTTTTACCCGTCCCAATCGAACATAAAAGAGTGTAAACCTCACTTGGAATCCAGATTCTTCAAAAGTGCTCTAGAGTAAAAAAAAAAGAGTGCTTTTTGTATCCCAATCGAAAACGCTAGAGTTAAAGCAATAAAGTGACATCGCCGACAGCAAAAACGACTATTGATCTTACGTGATGCAAGATGCACCGTCGAAATGTTATCGTCAAACGATAATCACTTTACGGAATGAAGGCCCAGTATAACTGAAAAAAAAAAACGTGAAAAGGAGTCCGTCGTAATTTCAATATTTTTTGGTTTTTTGCTCACGCCCCGACGAAGGAAAAAGATGACATAGCTAAAGATCGCTTTTACGAGTTTCTTGACAAAACCAAAGTACAATGTTAAAATCGTTCTGGGAAATCTTACCGGATAGGTTTTGAAGAGAAGGCATCCTTAGCAGTGTTGTCGAAAAACACAGCCAACAACCCAACACTTCTGGCAAAGGACTTACAGCTAGGTTCTACGTTTCACTTTCACTCGAAATTAAATTAAAATCGTTCTAAAGTGAAATTTTGGGTTCTACATTTCACTTTTACCGATTTCAATTTCACATTTTTCGAAGTTACAAAAAAGTGAATTTCCGTGTTCGACAATTCGGTTTTATCGTTTTGTGAGTGATTTCAATCCGATCATTTTAGTATCTGTGAAATTGTTGGGATGAGCTGACGCGATTGAAAATGTAAGTGAATAATATCTGAGTGCAGGAGTGTTATTTAGATGTTGAATAAATATATTAAAACATATAATTTTTCTTAGGGGATGGTCGTAGTAAAAAGCGATTTTCGTTTTGCTTAGTAAAACACGGCTTATCTTCTTTACGGCTAGATTTCAATGCCTTCTTTTATTTTCTTAAATGTCAAACTTAATCTATTTTACAACTGTCATTCGTCGTTCAGGCTACAAGTCGTTCAGCCATTTAGATAACAATCATAACCATTTTAACCCAATTAACAGTTTACAAACATAATGTTTTCTAACAGAATACTTCACAGGAGGCAATATATATTGAATTCATGGAGAGGCATAAAGATCTTGCCAGAGGATTCATGAAAGGAGATCGTGTAGCAGCCGACGCTTTGTGGAACGATCTTAAAATGAATTGAACACCCATGGTCCACCACAGAAGGATGCGAATGGATGTAAAAAGGTGAATAATAAATAAAATAATTAAAACAAATCAATAAAAAATTGTTTTTCTCAGGTATGGACGGACTGGAAGGCTTCCATAAGAAAGAAGCTATCCCACAATAAGGCCGAAGATATTTCAACTGGAGGCGGGCCATTCAATAAATTTGTTGTATCTCCTACATAAGATGCCGTAGCCAAAATATGCGGTTTCCACACAGTGGTTGATGGTATTTCAAATACCCTAGATTTCGGAATAGAAGAAGCCGATGAAAATTCGAGGAGTAATACGCAGGAAGTACTACCAGGCGTGAGCGAACCTGCAAATACACCATGCAGAAAAAGAAAAATTATAGCAATTATAATTTTCATTTGAAATTAATTTGTTTTACTTACGCAGCATCTGAAATTTCTAAAGGATTAGAAAGGTCTCTAAGCGTACGCCTTTATATTTTTTCCTCTGCATACTTTTGTTTTTCCATTCGAAACACAGCAATAAAAATAGCACTCATTTATAAATCTTAAAAATGAACAGAATTTCTAAAAAAAAACAATTATCAAAAAAAAATGACAGATAATCAGCTGTCTTTATGGCTAAACCACAATCACACCTTGAAGCTTCGCTTTGCCGACGTGCTTTACGCATGCTTTAACATATTTACTTGTACTCCACAACCCTTTCAGAAAAAATTCCAGAAAACAACAACAATTTTTTTGACAATACATACTTTACCAACCTTCACTTTGACCCACGGCCGGCGCTTTGCAGCAAATTTACGTATTTCATTTTGTGGTTGAAGCTCAACGCCAGGCAAAAATACATTAGGTCTGTTCCCGTACTTTTTCAGTAAAAAATAGTAAATTCTCAAATTTCTTGGAGTGGGGGTAAATTATCTCAGAAAGAGACAAAATTACCAAAAAGTACGGGAACGCGTTTAAGTAAAAAACAGTAAAATTATATATTTTGTATGCCTTTTAAAGAACAAATGACATAAATCACCTGTCAAAACAAGCGAGTTGTCACTTTTAGATACCAACTGACAGTTTACTGATTTTTACCAACAGAAATTTCTGCAGTACATTTTTTTACAGATTTTTATGGAGGGGTAGTTTTTTGCTCTCTCGTGAGCTGTCTCTTTTTCATATATTTGCGTACGGGAACGGCAATAAGTAAAAATCAGTAAAAATCAGTAAGAATCAGTAAATATTATTTTGTACGGGAACAGACCTATTGTGATAGATAAAATTGATTTCATATGGTTGAACTAGGTGCGTCAGTCAAACGCAACGCACCAAAGCGTGATTGTATTTCAGCCATTAATTTCACCGAGTGATTTCGAAAACTTTTCGAAGTTATGAAATCGGTCGGAATGTGGAACACCAAAAACGAATTCACTCGATTTACAAAAGTAATTTCACTTTCATTTCACTCGATTTCTGGAACCTAGCTGTTAGGCTAATTGACTTCGCTGCGGAATGAAATGCCACTACCTATAGCCAGTACAAAGTTTCCTCACCTCGATCACCATAAAAGGACATGGCTGAGTCCAGACGAACGGTCAACCAAATTGATCACACTGCGATAGACAAGAAGCACGCATCCATTATTTTGGATGTCCGAAATTCCGAGGGGCTAAGATCGATCAGACCACTACCTTTTTACAGCCGAGGCTAGGATGCGGATATCCACCACGCCAAAACTAACCAGAAATACTGTGAAAAAATTGAATGTCGAAAGACTGCAATCGCCAGAGACCGCCAAGACCATAGCGCAACGCGTATCCCACAACCCTGTCTATTCACACCATACCACCAGCATCTAATGTCGAAGAACAATGGCAACGATGCCAACAAGCCATTAGATCAGCCGCAACTGATGTGCTAGGTTTCTCGCGGCCACCAGCAAGAAACCCCTGGTTTGATGAGGAATGCCGACAGATGCTCGCAGCCAAGAAAGAGGCCTATACAAGGCTAATATGCAGGTGAAGACGAGAGCTGCCATTGAGCTCTATAGGCAGAGAAGAAGGGAAGAACACCGGCTTTTCAGAAAGAAGAAAAAAGAGCAAGAAAAGCACGCCATAAAGGATATAGAGAGGTGCCACTCCAGGAATAATGTTCTCAAATTTTACCAAAGTGTAAAACGTCCAAGCCAAGGATACAAGGCTCGAACAGAATCCTGTCGTGATGAACAAGGAAATATCGTAATTGAGACACTGTCGATGCTGAGGATATGGAAGAACCACTTCTGCAGACTGTTAAACGGCGATGACGAACAACATTCCGCTGTCAGGCAGGTCGAACCATTTAATATTGGCAACGACAGCGAAAACTGCCAACCACCCGACCTAAGTGAAGTGAGGATAGCAATATCTAATCTCAAGCTTATCAAGGCCGCCGGAAATGAGCGCCTTCACGCTGAGCTTTATAAAGCTGGCGGAGATGACTTGGTAAGTAACATCCACCAACTCATAAGCTAAATCTGGTCGGATGAAAATATGCCTGAAGAATGGAACCTCATCATCGTTTGCCCGATCCACAAAAAAGGAGACCCTCTGAACTGCGCCAACTACTGAGGCATAAGTCTCCTAAACATCGCCTACAAGATCCTATCTGCCTTAATATGTGATAGCCTGAAACCGTTTACCAACAACCTGATCGGACCTTATCAGTGTGGTTTTAGGCCAGGAAAGTCCACAACCGATCAAATTTTCACACTTCGGCAGATCCTGAAGCAGACCCAAATCGATACCCACCACCTATTTATCGATTTCAAAGCCGCATACGACAGCATTTATAGAGACGAACTATACAGAGCCATGTCTAGTTTTGGTATACCTCCCAAACTCGTCCGTTTGTGTAGGATGACGATGGGGAATTCTCGCTGCTCCATCAGGGTCGGAAACGACCTCACCGACATATTCGATACCAAAAAATGATTTAGACAAGGCGATGCGCTGTCATGTCATTTCTTTCATTTGATTCTTTAGAGGTTTGTATAAAACTCCCGAGCCAACACCAGAGGCACAATCTTCGAAAAATCGGTGCAACTACTAGCACACGCCGACGATATTGACATCGTTGGTAGGACTCAACGTGATGTCGTAGCCATGTTTGTATAGACAAGGAAGCCGCAAAAATGGGTTTAGCAGTCCATGACGGTTTATTAGCAGACTATAGGTCTGTTCCCGTTCTTTAGCAGTTAAAATTAGTATATTCTCAAATTTCTTAGAGTGGGGGTAAATTATCTCAGAAAGAGACAAAATTACCAAAAACTACGGGAACGCGTTTAAGTAAAAAACAGTAAAATTATATATTTTGTATGTCTTTGAAAGAACAAATGACACCAAACACATGTCAAAACAAGCGAGTTGTAACTTTTAGATACCAACTGACAGTTTACTGTTTTTTACCAACAGAAATTTCTGCAGTACATTTTTTTACAGATTTTTAAGGATGGGTAGTTTTTTGTTCTCTCGTGAGCTCTCTCTTTTACTTATTTTTGCGTACGGGAACGGCAATAAGTAAAAATCAGTAAAAATCAGTAAGAATCAGTAAATATTATTTTGTACGGGAACAGACCTCTTATGTAGGTATATGCTGTCAAGTCGAAAGGACACACAACATCGAAGAATTGGACAAACGTCACCGCTGACAGATATAGCTTTGAGGTAGTACGGGACTTTGTCTACCTCGGCTCCATTATTAACTCTGACAACAACATCTTGTCAGAAATTGAACGAAGAATTACACTTGCCAACCGCTGTTTCTTCGGGCTAAGAAGGCAATTTAGTAGTAAAGTCCTCACTCGAACTACTAAGTAGATCCTATACAAGACCCTGATCATCCCAGTCCTGCTCAACAACGCTTAAGCATGGACGATATCGAAAGTGGTCGTTTTGAGAGGAAAATTCTTCTAGAAATCTTCTTCTTCGGTCCCGTTTGCGTTGACGGGCTATTCAGACGAAGTTTCAACGACGAGCTATACGAGCTGTACAGCGACATACCCCTAGTAAAAAAAACGTTTATGATGGCGTGTACATAAACAGGCCTATCGGAAATAAATTCCCCCAGGAAACTGTTCCTGTTCAGCAATCTTGCTGACGAGGTAAAAATTCCGGGGGAAATTTATTCCTGATAGGACTGAGATAATGGAGACTATTCCTCCGGTTCGCAATCGAATCTTCGATTCCCAGTCATACGTAGCATGAAGTAGAGGAACATCTCGCCTTAAGTGGGGCGCACAAGTAGAAAACGACATCAACCAACTTAAAATGCGCAATTAGAAGCAGTTAGCTAAGGACCGGGCTAATGAGAAAACTACATAGAGTACGCATCACAGCTGAACATTTTGTAGCCGATACAGACGCGGGCGGTAAGGCCGAAGGGGAATTTTCGTCGTTCGTTATGCGATGACTATGCTCGTGTTTGATGCTGGGTTACCAATGTGAACACTGGGGTATCAGTACCCCACATAGTAAATTTTCGTTGTATGAGATGCGTACTATGACTATGGTCGTGTTTGATGCTGGGGTACCAATGTGAACACTGGGGTATCAGTACCCACATAGTAAATTTTCGTTGTATGAGATGTGTTCTATTGGTTCCATTCACCTGAGAAAAATTAAAAAAAAAAAACTTTTCCGACTAGTTAATCTGCCAAATAGAAAAAAAAACCCACACGCAATTGTTTTTAATATTATTCAGCCGTTGGCTTCATCAAGTTGCTTTTATTGATGGTCTTAAATGCTAAATTATATTATATACTCTGGGTACCTAACAACGTCAAGAACGTTGTTAAATCCTCAAGTTCTCTCTGATAATTCTTTTTGTTTTTAAATATTTTACATCTTCTTATAAAAAACTACTTAATGCGAACATAAAATATGATTTTGTTTATTTTTTTAAATGCATTGCATTTAATAAAATCTTAAAATAAGTGTAGTCCTACGCGCTTAAGAAAGGGTAGTCCCTTTTGGATCGAATCAGCTCTGAATACCGAAACGAAGACAATCAGTTCTTGAGCAATAGTTAGTGTTATGTACATGGGATTAGAATAAATAAGAAGAAAAAGAAAACAGACAACAACATGGACAGGGAGGGTCCTATTTACAAAAGGGGGGGCTAGCAAACGACCGATCTTATTGCTGTTCCTTCTCAGCTCCGGTGGATTCCTTCATCGATTTTTTGTTCTCTCGTGAGCTCTCTCTTTTACTTATTTTTGCGTACGGGAACGGCAATAAGTAAAAATCAGTAAAAATCAGTAAGAATCAGTAAATATTATTTTGTACGGGAACAGACCTCTTATGTAGGTATATGCTGTCAAGTCGAAAGGACACACAACATCGAAGAATTGGACAAACGTCACCGCTGACAGATATAGCTTTGAGGTAGTACGGGACTTTGTCTACCTCGGCTCCATTATTAACTCTGACAACAACATCTTGTCAGAAATTGAACGAAGAATTACACTTGCCAACCGCTGTTTCTTCGGGCTAAGAAGGCAATTTAGTAGTAAAGTCCTCACTCGAACTACTAAGTAGATCCTATACAAGACCCTGATCATCCCAGTCCTGCTCAACAACGCTTAAGCATGGACGATATCGAAAGTGGTCGTTTTGAGAGGAAAATTCTTCTAGAAATCTTCTTCTTCGGTCCCGTTTGCGTTGACGGGCTATTCAGACGAAGTTTCAACGACGAGCTATACGAGCTGTACAGCGACATACCCCTAGTAAAAAAAACGTTTATGATGGCGTGTACATAAACAGGCCTATCGGAAATAAATTCCCCCAGGAAACTGTTCCTGTTCAGCAATCTTGCTGACGAGGTAAAAATTCCGGGGGAAATTTATTCCTGATAGGACTGAGATAATGGAGACTATTCCTCCGGTTCGCAATCGAATCTTCGATTCCCAGTCATACGTAGCATGAAGTAGAGGAACATCTCGCCTTAAGTGGGGCGCACAAGTAGAAAACGACATCAACCAACTTAAAATGCGCAATTAGAAGCAGTTAGCTAAGGACCGGGCTAATGAGAAAACTACATAGAGTACGCATCACAGCTGAACATTTTGTAGCCGATACAGACGCGGGCGGTAAGGCCGAAGGGGAATTTTCGTCGTTCGTTATGCGATGACTATGCTCGTGTTTGATGCTGGGTTACCAATGTGAACACTGGGGTATCAGTACCCCACATAGTAAATTTTCGTTGTATGAGATGCGTACTATGACTATGGTCGTGTTTGATGCTGGGGTACCAATGTGAACACTGGGGTATCAGTACCCACATAGTAAATTTTCGTTGTATGAGATGTGTTCTATTGGTTCCATTCACCTGAGAAAAATTAAAAAAAAAAAACTTTTCCGACTAGTTAATCTGCCAAATAGAAAAAAAAACCCACACGCAATTGTTTTTAATATTATTCAGCCGTTGGCTTCATCAAGTTGCTTTTATTGATGGTCTTAAATGCTAAATTATATTATATACTCTGGGTACCCAACAACGTCAAGAACGTTGTTAAATCCTCAAGTTCTCTCTGATAATTCTTTTTGTTTTTAAATATTTTACATCTTCTTATAAAAAACTACTTAATGCGAACATAAAATATGATTTTGTTTATTTTTTTAAATGCATTGCATTTAATAAAATCTTAAAATAAGTGTAGTCCTACGCGCTTAAGAAAGGGTAGTCCCTTTTGGATCGAATCAGCTCTGAATACCGAAACGAAGACAATCAGTTCTTGAGCAATAGTTAGTGTTATGTACATGGGATTAGAATAAATAAGAAGAAAAAGAAAACAGACAACAACATGGACAGGGAGGGTCCTATTTACAAAAGGGGGGGCTAGCAAACGACCGATCTTATTGCTGTTCCTTCTCAGCTCCGGTGGATTCCTTCATCGACTCAACTTTGGCGACGATTTTGAGTGCCGGCCCCAGCTTCATGCCCATCGCGTTTACCAAGTGGTTCTCTTTTAGGAGGAGCAACGCTTGACCGTCGATCTCTTGTTGCTCAAAATCGTCAACGTAGTCACTGCAGCCGGGCAGACCCTTAATGAACTCGCACACATCGGACACCGTCCAGTTGAACATTTGTGGGGGCTCGTCGACTGCGGGCGTTGTTGTAGTCGTCGCCGCCGCCACGGGTTGTACTTCCTGGACGGATGGGGCTATTACGACTGGACTGTTTGTTGGGAATGGGGATGTGTCCATATGGTGCTTCTCTGGCTGGCATTCCATGTTGATTTGTTTGGGGCCATTATGCTCCATACTCGGACTAACCATGGCCGGCATTGGGGCGACGTCGGTGTTTTGCTCGCTCAGCGATGATTTTCCTTGTCGCGCACAGTTTGGCGAGCAGAAGCGTTTCTTTTTCAGCTTGGACTTGTGCTCGGGCTTGCCACAGTTTTCGCATTCGACCGTGTCCGGTGGAAGACTGTTGACGGATTGGATCGGCTCCTCTAGGGCTTGTTTCTTTTCTGTAAAACGGAAATTCAAAAGTCAATAAAAGGTCATGTGTTGGGAAGTGTAGGTTGAACTTACTTGGCGGTTCGTCGGATGGATCCTTGTCCGTGTAGCGTTGGCGTGTTACGGCAAACGGTTCGTTGGCCTCTTGAATTATAAAACCCTCGATAACGTGCGTGAGTACGTTCGGTTTTATCATCGCCTTGGGCAGATCCTTTTCGAGCTTTACAGTGGTGGCACCAGCACCGGCTTTCGGGGTATTCACTGGAGTGGATTTCGTTGTACTGTCCTCTACGGGTGATGGTTGGGGTTTGTTGGCTTCGAGGTCGGACTTTTTCTCGCTGGCAGTTGGAGAGAGTTTGCTACCTAGAATGGAGGGAGGGGGGAATTAGTAAATAGAAGGCACTGCGTCCACTCAGGTGGTACTTACTCGCAACAGTCTTAGTTGGGGTGGTTTCGCTTTGGGGAAGCGGTTGTGCCGGGGTTGTATCCATCGGCGTCACATCTCCGTTCATGGTTACGGAAGTGCCGTCAGCGATGGCCTCATCATTGAGATCCGATTTCAAATCGTCTCCTTTTTGGCCATCTTTTGTTTCGACTGAATGCACGGGTGTTAACGCCGATGCACCTTCAGTGTTGGTGCTTGTCGACTGTGATATACTGGGCGTTGTTGGGGCACTTCCCATACTCTGCTGTGGCGTCTTGGGCTCTCCATTTTGTTGAGATTGCTTTGTCGGTGTACTGGGCAGTATGGGCGATGATATGGCTGCCGATACCGTAGATGGCATTGGACTTGGTGTCATGGAGGCCATTGCTAGAATTGGATTCTGCGATGGAGATGTGGGGACATTTTGCTGGGATGATGGTGATGCTGCTATGGCAGCAGCCAGGATGCCTGAAGGAATCGATGTGGACAGCGTGCTAACAGACATGGGCGATGTTTGAGCCATGCCCACTGTACTCGAGACGACTGGGCCGCCTTGGGTAGATATCGTCACCACAGCAGTGGTCGGCAGGGTGGTTGTCTTCGATTGGTAGGTCACATGTTGGACGTTGTTCGATGTTGACGAAGAAACGGAAAATGGTACGGCGGTGATTTGTTGTTGGATATTGGCGTGTTGTTGTTGTTGTTGTTGTTGCTGCTGCTGCTGTTGTTGCTGTTGCTGCTGGTGAGCAGCTTGAACTTGCTGCTGCTGTTGTTGTTGTTGCTGTTGTTGTTGTTGCTGTTGTTGCTGCTGCTGTTGTTGTTGTTGTTGCTGCTGCTGTTGTTGTTGCTGTTGCTGCTGTTGTTGTTGTTGCTGTTGTTGTTGTTGTTGTTGTTGCTGCTGCTGCTGCTGCTGCTGCTGTTGAGCATTTGGCGACTGCTGAACCACAATTTGATGAATAATACCCGCTGAATGTTGTTGATCTCTTTGTTGCTGCTGCTGTTGTTGCAATTGCTGCTGCTGATGTTGTTGCATCAAGTGATTCTGGATTTGCTGCTGTTGCTGCTGCTGCGTCATGTACGGTTGGGCTACTTGAAGCTGGATTTGCGGCTGCTGTCCCGGCTGCACTTGTTGCTGCTGTTGTTGTTGCTGTAACTGAATATGCTGAGCCAGTTGCTGCTGCAGCTGCAGCTGATGATTCGAGTTTTGTTGCATGATGATTTGCTGCTGCAACAAAGCCTGTTGTTGCTGCTGCTGTTGTTGTTGTTGTTGCTGCTGCTGCTGTTGTTGCTGCTGCTGTTGCTTTATTTGTTGCAATTGCAGTTGCTGCTGTTGTTGCTGCTTGTCAACCTGCTGCTGGGTAGCTTGCTGTATGGTCTGTCCATTCTGCAGCGTTATAGGTGTGCCAGCATTCATCACAACCATTCTGAAAGAAAAAAATTGAGATTAGTCACTTTAGTCAAAGACGTGCCACTTGCTTTACTCACTTGTTTCCCGCTGTTGTTACAACCTGATGCATCGTCTGTTGGGGTGCCAACTGATGCATTCCGGTCGTCTTGCCCTGGGTGCCAACTTCGGTCTTCATCGCCGGCAATGCTGGTCGAACTGGCTGCTGTTTGTTGCGGATTTTCTGCTTTATCAGGTTCTGATTCTGTGCCGTTTGTGTGGACACCGAACTGGCGGGTCGTATCTGTGGGCCATTCTGTGGCAGAATTTGTGGTACCCTTTGTTGTTGCTGCTGCTGATGTTGCTGTTGTTGCTGCTGTTGTTGTTGCTGCTGTTGTTGCTGCTGCTGTTGCTGCGGCTGACCCTGTTGCGTTGTCTGTTGCTGTTTTGGTTTATTTTGCGTTTGGGTAACGTTACATTGCAGCGTTAAGGTTTCTGGAAGAAAATTATCTTTAGTATGCAACGACGTTCGCTTATTGTCATCTACTTACGATTTGGCTGCTGCGTCTGGATGGTCTGATGCGAAGCTGGTTGCTGAATAAACATTCCCTGCGTACCATCCGCCTGGGTACCTCGAATTATAATCGGATTCTGTGTCAACAGCGCCTGTTGCTGGAGACCATTAGCCCATGCGTATGGCGGCATACTGTGCATCCATGGTGCAGTTATCTGCATCTGCTGTCCTCCGGCATGGTGCAGTGGTCCGATTATTTGCGTCGTCGACATTGGCTGCGACACCTGAACACATTGCTGTGTCGACTGCTGAGTCCCATTTCCCGATGCGTTCATAGCCTGGCCGCCTTGCACGCTATTCGTTGTGGTTACCTTTTGGACGACCTTCTGTTGGAGATTTTTCTGACCATCCTGCTGTTGCTGTTTGTTCCCTTGGGTGGCCATCGTCTGCAAAATATTCTGTTGCTGCTGTTGCGGCTGTGAATTGATAACATTCACCGGACTAAAGAGCAGCGTTTGCGGGGACTGACTGGCCGGCATTGTATAGGTATTACTAAACCCAGTATTGCCCCCCAGCATTTGCTTGTTCTGCCCTGTGGCTGTGATCATCTGTGGAGCTCCCCCTTGGAATGGCTTGCTAGCTATCAACTGGATAGGCTGTTGACCTAAGCCAGAATGTATCAAGCTGCCAGACATAAGAACCTGTGGTTGGTACAACTGTTGCAGGAATCCCGAATTCGAAAGTGATGGCTGCATCAGCTGTACTGTCCGACCATGACTCCAATCGGACACTTGACCCGCAGACAATTGCATCGGTGACATTGTACTAATAGTAGTCGAGTGCTGTTGATTCGCCATCGAGCTCGGTGGCTGATGAGGGCTGCTCGGTGATCCTTCTATTACTTGCATTTGTTGCATCTGTCCTTGACCACTTTGCTCCATCATTTGATGCTTCATCTCGCTGTTGTTGTGGCTTGGAAACTCCTGTTTCACTTGAATAAACGATGATGCATGTTGCAATTGCAGCTGCTGCAGTTGTTGCAACTGTTCCGGTGATATTTGTAGAGGCACACTGGATGGCCCCGCCACCTGTGCTGGACTCTGTGATTTCTCCATTGTGATGATTGTTTGTTGCTGGGGAGTTGCCGGAGCTAAATCGTACTTTTCGTCAAAGGTAATGCCAGCCTTTTGTGCCAATGTTTCGAGACACTTGAGCGGTCTTTCTGGTGGCTTCTGTTGATGCTGGTCTTGTTGTTGCTGCTGTTGGGTTTTTAGATCACCTAGTGAGTTTTCTGTTAAAAAAAATTGCGTCTATTAAATTGTGAACCTTGGTCGTGCTTTAGTTCTTTTAATTTACCTACTGATGATTGCGATGGTTCGGGGTTTATTATTTTTAAAATAATATTCGAGTTATCCTTCAAAGGTTGCGAGGGCAGATAGTTGGCTGTGTTAGTTTCTGTCTCAATATCCGCTCTGAAATGATACAAATTATTCGATTAGATATCAAGATGGAATGGGAGCGGTATAGATAGGGCGTACATTATGGTGGTATAGACTTGTATGCCATCTTCAGACAAGTGCTCGTAATTGATAATGTTACTACAATCCATGTTTCACTAATAGGTGTACAAAAACTACAAACAAAACTTAAAAATATGATTCGCAAGACCTGGCGTACTAAATCCTGAGTTGGAATTGTCTACGATGGTGATAGATTTGACGACATCGCGTCCGACATAAAAGCTTCAGTCGAACATCTATTTACCAATCAGATGGTTTCAATTTCAAATTGAAAGCTCATTCCAGTGGAAGCTGTGATCGGCAGACAATTGCCTTATTCTTACAACATGTTTTGCGCCTAATCCTCAATATAACACCGCATGAGCACCGAGAAAGCTCTTTCAAATCGCAATGCACAGCATATGTGGTTGGGGCGTAGCATCCGCACAGTACACTCTAAGGTCCAGTATTAATTTATCAAGTCTCTCTCAAGCAACAATTCCTAGACGTTGTTGGCGTTGTTATTTTTCAAAGGAATTCATCAACTATGACTCCATTTTGGTTGAAACAAAGTTGCAATTCCGATCCTCTTTTAATGTAAATTCTACAACACACGCATGTAAAGAAGATTACAAAACAACAAAACCACTCGGTCATGGATCTAAATCACCACGCTCAGTTGTTGTAACCACCAGAAACCACGACAATTAAGAATTGTGCTCCGGAATTATTTTTAGACACATGTGCGCAAAGGCAATTGGATTGTTTGATGACTCAATCTGTTTTTTACTTGACAAATATTAACTATCACTATTGAGAATTATTCAAATTGAACACAAAACTAAGCGAGAAATTCGTTTGAAATTCCAAATACAAACAATTTTACAACAAACAACACAAAAAGTGCACTTTGTTAGCGCTTAGCGCATATTCCACGACGAAATGAAACATTTTGTTTCGCTCTCCATTTCTCAAATGTCAGAAGTCGGTGATGCCAAGTCTGTGTGCAAACAAAACATATTGTGTGCGGTGGTTTGTATGGTGAGGTGCCTGTTGAAGGCAAATCATGAAAAAATATATGGGGAACGGACTTTTTTAATGCAGAATCAGTGTCAGTGGAAAAAGGAAGAGTAATTAAAATCGCCCATCCATTATAGGGAAAATGCACAACCAAAACGAAGAACAGACAATTTGGAATGCAGATTTTATGTGTCGAACAGAAGATTAGTTCAATTGAAGAATGAAACGTTCTTTTAGGGTACGGTTAAAGATATCATTGAACAACTTCATTTGAACACAAATCATGATGGAATTGAAATTTTACATCCATAGGTGCTTATAGGAATCATTAGAAAATCGTGTTTCATTTGGGCGAACATTACTTTAGAAAAATAAATCATGATCATGAAAAAACGAAAAGTTATTTTTTGCGAATGTTTATATTGAAAATATAAGTATTTTTGGATAATCCCTTTATAAAATTTAAAAGCTTTGTTTTGACACCAACTCTCCAATGATTGAATTTACACAAAAGCCGCAAGTAGTAAAAGAACATTTAAAATGAAGGTTTTCCATGATATCTATAACTAGACACTTAGGCCCGGTTTTTAAGTGCGAGATCATCTTAGTTTCGGGATTAAAGTCGAATTAACTCGAGAAAGTAGTTTTTCAGTCAATTTAAACCCAGAGTTAAATTTGAGTTAATCCAGCGAGTTTGGAGAGTTAACCCTGGGATAAAATGATCAGATGTTTTTGACAGATGATAAAATACCAAGCGAACAAATGTTTTCAATTTCATTTATGTGGACATTTTATTAAATTTTAAGAAACTAAATAACTTGTACGATATATTCAAATCCAGATCTCAGGTACTAGGAATTGTTTGCAAAATTAAGTTTATCTATTTTATAAAGAAAAAGACTTGTGTGGTTGCGTCAAAGGCATTTTTATTTCTTTGGGGAAAAATAAATCAAACATCTTATAATTGAGCTGCTGCAGATTCTATACATTTCGATAACTTTTTGAGGGCAGAATTGAAAACTCATGAGTGCTACCAAATTTAAACAACAAATTTTGCAGCTTAAGGTAGGTATTTCTAAGAAAAAAAACGAATTGTTCATATCCCTTGACCACGAAAAATAAACAAGACAAGGCTATCGCTTCTCCTACACGATTGCTTTTGTGTTGATTTTTTTTTTTTTTTTTTAAGTGAATTGAATTTCATAAAATCAATAAAAAAAATCTGCAAAAATCACATACAGATATGATAGGCCACTTAAGCAAATGACAGACCCAAGAAAACTTAACGTAGAATTTTTACATTAGCTTCCGATTGCTTTCAAATATTAGTTCAGCCTTAATAAAAACTCCTCTGACTGTTTTGTCATTTTTTGACAGACTGAAGAAACTGTGATTAGTTGAACTCAACTTTCCCTAGATTTCCTAGCAAAGCAGCTAAGAAATGATTTTGCTAAATAAATACTTACAATACAATGGAAAGACGCCATTCAATTCTATCTAGCCGTCCTTGCTCAGGGCGGTAGGTTAATTGGCAAGGGGCATTTGATTTTTTGGTTTCCAAAATTCTATCAAATTAGACTTCTGGCATACCTTTCTTTTGTTGCCTCCAAAATGCACAATACAAGCTGGATCTCTAAGGGCCCTATTATAGCTATCATTGAAAAACATCATTGGAAATTTTCTTTTACTTCTTGCGGTTTTTTTATAAATTCAATCATTGGCGAGTTGGTATCAAAACAAAGCTTATGAATTTTAGAACATGATTATCCAAACATATTTTAATTTTTAATTCAAGTTATCGCAGAAAATCACTTTTTATTTTTCACTGATCATGATTTATTTTTGTGAAGTAAGGTTTGTCGTTCCACCGAAATGAAACGGAATTTTCCTACGATTTCTATAAGCAGCTATGGAGGTAAAATTTCAATTCCATCATGTTTTGTGTTCCAATGAAGTTGTTCAATGATAGCTAGAACAGGGCCCTTAAAATTGTATTATATGTAAAATATTCCACAAACTGTGAGTCAGTTATGCCATGTATTGCTATTTAGCATACACCCTAATGGTAGTCACATGTAGCTTTACATTGTGCATTGTGGCCACAACCTTATGGTGTGAACGCACATAAATTGTGACGTTTTAGTAAAATGGGATATCCGGGGAACGTTCTTCTTATTATGACAATAATTGGCGTCGAATGTGAAAATTGTATCCAAAAATAAAAAGCCGTGTCTTTACAAAACACTTTTTAGCAGAGATCAGGTAAAGAAGAGATAGGCAACTTTCCAGGAGCGGAATTTTCCAGGATTTTGACAGATAAATTGATCACCAGGTTTAACTAGATACACACATTCCTTGTTTCACGCACAATTGTTTGCAGCACAGCTAATTTTTGTGTCAAAACGATACCTACGAAATCGGGTGATAAAGCGGGGAAGACGTACGAAAGTCCCCTATCTCTTCATTACTTGATCACTGCTTTTTAGTATTGAGCCCTAGTATCTAATTACTTCAAAATGTCGTAGTGTCAAACGTGATTTTCTTTTTTTTTTCGATCGGATTAAGATCATAAAGCAGCATGGAACAGGAGCACTGATAATTTGACATTTTAATTTTGAATGTTTTTTCCACTCAATAAATAAATCTTAGCTGAGGCAACAGAGGAAAATTTTTAAGGGTTCAGTGAAACACGCTTAATGAATCAACCTTGTTTCTTGTTCCAAAGTAACAGGTTAGTTAGATGACCAATCTCACAGAAATGCGTATGCTACCAAATCACTATAATGTAGTAGAGCTAGGTTTAAAAATATGTTTTTCATTAAACTTGACTACAATGATGCTGTAGCTGCAATAAATTATGGAAGTCGTAGCAACTGTCAAATAACAGGCTAGTTTCATTAGTTTCTCCGTTATCTCAGAAAGGATTTGTGTTATTAAGTGGAATTACATTCTCAATTTATCGTGATTTAACTGATTGTTATGTTTAACTTTTTTTGATTTTGTATCAGTTTATAAACAAAAAAACAATCCAGTTGATTTTCATTTCAAAAATCTAGTACAATTCTTTTCCCCTTTGTTGAAAAATTGCATTTTGCTTACGTATTTACCATTCATTTAGTAAGGCCTGCTCAGAATGCATATCTGTAGCTGGTATCTTGCATCGCTGTCAAAAGACAGATACATTTCTTGCATGAAGTTGCCCTCTATTCAACTTCAAGCTACAGATTCACGAAGATACACATTGTGTAAGCGCTTACGGGTTGCCTTGTTTTAAACTTTTCACTCAGCTACAGATACCAGCTACAGATACGCATTCTGATCGGCCCTTTAGAGTTAATTTGCTCAATTCCTGGTACACTTCTCAACGAAATCTCCGGAAAATCCGTATAAAGAAAACAAAACTCCTCAACAGTGGAAAGAAAGGTTTGTAGGTACTAGATTATTTCAGAGATGAAAATCTGTTGAAATCGTTTTGTTTCACCTATTTTTAATACAACTACTAGGTACAGGTATGGCTAGGTGCACGTGCGTCGATGACGTCGATGCGCAGAACGAGAAGACAATATCTGTTTAGTTGTATAATATTTGTACACCAATATTAAATCAAGAAAGATAAATGAATCAAATAAACTTGAGGTTTCAAAGACTTTAACCATTTCACAGATGTCGTTTTTGATTGGGATTTTTAGAGTTTCATCACATATTTAAGATGTTTCCAGTCGCAACCGAACATAAACGAGAGCAATATTTTCTTGTTTGTAGGTATTAGTATATCATTTGACAATCATTTGACAGTTTTCATTTTGTGATTTATTCTTAAATAACTACGAAACTATCAAAAGAACATAATAAATATTCACTTGACATATATAAACATAATTGGGAATCGATTTTTTACCGAATGTGAATCGAAATATAAATCTCAAACTGGCAGTTTTGTAGATTAGATTTTTCAAAATTTACGCTAAAAGACTGAAATTGGTTGTCCCCTCTCTGATAAATGTTTTTAACTGTCTTTTTTAACGTTTCATGACAGGAATTGTAGTAGAATAATAAAATTTTATATTTTAGTAAAGTAATGGTCTGGTACCACTAAAAGGTGAAGCAACAGGGCACTTTATTTAGTTATTATTATCGAAATGTCATAAGAAAAAAAGAGACAAATATTCAAAATACAAATAAGTGGAACTCCCCTATTATAAGTGCAATTGACTACTTATTCTTACTTATTATACGTCTAGGTTTAGTCAACATCAAATAGCCACTTGCAGCAACTTCTTGAAACGGAAAAACGTCATAAGACAAAAGAAACTTCAAACAGCCTCTAATGTTTGAGGATCTTATCTTAAATCATAAAATATCAAATGAAGTTGTGTAAGCTAATTTTAAATAGCGCCTTGCGAATTTTAAAATTTTAGATTTTTGTGGGACAACAAATCCAGTAGAGGGTATATCAGTCAAAAATGCACGAAGTAGAGAAGTCAGGTGAGAAATCTTGTTGGTTCAGCTTTACCAAACGAAATTTAGTTCGCATTAGGGTGGAATTATGGAGGGTTTGTTACGTTCTTACATACGTAATTTCTCAATTCGGTCAAAATCCATGAAACAATAGCTATGCACAGAAATACAAATATGTGGGCCATTTGCTTACAGCCTGGGAACTTTGAGGCAAATCTGCCTGTTACATTTTTAGATCTCTCTTATTGCACGATGGCAGGACCTCCTGCTTTTTGGCGAATCCCAATTTCTAAGTTGATACCTATAAGCTTTTCATGACTCGGATGATTTGTCAGATTATCACAACGTACATCCGTACATTCTGACACCATTCATAAATGAGAATTTTGCATCTGGATTTCACTTTATAAGCGATGTTATCGGAAGATTTCATCGAAGTTATCGGAAGAATCTGTTCACTGTTAAAATGAATTTTCGCTTTAGGATTTCAGAATGCTTTCAACAACTTGGAAAACTCTTCAGAAAACTATTTTTTTTACCAACGAAAGGGCATTATAGCGTTTTCAAACGTTTTCGATAACTTGGTTGAAAGCTTCCGACAATTTGTTTTATTAATGACGTTTTCCATTGGTAAAAATATGTGTTTTCTGAAGCATTTTTCTATTATAAAATAAAATCGAGAAAACAAATTGTGACAGTTCTCAAATGCTTTCGATAACATATTTTGTTACTATAATTGAAAAACTCATAAAAAAACACCAGAAATATGAAGGTAGGTACCTATTATCGCGCTTCATTATTTCAGGGCCTAAACTGGACGAATACCTACGACAGACATTATGTCCTTTGTAAACATTTGAGAGAACGACAAATTTCAAATGCAGATAACAAAACAGAATTTCCCAACTATCTAAAAGAAGGTCTTACAAAAGGCGGTCATTCTAATCATGGATCTAGGATACCTACCTACGCATATATCAAACCAATGAACAACAACAATCAAGGCTTGAGTGATAGATAGATATGTAGGTATGTAGGTACCAGACTAGATTGTCAATTAATTCTGAAAGGGACTTATTCTGCAGCCAACAACCCTCATTCTTATGCACTAGGACCTATTGATTATTTCTATTTATTATTTTTTTTTTGAAGTGGGTTAGTCCTGAAAGGTAGGTAGGCCGGAGTTTTTTTTTTGAAGGGATGCTTACTCCATTAATCAACATGTACCCGTACATGAACAATTCTCATCGGGTTGGGACTAATCTTTTGAAAGGGGTGACGTTTCAAGCTCTGTTCATCCCTAGATTTGGTCGTATTTTCAACTAAAAATGAGGATTTGTGCCCCCATTTGTAAATATAAAATCTGCATTATATTAATAAAAAAAAGTTAACGTCTGCAGAAAGAAAGTTTACAAATGGCAAACTCTCCATTAAAAGGTGCACTCCCTCTCACAATACCAACCACCAAATTTGCAAACACACTCTTCACATTTAATGACAACAAATGTCTGGATACATCAATCAAAACCAGCACATTAGCTCTGTCCCTGTCTTATCTACACGCAAAGTGTTAAGCACTGGCACTCTTCAACTCTCAAGGCACTTTGTTCAACTTTTCAATAATCAGTTATCACTCGAATCAAATGAGACGCGATAACATTACAACAAAAAACATGAACAAAAAAAAAGTCCTACTGTCAAACGAACCAATAATAGTGACAAACAACACACGTTAACACTCATGGACACACTTCAAAATAACAGTGAAGATAGTTTCTCTTTACCAGAGGGAGAGATCAACATCGATTAGACACTTTGCATGCAATAATTTACCACATTTGCCGACGTCTCTCCAATCACGGGAATTAACAAAATATGGCGGTGTGTTCTTCTTTAACATGGTCTTCTTTTTTATGGCTTTGCCAAGGCAATGGCAACCAACGCTACCAGCTAGCTGGCTGGCACCATCAGCGTTGCGTCAACAACGACGACGAGGAGGAGGAAAAAGATGAAATCGTAGAAGTATCCATGGGGTTTTTCGGCTTTCCGCTGATGCTTCTTCCGTAGAAAACACAATTGCATGCAGGGAACATAATTTAAAATCGAAAGAGCGCCGCACAGCGGGGAGATGACAGCGTACACTGACAATCCCGCCATCTCAACTGTCACATGCAACAGACTTGCCAACAAGCGAGATAGACGATATTGATTATTTCCACACAAAAAAAAACGAGAAAAAAAAACACCACAATAAAGATGAAGATCACGACGACTCATGGAATAGAGCGAATGTCATGCATGGTAGAGAAACAGAGATGGAGATAAAGTATACAAACTTGTCTCCCTTTTGAGTATACTCGTTTTTTTTCGTGTTTTTCTGGCCCTCCTGCATATTTCGTTTTCTGTTCTCCCCCATTGTAATTATTGTCGTTTCATGATTCTCCTTGCCATCAAAAACCGGTTGTGCTGTTCGTCAAGAAGCAAACACGACACAAAAGAAACAACAAAAAAAGCACACATAAGAAACCTAGAGAGAGCGCGCACACCAAAATCAAACGAACACATCTTCAAACAAAACCCACACACATATCGAACAGAAGAGACTTTTTATATCAAAAGGGAGAGAAATGAATATAAAATAAAAGATGAGAAAAAAACTCAAAAAAAGAAAGAAATACCTTTTCGAAATGAACTTATAGGCACGACGATCCATCATTAAAGAAAATAATTAACAAATTAAAATTATACATTAACGCAAGAATGCAGTGCAAAACAAAACGAAGAAAACAACAACGACCACGACACATCAAACTTCAAGTCATAAATCATTCAAAAAAAAAAAGCAAGTGTAGTGGGAGAGGATTATCTTTTCTTTTAACGGATTAAAGTTTTTTTTGGGACAATTATTTTGATTTCTTTTAAACAAAACGGCACCTGTGAGTTTAATTGTCACAATTATGTCACTTGAATTCACTTTTCGTCCATTTTCGCGAGCGATTTGCACAAATTTTGAACATTTTCACGCGACAGCGAGTTTTTTCGACCGTAATTCCACACTCAACGACGGGGGGTGATAAATGCTCTGGCTCAGCAAACTCTTCCTTTGAATTCCTTTTTCTGCAGCACAAACTCAAACACACACACAAACACGGTGAGCACTCCGAACGAGTTCTGTCAGATATATACACAACCAGACTCTTCTGCGTTTACTGTCAGACTAAAGGAGGCAAAAGGAGTCGCAGCAGCAGTGTTCCGAGTGAAAACTCGTTTTTTTCGGTCGTCGAAACAACAGTGGCATACAAAATTCAAAGCGAACATCAAAGCCACCATTACTGTTAGAGAGGGAGTAGATCAGACTGCTTAACTCCATCCCACTCTAACGTCAGATGGGACAGAGGTAGGCAAGTAAAGCCATAAAATTAAATTTCAACCTGAATAGCCATATTTCTTCTGCAACAACAATTCAACGAACACACACAATTATCATAAGCGAACTGAAAAAAAGATTAAAACACATCTGGCAGGCATACAAGAACGAGACCCAAGCCCCAGGGGACTGTTCACACATACACACACTACTTTGACAGCGACTTCATGTTAAAACCATTTCTACCCTCTGTCAGCGTCCCTCGGATGAAATTCCATGCAACAATAAAAATAGGCATTCGTTATCCCCGCCATGTTATGTTTTGTTTCTTTTTCCATTTTCCCATCTACTCTGACAGCAGGACGGGTAGAAATGAATGTGTGTGTGTGTTTTTGTGTGCGATATCGCTATCAGGTTCAGGTAGCGTGTGAGGAATCAAGTCTTATTCGTTCTCTCTCTCCTCTTTTAACGCATGCGTAATCAATTTGCTGGCAAGGAAAAAGAGACATTTTGCTTTGTGGTTGTTGTTGTTGTTCTCATCATCTTTATTGCATGACAATGAACGCGACCGAACGAAATGAATATAATAAATCAACCACTCTGTCGACTTCGGTTGGAATGCGACAACAAAAAAGAAAAAAAAACATGCACGAGATGAGATAAAAAGAAAAATGAACGAGGGAAAACAATTGTTAGGCTAGGGGGAATAGAGTGTAGATCTGAGATCTGTAGAAAAAAAATCGAGTAAAAGGGAGTTAGCGTTTAGGTATGAGTTCTTGGATAGTTGTTGCAACCACCGCTTTGGAAAAGAGGACAATAAGGAAATCTGTAGCGTGGTGTAATGAGCAGCGGAAATGACCTCTTATTAGTCAATTTTACGCTTTTGGAAGACATTTTTTTTTTAGAATTGATATTTTGTTGACTCGCTTGATGACCAGTCAGTTGCAGTTGTTGTGTTGGGGTACGTTCGTTGATGTTTTCTGAATCATGATACTTAATTGCGTTTGAAGAGGGGATGTTGAGGGCGATGGATAGCGGTAGAGAAACAAAGGGTTGACTGAGTTTCAAGTTGACAGTTGGGTTGTGACTGTCGAAGAATTTTTAGGTTAGGTTCAACACAATGGACCAAATGTGGTCTAAGGGTGCTGGTGAACTTCTTGGAGTAAGGTAGAATACAATGGACAATGGGCAGTCGCTTTAAGTTTGGTTAGGTGGAACTTAGTGGATAATTGAAAAATGTGGTCTAATTTTCCTGGGGCCACCACTAGCAACCATATTAAACAAGGTAAGATGAACACAGTGGTAGATACAAATCTTGTGAAAATCTTCTGGGGCCGCTGGCAGTCACCTTAAGTGAGGTTAGGTTAAAGGTTTTGGAACCAATATGGTATAGGAGTACTGCCGAAGCGCTGGCAGTCACTTAAGTAAGGTTATGTTAGGGACTTTGAAACAAATCTGGTCTAGGATTGCTGCCGAAGCGATGTCTGTCACTCTAAGTTAGGTCGAATTGAACAGCAGTTTGTACCAAATGTGAACTAAGAATGTATGCTGGGGACCGTTGATAGATATACTCACCTAGATAAGATGACGTCATGTTCACTCTGAGTTAAGTGTTATTTATATATTATTGCGAATGAGTAAACTGCATTCAGCGCCATTTACCTACTTTCAGCGAATCTCTATTTTAAATCTCAAAACACCCTACATGTATTGAGGTACCCATGATCAATGAGGTTAGTTAAAGTTAATGGGTTGAAGCAGGCGATGTTTGTTTTTCCTCATCTCATTCAGAACGTTGGAATGGAACCCTTTGGAATGCCCCCTCAATGAACCCATTCGTTTTCCCCTCATCTATTTTAGAACTATGGAGATGTAGCCCCTTTCGAATGGCCTGTCGATGGAGTTATTTTTTTTTCTCCCACCCCTTAAGAACATAGGAGATGTAGGCCCCCTGAAATGACCCATAAATTGAATCACCTTGCAATTTAGCGGAATAGCAGATAATTAATGTCTGTCACAGATTACATATATCAATATCTAGATTTGACGCAATAAGGAGTTATTTTATATACTCAAAGGTGTATGAATTCAATTTTAGTAAATAAAACTACAGACAGTAACTAGTAATAACTAGCCCCCTAGTACACCTTTAGGTTTATTAATTACTACCAACGAAGTAGTTATGACGTCAAAAATACTCATTTGCGTTACGTCACATGTACATTAGTACATATCGAATGCTTTACGTCACTATAGTTTTTTTTTTTAAATTTACGTTTGTAAAGTATTGAAATGATATCTGTAAAGTTTGTAATTGCGTTACGTTACGTAGACTGTCAAACAAAATTTTTATATGGATATGTAGAGTGATGTCATATAAACGCATTTCCAAAGTGTTTGCAACGAAATGTGTAATGCTTATAAGAGCATGACGATACGTAGCCTGTCAAACCAAATGTTTAAAGGCAGAAGTGACGTGTTATTTGAAAAGCATTAGTGACGTCACATATTTCTATTTAAATTGCATGTACGTTACGTAACTTACGTTATACCTACCAGAAGTATTTATTCAATTGCGCTTGATCACCAAAGTTTGCAATAAATTTTTATTTCCAAAATAGGGTCGATGCTGTTGTAAAAATGTTCTAAAAATTGTAAGTTGCTTACGTCACCTGTATTGACAAATGATTTTTTTGGTACATGAGTGACGTCATATTTACACTTTTCCAAAAATATGAACTTTGATTTATTGAATGCGAAATTGTGTTACGTCAT
Organism: Rhingia campestris; assembly: GCA_932526625.1. Taxonomy (NCBI): domain Eukaryota; kingdom Metazoa; phylum Arthropoda; class Insecta; order Diptera; family Syrphidae; genus Rhingia; species Rhingia campestris. The sequence continues at coordinate 55,794,159 of OW052182.1, read as the reverse complement.
TTATACTACGGAAAGTAAGATTTTACGATACGTTACGTCGAATTAGATTATACTATGTTTTGAGCTTCTACATAAGCGACCCATTTCCAAATATGTACAAATCTATATTTTCTTTCAATTTGCAAGTGCTTTAGATCCGTGTCTTACGTTACGAACTTCTTCGTTACAACAACAAAATCTTAAGTGGTACAGATGAGTCCTGTCAAGTGGCTTTATCTTTGAGAAGAAAATAGAGCTTTTAAAAGCTTTTCTTTAAAAATATAGCCGTCAGGCGAAAGTGGCTTATGCAGACAGAACAGTATATGAATAAGTAGGTACAGTGCGTGGGCCCTTTTATCCAGATCATATCCCCTTCTAAAATGAATGAAGAAAATGCATGAACGAAGGAGTTTTGAAAGACAGGATGTGTTGGTTTATATTTCTGGCAGCATTGATGCTGCTCTAAGGTCCATTCTATTTACATCTAGTTGTGAGATGACTGCATTGCACAGTATTCAAATGTCATTGGCTATTGAGCGAGGTAAACGTGACGCAAAATAAACTTAGCTAATTATGGTTTCTCAAGCACCCACGTGACAAACAAGTGGTTGATCGCTTTGGCTCGACGAAGATCGTTTCATCATTTTTACACACCTATGATGATGATGACATTCTTATTGAGATAATGATCATTTTCGGGAGAGCAGGAGTTAAGCTCAAACCTCCAAAAAACGTTTTTTTGTTCATTTCAGTTAAAATGACATGAATTATCAAATTCCCTATTACAATTGAACAGATTACCAACTAAACGCAGTGTAACCTACAACTCCTGTCAACAATTAATGTTGATTACCTACTAATTTCGATATGTCTCGAATAATTTAGCAACTCCTACACGCCACCTGACACTTAACTTCATCTAATGGCAATACTCCAATACTCCCCCTACATTCATTAAATCATATCACCATACTTCATCGTCAAATCAACCCCATCCGTCATCATGTTAAGCCACATGCGTTCCACCCTGCCAAGACTCTAATTAGTATAATGGCACCAGCAGCGCCCCCACTACTCAACAAGTGTACAGTCCACAAAAAAAAAATCCAGAACCCGATTCGGCGCAAACGTATCCTCACACAGGGTGTGGTCGTAAATTATAATCACATAAATCTCGTTTTTTTTCCATCATTTATCTGTATGTAACATTTCCCCCACCCCAAGCTCGGAATAATGAAATAAATACCAAAATCCACTCATGGAAAAAAACGCTCATTGCCAATTGTCATTCGATTGGAATTCATCTTGAATTTGTTTCAAATGTGGAATTGCGTCAACTGAAACGCGTCGCGTTTGAGGAGGGGGAGACGCGAAATCATGTGTACACGCGTCGCTAACCAACTACTTAAGAGCATTGAGCGCGCACACAAAAACAAGAAAACCCGTTACCGAGGAGGGGGAATGACAGCCAGAAAAAGAAGGGAAACTATTTCTGACTGCGCAGAAAAGCAACAACAACACGAATGCCTTTCATGTTGTAAAATTTAATTAGGGGATCTGATATACAACCGTCAAAAAAAAAAATAAAACTCATTTTGTTTCTTTTTTCTCTCTCTTTTCATCACCCATTCAAATGATGTGAATTTTGAGTATTCGTGTCGTTTTTTTTCTCTACCTTCTTCTGGTATGAAGCACGGTGCCGATAATCCCCTCTCCAAAAAAATGCATGCTATTTTAAGAACAAAGAAATGAAAACAAGTTCCACGCACACAAGCGCAGACGTTAGCTCATCCCCTCCACTGGGTTGCTGACACAAAAACAGGGCAATAAAAGAAGCCACGCCTCAAGGCATGTAGCGAAATGAGGGATGGTAAATTTGAAAATAAAGATGGATGCTTTTTTTTTGTCATTTACGGTTGATTCTGTCATGAGGTGTGGCTTAGTTGGGAAAAGAGAAAAGAGATGTGTGACAGTTGGTTATTGCTGTCTAACACATCACGGCACGGTTGGTTGTGTTTTGTTCTTCTTTACTCACGTTGAGTTATGTTTTGTTTTCATTCTTCAGGCGAGACGTTTATTTTTGGGTCAGTATGTCAGAGAAGTATAAGTAGGAGAGAAGAGGCCATCGTAATAGAAGAGCGTGACAACTGACAGTGACAAATGTCTGGACAGAGAGTGTTAATTCGGAAATGTATGGAGTTCATGCAGATTTAAAAATAAGAGAGCGACACAGGGATGTTATTGGGAGGTTGAATAAGGTTGACGTTATATTATACAGGCAGGTAATTGAGTTGAATTTATTTAGAATTTAGAAAATTTATAAAAACTGTAATAGATGTGTTTTGGTAATAAAAACTCACGAATTTAAAACTTGTATCAAGTTAAATTTTGCTTTCTCACCAAAATACTCCTAATACGTGACAGTTTGGGTATTTTTCAGTGGATTTTGTTATTTAAAAGTTTGTTAAACCTTTGGGAACTGTTGTTGCTTATGCAATTCGATCCAAGGTCGTGTGCCAGTTGCGTTGATATAAACATTTACGTTTAATCCACTGGTAACATTTTGAAATGTAGGCTTAAAAAAGTTTTACATTTTTTGAAAAACACAGTTTTCCTTAATTAATTAATTTCTCCTTAGAATTAAAAAAAATCTCTTTTGTAAGCAGTATTTATAGTAAAAAAATGGAATATATTTCATAGAGATTAATATAAATAAAATAATTATTTATATTTTCAGTGCATAACATTTTTTTCGTACTATTTGTGTTCAGGATTGAAGTTGAATGAATTATTCATACAAAATACAGCAAAAAAACGCCATCATAATATTTTGGCAACAAATTTTCTTCAAACATTTAAATGTAGTTTGTTTTAAACATTGCATTACATTTTCTTAGTACCTACACGTTGATTGCAATGAAAGTCAACTTCGACGAGCCAGGTAGTTTTTATGTGAGCCGAAAAGAGAAGGGAAGCTTGAATCGAAATTCTAAAGAGAATTTCAATTTGAATTCTCGGTATGGATATGAACGTTTCACTTCCAAATCATTTCATTTTACCATAAACTTCAATATCGAAAACAGAGACACGAAAATATGAGGAGTTGTTTTAGATTTCAGCGTGTTGCGGCTGTACGAGTCCAGTTATAGTTATCATTGGAACACAAAACATAATGGAACTGAATTTTTTCTTGTGAAGTCATTGCAAAATTCTGTCATTCTCTCACTACAGTGAGGATTAAAAATAGATACTTGAGGTAAGAGTTGATTATACAAAAGACAAGTGACAGATTGGAACAAATAAAGAAGTGAGCACACATCATTGGAACGAATGTGTTTCATTAGGGTGGAATGACAATCATTACTTTAAACAATAAATCTTGATCATTGAAAAAAAATGTATGCTGAAGTTTTAATAAAAACTTAAAATATTTTTTGATAATCTTGCTTTAAAATTGATAAGCTTCGTTTTAACACCAACTCGCAACTGTTTCAATATATAAAAAAAAAACTAAAAATTAAAAGAAAATTTTCAATGATGCTTTTCAATGAAAGCCAAAACTAGATATCTCATTCTAATGACGCTTTTTTGTGTGTGGCAAAGGCGTTTGTGGGAATTAAAGTCGTTGGGATGAACGTATGGCCAGGCAATAAATAAATATTATCCTCACTTTTGTTTACAAAAAAACGAGGTTGTTTTTTTTTCTGCCACGCATGAGCACTGTTAATGAGAATAGACCAAGAGCGTGCTTTCCATCTCTCTCGATCCTAAGTTTGTATAAGAAAGGTCACAAGTATTCACCAATAAATGTCAAAAATTATACACATGCTAAACTTTTATCGCAATTGGCAGTCTAGCTAATAATATTTAAGATTTATTCCAGATTTTACTTACATATTTGTTTCCTCTCGCGATAATCTGACGAATCATCCGAGTAGTATCAAATTGTCAAGAAAATCTTAACTCAACTTAGACGTTTGGAGTCGGTATAAAAAAGGAGTTCACGCCATCGTGCAAGGAGAACACACGAACATATAAATTGTTTTAAGAAAAACCTAGGTCTTGGGTACAAAAAAAATCTATTGCGTCAAAAATTTGTATTTCTTTTAATTTGTCTCTTATAGGCCGACTAAAGTATATAATATTGGGTATTTTTAATACGTGTAATTAATAAACCACGTGTAAAAATTAGTGAGTTAATATATCTTATCAAAATCATAATATGCTAATCATCTGTATCATTTATTTTAATTTAATTAATCATCAAAAAAAATTAATTTCGTTCAACCAATGCCACTTTTCTGTTAAGGCAAATCTATAACGCTGATATGGTGCCCTTAATTTATAAACTAAGCAATTAATTTTTTGGTGATCGTATATTAGCGAAACAATACCTTCAAAAAATAAATTGTTATGTTTGTTTATTTTACAACAATCTTGTGGACCCGGTGAACTTTTCCAGGCCCAATTTGATATTTTAATTGAAATAACTTCGAGCATTTACGATTCCATCCGAAATTAATTTCTTTATCGAACATTTGTGATCGATGACAGATGGCTCTACTCAAATTTCAATTATTTATTGAATGAAACTCTTTTCGAATTCGAATTCGATTGACCTAAAGTAAAGGATATTTAGCTACTTACACGGAATTTGAAGAGGGCTGAAGGAATCACATGTCAGGAGAATTCAAAGCATTGTGGTAAACTACGTTCTTCGGTTAGTTACCCGGAGTAGCAAAAAACAAATATGAAAGCTTTGCATACGCGAATATGTCACATATAATTGGCCACTCCAAATGCATATAAGAATTCAATATTAATCCCACACTTTTCAAAATATTGGCGCTTGTGATTTACTAATTTTGATGACGATTGCAAGATGAATAGGAAATTGTATGCGCTTGCCCTCAAAACGTAAATCAGTTCAATCAGTGGAATTTTCGTAATTGGAATTTGCGTTAAAGTATCCACGACCGATCCAGTACCATTGCACAATTCTGAAGCATGATGAAAACAGATCCAAGCTTCAGTCAAAAAGTATGTGTTGGTAATCCTGGCAAATCTAAAATTTTCCTAATTTGGAGATCTGGCTATTATTTCCAGTGTATTAATGTGTCCAAAAGGCAAAACATCTTATGTCGATTCGTTACACTTTTCAAGAGAGTCTTTTCAAGAGGGAGCAATAATGACTTAAGCTATAATGCAAACAGTTACAACTTCTTCATTTTTTTAAATTTTCTCGTTTGGAATGGTTTGATTATTAGAGCAGGGAAAGCGCATTCCATATAACGTTAAACCGGTAAAACAACTTAAGTCGACTTAAGATGTTTTACTTTTGAACACAGTATTATGTCACGATGAAAAAAAAACCATGCTGGTACATTGTAAATTATATTACCACCCTAAGGTTTCCTTGTGTATGGTTATCGAAAGGACATCGATTTTATTCTTTTTTCGGTTTCTTCGGTAGCTGTGAACTGCGAACCAGAGATAGCCTATACTGTATGGTACATACATCAATAAACAGCATCTTGACTGTGCTTTTAAAACTAGGTTATGCGATTAATTAATAAATTCATTTCATTGTGAATTTTATCTTGAAATATTTGTTTCTTTATCTACCTTAACTGAACCTTAAATGCCAGCACAATATGACACTAAAAATGACACTTTATCACATTTTTTTTAGCAGTTTTACCCAAATAAAATATGAGCTACAAGCCATGGTTTAGCTTTATTAGTGTGCTCAAAAACGTTTTCCGCGAAATATTTATGAGTGGCTGGTAAAAATATTTAAAAAAAAAAGTGAGATTGTTCAAACATTCAGAAAATAAAGAATTAAAAAACTTTCCAACTATGGTACAAATAACTGATACCTTTTTATCTGCTAGACTGCTAGTTACCACCCAAATTATATGACCTTATGTTACCCATTATTTAATTACCAAAACGATTATCGCTAACGATGGTGTATGAGACTTCCTGTGCATGAGAGTTCATGTGTAAAATGCACGTATCGAAAATCACTTAAAACGGATGTCGACAGGAAGGTCTGTAGTTAGACTATAACGTCTAAGACTGTTTGTGGAAAGCTAACTGAAAAACTTTACCATATGGTCATGCGAGTAAAATATAATCGTAGCTTAAAGATTATATTTAAGTAGCTTAAGACAAAATAATTTGTTTTTAAATGATAAAAATTATTTAAACGAACATTTATTGGATATGAAATGTTTAACTTCATTGAACACTGTCTAGTTTTATTACCTTTCTTTATCGTCAAACCATGTCAAATTTGAAATCTCTCTGTGACAGCCAGACCAATTCCAAGTCGGCTTTATAAACACTAATTTATGTAAGACAAAAATATTTATTGTAAAAATCTTCAAGTCTCAATAAATCTACTACTACTACTACTGGATATGAAAACATTTTAATTTAATTTTTATTTTAAAGTCACATTTAGACTTTGTTTTTTGTAAAACCCGACTTGAGCAAATGTTTTTTTTAGAGGCTTGGTTTTTAAACTATAGCGACACTGTTTCCACATATTATCAATTTACCAGTTGAGATTTGATTTGTTGAAAGTACCTTTCGCCATTTTATGATGAATAGATTGACACTAAAACAACGCGTGCAAATTTATTTTGAAAACCATGGTTCGGTTTGCCAAACTTATCGTGCGCTACGTCCTTTTTGCTTTTGACACAATCAGCCATCGGTGACGAGAAATAAAGCCATACGAAATAAGACCAAATTTGGCTTTATTTCGGTTTTCAAAACGAAATAAAACCGATTTGGCTTTATTGCGCCGTGCAAACCGAAATAATGCCAAAACTTATTGGATATAAAGCCAAATTATTCTTAAGGTTATACTGATTAGTACAGTCGATATAAAGAGAGGAAATAACCCCTGCGATGCTGTTAAAGCAAGCCAACCTTGTACACAACCGAAATCCAACAGTGAGCCTAAGCAGGGGTTTGCAGGGTGCAACATGCCCCCACTCAAATTCAAACATGGCATACAAATAATCCAATGTGAAACAAAGCCAAATTTAAAAAAAAGCTTTAATTCGCTTTAGAAAACGAAATAATGTCAGTTTTTTTTAAATTTGACTTTATTTCATTTGACTTTGTTTCACATTGCCTCATTCGGATTCTCCTTAACACTGCGCTCCACAATGGCAATAACTTCTTTCTGTTTGTCGTCTTTGTGGATGCGTATTATCGGTGACGTGAAATAAGACTAAATGAATTAAAGCCAAATTTCAAAATATTGGCTTTATTTCCTTTTCTGAAGCGACAAACAGTGCGAACAGAAGAAGATATTTCCGTCCTAGAGCGTAGTGTTGAGGAGAATCCGAATGAGTCGATTCGCAAACGTGCACAGCAATTGGAGCTATGTCCATATCTGTAAATTGGCATATGTTCGGTGAATGATGGGCCGAAAACCTAATCCAGCGGGATGCTCACTTTTAACGCAAAATTTTGTTTTCAGATGATTCCCATTTTTGGTTAAATGGATATGTAAATAAGCCAAATCCCCGAATTTTGAGTGAAAAAAACTCACAAACCTTTGTCGAGACACCACCACTAAAACTTACTGCTTGTGATGTACTGATGTCAATGGAGAGCCCTTCTTCGTTCCTCAGTTCAATGGCATCGACGTGACAAAGCATTGGTTTCAATAATTTATTGCGGGAAATATTTGCTGAGCGCATAATTTCGCGTAATGCACCTCTGTGAACTGGCCTCTACGATCCTTGGATCTCACACCTTAAAATTAATTTCTTTGATGGTGTGTGAAGTCACTAGTCTACGCCGATAAACCAGGACGTTGGACGATTTCGAAATCAACATTCACCATGTTATTGCTGATATGCGGCCTCAGTTGCTTTATAAAGTTGTCCATTGACGATTGAGCTTCATTTGAGCTAGCCTTTGCGCGCACATAAACGAAATCACATTAAAATACTAATATCATAAAATTATATATTAAATAAAGCTAATATCATATACATTAACATTAGCATTATAGCTTCAAGTATTTTATTTGATATTAAATTTATACACCTCTAAAAAAAAACCTTTTAGAAGCATAATCTGTTTTAAGCTTCTGACGGAAGGTCTATAGAAGCTGTGACTTCTTATAACAACTGTTGGCTAAGATTTGTAACTATAAAAATAAATGTGTGGTGCGCAAATCATAGAATCTGACAGCCTGTTGTTTGGACTCCTAATTAATGGCTGAAACACAATCACGCTTTGGTGCGTTGCGTTGGCTGACGCACCTAGTTCAACCATATGAAATCAATGTAACCTATCCCAATTTAGCTTTGCCTGGCGTTGAGATTCCACCTCAAAATGAAAAACGTAAAATCTTAACGTAACGTTGCTGTAAAGCGCCATGGTTAAAACAAAGGTTGGAAAAAGTGTGAATTAATCATTTCCCCCATTTTTGTAGCAGAAGTTGAAATTGCTGAGAAAATAAATATGTCAAGAGTGCGCAAAGCAGTTGGGCGTAACGTTGGTAAAGTGAAGCTCCAAAGCGTGGTTCTGTTTTAGCCATAAAGGTTTCGCAGAACAAGATTCAAGTACTTTGTTATCAGTAACAACCCTTGCGTATTGCAGAGCCTACTGGATAGCATGTTTAGCTGGTTGATAAGAGCTTTATCGAAGCGAAATTGTTAGTTAAGTGTCCAACTCTTAAGTTAATTGGGAGAAGTAATCGGTTTTATACGATAGATTATGCTACCTTTACACAGTTAAAATACTGCGGCCATTAAAAAAAAATCATTGGTAACGGAGATTTTTTACTACATTCCCGAATTTTAGGTTATTACCGTTAAAAAGGATTGTGTGATGAAATAAAAATGAGCCGCGATTTATTAATTTTTAGTGTGAGGCCATTACGTAGGCCTTCAGGCAGATCCTCATTAAAAATCATCTACTAGTCCCATTGGCCATTGGTCTGTCCAAATACAATTGTGCATCATCTGCATATAAATTTACTCTTGTGTTTGTGCTTACCTTCTACGGGGTAATGAAGATAAACAACAAGATAGGGCTTAAAATTTAACCCCTGCGGTACACCCGCAAGTATATATTTCGAATGAAAGGGGACTTATTGTCCACAACAACCCTTTGACAACGTTCATTTACATAATTTTAGATAAGCCCATTCATTAAATCCATAAATAGCTTGCTAGTTTCTTTGGTGTAGATTTCGAGATTAACTCTGCCAAAATATTAGAAAAACTCAATGAGGCAAAGTAGTGTAGGTATAACGTAGTCCATGTCGCAGCTAACCCTAACCCTATCATCGATTACCTTTATCATTGCCGTAGAAAAACTGTGGTTTGCTCTAATCCATTATGACCGCTCTAATTGTTTATTATAAAATCGGAAAAATCACTATTTGTCACTTTTAGCTTTACAGCCCGATTCTCCCCCTTGTGAGGAATCAAAAGTCACAGGCTCTTGTGACTATTCTTTGTGAGGATTATTGTGACTCGATAACATTTGTCGGTTTCTCCGATAATCCTCACAAGAAAAGTCACAACGAAACTCACCACAGCAAAGGTGAATATATAAGCAACGTTTCTGCAAATAGTGGCTTGGCTGAGAGGTATTGTATAGTAATATCATATACACTTCTGATAAGAGCCATGTGCAAGGAAATACAGCACTGAAGTAAACTATTTAAAATGAGAAGAACAAAATGTAATACATACTCGAAGTACAAAAAGCTCTCCATGAAATCCCAGCACAATGTTTTTGGAAATCGAAAAACTTTACAAACGTGCTGTTCTGTAAAGCTATTGGGTCATTTGTACCTCTCAAGGTTCTTAAAACCCATCTTCGCTGCAATCTTATCAATATTATTAGTTTGTTACAAATGATGTGCTTTTGTAAAATTCTTACTTTTCATTTACGGAGAAAACTTCTTCAATATTATGCGCCATATTCATTTCAACTTCCATTTTTTACACTACTCAACAATCAAAATATCAAATCTCAAATAATTTGCTAGTTGTGACCTGCTCTGAAGGAGATCACAATTTCGATTGTTTTTGTGACTCTCACAAGTTGTGACTGTGGGGCAGAATACGAAAAAGTCACAAAATCAATTTCACCTCTTCTTGTGACTTGTGAGGTATCAGTGATGGTGGGGAGAATCGGGCTATTAATTGCGTTAAAACTGCTGGCTTATTGCAAACCTACTAGACACTCTTAGACAAAACATGTTATTTTTATACTAGGTATACCGTATATCATTTTATTTAATTTTTTCTAAAAATGTAAATAAAATTAAACTCTGGCAATACTGTAACGTTATAAACGACATAAAAGAAAATACGACCGCCAAGCCAACAGCACCAACACACAGGCAAACAAAACAAACCGCATTCATGGCTGGTGTGTGATGTGGGGATAGTGATAGAATTACAAAGCCAAGTGTGGGAGTGATGCAACGTCAATACTCTCCACCAACACCGCTACACCATTCAATTATAAGTTCTTGTTGATTGTGGCGCTAATCGTCATGGTTCCTGCTGAATCACAGATACTTCAGTCCTCAAACTTTCGTAACATTTAAATTAACTGATTTGGCCGTTCTCCCTCCATTTCTACCAGATATTCGCGACAGTGTGCGTTTCGTTTTTCGTTCTTGTCGGTCATTGTCATTATATTTGCTGCTACAGTTTCTATATTTTCCTCTTGTGGTGTGGTTCTTACAAACAATTTTGTTTTTGTTGAAAAATTCATCTGTACATTACTAAAGTCTCAGTGACAGTGACAGAAGGGAAAATCAAAAGGTTTGTTAAAAAAAATGTCATAAAAAGTTTTTCTGCTGTTTGTATAATTAAGCGCGACTGTAGAAAAAGTGTTAAATGATTGTCAAAAGCAACAGTGAACGTGTCCACAGGGGGGGAACGATTTATTTTACGAATCAGTTTTCGGAAACTTGAAAGAAACATAACGCATTCAGATTCATTATTATCTCATCAATTCTGTCATGTGGTTATCTATCATATTTTCGAGTGCACTTTATCATTCGGTCTGTGGGTAGCATACAGAGAGAGATAGTGAACAGAAAACTGTGTTGGAGCGAGAGAAACTGATAAAACTACCACCGTGCACCATACGGCAGGCAATTGCATTAATTGACGGTCAACGCGGCGCGCGCTATACATCATATGTCAAAACTGCTCCCTGGCGGAGGAAGTACAATAGCCAGTGCTACGTGTATTTTTTTTTCTTACTTCTACCTTCGACTTCATGCAATATTCCATCTGTATTCCCAATGTTTATTCAGTTTCGTAAAAGGTACAAAAAAGAAGGCGCATGAGTAGTTTTGTTGCAGCAAAAGCAGACAGAAAAATAAACATGGAAAGGAAACGACAAAAAAGGATATAAATAAACGAGAGAGAGAAAAACACGAATTGAAAATGTTTGTGTGGGTTGTTTTGTTTGCGTATGCAAGTGTGTATGGTGTTCTAGTGCGGCTTTTGTTTTGCCTATACCTACTTACACGTAGCGCTGAAGTTTGGCAACCCTGGACAAGCGCGTCTGGCGGTGTTATCATTTTTCAATGTCAGCTCATCACCACATGATTTTTTTTTTCTTTTTTTCGTCTGGGTGTTGTTGTTGTTGTGTTCTTTTTCGTTTTTGTTATCTGTCGGTCTGCTATGCTCTGTACTCTGTACACAATATTGTATTTGTAGATATGTGGGACTTTTCGTTCTTACGTTGGAACTAATAAAAACATTTTTAGAATTTTAATACTGACCACCCACTGTTGTCTGGCACATTTGACATTTCGTCACTATTGGACGTGTGTTGATAGAGTAAGCTGATAATTTCTAACATTAGATATGGTTTCGTTTTAAATTCGGAAATAGATCATGTATTAAGTGGGTGAACAACAGCTGACCGATAATGTGAACAAAGTCTCATGATACGTCAAGATGATTGTGAATTGGCTATGGGATAAGTGTATTATAAGGGCCAGTTTTTTAGTGTGAGATCAATATTGTTATTCAGAGATATCCAATGGCAAACACGTTAAAGATATTTTTTTTTTAATCTTTCGATTTTGATTCGAAAATGTATTTTTTTATTCATATCAATTTATTAGGTGTTATAAGTCGACTTCAAATGCGAAGTTAACCAAATTTGATACTTGCAAGGATATACATAAAATAGAAGTGTTCCACTTACGTATCCCCCAGAAATGTTCGCTGACTCATCAAAGATTTTTATTTTCCCAGGAAGTAGGTACAGTAAAAGCTCGTTAATTCGGAATGGTTGGGGGGAAGGTCAGTCCGAATAAACGAATTTTCCGAATTAATGAGAGTTTTTTTATGAACTAAAAGGTGTTTCCATTGATAAAAATGTGAAATTAAAACACAATAGATTGCAAATAATACGTATAATTTATTATATTTCATTTTTGTAACTAGAAACATAAAAAAAATTATACAAGCATTTAAAAAAATGCATAATAAATAAATAATTATTATATAATTATGTGTGTTATAGGTACAAATATAATGCGTATTTTTAATCGGTATTACAAATTATGTACTGTCAATATCAATATTCATTTCAATTGGTTTAAAAAATGTTTCAATTTGACTTTGTTTAATGTTAGCTGTTTGCTCGCGTAAGAGATTAGTTCTTAAGTTTTTAACGGAATTGTAGTAACCTTGAATTTCTGGTTCACCGAATCTTGTTTCTAAATAACTAATGGTTTTGTCCAAACATTGTAGCACTTCCCTTCGAGTTATCTTGCATGTTTCTGTTTCTACGTCATCTTCAGACTCAGACAAAATTTCCCTTGAATTTTGATCCAATAATGGCGCTGATATTTCCTCCTCATTCAAAACTAAATGGCCCGGGTCACTTTGATCAATATAAGCCCAGTTTTCCAGGTCTTCTTCTGTAAAGTTTTCTGTCTGACGTTACTGACGAATAATGTTTGCCAAATCTGCCAAATTGATGTCATCTTCACTATCATAGAGCAACATTTCATCTTGGATGAGTAATTTATTCCAACAATTCTTTAAAGTTGTTGTCTTTATCTCAGCCCAGGAATTGGACAAGTTGTAAATCGCTTTTCGCAAGTTTTAGTTTTTTAAATTTTTTAAAGTTTGCTCTCCAACATTTTCACACTCGTTCTAAAAAAAAACCAAGCAATCCTCCAGCTGTCGACGTCTGTATAATCGTTTAAAAGCCATAATTATACCCTGGTCCATTGGTTGCAGTATGGAGGTTGTATTTGGTGGAAGAAATTTGCATTTTATGCTTCCATCGGCACTCTGTAGATCAGTGGGATGAGCAGGAGCATTGTCTACTAGCAATATTGCCTTAACTTTTTCTTTTGATATTTTTAAGACATTTTCCTGGTACGACCTTACTTCACTGATAATTTTTTTTGAGAACCGTTCGTTAAAAATCCGTTGATCGAACCAAGCTTTCTTGGAGTTGTAATAATGTACCGGTAACTTGTCCATAATATCCTTCAGTACTCTTGGTTTTTTCGATTTTCCTACAACTGCAAGCGTGTTTCTGTGAGAACCATCCGCATTTGCACAACACAAAACCGATAAACGATCTTTTGGCTGCTTATGACCAGAAACGTTTTTGTCCGATTTACCAGCCTGTGTTGTATCTGGCATTGTTTTCCAAAAAAATCCTGTCAGAAAGATTTTGCTCCTGAACAAATATTTTAAAATCACTTTGAAATAAATCTGCATTTTCAGTGTCAGCACTTTGGGCTTCTCCAACCACTTTTCTATTTAAAATACCATGTCTGTTTCTAAATCGTGATAACCAACCATCGCTAGCTTTGAAATCTGGTTCTCCAAGTCTCTGTGCAAAACGTATGGCAGCAGTTTGAATTTCAATTCCACGAATAGGAACACCACTGGATCTCTGCGAACAATACCAAGTGTAAACGGCAGTATCAATTTTTTTAAAGTTTGGCTCCCTCAGTCTGTGTATGTTTTTATTCGATTTTGTTTCAGATTCAAAAAAGCTTTTTAATTTGTCTTTATTTTTCTTTATGTCGTAAAACGTAGATTTAGTTATGTTAAACTTTTCTAAAATGTTCTTGTAATTCATTCCACTTTTTACACAATCAAGAACTTCTATTTTTTGTTTTAAGTTTAATGATTTGTATAAACCTCTACTTGTTGATTGTTTAACTGACATTTTGAACTGAATTATAATTAATGTTTATTTATGCATAAATATGTACCAACTTTGAGCAAAGGACTATGATCGCTAACCTAAACTGTACTGGCGTTTTACCAAACAACAACTATATATGGATTACCGGGATTCCCCTAATACAATTTTTGTATGGGTTTTCCCCGATTTATAAAGGTGAATTGCGGGGACTCCCCCAAAAAATTTGTTGATGATTTGTTCCGACTTCTACATTTTTGATATCTATTCGCTACCTATACGTGTTGAAACATTACATAATTGTATTTTTAATTCATTTCAACATAAAAAATTTAAAACCGACTCACGTTTATTAGGAAAAATCTCTTTTATTCGGAAATATATTTTTTTTCCGAATAAACGAGATTTCCGAATTAAGGAATTCCGAATTAAAGGGCTTTTACTGTATTGTAATGGCGTGAAAATTCGAAATTGATATTTATACAATTCTTATGTTTTGAGTTATCCCGAGTCCAAAAAAAGCAGTCAGCGTTGTGGAGTCTGTTATTGATACTGGAGGCCAAAATATTCTGCCGATTTGACTGAAATTTGGGACATGTGCTTTATTGGTAATCGTACAGAGGTGGTTTTGGTATTAGACTGCTAGCACTTAAATTAATGGCGTTTTCCATTGGTAAATCTTTTTTTTATCTAGATCTGGCAAAAGACCGATTGTGACAGTTGTTGTGTTTCGTTGGGGAAACAAATTGATTTTTTATACCAATTTTGTAAATCTGGATTTTTCGGCAGACTTCCTTGCACACACACAGATACAAATGATAACTGTCAGTTTGACCAAAGTGCTTTCCGTTTTGATTTTTTATTATTTCGGTTGTGAAAAACCGTTATTAATCATTAAAACTGTAGCAATTTAATCAGAAATATAAATTAAATGAAAAACAATCAACCTGTGAGACTTGAAACTTGACAGCTATACCGACACTAACTTCACAGACAAGAAATTACAACAATACAGAGACAAAAAAATCTGAAATCGTGTTCCATTGGCACTAAAAAAGATCAAATTTTAGATCAAAATCCAGATTTACCAATGGAAAACGCCATAAGAGTACCTCCGATATAACGGATTTCTCTAAACAAGGTTATCTCAATAACAACTGTAACGATTTTGATAAAAATTAATAAGTTTAACAAGCTTTTAGATGGCGTAAACAGTTTTTTGCCAAAAATTCATATTACGGTGCTTTCTAAAGTGACGAATATCTCAGGAACGACTATATTGATTTAAATTAAAATTCGTGTGTTGTAGGTACCTACAATACGGATGTCTTGAATATCCCAACTAACGATTTCACTTCGATAAAGCTCTATCGAAGCTATTTCCCCTACAGCAATATTACCTGTATGAACTATGAAGTCTTATGGAAAAACATTCCAACTCGCGTTCTCTCGCACGGTAGTCCAACACGCTATCCAGACTATGCAGTACTCTGGAACATGAAAGACGAGTAAGTACAACGAAGTACTTGAATCGTGTTGAATCATTCTCCGGCAGTTTAACGATCTTTTCACCCTTTCCTGATCTTTCACCTTTTTCCCGATCTTTTTACCTTATCTTTTTTAAGCCTTCATTCGTAAGCTCTGTACACGCTATGCTTCGGATTAGCTTCGTGCGAAGTTTTAACGAAACATATTAACGTATGCTACATGTACACGCGTCTCCGGAAGCATAAAAACAACCTTACAGAGGTTATTGTTACCATCATAACTTGGGTATTGCTTGTGAATTCTCCTGCATAATATATTAAACAGGCTTCTACCCAAACAATCGACTGCAAAAATGCTCAACCTACGCGCACAAGTACTATACAAGGCCTACAGAAATAATTGCTTGTGGAAATTAAATTTGATTACCTTATAGAGGAATAATTGTTAGTTGGGATGACTGGATATTCAGTCATATAATAAACGGACATTTTGCAGCAATTTTTTATTAAATGTTAATTTTCTTGAAAACGACTCTCACGATTTTGATTAAATTTTGAAGCTTTAATGGTACCTATACGTGTGTTCAGGGGTGGACTATGAGGCAGTGGCAACGGGGCGGTAAAACAAGCATACTCCCCTTCGAAAATTTAAGAAAAAAACACGAACAATGCTTTTATTTAAAGGTGCTTTCGACATTTTGTCGCGCTGAATGTTTCGATTAAATTATTAAAATCTTTATTTTGTCTGTGTTCCTTTCCGATTAAAAGCATACCCGGATTAATCAACCTATTTTGGCTCATTGTTGATCTTAAATAAGCCTTGATAAATTTTATTTTTGGAAAGCTTCGTTCACACGATGCCATTAAGATGCAAATTCTTAAATAAATGTTCATCCACAATGACTTACTCGGTAACGTGTCTGAAAAGTCCCATTTAACAATGAAGTTTATAAATTCAAAGGCTCTCCAAATGTCTTCATCTTTTAAATTTATTTTTGAAGCTACCACGTGACGCCGTAGTCGCTCTATTTCCAATACGATACTGTTGTCTGCTAGTTCTATAAATGTCCAGGTAAAGAACTGCGCGTTCTTCCGTTCCATAGAGCAATCTTTTCGGTTGAAGAGCGGAGAAAACTGACGCAATGTCTTCCATGCCCTTAGACCTAGGATAAGGGTCCAGTTATAGGTATCATTGAATAGCCTCATTGTGGCTTTTTTACAAATTCAATCATTGACGAGTTTCGCCTCGCATCATTTTCTTCTTCTTTTTCATCTCCGCCTTTCAACTGCAATTTCTAGCTCAGTACATTGTTCTCTAGCGTATATTATGGCATTTTTCACGGTTTCATCACGATGTTCATAAAGAAAAATCGCGAGTGTCTAAAGTTTTTTTCTAGAGAGAGCTGGGATTTCTGCAAGTATTTCTGTGCTGCACCAACTTCTTCCAAAATATCGCACCAGAATGAAAGATCACAAAAGTCTCATACAGCAGATAAGAGTATGGTTGCAGCATCTCTTGTATCAAAATGTTCCCTTTGAATATCACAAAGGAGTTGAAGAGTTGATACTAACTTCACACAACTTTTCTTCAATGGCTTAACAAGTTCGTGATGATCGCTCTATGTAGTGTCTAAAAGTCCTTTGACTGACACACTTACATTTTTTTATGAGAATCGTTGAGCATCGTTGGGAAGCGTAGATGCTGAGAAAAATGTTTAAAGTCTTTCCAAAGAAAGTCCAAAAAAATACAGCTCTTGAAGGAGTGCTTCCCAAAGACTGAACTCCAAAGGTTTCCAGAATGGTTTGCACATCGCGTAAACAAAGCTTTTGGATTAATTTGCCGAATTATTTTTTGAACTCCTCCATGAATACCCGCCATAGTCACAGCATTATCATACCCCTGAGCTCGGAAATGATTAATGTCAAGACTATCTTCATTGAGTTTAAGATATCATCGGTATGTTCTTTGCAGTCTTTCCAGATGTAGAAAAAAAAGCCTAACAATTATTCGCTCACCTCAACTTATCCGTTCTGGATGTGAACGTATCTAATGACCTCGCTAATTTGGTCGATATGTGTTTTATGTCGAGTATAATGCCAAAGTATAATACTTCGCCTGGTGGATGTCTTTCACAAATTTTGTCCTCAATTCCTTCCCCAAAAGGCGTATAAATTCATTTTGAATATTCTTTGACAATTACGAGCTGACAAGTTTCTTATCACCTATTGAATGCTCGATTCTCAACAAATGCTCCAAAAAAAACTGGGTCATTTTGGATATAAGTTTCACAAATTCCAAGAAATTGCCTCTTTTGTCCGACAACAAGTCGAAAAGAAAGGTTTTGACGAGAAAGAAACGTCCAAAAGTCGTCTTAAAATATCACGCCATTCCTTTTTTTTCTGCACCGATTATTTTTTGCATCTTTAAGTCCATTTCCAAGGTTTTAAACTTTTCTAGTGCCTAGTGCTCGAACATCTTAGGGTTAAGCTTCCACCACAATATATTAAACCCATTAACAAAATATTATTATTATTCTTTAAAAAACTAATTGTTTGGCATACTCCAATACCATCCTCCTTGTGTATCTACGTCGGATAGAAGAATAGAGTTATATGCGACAAAAACCGTATTTTTAGTATTCAGTGGAATAACATTCTCAGCAGAGGAGAACTTTTTCTGTCAAAACAAATCGATTTCCTTACTTCACAGCTTACAATAATGATAGCGATGTTTGACAGTTCGCTTACAAAGAATTTTTTGTAGCAATGTGAATGAACTCCCATCTCTATTAACTAACAGCCCAATAATTCATATTTTCGCCGATGACGTTCAGGTTTGTATGAACTTTCTTCTTGGACCAATCGAGTACGATGCAGCAGTGTTAATGACAGCCTTGCGATGGTTTTACACAAATAGTCTCCAGTGCTTTTTAATCTTATGGAATTCAATAGGCACATCATACTTTTCAACGATCACAACAAACAACTCCCACATTAAATAAGTAAATTCAGTAAAAAAAAAACATTGCGTGCCGTTTATTAAAACTTTAAAATCAATCCAGTTGCAGGGTATACATATGGTGTACCCAGAGCACTTTTGGCCCCTCAATACTTCAAGCTCGTGGCAATTCCTAACTTGCGGTTGTTCTCATAATGCAAAAAAAAATGTTTTCCGCATAAATAAACCCTGCTTAGCTATCAACGACTAACATAACAGTTTTCCCCACAAGAAGTACTCTCACAAATGTCAAAAGTTAGTTTGATTAACTTAGCCGCGTTTTTTAAATAAAGTTGTACATGTCTTTGTACTGCGAAGGTTTGACTACTTGTCAAACTTCTCTCGACGCATTTATAATGTCATTCGATAGCCTTCTAAAGTCCAGTACATTAAAAATAAATAAACGTCAAATAACTCGAACATCAATTTATTATGAAGAGTTTGTCTATAACTACGGTTAGAATTATCTCACGATTACTCACTAACAGAGGAGTAAACGACTTATGCAGTGTCATAATCATTTCCTTCCTCATTCAATCCACTTGCAAATACAAAAAGCTATAACGACGAATCTTAAATGCATTTCCTTTGTCTAAAAATGAACAAAAAAAAAAAACCCAACGATCTGTGTAAACATACACCTACCTACCTGCAAAACAGATAACGTCCTCGTATCCGAGTATTATTTTATTATATTTGCAAAAGATAAATACTAGAGCAGTTACTGCGGAAAGGCCGCGCAACACCCATGGTTAGATTAACAGCCTACCTAGGAGCTCAAGAAGCATAAACACTCGGACACGGCAACTATGCATGGAGAGCCCATTAACCTAACTTATTGTTTACACTTTCGTTTAACGACACCCTGATGGTTTCCTCATAAATTCGCACAGCAAATCCTTAACGCTGTCACTATTTTATGGCAGCTTTTGCTTTTTTTGTTTGCCCTGTGTTTCTAGTGATCGTTGAGAATAATATGCAAATGAAGCAAGAAAACAAAAACCGTATGTGAGTGGAAATCAGCAGAAATCAAATTAGCAACAGGCGGCACCTCACTGTGTGACGTACCGTAGTGGTTTGGAATTTTATCTTTATGAATTTACCGCAGACATAGGTGAATGTCATTTTGGAAAATATGAAACGTCACTGCTGGGAACTGAATATGCATTCATCGTATGCGGGTATCATGCTGATAGAAATATATTTTTTTAAATCTCCAATCGTACATTATGATTGACAGTTGGCGGCTACCAACACCCTTTTCTATTGGAAACATACATCGGTAATGATTTTATTTGTTTATTGGTGATAAGATTTAAGTTTAATAGCGACGTTATAAATGTCAATCATAAAAAAACGAAACACAAGTAGGGTTTTCTGGAAACCATTACGACATGTGTCATAAAACCGAATGTTATCGATAACTTTTTGGAATAATTTAGTGTCTTGACAATTGATTTTTAATTGGTAAGGGTTTACGTGTTGCATTATAAGGAAGTAGTAGTTTATAAAGGAACGGTGTTATAGAGCAACAGAAATTTTGTAAAGAGTTTTCGAAAAAAAAAAGAATTTTAAAAAAAATTGTGCATACGTTCATATTGAGAATGTGATATAGAAAACATGCCCTCTTTTATGATCGCGATCTATAGGTCATTATGTTTTCTGTTTTCGTTGGAGGTTAATAGACATCGGCATCGTAGGATATGTTCTCCAACGATTTTCATAGAGGACTGTGAGGTTCCCACATGTTCGAATTACAATTCATTTTCACATTGACAGCTTTTTCGCTGTCTGAAGACGTAGTGGGATAGATATTACTATTTATGAAGAGTATTATATTTTCAGTATGATGCAAAAGTCTATAAATGGAGGTGTGACATTGAATTAACAGCAACGCAGTTGGTTTGTAAAATCGTAAAACAAATGCATTGACGAATTGATTGTTAAACGAATTTATAATGTGGAATTTAAGTAGGTAACCCCATCGGAATTCACAGAAAGGAAGCCCACGTCAAGGCAATTGTAGGTGGTTGGCCGCCGTGTATTGGTAATATGTTGAGTTGAGAGTTGTGCGTTGCCAAAAGGAACCATAACCCAAAGGAATAAAATAAAAAAAATTGGTGGGTGCTCGCATATAACTTTTGAAAAGAATCCTGCAAATTTAACGAATACAACAAAAACAGTGACTCCTCAATCTATTCTATCATTTTCGTTCTTCCTCATCTGTTCAAAAACCCTTTGAGTGCATGTAAATTATAAAAAAAATAACGGTTATGTCATCAGTTATCAACTTCCCAGTTTGAAATTATATAAAAAAGGGGGCACAACAATTCTGACAGCTATGTCGACATTATAAGCGCATTGGCTAAGTGGTTAGCGCGTTGGACTACTAAACGCGGGGGCGCTAGTTCAAATTTCGAAAGGGACGACACCTTTTTATTTATTTCTTTCAATTTGCCTCGGAGTCGGCTTTAAACAGGAAGTTCCATTCTTTATGGCAAAAATAAGTATTCGATAAGTGACAGAAGTAACAACTGTTGATGGTGTTCTGATTCGAAAACATCGAGTTGCAGGTGAATAAATTGTGGACAAACATCAAGACGGATGAAGTGTCCTGACATCCGTCAGGATTTGTATATAGACATCGAACTTAATAAGGGATATTTAGAAGGTTTTAGAAGGTTACTTAGGCCTGTTTAAAGAAATATTTCGTCAGGCCATGAATAGACTCAAGACGAAACTGGGGAGCAAAGAGGAATGAAATTGTTACTTTTGACGATGAGATGTTGAATTCATAAGCAGACTCAATTTCCATGTGAGGTGGTGAGGTGCTCTTCAAGATTTAAGATCCGAGAAGCAGATTCAGGACTCCACCAATCAGGGTGGAGTCCGTTTTTGCCTCACATCTTGAGGAAACATTTAAGCCATTTGATGATCCAGCGAAAATGAAAACATTAACATATTCGAGAGTACAACCGATAATAATATTGTAAGATATGCAAGTATTGCCGAGCTTAAACGGGAAATACAGAAACTAAAGCCTAAAAAAGCTCCGGGTTATGACCTGATTACTGGGAAACTTCTTAAAATGTTGCCTCGGAAAGCATTAACTAAGCTTCTTTTTATGATAAATGCAGCAATCAGATTAGAATACATACCAAGACAGTGGAAAGTCGCGGAGGTGATTATGGTTCTAAAACCAGGAAAAAAAAATCGTACAGGCCTATTTCACTTCTTCCAATAATTTCAAAAGTTTTTGAACGGATATTACTCGGTCGATTACACTCCATAATTGAACAGAAACGTCTTTTACCTGACCATCAATTTGGGTTTAGGAGTAAACATTCAAAGGTGGACCAAGTACATCGAATTACAGGTGTAATTGAGAAAGCTTTCGAAGAAAAGAAAATTTGTTCAGCCGTATTTCTTGACGTGTCGCAAGCTTTTGACAAGATGTGGCACAAAGGCCCTACTTATAAACTAAGTCAAGTTCTGCCAGAACAATTATATAAAATCCTCGTGTCGTATCTTGAGCATAGACTCTTCCGTGTGAAACTTGGAAGCGAATATTCCAAGTTCAAAGAAATAATGGCAGGTGTACCGCAAGGAAGCGTCCTTGGACCAATCTTGTACCTCCTATTCACTCGTGATATCCCACAAACAAACGATACAATAGTTGCAACGTTTGCTGACGATACTGCTATACTAGCAGTTGGCACAACAATAGAGGAAACAAATATCAAATTACAAAACGCTCTTAACGAGGTTAATGAATGGACTAGATTCTGGCGGATTGCACTTAATGAGAGCAAATCGATCCATGTAGATTTTTCGTATAAACGGACAAACAATTTGCCTGTATTTCTAAATACGGTTCGAGTCCCGTTTGCAAATGAAGCGAAATATCTCGGTATGACACTCGATGCAAAATTAAAATTGAAGTCGCATGTAAAAAAGAAATGCGAAGAACTTAAGAATAAATACAGAGAACTGTACTGGTTGCTCGGAAAATATTCGAAGCTTAACCTTGATAACAAGCTGCTATTATACAAGCAAGTGCTAAAACCGGTTTGGACATATGGTATACAACTATGGGGTTGTACCAGTGAAACGAATCTAAACATTTTACAAACTTTTGAAAACAAAATGTTAAGATCATTTGTCAATGCGCCGTGATATGTAAGGAACGAAGATCTACGCAGAGATCTGGGTATAGCCGCGGTTAAAGATGAAACAAAAATTTTTGCACGAAAACATAAAAAACGTTTATTAGGACACTTTAACACAACAGTCCTTCAAATTCTTGACGAAACAAATATATTGCGGCGTCTTCAAAGAACTAAACCCTTAGATTTGGTCCGATAATAACAAACCGCGCTATAAATTGCGGAAAAGCAGGAACTCTCAAAGGAAAGTTACCTGCCAAACATATTATATACTCGTGATAAAAAATTGCTGGATAAGTCGAATACTTAGTTGCAATAGAAATACAAATGGGTGGTGGTTTTAGTGAGTAAAAATCTCACACTACTTTGGGCACGTGCTCATCGTGTCTATGAAGATTTCCACCAGCCCACGGAAAAAAAAAATTAAAAACCAATCAGGGTCTGCAACATCACGAGTCACCACAATGAATCAACCGCTGATAAAACCTTTTAACCATTGCCAGTGTTCCGGATTTCAGACTTAGTAAGATATCTTAGGTTAAGCTCTTTTCCCGTTGGTCATAATAAGCCATCTTAACAAATCTGTAATCCGAACACGGCATTGCCATTTGAACATTCACCGGAAGGTATAAGAAGATTTATCTTGGGCAACGTTTTGGAGGTTTTTAAGTGCAGCATCATGACTCCCTTAAAAATGAAAAACAACCAAGAAGATTTTTTTGTTCGGAAAATTCGGCTCGAAGGAACATGTAACAGAACAAAAATTGATTTATCTCCCTTTATCATTTTCTTGTCAACCTAAAATAATAAAACAGTACTGTTTCATTTTTGGTATAATTTGGTTAGCAATTTATTTAAACCACGGGTTTTAAAAGCATTTGGACTGTGATGGCAAACGTGGACAATACCTTATCCCGTCAGCCAAAACCAGAAACACACTGATACAGCATCATCCACATTCACATTGCCAGTAAATCTGTTCCCGTACTTTTGCAGTAATAAAAGTAAATTCTAAAACTTCTTGGAGCGGTGGTAAATTCTCTCTGAAAGAAGCAAATTTACTTAAAATGACAGGAACAGATCAGACTACAGTAAAATCATTTGTTTCGTGTTGCTTCTAAATGAAAAATAACATAAAGTAGATGTCTAAATAAACGATTTGTCACTTTATACTACCAACTGACAGTTTACTTTCTCTTGCCAACAGACATTCCTGCCATAAATTATTTTACAAATTTTTATGTAGCATTCTCATAAGCTGTCTCTTAATTGTTGCATACAAGAACGGCAATAAGTAAAAATCAGTAAAAAAAATCAATATGAATCAGTAAAAATATTATTTTACGGGAACAGACCTTATAACATATATTTTAGAAATTATTCTAAATTTACTTCTGATGCCGATATAGCTTTTCGGCCTGTGCACACGAGATTAATTCAACTGGTATAAGACCGCTTTTGTAGGCGAGGGGACTGAGGTCTGCTGTTAGTAACCGATGAAAATCTTCAACCAAGTTTGAGCGGTAGAACAAGGTTGAAAACCAATACAAACACACTCTTCATCATTTTAGGTCTGATAATAATTTTATGTCATTCGGCTCATAATTCACCCAGTGTACACTTGGAGTATGTCTGGAGCCAATTTTATGAATTGGTCTCGTTTAGGGTGGTCCATTGAGTATAAAATACACCCCCTTTACTTTTTTTTATCTACCATCATACTACCTACTAATGGCCCTGTGCACACGAGTATGCTTATACAGTAGTCATTGTGGTTACTTTCCAAACACACGGGAATATGTTCAACCGGTTGAATTTGTGTAATATAACAAACCACTTAATTTTGGTTGAAAAATTGCTCTCCAGTGACTCTCAAACTGTGCTCCTTCCTTACCCGTCCAACCAACAAACATGACGTGCAACCGGTTGAAGCATACTCGTGTGCTAAGGTTCAATACTAGTAGTAGTAACACGACAGATACTGTTGATGTTGATTCACATTAAATGACATTTACTGAACATAGTATGGCTGTTGTTTATGACAGACCTCATGTTCAGACTAAAACACAGGACATTGGGCCCGCGCACACGAGTATGCTTCAACCGTAGTCATTATGGTTACTTTCCAAACACACGGGAATATGTTCAACCGGTTGAATTTTGTGTAATATACCAAACTTATATGTATGTGTAATTCGATTAACACCGAACTAGCCGCCGTATTTTTTTTTTAATACCACAACTGTCAGAAACGCATGCATGTGTTGGTAGATTCAACCTCTTCAACCACTTAATTTTTGGTGAAAAATTGCTCTCCAATGCCTCTCAAACTGTGCTCCCTCCTCACCCGTCCCACCAACAAACATGACGTTCAACCGGTTGAAGCATACTCGTGTGCGAAGGCCCATTGACACCATTGTAGCGTACTCTTAACGTTTTCAACAGATATTGGCTGATTATCGCAATTGGTGATTCATTGTCAGTGAACTCCGATTAATTTAAAACAGAGTTTCAGCACGCACATGCCATCAAACCATGAGCTTTTTGGAGGAGAAGTTGATTGGTCAGTTCATTCGGTTTAACCTCGGTATTGTAAAAATAAATCTCATCGAAAATTTCAACTTCCGGATGTTGGCCTATAATCGAAGCCATGGTGGTCACTTAAACGATGTTAATTGTCCTAAAAATAACTCTAATATTCAATAAATATCCAGAAGATAACTCAAAGAATACAGTCCTCATATAGGGCTCACCCTTTATTTAATATTGGAATGTCCTCATACAAAACATGCAAATGACCTTGAGAACCTTTTGTTAAGCAAAATTGTTTGAAACTGCTTTTGTGTGCAAGATATCTCTCCGCACACTGCGAAATGTTGCGGTCTCACGAATTGGCAGTTCTTTCTTGCAATTTTGCGATCGTTAACACTGAAAGATTATTTTCATTTAAAAATAGGTACCTACCTGATCGGCAAAATCCATCAGTTGATGTCAGTTGACATTTTGAGAAATAGCAATCAGCCCAATATCTGAAAGTACAAATTTTCTCATAAATCAATGAACGTAATATGAAGAGAATATTAGGGGAAGGGTCGTTAAATGTTTATTTTCAGGTAAAAGGGAACCACGAATATTCATATGCCGAATACAGTTGGAAGAATGACTTAAGAAGTTTATACCTTCCAAGTTTCTTGTAGAAGGAAAGAGACATTGTTTTTGAAGTCGAAATTTGGATAATTCTGACATTATACGGTGACAGCGAAATAAAAAGAAACCAAAACGAAATGAAAAAATGAAATATCTGGCATAAGCGGTCATTTTAAGGCCTCAAACCTATACCCTATCCCATCAGAAGTAAGAAGTTATTATTTCTGACCTCCAGTTTAACACCGACTCCGAACATCAAATTTGAGAAGCTTCTCATGACAGCATTACTCTTGTATGCTTGTCAGACTTTTGCAAGTGGTGGATCAGATCGTCACTTTTGGGATTTGAACCAGGGACCCCCCGCTTAGACGCACTATATCCACTAGGCCACTACATTTAAACGTTCATTCATAATGACATTCCAGGTGTCACTTCACTAGACAAACCCAATCTAGTTGCTGCTCATATTGTAGCCTGTTCTACCTTATGACATTGTGCTTAGACTCCTTCTGTACTTGATAACGCAGAACTTTCTATGGGACTAATTCACTTTTGAACTTGTGAGAGTACTTTTTTATGTTGACATACATAAATCCACTGGTCCAGATGGTATATGTCCCCCACCATTCTCAAGAGTTGATCTATCACTTTTGCAAAACCACTGCGTAAGCTTTCCCATACAATTGTCACGATTTTTCCGTATTAGACCGAAAACAGTATTTTTCCAAGTGTGCCTCCAAAAAAGCCGAATAATCTTCTCCTTCTTATCTATTTTCAATCACGAAAACGTCATAATGTCAATATGGTCTTCCAGGGTTTCCTGTCATATCTTACGGAGAAAATGGAACCAATAAATCAACTTTGATGGCGAACATAAAATCGCTGCATTTGATATTTCAAAGGCATTTGACTGGGTTTAAGATAAAAAATCATTTTGTCGAAAGTGTGTGCTTTTAAATCGATAAAACTTTTCTTCGACGCATTTGAAACTATCTCTTGAAAAGTTCAATTCGTGTTTTTTTTTCTTTTGAAGGTTTCAAGACTGCAACTCAATAAATAAATGATGGTGTGCCACAAGGCTGTGTTTTTTCTCTGACACTCTTTCTTATTTTAATTGATGATCTTATGTTTACAACTACTAATCCAATTCATTTGTTGATGACAGTAGGTACTCTTACCTTTTCATACCCTACCCCATAGGGGTATATTAGTTTTGACATTAATTTTGTAACAAATAGAAATAATTCCGATAGATATACCTGAAAGTATACAGATCAAATCAGAATCGCTAGCTGAGTCGATCTAGCCATGTCTGTCTGTCCGTCCGTCTGTGTGTCAATGATTTTTGGGCCTTAAATTTTGAGTTAGAGTGATGAAATTTGGAATATATAATCTCTGTCCGATAGCAGAACAAGTGTAAACATTTTCAAAATCTTTTTGGCCAAACGATATGAAATTTTGTAAAAGTGTCTGAATATCATATTTAAACAATCCCAAAACCTATATTTTGTCTTTACCAATTTTTTTTCCACGGCCACTTTTTGGGGGCGTTTTCATTAAAAAAAAAAAAACATTTTCAGTCAAATTTTAAAATATTTGAAAAAGCTATTGATGCAAAATATTAACATAATTATTTCGTCTATAGACGTTTTCTTAACAAAACGATTTTTATGCCCTACCCCATAGCATATGCAATAGAAAAACGTCGTTATATGTCGAATCAATGTTATATGTTGATCAAAATCCATAAGATTTTGATCAACTGTGTATGTTGTCAGAATGTCATTTTCTCTCCGTAAAGTTTTTAGCCACGCCCACTTTTTAATGACATTAGTTTTTAAGATAGAATAGGATGGGATAAGGTATTCAACGATCCGCAGCGGATTGTAGCCTTCTCAGATGTTTTTTTTTTTTATTAATTTTTCGGTTTAAGTCTCACATTTTACGGATGTGAAACAAATGACAAAACATTTCAAACTAATGGAATTTCGAGCTTGACAGTATTATCGAATATGGAAAATATAACAGAATGTAATTCAATTTGTCAAAACCTTATTCTATCTCATTACATTAAAGCGTAACAAAAATCGACAGCCATTGGGCGTGTGCCGGATTTCAGATTTAGTCAGACATCTTAGACGAATCTCTGTGATATCTCTTCTTAAATCTGAAATTCAGAGCACGGCCATTATCTATGAATGACACATGCATTAAAAGCGGCAGATTTTCCATGATCGGTTTCTGTTTAAGTATCTAACGACCTTCGTTGGAACGCCCAACTATTGGAATTCAGCAAAAACGCAACGAAATGTCTGATTTTCCTTAATCGATGCAGGAAATATTTCACCAATTCTCATCTGGCCACAATATATAAGGAGTAAATTACGCATAAAACTCAACGCCCACACGTGAAGCCAAAACTTCATTGAGCCTAATAGATGGAATACAGAACCGTGTCATAAAACTGATAGGAGACTCAACTATAGCGAACCCCATAGTTTCTCTTGAACATCATAGCAATGTTGCATGCCTTACATTCTCTTTCCGCTATGTTAACAATAAACGCTTAGGTTATACTCCGCATCTTCAACAATTCAACCGAATATTCACCATGACATGAATGCTAATCAACTTTCCCTCCACCCCTTTTTCGGACGTTCTATGCAATAGGGAGTCATTCCTAAATCGGTGGGTGGAGTGGCCTTGTACTTACAGTGGGTTGGTCCCTGGAGACTGGCTATTCAAATCCCAAAAGGGACGAGATCTACGTTTTCCTCAGCCACCACATTTTGCGAAAGGCTAACAAACATTCATAAGTATGAAAATGCCATGAGAATCTTCTCAAATTTGTAGTTCGGAATCGCCGTTAAATAGGATGGCAAAAATTCATCTTCGCACATACAAATGAATGGTTTTAGGCCTTGTATTTCGTTTTCCTAAAAAGTGCAAAGGAATGTGGAGTGCTTTACCGAACTCGAGGTTTCTTATTTTAGTTAAGTAACTTTCATTTTCATCCTCAATTTGCCTAATGACCGCGAAGGGCTTAAACACTATAAGGGCATTTATAAGTCCCTTCTTACCTGCGCACTGCGGATCTCTGTGCAGGCGGACCTCTTTTCTCCGCCACTCGTGGGATCAAAATGAAAAAAAATCTAATAAAAAAAAAGACCGGATCTCCTTCTAAACCGTTCAACAGTAGGGGCCTAGAGTCCTTGAGGGACAGTTCGACTTCCCTTCCAGCTCTTCAGGAGCTAGAAGCAGTAGGAGCCTAGAATCTGCTGCTAGGGTAGCTCCTGAAGAGGTGGAAGGGAAGTCGGACTGTCCCTTAATGACTCTTTGGAGTAGTACTATAAAGCCTCGAGCTCGCAGTCACTCTCTCCTCCTAAGTCATAAAGAATCTTAGAAACAAAGGACTGCAAAGCTACAAGCTCGCGGTCTAACCCCTCTAAAATTCTTAACAGAAAACGCCGCGCAGCGAATTTATTCAAAGGATTCCGGAAGAATCCAGACCGAACAGCAGGTCAAACTAGCCTGGGCAATCAAAGTTGCCAATGGATTGCCCACTGCAGAGAGAAAGGACACTACGTCCAAGCGCCAGAGATCGTTGGAGGAAACACCCTCGGTTTCAAAACGGGCCAAAGTGGTATTTAACAAAATTCACTCCAAGCCAGCCAGCGCCACAGCCAAGTCCTTCAGTGAGGTACTTAAAAGCAACATCACGCTGAGGTGAATGTCCACAGCGCCATCGATGGTACAATTTCACTTTTCCAACTTTCTCCAACAAAAGAAAACTTCATCTAGAAAACTACTTCTTTGATAATCTAGGTGAGCTGGTTAATTTTAATGTCAGAAACCTCCTACGCTATACAATAAGCTCTGAATGGTTAAATTAGGCAAACGAATGTAGGGAAATATCGACAGATCCACGTAGTACTACAACGTACCTTTCTGGTCTAAGTATGCACGCGCATCACCACTGTAAATTACCCTAACGTAACTCATGAAGTATTTTTTCAGTGCTGGATTAAATTTGACTCCATGACTGATGGAGTTAAAAAAAATATCGAAATTCTTGCGATCTCACAAGCCCTTTTCGTCTTAATGCTGTTAAGCTCTATATTTGAAACAATTTCGAGCCGTTGATATCTTAATATAAATATATCGTACAGGTTCACATAAATAAAATTAAAATTAATTGTTTGCTTGCTACTTTTTATCATCTGTCAAAACATCTGATTATTTAACCCAGGGTTAACTCAATAAATCTTCTAAGCTAACTCCAAGTTAGATAACTCTGGATTAAAATTGACCGAAAAACAAGTTTATCAAGCTAACTCGAGTTTAAACCCGAAACCAGGATGATCTCGCTTTAAAAACCGGGCGAAGGGTGTTACTTAGAGAAATAAGAACATTATTCAGAATTAGTGTTAGCCCAAATATTTTTCAAAGAACGCCTTAAATTGGAGTTCTCCATAATTTGTGTCTTGTTTTAAAAAAAAAACTCTTATTAAAATATTTTTTTATGACACAGGGGATGTACAAAATGGATCAAACGATTTTTATTTAACACGCGCTTTCTGAGATGTCACATTTTGCTTACAGTCCCTTTCAAACTGTTTAAACAAAAATTATGAACGATCCAATAACGACGTTATTCTTTTTGATGATGATCATTTTGATCATTTCATACGCGATGAAAAGACAGATTAAATTGGATACGATATTTTACGATTCTCACAGTAGTTTCTCGTTCTCATGTTGTTAAATACCCACGATCTCTACAAAATCTATAAAATTGCAGCGCTTACTGAAATGTTATCTGACACACAAAACAAAATCCAAAAACAAAACCAAGAACAGAAATAAACGACATAGGTATACCTTCTGATACAAGTATAGTTCGAAACACAATTCGAGTGCAGAACAAGTGTCATGTTTCAGTTGTCGCGTTTGCACACGTCTCTCAGTTCCAATGTGATGTGAACAAAAAAAAAATAACCACTCGCCAACCAACATTGTAAGTATTGACAACAACAATTGCAACAATGTATGCAACACAAGGAAGAGAAAAAAATAGATTAGTTGCATTTTTATATTTCTATCTTTTGTTGGAATCTATGTAGAAATCGGACAGATACACATGACAGAACCGGATTGAAGACGGAAAAGGGGGCGTTCTTTGAGTCAAAAGCAAATTGCCGTCGGCAAATCGATGATGCGAGGTGTACACATTTTTTTCTTGATAATTATTTTTGTTTGGAGATTTTTCTTGTAATTATGGATGGATGGGCTTGATTATTTTTTTTAAATGTTTTAAGAAAAATTGTATTTTCAAGCATATGCGGCGTGGAAACTACAGCGATGACAGGAGCGCACGCGGTGAGTTGCTGATAGTGTTTCCCATTTTGTAGTCTTCGTTAGAATAGGAAAAACCTTCAAAAACGTTGTTATGCGTATAAAGTTCGTCTTTTTATGGAAGGCTACTGGTATTGATATATTGGTAACATAAGGAACATTATTAACTTTGACACATTGACATTAGCATATTTTAACATTTACGTTTTCAATGCACTACTCATTAGATCTGCTCCTGTACAATATTATTTAACTGATGCATACACAATTTCACTGATCCACAAAAATTAGTAAAGGACAAAACTTATGGAAGAGGAGAAAACTACCCCTCCATAAAAATCAGTCAACAGTCAATCAGTTGTCAGTTGGTATCCGAAAGTGACCAGTCGTTTGTTCTGGCATGTGTTTTATGTCATTTGTCCTTTTAAAATCACATGAAACGAATAAGTTTACTGTGTTTTATTTAAATGCGTTCCCGTACTTTTTCGTAAATTTACCTATCTCTGAGAAAATTTACCACCACTCCAAGACATTTGATTATTTACTCGTTTTTACTGAAAAATTACAGAAAGAGCAGTATTATATCTGTTCCTGTACGCAGTATTATTCTCACTCATTCTAACTAATTTCTATTAATGTTAACTTTTTGTCGTCCCAGTTCGCAAATTAAGTTAATGGAGAGCTAATGAGGGAGAAAAAAAATAAACCCTACGACAATAAAAATTACTGCAGGATGTTCTGTTGGTAAAAATCAGTAAACTGTCAGTTTCTGTCTGAAAATGGCAAATCACTTGTTTTAACATGCGATTTGTTCTATAAAAACAAATGAAACGAAGATATTGAATGTATTTGACTAAACGTGTTTCTGTTCTTTTTCGTAAATTTGTCCTTGGAGTGGGCTACAAGCAATTTGAGATTTTACTACAAATCCACGGAGAGAGATCTTTTTTAAAACATACACCTTCATTTGATTAGGCTCCGCTCCAAAATATATTGTATTAGTTTTGGTTGTAAGTTGGCATAGAAGCTACGATGATCTGTCATTAAAAGAATAATGACTCTGCGACCAATACGAATTTGTCTTACCGAAAACATTTTGTGGATTTTAATATGTCCATGCAACGTGGTAAACTAGATCTCAACCCCGTATTAAAGTGATTACCTGTATAAAGAACGTAGTAATAGTATACCATGGTATCGATACCAACAATTTGTCTTCCAAAATAATACAAATTTTTGGCGCAACAGGCTCGTTAGTACCCAGGTCCGAGCTTTCTCAAAAACATTTAGTTTGCGTGTGTACTTCTTGCTCGATCGTGGGACCTCATGTTTTATGCCGACTCCAAATGGCTCACTTCATATAAGCCTTTCTTGACAATTCGGATGGCGTCAGATCATCATGAGAGCAGATCTAGTGAAATATCATTTGCTACGGCTGGGAATCGAGCCCAGATCTTCCGTGCGGCAGTTCATAGCAATAACCATCACGCCCGCCAAATTTGTCTCCGCATTAAGATAAAATAGGAAATAGCAGCAGCCGAACCTGATTATAAGGAAAAGGAATGGTTTTTTCTTTACGGGTAAAGTTCCCTACCAAGTCAACCTCGCCAGGTGGCAGCGGATAATAATTCTAAAATGGAGTCAACGCTAGAGCCTGTAGTCTCAGTTAGAATGGACAATGAAAACAACATGAGCTGCTCTGACATATTTGGACAACAGGTCATTTAGGAATCTCAAAGATTAGTCAGGCCCAACAGATATAGTGGCGGAACTACTGAAAGGCCAACAGCAACGTTCAATCCCAAAGTAGATAATAATGGTCCCGTGTTGTACCAAAGTGTACAACATCAAAGCCAGGGATACAAGCCGTGACCGGAATCCTGTCGAGACGGACAAGGAAATCATGTAGTTGAGACACAGTCGATGCTGAGAATATGGATGAACAAACTGTTCTGCAGACTGTTAAACGGCGACGACAAACAATCTTCCGCTGTCAGGCTGAACAAACCGTTCAATATTGGCGACGACAGCAAAAACTACCACCGAAATACGTGAATTGAGGGTATCAATATCCAAACTTAAGCTTAATGACGGCAAGGAAATGACGTCTTTCCTTTGTTTCTTTGTTAAATAACATTCACCGACACATAAGCAAAATTTGGTCGGATGAAAGTATGCCTGAAGAATGGAACCTCAGCATCGTTTGCCCGATCCACATAAAAGGAGACCCACTGAACTGCAGCAACTACAGAGTCACAAATCTCCCCAACAAGAACCTATCTGCCATAATAGGTAAACGCCTGAAACCGTTTACCAACAACCTGATCGGGCCCTTTCAGTGCCTTTTTAGGTCAGGAAAGTTCACAACTGATCAAATCTTGATACTTCTGTAAATCCTGAAAAAAAAGTCCAAATCGATACCCACCACCTATCCATAGATTTCAAAGCCGCATACGACAGCATATATATAGAGACTCATCCGTCTGTGCAGGATTACTATGGAGAATTCTCGCCATCAGGATCGGAAACGACCTTACCGACACATTCGATACCAAAAAAGGGTTAAATGAAGGCTACGCACTGTCATGTGACTTCTTTAACATAATTCTTGAGAGGATTGAGCAAAACTCCCAAGCCAACACCAGAGACCTAATCTTCCATAAATCGGGGCAGCAACTGGCATACTCCGACGATATTGCCAATATTTGTCAGACCTAACGCGATGCCACAGCAACGTTTTCTAGTATAGATAAGGATGTAGGCAAAGTTTGTTGACCAAAAAAGTGTAAATACCAAATACATGCTGCCTCCAGTTTTATGCCGAATCCGAACAACTGGCATTATATACAATTTTCTTGACAATTGGATAATATTCTGTCGTTATCTGTCAAACAAAAGTTCCCTTTCTTCCTAGCTGATAATAATAATCAAATATATAGAAAATATAACTATCCATGAATCCATGAAATTTTAGCCTCAGCTTATTACAGAACATTTTCGCTTTTTTAATTGATGGAACATTCTGCACTTTCAAAATTTTTTAAGGGATTCGTAAGTCTGTTACAATAATATTCACCAACTTATTTATTGAACTAACCATCACGAGAGGAGGGTCAAGGGTCGTTGAAATCAGGTGCTTACAAACTTAGGACCGAATGAATCCAAGAAATTTTAGCCTCAGCATATTACAGAACATTTTCGCTTTTTTTAATTGAGGGAACATTCTGCACTTTCAAATTTTTTTAAGGGATCCGTAAGTTAATTAAAATAATAATAAGGGCGATATTCACCAACTTATTTATTAAACTAATCATCACGAGAGGAGGGTCAAGGGTCGTTGAAATCAGGTGCTCACAAACTTAGGACCACTAACGCAAAAGCTTTTTTTCAACAAGACGGTGGTTAGCTGTTAAACCCACCAGAAAATGATTGCAAGTTGCACTTAAATGTCTAAAATAGAAGGTGACAAATTCTCTGAATGTAATCTTCGGCCCGAAGCGTCAAAACTCTATGATTGTCAATACTGTCTACTGTCCCTATTTTCGCGTATCCAAATATGGCAGCACTGCTACCAAAACCATCGTCATTGACAACAAATCGAGTATTAACGAAAAAAAACATGAGAAGGTCAAAATGGTACCATGTCGATACTCCATTTAATATATAAAAGAAACGGCGTCAGAAAGTGAGCGTGTCTTACATTTTTCTGAAGACTACCAGTGTCTTAATATTTAGTCAATTTAATTTCTTTAAAAAAAATGTTTTTCCTAAGCCTACTGAACGCATCCTATACTTCTTTTTTTTTTGCAAAATTTAACCGCATCCTTATTCAGAATTATTTAAAACTTCAAAAATTGAATTTCCTGGAAATTTTCATAAAATACGTTTCATTGAGAAAACATTCGAAAACAATAGGGAATGACTCAAAACTTTATATAGATGCAACGTCTTGTTAAGACACGTTTTTTTCAAATTTCCTTATGGTTTGACCAAAAATTACGCTTACGTTTGTAACATAGAGAAATAATTTAGATAATAAATTAGATGTACCTCAAAGTATATGAATCGATTCAGAATCGCCAGTTGAGTCGATCTAGCCACATCTGTCCGTCCGTCCGTCCGTCTGTGTGTCACCGTATTTGGGCCTTAAATTTTAAGCTAGATTGTTGAATTTTGGTATATAGACTCTCTGGCCGCCGAAGAAAAAGTGTCTGAAAAACAAATTTAGAGAAACTCAATATCTATATTTCGTAACAAAACATTTTTTGCCACGCCCACTTTTTGGATTTATGAACATGTGACATACAAACGGACAGACAGGGTTAGATCGACTTAGCTATGTCTATACTTATTATTTTTTTATTTAAAAAATATATATAAGTACTACAGATGTGACTTACTAATCTGACATTTGATTATTTTTTTTCGTACAAGCCCATATCCAAAAGTGAAAAGAATAGATTTTTCATCAAAAAATTTCGCTTATTGGGAAACGATATCATTCATACTATAATACATTTCCATATATTTATAAACCTACTACACACAGAC
Source organism: Rhingia campestris (assembly GCA_932526625.1). Taxonomy (NCBI): domain Eukaryota; kingdom Metazoa; phylum Arthropoda; class Insecta; order Diptera; family Syrphidae; genus Rhingia; species Rhingia campestris. The sequence goes on along the minus strand of OW052182.1, from coordinate 55,758,277 downwards.
AGTTATTAGTAACTGGAAATTATATTAAAAAAAACAGCTCAAACTACAAAACCGTCAAGGACTGAGAATTTAGTAATTTACTTGGATTGAAAATATATATGATGCCGGTTTCGAATGTCTTAGTTTTGAAAAATCTCTTGCAAAAGAAAAAATCATCCAAAAAATATCAACTCTTAAAATATGTTTCGTTGTTTTGGTCTAAAATGTAAATCTGAAGTTTATGTTAAAAAAAAAAATAATATCGACCAACAATTTCTCGAATGTAGATAACAAATTTTAATTCTCATCCCTATCGCTATCAATACCTATCGCTATCGATAACCGCATTGGTAGGTGCTTGCCTTTATTAGTTCAATGGAATGCAAATTTCATGCAAACGTCAATGATACAAATGTATCCAGTAGTTTAGGACGCGTCAAAGCCATAGCTTATCAATTACCATATTTAAGAACCAAATTTATTTCATTAAAAAAAAAAATCAGGAATACTTAACTCACGCACAAGTTGGAATTTTAATTAAGAATAAATTAATTGGTCGTTCTAATGAATGCCGCGCTGGTACAAATGTCATCGATGTGGTAATTCGAAACATCGCGTATCACAGTTGGGTTCAAGAGCTAATAGAAAAAATATAGCCCATTAAATGCTTTGATAGGTTTAGTGCTGTAATTAGTAATGGTCATCTAATAGAGATACAGATAAGATGCATCTATATGTATAAGACAACTTAGCAAGGTCAGGAGATGCAAGCGCTCAAGTATTTCACTTTCTCTTCTGACACTTGGTTTAAGCGAAAAGGTGTTTAAAATTGTGGTTGCATAAAGGTGCTAGTGTTAATGGAACTACGCATACGCGATTATGCTTCAGCGGTAGTAAAATGTGATTTTAAACGTCACTTACAAAATAAGCTTTACTCAACTCGTTAACTATCACAATATCTACACACTCATGTCTTCGCATATGAATGGAGGGAAATGTCACAATTGTTTGACGAGAAAATTGAAATGTTGCTCCCTAGAGGCTCCCAGACTGTGATCTCTCCTCACTCGTCTTACAAACAAACATTGCGTTCAACTAATTGAAGCGCACTCGTTGGCGTAGGCCTAACGGAAGTGTTTTATTGTCGTATTCTACTTATGAATCCGTCAAAGATTTTCCTCTTATGCATCCGCAGAGTTTTTTTTTTTTTGGCTGTCTAAGTGAAACAACATCTAAGTTTCTGTCAAACAACAGTTTTCTTACTTTGCAGCTTATAATAATGCTGAATTAATATCATGATACATTCAAAATAATGTCAGAAAGGGTTGAGATGAATCTAACAAATGTTTGCCTCCACGTTTTCAACTTTAAATCGTGTTTGACTTTTGGATTTTCCGGAGTATTCGGTGGGATTCGTAAGTGGAATACGTCTAATAAAACTGAGCTAATGACATCTCCAGCGTAAACACAACACCTACAGTGTTATCGGGCCAGCACATCTGTGCAATGATCACTTAAGTTCTGTTTATGTGGCAGATTTACCCAGTCTATAAGGGTGGCTTACACTAACTTTTTTAATGAACTCTTTTTTTGGTAGAACGACCAGGGAGGGAAACGGGGATGAAATGCACGTTGGGTCAAAATCACTGACGAATTGTTTATACCCTATCCCAAAGGAGTATATTAGTTTTGATACATAGTTTGTAACATAGGGAAATAATTTAGCTACATATACCTCAAAGTATATGGATCGACTCATAATCGCTAGCTGAGTCGATTAAGCCATGTCTGTCTGTCCGTCCGTCCGTCTGTAGGTCACCGTTTTTAGGCCTTAAATTTGGAGCTAGGATGATGAAATTTGGTACATGTGATCCTTGTACGTGCTGTTCGAACAAGTGTAAAAGTTTTCAAAATCCGCCCACTGCCACGATCACTTTTTAGAAAAAACCTTATTTTTAGTCAAACGGTTAAGAATTTTGAAAAAGTGTCTGAAGAGTATAATTAGACAATCTTAATATCTATATCTCATCCATACAATGTTTGTTTGCCTCGCCCACTTTTTGGGGGCGTTTTTAGTAAAAAAAAACTTTTTTAGTCAAATTTCCAAATATTCAAAAAAAACCTTTGATGCACAAACGCAAATAAAATTAATATGAACATTTAGTCCTCAGACGATTTTAACCCACGCCCACTTTTTGTGGGCGTTTTCCTACAAAAACCATTTGTATAGCCTACCCCAAGGCGTATGCAATAGAAAAACGTTGTTATTTGTCGAACCAAAAAATAGTTTGATAAACTGTATGAACAATATGTTGTAACAATGCATTTTCCGTATTTCATCGCTATAAAACCCACATTTTGAAGATATAAATATTAAGGATGAGATGTGATAGGGTATTTAACGATCCGCGGATTGTAACCTTCTCATATGTTTTTATACCTTTCTACGTTTTTTTACGAAATAATTTTTTTTAGTACTAGGTATAAAATACTAAATTGAATATTTAAAAATCTTATCTGGATTTTATTATTTTAAATCTTAAACTGAAAACTAATAGCCCGATTCTCCCCATCATCACTGACACCTCACAAGTCACAAGAAGAGGTGAAATTGATTTCGTGACTTTTTCGTATTCTCCCCCACAGTCACAACTTGTGAGAGTCACAAAAACAATCGAAATTGTGATCTCCTTCAGAGCAGGTCACAACTAGCAAATTATTTGAGATTTGATATTTTGATTGTTGAGTAGTATAAAAAATGGAAGTTGAAATGAATATGGCGCATATTATTGACGAAGTTTCCTCCGTAAATGAAAAGTAAGAATTTTACAAAAGCACATAATTTTTAACAAATTAATAATATTGATAAGATTTCAGCGAAGACGGCTTTTAAGAACTTTGAGAGGTACCAATGACCCAATAGTTATACCGAACAGCACGTTTGTAAAGTTTTTTTTTCGATTTCCAAAATCATTATGCTGGGATCTCATGCAGAGCATGAAGCCTTGCCTTTTGTACTTCGAGTATGTATTACATTTTGTTCTTCTCAAGTTCTCATTGCAATTTGTTTTGAATATAGTTTCATTCAGAGCTATATTTCCTTGCACATGGCTGTTATAAGAAGTGTATACGAAATAACTATTCAATACCTCTCATCCAAGCCACAATTTGCAGAAACGTTGCTTATGTATATTCACCTTTGCTGTGGTGAGTTTTGTTGTGACTTTTCTTGTGAGGATTATCGGAGAATCGAACAATTGTTATCGAGTCACAATAATTCTCACAAAGAATAGTCACAAGAGCTTGTGACTTTTGATTCCTCACAAGGGGGAGAATCGGGCCGTAAGTGTCTGATTTTCAGTGTGAGATTACTTTAGTTTCAGGATTACCCTCGCGTCAACTCGTGAATTATGAGTTAACTTAGAGTTAATCTAACAATTCAGGTGAGCTAACCTCTAGATTAAATGATCGGGTTTAAGTGGGCACTGAAAAACCGGTCCGAAGACATGTACATTTGATTTAATTCCTCCCTTTCTAGTTTTTTTTTTTAAATAAATATACATTATACATATCTATGTGCTTTAATACTAATGATGGTTGTCAAATCAACAAATCTATTTAATCCTTCCACATTTCATTCAGCACGGTTACAAAATCAACTTCGAAAAAAAAAACAGCTTTTAAAATATTTCATTCATTTTTTATTGCATTTTCATTTAATGACAAACCAAATGGACCTCAAAAAGATTGTGTCAACAATATATTTAAAACCTCTAATCCCGTATGTCAATTGTGGCAAAATTGAGAATACAATTTATTATAAATAGCTTTTCGTTGTGTAAATTAAGCGAAATTTGTCAAAACTGTCAAAACGAATTTCCTTATTCACCACACTTAGATATATCAACAATTATTATCCACTTCCTAAAATTTTAAAGCAATTGGGATTGACAGTTTAGGTTGTCAATCGAATTTATATTTTAATAAAGAATTTGATTGCAGCACTTCTAAAAATTGTCTGCATTCAGTGGGAATGGTCAACTTTAGTCATGAAATACTGAACTTAGGATCGGTGTAAATGTACTTTTAATAGATTTGGATCAAATTTTTCATTCAACTATCGAGACATTTTTTTTTTAGTTACCCGGGGTCTCCACGAGCAATATTTCATAGCATGCAATGTGGCATTCTATGAAGATTGCTGATGGAGACCTCAAATAGTATTCTTTGAAAAATGTCTTTCTATGTATTGCTCAGTCCATTGCTTTCTATGGATAGTATGGGCTGTCGTTTCTGTTTGACATTTGTGTTTTTGAATGAGAAAGTAAGCAATGGAAATGCCCAACCTACATTTCATAGCATTCTATCGTTATTTGTTTCTATGAAAAGTGACAGATAGGTAGTAAGATATCAAATATTGCTCGTGGAGACGCGGTGTTAGGTATACAATTTGAGTTTTTTTTTTATTAAATCCGGTGAATTTGGAGAAAAAATGCCAACCTTACGTATCATTTCACAGCTCACCCCTTCACTATCCAAAACCACCCTTTTTATTTAAGGTTAGCTGGTACGTAATTGAGGGTGATGGTGCACCCGAGTAGGTGATCACATCATCAGCATCAAATGTCAAGAAAACCGGAAAAGTTGGCCCTGCTGAAACTAGGTACTTTCCACGTTTCTGTTTTAAAAATATCAAACACCCTAAACCAGAAGGTCAATTAAAAAATCCCACGTGTTGATCATTCCATGTAAATTGGAATTTGAAATGGAAAGAACATCAAAATAAAAATTCCATTTATTTATATTCCACTTTATAGTGTAGAGAGGTCTTGGCGTCTTGCTCAATTTCTAATGAAACTCAAAAAGTCAGAACTCTGAAGAAACTCCTATGGCACTGCCTTCCCGCTCCGTAGGTAATCTTAATCTTCAAAGCGCAGTGCCTGTAAATTTCTCCAGCAAACACCAACAAAAACAATACAACACTCGTCTAATTACATTGGCACACATTACGAAATACCCAAACAAAGAGGAACAGAAAATAACCTATTATCACTTTGACATTTCACTTCACACACACGGCAAACAGCTGGCCTGGCACAGTTCTTCTTTTCTCTCGAGTATAGTTGACGAGTTCAATGAAAGAAACAAAAAACACCGAAATAGGTACATTCGCATTCTCATTTTCGTCTTCTTTACTTTATTTTGTGGATTTAATTTTCATCAGAGATGACGACGAACAAAAACCAAACACACATACACGAACAAAGAACATGGGCCCGAGAAAAAAATAATAAACCTGCATAGTTCTGCGTTTTGTAAGGTTGAACGCACTCGTGTCTCTCGTTCCCGCAACTGGGACGAGTGTCTAGTACTGCCATGCCTTGTAATGATATGCCGGCCTGGTATCCCTCTTCTTCTTCTTCTCTTCACAATCATCGACAATAATAATTAAAGTAAAACGAAAATTGGCAACCCCGCATGAAAACCAAAACACACACGCACACCACACACAATTGAAATCGCATAAAAAGAAATCATTGCCAGACAGAGAAATGTGTGTACACTGCGGCCCGTCTGGATACTTCCGCAGATGCGTAGCCTAGCATGCTCCATACAACCGAAGAAGGTATATCCGTTCACGTCTCGCATTGCCATCGTTTGTGTGTGTGTGCGTGTGTATCTGGTGGAAAATAATGAAAATAGCAGCTAAAAAAAACCTACCTCCAGCTATGCAGTCTGCTATTCCAGTGTGAATGTGTGCGTAAATGTAATCCAAAAAAATGATTGCCCTGGTTGAAGGGTCGACGATTCGTCTCAACTTCGGAAACGATTTTTATTTCGAAACTTCACGATAGGTAAAAAAATCACACGTCGAAAATGTGAACCCACAAGAAAAACCGACTAAACGCGACGAAAACTGTCAAATCGAAATGGATTTCAAGTATTCAAACCACTTCCGCACGATTTTGAAAGAATTTCAGATGTTTTCGGAGATTTAAAATGACAGAAGCACTTTTCGGGTTCGATTTGTTATTTTTTTTTCTTCGAATTTTCGACAATGGTGGCCACAAACACAAACTTTAACACTTTTTCCTTCTTTTGTTGGATTCTTTTTTGTACACGGATTATCTTTCATGGAGAATTGCCTCTTGTTGTTTTTTTTTTATTTTTTTTATGGTGTTCCTGTTTTCTTTTCACTTTCAGGCGTCCGGCCTCTGTTGGCTGCTACCAAGTGGTTGCATGTTACTTTGCTGCGCGGACCGAACAAACTATGCGAGTGTGTTTTTATGACGCTGCCTAGGAGTCAATGCGATTGCAGGCAGTATGGTTGTTCTCTTCTAGAGCATGCTCTGTTGACCGGACACGCCCATATATGGGTCGAATTGTGTGTAAAAATGTCATCCCCACCACTGTTGGTGGTTGCTCAAAAAGAGAGCAAGGAGAAATTGGATGAGCACGCGCATTGCATTCCCATTTGTTGTCTCTCGGACGCACACTCTGACAGGAGTTACTCCGTGCATGCAATTTGTTTCTGTTGCTGTTGGGTTATCAGGAAATTGTCAATTATGTTCGTTTTTTCTTTTGTTCCCAATTCCCGGTTGGTGTTGTGTAAAATGGCGACGTGACTGTATTGCTGAATTGTTGAGTTGGAGATTAGAATAGCAATGAACGCCATTTTGTTGTTTGGAAATGTTTGTTTGGCTGGTGGGGTGACGTCTGAGGTATGATCAACATTCTACTAATGACAATTGTAAAAATATATTTGAAGGCTTTATTTCAACCGCGAGGAGAGTTCTGCTCCGTGTGATAGGGTCGACTTGGAATGTGCGAATGTGTTGAACGGATCACCATTTTTTGAGATGGATTTTTGTTCGTAGTTTCAATTCCAGGTGATGGGTATGAGGTTTGTGAGACTTCACAGGCAATTGAGGGTTAATTGATTGCAATCACGTTGTTGACTTTTTCAAAGAGAACTCCATTTTGTTTGATGCTTGTATTACCCCTACGATGCGGGCATAGAAACAAATGGCTGATGGGGTATAGTACTCGAAATGGGTGATGTCCGTTAGGTTGCTACCAAGGTACCTAGTTTTTCAGAAGAAGGGAAGGATCAGAACTACTTATATACCTTCGCGGCGCTGCAAACCGGGGTTAACCTGGGTATCAACCAAACAAAGTATCAAATTTAGACAAGGATACCAACCAACTAAGGAAGTTTTTGATGAATATAATTTCTCTTCACATTTGTATTGGGGATTAAAAACTGTGTATTACCGTGGCTGTATCTATAGGTAGGCAGAGAGGACATTACGACCGACGTATTGAATAATTAAAAACACGTGTCGACTATATTTTGCATTTGCACTAATTAGATGGTTTCAATTTCAATTTGAAGTTTCACGAACGCATTTATTCAACTTACCACTACCAGTGGTTAGATGTCAAAAATCCACTATAGGGCATGTGGCCTTGCGTGTGATGGTAACTATCTTCGTCATCGATTTTCAATGAATTATCTATAAGTAATGCCACCACAAGTTATTGAAATATAGGTTACGAATAAACGAAATCCTTGAACATAAAAAAAAGAAAACGTTTAAAATAATAGGTTCCAATTTGCTGTCTTGAAAAAAATAGCCTGGACCTAAAGCAATGCTTCTGCATTAATTTATGTATCGTCGACCTAACAATGGGTTGCCGTAAACGCCATATTAACGTTTTTGAGAATTTTTTTTAAAGATTATTACATGAAAACCAACCGCTGGGATTTTTCCATTTATTGACACAATATTCATACGTCAAAAATTATTCCATTGGTAAACTATCAGATCTGTCCGAATTATTAGCTTTTTGATGGCTACACTAATTTCTTCTAAACTGGGTGGAGCATTACATCTTCGTTAACTAGAGGTGGGTGTATTTCTTGTCCAATCACTCTCATTATGCCCATTTCGTAGCTACTCAAAATTATACCCAAATACATCATTTCGGGGGTTGCCTGATAGCCTATGGTCGACGCGGCTACATCTTCAATGATTGGTCGATTCGAGAGAAAAATTCTTCGCAAAATCTTCGGTCCCGTTTGCGTTGACGGGCTATGGAGACGAAGATTCAACCACGAACTATACGAGCTGTACAGCGAAATACCCCTGGTCAAAAAACATGTAGAAAGAATGGACACCAATACTCCGCTTCGTATAGTCTTCGATTCCCAGCCAGACGTCGGACGCAGTAGAGGAAGACCTCGCCTTAAGTGGCGCGCACAAGTAGAAACCGACCTCAACCAACATGGAGTGCGCAACTGGAGGCAGTTAGCTAAGGACCGGGCTAATTGGAGAAGCATGTTGGTTGAGGCCCAGGTTCATCCCGGACTGTAGAACCACTTATGTAAGTAAGGAGTTGTCCTCTCACTTTTTCGCCGTCTTCCAACGCACTGTAACGTAAATCCTATACTTCAGGGTAAGTGTAGCAGTAAAAAGTTGGATATATCATCGACTCCCGCTGACTGAATCGAAGATGATCTGTTCCACCTTCGAGATTAACAGGGGACTAACATACGTCATACTCGCGGAGCGAAGTGGGTCCGATCGGTGACTATGGCGTTTGCCAAGTTTTCGTCATGAGAACGGGGTGAAACCGCGGTTCTCAGATCGCCATTGCGTTATGTCATTTCGGAGGTAGAAGTGATGGAGCAGAGCATTGTTTTCCAGGATGCGGTTCTGGCGAATGCTATAACTCACCTTATATACTTCCTGACAGACAGCCTCCACTGCCTCCAGTTTTTCCTGAGGATCTTCAATAACATAGAAATCGTCGTCGAAGACGGCTTACCCCGGATCGATCCCTGCTGTCAAAAGTATGCCTGTATTGTCAGTTGTTCGTTGGAGCTTAGGTCGTTATGACATTTCCTCCTAAAGATCTTATTAATTTGTGGAAACTGGAATTACGGCCCAAATTCTGTTATTCGAAAACAAATGATGGGCAATCGATAGTTCTCCTTGATCAATTGGTTGATGTTTTTGATCGACGCTTTTGATTTACAAAAGTTTTAGTCTTGTCAGAAGTCCGCTTTTTTGTCTGTGCAGTGCGTCAATGGTCACATTTCTGTACGTAGACGTTATGTCATGTTCTTTTTATTTTGGTATCGGCCTGTTCGTTGTTCATTGAATATTCGTCGATTTCGTAATTTGTCAGGATTCGGTTGTTTGTGACCGTAGTTGTAAGAATGTACAGGCACATACTCCTCCAACGCCAACTCCAACGTATTACGGCGGTGAGTCCGCAGTGGTCACTGTCGTACCCGAAACCGTAAACAGTTTCGCGGATGTTGACCTACTCTGTCAGTAACTGTCAGTCGTGTGTCACGCAGTAAAAGATCCAGAAAAGCACCGCTTCTAGGACCGCTTCTGAGGTGAGAATGTCGATCCTATATTCAACATTGTAGTGGACCATTGAATTGTATAGATGGTTACCCCGCGGATTTTGTATTTGATTTCCCCAATTTTCATATTTGGCATTCAAATCTCCAAACAAAAGATAAAAGTTCTCCACTGTGTTCAATCTTAGAGATTCGAAAAGTTTTCCGAGCTCTCTTGTAAAAAGATTAGGCTGAGGTGCTTCCGGTGCATAGGCCGTTATCACATTCATTGTATGACGCAGGCTTTCAGCAACCGGAATCGGCGCACTTCACCACTATATATGACTTTATAACTAATGCCTTTTCGTATAAAGATAGCGACCCCGCCTCCTTGAGTGGAGTTGGGCTGGTCTCTTGCGATATTGTAATTACTATTAGTCAATTTATGCCCTTGGTTTAGGTTATAGTTTTGCTAGCCATAAGCACAACGGGACTTTGGTCTTTAAGCAACTGGAAAAGATCAGCTCTACGTTCGATCCTAATCAGTGAATTTACATTCACAGCCAGGATCTTTAAGAGTCTCTCTGACAATACTGCCCTTACGATCTTCGGTGCGTTAAGCTCGGCAACAAGAAGTAATATAGTCTACACTTGACGCCTGCTCCCGTAACTGGTTTTGAAAACCGGTTAGCTGACCTTGAATGTCCCGCAACGCAATCAACAAATCCGCATCTACAGCTGGAGCCTGAGGTAAGGGGGTATGTCGGCTTCCTTTGGTGGATGCTGTACCGTTTTTCCCTTTCCTGATGCCATTTGGGTGTAGGAATTTTGGGGGTTGACGGACATTCAGGGATGGCGAACGGCTGGCTGATTCACCACTACCGTTTGCTTCGCTTTAATATTCATTTTAAGATGCTGCAACTTTGGACAGCCCTTTTTTTATCAAATTCATTTTTATTTTAAATTCAACTTAGAAGTAACTTACATGCTAGACAAAAATTAATGAAAAACTAACCCACTTATCTACTAACTTAACTAACATACTGGTCCTCTGCGGGCACCCTAAATTAAATAATTACAACTTAAAAACGAATGCCTTTCACCTCTTTTTAATTTTTCCCAGTGCACAACTTGGAAGCTGAGGACTGAGATTCTCCTCAACTTTTCCAGCTTGCTTTGGGGCGATAGCTATACAAGAGAGATGGGTAGTTTCCGATTCTCCCGCCTGGCCTTCTCTGTGGTGAATGGCCTTACACCTAGACTTCGAGCTCGTGGCGGAGCTCACTTAACAGCCTCTTTGATACGATCTGACGGGATGTGTGCACATATACAGGGAGGTTAAATTTTAAGGGCCGATGTTGATTTTAATCAAAAAAAAATTATTTAGCAAATTATTGTCATTTATTTATATCATGATAATATCGGTATGGTTACATTATGTAAGGAACAAAATATCGGCCAAATGGCCGCCGCGACCTCGGCGGCACACCTCCATCCGATGGTCCAAATTTTCGATGACGCTGATGCATAATTGAGGCTCTATGCCGTTAATGTACCAATTTATCTCATCCTTTAGCTCTTGAATTGTTGCTGGCTTATCGAGGTACACCTTTTCTTTCAAATTACTCCAAAGAAAGAAGTCCAACGGTGTCAAATCACATGATCTTGGCGGCCATTTGACATCTCCACCACATGAGATAACACGGCCATTGAATTTGTCGCGCAATACAGCCATTATTTCGTTAGTTGTGTGGCAAGTGGAACTGTCCTGTTAAAACCACATATCGTCCACATCAATATCTTTCAATTCGGGACATAAAAAGTTCGTTTTCATCTCACGATAGCGAACACCATTCACAGGAACTGCCTGACCGGCCTCATTTTGGAAAAAATACCGCCCGATGAAGCCGCCAGCCCATAAACCGCAACAAACAGTTACTCTTTGTGGGTGCATTGGTTTTTGAACAATCACTCTTGGATTATCATTCGCCCAAATGCGGCAATTCTGCTAATTGACGACTCCACTGAGGTGAAAATGTGCCTAAGCACTGAACATGATTTTTTTTCTAAAAATGATCATCCACTGTTGCCATTTCTTGCCACCATTCTGACCATTGACGACGCTTGAATGGTCAAGAGGCTTCAGTTCTTGAGTCAATTGTACCTTGTAAGCGTGTAAATGCAAGTCTTTATACTCAATGTTCATCAACGACGAGCGTGAAAGGTGCAATTTTTGGGCACAATGATGAGTTGAGGTGGACGGCTCTTCAGCCACAATATCGCGAACAACAGCAATATTTTCTGCAGTACGAGCTGTACGAGCATTCACTGGCGTTTTCACATCTCCTACAGAGCTGGTTTGCTCAAAATTTTGCCCGATTTTTCCGATTGTACGCACATTTGGACGGTTAAATTGACCGAAAAAATCACGAAGTGCACGATATGCATTTTAATTTGAACGCCCATTTTCATAATTAGCCTGAATAACTTTAACGCGTTGCTCAATTATGTATCTTTCCATGGTTCATATTGAATTAGTCTGAAATTGAGAAATGTCAAATGAAATGCAGAAAAAAACTTGACGTTTAGGTGTGGTTCACATTCAACACCGGCCCTTAAAATTTAACCACCCGTTAGATAAGGCTTATTTTGCAAAAGGATTCCCTGGTACGGATCATAGCAGGCAATTTCTAATCGGCTTTAAGTCAGTAGATGTTTACCTTAGTGGGCTCTCATAAAAGAATCCACACTTAATATGTGCAAATTTTGGTAACAGCTGTAATAAATTTAGCATGTCTTTCTTTTTTGTATTCCTGCTACCATTCCTATCATTTCTAAATCACGGTGACGGGAAGTCGGTGTTCGTTCCGCGTTTGTTTGGTATTTGTTGGGATCCGTTATCTGAGACTTTTGTCTGTTCATAACCAACTGTTTTTTAAGTGGTAAAGAAGTAACCCTGACGGCATAACCCCCCACATGGAGAGCTAGCTCCTATTTATTAGGGCAAGTGTATATCAGCATCCAGATCCACTACGAGATTGAGCGCGCTGCCATTTCGGGTCCATCTTTGTTCAAGGAGCCTGTCTAACACTTGCGATACATAAATGACCTGTTGCCTTAACTACTTTTCCATTGACCAAAATGTCCGAGAACCTCGTTGACATGCCAGAAGTTTGGTAGTTACCCTTTCGTTGTGAGCATTTTATGGCTTTCTTAAGAATACATACATTGCAAATGCAAATTTGTATAAAATTACAATTTTTTACCAATTTTTTGGTACGTGTTTTATGACAATCATTGTCAATGGGCTCAGTGGCGCTATGGTTAGTGCGATGAACTGCCACGCAGAAGGGGTGGCCCTCCTCTCGTGATGATCTGACAGATCATTCGAGTCGTATCTATTGTCAAGAAAAACTTATCTCAACATAGCCGTTCGGAGTCGACATAAAACAAGAGGTCCCGCCATCGTGGAAGAAGTATACACACGCAAACATGAATGGTTGTAAGAAAATTGGGCCCTTTTTGGCCTGTTGCGCCAAACATGTGTATTTGTCAACAGTTAACTAACTGTTGAACATTTCTGATTCGAAAGTGAACGTTCGATTCTAATTTAATTTTTTAATTTGCCTGTCAACGTGTCGCTATTAATATTTTCGCTATACGATCAGTTTCTCTCTTTTACGGTCGCAGTAAAATCGCATGCATGTACGGCAAAATAAAAAAAATTCTTTCTAATGACGTACGTGCATACGATTAAATAACTTTAGCTTGCATTTTGTAGGCACACATGTCCAAACAATACTAAACAGGCATTTGAAGTTTGATGGCGTACGTTGTAGGACAATAGGAAGTACGTCAAAATAATTCTTAAACAAAAATTTGCTTAAATTGTATGAAAATTTGATCATACGTAAACGATACGTACACGATACGTAAACTTGATGAATTTCATGGATATACGTCGAAACCTGTATGTATATCTTTGCAATGGAAAGAGATTGGATAAAAGATTTGAAAAGAACTTCCCGAAAAACATAAGACTGCATACAAAACTCAAAAAGTGAATTTTGGCGTTTATGCTAACCGAATATTAGAGCGGCGGTATGTACATTTATATTTTTACTAAGGGATCTACAAAATGAAGCCGTTTTTGAACGCCATAGGTTTTTTTCATCGCCCTGTTTCTTGCGAAAGTCTGAAAGTATCAGGAGAATAATGCTGCTATTAAAAGCTTCCCGAATTTGTTGTTCGGCGTTAAACTGGCGGTCCCATTCTTTGTGGTAAACATTTAACTTTCCACTAACAAATCAATGGACAGGCTAAGTTTGAGGTATGGGTCGTTAATGCTGGACTTTTTTTTCTCGAAACACTTCTATACTCTTTGATCTTTGTCGGACAGTAAAAAACCTAAAAACCTGTGTATTTAGATTTTTCGAACCAGATACACCTTGCTCAATAGACCAAGCATGAATGAATCTTATTACTGACTCACTTTACAAATTGGGTTCCCGTGACTCTTCATCATTTCTGTCCTGAATACGTTTTCCATTTAGGCGAAGTGCTCTAATCTCTGATTTTTTTTTCTTCCCCGTCTTTCGTATCGTCTCGAGCCTATGGGAGCCGGCAATCGATATTTCTTATGTTCACTCGCTGAATGTGAACGTGCATGAAAATGTCTGGTATTAACGGCCCACAAAGGCCCTCAAACCTAGTTCTCCTTAATTTGTGTGTATTTGTGCGACAAAGAAGAGGACCTTCTAATTAAAGCCGAATCTGAACATCAAATTTGGGAAGCTTCTCATGACAGTGAGACAGTGATTTTGGATCTTAGTCAAACTTTTACGAGAGGTGGACGAGTGAAAAAACTTAGGTGTTGCAACTTTTGGTATTAAAACCGCGGACCCCGCGTTTTGCAGTCCAACGTACCAAGCCACTGCACCCATAGAGTACAGAGAGTTCTTAGTTATATCTTCTGCTCCATTCGCCTTCCATTTTTCTTTCGTTTTCCAGCATAACGTCCAGCACTCGACGCCATCAAGTAGGACTGGTCGTATTAGAGTATGGTAGAGCAAGCATTTGGAATTTCGTTTCAGGATAGTTTGGATCTAATTTATTTCGCAAAACCGTGGTTTTAAAGAGTCTTCATCGTCTTCTCTAAGATCTAATTCGTAGGATTCGTATAGAGTGTGCATCTCATACAACGAAAATTTACTATGTGGGGTACTGATGTTGATACCCCATTGTTCACATTGCTACCCCAGCACCAAACAACAGCATAGCCGATGCGTACGAACGACGGAAATTCCCCTTCGCACTTACCGCCCGCGTCTGAAACGACTACAACATTTTTAGCTGTGATGCGTACTCTTATAGTTCTATACCTCTTTGTCATAGGTAGATGAAATCCTTAGCTTTCTCAAAGTTGTTACTGTCAAAAGTGACATTTTGTCCAAGGGGATCTGCCTGAGACAAAGCACTAAGCAGCCTTCCATCCTCTTCGAAACTGGGCACGTTGCTGCCAGTTATTCAGTCCAAGTGTTCTGTCATACACTTGATCCTTAAACCGGAGGTTAGGTCTTCCGTGTCGAATCGAATCTGAGTGCTGGGATTGAATGATAGGCTACAGAATTATTGTTAATTCGCTCGATGCGGTCGAGTGCAATGTAGTCTTCGTGTATTTACCTTTTGTATTAAATACATCCACATCTTGGAACAGCTCATAAAGTTCGCCATTACATCTTCTCCTCCATTCACATTCATCACATGCCGGACAGAAAATTCGATGACTTGCTATATCGACTATCAACTATGCTATCAGTGACATATTTTCCAAGGCTATGCGTCAACAGTCCATTCTGAGAATTCCGCCATCGCTTTATAAAGCTGTAGGCGATGCCTTAATACGCGACCTTGAAGTCGATGAAAAGATGGTGTGTTTCGACTTAAAATTCGTTGGTCTCTACCAGGATTTGCCTTAGAGTGAAAATTTTGTCTATGGTCGATCTGCCGGACCGCAAGTAACACTGGTATGTACCGATAAGTGACTTCCAGAAAGGCAGAAAGGATCTTTTATGCGTGACATTTAGCAGGGATATGAATCGGTAGTTGGTGCAAGACATGGAAAGCTTTTTTTGTAGATTGGACATATGGAGCTGATATTCCAGTCACAGGCATGCTCTCATCCCTCCAGACTTTGTTGATGGTTAGGTGATTGCACACTTCTAAAGCAGCAGCATCATATTTGAAGAGTACTGCTGGTATTCATTCAGAACCGTCTGTTGTTCTTCGGCTATTTGGTGGCTGTGCCAACTCGGAGGAAGCGTTACTTCTTAGTTGACTGGAGGTAGGTCAGTTTCTTACACTATCACTTTCTCGACAAATATTCCCAATGAGCAGCTGCTGAAAATGTTTCCTGTATACATATATAATTCCCTGCGTTCCCCATTGCTATCTCGATGTTGTTTACCTTTTTGTCGAACTGTCGGATGTTCTTCCTGTTGCAAAACTCCTAAATTTTCCGAAATTGGATGCTGTCGAAATCTCCGTTTTCGGTGTGAAAACCGTAATATGCATATTTAAAAAAACATCAACAGTTGTTGATAAATCTAAGAAATAGTCGATTATACATAATACAGTTATTCATATTTCTAAGTTAATGGCTTATCAATTCATTATTTTCAACTGAAATGTTATTTTTAATTTGCACTAGGGACGCTTAAAAATTGGCTGTGATCCGGGTTTTAGTTTTACGAAGTTAACTTTGCCGATCCACTATTCTCATTGGTCAATCGATCATTTTTAGTCACATGACATGGTAGATTAATCAATGAGAATAGGGCATCGGCAATATTAACTTGGGAAATCTAAAACCCGGAACACGGCCATTGTTAGGTTATAGCGGCCATGTTGTTTAAGTGACATTTGAATGGATGGCGTTTAACAACGTGTGCAAACCATTCATTTTCAGTGTTCTTTTTTTTGTTACGCCAGGGAGGTGGGGAATCTTCCTCAGATGTCTGTTTCACGTGATATTGTCATCCACGAATCATATACTTGGTCCCGACGTATAAGCGTCAACCGATATGCCTACGTGCTACACCTTACCCCCGCACTGAGTATTCGAACGCGGGGCTGTCCGTTAGGTCTTACCAACGGGGTTAGTTAGTAAATCATGCTGCTCTTCTTAGCTTTTCTACTCTCCGCCCCGCAGCTCATTTTGTAAAGTCGTTACAAAGTTACATACTGTCATCCAGTTCTGCTCCGACCACTACACTTGATCGAGAAGTAGCGACGGGTTCCGCAGAGCAATTCTCCATGCCGTGTTGCGTGCTCTATACATCTTAGTCTTTATCTGAACACTCCATGGAGAGAATGGTGAGTGTCCAAATCGGTGAAGATACTTGCGATAACCACCTTGACCAGACAGGAACTGCGTGATATGGTATGCGGTCTTGGATTGTCGTATCTGTTTGTATGTCCATCGGCCTTTCGTTGAACTGGTCCAACGAGTTTGCCACCTAGCTGCTGACGCTGCATTCTTTTCTAGTTTGATTCTCTTGATGTCATTGGCATCATTTTGGCTCAGAATTTGTCTGTTGTATCTGCACATCTAGTCTGCAATGCCTGCTATGACAAAGGCGGTCTAGTCTGAGATGATTCGATAGCCGCTGATTTTCCATAGCGCGAAGAGTCTGCATGTTGATGATAATCTCATTTTGGTCTCTTTCGTCATTGCATGCGCCCAGATTGGGGCGTCATATAAAATATCTGACTTGCTGACTCTGGAAAGTAGAATCATTCTGGCGTATCGAGGTCCACCGATATTAGGCAATATGCGAGAGAGAGCTATCTGTATTCTCAATGCCTTTTGGGATAAATAATTTGCATGCTTTTTAAACAGCAGTTTGTTGTTGTACAGCATTACTTCAAGGTATTTAACTGCTTCTTTTGATTTTTTGATTTGGATACCAACCTGGAAAGTGGCGAATTCAACCGTTTTCCTATTGCTTATAAGGATGCTTCTGTTTTATGGTCAGCCAATCTTTTATCCGGCAATTGCTTTGATTTGTAGCTAATTCTACTGCACCGATCTGTTTGATTACAATCATGATGGCAATATCATAGGCAAATCCAATGATCGTTACTCCCCTATGTTAAGTTAATCGTAGAACTCCGTCGTACATTATGCTTCACAATAGCGGTCCTAAGACTTATCAATGTGGGACTCCTGCACTGACATTGTAATATTTTAACCCTTCATCGGTATAATACCTCGCCGGTTATTGAAATATTTCGTTCCTAACTGCAGCAGAGAGTATGACGTGTTCATCCTTGCGAGTAATATTCGCAGTTCGCAGAGTTAAAGTCGTTTTTAACGTTCAGCGTTACAACTTCACAGTGCTCCTTTTGCCGTGAAGCCATTTTTTTTTCTTCGATGGTCCTTTCTGCGATATCAACTACCGCTCTTATGACATCAACAATAGATTGCGCTTTTCTGAAGCCGTCTTCTACTGCTAGAAATCTATTACAGATAATTTTGTCGAGTATCTTTCCCAAGGTGTAAAGTAGACATTGGCCGATAGGACGATGGTTCTCCTGGGGGCTTGTTCACTTTTGTTAGCAGGACCACATGCTGTGTTTTACTTTTTTCAGGTACGGTTCCTTCTTCAAGGCACTTCTGCATTGTTGCTATGAAGAGCTCTAGTCTATTTTTGACAGCCGCCTTTATAGTCTTAATGGTTTCGTGGGCCTTGTTGTCGCCTAACTTACGGCATGCCTGTAGCAGCTCTTCCATAGTAGTAAGTGGAGTATCTTGCGGATTAACCTCTCTTATGATGTTTATATTGTAAATATTTTTTTTGGGGGAAAAGATGTTCTACTATGGATCTCAGAGTTTTTGGACATGTTATTGGAGAGGCAGTAATTTCTTCAATTCACAATTCTGTATGCCGAGGCCCATGGGTACACACGTTTAAAGCATGTTTTTGCTTTTACTCTTCTTGATGGCTTTACTTAAGTTGCATCTCGTCAATTTGAGGATGAGGTGCGCCGTTGGAAGTTTGCATTCCTTCTTGAGTGCTGGACTTTACGTCGAGCTTGTAGACGTTCTGCTCGTAGTGTCTTTTTTCACTCGTTCCACCAATAATATGGTAGTGCTTTCCTGCTTTCCGTCTTCTATGCACCAAAACCAGGACCTGTGATACATCGATGCCTTGAAGACGGTGCGCCAGAGTCTCAGCTGTGCAGATTTGGAATTCGTTCAACATCTCTTAAAATGTGTTCCTATCGAAAGATCTGTACTTCCATTTGGGAACCGTAAGTTTTGGAAGCTGGGCTAGTCTCTTGCCTATGGTTTCCAGTATTATCATCTGAATATTCCTCACCGACCCTCGATTGTAAGGTTTCCAGGATGGAGTTGCTCTCAAATGTGATGTCGATGATGGAGCAAGCCTTCCGTTAGGTATACGAACTGCCCTCATTAGCGATTCTTATCGCTAGGGGAGCAAATGATTCCAGCTCTGTTATTTTCAGTGTTTTGTTAGACAAAACATCAATCTTTAGTAACGACGTCCATTTTTGGATATGTTGGTGTGTAAAAATGCAAATTTGACCGATTCGATACGGAATTTATCCACACAAGATATACCAACACCAAATGCATCCTGAAAAAGTCACAACTTTTGTGGTTTAAGGTTAGGCTCAAAAATTGTTTCATATTTCTTTGAAAAAAAAAAGAAAGTCATTGCACCATAGCTGTCAAAAGCGAGCGTCACAAATCGATGTTAAGCGATTTCTTGTGGTCTTAACTTGAGAATATGGATAATGATGACATTATGGTTCCAATAGGACAGCGGGTGCCACAATGGACGCTATGCACGAACTATTTGAGGGTACGATGATTTCGCGAGGTGGCGTCACTCGTCAGGTGGTCATTATTGGATTGAAAGCCTTTAAACATAATTTTCCAGACAAGTCATCAAAATAGAATGTTCCGAATACGTGGCAGCAAGGAAAGTTGATGGACATTAGAGCGACGATATATTTCATATTCAAGCCATCACATTTTCTTTCAAATCTCACACAAAACATGTTTTATCAAAATTTTAAAAACCTGCTATATATGTGACATTGAGCAGAGAGAACAACATGGGATCGATCTTCTTAATGAGATGAGACATCGAAGCATCGTTGTTTTCTCTAAACTGGGAGGCTGCGTGGATTTTCCAATTCTCCTTCTCTTTGGAAGAACTCCTATACATAGTGCTCTTACATAAAAAGACCCTAAGAACGAAATTTTTAACTACCGACTCTTGCATACCGAAGCCTTTTGAAAACATTGTTTTTTAATTGCAAACCCACTAATTTCTTTAAGGAAGGTCAACAACCATCAACCTAATCTAATTATTACCTAACACTCTGTGTGAATTAGAGAATGGCAATGAAGTCCATGTCTTTCTATCTTTTTGAACGTCAATACAAAATTATGTTCAGATGTTCTGTATTGGACCCCTTTTTAGCCATATCTGTAGTACCTTAAGGTAGCCATCTTGGTTCATGGATATTTATTTTGCCTATCAATGACTTTGACTGTAAACTCTTATTTATTTGTTTCTGCAGATGATTGATGACATTAAAATCCTTAGGCTCCTCCTCTGACTCTTACCCACTTCAAGCTGATTTAAACAACTGTTAAATCTTGTGCCAACAAAATTTCTTGGAACTCATTGTCATCAAATGCCAGACCATGTAATACTCTCGTAAGCATCTCCCACCTGTCGCCAGTCCGATTTAATCTGTGGTGAGCCCGTACCTATACCGTCCCTTTCTTGCGTGATTTGGGTGTTATCTGTGACGGAGAAATACATTTTCAGATCATCCACAAAGTCAACTCATTACTTTGGTTTGTTAAAAGCTGGTCTTAGATATCCTCCGCAACCCACATGTCAAAAAATCTCTCTTTTTATAGACCTACCTATATAAATATGCTAGCCAAGTACGGTCGCCTTATCACAATACCCATTCGCTCTGTATTGATTGTGTCAAACGCAGGTTCATCCGTTTTGCTCTAAGCGGTCTCCCCTAGGTGGACAGTTTTAATTTACCCGCCTATGAAGATTGTTTGAAACTAATAAATATTCAATCACTTCAAAAACGACGTGAAATAGCCCACATTCGCTATTTGCACTTACTTACACTTAAGTGGCGCTACAGTCCGGAATGAATCTGTGCCTCAACCAATATGCCTCTCCAATTAGCCCGGACCTTAGCTAACTGCCTCCAGTGGAGCACTCCAAGTTGGTTGAGGTCGGTTTCTACTTGTGCGCGCCACTAAAGGCGCACTGTGTCCGACGTCTGGCTGGGAATCGAAGACTCTGCGACCCGGGATATTGGTGTCCATTCGTTCTACATGTCCTAGCCACCTTAAACGTCCAATGCGGAGTTTTTTGACCAGGGGTATGTCGTTCGTAGTTTGTGGGTGAATCTTCGTCTCCATAGAACGTCAACGCAAAGAATTTTAATCTTACATTGACTGATCTTTTGATACGGTCCATTCGTAAGCGATGTAGAGCAGGGAAAGACTCGGTCTTGAGGATATCGTTAGAAGCCCGAGTAAGTTTTTCACTACTTGATTGCCTTATTAGGACGAAGAAACAGTTGTTGGCAGAAGAGTAATTCTTCGTTTAATTTCTGACGAGATGTTGTTGTCAGAGTTAATATCTGTCAATGGTGACGTTCTGTCCAATTCGTCGATGTTGTATGTCCTTTCGACTTGACAGCATATACTTGGTCGTACCCTTATTTACAGCTAACCCCATTTTTGCCGCTTCCTTCTGATGGCTATGACATCACGTTGAGTTCTATCAATAATGTCAATATCGTCAGCGTAATGATAGTAGTTGCACCGATTTTTGGAAGATTGTACCTCTGGTGTTGGCTCGGGAGTTTTGCACAATCCTCTTAACAATCAAATTAAAGAAATCACGAAATCAAGCAAGAATTCTCCATCGTCATCCTACACAGACGGACGATTTTGGGCGGTATACCAAATCTAGACATGGCTCTGTATAGTTCGGCTCTAAAAATGCTGCCAAATGAGGCCTTTGAAATCGATGGATAGGTGGTGAGTATCGATTTGGACTTCTTGGGTTTTTTCCAGGTTCTGCCGAAGTGTGAAGATTCGGTCAGTTGTAGACTTTCCTGGCCTAAAACTACACTGATAAGGGCCTATCAGGTTGCCTTCACATATTACAGCAGATAGGATCTTGTAGGCGATGTTGAGGAGACTTATGCCTCTATTATTGGCGCAGTGCAGAGGGTCTCCTTTTTTGTGGATCGGGCATACGATGCTGAGGTTCCATTTTTCAGGCAAATTTCCATCTGACCAGATTTGGCTTATGAGTTGGTGGATGTTACTTACCAAGTCATCTCCGCCGGCTTTGTAAAGCTCAGCGGGAAGGCCGTAATTTCTGGCAACCTTATTAAGCTTAAGTTTAGATATTGCTATCCTCACTTCACTTTAGTCGGGTGGTTGGTAGTTTTCGTTGTCGTCGACAATATTGTTCGTTCTGCCTGACAGCGGAATGTTGTTTGTCATCACCGTTCAACAGTCAGCATAAGTGGTTCTTCCATATCCTCAGCATCGATTATGTCTCAACTACAATATTTCCTTGTTCATCTCGAAAGGTTTCTTTTCGAGCCTTGTTTACTTGGGTTTGACGTTTTACACTTAAGTAAAACTTGCGAACATCGTTCCTGGAGTGGCACCTCTATATATCCTTGATCGCACGCTTTTCTTGCTCTTTTTTTCTTTTTTTCTGAAGAAGTCGATGTAAGCCCTTTGGAATGTACGGACATCCAAAACACTAGATACGTGCTTCTTGTCTATCGCAATGTGATCAATATGGTTGACCGTTCGTTGATCTGGAGACCGCCATGTCCGCTTAAATATATCGTGGTAAGGCCCGACCATGCATCTTGTTGAAATTGCACACCACAAAGTGACTCACTCTGGGTGTAGTTCCATGTCGTTTAGATCAAAATGAGCCTGATTAGACATAAACAAACATTTTATCAAGTTGTTGTCTTCTTCGGGCATTTCAATAATTTTTTGAAAAAATTCCAGGCGAACAGGCAATTCCATTGTCATCATGATCAAATCATAAGTCATCATGAATTATCCGGTTGTGTGAATAATTTTCGAGTCGAAACGCTTGGATTTCCTTGTATTGACGTGGCTGCAGCCACAATTGTGTCCTGAACCTAAACCTAGGGATCTCGATAGTGCAGTCTTTGTGCGATGTTTCCAGATTCGACAAACATTTTTACCAGCCTGATAATGGTCGTATGAGTGCCGCCAAACTCCAGCCTTAATCCCCTTTGGACGGAAATGATGGTACCGCAGCACTATCCTATTCCTCGATTCGTTATACTATATCTTACTTAGACAGAAAAAAAATTTGTTTATGTATAACGATTCGTGCGCAACACTGCGATGACCTTTGCACATTTAATGATCTCATGATATATGCACTTTTAACTCACTTGCGAGCATACGAATTGGAAGGTGCAGATCGTCACAAGCAGACTGATTAACACTCTCCACATTTTCTACAATTCTTGATGATCTGGGTAGATGGGATTTTGTATTTTTTCGAAAGCCGGTCTCAAAGTACCGGTCACAAAGTTTGAAAAATGTTCGCATGACGATTTAAGGTGCGAAAACCTCGAATATTGTTAAATCTTCTTAGCGCTACAGTCGCGAATCACTGTTTTTGTAAAACTCTCGCACTGCTCTTGAAAAATGGTCCATAGTGGATGAATAGGGCAGATGGACATATTCTCCTCGCCCCTCGAATTCTCTACGTTCACGCTAAACAAAACTTTTATTAAACTTATTTTAAGACACCTGTATTAAAAAAAAGTTACAGGCAAACATATTTTGTAATGTTAAGGGAAAATGATTAAAAAAATCCCATCAAATCCAATATTTATATATCAAAATCCTACATAAACGTAAAGAAGAATGCAGTGGATATTAATGTATCTATAACCTCAATTTTAACGCAATTGACATACAGTCCTAAAAAAAACAACCCATTTGTGATTTGACATCAGTCAAATTTGAATTCGTACATATGTTTGTCAAAATAAGAAAAAAACCATCTACGGAAGATTTTTTTTAATACAAATACACCAACACAACCAATAGTTATATCATACATACAATTACAATAAAAGAATTTAACGAAGCACATTGGAATATGACTCACATTAAAATGGCCACTTTTGCATCCGCCATTAATGCCGAATTTCGCATGCATTCTGTTCACCAAACTGTTTCTTGAACCAATAACATGAATCTTCTGTAGATGACCGTGTTTACATACAAAATGTAATGTCCGGGTTTGATTGACAGTTTTTTGGTGGGTTGGGTTGGCAGGTTAGGTTGGTGGGTTAGTGGTTTGGTGGGCTGATTGTTCAGCAGCTGGGTAGGTAATGTTTGTTTGTTTTGTCAGGTTAATGAAATTCCAATTGTGATTCTCATAGTCTTGATCAAAGTGTGTAGGTGAATCCTTCAGTATAGTAACGCTGATATACATTTGCCTTTCTAAAACTCCCAATGTTAGAGCAGGGACAGACTAAGAGGCAGTAAAGCAATCTTGCACCACTTAAATAAGCGGGGCGGTAAAGCAATCTTGCACCCCTTAAAAATAAAAAAAAAATTGAAAAGCTTATTGTTCACACGATTCCACTGAGATGCAAATTGTTAAATAAATTCTTCTCGCCAATGTCAGACTCGTTAACGGAGTCTGAATAGTCCCACTTAATTTGAGCTTAAAACATTGTTATTTAAATTTGCAAACTTTCTTAAGCTTTAAAATTCAACGGCTTTCGAAATGTCTGCATCTTTTAAACTTATTTTTGCAGCTATCATGTTACGCCGTATTCGCCCGATTTCCAATATGATATTGTTGTCTGTAAGTTCTGTAAATGTTGAGGTTAGCGCTGGAACAATGCAGTTCTTCTGTTCCATACAATATTTTGGGTTGAAGAGCTGAGAAAACAGACGCAATGTCTTTTATGTCCTTAGACCGATGAGTAAGTTCAGTTAAACTATATCCTGACATTCTAATATGGATCTTAGACCTTTTGAGACCTTGAGCCTTTTCAAAATATAATTCTTTTTAGCGCAACAGGATCGATAGTACCCAGGGCCTAGCTTTTTCACAACCATTCATGTGTGCGTGTATAATTCTTGAACGATGGCGGGACCTCGTGTTTTATGCCGAATCCGAACGGCTTAGTTGAGATACGCTTTTCTTGACTATTGATACTACTCGGTTGATTTGTCAGATCATCACGAGAGGAGGGCCAGCGAAAAATCATGTAGGTGTTTCTACGGCTGGGAATCGAAACCAGACCTTCTGCGTGGCAGTTCATCGCACTAATCATCGCGCCACTGAGCCACTTGAGTCTTTTCGCCTGGAGTATTTTTTTCTTTTTTGTTCTTCCCAGCATTTCAAATGCAATTTCTAGCTCACTACATTGTATATGTTCGATTATTTTTAGAGTGAGCCCGGATTTTTGCATCAACTTCTTCCAAAATATCGCACCAGAATGAAAGATAACACAAAAACGTAAAGCAGATAGCAGTATGGTTGTAGCAATTTTCCTTTTAAGGATCACAAAAATGTTCCTTTTAAGGATCACAAAAGAGTTCAACAGTCGAAACTATCTTCACGAAATTTTCCTTCAATGACATAACAGTCTCATGATGAGCGCTCCATCTAGTCTACAAGTCTCTTGACCACATCTACATTTTTTATGAAAACGTAGATGCTGAGAAAAATGTGTAAAGTCTTACTTATCCTTTGCATTTTTGAATAGTTCGGAGGATCTACTTCCAAACTGCACGTTCTGTTTCCAGTGTCACGCGACACAGCTGAATGCGTTTTGTCGGTATGACGATGTATGCTTTCATACGCGGCTTTGAAGTCGATGAACAGGTGGTGAGTTTCGACTTGAAATTTCGGTCTTCCGGGCCGGAAGCCACCGTGGTACGTGCCGATTAGTGTGTTGACGAACGGTTTTAGACGTTTTGTCTATTCCAACTTCTTCTATACTATAGGTGATGTTACTAGTTCTTCATTGACTTCTTGCCCTATCACTCTCTCAACATGATGTCCATTAAATAGCTGCTGGAAATGCTGCTTAAACACATCTACTATTCTCTGCGCTTCGGTGACTAGGTTTCCTTCGCTGTCTCGAAGAGCCTACGTTCCGGTTTTGTAGCTAGCAGCCTCCGAAACCTCCGGATGTTATTATTATTCTATGCAGGATCTTTTTTCTACGCAGGATCTTCTTTTCCTCCCTTCTCCTGGATCGATACGCTTCTCTCTCTGCCCTTGTTTTGGGCTGCAGCGCTTTCTTGTGTGCATATTCTTTCACCTTTTTCCTCTTCACGCATTCATCATCATACAACGGGCTCTGTCTCTGGGGTGGATGGTATCCTACAGTGGGTACCAGCCACCCAACGCGACAGATGATGTCGCGATACTGGCTACACTGATTATTGGCGTCTGTGGAAGGTGAGTGCATAGAGAAGAGTTTCATACTCAGGCGCTCGCTGTAGGCTCTGGCTACTCCAAAAGTGCTAAGGCATCCAACGTCGAATTTCTTCTTCTGGGAAGTTCGCAGCTTCTTCTCGTTGCACAATCGAGCTCTGAATTTAGCGACGAAAAGAAAATGGTCGACGTTTGCCCCTCGGAAAGTGTACACGTAGAGGATGTTGGATGCGTGCATCGCATCGATAAGCACATGGTCGATTTGGTTGGGGGTCTTTCCACCGCCCCAAAAAACGTTATACTTGAAGGAGTGCTTCCCAAAGAGTAAACTCCACAAAGGCTTAAAGAATGGTTTGCATATAGCGTAAACAAAACCTTTGGATTAATTTGCGAATTAATTTTGGAACTCCTCCATGAATGATTGCATAGTCACATCCTTAGCATATCCCTGAGCCCGACAAAGATAATTGTCAAAACTGTGTTCATTGAGTTGCTTGAAGATATCATCGCTACATTCTTTGGCAGTCTTTCCAGATGTACGAAAAAACCTTTGAAAAGATTCCCTTTGCCTTCCTGGATGTGAACGGATCTAATGCCCTCGCTCAATTGGTCGGTATGTGATTCATCGGGTGTTCTGTACAATTTAATGACGCCTGGATTGTTCGTTCCCCAAAAGGTTTATAAATTAATTTTAAATATTCTTCGACAAATACGAATGCTCGATTCTCAAATACTCCTTTTAAACTGGGTCATATTTGGATATCTTTATATTTCACCAATTCCAATAAGGTGCCTAAATTGACCGATGACAAAAGAAAGGTTTTGACGAGCAAGAAATAAAATTAAGTCCAAAAGCCGTCTTAGAATATCGCGCCATTTTTGTATTTTTCTACGCCCATTGACATTTGCAAATTGTTGTCAATTGTGTTTTGCAGCTTGAATTCCATTTCCACTATTCTAATGTAGTAAGGTGGCGATCAGATGCCTCGTGCTGGAATACCTTAGGGTTAAGCGTCCACCACATATTAAACCCAGTGAAGAAATATTGTAATTCATTGCATGCAAATAACCGACAGCAAAAAGAAAACAAACTGTCTGTTAGCTTGGAGTATACCATCCATTTCCACCATATTCTTTCACCATTAGGGAGGGTACTATAAAACCAGGCCGTATTAAGATATCTACTCGTCCCCTTGGTTGTATCGTCTGACCCCTGTACTTCGGCTGTATTAAAATGACGTTATTTATTTTAAAAATGAGTACTACACCCTTTTTCGCTAAATAAACTCTTAAATCTTCAAACAGCCGAATTAGCCAATTTGCATTATCAGAATAAATAGAGCACTCTTTGCTTGTCGTTTGTTTTTCCAACTCACAAACATCTTCTTTTTCCTGAACGCTGATATCATGCTCCTTAGCCCGGTCAAAACCTTCTGCATATCCATCAGTGTTATGTAATTCGATTTCTTCTAATAAACTTGAGGGGGTTGATTTTTCTAATGAACTTGAGGGTTCGATTGCTGCACTAGATGTAGAAGATACTGTTTTCACATACTTATAGATTTATCCTAAACACGCTTTAGTTGCCAAATCTTTTGCTTCTTGATTGGCTTTATATTTAAGTCCTACGTTAATAAATCTATAGTGAGAAAAAAGTCACAAAGCTTACCTCTAACTTTAAAATTTTACCAGCAAATGTCAAATTTGAATGTCAAAGAAGGGAAGAACATCGGCTTTTCAGCAAGAAGAAAAAAGAGCAAGAAAAGCGCGCGATCGAGGATATAGAGAGGTGCCACTCCAGGAAGTTTTACCAAAGTAAAACGTCAACGCCAGGGATACAAGGCTCGAACAGAATCCTGTCGAGATGAACAAGGAAATATTGTATTTGAGACACAGTCGATGCTGAGGATATGGAAGAACCACTTCTGCAGACTGTTAAACGGCGATGACGAACAACATTCCGCTGTCAGGCAGAACGAACCATTCAATATTGGCAACGACAGCGAAAACTGCCAACCACCCGACCTGAGTGAAGTGAGGATAGCAATATCTAAACTCAAGCTTAATAAGGCTGCCGGAAATGACGGCCTTCCCGCTGAGCTCTATAAGGCCGGCGGAGATGACTTGGTAAGTAACATCCACCAACTCATAAGCCAAATCTGGTCGGATGAAAATATGCCTGAAGAATGGAACCTCAGCATCGTTTGCCCGATCCACAAAAAAGGAGACCCTCTGAACTGCGCCAACTACAAAGGCATAAGTCTCCTCAACATCGCCTACAAGATCCTATCTGCCGTAATATGTGAACGCCTGAAACCGTTTACCAACAACCTGATTGGCCCTTATCAGTGTGGTTTTAGGCCAGGAAAGTCCACAACCGATCAAATTTTCACACTTCGGCAGATCCTGGAAAAAACTCAAGAAGTCCAAATCGATACCCACCACCTATTCATCGATTTCAAAGCCGCATATGACAGCATTTATAGACGCGAACTGTACAGAACCATGTCTAGTTTTGGTATACCGCCCAAACTCGTCCGTTTGTGTAGGATGACGATAGAGAATTCTCGCTGCTCCATCAGGGTCGGAAACGACCTCACCGACACATTCGATACCAAAAAAGGATTTAGGCAAGGCGATGCGCTGTCATGTGACTTCTTTAATCTGATTCTTGAGAGAATTGTGCAAAACTCCAAAGCCAACACCAGAGGCACAATTTTCCAAAAGTCGGTGCAACTACTAGCATACGCTGACGATATTGACATCATTGGTAGGACTCAACGTGAAGTCATAGCCACGTTTGCTAGTATAGAGAAGGACGCGGCGAAAATGGGTTTAGCAGTAAATAAGGGTAAGACTAAGTACATGCTGTCATCACGAAAGGAATCACAACATCGACGAATTGGACAGAACTTCACCATTGACAGATATAACTTTGAGGTAGTACGGGACTTTGTCTACCTCGGCTCCGCTATTAGCTCTAACAACAACATCTCGTCAGAAATTAAACGAAGAATTACTCTTGCCAACCGCTGTTTCTTCGGGCTAAGAAGGCAATTTAGTAGTAAAGCCCTCACTCGAACTACTAAGGAGATCCTATATAAGACCCTGATCATCCCAGTCCTGCTCTACGGCGCTGAAGCATGGACCGTATCAAAAACGGATGAAGAAATCCTTGGTAGATTCGAGAGGAAAATTTTTCGAAAAATCTTCGGTCCCGTTTGCGTTGACGGGCTATGGAGACTAAGATTCAACCAAGAACTATACGAGCTGTACAGCGACATGCCCCTGGTCAAAAAACTCCGCATTGGACGTTTAAGATGGCTAGGACATGTAGAACGAATGGACACCAATACTCCGGCTCGCAGAGTCTTCGATTCCCAGCCAGACGTCGGACGCAGTAGAGGAAGACAAGTGGAAACCGACCTCAACCAACTTGGAGTGCGCAACTGGAGGCAGTTAGCTAAGGACCGGGCTAATTGGAGAGGCATGTTGGTTGAGGCCCAGGTTCATTCCGGACTGTAGCGCCACTTAAGTAAGTAAGTAAGTAAATGTCAAATTTAACCAATAAACGAGTTAATTTATTCGTTCTTAAGGTACCTACCTAGCCTTAAGAACGAATAAATTAAGTCTTATTAATTTTTTTTATGTGAAATGTGCAAAATATTTTTTTTTGTTACTTATGGTACCCTCTTTCAGTCTGCCACCCGGGACAGAACGCCATCCCCAGCCCCTTCTTAGTTCGCCACTGTGTTAGAGCAGACTTTAAATGATTTGACCTTTTTTCTTGCGATTTTAAATGTTTTTTATTTCATTTAAAAAATGGGGATTTGGCAGGCTAGAGTGCCTGTTAAATGTAGGTGGCTGATGCTTAGATAAGGTTATACACACTTTTATAAAGATCGGGTACCATGGTTGAACCATAATTAAATGGTTCGATCTGCTTGATAGTGAAATATCGCCATCATCATATAACATTCTGCAGAAATGGGTCTTCATATTACATTTGCTAACGTCATGGGAACATAACCAGCCTTTCCTAAGTCCGTCTCTTTTTACAAATGCATATTCAAAAATTATTATATGTCTTCCATCTTCCATTTCGTCGTATTGAATGAATGTCAAAAATGTCTGCTTTGTAGCAGATTACATCCTTTTAAGGGTTCCAACCTTCCAAGTGCAAATAACAATTTTATTTTTCTGTGAGCGCTTCTAAGTTTAAAAAGTCGCCCCAGAATTGATGAGATCAGTA
The DNA here is from genome assembly GCA_932526625.1 of Rhingia campestris. NCBI lineage: Eukaryota > Metazoa > Arthropoda > Insecta > Diptera > Syrphidae > Rhingia > Rhingia campestris. The sequence goes on along the minus strand of OW052182.1, from coordinate 55,728,123 downwards.
TCTAATGGTTACCACTGTGATTTTAAATAGGACTAATTTTTGTGTAGTCAATGTTCTAACACTATCCACTGCACATTGTAAGTGACACTTATCATACAACACCTGGAGCGTTAGAGTTCACTGAAAGCTCTTAATATTCGTAGCAACAATAGCAGAAATAGGGACTATTCGGATGTGTATTTGTTATTAGTATCAGACTTAGGCAAGAAGTCTTATGTTTCCGAACGCATTGTAACGATTCGCATCAAGGCCAAATTCGCCAACATAAGCCTTATATGCTATATGCACTCACGACCCCGACGAAGGAAAAAGATGATATAGCTGCGAGGTCCTTAACAAAACCTATGAGCGACAAACAAAGTACGATGTTAAAATCGTGCTGGGAGATTTTAACGCAAAGGTAGGAAGAGAAAACATCTTTAGCAGTACTGTCGGAAAATATAGCCTACCCGACAACACGTCTGGTAATGGACTTAGGCTAATTGACTTCGCTACGGAACGAAATGCCACTATAGCCAGCACACGGTTTCCTCACCTCGATATCCATAAGGGGATATGGTGGTCTCAAGATTAACGAACGGTCAACCGAATTGATCACATTGTGATAGACAAGAGGCACGCATCCAATATTTTGGATGTCCGAACATTCCGAGGGGCTAACATCGACTCGGACCACTACCTTGTTGTAGCCAAGGTTAGGATGCGCATATCCACCACGCCACAACACACCAGAAATACTGTTAAAAAATTTAATGTCGAAAGACTGCAATCGCCAGAGACCGCCAAGACCTTCGCGCAACGCGTATCCCTTAACATCGGGAAGAACATCGGCTTTTCAGAAAGAAGAAAAAAGAGCAAGAAAAGCGCGCGATAGAGGATATTGAGAGGTGCCACTCCAGGAACGATGTTTGCAAGTTTTACCAAAGTGTAAAACGTCAAAGCCAAGGATACAAGGCTCGAACAGAATCCTGTCGAGATGAACAAGGAAATATCGTAGTTGAGACACAGTCGATGCTGAGGATATGGAAGAACCACTTCTGCAGACTGTTAAACGGCGATGACGAACAACATTCCGCTGTCAAGTAAAACGAACCGTTTAATATTTAATATTAACGACAGCGAAAACTGCAAACCACACGACCTATGTGAAATGAGGACAGCAATATCTAAACTCAAGCTTAATAAGGCCGCCTGAAATCATGGCCTTCCCGCTGAGCTTTATAAAGCTGGCGGAGATGACTTGGTGAGTAACATCCTCCAACTCATATGCCAAATCTGGTCGCATGCCTGAAGAATGCAACCTCAGCATCGTTTGACCGATCCACAAAAAAGAGACCCTCTGAACTGCGCCAACTACAGAGGCATAAGTCTGCTCAACATCGCATACAAGATCCTATCTGCCGTAATATGTGAACGCCTGAAACCGTTTACCAACAACCTGATCGGCACTTATTAGTGTGGTTTTAGGCAAGGAAAGTCCACAACCGATCAAATTTTCACACTTCGGCAGATCCTGGAAAAAACCCAAATCGATACCCATCACCTATTTATCGTTTTCAAAGCATACGACAGCAGTTATAGAGACGAACTATACACAGCCATTTCTAGTTTTATTATACCGCCCAAACTCGTCCGTTAGTGTTGGATGACGATGGAGAATTCTCGCTGCTCCATCAGGGTCGGAAACGACCTCACCGACACATTCGATACCAAAAAAGGATTTAGGCAAGGCGATGCGCTGTCATGCGACTTCTTCAATTTGATTCTTATGAGGATTGTGCAAAACTCCCGAGCCAACGCCAGAGGCACAATTTTTCAAAAATCGGTGCAGTTACTAGCATACGCCGACGATATTGACATCATTGGTAGGACTCAACGTGATGTCATAGCCACGTTTGCTAGTATAGAGAAGGAAGCGGCGAAAATGGGTTTAGCAGTAAATGAGGGTAAGACTAAGTATATGCTTGCTGTCAACACGAAAGGTTATACAACACCGACGAATTGGACAGAACGTCACCATTGACAGATATAACTTTGAAGTAGTACGGGACTTTGTCTCGTCAGAAATCAAACGAAGAATTACTCTTTCCAACCGCTGTTTCTTCTGGCTAAGAATGGAATTTAGTAGTAAAGCCCTCACTCGAACTGCTAAGGAGATCCTATATAAGACCCTGATCATGCCAGTCCTACTCCACGGCACAGAAGCATGGAACTTATCAAAAGCGGATAAAGAAATCCTTGGTCGATTCGAGAGAAAAATTCTTCGAAAAATCTTCGGTCCCGTTTGCGTTGACGAGCTATGGAGATGAAGATTCAACCAAGAACTATACGAGCTGTACAGCGACATGCCCTAAGTCAAAAATACTCCGCATTGGACGTTAAGGATATCTAGGATTTGTACAACGAATGGACACCAATACTGCGCCTCCAAGAATCTTCGATTTATGAAAGGTTGTGCCTCTCGTGCTGTCTCAGAATTTTTGGAAAACCATCTCAAGAATGATGTTAAAGAATTCACGCAACAGTATCTGACCTTAATCCCCCTTTGATATCGAGTAATTCAGTTAGGTTATTGGCGATCCATCATTATCCTGCACATACGAACGTATTAGGGCAGGATACCAAAAGTAGACATAGCTCTATATAGTACGTTTCTATCCTGTGGCGTTGAATAGATGTATTTCCTGCCCTAAAACTACACTGATAATGACCGATCAGGTCATTGGTAAACGGTTGTAGGCGCTCACATATTATGGCAGATAAGATCTATATAATCGATGTATAGAAGACTTATGCGTTCGTAGGCGAAGTTTAACCCGCCATATGTTTATGTTCTTGTTTTTCATGTGTTTTCATGCCCGTGCCATGAAGCTACTGAGCAAAAGTTTCTGTTTTTTGTTCTCAATGCGTCATCTGTATAGAATTCATACTCTTTGCTATGACTTAGTTCCCAAAGTCAACCCATATATTTCTGCTAGTTGGTATGCGAGAAACCTAACCTTGTTGACATTGTCGCCATTTTTCTTAAACATTAGTAGATGGTGGTATGGTGATAATCGAGAGATTAAACTATATATGCGATCTGCATAGGTCTTGCTGGTGTTAAAGTGATAGTCGAGAGGTTAAATAAACTATACGCGTTCTCTATAGGACTTGGTCTCTTGCGATTAATGTATTTCGACATTACATTTTTTTTTCATATTGTATTTCGCATTTGTTATGTGCCTTGTGGATAAACGTATTCTTGCCTATAAGCTGCAAAGCCAGAGTTATAAAAGTCGGTGTTATCCCCTCGGAATATTTAGGCATATAATATTCTTGAAGCGAGTCTTTTGGATTGTGATGAATATATGATTGTCCTGTCACGGGGTTTTCCATTCCGTTTTCAATATGCTACTCATATAGGTGAGTTCTGTAGTTTCTATGGTTTTTTAACGTCTTACACAATTGCTGAAACATGTGAGATATCTTATTAAAAAATATGTTTATAACACCCATTAGGGTTGCAGTCGGAATTCTCTCATATACTGTTTTAATGGACTGTTCTGTAAGCTCGATTTGTAAATTTTTGAGCGGTTCAGGATTGGAAACCTAGCTTCAGTTGTGTGTGTGAAGTTATATTGTTTGCCTCAATGAAGAGGACTTCCTGTTTAACGCAAAACTCAAAGGGAAAATTTGAGAAGCTTCTTATGATAGCTTTACTCATGGATGTTTATCAGACATTCGCAAGAGATGCCCTTAGGTGTTGCTTCTTTCGAAATTTGAAGCAGGGACCCAGCGCTTAGTAGTCTAATGCATTTACGAAAAGGCCACTTGACCAATGCAAATTTGAGTTCCTAAAAATCAGTTTATCCGAGAATTTACGCCAAAATTTCTTCACAGTCTATTTGACAATTTTGCATGTTATTACCGTAAATCTCAGAATGGAACTCGTCAGTACTAAAAAATAAATTAACATGCTGGTCTCCTCTTTCACCATGCGAATTACATTGTGACAAAATTCCAGACGAACCGTTTCGGTCAGCAGGGTTTAATTTCCAAACTGTTGGATTTCTATGTATATTTTCTGAACTCAAGGATACTGGTGGTAAAAATTGTTTTTTAGTCTCTTTTTAGTACATCGATTCGCAAGACTGTAATATTTTCATATGCGCAGTTCTAAAAATGAGGTAGTTGAAGCCTCCCATTTTCAATACACTGTATAAGCTGATTTTTGGCGATTTTTAGGGTCTTTGGATTGTTAAAAAAACGCGGTATTTTAAGAAACCTGACAAAAAAATCCTCAGAGCCCATATTGGGCTGGTCACTCCAAATTGCCCTTAACTTATATAAGGCGCATGGGAAGTGTCCATCAAAACATCAAAACATGAAGTGTGAGCTGCCGCGCCTTTCAGTTGGAACCAAATGTCTCCTATGTCCGATTCATCAAGTCGTAGAAACAAAATGTCTGAAATATGTGCACATATCGGTCTGAATTCACTGTCACTATGTGACCAGATAATACCAGCTGTGGAAGTTGCACACGATCCTGAAACTCGATTTAATCATTGGGAGTTATTGTCAGCCCAGTAGCGCCATATACTGTTTTTTGTCGAAACCACTCAAGTTAAAATGGGCTTCATCACTGCAAAACAAAATTGGGTCCTCTGGAATATTTTCGAGCATTTTTTTTTTGAAAATTCAAATTGCTAGTTTATACGGATGGAATTCACCTCACTGATATATGAGAAGGTACATGTTTGCGCACAGAATGGCGTGGAGTTTGCAATATTGAATGTATGATGCTCTGTTCCATTGTTGTGAGTTTTAGTTGGCCACGGAGGCATCTTCGATGCTGGAGAGAAGGGATCACGCTCGCGATTGCTCGGCTAAACTCGTCGGACGGGGGTAGTTCTTGCCCTCTCACCAGACATCCCAGCTCTATAAATATTTTTGTTTCATGCCAGAAAATAAAGGAAAAGAACAGAAAATAGAAGAAAGCGGAAAAGAAATGTTGTGAGCCTTGGTAAGCCACGGGGGCAACTTCGATGTCGGTGAGAAGGGCGCGGCACGCTAGTGATTGCTCAGCTATACTCGTCGGACGGGGGAGTTCTTGCCCCCTCACCATAACATCCCAGCTCTACTAACATTTTTATCTCGTGCCAAAAAAAATAAAACAAAAGAGAAGAAGAAAGCTACGTTAATTTGACCACAGACGGATATAAAGGACTCTAAAAAGGAAATGGATAGAAGTATAAAAAAAAAGGTAAAAGAAAAGATCAAATATCTATGCCAATTCGACAGATAGATACCAGGAAAACGACCGCGACGACTAAAACTAACCTAATCTAATAAAACTAATAAAAGGCATTAGTTCAATAACTAATTATAACCCTAATCTTATCTTAAACTAACCTAAACACGATAAACTTGTTCCCGGCATCTTTCAATCGAACAGGATCGTCGCAATTCCGAAACATGCCAGATATCATCGGCAGAGTTTGGCCTTCCCACCCCTTCGTGTCACGAGACACATCCGATGGCTAACCCCCTTGGCCACGTTTGCGGGGGACAGCCCCTTGACCACTCATCAGCCGCAATCTAAGTCCTGTAAAGTGAAAAGAAAATGTATTTGTCACATCCTGTCGTCGTTAGTTATAGTCCTGTCATGTCAAGTCAAACCCCAAAAGACGGCCCGCCCACCGTCCACACACCACTCACGAAAAGGATCTAAACCACCATCTTATCACAAAAAAATCTCACCACAAAATTGTGCTATTATAGCCATCAAATCTGCCGATGATATCTGGCATGTTTCGGAATTGCGACGATCCTGTTCGATTGAAAGATGCCGGGAACAAGTTTATCGTGTTTAGGTTAGTTTAAGATAAGATTAGGGTTATAATTAGTTATTGAACTAATGCCTTTTATTAGTTTTATTAGATTAGGTTAGTTTTAGTCGTCGCGGTCGTTTTCCTGGTATCTTTCTGTCGAATTGGCATAGATATTTGATCTTTTCTTTTACCTTTTTTTTTATACTTCTATCCATTTCCTTTTTAGAGTCCTTTATATCCGTCTGTGGTCAAATTAACGTAGCTTTCTTCTTCTCTTTTGTTTTATTTTTTTTGGCACGAGATAAAAATGTTAGTAGAGCTGGGATGTTATGGTGAGGGGGCAAGAACTCCCCCGTCCGACGAGTATAGCTGAGCAATCACTAGCGTGCCGCGCCCTTCTCACCGACATCGAAGTTGCCCCCGTGGCTTACCAAGGCTCACAACAGAAAGTATCAAATGTCTATACAAGTACTTCTCATTAGTAAAAATGATCGATTGACCAGTGATAATACAGCTTCATCTAAGATATCTTAATAAATCTGAAATCCGGAACATGACCATTCCAAGTGATTTGATGGACTGAGGACTCCAGTTATAAGGATGTTTTGTTGCCGCACCCTGTATAACGATTAATGCTTCGCGCTCGATTTTTAAATCGTAGTCCTTGTGAAAACACAATTCGGTGGTATCTATATCATCCAGTTTAGGACACAAGAAGTTGCTTATCGTCATCGATCTCTAGTACTCGGATTTGATGATTATGACTATGCCAGCTACGATTTGAAAGAAGTAGGAACTGATGATTCCGCCTTTCCAAATTTCACACCTAACAGTGACTTTCTCGAGATAGATTTGCCGCTGGTGTATCTCATGTGGATTGGTATCATTCATTTCATATATGGTCTCATCGCTAATTTTGATATTTTGGTTATCTACCTTCTAAAGCGGACACAGTGGCTGGATGGTTAGTGCTCGTTAGGTTACCAAAATATAAAATTTACGCCAAAAATTTGAAAACTTCTAACTGCTCCGGCGCCTAATCAGTAAGCACAAAGGATTGTCGTTTATTTTAAAGTCCTAGGTCAGTGGGTTTATTCTATGGGTGCAGCTGTAGACCCAAGTCCTGACGCTAAACGATCAAGCACTGTAGAAATATTTTTAGCATATCTTGCGTTTCAGTAACGTACTGGTACTGACTAATTATTTGTTGAATCAGTTTACTAGATTTTAGGCACCAAATGATGAATATTCGACTCGGCAGGAACGATCTCTCGAACGAAATATCACGAAATATCACGAAATATCTCTCGAACGGTGCAATGATTTTAATATTGATGAATTACTCTTTTTATTGTGATAAGAATTATGACAGATGTTTTTTTTAACTTATTTACTCGGCTGTGGCGATGATAGATACAATACTGGGATATCGTCACTTTCTTGCAATTACCCAAAGGAGTAAACGAATACATCAGGGTGAAAGCGGAAGGTATTCTCAATGTAATTAGCTCCGATGGTAAGGCTGTTGTCGCTAGTTATCGTCCTTGTGATGTGCCCTCGAATTAATTTGAAAATTGTTCATGGTACATGGCACATTGTAAATGTTCCAACTCCAGACATCGCGTCGTTTGTTCTGTTCTTGTCGTAGGTTGGCCATATTTTCCTCGATATGAAACAATTCGTTAACCTTCTCCATTTGGATTCGGGCTTCTTCAGAAAGTATGAGTGGATTTGTTCCTTAACCGCACCTAGCGGGATATGGACATTGCCGCAAGTAAGCCGTGTAGAGCTGAGCCTTGCCTAGCCAGCTCATCTACACGCTCGTTTCCTTCAATGTCACTGTGCCCTTTAACCCAGAGAAGTGTGACCCTGAAGCGTTCGCTCAGTTCGTACCGGCATTCCTGTACCAGCTTGGAGAATATGGTCGCCGAGTTGATGGCCTTTTTGGCAGCTTGAATATATATGGCGATAGCAATATATTGCTTTTGCGTAGTGTCACGCCCCCGTTGCGTTCAAGCCTCTCGGTTAGCCAGTACTTCCGCCTGGGATACGCTGGCAAAACTCGGTAGGCGGTATGAGCACACACCACATTTCATCCTAGATCCGTTGGTGTAGAAGACCCTATCGAAATCCCTTAGATACTACTTGGTTCCTCTTCCACTGTGCTCTGGTAGGAAAGCCTAAGTGGAAGCCTTTCTTGAAGCTTAGTGTGGGTGTGATGTAGTCAGTTGGTATCGTGACCATGACGTTTGGGAACGAGTCCCGGATATTATTGTGCCCATACGGCCTTACAGTCCAGTATCCTGACTCCTTGAGTCTTACTGCGCTGCATAGTGCCACCACTCGAGCTCGTCTCCACGTGTAGGGTACGTGGTTTAGTGCTATGTAGCTTCTAAAAATTGACGCCAACCATGGCACGGTCTTGTGTTCTCTGTAGCATAACTGGCAGTGTGCCGTCAGGTTCCGGAGACTTAAACGGCGAGAAGATGGTAATAGCCCAGGAAATATTTTCCTCGGAAATAATTGAAGTGATATTGCTGTGTGGTGCAGTTTGTACATGCCGAGATCTCCCGGGTTCCGTACTAGTATCACTGCATCCGGGAAACTCTGTGTTTAACAGGAGTTCCATGATCTCCGTGGAGGATTCTGCCCACCCTCTATCTGACCTTCTCAGAAATGAAAGATTGGAGAGTTCCTTAGACATAATTATTGGAAATTGTTCATGGTTCATGGTCCGACTCCAGAAAGTTACAACAACAACGTTTTCTTCACTGTCTCATCTCTTGCGAAAGTCTGACTAAGAGTATACAACTTTCTAGATGGTTCTCAAATTTGCCGTTGGGAATTGACGTCAAACATTTTTTTTTTTTTTTTTTTTTTTTTTTTTTTTTTTTTTTTTTTTTTGTGGGGGTTCGCTGGAAGGAAAAATCATCGAAAGACATTGCAGAGGTTTTATCGCGAGGGAACCTTCTGCAATAGTGAGGGACTTTAACCCGATCTAAAAAACCTCCCGAAGACTGACTTTTGTATGTCTTCAAGGAATCGCACCTAGTCGTTAGACTAATCAGCAATTTATTTTTCACATGTATTATATTTTATAAAAATATAAAATTTAAAAGAAATTCCGACGTTGGTCGGATTTCTATGAGTTTTGTTTGAAATTGTACCTAAGTTTCAGTATTTCTTGTTTTTTTTTTTTTTTTTTTTAATTATATATATCTTTAGCTACATAGATCAAGGGGTTTAACCCGTCTTAATCTCCTGACTATATTGTCGGTTCTTAAAAGCTGTGCTATTTCTAAATTAACATGGCTGAGAAGCCTATCTCTGTGCCTTAGAGCTACTTTTTTAGCTTCATCTTCAACCATTTCAATATATAGATCTCTATGCAGATCGGTGTTACGTATGTACCACGGTGCGTTAACTATGCTCCGTATTACTTTGTTTTGGAAGGTTTGTATTATTAGTAAGTTTGTCTTTGTCCAGCTGTGGGCATGCACATCACAGCTGGAGCCCATAGGTCCATACTGGTTTAAGAATTTGCTTATATAGCAATAATTTATTGTAGTTGGATAAGGGTGAGTATCTCCCAATAAGCCAATACATTTTACTATAGCGGATGTTTAACTCATCTCTTTTTTTCTTTACGTGGGCTTTCCAGTGCAGTTTGGCGTCTAGAGTCATCCCTAAATATTTAGCAGTATTTGAATATTCCACTACATTACTATTTATGTATACTGGAATGTGTGGTACAGTTTTTAACGTAAAATTTATATGAACTGACTTCAGGTCATTTAATCTGATCTGCCAATTTTTAGTCCATTCTGAGATATTGTTTACTGCCTTTTGAAGCTTTTTTGTAGCTATTTCGACAGTTTCTCCTACAGAAAGTATAGCAATATCGTCTGCAAAGGTAGCTAGAGTGATTTCGTCACTTTCTGGTAGATCACTAGTGAATAGGAGATATAGTACTGGACCTAAAACACTGCCTTGAGGTACACCAGCCTTTATTTCTCTTAATGTTGAGTATGTTGTTTCTTGTTTAATTCTGAAAAATCGCTGTAGAATATACAACTCCAGTATTTTTGAATACTGCTTCGGCAGTTGCTTTTGTAATTTATGGATCAATCCTTTGTGCCATACTTTGTCGAAAGCTTGTGATATATCAAGAAATACTGTATAGCATACTTTTTTCTCTTCAAAAGCATTTTCAATTTTATCAGTGATTCTATGCACTTGGTCAATTGTTGAGTGTTTATTCCTGAACCCAAATTGATGGCTCGGTACTAGCGATTTGTTTACAATAATATTTTGCAGGCGTTTTACCAGCATCTTTTCGAATAGCTTGGACAACATTGGTAGTATCGATATTGGCCTATATGAGGTTACTTCGCTAGGTGGTTTACCTGATTTTGGAATCATTATAACCTCCGCGACCTTCCATATGCTTGGTACATATCTTAATCTAAATACAGCGTTTATGATCTGCGCTAGATGTTTCAGTATTTTTTTTGAGAATTGTTTTAAAATTTCCCCCGTTATTAAATCAAACCCTGGGGCCTTTTTTATATTTATACCTTCTTTTATTTCTTTGGCAAGTTCTTTAGACGTAACCGGTCGAATTGGTACATCTTCCTGGCACGTTTCTTCCATTCCTTGATAGTCTTTATCTTCGTATGGTTGGAAGACGCCTTCAAGATGCTCAGCAAAAGTATTTGCTTTTTCTTGACTGCTTTTTGCCCAGTTTCCTTCTCTGGTTTTCACTGGTGGGATGTGAGCTGTTGGCCTGTTCATTTTCTTTGTTGCCTTCCAGAGCGAGTAGTCAGTACTAGCATCATTTGTTAGGCCTGTAAGGTATTTTTTTAGTGACTCATTTCTGAATTCAATTATTGATTTTCTGAGTTTACTATTTAACCTGTTTAGTTTGTTTTTGTCATTTGGCGCCCTTGTTTGTTGCCAACGTTTTCTAGCTTTTCTCTTTTCTGCAATAATTTCACATATTACAGGAGGGTATGAATTTTGTTTTATTTTGTTTTTTATTTTTGGAGTTGCAGCCCATGCAGCTTTTTGTATATTGAGTGTAAATAATTGCACTGCTTTTTCTATTTGCTCTTCTGTTTCAATAGCTATCATTTGGGTATTTTCTTCCAACTTCTCTCTGAAGTAGCTCCAGTCAGTTAGCTTATTAACTAGTGTTGGACTTTGATCTTTCATTATTATTTTATCGCCAAGTGTGAAAAGTATTGAAGAGTGATCTGACTGTAGGTCTGGCCCTTCTTCCACATTTATATTATTTGAGGAGATATTTTTTGTTATAAAGAAGTCGACAAGATCTGGGGTTTTATTCCTAACTGTTGGCCAGTAGGTAGGTTTTCCCGCCGAATGATATTTACTGCCACATTCTTTAATTGTTTCAAGTAAAGCTCTTCCTCTAGTATTCGTTAGTCTAGATCCCCAATACTTATTTTTGGCATTAAAATCTCCTCCCGCAATGAATCTATTGTGAAATATATCTAGAAGACTTTTAAAGTCATTTTTCTGTATTCTATAGCTAGGGGAACAGTATACTGATGCAACTGATATCTGCCCACTGTTCGTTTTTATTCTTATGGAGATCCCTTGAATCGCACATGACTGGAATTTGGTTTCTATATGGTGTTCAATCTCGTTTTTTATTAAGACTGCAGCCCCTCCTTTTGCACAATTGTGAGGATGTGGGGTGTGATATAGTTTATATCCTTGCAGTTTAAAGTCTGTAGATAATTTAAAATGAGTCTCTGAGATGAGGCATATATCGATTTGGTTAATATCGAGTATTATTTGAATCTCTTCCTTGCGATTCTCGATACCATTAGCATTCCATTCAAGGATTTTTATTTTATCCATCATGTTTGTCTTTTTGGTACAGCTCTTTTGTTGCTGCTCTGTCTCTCAAGAATAGATATTCTTTCTAATATTGTTTTATTACATTTCTCCATGGAGTCAAACATAATTCTTTCTGCTAAAAATATAACTTCGCTCACACAAATGAATGGAGAACATAGCTTTGAAGTCCTATACGGGCCGTTAATTCCAGATATTCCATTTCGTTTTCACGAGCACGCGCAACTAAAATAACTTTTTAATTCCGTTATCATAAAAAAAACACACTTTTATTTTATAAGAAGAAATACTTTATTGCGGATTATTACTGTTGGATACTACTGCGGAATACTACACACATTTCGTGTAGTTCACCTCTATTTATTACATTTTATTCATGTGTCGATAATCGGCAGACGTCATGTCAGCGATTTTACAATTACATTTATTAATTCTAAGAAATTGTGAAATATCCAGCAACTTTACTTTATTGACCGGATAAAGGTGTCAAATTTATCGTCTGGTATTGGCAATGGTGCTGGCGTTTGCACATATGTAACTTCTCCCTTCTTAAGATTAAAATTCTCCTGAATTTGATTATTAAAGTTAATTCGTATCCTTTTTTGTTGTATACATAGACATGACAATATTGAAAACATGATTATAATTATTACAATACAAGTTACATTTATTTTATAGGATACATTTTTCTTAAATTCTATTTCTTCTATTTCCTTGATATTTTCAATGTTTTTTAAAATAATTTTGTCAAATTTTATTGCTTCAGTGAAATTAAATTTTTTTGTATAATTTGGATAATAGAATCTTTGTTTTTCTATATGTTTTACATTAGAATATTTTTGGTCTAAGAAATACAAGGTGCAATTGATAAAGTTGATTAGATAGTTTCCTGTGAGATTTATATCTCTATCGTCACATGTTTGATTTATGCTTACATTTACATTTTTGATAAATAGAGTTTCGTCATCTAAAGATTCAATTTCGGTTTGATCATTTTTGATCAATTCACAATTTTGTTTTATTACACAATGTTTACTTTCAATTAATTCTTTTAGACTTTTGTCTTTTTCATATTTGTAAGTTTTATTTTTATATTCTATAATGAATTCCTTTTCGGCATTTATCTCTAGAAAGTTTGTATTAGGAACTGGAGTTAATAATTTAAGAGATATAGTTACATAGTTTTTTGGAATTTTAATGGCGAACATTAACAAGTTTTCTTTGTACTTTGCAACGCCTAATCTTATTTGTTTTAATTTAAAGAAATCTATTTTATATGCTTCAATTTCATCGTTTGTGAGAATATTGGGATGTAAAATATTACTTCTCGCTGATACAATATTATCTTGAATATGTTCTATTTTTGATTCGATATATTTTAGTTTAAATAGTTGGTCAAAGTAAATTTGCTTCATTACTAAATCTTTTTCTACTCTATGAATAGTGTTAAGTTGTTTTAAAATTGTTTCCCTATCATTACTAATGGTATCTTTAAGAGTGGTAAAAGTATTGTTAAAATAATCATTAATTTTAATTTGATTGTTGGATGCTATGATTGCATTATGACTGTTCTTTGTTACTATATCTAGGTGATTTTCTATAGTCTGTCTGTCATCGTCGTCCATGGTTCCGAATAACCATTTTTGTGTCGTTCCTATTACGTTAATAAGACCTCGTCTTTGTCTATGTTGTAAGGGCACTAGAGTCCTAATTTTATGTATGATATTTGAAATTTCTTCGTTTAAAATTTGTCTTTGTTCGAGTTGTAGTGGGGCTAGATTACTAGAAATGTTTTTAACTAATGCTATTATTTCAGCTGGGTCTATTATATGTAGTATAATGTCCGTCTCGTTCGTAATACTTATGTCAGTTAGTTGAAGTTTAACGTATCCGTTCTGTTCATTTATCGTTTGTATGTCAAGGAGGTGTTGGCAATTAATCTGAGTAGTCAGCGTCAGAAGTACTATCCATGCTATCACCTGCAAATTTTAACGGTCGCTTAATATTTGTAGAATGGATACCTTTCAATTTAGTTTTTTTATATTTTGGCTCATGCTTGTGCCTAACTGCCCTGTAGTTTTTAATAAAACCTGTTGATCTTTGTTCTTCGTAATCTTCTCTAGTTTCATTTAATTTTCTTAATTTTATCTCTTTTGTTTTCTCTATGTTCTGGCGAATTCTTTCTACATCAACTTTATGGGTGTGTGCGTCAAAAGGATTGCATTTAATGGTAGAGTGGAATCTATTATTATAATTCCTTACAGCTTTCTGTATAGTTCTTTTTACTGAAAATTTATTTTTATTAAACGAAATGATTCTAAATTTTTCTGCTATAGTGTTATGGAAACGCTCAATGTCTGCATTGCCAGTGTGACTATTTGGCTTTGTTAGATGCAGAGAAATTCCCTCTTCTTCTAAGAATTCTTTTATCTGAATAGCTTTAAATTCGTTATCCGCAACTATTTTATTTGGTTTCCCTAGTTTTGTGAAATGGTCTTCTAGTTGGTCAATTATAGTAGTGTGGTTTCTATCTGTTAGATGATATGCTGAACCAAATTTGGAAAACTTATCTATTATAGTAAGAAAACTTATTTTTCGTATTACATAGGTATCGATATGGATTGTCTGATTAATGTCTGTAGGTGTTTCAGTTTTCTTAAATTTTTCTTTTATGGGATTGCGGTCATATTTGACTGCTTGGCAAACGTCGCATTGATTGATAACAATATGAATAAATTCCATTAGATTTGGATAATATATTTTATACCTTAGTTGATTATATGTTTCTTGTATACCAGAATGCTGGCTTTCTTGTACATGGTACAGAGATATTTGCTTCACAACTTCTACCTCCGTTTCGATGTCTTGTGCCCTAAATGAACACCTAACAAATCTTACTGAATTGTCATTGGAATACATTTGCCTTATTTTTTCTTGAAGAATATTGTATATGTTATCCGATAATTCTGTAAATATGCCTACTTTTCCCTTTTTTATAAATCTCCTTAGTATGTCTCCTAATCTTCCAAAGTCAAACTCTGCTATGTATATGATTCTTTTATTATGTAGAATCTCAATTTCCTTTATTTTATTATTTGTTAATATTATCTGGGTTTTATACTTGTTGACAATGTCTTCGACTATTGGAATGTGATCCATCAGTTCTTCTTCTGCCGAATGAACTGTTTCGTTCGTATCGTCTTCTCCTATATTAAATACAAATTCTGATATTGAATCACTTTGGTTACCTTCAAGCGAAAAATTTTCTGTTAGTGTGGGATTCTCTCCCTCCTTAGATTTAACGTCCTCGTTAACTTCTATTCTGCTAAGAAAATCTGCTACCCTGTTCTCTTTTCCTTTAAGGTACTCAATTTCAAACTGATATTCTCCTAGTTTAAGAAGCCATCGTTGATGCCTAGGCGATAGATCTTTTCCTCTATATTTTGCATGAAGATACTTGATTGGCTGGTGATCTGTAAAGATCTTAAACTTATTACCGTAAAGGTAAGGTCTAAAATAATTTATTGACCACATTATCGCTAGAAATTCTTTGTCTGTAGCGGAGTAATTAATTTCGTGCTTATTGAGAGTACGGGATGCATAGCAAATAGGGTGTCCTTCTTGTGAGATTACCGCACCAATCGCATAGTTGGATGCGTCAGTTGTCAGCGTGAATTGTTTTTGGAAATTTGGATATCTTAATATGGGGTGACTACTTATTAGTCCTTTCAATTTTTCAAATGCTTCTATATAGTTTGGATCATTTGTATTAACTTTGGCATTTTTCTTTAAATATTTCGTTATAGGTTGTGCTACTTTAGCATAATCTCGGATAAATTTTCTATAATACCCGGTTATTCCTAAAAAGCTCTTGATTTGTTTTTGGGATTTTGGAAGTTCTAATTTTTCAATGCAAGCTATCTTGTCTGGATTAGGTTTTAACCCGTCCTTAGTGAGAATATGGCCTAAGAATTCGGTCTCTCTCTTCATAAAATTACACTTGTCTACTTGTATTTTAAGTTTTTTGGATTCCAATATTTTAAAAATGTCCGTTATAGCTTTGACGTGTTCTTTCAATGACGTGCTAAAGATGAGGATGTCATCCAAATAAACTACACATGTCTTATTTATATGATCTCTAAGAATATCATTCATCAGTCTTTGGAATGTCGCTGGGGCATTCTTTAAACCGAATGGCATTCTTATAAATTCGTATAACCCGTGGGGGGTGACAAAAGCTGTCTTTTTGCGATCTTCTTCTTTGATCAAGATCTGGTGATAGCCTTTGGCAAGATCCAATGTGGTGAAATATTGTGACTTCCCAAGTTTGTCTAGTATTGAATCAATATTGGGCAGAGGAAATTTATCATCAATAGTAATATCGTTCAACTTTCTATAGTCGATTACAATACGAAATTTCTTTTTGCCAGAGTTGTCCATTTTTTTTGGTACAACTATGAGTGGACTCGAATATTTGGAATTACTCTTCCGAATAATTCCCTGAGTCTCCATTTCTTTAATTTGACGTTTTACTTCTTCGTCATGCATTGGGGGATATCTGTACAGTTTAGCATTGACTTGTTGGTCAGTTGTTGTGATAATTTCATGTTTAATTTCAGGGGTGCTTGATAATTTGTCTCCTTCTTTGAAGAACAAATTACCAAATTTATTAAGCAAATTCTCGACTTCTTTACGTTCCTCCCTGTTAAGATGGTCTAGTCTGATGTTGTTGGTGCTAGTTTCTAGCGAACATATTTGATTATATATGTATGGGGTGTCAGTGAATTTTACGCACTGACTGTTCAAATACATATTTCTTCCTTCCAAATTTATTATCGAATTCAATTTGCTGAGCAAATCGATACCAATAATAAACTGATACCCTCTGTTGCAAAGTCGTTTGACTTTCCACCTAACAAGCGTATTGGGCGTTGTTACTTTGAATTCTTCTGGTACCGGTGTATGTATTTCATACAAAATTGTACCCCTACCAGTTACTGTACTAAAATGTACTGGTTCAATGGGAATTTTTTTAAATTCCGTCAATGTTTCGTCTACTAAACTTAACGTTGAGCCTGTATCTATCAAGGCTCTGTAGTTCTTTGAACAAATGGTTATATTAATTTGTGGTAAATCATCCGAGGCTAGTTCGTAAAAAACGCGGGACTTTGTTCATTTTGATTTCTAATGTCTTCGGTACTAATTTCTTGAGGCATTACCATTCTTTGTTCAGTCGTCTCCTGTTGATGGCTATTTTGGCCCGGATATGATCTGAAGTGTCCTGAATTTTGGTTCTGACCCTGAGAGTTATTTATTTGTCTAATGTTGTTTCCTTGGATATTATCTACCTCCATGTTTTCTGCTGGCGGATTTGGCCTATCGTTCTGCCTATATTGTCCTGAGAAGTTCCTTTGTTGTCCCTGATAATTATTCTGCCTGTATTGTCCTGAGTGGTTTCTTTGCTGTCCCTGATAATTATTCTGCCTAAATTGTCCTGAGGAATTTCTTTGTTGGCCCTGATTATTTTGTCTATGCTGACCTGATCTGTTATGATGATACTCATCTGTGTAATTTGTTCTCCTTTGTTTTTCTGGTAGAACAATTGCTTTTGGTCTAACTACTCTTCTAAATTCCGGTCTAATGCAGGAATCCTCGAATCTTCTCTTTCTCATTATTGAGATTATTTTACTTAAATCATTCTCTTCGTATATTTTATCTAACAATGTACCTTGTGTTATTTCTTTCGCGGTGTTTACTAATATCGCACTGACATTACTTAAGTCTATATAATTTTCGTCTTTATAATATACAATTAATTCATCTGTTTTGTATTTAATATTTTGCAGTTCTACTGCTAATTCACTCACCGTATTGACCTTTAAGTTTGTAATTTTCTTGTAGATCTCATGTGGTTCGGTGTCCGGTTTGTATCTAAGCTTTAGGGTTTCCTTGATGGTTATCCAATTTTCAGTCTCTGGTATGTTGATCACAGCGTTCTTGGCTTCGCCTTGAATCTTTTCGTGGAAAACAGCTCTCACTAGGATCTTCTTTAGTTCTGGATCTTCTACTTGACTGAGGTAATATTCTACACAGCTGAAGAAGGAATTTATGGTAACATCTCCTTGTCCGGTAAATGTTGACATGTAGCGGATATCTTTTAAAATCCGTTCCCTCTCCTCTCGATTTCCTCGTTGTTGGAGTTGTACATATGCTGTTCGTACTTGCTCTAACTGTTGGGTTCTGAGCTCCAATTCAGCAATAAGTTGATTTTGATTTTCCATATTTCTGTTGCTATCGTGGATTTGGTGTCTTTTCATAAACTTTCACTTCACTTGTGATTTTTCTTTCTACACACTAATCTTTGTCGATTTTATTGTATGTATCTATTGCACTTGTGATTCTCTTTTGCTTCAAACAAACACACTTATCTTTGTCGATTTTAATGTATGTAGGTATCTGTTGCAAGTTCTAATTCGAGTTCTCACTGGGTATCGTGTTTATTAATTGAAACGTTTTGTTTAAAAACACTTATATTTAATTAATTTCACACGACGTAAATTCGTTTCACTGGACTCTTATTTTATAAGAATCCTACCGACTGCGCCACTAAAATAACTTTTTAATTCCGTTATCATAAAAAAAACACACTTTTATTTTATAAGAAGAAATACTTTATTGCGGATTATTACTGTTGGATACTACTGCGGAATACTACACACATTTCGTGTAGTTCACCTCTATTTATTACATTTTATTCATGTGTCGATAATCGGCAGACGTCATGTCAGCGATTTTACAATTACATTTATTAATTCTAAGAAATTGTGAAATATCCAGCAACTTTACTTTATTGACCGGATAAAGGTGTCAAATTTATCGTCTGGTATTGGCAATGGTGCTGGCGTTTGCACATATGTAACTCGCACGAAGTTCAGACTATAAACGATTTGCCCGAGCATGTTCAATCAAATATCTGTCTGACAATAATATTTCATTAGTCAACAACAACGCGATCTCTATTCGTAAAATAAACTCCTTTTATAGGTCCGTTTTTTCACGGTTGGTTAAATAAACGCGACGGTTAGGTTAGCGCAGTTTTGGTTTAACCCACGATTATGAATCTGCGGTAACCGAAGAGTGTTTTTTGCACTATAGATTTTTTACTTCGGTCACTTAACCGTAAATGTGCGATAAATACTTGCAGTTTTCCAGTTCAACTTTAAAATTTATTCTGTGTATGTATATATGTTTAGTTTTGTATGTACTTACTTACTTACTTAAGTGGCGCTACAGTCCGATGAACCTGGGCCTCAACCAACATGCCTCTCCAATTAGCCCAGTCCTTAGCTAACTGCCTCCAGTTGAGCACTCCAAGTTGGTTGAGGTCGGTTTCTACTTGTACGCGCCACTTAAGGCGAGGTCTTCCTCTACTTAAGGTCTACCCTCACTTTTTCCGCTTCCTTCTCTATACTAGCAAACGTGGCTATGATATCACGTTGAGTCCTACCAATGATGTCAATATCGTCGGCGTATGCTGGTAGTTGCACCGATTTTTTGAAAATTGTGCCTCTGGAGTTGGCTCAGGAGTTTTGTACATTCCTCTCAAGAATCAGATTAAAGAAATCACATGACAACGCATCGCCTTGCCTAAATCCATTTTTGGTATCCAATGTTTTGGAGCAGAGAGAATTCTCCATCGTTATCCTACACAGACAGACGAGTTTGGGCGGTATACAAAAACTAGACATGGTTCTGTATATAGTTCGTCTCTAAAAATGCTGTCGTATGCGGCTTTGAAATCGATAAATAGGTGGTGGATATCGATTTCTTGGTTTTTTTCCAGGATCTGCCGAAGTGTGAAAATTTGATCGGTTGTGGACTTTGCGGCCCTAAAACCACACTGATAAGGGCCGATCAGTTGTTGTTTGTAAACTGCTTCAGGCGTTCACATATTACGACGGATAGGATCATGTAGAGGATGTTATGAAGACTTATGCCTCTGTAGTTGGCGCAGTTCAGAGGGTCTCCGTTTTGTGGATCGGGCAAACGATGTTGAGGTTCCATTCTTCAGGCATTCTTTTATCCGACCAGGGGTGGAATCGGGTAAGGTGATAGTTGATTGTCGCTTTGTTGATTGTCGTTTTTGATTATCAACTCTTCTTTGCTCTGCGTAAAGCGATCACAAAAAAATGATTTGGAACGTCACTTCCTTGCCGACGCTGTCATTCCGAGCAGCTGATAGGTACAATTTTATTCGGTGTTTATATTGTGAAAAATGTAAGTCAACTCACCATACTAAAATGTCAACAAAATACAATAAATTTGCATTTTTTTAATGACTGCAGCAGTATTTTCAGCCACCGTACTTTGACCCATTGGTGCAGTCCAATCAGCCCCAACTTGTTGAAGTTTCAAGACATTTGCTTTATTCCTCAGGTTTCTTCTTATCAGTTGGAAATCTTTGTAATTATTTTCTTCATTTTCCTCTATGTTTGAGTAGAAAAGTTCCAATGAAGTAAACATTGCACTTCACGAATTTTCACTTTCACTTAAAGTTTTTTATTTTAATTTATTCAATATTTTCTTTTATCACTAAATTAATTAATTTATTTGGTGTAGAAGATTTCCCTGCAGCTTCTACCTATGAAAATGACACAAATGTATGAAAGCGACACCTAAATAGCTGTCGCATGAAATTGATAGCAAAAAAGCGATTGTCAATTTGATAATCACCTTACGTGGAGGTAAAGCGATGATTTTGATTGTCAGGGGTTTCTTGCTGGTGGGCGCGATAAACCTAGTACATCAGTTGCGGCTGATCTAATGGCTTGTTGGCATCGTTGCCATTGTTCTTCGACATTAGATGCTGGTGGTATGGTGTGAATCGAGAGGTTAAGGGATAATCGTTGCGCGAAGGTCTTGGCGGTTTCTGGCGATTGCAGTCATTCGATATTAAATTTTTTCACAGTATTTTTGGTTTGTTGTGCCCTGGTGGATATCCGCATCCTTACCTTGGCTGCAACAAGTTAGTGGTCCGAGTCGATGTTAGCCCCTCGTAATGTTCGGACATCCAAAATACTGGATGCGTGCCCCTTTGTCTATCGCAATGTGATCAATTTGGTTGACTGTTCGTTGATCTGGTGACCGCCATGTCCCTTATGGATATCGAGGTGAGGAAACCATGTGCTGGCTATAGTGGCATTTCGTTCCGTAGCGAAGTCAATGAGCCTAAGTTCGTTACCAGACGTGTTGTTGTGTAGGCTATATTTTCCGACAGTACTGCTAAAGATTTCTTCTCTTCCCACCTTTACGTTAAAATCTCCAGCACGATTTTAACTTCTTACTTTGGTAGTCGCTCATAGGTTTTGGCAAGGAGCTCGACGAAGCAATCCTTGTTTATATCATCTTAGCTAATGTCTTGGAAACATAAGACTTTGTCTAAGTCTGGAACTTAAAATAAACCCGCATCCGAATAGTCGCTGTTTCTGCTCACTATAAGAGCCATTTCACACATACCCGGCAGCCGTCTTACCGGTACCGGTTAGCCGGTCTTTGGGAATACATTCTTATTGGCGCGTTCACACCTGAACACCTAATATATCCTGGATGGCAGTAATGTCTACTTTGTAGCAGTTTAGGGCTTCCGATAGTTGTTCGCCTGCACCTGCCCTGCTTAATGTTCTCACATTCCAGGTTCAGATAAGAACGTCGTTGTCCTTTTTTCGTTAAGCAGGTTCCTCAACAATAATATCAGTATTTTCCGAGGCTATTGGTTTCTTTGTAACAATGGTTTTTTTTCCATGGGTGGGTAGTTAACCCAAAGCACAACCCCTAACTTAGAGGGCCAGTTCCAATTTATTAGATACCCCTAGGACTCGGTTCCATCAGTATCCACTACCTCACTTACCCTTGTAATTCCTAGATAACTTGTTGTCCGAATATGTCGAAGCAGTTCATCTAGGTTCGCCTGGGACGGCAGACCGGGTATTCAATCCGCGCCATTCTGACCAGGGTGATTATAGTGTTGCTGTTTTACATCTTGTTATCAATACTCGCACTTATCGTTTAGCAAGTCAAATCCAGATGGATGAGACCAGTACCAGATGGTTACCACAAGGAGGTAAAATATAAGAACATTTGATGTGTAGTCAGAGTTGCAACCACTGGGCATTGCCATGTTAAAGCCAATCAGAGTCTACCCTCGTTCTACAACACCCAATCATGGTCTAAATATTAAAGAAATAAAATTTGGCCCAAAAAAAAATCTAAAAAAAAGCCGTCGGAACTTTAGAAATTTTTTGTAAATGCCGTCGGCAAATTTTTTTTTACCAAATATGTGTCAATATAATTATTTAATAATAATTAAATAAAATTAAAAAGCCTTAACAATATAAAACGAATAGTTATTGCAAATAAATAAAAATTGGGTTTTTAGTTTTGCCGACGGAAAGTCATCAATTGCAAGAACATTGAATTTTTAGAAATTCAAATTGAAAAGAAACTTCCAAATGAAAAAAATATTACTATGAATATTAAAATGAAGGTTTTGCTGCTTCTCACACATCCTGAATATATTTTTTCATAATCGGAAATGGCGGTACATAATACACGACTCGCGCCACCCTTATTGAAGAAACCGTCGGCGGAAGCATTTCCTTAATTCCTTAATACTACAAGGTGGCGCAAAAGTAATCCTCCTATCAGAAAATGCGATTGCGATTTGCGATTGGCCCCTAATGTCAGTTCTGTTTTGACATTTGTGTAGTAAACACATGCGAAATACACGTTAATAAACAATGTTATGCTACACTGCTCCAGAACGCGGTGACTATTTATTTGAGCAATAATCGGTCGGTGACTTTGGCACAACGTGAATTTCGTCGCAGATTTCCTAGCCGTCCAACGCCTACTGGTGAAACACTGCGACGTTTAGCCGCTCGCCTCGAAGAGACTGGCACAACACGAGATGCTGCCAGGCGTGGCAGACCCCGGAGTAGCCGTTCTGCAGAGAATATTGCTGCTGTAGCCGAAGATGTCATGGAAGCGCCGCGCCGTCGACATCGACCAGACGACGTGCCACGCAAATGGGTATCAGTCGACGGTCTTTACAGCGAATTTTGGTACATGATTTGAAGATGTTTCCGTACAAAGTCCAGACGGTGCATCAGCTGTAAGCTGCTGACCGCCAATCGCGTCTAACATACGGTCAAGCCATCCTTAATCACCACCAAAAGGAAGATGATTTTTCATCAAAAATAATCATGAGTGATGAGGCCCATTTCCATCTTAGCGGGTACGTAAATAAGCAAAATTTACGCTTCTGGGGCACTGAAAATCCGCGTGTAACCCACGAAGAGCCATTACACCCGCTCAAAGTCACTGTATGGTGTGCTGTTTTCGCTGGAGGAGTCATCGGACCTTTTTTCTTCGAAGACGTCGCGGGCCAAACGGTTACTGTGAATGGTGAGCGCTACAGAGCAATGATCAACGAGTTCCTTTTGCCGCAACTTGATGAATTGGGATTGGAAAACATGTGGTTCCAACAGGACGTGCACGTGCCACAACCGATATGCTGAAGGATGCATTTCCCGGGCGCCTAATCTCCCGTTTTGGCGACTTGCACTGGCCAGCAAGATCGCCTGATTTGACCGCTCCAGACTTCTTTTTGTGGGGCTTTTTGAAGTCGCGGGCTTATGTCAACAAGCCTCAGACTCTTGCAGCTCTTAAAGACAATATCCGTCAAGAATGTGAGGACCTATCGCCGGAAGTTTTGGCCAAAGTGATGGAAAATGCCATAAAAAGGGCTCAAATGACAATCAACTGTGGCGGCGGCCATTTACATGACGTCATATTCTCGAATTGATGTAAAAAAATTAAAAGACCAAATAAAAATAATCCACAAGAAGAATCAAAGTTTTTCTTTTTTTTTTAAATTACAGCCAAAAAACATCGGAAGGTTATTTTTGCGCCACCTTGTACGTTCTCACTGAGCAAATACGCTCATTTCGGTATTAAATTTTCAAGTACGATAGAATTTTACTGAATGTCCAATACAAATTCAAATTTCGTAATGTGATGTCATGTTTGTGAGAAATATAGTTGCTAATCTGGTAAAACAATCGGTCAAACTATCGAGCAAACCTAATTTTATTGAAATGTTGAAAAGGAAGAGCCAATATGTCAAATTGGAATTCAAGTGACAAACAAAAATTAACGGCTATTATTATTATGCAACACTTTATCTACGAGTATAGACAATCTTAAGTTTATATTTTTTTAAACTGATTTGTATTGTATTGTATTGAAAGTAGATCAGTCAATGTGAACATTTTCTGTGATTTTCCAATTGGGGCACCTCTTTCTCGAAAATAATATTTTTCGATTCTGCAAATTAAACATCAATTGATGGTACATTTTTTGTTCTGTATTTGTGGCTTTTATTTAAGTATTTATTCCATGTATTCCATTTTTAATGTCAGGGTCGACAACCTAAGAATCCGCAACCGAAGTTTTTGCATATTTCCATTCCACTGTTTTTACGGAAGAACCATCTAATTGATATAATTTGTCATATAATTAGCAACACGAGAATAAGTGTTTTAAAACAATTAACCCGATTTATTTGATCGCAAACTAAGTTATTTAAATCCCTTTTAAACGATTTAGAATTATTGTAATTTACTTTGAACTTTTTTGTTTGTTTGTTTACAATATAAATGTCAACTGTCACAACAAATTCGGGAATAGTAAGAACATCTTTTGGTCGAATTTGTAAATGGGCTCATTTGAACTCCAGTGAGATTTTGAGGCGAAATTTGTTTGGTTTTATTCTCTCCATGTTTTTTAAGAAGCTATGCAAATAAGAGAACGCAATACAAGACAAATAGGTTAAAACGTTTGACAGATAATTCATGCTATGGTGACCTTTCAGCATAAAACTAATTAACCATCCTTAATGCTCCATCAGGGTCGGAAACGACCTCACCGACACATTCGATACCAAAAAAGGATTTAGGCAAGGCGATGCGCTGTCATGTGACTTCTTTAATCTGATTCTTGAGAGAATTGTGCAAAACTCCAAAGCCAACACCAGAGGCACAATTTTCCAAAAGTCGGTGCAACTACTAGCATACGCTGACGATATTGACATCATTGGTAGGACTCAACGTGGTGTCATAGCCATAGTCATAGTTTGCTAGTATAGAGAAGGAAGCGGCGAAAATGGGTTTAGCAGTAAATGAGGGTAAGACTAAGTATATGCTGTCAACACGAAAGGACACACAACATCGACGAATTGGACAGAACGTCACCATTGACAGATATAACTTTGAGGTAGTACGGGACTTTGTCTACCTCGGCTCCGCTATTAACTCTGACAACAACATCTCGTCAGAAATTAAACGAAGAATTACTCTTGCCAACCGCTGTTTCTTCGGGCTAAGAAGGCAATTTAGTAGTAAAGCCCTCACTCGAACTACTAAGGAGATCCTATATAAGACCCTGATCATCCCAGTCCTGCTCTACGGCGCTGAAGCATGGACCGTATCAAAAGCGGATGAAGAAATCCTTGGTAGATTCGAGAGGAAAATTCTTCGGAAAATCTTCGGTCCCGTTTGCGTTGACGGGCTATGGAGACGAAGATTCAACCAAGAACTATACGAGCTGTACAGTGACATGCCCCTGGTCAAAAAAACTCCGCATTGGACGTTTAAGATGGCTAGGACATGTAGAACGAATGGACACCAATACTCCGGCTCGCAGAGTCTTCGATTCCCAGCCAGACGTCGGACGCAGTAGAGGAAGACCTCGCCTTAAGTGGCGCGCACAAGTGGAAACCGACCTCAACCAACTTGGAGTGCGCAACTGGAGGCAGTTAGCTAAGGACCGGGCTAATTGGAGAGGCATGTTGGTTGAGGCCCAGGTTCATTCCGGACTGTAGCGCCACTTAAGTAAGTAAGTAAGTAATGTAGAAATTGGCGTGGGGAGGCATCACTACGATTCCTCAACTGAGGAAAAATAGATTTGTAAAGGATCTTGCAATAGGGATCTCCGAACTTTGACAATTGATAGCTATATTGATGAAGATACATCTTTCAAATTAGGCCATATTTCTTTAAAAAAAAGAAGAAAAACATTGACCTAGAAATACAACGCACCCACTACATACATTCGTGATACAATCGAGCGTCTGCATCACATATTTGACGACTGAAGGATCACTTTTTTTTGCGGCTAAGCTGTGAAACTTACCATCTATTTAGTTTAAACAGCTGCTTAAACGTTTATCTATATATATAAAAATGGATCTTGGTTTGTTCGGATGCTTAAAACTCGAAAACGACTGGACCAAATTGGATACTTCCTTCTGCGGATTTGTTCGTAATTGCTCCGCGAAGGTTTAGGAAAAAAGAAAAATTGAAAAATTCTCAACAGGTGGCGCTGTAGGCGGTCATTCCATTTGATAATGGCAAAACAACGTTTGACGGGCCAGCTTGTCTTAAAATAAATATATGAACATTAGAAAACAGAATTTTATAATTCTTTTTAGAAAAGGGAAAAACAAATGAGCATTTGACATTTGTTTTCAAGTGGTTTAGTTCAATGATTATCTCCAGGGAGTGCAAAGAAACTTTTCCACATGTCAACTTGGTTGGTTAGCTGCAAAAAAGGAGAGGAGCAACTGCTCAGCTTCAAAAGTTTTCGCTGCGAAGGTTACTTTATGGACAACTAAAGGTCTGCTTTACCAAATCAACTACAGGTTTTCCAAATCGCCTTGGACGCTCCGTTTAACAACACGTGAAAATGATAAAATTGTTTTATCAAAATGTTTTATCAAATTGTTTTATAACCAGGACCATTCGCAGTGTGGTTAATAAATTTGTGGTTCAGTAAACGATAAAACAACAACGGTACGTCGAAGAAACACAAGATCTGCCGAAATGCAGGAGAATCCGAGGCTGTAGCTTTCGCTTCGTTCACAAGAACTCAGCCTTTCGCAGACGACAACTTGGAGAATTTTGCTTCGTGACTTGACCTGTACCCTAACAAACTCAACGTAAACGACTCTACAAAGACGCATATTCGTTGAATGGGCTCTGGAGCAGTTCGAAACTAATCCTAATTTTCATCGAAAAATCATTTCAGCCAATTTCTGGATGAATGGGTACGTCAAAAAAAAAAATTGTCGAATTGGGGACGATACCAATCCACATGAGATCTTCGAGCGTCCAATGCATCCCGAAGAAGTCACGGTTTGATGTGGATTTTGGGCTGGCAGCGTCTTCTATGCATATTTCTTTGAGAACGACGTTGGCCAGATCATCATCGTAAATGGCGAGCGTTATAGGTTGATGATTGCCATTTAGCCTGAATTGGATGATGTGGACACCAACGGCATGTGGTTTCAACAGCTCACGCCACATAAAAACTCCTGCACGTGCGATTCAAGGGCATGTTCATTTCACGTGAAGGAGATGTGAACTGACCACCAAGATCGTGCAATTTGACACCGTTCGATTTTTCCATGCTGGGTTTTCTGAAGATGCATGTCTATGCCGAATAAGACATAAACACCACAGCGGCCCTCAAAGTCAACATAACGGATGGAAGTAAGATAGAAAGCGCTTAAAAAATGACCCTTTACTAGAATATTGATTCGAAATTTATTCGGTTATGTTTTCTCCATGCTCTCCTCAAGGATTAAAAATAAGAAGAGAACTACAAGACAAATAGTTTGACAGATAAATCATATTTTATTGAGAGAGTTCGTTCCTAATAACAAAACCCTTGTTGAGACAAATGAAATAAAACTCAGAGGTCTAAGTAAGTGGAACTGGCCTTCTTGTTGCATAATATACCATTTGTCAGCGTAGAATCTTTAACAAAAACGTTGTTAAAGTGAAGATTACAGGACAACAGGTCAAAAAAAAATATATGAAAATTGCAAATTTCTACACTCTGTTTTTACTGTGATGGCTTGAAATTATAAGATGAGATTTTTCCAAATTCCTATGTTTTAAGCTATTTACGCCTAGTCCAGAAAAGTAGTTTTTAAAAAAATTATACCTGCCGTCGGAAGTCTGGAGTCTGTGATCTGTACTCTTTGATATGGAGTCTGTTCTTGAGTTCAAACTATTCGGCCGATTTGACTGAAATCTTTGGTATGTGTGTTGATATTAATGGTTCCACAGAGTTATTTTTGGAATTGGACCGTTTTTTTTAATCTCGATAACTGCTCTAACGAGTTGCTCATAATGAATAACTAAGCTTTCAAAACTTGAATATAATGCCATAAGCAGCTTATAGCCAAAAATGCACATAACAGTCCGTTCGAAAATTACTAATTTCTCAAGAACGATCGCGTTCCTTTAAAAGAACATTTGTATGTAAAGGGTGCCTGGTGGAATGCTTTAGAAACAGCCTCCAACCGCAACCTACTAAATAATGTTCAAAGATCAGCTTGCATATCTATTAGCGAAGCTCTAAGAACAACCTCCTCAGCAGCGCTAGATGCTATCCTACATCTAGTGCCCCTATAGATATTTACGGCAAACAGAACGCAGCTTGTGCTGTGAGACTAAGATCCTCGTCACAATGGACTCCCACTCAAGGTGAACACACAAAGGATCTGAATCACCTTAACATTACAGAAAACACCGACCACACAACTACGCAACTTAGTTTTGAGCATAACTTCAGGAAAACCATTCCCAGTAGCCTTGAATGGGTTTCGGATTCGATCGGAAAAAAAATCGATCGGGTCTAAAATAGAATCTGGAGGGGGTGGAGGTATTTTCTCCGAGATGCTTAACCTAAGCATGTCCTTTCGCCTTCCCGATCATTGTAGGCAATAAAAGCAGCACGAAGTGTATTAACATTTTCAGCGACAGCCAAGTGGTAATCAAATCCCTGGAATCCATCTCATTCAAATCGAAATCAGCCCACGAATGCTGGCTATCTTAGCAGAATGCAGAGTATTTTAGCATTCAGTCAGAGATATTTCCAGGGAACTGCAAGGTGGATGAGCTTGCAAGACAGGGCACCACCATTGATACTCTACCGCCAGTAGATATGTTAGGTATGCCCCTCGCTACATGTAAATTACAGTAAAACTGTATGCGATCAAGAAAACAAACGGCATAATGTGTCAAATATCCAGGCAACTCTGGCCAAACTATAACCAGAAGCGCTTCACCCGCATGATAATGCTGAACAGATCAAACATCAGCACCATAATCGGTGTCCTTACAGGACACTTTCCTATAGGCCTACACGCAAAAAGACTGGGCCTCTTTAGCAATAACTTCTGCAGAAGCTGTTTCGATGAAGAAGAGGAGGAAAGAATTCTTCATCTTCTCTGCTCTTATCCAGCTCTCTACGACAAAAGAAGACCTCATCTGAGAAACTTCTTCTTTGATAATCTAGGTGAGCTGGCTAATATCAATGTCAGAAACTTCCTACACTTTATATTCAGCTCTGAATGGTTCAACTATTCCAACGAATATAGGGAAAGTCGATGGGTCCATGTGGTACCACAACGGATCTTTATGATCTAAGTGTGCACGTGCATCGCGATCAGCCGCTACCTAACCATAATTCACGCAACATGTAATTTCGATTGGAAATACAGATCTTTAATAAGAAATCTTATTTGTTTAATTGATTCATAAAGTAAACAGATTGGGGTTATGTATAGAATAGCACATCTGATAAATGGCTGCCACGGCTTTGTTGGCAAGTACGTACTCTTTCATTGAAAGTTTCTATGACCGTTTCGTATAAATGTGGCTAAATTTCATAAATACACCGCCCAATTTAATCCCAAGGCGTTGATAGTCGTTGACTTGTTTGCATAGACCTTTGACTTCAAAAAACCCCAACGAAAAAATTCCAATGGCGTTAAATCGCAAGATCTGGATGTCCAATTCTGTTCGCAAAAACGGCCGATTACACGATCAGAAAATGACTAATGCAGTAATTGAATTGTTTCTCTGACTGTATGACATGTGGTACTGTCTTGTTGAACCCACATGTTGGTCACATACATATCTTGTATTTAGGGCACTAAAAATTGGATTATCATGTCACGATAACGAACACCATTAATTGTTACTGTCTCACCAGCCGCATTTTCGAAGAAGAATGATCCCATAATGCCTCGTGGGCGGTAAATACGAGATGATGTCTGGTTTTCTAAACCCCAAATGCAATAATTTTGACGATTAACGACCCCATCAAGGTGAAAGAGAGCTTCATCACTGATGATAATGATGATTTTGTTCGAAAAACCTTGTTTTTGTTCCAAAATCCATTAAAAGAACTTTCTTCACGCCGCATGGTCGTAGAAGTCTTCAGTTCTTGAGTCAATTTAACTTTGTAAGGATGAAGTTTCAAGTCTTTCGTGAGAATTCGCTTTAAAAAGGTTCTCGAAATGCTCAATACTTCACAATGGTGAAGAATTGATGGTCCTGGATAGTCAGCAATACTCTCGCGAACTGCTTCAAAGTTGTCTGTTGAACGACTTGTGACAGGACACCCAGACTGTCTATAAGATCACTAATTGATCCAGTCTCCGTAAAGGTTTCAATTATTCTCTTCACAGTTGATAGTTTGAAATCACTATTACGGCCAAATTTTGTATGAAAATGGCGGACGGTAGCCGATAAACCTTCATTATTTTTTTTAATATTGCTCAACAATGAAAATGCGCACTTATTTCGTACAGCGCTCCATTTTTACCAATCTCAAACGGTCAGCTGTCACATTGTAATCTTTTTTTCGTTGGCGATCCAGTACTATTACATGGGACACCCTTTAGTTATACATAGATTGAATGGCCCTCGGACAGCTTGGTTATACTCCTAAGCCTTCTGAAATCCATTCTTAACGTGAATATTTGGACAGTTGTGCTTCTATCAGGTCGAACACTTCTCATCCCCCGTTTTCGAACTGACAGAAGTACAACGGGCCAAATAAAAATGGTATTCGAGCAGGCGGCCTGGGAGTTTTTGATCTTCTTCTTTTATTTTATTCTCCCTTTGCTAAGTTGAACATATTTCCCACCAATTTACAAAAACTTTAGTTTCACCTAGAGGTTATGTTCAGCTTTTCTATGAAGATTTCTGATTCTTTTCAACAAACGAGCCTAAGTGCAACTTATAAAATGTGGAACCTCTTCAATGCTATAAGAAATAATTTTTATGCAATTGTATCACTATGACTTCTTGTCTAATCGTAAGCTTTTGTTTTTTCCTTTTAATTTTAGATGCAGTGCATATCGGGACTTAGAAATCAGGTGAACTGTATCCGACAGTTGACCAGATCATATAAAACAAGTGGAATTCCAGAACTCACACAAGTAAGTTCTTATAGTCATAAAGAAAAAAGGATACATATCGGATGAATTAATTATTTTGAAGATCTTAATTTTTTTATGTTGGCCGTTGCTACGTCCCAGATGGTCCATCCGTTGAGTCCAATTTTTGATCACTCGTTCGAGCATTTCGACTGGTAACTGGCGAATGACACGCGTGATGTTTTCCTCCAAGGCCTGATTCGAAGCGGGTTTGTCGGCATAAGCTTTTAACTTTACATATCCCCACAGGAAAAAGTCTAACGGTGTGATATCACACGATCTTGGTGGCCAATCGACCGGCCCAAAACGTGAAATTATGTGCTCACCGAAATGTTCTCTCAATAAGTCCATTGATTGATGCGATGTGTGGGAAGTGGCGCCGTCTTGCTGAAACCAAATGTCGCCGAGATCACGAGCTTCAATTTCAGGCATCAAATAGTCGGTTATCATGGCATCAGTTGCTGCGAACGGCGCCGAATCGACTCTCTACGGTCTTCGTGTACACTCTCAGCTACGGCCGCTATATTTTCTTCACAGCTTGCTGGACGTGGTCTATTCGGTCGAATATTATCCAATAATGAATGCTGGGTCTCAAAATGGGTGATGGTGTTGCGAATAGTACGCTCAGTAGGCCGATTATGTTGACCATAAGTTGAGCGAAGTGCACGAAACACATTCCTCACAGAACGTGAATTTTCATAATAAAGTTGAACAATTTGTAAACGTTGTTCACGCGTAAGTCTTTCCATTATGAAATGCCAAACAATACTAAACAAAAATAACATGACAGCAGACACGACTCACACGTGATCTGTCAAAAAAGGCTATTGAAAAAAGTATCTCTGCTTGGATCACCCGTTATTATACCAAAGATTATGAATTCTATACAGATGACGCACTCCATATAAAAAAATTGTTCTATTTTTGTTTTGTACTTGTTTTTCATGTGTTTTCATGCACACCAACCGCCCGTACCATGAAGCTACTGAGCAAAAGTTTCTGTTTTTTGTATCTCTACTTGGATCACTCGTTACCACTTTTCCTGTTTCTAACGCCAGTTGTCAAATGTAATTCGAAAAGTTAGTGAGAACACCTTTTTGGTGAAAATGCAAATAAGCTCATTTGAACCTCAGTGAGAACGTAGTATAAGATCCGATGTGAAGATAATTTGTTACCAAGCATACGTTCGTCCAATTCTGACTTATGCTAGCCCAGTGTGGTGGAACATTAACCCATCGTATATGGAAAACCTCCGAGTTTTAGAGAGCATATTCCGACTTTAGGCATTATGTTTCAAATAATAGACTTTCTGGATGCCTCTGGTGTGTCTAAAATTGACAAAGTCATACTAAACCTTATAAGGAATCACTTTGCTCGTTTGGCGGATGTTAACGAAAACACTAAGTGGCGTGTCTGCAAAAGTTAGCATTTTAAGATATTTGGCGTATATTATCTACTTACTTACTTACTTAAGTGGCGCTACAGTCCGGAATGAACCTGGGCCTCAACCAACATGCCTCTCCAATTAGCCCGGTCCTTAGCTAACTGCCTCCAGTTGCGCACTCCAAGTTGGTTGAGGTCGGTTTCCACTTGTGCGCGCCACTTAAGGCGAGGTCTTCCTCTACTGCGTCCGACGTCTGGCTGGGAATCGAAGACTCTGCGAGCCGGAGTATTGGTGTCCATTCGTTCTACATGTCCTAGCCATCTTAAACGTCCAATGCGGAGTTTTTTGACCAGGGGCATGTCGCTGTACAGCTCGTATAGTTCTTGGTTGAATCTTCGTCTCCATAGCCCGTCAACGCAAACGGGACCGAAGATTTTTCGAAGAATTTTCCTCTCGAATCTACCAAGGATTTCTTCATCCGCTTTTGATACGGTCCATGCTTCAGCGCCGTAGAGCAGGACTGGGATGATCAGGGTCTTATATAGGGTCTCCTTAGTAGTTCGAGTGAGGGCTTTACTACTAAAATGCCTTCTTAGCCCGAAGAAACAGCGGTTGGCAAGAGTAATTCTTCGTTTAATTTCTGACGAGATGTTGTTGTCAGAGTTAATAGCGGAGCCGAGGTAGACAAAGTCACGTACTACCTCAAAGTTATATCTGTCAATGGTGACGTTCTGTCCAATTCGTCGATGTTGTGTGTCCTTTCGTGTTGACAGCATATACTTAGTCTTACCCTCATTTACTGCTAAACCCATTTTCGCCGCTTCCTTCTCTATACTAGCAAACGTGGCTATGACATCACGTTGAGTCCTACCAATGATGTCAATATCGTCAGCGTATGCTAGTAGTTGCACCGACTTTTGGAAAATTGTGCCTCTGGTGTTGGCTTTGGAGTTTTGCACAATTCTCTCAAGAATCTTAAAGAAGTCACATGACAGCGCATCGCCTTGCCTTGGATTTGGACTTCTTGAGTTTTTTCCAGGATCTGCCGAAGTGTGAAAATTTGATCGGTTGTGGACTTTCCTGGCCTAAAACCACACTGATAAGGGTCAATCAGGTTGTTGGTAAACGGTTTCAGGCGTTCACATATTACGGCAGATAGGATCTTGAATGCGATGTTGAGCAGACTTATGCCTCTGTAGTTGGCGCAGTTCAGAGGGTCTCCTTTTTGTGGATCGGTCAAACGATGCTGAGGTTCCATTCTTCAGACATGCTTTCAACCGACCAGATTTGGCTTATGAGTTGGTGGATGTTGCTTACCAAGTCATCTCCGCCAGTTTTATAAAGCTCAGCGGGAAGGCCGTCATTTCCGGCGGCCTTATTAAGCTTGAGTTTAGATATAGCTATCCTCACTTCACTTAGGTCGGGTTGTTGGCAGTTTTCGCTGTCGTTGCCAATATTGAATGGATCGTTCTGCCTGACAGCGGAATGTTGTTAGTCATCGCCGTTTAACAGTCTGCAGAAGTGGTTCTTCCATATCCTCAGCATCGACTGTGTCTCAACTACGATATTTCCTTGTTCATCTCGACAGGATTCTGTTCGAGCCTTGTATCCTTGGCTTTGACGTTTTACACTTTGGTAAAACATGCAAACATCGTTCTTGGAGTGGCACCTCTCAATATCCTCGATAGCGCGCTTTTCTTGCTCTTTTTTCTTCTTTCTGAAAAGCCGATGTTCTTCCCTTCTTCTTTGCCTATAGAGCTCAATGGCAGCTCTCGTCTTCACCTGCAGCTTAGCCTTGTAGGCCTCGTTCTTGGCTGCGAGCATCTGTCGGCATTCCTCATCAAACCAGGGGTTTCTTGCTGGTGGCCGCGAGAAACCTAGCACATCAGTTGCGGCTGATCTAATGGCCTGTTGGCATCGTTGCCATTGCTCTTCGACATTCGATGCTGGTGGTATGGTATTGATCGAGAGGTTAAGGGATACGCGTTGTGCGAAGGTCTTGGCGGTCTCTTGCGATTGCAGTCTTCCGACATTAAATTTTTTCACAGTATTTCTGGATTGTTGTGGCATGGTGGATATCCGCATTCTTACCTTGGCTGCTACAAGGTAGTGATCCGAGTCGATGTTAGCTCCTCGGAATGTTCGGACATCCAAAATACTGGATGCGTGCCTCTTATCTATCGCAATGTGATCAATTTGGTTGACCGTTCGTTGATCTGGAGACCGCCATGTCCCCTTATGGATATCGAGGTGAGGAAACCGTGTGCTGGCTATAGTGGCATTTCGTTCCGTAGCGAAATCAATTAGCCTAAATCCGTTACCAGACGTGTTGTCGTGTAGGCTTTGTTTTCCGACAATACTTCTAAAGATGTCTTCTCTTCCTACCTTTGCGTTAAAATCTCCCAGCACGATTTTAACATCGTACTTCGGTAGTCGCTCATAGGTTTTGTCGAGGAGCTCGTAGAAGCAATCCTTAGCTATATCATCTTTTTCTTCCGTCGGAGCGTGAGCGCATATAAGGCTTATGTTGGCGAATTTGGCCTTGATGCGGATTGTTACTATGCGTTCGCTAATGTCTTGGAAACATAAGACTTCTTGCCTAAGTCTGGCACTTATAACAAATCCGCATCCGAATAGTCGCTGTTTCTGCTCACTATAACACGGTCCGTAGTATATGTCACAGTTTTTCATCCTCTTTTTGCCCGGCCCATCCCATCGTATTTCCTGGATGGCAGTAATGTCTGCTTTGTAGCAGTTTAGGGCTTCCGCTAGTTGTTCGCCTGCACCTCTCCTGTTTAATGTTCTCACATTCCAGGTGCAGATACGAACGTCGTTGTCCTTTTTTCGTTTAGCAGGGTCGTCAACAATAAAATCAGTCCTTTCCGAGGCTATTGGTTGCTTCGTAACCATGATTTTTTTCTGTGGGTGGGTAGTTAACCCAAAGCACAACCCCCAACCTGGAGGGCCAGTTCCAATTTATTAGATACCCCTAGGACACGGGGCCATCAGTATCCACTACGGGATTGAGCGCTGCCGTTGGCCTTTCGGTTCATCCGCCACCATCTCTGTTCAAGGGGCCTGACTAACCCTTGAAATTCCTAGACAACCTGTTGTCCGAATATGTCAGAGCAGCTCATCTAGGTTCGCCTGGGACAGCAGGCCGGGTATTCATCCGTGCCATTCTCACCAGGGTGTTTATAGTGTTGCTGTTTTTCGTCGTGTTATCAACACTCGCACTTATCGTTTAGCAAGTCAAATCCGGTTGGATGAGACCAGTACCCGATGGTTACCACTTGGAGGTAAAGATAAGCACATTTGATGTGTAGTCAGAGTTGCAACACTGGGCATTGCCAAGTTAACGCCAATCAGAGTCTACCCTCGTTCTACAACACCCAACCATATATTATCTACCGATCGTTATTTATCATCACACGAAGTGGCGTATCTGTGTCTCTTAATCCCTTTAAAGTTTTATTAATATTGTTTTTTTTTGACGTAAATGATTTTATTATATTTAACGGAAAATACGAACAGACAAAATGCGATATACATACGACAGTTAAGATTTTGCACATAAGCCACTCCGTGTTTGGAACGATGATTCTATCCGAATCCTATAGGTACTTCAGTAATGCCTTAGAAAATGGATACATTCCACCAGAAACATTCCTGTTTCTGGATGCAAATGGCTATGGCTACCTATCAGATTCAACGTCATATATGTACCATGTTGCAAGGAGAGCAACAGATAAAATAATCCTTCAGGGTTCTTTTGAGTCGGGGGGTGGGTATACTGATCGAATGAGATACTGCATTAGCATACCCGAATGCGATAAAAGTAACAGTAATAGGTTAAATAGAAACAAATACTGGTGGCTAGAATATGGGCTGAAGCCGAAATATGGGTTTAGTAAAACTAGGCCCTGACACGTGATGTGTGATCTAACGATAACTGGGAATAGTAAGCGTTGTGCTTACTCTGCTTGTTAGCCCATGGAATAAAGATCACATGACAGATATCATTAGATAGGTTAAGTTAGTCTTGTAAGTTTTTGTTTTTTATAATTTTAAAAACAAAATGTGAATGTCTTCCAATAGGTATTTTCTTGGTCTTTAGGTTATTGCTTCCAATTCAATCTGCAAGTTGATTGATGTTGGTTTATACAAGGTATGACAAAAGTAATATCACATTCGAATTGGCTGTTATTTTGTGAAATATGAATCTGTTCTCATGAAAGTTTATTTGAAGGTGTAGAATTGTTGAAATTAAGTTGAAGAAATATGATATCGGTCAAATGACCATCTCATGAGTTGGTGCGCATTTGTGGTCGTTTAATGGCATTTTGAATTGTTGCTTGCCAAACACCTGGCTCCAAATTGATGATTTCTTTTTTAATGTTGACTTTCAAGAGTTGCAAGGTTTGTGGTTTATTGTGGTAAATACGAGATGATGCGTGTCACCTTCAAATCTGACGATATGGTCGACTTTTTTTAAATCGCCAAAACGGAGATCACACAGCTAGGAATTCGGTGATTCAAAATAATCGGTTTCTCCTGCCTTATCAATTCAATTTCCAACTCAGCGACCACTTGGTGCCGTTAAATAAAATAATAAGGACGTAAAAATAGGGTTTTTCGCTCAATATGAATTTGGACACGAAATAATTACCATGATTTACATAGCATTGGAGTATGTTTACCTCGCTTGACAGTCTGCAGGAGGTTTTGCACTTTTTAATGGAACATCTTTAGGTCGTTCAATAAAAGTAGCCTGCAGATGCCAAATTGTATGTCGGCCACTATTTGCTTCATTTTTATTGGACCCAGTTTGCACAAGACACCCAGCCAAATGATTAATTGTTCGCAAAACATGGACCGCACGAAAATACAATACACCACACTGAGTTAAAACAACAGACTGGAAGTAGTTACGCGGTTGACCAACATAAACGTCAAAATACAATGACATTTTCCGCCATTTGCAAAAACTATTGCACATTCACATTGTGACAAGGAACCGCCATAAATCCGGGTCTTCGTATGTCGGCCATATAAACAATTTATATTTCTTTCCAAAATAAAACAAACAGAATGCATCCATTTATTAAGAATGTCGGCAATAATGGCGATATAAAGGCGTGCATTTTATATGAGTCATATTTTGAATGTGCGGCGCTTAATACTTTTGCTGTTGTTGTTCGTTCAGTGATTAATACAAATATAACCCAAATACGCATTTTTTTAACAAACAAATGTTTCGTCAATACAATTTGACTTACGAGAGACTACTTAGTCTTAATCTCATTTACAGCTAAACCCATTTTTTATATTTTCTTTCTATACTACCATCTCGTTGAGTACGACCAAAAACTTTAAATTTTTGGCGCAATAGGCTTGTTAGTACCTAACTTTCTCACAACCATTCATGTGTGCGTGTGTACTTCTTGCACGATGGCGAGACCTCCTGTTTTATGCCGCCTCTGAAGCTGAGATAAGTTTTTCTTGACAATTGATACCACTCGGATGATTTGTCAGATCATCACAAGAGGAGGGCCAGTAAAAAATCATTTAGGTGTTGCTACGGCTGGGAATCGAAACCAGACCTTCGCACTAACCATTACCTGTTGAGTCCGACCAATGATTTTAATATGGTCGTCGTTTGCTATAGTATAGTTGCACAGATTTATGGAAATTGTGCCTCTTATGTTGGCTCGGGAGTTTTGGGCAATGCTCTCATGAACTATGTTAAAAAAGTCACACGACAATGCTTAACTTGTCTGAATCCTTTTTAATCGAATGTCATCACTCAAAAGTCAACCTGTACAGACGCAAGAGTTTGGGCGCTATACCAAAACTGGACATGCTCCTTTTTATAAATGTCATATGTGGCTTTGAAATCGATTTGGACATCCATGTTTTTTTTTCGGTTCTGCCGAAGTGTGATTATTTAATCAGTTGTGGGATTTTCATGCCTTGTTTTTTAACGGTTTCAGGCGTCCACATATAAAGGCACTCTTACACCTCTGTCTTCTTGTTTGCGGATCAGGCAAACGATGCTGAGATTCCATTCTTTAGAAATACTTTCATTCGACCAAATTTTGCTTATTAATTGGTGAATGTTACTTTTGTAAAACCTGCGAACATTTTTTCTGGAGTGGCACCTCTCTATATCCCCGACTGCTCATCGTGCTTGCTATTTTTTTATTCTCTCTGAAAAGCTGGCGTACTTCCCTCCTTCTTTGTCTATAGAGCTCAATGGCATCTCTCGTCTTCACCTGCAACTTGCATCTTGTAAGCCTCGTTCTTTGCTGCGTGCATCTGTCGGCACTCTTCATCAAACCATCAAACCATCAGCACATCAGTTGCGGCTGATCTAAAGTTAATTAGCCTAAGTCCGTTGCTAGATGTTGTGTCGTGAAGGGTATGTTTTCCTACAATACTGCTAAAGATGTCCTCATTTCCTACTTATTCGTTAAAATCACGACTTAGACATCTGAATTTCGGTACCAACACGAAAGTCCGCACAAAATTGACGAATTGGACATAAAGTCTTCATCGACAGCTATAATTTTGTGGTAGTAAAGAACAACCTTCCTTGCCAACCGCTATTTCTTAAGGAAGGCATTTTAGTAATGAAGCTGGAACTACTAAGGACATTCTATATAAGACTCTTGTCATTCCATTTCTGCTCTACGGCACCGAGGCATGGATCATATCAGAAGAAGAAATCCTTGGTTTCTAAATTAAGAGTTTTGTTGGTGGAGGACCAGATTTATTTATAACTGTACCACCATTTAAATAAATATGTAAGTAAATAGACTGGTCGTGTTCCGGATTTTAGATTTAGTAAGATTTCTTAGATGAAGGTGATT
Organism: Rhingia campestris; assembly: GCA_932526625.1. NCBI lineage: Eukaryota > Metazoa > Arthropoda > Insecta > Diptera > Syrphidae > Rhingia > Rhingia campestris. The sequence continues at coordinate 55,688,817 of OW052182.1, read as the reverse complement.
TTGGTGAAGGTTGTCATTGGTCAAAATGCTCGATTGACTAATGAGAACAGATCTTCATCTTAGATATCTTACTAAATCTGAAATCCGAAACACGGCCAAAGTAAAAGCCTCCTCCACATTTCAATCGTCTAATGGAAATTATTTGTTCATCAGGACGATTAGCTGGTGCCTTTGATTAACGGCCCTTTTACTAACTAACATAAAAAACAACAATGCCATCCGATGAAAGGTCATTAAGGTTCGAATCTTCACTGGAAGCTTACAACCAGTGCTATAGGAAGAGTGTAACTAATGGAGACTCCACCTACTACAAATCTGACATCACTGCCATTCAGGAAATGCGAAGTCACAAGAGTGACATTTACTACGTTCCGTGTTATAAAGAACTAAGTCAGCGAATGTTAAGATGTGAATTTGTAGAAAGCGACAGAAGAAGTTCAAACGATGTTTTGACGACGTCAGAGAATGAATTATTATAAACCTACATATCTCATGGTCAAATTAACTAATAAGGCTTTAATGTGATCATCGTTAGAAGGATATTAAGCGCTGTTGTGTAACGTAATGCTACACAAGGGCTTCCATGTGGCTTTCTCATCTTGATCAACAAATCATCTATAATGACCACATTTCTATAGACAAAATGCTCTCATCCAGTATTTTGTATGTGCAGAAATTCTTGGTAGCTAAAATCGCCTCGCAGCATATCCCTTATAAATATCAGAATTATAAGGGACAACACTTCGAAACAACTGCAAAATGTACTGAACAAAGTTTTTATCAAAGGGCTGTTATCCCAACAAACCGCTGAGATCTTAAAACACGTATCTCTCGGTTACCCCTTACAACCAGAATCTAATATTGACGACCATTCAACGACATTCATCAGCCATAAAAACGTGTTGAGGACGTTTGACGTTCTGGGTTAATCCCGCCTATGAACAAGAAACTCGTTTTTGGTTGAGAATTCCACAACTAAGAATGAGTCCTATAAAAGGAAACGCTGCAGTGAAGAAAAGAGCTGCCGTTGTGCTAAAAAAGCAGAGCAAACTTAATGAATAACAGAAGTTCACAAAGAAAAAAGATTGGTTACGGAAACGGATTTAAAGTCTAAAAAATCGTGACGAACAAATAATTTATAAGTTCTCGGAAAGTCTTCAATAGATTACTTCGCGACAACGTCAGTCTGCCAGCCATATCATCGGGAGTTTTGCACAATCCTCGCAAGAATCAAACTGAAGAAGTCAAATGACAGCGCATCGCCTTGCCTAAATCCTTTTTTTTGATATCGAATGTGTCGGTGAGGTCGTTTCCGACCCTGATGGAGCAGCGAGAATTCTCCATCGTTATCCAACACAAACGGACGAGTTTGGGCGGTATACCAAAACTAGACATGGCTCTGTATAGTTCGTCTCTATAAATGCTGTCGTATGCGGCTTTGAAATCGATAAATAGGTGGTGGGTATCGATTTGGACTTCTTGGGTTTTTTTTCCAGGATCTGCCGAAGTGTGAAAATTTGATTGGTTGTGGACTTTTCTGGCCTAAAACCACACTGATAAGGGCCGATCAGGTTGTTGGTAAACGGTTTCAGGCGTTCACATATTACGGCAGATAGGATCTTGCAGGCGATGTTGAGGAGACTTATGCCTCTGTAGTTGGCGCAGTTCAGAGGGTCTCCTTTTTTTGGATCGTGCAAACGATGCTTCTTCAGGCATACATTCATCTGACCAGATTTGGCTTATGAGTTGGTGGATGTTACTTACTAAGTCACCTCCGCCGGCTTTATAAAGCTCAGCGGGAAGACCGTCATTTCCGGAAGCCTTATTAAGCATGAGTTTAGATATTGCTATCCTCACTTTACTTAGGTCGGGTGGTTGGCAGTTTTTGCTGTCGTTGCCAAAATTGAATGGTTCGTGCGGAATGTTGTTGGTCATCGCCGTTTAAAAGTCTGCAGAAGTTGTTATTCCATATCCTTAGCATCGACTGTGTCTCAACTACTATATTTCCTTGTTCATCTCGACAGGATTCTGTTAGCGCCTTGTATCCCTTGCTTTGACATTTAATTTGTTATTTGTAAGGGAATCTGTGGCAAATCTTTTCATGCCATCTGTGTCGGGCTAAATAAAAGAAACACTGTTTTCATTAAAGAATTTCCGGATAACCTCCTGTACTTTTGTGAAGAATGCAAGAACATTACACTTTCCCATGTGCTTCTTGCAGTCAAGTGCTATAGCGACTCGAATGACTTCTATCAACAAAATCTAACAAAAAATATTACGGACAGATTTTCAAAATAAGAAAATAGTGTAAAAAGTGTTGATGACTTTAATAACTCGATTCTCTCTACAACAGACTTCATCGCATCTAAATTTAAAAGTATCGACAAGCTAATTTCCAGCTTGGCCAAGATAACAATAAATATGTCAACAAAACTCGAAACGACCATGAATCAATTGAATACATCAATAAAATATCGAAAACCAAGTTATTCTGAGTAATCAATTTCTAACAAACAGATTTTCGATTCAATTATCTCACTACCCGAAGACTTCGACGTGCTTCTCCAATCCAACTCAAAAAAAACAGCCATCCCCCAAGCAGCCTAATCCCATGCTCGAAATAATTTTTGACAGAATGAATGGGATTGGATATGAATTGATATCAACACGCTCGATTTTAGTTGATATTGAAAATCTCACCGGAACAATTAGCACCAAAATTGACGACCTACCAATATATAAACGAACAAAACCAAAATGTCAACTACAATACTTTAATTTTCGACGAACTGACGAACTACTTGAAACTGGAGTTGACTCGGCCCCATTTTCCAGTCTGAATCAGACGGTCAACCATGTCTCTCCAATCCAAGAGTCGGAAACTGCAGACCAGCCTATCATACATTTTGGAACAACATGGACACCTTCCGAGTGGCAGCAAAGGTTGGACAAACTACGATCAGAAAACGATCAGGTTACTACCCTCCTCATCAAAGGTGCCCCTCGAAACGCTGATACTTCTTGGATTGAGAAATTCTTCAAAAACAAATACGGTATCTCTTTCAGTCAGTGCTCAATGTTCCCGGCACTACACGATAAGGCTGATTCCATATGCATTGATGGAAAAACGAATACCAATGTTAAGGTTTGCATCTCCCAAGAGGGTCTCCCCACTGATGTGAATACTTTGATGCATTTATTCGTTCGATACCATGAGGGTTTCAACATACCGTCACTCCAGGTAGCAAACAATCTCTCTTCGTTCGCTTCTTACATCGGCTCCAAACGCAGATCTCATCTCCAAAGGTCACGTACCGACTTTAATAATTTCTTTCGCTCCTAACCAATTACCAACACATGATCCTTCGTCAGATAATGTTCCAAATCCAAACAAAGTTACTGTTAGCTTTCCCGAATGTTTATCTGTTTATTACCAGAATGTGAGAGGCCTCCGAACTAAAACATCCTCCGTTTTTCTTAACTCTCAAAAGCTCCCTCGCGAGAAACCTAGCACATCAGTTGCGGCCGATCTAATGGCTTGTTGGCATTGTTGCCATTGTTCTTCGACATTCGATGCTGGTGGTATAGTGTGAATCTAGAGGTTAAGGGATATGCGTTGCGAGAAGGCCTTGGCGGTCTCTTGCTATTGCAGTCTTTCGACATTAAATTTTTTCACAGTATTTCTGTTTGTTGTGGTTTAGTGGATATCCGCATTCTTACCTTGGCTGCAACAAGAATCGATCTTACCCCCTCGAAATGCTCGGACATCAAAAATACTGGAAGCGTGCTTCTTGTTTATCGCAATGTGATCAATTTGGTTTACCGTTCGTTGATCTTTATAGACAGTCTGGCTATAGTGTGTCATTTCGTTCCGTAGCGAAGTCAATTAGTCCGTTGCTAGACGTGTTGTCGTGTAGGCTGTGTTTTCCGACAATACTGCTAAAGATTTCTTCTCTTCCTACCTTTGCATTGGCGGTTGATGATACCTAGCACATGTGAAACGAATGGACGGAGCGGAGTGCAAAATCTTTGATTCCAAACCAAATATTTAACGCACTGATGAAGTCCTCATCTTAGGTAGTATGCAAAGGTAAAATTTTACCTCAACCAACTTGAAGAACTGAACTGGGGAAAATTAGCTACGGTCCATGCTAACTGAAGAGACATCTTGGTTGAGGGGTAGGTTCACTCTGGACTGTATAAGCATGTCTATACAGATCAGGATTCTCCGTTACCATTCTTTTGATGGCAATTTTCATATTGACAATAGGTCACCTATTTCTCGGCTTTTTAATTCTGAGATATCCGTCGAGTATAGAATTCCCATGACAGATATTATCGAATTTTGATTCCCCACGTGTCTGGATTTGGGCAAACCACACCTGTCGAGGTGTAAGGAGGTTGGGGTCAGAGAAAATCTAGCTCATCTACTATGCGAATGTCCTTCCTTGTCAGGTGAAAGGCGTCGAACGCTAGGGAAATCCATCTTTGACGATTTTGGCGATATTTCTGGCAATCACACTAACTTCTTAAATGCCACGGTTACAACAACCGACGCACGAGCATTTGATGTCATATAGGCGCTTCTTAGCGCCAAGTTGTATTTCGTCTCCAGCGTCCAGCCAAATTAATTAACTAACTTGACAAAGGATTTTCAATTGCGCTTCTTGCTACTCAAACATATGATTTGCCACCCGTGTGTGACTTATTCTTGAAGCTATCAATCATATCAACTATGCTTATGAATTGAGGTTGCAATGGAGATTACAGAATTAAAAGCCTCCCTATACACATGACATTGGTGGACGTCATTTCCTTTTCTGTGAAACTTCTCATCTACGTCATACTGGAATGCTTAGTTGAACCACTGACATAAATGTTATAGGTCGTGGCGAAGGGGTTTGCCCCTTCACTTAATGTTCCTTTCATTTGTTTGCTTGTATTCCTCAGCTACCTGAACACTTAACCTTTAAGGGTTGATGGTGAAGTGCCGCATCGTAATGTGTGCGCATTTAGAGCCTATAGCTAGCTCATCGACATTCGACATGGGGTGGAAAATGATAGTCGCTGCTATTTATCAGCATGCGCTCCTCGAGACTGTGGAACTGCTCGCTTCAGTGTGTTTAATTGCTTTGTGTCCTTTTTGTGCAACATAGGCGTGGTTTCTAGGATTAGTCATATTTTCGTTTTCGAAGAAGTTAATGTGTGGGCGTGTAGCTATGGTAGTAAATTTTCTTAAAAATAACAATTAGTCGTGTATAGGCTAAAGAGGGTTTTTTTTAAGACGGAGGGTGCGACGTTATTTAGATTTGGTGGGCCACTATGCGTTTGCTTAACATTTTTGATGGTGGTGTGTGAAATATAAGTGCAACAGGATTCATAGGATATGTCATTTTGCTTTCGACTTTTAGAAATAATTTTCAATGCTTTAGTTCGGTTTTGCTGCATCAAATCGCCAGAGTATCGATATACCGAGTATTTTTTTTATTTGCCTCTCCTTTTGCAAAAGGCGTACAGATTAAGGAAAACAACTGTCATGAGAAGCTTTTCAAAATTGCCGTTCGTGATCGGCGTTAAAGTTTAGATGATCCTTTCGTTGTGCCAAAAATATAATTCGCATACCAAAATGGTTGGAGAAATTACATTTTAGGCCCTGTATACCTGTAATGCATAATTATTTAATTTACATTAGAATAGGCTACTTTTGTTAATATACATATAGGGCAGTGAGGCTCGACATAATTGTGTCTTAGGGCAGTCTAATTTAAGTGAATCGGGTCTCAATATTGATAAAGGCTTTTCACGGTCATCACACCTCACCTTTGTTGAATATAAAAGCTAATAGCCTGTATGGTATTTCCTATCTCTTCAACTTGCTCGTCCTTTTTCTGATCTACCTTGGTTTAGCGTTGCAGATTTTGTCTCTGGGCATCTTTTTGGATGTGGTGGTCGAATTTTAGGAAATGGGAAAACAAAAGCGGTTCCAGACAGCTGATACCTACTTACACCTACTCTCAGACTTCACGTAGTACCTTGACGGTAGTTTAGATCTGAATCCCATTGTAAAAAAAAAGATGACAGCAAAAGAACTCCCAAGATGGAGTCAACGGAAGCGTCAACAGTCCCAGATAGGATAGATAAAGTGGGCATAACACATGAGTTAGTCTGACATCTCCGGACAATGGGTCAGTTAGGAATTTAAAGTGTAGGTCAGGGCACTGATACCAGATCCGAAACGACCACGAACCACCGACAACGACTTATTAACATTCAATTGGAAAGTACGCTCGCTGAACACTGTGCGGCTGCTGTTCAAAAATTTGAATCAGAAAATACAATGAACAGGATGAACAATACAAAAAAGAGAAACATGCGACATTTTGTTTACTTTCCTTCAAAGACTGCACATGTTAGGTGCGAATTCATTGTGGGAGCCGACTGAGATCAAGAGTAATCGACTTTAACCCAGTTTAGGTCGCTAATTGCAAGACAGTAAGGATTAAACACTCGCATGTAAAGGTTGATGAATCAAGAGGCATTTCAATAATATCTTATGGTCATACACAAAAATATTGGAACTGTGATTGTGCTTGTGTTAAATGTGAAGGATCCACGATCCACCGTAATATGTGAACGCCTGAAACCGTTCACCAACGTTTTGATCGGTTCTTATCAGTGTGATTTTAGGATAGGAAGGTCCACAAAGGATCAAATTTTCACAGTTCGGCAGATCCTGGAAAAAAACCCAAGAAGTCCATATCGATACCCACCACATATTTATCGATTTCAAAGCCGCATACGACAGCATTTATAGAGACGAACTATACAGAGCCATGTCTAGTTTTGGTATACCGCCCAAACTCGTACGTCTGTGCAGGATGACGATGGAGAATTCTCGCTGCTTTATCAGGAACGATCTCACCGACACATTTGATACCAAAAAGGATTAAGGCATGGCGAAGCGCTGTCCTGTGACTTCTTTAATTTGATTCTTAAAAGGAATGTGCAAAAGTCCCGACCCAATACCATAGGCAAAATCTTCCATAAACCGGTGCAACTACTAGCATACGCTGGCGATATTGACATTGTTGGTAAGAGTCAATGTGATGTCATAGCCACGTTTGCTTATATAGAGAAAAAAGCGGGAAAATTGGTTTATCATTAAATGAGGGTTAGACTAAGTATATGCTGTCAAAACAAACATAGACGATGGAAAAAACGTCAGCATTGACAGATATAACTTTGAGGTAGTACGGGACTTTGTCTACCTCGGCTAACTCTGACAACAACATCTCGTCAGAAATTAAACGAAAAATTTCTCTTGCCAATCGCTGTTTCTTCGGGCTAAGAAGGCAATTTAGTAGTAAGGCCCTCACTCGAACTATACTAAGGAGATCCTATATAAGACCCTGATCATCCTAGTCCTGCTCTACAACCCTGAAGCATGGACCGTATCAAAAGCGGATGCTAGAGCATGTAGAACGAATGGACACCAATACTCCGGCTCGTAGAGTCTTCGATTCCCACGTCACACGTCAGACGCTGTAGAGGAAGACCTCGCCTTAAGTGGCGCCCAAAAGTAGAAACCGACCTCAACCAACTTGGAGGACAAAACTGGAGGCAGTTAGCTAATGATCGGACTAATTGGAGAGGGATGTTGGAGGCCCAGGTTCATCCTGGACTGAATGTGACAACAGCTAATTTTTTTTACTGCTCCACCTCTTGCGAAATCCAAACATCCAAGAGTAACACTCTCATGAAAAGCTTTTTAAATTTGCCGTTTGGATTCAGCGTTAAACAGAACACAGCAAAATGAGGCAAAAATATTAACTTCGCACACTCAAATGAAAGCTGAAGCTTGTGTTTAGTGTCACCAGTACAATCTGTCCTTTCCAAGACAAACAATCAGCAGATAAAAGGATGGCATCACTAAGGAGATTTTCTACGATCTCCCTATAATGGATTTCTCGAGTAGGATGACAAAGAAGAACCAGTCTCTTAAATCTGGAGCCCTTTCGGGCAGTCAGTCTAACGAACAATTCCCTAAGGCCAGTTTGTCAATGTAAGATCATCCTAGTGTGATGATAAGCTTCGAATTAACCAACAACGTTGGTGAGTTAACTCTAACGAGTGGGTCAGATACAAGTTTCTTTTTAAATGCAAATTATTGAACAAAATTCATTTTTTTCTATGTAGGTATTACGCGAGGTATTACGGCATTGTTAGAACAAACATTCGAATTAATTATGGAACACAACTACGTTCAAGCCTCAACTTTCTTTGCTTTAGCACATTCTTTTATTCCAATTTTGCAAGACCTTGTTGATAGTTTCGGGCTGTAGCTCATGGATTGCTTAGATTATATTGGCCTTGTGCACTTGAATCGTTTCCGGATTGTTGGCAAAACATCGGTCCTTCCCCACAAAAAAAAATTCCAAAGGAGTTAAATCGCAGCTCCGGCCAATTGGCATTGACAAGACGGCTGATAACACGATGCGCCTCGTCAGGAAAGATGATTTATCGTCTAAAATCATTGTCCAATTCAAGCTGCTCTACGGCCCAAACTGCGAAGCGATAACGAAGCGGAAATTAGCGCATTTAATTGATGAGTCAATTGGACCTTGTAAACGAATAATCCGAGATCTTTGTGCAGAATTTCCCTCAGGCAAGTGCGTGAAATGTTGAGCTGTTGAGATCGATGGCGAGTTGATGTTCGTGACGTGGCTACAGCAGAGACATTCTCTGTACGCACCTTACGACGACACGACGGGGAGACTGTTATGTCCACTAGCATAACAGTCTCAGACACAAACTTGCGTACTGCAAGCGCGATGGGTTCATCATTTCACCCAAAACTTCTTTTCAAAAATAGGCACTGTTTGAGCTATACACAGCATTCACTTTGGAAATAATTTTTCAATATTTCTCAACGTTGTTCAAGCGTTAAGCCACTTATTTTGTTCCGCAGAGGTAATATACTGACGTTCTGTCAATATTTCGAGCGGGAAACAGCTGTCAATGTCAAAATAACATATGATTCGAAATGGTCTGCTCTAATTCAGAGTTAATTGAACACTGAAAAACCGGGCCTAATTGAGCAGTCGCTAATCTCAAGATATTAAAGATTGAACAATCATGTACCCTATGTCCAATTCGCATTGGTTCATAGATAGAAATAGCGTTTGTGTTTCGTCTTGTTTTAAATGCATAACATCATTGTATATGAAACTAATAGTACTATCACTTTGGCAAATCGATGGTGGTGCCTCTATCGGCGCGAGATACTACTAGGCCAAAGAGGGCTGACAATTTTACGCTCTCTTTATTAGATTTAATGGAGATCCACTCACATAATTTACACAGTTCTACTCTAAAATTAAACCAATCGCATGCCAATATACTATTTCTTTCTCGCTGATTTTGTCAAATACGAAAGCTAAGTGAGTTACTTTGTTGCATTGCAATGCGATATGCGAATTGCGAGTGTGCCATACCAAGACCAAACCAACCCCCGGTATGAGCAAAAGCAATTGCATTTCATATCTCAATCGCAGTGCTGAAAAGCCATTTGCTGAGGGATGTTGTACATGTCTTGTTTCATACTTTACTCAGATTCAAATTTTATTTTCGTATTTTCGTACCTCACCTCTGTATATTGCTCATTATCTTATTTAGTTTGGTGCGAGTACGCCAAAACCGGTTTGTTCTTGTTTGCACTCTTCAAGTCACTCATAAACACACTCATTATAATATTATTTACTCTATTCAGAAAGAGTGAACAAATGTTTCTTCTCTCGTGAGAAACGATCGATCTCCCCCTAGGCGGCTGGAGACAGAAATAAAAAAATTGCCGTGATGATACTACTATAAGCTTCATATACAATGATAACATGAATACCTTTATAAACGCCATTGTTTTAATTTTTTTAGGAACGTCATAAAGTTAAACGTGGAAACTATGCAGTTCTTAGTGACAAAGATGTTGGCTTCTTCGAATCTGTCGTTGGATCAAATCATACCGTAAAAGCGACGGATGACCTACAAAGTTATAACGTTGACTTTCTAAGAAGTGTTCGTGGTATGTATACTTTTTTTTATAAAACAGATTCCTTTCTGATACAAACAAGTCTAGTTGGTAGTTTTTATGGAATCGTACGCGGATATTGACTCGGATATATTCAGCACTCAAAAATAATTACGTACGGTTAATGTTTTAAGTACACAAGCAACTGATATTCATATATGAGCAAGGTCTGTTGCCAAAAATTGATTAGTCTCGGAATCTGTTTGTAGGATCGAGTGCTGATGTGATCTGTGTTTCAGAATCTTGGCTCTCCGATGCCATAAATTATCAATTGTGTCATCTTGGTGGTTACAGAGTCTTAAGTTGTGATAGGAGTGGTCGTGGTGGTCGTGTCGCAATGTATGTTAAGTATAATCAAAGATTATGAATTATATACAGATGACGCATTGAGAACAAAAAAACGGAAACTTTTGCTCAGTAGCTTCATGGTACGGGCGGTTGCTGTGCATGAAAACACAGGAAAAAAAAAAACAAACAAATAACAAATTTTTGGCGCAACAGGCTCGTTAGTACCCAGGGCCTAGCTTTCTCACAACCATTCATGTGTGCGTGTGTACTTCTTGCACGATGGCGGGACCTCCAGTTTTATGCCGACTCCGAACGGCTAAGTTGAGATAAGCTATTCTTGACAATTGATACTACTCGGATGATTTGTCAGATCATCACGAGAGGTGGGCCAGTGAAAATCATTTAGGTGTTGCAACGGCTGGGAATCGAACCCATACCTCCTGCGCGGCAGTTCATCGCACTAACCATCGCGCCACTGAGCCCCCACAGGAAAAACAAGAACAATAACATATGGCGGGCTGTGCCAGCACGACCCGCCATAGAACAATTTTTCTTATATGGAGTGCGTCATCTGTTTAGAATTCATAATCTTTAGTATAATTTAAGCTAATGATGAAAATAAGCTACTTATTGGGAGAATTTACCGACCTAATAAACAAATTAACATCTTGCCACTCATAACTTTAATGGAAGAAATTTCATAACTAAATGTCCGAATAATTTACGTACTCAATGGACCGATGGCTAAACTAACTAAATGTCGGAATATTGCACGTACTCAATGGACCGATGGCTAGTGCGATGAACTGCGGCGCAAAAGGTCTGGGTTCGATTCCCAGCCGTAGCAACACCTAAATGATTTTTCACTGGCCCTCCTGTTGTGATGATCTGACAAATCATTCGATGCGGCAAGAATTTGTATTTGTATTTTTGTGGCTACCTAATTTCCTATCTGCTAACCGAAGTCTACTTGTCTGAGCACATGAGTGCCTTAAACATTCACGCTATTATTACCAACCCTCCAAGCCATTTCTCCGGCTACAAGAAAACGCTGCTAGAGTTTTTCTGCGTTAGTGACTGAAGCAAGGCTCTACTCTATGACCTACTCTTAATGGAATTCAAGGATCTCAAGAGAATCGAACTGCCACTTCTGTTAGAGCACATGAGAAGCGTAAACATGGATGGAATATTTTATCTTTCGACGTCCAGTCAACAGGTCGATTTTCTACATTATGACAAAGTAAAACACTTTAATCAACACATCCCAATTAGAAAGAGACTTTTGGGACAACGCGATGCATTCTTTAAACACCTGAAGCGTTTTCACTTAGTGCAGCATCGGAGGCTGCTATAACTTTTTCAGTAATGGGATTGAGCGTTGTCTTTTCGTAGGCTAGAGGTGGGCTGGTTTCTTGTCCTATTACACTCTCCGCCTTGATATGTGCCTCTTCTGTCGTCTCTTTTTGGTACTTGCAAATATCATCATATCACGGACATCTTTTCGAGGGTGGCTAATAGCTAAGAGTATACAGCTACATAGAGTGCGCATCTCATACAACGAAAATCTACTATGTGGGGTAATGATGTTGATACTTGATACCCCAGTGTTCAAGTTGCCATGCATCAATCAAGCAACAGCATAGCCGATGCATGCGAGCGAAGGAAATTCCCCTTCACATTTACCGCCCGCGTCTGAAACTGCTACAACATTTTTAGCTGTGATGCGTACTCTTGTAGTTCTATACCTCTTTGCTTATAGCCTATGGTGGTTCCGGCTACTCCTCTTGTGATACTCAGTTGTTATTTGTTGTACAAGTCTCTTTTTTCGAAGTCTCATTTTTTCACCATTCGTAGCTTCTTCTTTTTGGTACAGTCGGGCTCTGAACTTGGCTGCGAAAAATGGTCAGAGTCGACGTTTGCTCTTTGGACGTGTGTGCATCCGCATGATGTTGGATGCATGCCTCGCATCTATAGTCCGTACCAAATCAGTTGGCCATTCTACTGCACAGGTCTCTTAAAATTTATTGTAAAATATCTTAAATTTCTCTTAAATCCTCTCTCTGCGCATTCGACCGTTGGCAAACTAGTGCAAACCAAACCAGTTGGGCATTCTACTGCGCAGGTCTCTTAAAATTTATTGTAAAATATCTGAAATTTCCCTTAAATCCTCCCTCTGCGCAATCGACCGTTGGCCAACTGATTTGGTACGGACTATATCAGCACACGGTCTATATGGTTGGCGGTACGACCATCTGCAGATCACCAGGTTGTTTTATTGATTGGAAGTCGTGGGTCTCTAGTGCTGCTGATAACAGTATTATATGCTGCCGCAAAGTCATCATCTGTTGTCGTTTCGTAGAGGCTGTGCTTTCCAACTAATCTTTCGAATTAATTTTCCATCATATTCCGGACTGTCCTGTCTCTGTAGGCGCTCCGTATATTAGATCGTAAAATTCCCCCTTAATAGGGTTTTCAGTATCATCGATAGGGGCGTGTGCACATAACGGGTTTTTATTTAGAGGTATAAAGCTTATTTTAACTGGCGGCCATTTTGTCAAGTAATTTATTTTTAGTTTGGTTTCGCATATCAACATGAATAGACTGACGTCTGAACAACTCTGCCAAATTGTGCAAATTTATTTTGAAAGTCATGGTTCTGTTCGAAATACGTATCGCTCACTACGTCCATTTTACGGTCAACAAATTCGTTCATCAGAGCAATTAATTCGATTAAGTATGGAACGTTTTCGCACCACGTTTACTCTCAATGTTGATACGCATCCACAGATTGCGTGCTTACAAAATCCAACTCGTGCAAGAATTAAAGCCACAGGATCACCTTGCAAGATGTAGATTCGGTGAATGGGCCCAAAAAAAGATCCCAATTTTCATAAGCGATCCACAAAAACTGACTGTTTAAAAAACTTCTTCGTACTTCTTAAAAAACGATGCTGTGCAGAACGTTACAGTCAATGGTGACCGCTGTAGAGCAATGATTACTGACTTTTTCGTTCATCAATTGAACAACCATGATGTGCAGGAGCTGTGGTTTCAACAATACGGTGCAACAATATGCCACAATTGATTTGTTGAAGGATAAGTTCGGTGAGCGCATAATTTCGCGATTCGGTCCTATGAATTGGCCTCCAAGATCGTGCGATTTACCGCCGCTTGACTATTTTCTGTGGGAATATGTGAAGTCGTTAGTCTACGCCGATAAGCCCGAAACGGTTGACCACTTGAAGGACAACATTCGCCGAGTTATTGCCGATATACGGCCGCAGATGTTGGAAAAAGTCATCGAAAATTGGACCTCCAGATTAGACTACGTCCGAGTCAGCCGTAGCAGTCATATGCCAGAAATCATATTTAAATTATAATGCCAGAAGATTATCTTTCGAATAAAGTAACTTTTCATGTTTACGTTTTTTTTTTGTCTTTGTTTTATTCCATTTCAAAGTTCTATACCTCTACAAAAAAAACAACCTTTTTAAGACTGATGTTGCAGAACGCTGCCCTGATACTGATCATAAGCAGCCGATCACTAACCGACTCAGAGTCAATTACTCTTGACCTGAGTTGGCTCCCGACAATTAATCCGCATCCTATAGGATGTGCAGCCTTAGTTGGCAGATGTTAAAAATGTCGCATGTTTTTCGTTTGTGTATTCCTGATCCTGTCCAACGTATTTCCTGAATCGCAGTAATGTCTGCACTGTAGCGTGCGAGGACAGATTCAAGTTTTGATTTTGACACGCCGCGCCGGTCCCGTGCGTCCATTTCAGGTGTATACTCGTAGGTCGTTGTCCATGGACGTTCTGGGTCTGGTTGATATTTGAAGGGATCTGTTATCCTAGGCAGTATTCATAAAAAAAAAAAATATCTGGCATAAACGACCCATAGGGCCTCAAACCTAGCTTCTTCCTTCATTTGTGTGCACGAAGTTATTATTTTTGCCACAAAGAAGAGGACAGCAAATTTGAGAACCTTCTCATGACAGGTGTGGTGACTTTCCATCACACTATAGAACACTGCACCTAGATAGATTCTCTTTAAATGCTGGAGTGCCTCAACGCAATCAACTCTTTAACCCACTGTGATCAACAGTACCTACATATGTAACCAGTTTCGAAGGTTTAATGAATTCCTACTTCTTTTCCTTAATCAGTCATGTACTCATGTCCCCTTAGTGTAAGTCCGTCCAATAGTCTTACTTTCTATTTTCCAATAATTCTAATCCCCTGATGAATTGGAGCGTTGAAATTCACCGTCTTTGGGGTGGAATTTCGAATAATCTTTTCTTTGCAGTTATATAACGGGAAGGCCAAATAAAAGTTTCTTTTTAAAAATGCAATGAACCAGAGGTTGTCCAAATTCATGTCTTCAATCTCAAAAAAAAAAAAGTCGGTTAACATGGCTCTGTAACGCCCTCCGTTGAGCGAAACGTTGTTCCCTGACTCATTTTCGAAGAAAAATGGTCCAGTCCACAATCCGCACCAAAACTGTTGCTCCGTGTGGATGCATCGGCTTCTCGCCAATAATGTGTGGGTTTTCCTATCGCCAGATGCCGCTATTTTGTTTGTTAACGTAGCCGCCGAGATGAAAATGCGCCTCGTCAGAAATTATGATTTTTCGCCCAAAATCAAGTCCAATTCAAGCTGCTCCAAGGCCCAAACTGCGAAACGATAACGAAGCGGATGGTCAATAGATGAGTCAAATGGACCTTATAAGCTTATAGTCCGAGATCAGGCTAGTGCGTGAAATGTTGAGCTGAGATCGATGGCGAATTGATGTTCGTGAATTGAATCTCACACTCTCGGCTGCAGCAGCCACATTCTCGTCTCTGCGCGGACCTTACGACGACGGGGGCCATGAGTGTTTTCCATAAGCATACCAGTGTCATGAACTTTTTGTACAAACTAGCGTATAGCAGGCGTGGTGCGAGTGCTTCATTTCGACCAAAACTTCTTTTCAAATAACGCACTATTTTGGCTTCACAGCACTCACTTTGGGATATGTTTTTTTATTTATTTATTTATTTGATCTACGATATTCGTATATATTAACAGATTATTTTGACTTAATAATTAAAATAGTTTAATCCTGAAAAAAAGATTCATTAAACTTTAAAAAAATAACTTCAAAGTGAAAAAAAAATATATATTTAATAAAAAACTCTATAATCATAGAGAAAAAATAAAAAAAAATAAAAACGTTTTCTAAGAGTATAGACTTAGCGAAGGATTGTTAGTAAAGGGTGATCCATTTCAAGGTTCCCTACTTTTTTAAAGAAAAAAACACAGAAAATTCAAATTTAATGGAGAATTTTTATTATCATTTGAAAGAACATTCTTTGGCATTTATTTTTTGAAGATTATGTCTATCAAATGTTGGCCGTTGCTACGTCGCAGATGGTCCATCCGTTGAGTCCAATTTTCGATCACTCGTTCGAGCATTTCGACTGGTAACTGGCGAATGACACGCGTGAGCTTTTGACTTTACATATCCCCACAGGAAAAAGTCTAACGGTGTGATATCACACGATCTTGGTGGCCAATCGACCGGCCCAAAACGTGAAATTATGTGCTCACCGAAATGTTCTCTCAATAAGTCCATTGATTGATGCGATGTGTGGGAAGTGGCGCCGTCTTGCTGAAACCAAATGTCGCCGAGATCATGGCACGATAACGGTAGCCATTGACGGTTACGTTCGCACCGGCATAATTTTTAAAGAAATATGGACCGATGATTCCACCGGCTATATTTTCTTCACAGCGTGCTGGACGTGGTCTATTCGGTCGAATATTATCCAATAATGAATGCTGGGTCTCAAAATGGGGGATGGTGTTGCGAATAGTACGCTCAGTAGGCCGATTATGTTGACATAAGTTGAGCGAAGTGCACGAAACACATTCCTCACAGAACGTGAATTTTCATAATAATGTTGAACAATTTGTAAACGTTGTTCACGCGTAAGTCTTTCCATTATGAAATGCCAAACAATACTAAACAAAAATAACATGACAGCATGACACGACTCACACATGATCTGTCAAAAAAGGCTATTGAAAAAAGTATCTCTACTTGGATCACCCGTTATTATGTGATGCATCTTGATATTGTGATACTGTGCCTATTTGCTATGAACATATCTTTTGAGCGAAGGTGTCTCACAGGTGCATAAATATTAAGACAAGCTACCAATTCGGATGAATTTATCCGAGAACATATAATATCCCTAATGAACATAACGCCTGTCAGCTTCCTTCGAGTAGAAAGAGTTTGCAAGCCCAGTAATAAGCATCGAGCTTTATAATCAGGTAATTCATCATACCAATTTAATTTATTTTCAATATTTTCCATAGTTGTTCAAGCGTTAATCGACTCATTTCGTTCCGCGGAGGTATGATACTGACGTTCTGTCAAGATTCCGAGCAGGAAACAGCTGTCAGTTTCAAAATAACCTATGATTTGAAAAGAAACAACTGAAGGGGTTTTTTTAGGTATAGAACTTCGAATTGAAATAAAACACAAGAAAATCGTTTTAATGTCCATCAGTTTGGTTTTATTTGAAGGATAATATTATACCATTAATGTTTAAATATGATTTCGGGCATGTGGCCGCTGCGGTTGGTTTGAATAAAGCAAAGTCTAGAGGTCCAATTTTCAACCACTTTTTCGAGCATTTGGGGCCGTATTTTGGCAATAACGCCACGAATGCTGGCTTCCAAGTCCCCTAACGTTTCTGGTTTGTTGGCGTAGACGAGCGACTTCACATATACCCAAAGAAAATAATCCAATGATGTCAAATCACACGAGGGGGCTCAGTGGCGCTATTTTTTTTTGTCTAAACACACCTTTTCAGGATGTTTTCATCAGTCTATTCACTGCCCTCCTGCTTCGGCCAGAGTCTGGACTCAGAAAACGCAGAGGTTGCCAGGCCTCGGGCTATAAGGAGCCCATCTGGAAGTGACTTCACAGTTGCGAAGCTCCACCGGAAGCTATATTCTGGTACCACGGGTAACAGGAGCCCCTGAGTCACGTCAGGTTTTCTGATGTCGTTCTGACACCAGTCTGCTTGACTCAGCCTGTTAGAGAGGTAGGCCCCCTTGTGGGAGTATCGTGGTGGTTGTGGTTATCCCAAAGTCGCGGGAACGGTTGGTACTCCAGGGTGTCTGTTAACATTCGAAGACCCTTAGAGTACAAGAGGCGTTAGATAGGTCTCGCTCCGCAGCAAAGGAGGGTAGTCATGCCTTAACATGACAACCAATTTGCACCAGGGAAGTACTTGTACTGTCCTGGGGCGCTGGCCAACGCTTTTCATTGGCTCTGATATTGTTGGTAGGCCCACCGTGAAATAAGAGCCGTAAAGGCTAGGTGTTCACGTTAAGCATACATTACATTATCTGTCTAAGCACACGATATTGGTCGCCAATTGACAGGTCCATTCCGCTAAGTTATGCGAAATTATGTTTCCGTCAATAAATCGATTGTGGCGTGCGCTGTGTGGCATGTAGCGCCGTCTTGTTGGAACCACATCTCATCCACATTAATGCCATCCAATTCGGTCTCATATAGCCCATAGAGCACACCAAACAGTCAGTTTTTGTTGATGTAATGGCGTCTCAAGGGTCTCATGTGGATTCTCTTCACTCCAAATGCAGCAATTTTGCATGTTGACGTAGCCATTCCACCAAAAATGAGCCTCATCACTGAACAAAATTTTGCGATGAGAATCAGCATCGAGATCAATCTCATTTTCGGCCCATACACCAAAATCACGACGCATTGCATGGTCTCGCGGCTTTAATTCTTGCACAAGCTGGATTTTGTAAGGTCGTAAGCCAAGATCTTAGCGCAAAATCTTCCATAAAGTTGATGGACAAAGCTTGAATTGCTGTGCACGGTGGCGAATCGATTCATTCGGGTCCTCCTCAATACTTTGCTCTACAGCGGCAATCGTTTCTTCGGTGCGCACTGTTCGACGTCTCTGCGGATGAGTATTATCACATAGAGTGAACGTAGTGTAAAAACGATCCATGATTAACCGAATTAATAGCTCTGAAGGACGATTATGTCGACCATAAAATGGACGGAGCTTGCGGTAAACTTCGCGAACTGAACCATCATTTTCGAAATAAATTTGCACGATTTGCAAGCGTTGTTCATTTGTCAACCTGTTCATTATGAAATGGCAAACCAAACTGACATTAGAATTGCCCGATTTGACCACAAAATGTCAATTTTATCTCTATTCGAAAAACCAACCTCTAAATAAAAACACCATTTAGATGGCCCACCCTGTTTGTCATTATTGAAATGTACTATCCCCATCTCAGTCCTTCTATTGATTTTGTGTGTTTTTTTTTATTTTCAGGCAACAGTCAATTAGTCCTCAAACCTGGTACGGTGGATGAAATCTCCACAATCCTTAAATACTGCAACGACAATCGAATCGCCGTGTGTCCACAAGGTGGTAACACTGGCTTGGTTGGTGGTTCAGTTCCTGTGTGTGATGAAATCGTCCTCTCTCTTCATCGCCTAAACAAAATCATCGGCATCGATGAGTTGACTGGTATCGTTGCCTGTGAGAGTGGCTGCGTTTTGGAGGACTTGGAACAACGTGCCAAGGATTTTGGTCTAGTGGTGCCAATCGATTTGGGAGCCAAACAAAGTTGTCACATTGGCGGTAATCTTTCCACAAATGCCGGTGGAGTTCGAGTGGTTAAATACGGTAACCTTCATGGTTCCTGTTTGGGTGTTGAAGCTGTAAGTGTGGACCTTGCTTTGAAGGCAAACGTATAAAGAAACATTTTTCCTTTAAAGGTCCTTGCGAATGGACAAGTGATAGACTTAATGTCAGACTTTAAAAAGGACAACACTGGTTATCATTTGAAGCATTTGTTCATTGGGTCCGAGGGAACTTTGGGTGTTATCACGAAATTAGCTTTGCTGTGTCCCCCTGCGCCTAAAGCCGTGCATGTTGCATTTTTAGGTACCTACACGAACAAATGTTACTGTCTGGAACAGTTTTAACGTAGTGAACGCATTTTTTTACCGTTACAGGATTGAATTCATACGAAGATGTACTGAAGACCTTCGTGTCAGCTAAGAAGAATTTAGGTGAAATTTTATCATCGTGTGAGTTGATTGATTCACCGGCTTTGGAAAAAAGTGTGGAACACTTTAACTTGAAGTAAGTATTTGTGATAAGGGTTACCGGGTGCCTAACTAGAATCAAGGTTAAGGCTAGGCAACCTTTCCCCCATTTTTTGAGTGGTCTGAAATGTGCGATCGTTTGCCAGTTACTTACATTTTGCCGAATCTTGGGTATTTTATTCAAAACCCTCCTTGACTGGACAATATATTTTTCATTCGACCAATGTGCACTTGCCAATGTAGTAAGCTCAAGGACTTCGCACTTTTATATTCATCACTCAACTCATTTAATACTGAAAAAGTCCAGTTATGGTGATAAGACCACAGGCCATACGGATCAAGATGCACGAATCACTGTACAATCAGTATATATACCTACCCCCATATTAATAAAAGCTAATTAGCTAATCAGTGAGTAACATTTGACATTTGCACTAGTATTTCTTATGGGAAAAACTGTCAAGTTAGTAATTGATTAGCTAATCATCGTTTATTAATATGGTTGCTTAAGTTTAGAATTATGTTAGCAATGAAGTTTTTTCCACGTTGATAGGGATTGATCAACCGTTCCTTTTTGATATGCTCAGTACTTTTCAATAGAAGAATGCGTAACCTATAGGAACCATTTAAAATCTAGGGGATGTGATATGTTTGGCCAACACCACTTTGTAAGGACAGGTTGGTTTATATATAAACATAAATTGCGAAAATGCATAAGGTATACTTTACCAAACCGGTAAAGTTTGGTCCAATGCTTGAGATCGTTAGGTCTTAGTTTTCTACTAGCCTGCAATTTGTAGTCAAATGATAGGCAAGGCGATTACATAAAAATACAAGCTTAGCTGATGCCTACTAAATCCAACTATCAGCCTCCATAATGAAATGAGATCGTTGGCTAATACACCTCTTATTTAACCCAGATGGCAGCAAACGAATTCCCCAGATGGAGACAATAGTGGTAGCTACCTACACAGTCTAGTTAGGCTGGACGAAGTGGAAAACCTTACAAATACAAAGTGAAAAACTAGGAAATATGATGCAATGCGCCGTGCAAAAGGAGGATAAGATGTCTAAGTTGGCGTAATCAGTCCTTCTAGTACGCAGATTTGTAATGAGCGAGGAATCTTACATCCATTGAAGACATCCGTGGTCACATTGTGGCAATCCGCATTAAGGGCAAATTTGCCAACATAAGCCTTACAGAGGTTGCAGCAACATTAATTTCTTTTTTTGAAATGCGCGCCATTCAGGCTGTGTAGGGCATAGTTTTTAAATTATTTCCCATACCCTTATCAGACGTCATCATAAGAACAATGAGAAGCTTTTGTTTGATGTCGAGACCTGCTTTTTTTTTGTGGCAAAAATAATAACTTTGCACACACAAATGAAGGGAGAGACTAAATTTGAGGCCCTGTATGGGCCGTTAATGCCAGATATTTATTTTTTTACCTACTTTTTGAACGGATGTTCTGTGATAGCGTTCTGTGAAACTTAGCGCTCCTTCCTTAATCGCTTTCCGGACCGGAAATCAATTGTTGCATGGGTCGGGTCATAAGTTTAGACTAACCGCGAGTGTGGCAAGATGAAGAACTGCAGTTCCTCTGCCCATTGGATCACCTGAATTCTTCATTACCATCTATATGTTGACAATTGTTTTTTCATTGATGACGCACGCACAGTGTGACATACGTGTTCAGAACGGTTGTGAAATGTTGTTTTTTTTCCACGACTTGATGAATTGGTCTTGGTTTCAACAGGAGCAATAGTTAACACTTTTTTAAGGGAACACTTCCGCGCTTAATTTTTAGGAGGGGCGATTTGTAGCCACAAGACCGATCCTCCCATTTGTCCCTTGCTCTTTTTGTGTATTTTTTTTTTGTTAATTCCGAGTTTATGTCCACCGTTTTTCCTACAATACTGCTGAAGATGTCTTCCCTTCTTACCTTTGCGTTAAAATCTCCCATCACGATTTCAACATCGTACTTCGGTAATCGCTCATAACTTTTGTCAAGGAACTCGTAGAAGAAGTCTTCGTTATATAATCTTTTTTTCTCTGTCGGAGCGCATATAAGGCGCATGTTGGTGAATTCGGTCTAGATACGGATTCCTTCATTGCGTTCGCTTATGTCTTGAAAGCATATGACTTCACGACTAGGTCTGAAACTTATAAGAAATCCACATCCGAGTAGTCACTGTTTCTGCTCACTTTTATACGATCCGTAGTAGATGTCACAGTCATTCTCTTTTTGCCCGGCATATACCATCGTATTTTCTGGATGGTAGTAATGTTTGCTTTTATAAGCAGCTTCCGCAAAATGTTCCCCAGTACCTCTCCTATTTAATGTTCTAGCATTTGTATTTGTATTTGTATTTATTGAAATACGAATTTTCTGTACAATAAGAAATACTTTCTTTTTGAGTGCACAGTTTACAAAGATTATTTTGAACACATTATAAATAGAACTAACAATTAAGATATAATAAATAAAATTAACAGAAAAGAACAATTTTAAAGAAGAATTTAAAAGAAGAACAAATAAGAGTAAAATAAAAATACATAGTAATTGAAAATGATGACTACAAATTTCACATTAAGCGGGGAAACATCAATGGATCGTGCAAAGGTGGGAAAAGACTAAAGATAAAAAACTTCTGTGCTTGACATTGGCTCTTATACTAAGGGGAAGTTCATTATAAAGGCGAATGGCATGAATGAAAAATTGCCTACGTGATATCGTGCAAGTGTAAACATTTGGTCGGATAGCATGTGAACGAAGGGACTGTGAAAAGGCTACTTTATTAAACAAGTAAATAGGCTGTTTTTTATTTATGATTTTATAAACCATGGCGCAAGCTCTAAAATTTAAAAATTGGTCAAGACTGCATCCTAGTAGTTGTCGAGAGTAGTTGGAGACATGATCGTATCTACGCAGATTGTATACGAATCTTGCTATTGAATTAAAGGCAATATTCAATTTACGCATTGATTTAGCATCAGTGCAACCGAACAATTCACAACCATACATTATTATAGGTATGACAATAGCCTTTACCAATTTGAGTTTTACATTGGTTGGCAAGGTATCTCTGCATATTGACAGACCGCGTAAAGCACCATAAATTTTAGATACCACTGAGTTGATGTGGTCGCTCCAAGTAAGGTTTCTATTAACAATAATTCCAAGGTTTTTAATTTTGGAAACCATTTCGACTTCGACACCATTTAATAAAACAGGAGGCATGTGGGACATTAAGAAGTGTTTATATATTATTATCGATTTAGTTTTTGAAGGATTCAATAAAAGTCCATTATTAACAGACCAATTGGTCAGCGATTTGAGGTCTTCATTCATTCTTTCCACTGCATCATCCATCAAACCAATGGGGAAATGAATGTAGATTTGCACATCGTCAGCATAAATATGAGAATGACAGTTACGTAAAACAAGTGGAAGATCATTAATAAACAAAGAGAATAACAAAGGACCAATTATTGAGCCTTGAGGCACACCACAGTTAACAGGTAACGCAGATGATGAGGACTGATTGTGAAAGACAGATTGGGCTCTTTTCGTTAAGTATGACATAATTAAATTTGCAGAAAGGTGAGAAAAATTGAAGTGAGACACAAGTTTACTATAAAGAATATCAGGACAAACAGAATCGAAAGCTTTTGAAAAGTCAACTAAAGTAACTAATAGTGCTTACACACCGAATCATAAACTGAGTTTTTGGCAAAAAGTTTACGTTAACCACTGGATGCTTTCGCACCGACTCTGACCAGGTTTCGTTTGACATTTCAATCAGCTGTGAATTGTGATACTAGCTGCAACATTTGTGTGTGAAAATATTGTAATTGAATAATAAAATGAATTCTAATATAATCAAACTAATATTAGCATTTGAAGTTCATAATGAAACAAATCTAAAGATTTTTACAACAGTTTTTGACTTTCAAGTCCGCCGCTTGTTTTGTTTTATTTCATCTGGTGTGTAAATTTCTGAAAAAAAAACCATTTGTTTTGACAGCGAGTTCATCAGCTGTTTTGTGGGACGTGTGGAACACGTGTAGAATGTATGAAAAGATGTGTTCTTTCCAACAACCTGCAACGTGGTGACGTCTGCGTAGTGGTTATGAGAAGGTTACGTCGTAACCTACTAGGTTTTGAGAACCGACAATGTATGGTTTTCGATGAAGGTTTCAGGTGTTTTTGCGAAAACTCAGTTTATGATTCGGTGTGTAAGCACTATAAAGTTACTTCATCTCGGTTGATAGCCTCGCGAATATCATCGGTCACTTTTATCATGGCAGTAACGCAGCTGTGTCCGGAACGGAAGCCTGACTGCATAGGCGTTAACAAATTTTTTGAATAAACATATACATTGATTTGATCACATATAATTGATTCGAAAGCTTTAGATAGAAAAGGAAGGATGGCGATGGGAGGATATTCGTTTTTATTTTTGGGGATCGGAATAATTTTTGAGTGTTTCCACTGTAGTGGGTAGGACGAAGACATTATGATGGAATTGAAAATGAACGTTACATACTTGAAGATATACGGTAGGATTATTTTTATGAATTTAGGGTGAATGCAGTCCATGCCCATGCTTTCAGACTTTATAGACAAAATTGCCTTTCCAACAGTAAACGAATCAACAATATCAAACAAAAATGCGTCGTCAGATGTGTTTATTAAAATATTTGTGGACAAAGGACGAGACACAATAGGTACAAGCGACACTCTAGTGAACGTTCTGTTTAGTTCCTCAACGTTAATATCATTATCAGTCTTTATATTGTTTTTATTGCAGACCCCTATTTTTTTAATCTGATTCCACATAAAAGATGAAGAACGGTTAGAATTAAATTTGTTAGTGTAATATAGTAACTTCGCCCTTTTAATCATTGAATTTACTTCGTTTCTTAACCTTTTGAATTCAATAAAGATTTCAGGGATTTGAAATCTCCTCCATCGACGATACACGTGATCTCTTGCACGCATAGAGCTTTTGATTGCATTAGAAATCCAAGGACAAGAACCATGTTTTGCAACAAATGTTTTCTTTGGTACATATTTATCAAACAGATGTGTCGTAAATTTATTGAAAATCTCTACTTGATCATTAACATCAGGGGTAAACAAAATACGGTCCCATTCTAGAGAAAAACATTCATTTAGAAGATACAAGTAGTTGATTCTCTTGAAATCGTAGAATTGTATAATTTGTGAAGTATTGGCAAATTGTGTTGGTATATCTAGGGTTACAAATAAAAGATCATGGTGGAAAAAAACAGGAAAAGACAGTTGGGAATAATGCTTAAGAATATTTTTATCACTAAGAAGGACGACATCTATCAACGAAGGGGTTTAATTAGGCATGTAGTGGGTCGCATAAGACATATTTGCAAGAGACATATTAAAAGAAGAAACAAATTCGAACATGACACATTATTAAGTAAATTTATATTTATATCACAACAAAGAATTACTTTAGGGGCTAATACGCAAATGTCCTCCAACACATCCCCAACGATTCTGCAGTGAGAGACATTCGGAGGGATGTAAATTGAGCCAATAATAAATTTATTATTTCCATTTAAAACATCCAGAAAAATATATTCATAATTATCAGTAGAAAGAGAACATTTAACGACCTTCGCTTTCAATGATTTCCTTAAATAAATTGCAACGCCCCCACCAACCCTATTAAGACGATAAGCTCTAAATAAGTTGTAACCACAAACATTAAGCCATGTTTCAGATACGCAAATAGCATCCAATTTGCTGTTTTCAAATACAAACCTAAATTCATCAATTTTATTAACCATACTTTGTGCGTTAATGTGACACATATGAAGACCATGGCTTTGTTTACATAAAACATTCAACATCGAACGCATGTTTTCATTCCTTCCATTCGTATCCCCATTATTATAAGCTGTGTTCATAGCATAACAAAAAAGGTGCAGATACGAACGTCGTTGTCCGTTTTTCGTTTAGCATGTGGTCGTCAACAATAAAATCAGTCCTCTCCGAGACTCTTGTTTGTTCGCAACAACAATTGATTGCGTGAATGGTTAGTTAACCCAAAGCACAACACCCAACCTGTAGAATAGGCTGCAGTTTACTATATACCCCTAGGACACGGGACCACCAGTATCCACTACGGCATTTAGCGCTGCAGCTCTTCCGCCACCATCTCTGATCATAAGGCCTGACTAACCCTTGGAATTCCTAGATGACCTGTTGTCCGAATATGTCGGAGCAGCTTTAATAGGTTTTATAATTTGTCTATCCTAACTGAGACTTTAGACGCCACCATTGACTCCATCTTGGGAATTCCTTCGATGCCGTCTGGGGAGGTTTTTTTTTTAAATCCGAACGCGTTGTTATATTTATATAAAAATAAATAATGTATGTCAACTGTTCTAGGACGTGTGGATGTGGAATATATCAAAAGTTGCATTTTCAAAAAATTGAAAAATTTAAAAATTGAAAAGTGATCGTTTTCTAGGCGGTTTCGTCGTAACCCACAAGTTTTCGAAAACTGAAAACGCTTGGAAAACTTCAGTGTTTGATTAAGGCTTTGGTGCGTTTTAGCGAGAGTTAATTGTCTGGTTTCATTTAAGCCAGCCTCTGTTCTCCAGCTACACTGGATTCACATTCACTTTATTTATTTCTTAAATTTGTTCTTTTTAGCCTTAAGAAACATTGCAAGTAAATATTTTTCTTAATTTGTTTTTTATTATTAATTTCAGTTCTCCAATCCATGGCTACCCATTCTACATGCTTATTGAAACATCGGGCAGCAATGAGGCTCATGATGCGGAAAAATTCAACAAATTCCTTGAGCTTGGCATGGAAAACGGTGAAATCTGTGATGGCACCATTACAGGTGATACTGGGAAAATTAAAGAAATTTGGAAACTTCGAGAACTGATTCCAGTTGCCCTAGTTAAGGATGGTTACTGCTACAAATATGACTTGTCTCTACCGCTTCGTCATTTTTACGATATCGTTCCCGTCATAGCCGAACGTGTTGGCGATTTGGCTAAATGTGTATCTGGATATGGTCATTTGGGTAAAATATTTATAATACCACGTACTTCTAAAAATATTGCAGTTTTTCGTTTTATTTTTTACAATTTCCTAGGTGATTCGAACCTTCATCTAAACATCTCCTGTGATAATTACACCCCGGAACTGTATAAACTCATCGAACCGTTCGTTTTTGAATACACAGCCAAACTGAAGGGAAGTGTTAGTGCTGAGCATGGAATTGGATTTTTGAAAAGAAAATA
The DNA here is from genome assembly GCA_932526625.1 of Rhingia campestris. Classification (NCBI taxonomy): domain Eukaryota; kingdom Metazoa; phylum Arthropoda; class Insecta; order Diptera; family Syrphidae; genus Rhingia; species Rhingia campestris. Next base: position 55,661,981 of record OW052182.1, on the reverse strand, counting down.
TTTGGGCTTCTCAAAAAGTGAAAATGCCATCAACATGATGAAGGACGTTAAACAGCTGTTGGATCCAAATGGAATTCTTAATCCTTACAAAGTTTTAGTGTAGTTAGTTGACATAAATAGGTTTTTAAGTCAAAAAGTTGCCATGTGTACATTCAAAAGTTGTAAAATTTATTCCGGAAAAAAGTACAATTAAAATTTTAAGATTTCTAACGTAAATATTTGGAAAATAAAACTCAAAAATATCCTTATTTGGAATCTTTTGACATGAAAACGAAAAAGCATAATAAATGGTGACATGTTTTGTTAGCTTGTTTTTTTTTTAAATTCTTTGCGTTATATCTAATGTTTGGTGGGGAGGCAGTCAGGGTGGTTTCTGTTTTGTCTAACCCTTCCATTAGATAAGTGCCCAAAAAGGGTGTTTTTAAGATTATAGAACTTCAGGTATGGATATGTGTCAAACCATACTAGGCACTTGTTTTTTAAATGTATGTTCAGTTAATTTTGGCAATTACCATGCAAAGACAAACAACGTATAGAAATCTTCAATTGTGGGATTTATTTCTAGCTTAATGGTTATCAAATTTTCACACTTCGGCAGATCCTGGAAAAAACTCAAGAAGTCCAAATCGATACCCACCACCTATTCATCGATTTCAAAGCCGCATATGACAGCATTTATAGAGACGAACTGTACAGAGCCATGTCTAGTTTTGGTATACCGCCCAAACTCGTCCGTTTGTGTATGATGACGATAGAGAATTCTCGCTGCTCCATCAGGGTCGGAAACGACCTCACCGACACATTCGATACCAAAAAAGGATTTAGGCAAGGCGATGCGCTGTCATGTGACTTCTTTAATCTGATTCTTGAGAAAATTGTGCAAAACTCCAAAGCCAACACCAGAGGCACAATTTTCCAAAAGTCGGTGCAACTACTAGCATACGCTGACGATATTGACATCATTGGTAGGACTCAACGTGATGTCACAGCCACGTTTGCTAGTATAGAGAAGGAAGCGGCGAAAATGGGTTTAGCAGTAAATGAGGGTAAGACTAAGTATATGCTCCAAAAGACAAAAACCCTGATCATACCAGTCCTCACACGACTGTTCAAAAGCAGTATAATGTGTGGCTATATTCCAAGGGCTTGGCGAGAAGTAAAGGTCGTCTTCATTCCCAAAGCAGGTAAATCTAGCCATACAACTGCAAAAGATTTTAGGCCTATAAGTCTTACGTCCTTCATTCTGAAGACTTTTGAAAAACTAATGAACATATACATTCGTGAAAAACTTAATCACAATGATATCTCCCCAGCCCAACATGCTTATACGAAGGGCAAAGGGGTTGAAACAGCACTGCACGACGTTGTTAGTGCTATAGAAAAGTCTCTAAAAGACAAAGAATACACACTCGCAGCATTCCTAGATATTGAAGGAGCTTTCAACAATGTCAAAACATGCGCAGTGGAAAGGGCATTGCAGAATTCCAACGTTGACCAAGCGCTCACTAACGTGATTGTAAGTCTTCTCAAAGAAAGTAATATCAAGGCAAAACTGGGCGACACTGAACTAAAAGTAAACGCCTCAAGGGGCACACCACAAGGAGGAGTCATCTCCCCTCTACTATGGGTTCTTGTCGTTAATGAAATACTAATGAAATCAAAAACAAGGGGGTTAAAGTAATTGCGTACGCAGACGATGTAGTATTGCTTGCGACAGGCAAATTCTTACCAACCATAAGTGAGCTGTTAGAAAACTCGCTCCGGACATTCAACACGTGGGCAAAACAATGCGGCCTTGGGGTCAACCCCCAAAAAAGCGAGCTTGTGCTGTTCACAAATAGAAGATCAATACCACACTTCGAACCACCAGCTGTAACGAAACTTTTCGTGATGTATATAGTTGTTGTTGTTTGCGTTCTTAATACTAGTCAACTAGCATAGACGCGGAAATATACTTGGGATTTATTCTTATGTTTTCGAGAAAAAAAGAGAGAAATTAAGCCCGAAGTGGATCGAAGCAGTACTCGGGGACTTAAAATCTCAGAAGAAAACGTGATCCCATTACTCCTCAATACCTTCCACCTCATATGCTACCCTTATGACCTAAGGACACAGGAATCCTTAGGCCAATCCGGGCAACTGAAATGAAAGGGTGTTCAGGCCTTAGCAGCAGCAGGCATGCTAGCGAATGCTCGTCCTAGCTCGTCGGATGGGGAGGTTCTTGCTCCTTTAGCACTGAACGGGTGTTACGAATTTTTATACATGCCTCAGAATAGGTGTCAGCATCTGGTAATATTATTATTAAGTGTGGCGCGAAAAGTTAGAGAATGATATTTCGGTTTATCTCTAATTTCATAGCGATGTTGAGCGCGAGATGATGTTTGCTCAACGGAGTGTACCCACCCACATCATATAGATTTAAGCGTAATCTACGCGACGTCCTTGGCTATCACTTCACTCACTATTTGTGGTAACCCCTAACTTAGCTCTCAAAATATTCTTATACAGTCATTGCCTCCTTACTGAATCATCACATCCACCTATGAAGACTTTTACTTAGGATTCATAATCCAACCAAAAGTAAGATCTCTTCATGAATAATATTTGATCTCCATTTGAGGTTTAAGGAACTCAAAACAAATTCACCAAATATAAGAGGAAAAGGCAATTATTCAATTAAAATTCCCTATCAGGAATTATTTTGCTATTTTATTTAAACAAATTTCTTAATCCTAAACCTTTTCGTAATAACTTCAGTTAAATATTATAAAAAAAAAAGGATAATAGTTATTCTTAATATTTAAACAAGGGATAATAATTCTTCTTAATAGCGAACCGCTAATATTATTTTCAACAATTGACACTATGCAATTACTGGAATGCACTTGATTGGCATAAAAACCAATTGTCTGTTATTTAGTTCTATTTAATTATTTTGATCAAATATTGTTGGATAAATTCATATAAGCAAGTTGTAAGACATGAGATAACTATTCCAAAACTTTTAAATAATATCTTATTAGCACAAGTCGTGCATTTAAATTCAACAAATAAAAAAAAAATTTAAACAACAAATCTATTGCTCGCAGAAAAAAAAATGTGTACAAAAAAAATGTTCAATAGTAGATCACTTACCGATCTATGACGCTATTCCGCGTTCTACTCGCTTACCGATGTCCAGGGGTGAGGGAGACGTTGTGCACAAGGTTTCACCAGCCCGTGGTATTTGATGATGCTGCAAATGCCTTTTTGATGTGTGACGTATCTTGACCGGCTAAACAAGTTAAAAATTTTGTTTGTACGTTAAATTTTTTTTATGCGAACATACGATAAAATATTTACACTCAAAACAATTACTTAACTACACAAACACCTAATTAAACAATACTTATAACATTTCAATCCAAATTGGCTCTTATGGCCGATGAGTTGATGACGTCGAATAAATTCGCATGCCTTGTTGAACGTTAGATATATCCGAAGGTATGAGGAATCGATTCGGATCTCATTCACTTGTTCACAAGTTACAAACATGCAAAAAAAAACGTACACGATGACGACGCTGCAGGCTAGAGTTGATGACGTTGACTCGAACTGCACTCTGGGTGTTAACTTTGAGCTGAGTCTTACGTAGCGCTCGGGGAGGACTATGCGGAGACAAGGTTGATGACGTTGGTCTCGAACTGCGCACAGGAGATTAAAGTTGGTCTGAGTCTTACGTTGCGCTCGGCAATGATGCGGCTGAGAGCGGTTGCTTGGAGGCTTTGGGTGTTAGGTGTCTCTGCTGTGGGTTAGCTGTTGTTCAAGTGGGTCGACTGGGAACTGCTGCTGGAGATGACGTGGTGTTCGGTAATGCTGGCGAACTAGCAGGTGCTGGTGGTTTCGTGATTCACCCCTTTTTTTTTTTTTTGGTACGCTATAGTGGTGTGTGCGTACTAGGTACTTCTGCTGTTGTTTTGGCTGATGCGTCAAATTGTTGGACAGAAAACCAATTGAAGATTCTACGGCCACTGTAGTCGCTTGGTTATTTTGGGGTTATCTGCGGCACTTTAAAATATCGGAGCGTGGTGTTGAACGTGTCTTTTATTTTGTATTATGGGTTAAGAGAATATTTTCCCATATGTTTGTCAGAAAAAATATGACAAGAGATTAATATTGGCACTTTAAGTTCACGATTTTTTTTGTATCTTTCTTTTACTGCGATGTAATCTTAGAAACGTGAATTGTGGTGTTCTTTGCACTGACGCAATTTTGCGTTTTAGTTTTTATTTTTGTGGAGTGGCAATCACAGATTAATTTGCACTTTCTGAGGACCATGGATTACTTTTAGCACAAGCGTTTTCTTACAAAAAGGAAAAGTGTCACGACCGCTTTTAATCAGTAACGAAGCACAGCAAAAATACAAGAGAGTGCGTCAACGTGGTTCTCGCTTTTATATCGCATTCGATTGCTGAAAAGAAAAAGCGGTACCAATGCTACCGTTTTTTTTTTCGAATGACATTTAAGCAGGGCTTACTGCTTCTAGGCTTATGATACGTACATGGTAGGAAAAAAAAAAGGTCTTGGTGTGTGTGTCTTATAGCTGCTGCCAAGAGCAAAACGAATCGAATGCACGAACCACAGAAAATTACTGCCCAAAGCTCAACTTAGCTATGGCTCCACGTTCGACGATGGTTCCCAAACTTTTAATAATTTGTTTTGTAATTAAAAAAATTGTTTGCGCTAAGACGTTCCCTACAAAACTTGTACTTTGTGCGAGTACCTTAGAGCAGAAAGAACAAGAACAAGGACGGCCAGCTTTATCCCAGAGTCGAATCTCATGCACAGACTGACTATGCCGGGCGTATACGTAACATTTTTTTTACTTTTTAATGTCTTGGCAGTGATAAACTCCTGTGGAAATACCGTGGAGGTTTTCCAATTCATAAAGGTTATTTCCAATGATTTTTCGAACCCGTTCCTTTTTAAATTTCGGACAAAATTTAGCATTTTTGTGTTTTGCAGCATTGCTTAAAACAAAATTACGCCTGAATACAATGTCTCCAACTTTAAAGTGCACAAGTTTGCTTCTTGTGTTGTACGTTTTTTCGTACCTTAGATGAGCATTTTCTAAGGAATCTTTTATATATTTATGCAAAATATTCATTTGCGCCGGTTTCGGTAACATGTCTAATTCCGAGTTATTAAGACCGTCCAGACATCTAAGGAGCTTATACATCGAGCCATGTTCGACCATCTTTTGCCCAAACAGTGCTTCGTAAGGTGTCATTTTAGTAGCCGAATGTACCGCCGTTCGAAGTGCACAAGCTATTAATGGCAATTGTGCATCCCAGTTCGTTTGACCAGGGTCAATATACGAACGTATGGCTGCTAAAATGGACCGGTTAACTCTTTCACTTGCATTTGCCTGCGGTGCGTATGAAGCTGTTTTAATATGTCGAATACCAAAGGTTTTTAATAATTTACTGAACTCATTACTAGTAAATTGCTTTCCGTTGTCTGTTAAAATAGTTTCCGGAACACCAAAAAGGAAGAATATTTGTTCTCTTAGAAACTTTGAAGTAGTATCGGTAGTTGCTTTTTTCAGGGGTTGAAGTATTACAAATTTTGTTAATTGATCAAGGCAAATCAAAATAACGATGTTTCCTGATTTGGATCTAGGATAGGGTCCCAAGAAGTCAAGATACAAATGTTGAAACGGCCGTTCGACCACGAATTGACTCCCCATAGTAGATCTTAGGATAGTATTTGTAGCTTTACTAGACTTACAAACGTCACAATTACTGATAAACACCTTTACTTGCGCTGGCATGTTGGGCCAGTAAAACTGTTCACGCAGACGGTACAAAGTCTTCGCGATACCGCCGTGTGCCGCTCTCGGTGGTTGATGAGCCAAGAGAATTAAGCTTTCAGTTAGCTGAGGAGGTACCCACAATTTCCACACCAAATCATCCTGAAGTGGGTGGCCTGTGCAATGTTTGACCTTCTTGTAAACGAAATTGTTCGATACACGAAGGTCAGGTAGCTGTGTTTTATTTTCTTCGATGATGTCGATGATCTTGCAGTATTCCTTAGATTGAAAACTGGGGTCTGCAAGATCTATGTGCAGCACATCGAAATTTTGCTTTGACATTGAAACATCGAGTTCAACTGCGTCTACTCCATACACACGCGATAGCGCATCTGGAACGACGTTAAGCGAACCCTTACGATGCTCAATATCAAAGTTATATCCTTGCAAGTACATACTCCATCTTGCCAACTTTCCACTCAGATCTTTATGACTCATCAGCCACTTGAGGCTGGCGTGGTCAGTAATTATTTTGAACTTATGTCCTTCTACATAAGCTCTAAACTTATTCACACCCCATACCGCCGCTAGACATTCACGTTCTGTGACACTATAATTTTGTTGCGCCGTGTTCAGTTTGTGGGAATAGTAATAAATGGGTCTCTCACATCCATTTTCGTCAAGTTGACAAAGAACGCATCCTACACCTGTTCCAGAAGCATCACACAGAATGACAAACTCTTTGCTGTAGTCTGGATTGACCAGTATTGGAGCTGACGTTAGCAAAACTTTGAGTTGGTTGAACGCTTCTAAAGCCTTAGATGTGAACTCAAATTTAACTCCTTTTTTTAGAGTGTCCGTAAGCGGAGCCGCTATAGCAGAGAAATTGCTAACAAACCTACGATACCACCCTGTCATACCTAGAAAACGCCTAACTTGTCGTGCAGTTTTAGGTACCGGGAACTCTGTTATCGCAAGTATCTTCCCTGGGTCGGTTTTTAGACAACCATCTCCAACTATATATCCTAGATATTTTAATTGTTTGTAACAAAACTTTGACTTATCTAGATTGATAGTCAATCCTGCATCCTTCAAACGTTTTGCTACTACTGACAACATATAGAGATGTTCCTGAAATGTACGCGACGTGACGAGCAAGTCATCTAAATAGACGAAGATGTTTTCGCGAAGTTCGTGAGGTACCACTTTGTCCATTAACCTGCATAAGCGCTGAGGCGCGTTGCAGAGGCCAAAGGGCATCACTCTGAACTGATAAAGAGGGCGTCCTGGAACGGTGAATGCGGTCTTTTCCCTTGAGCTTTGCTCCAGCGGTATCTGCCAGAACGCATCCTTCAGATCCACACTAGAGATATAGTGTGTATCTGTCAGACGAGATAGCAATCCTTCTATATGTGGAAGGGGATACGCATCTTTCTTTGTCACTCGGTTCACCTTCCGTATGTCCAAGCACATTCTGTCCTTCCCTGGTTTTTGTACCAGAACAACCGGAGAACTCCATGCGCTAGGACTTACTTCGATGACTCCGAGTTGAAGCATACGATCCAATTCCACATACAAACGTTTCTGTACCGCCGGAGAAATGGGATAGTGTCGCTGTTTGACGGGTTCAGCCGTCCCAGTATCAATAAAATGTTCTTCCAGACTTGTTTTTCCTAAGCCCAAAATGGCAGAGGATGGAAATAAGCTAATAACATCTTTAAGACTTTTAGATTCATCGCTGGATAATTCGCGCGCATCTGAAAGACTTTCAACGTAATTTGGTACTGAATCTTTATTAGAGATCCTTGAAAACAATTGGGGAGCAATATCAAATTTTTCCCAGAAATTTACTCCTAAAAATAGAGATTGTTTTAAGGAGGGTACTATATACAACCTAATGTCATGTTTTCTATTTTTATAGGTAATGTTGGTGGTTACGAAACCAACTATTTCTTGGTTATTACCATCTGCTGTTTTCACCACAGATTTATATTTGACGAATGGAATATCTTTTCTGAGCATTAGATTGTATCCATCTTTACCCAGACAACTTACTGCTGCACCACTGTCCAAGAGACCACCCATGACTTCACCAAAGATACTAACTTCCGCATAGGGCCGAGGATCATTCGCAATGAATTTTATTTCCGAAATTGCACTTGCCGCTTTGTACATAACCTTCTTATCTAGGAAACGCTTTCGCAACTTCTTGATCCTTTCTGAGACTGGATGTTTTTTTGACCCAAAGATTCTACTTCGAGCCTCGTAGTAAGATTTTAATCGTTCGTGCAGAGTTTTGGGATGGTTTTGTGGTTTCTCTACTTTACTATGCACTGTAGGCAGTTCTTCACGCTTTAGAATGGAAATGACTGGGGTTGATTGGGATGGTGGTAAATTGCCGGGGTTTTCTATTAAGAGCGAAGTACCCCGGGTGAAACTTTGCTCCTTTTTAAGTTTTCCGCACATTGCGTACACTGAGGTGCAATCGTGTTGTCTTTGCCACATTTGAAACAGAATGAGCCCTTTCGTTCACTGGTACAATCTCTGAAGGAATGTCCAGATACTTTACAGTTCCAGCATACGAAAGCAGGTATCGGTCGGTTCAAAGCTACTGCATCAATGTGTTCAGAACAACTGGGATTACCGATGTCATCAACTTGGTCCAATTCGCTGACCATTCTTCTATGCTGTGGATGACGGATTACTTTCTGATTCGGCAGATCATGATCTCCAAAATATTTTTCCATCTTCCGGCAGACATACACCATCTCCTGCAGACTATCGGTCTGGAAGGTAATGATGTGCTGACCTATTTTTCTGTCCACATTTTGCTTCAATAGTTCTATTAGCTCACGATCGGGTTTAGGATAACGAAGACGCGAGTTCATCTGTAAAATGTCGGTATAAAAGTCATCGAATAATTCGGATAAACCCTGATGACGATCAGACATTTTGCGAGACAACTCAGCATCTGACTCAAGTCCACGAAATTGATCTATAAGAGCGATCCGAAGTGCTGGCCAGGTGACATTTGGATTCGACTTTAGGAATACCCAAAACCAAGTCTCAGCTTGACCAGACACAAACTGATGAAAGTTTAAAACTACTTCGTCCCAACAGACTCCATATCCTTCACGCACTCTGTCCAAACGAAATAAGAAGTCATCTACCGTCATATTTCGGCTATCGAATTTTATGCCCCATTTATGAAAATGATGAGCTCTAAGATTTGATGACGAAGGACCGTTCGAATTAGAATTCGGATATGATTGTGGCCTGGGCGAATGTTCGTTAAGATTGAGGTTGCTCAATTGTGCTAAAAAGTTATCGGCATTGCTTCGTTGAGCGTTAGAAGTATATCTTGGTTCATTATTAGTTGGATTTTGCGGAGGACCTTGTCTAACCGGTCCCGTATTGTATTGAGAAGTGATGCGAACATTATTTGCATCATTTAAATTTCTAGGAGTCGGAGCACTAAGAAGTTCACGCACCATTGTAACGACTTCGTCTCGGATGGCGATTCTACTTTTTTCCATCTCCTCACGGATACATCGTAAGCTGTCGGCTTGATTAAGGCCAACAGTTGCAGTAACCACTTCTCGGACATATTGTGAAAGCTGCTCACCGTCGCTAGCGTCGGCTTCTCCCTCTGTTTCAGAAATACCATCATCCAAACTATGTTGGGTTTCTGGTAAGGGTTCAATCTGTGCCGCATTATTCAGTTCTCTTGAATGCGAAGCCATATTAGATTGCGGTGAAGAGGAAGCTGCTCCTACTTGCTCACGCGGTACTGGAGGTTGTGACCCAACTGAGATTCCAGATAGGTTGAGTCGATTCTTAGCCTTCCGTAAGGAATAGCTTGATTTTACCACCGGTCGCTTATTACGGTCTGACATGAGAAAATTGGATAGTACGAAACAAAAATATATAAAATCCCAGACTTTGCTGTGATACTGAGCCAAAAGCTATTTATAATCAATAAACGATTACTTTAAGATAAAGTAATTTCAAAATTAAAAAAAAACAAAACTCAATTCATGGAGTTGAAACAAAACAAAGCTTTATATCTGAAATAACTGAAAACAAAACCTAAACAGTTCATCTCTGGACAAATTAAAAATCAAGTCAAAAATCTATATATTTGATGTATCTGTTCAAAATTTATGATAATATATAATTCATGAAAACCTAGGTGGATGTGACGATCTTCCATTTTCATTCGACAATGACTATAATGAGAGTTCGAATCCACTAGGAAATTAAAACAACAATTCTTAAAATGTTTAAATACGAGATCGGCTTAAGACACTTCCAACAAATTCGTTTGTGTATGCAACAGCTTCGTTTTCCTTTAAAAATAAACAAGCTGGACAGACATCTTGTTGAAAAATGAGTATTCTGTCGGCGTTATCTAGATCGATTTATCTATGTAATTTATCTTTGATCCAGTTATCGTAGCAACAGGCGTAGCGAATATCTACACATCTTCACTACCGGACAACGAAAACCTTTCACGTAGACATCAAACACTAGGTTTGGAAAACCAAACAATTACAACTGACATTCTATCAACTTTTGCTATATGATACAACCGGATAAATTGTTTGAACTTTCCTCCCCTTGGTCACGGAAACTTCTCAGACATAAATGGCAGCACACTAGTTATGCAGCAGCTATAGATAGAATAAAGAAAATATCTATCTATCGGACAAAACTAGGTGATCTTCCCGTCTCTAAGAAATCTTCAACGGTTGTTAAAACGTTCCGACAGAACAATCTTTTGAAAGAAACTAAACCTCGAATTTCAAAAAAAATATCACTAACATATAAAAATATGAAACTACTCTAACAATTCGGGCCCCACGTTGGGCGCCACCTGTAACGAAACTTTTCGTGATGTATATAGTTGTTGTTGTTTGCGTTCTTAATACTAGTCAACTAGCATAGACGCGGAAATATACTTGGGATTTATTCTTATGTTTTCGAGAAAAAAAGAGAGAAATTAAGCCCGAAGTGGATCGAAGCAGTACTCGGGGACTTAAAATCTCAGAAGAAAACGTGATCCCATTACTCCTCAATACCTTCCACCTCATATGCTACCCTTATGACCTAAGGACACAGGAATCCTTAGGCCAATCCGGGCAACTGAAATGAAAGGGTGTTCAGGCCTTAGCAGCAGCAGGCATGCTAGCGAATGCTCGTCCTAGCTCGTCGGATGGGGAGGTTCTTGCTCCTTTAGCACTGAACGGGTGTTACGAATTTTTATACATGCCTCAGAATAGGTGTCAGCATCTGGTAATATTATTATTAAGTGTGGCGCGAAAAGTTAGAGAATGATATTTCGGTTTATCTCTAATTTCATAGCGATGTTGAGCGCGAGATGATGTTTGCTCAACGGAGTGTACCCACCCACATCATATAGATTTAAGCGTAATCTACGCGACGTCCTTGGCTATCACTTCACTCACTATTTGTGGTAACCCCTAACTTAGCTCTCAAAATATTCTTATACAGTCATTGCCTCCTTACTGAATCATCACATCCACCTATGAAGACTTTTACTTAGGATTCATAATCCAACCAAAAGTAAGATCTCTTCATGAATAATATTTGATCTCCATTTGAGGTTTAAGGAACTCAAAACAAATTCACCAAATATAAGAGGAAAAGGCAATTATTCAATTAAAATTCCCTATCAGGAATTATTTTGCTATTTTATTTAAACAAATTTCTTAATCCTAAACCTTTTCGTAATAACTTCAGTTAAATATTATAAAAAAAAAAGGATAATAGTTATTCTTAATATTTAAACAAGGGATAATAATTCTTCTTAATAGCGAACCGCTAATATTATTTTCAACAATTGACACTATGCAATTACTGGAATGCACTTGATTGGCATAAAAACCAATTGTCTGTTATTTAGTTCTATTTAATTATTTTGATCAAATATTGTTGGATAAATTCATATAAGCAAGTTGTAAGACATGAGATAACTATTCCAAAACTTTTAAATAATATCTTATTAGCACAAGTCGTGCATTTAAATTCAACAAATAAAAAAAAAATTTAAACAACAAATCTATTGCTCGCAGAAAAAAAAATGTGTACAAAAAAAATGTTCAATAGTAGATCACTTACCGATCTATGACGCTATTCCGCGTTCTACTCGCTTACCGATGTCCAGGGGTGAGGGAGACGTTGTGCACAAGGTTTCACCAGCCCGTGGTATTTGATGATGCTGCAAATGCCTTTTTGATGTGTGACGTATCTTGACCGGCTAAACAAGTTAAAAATTTTGTTTGTACGTTAAATTTTTTTTATGCGAACATACGATAAAATATTTACACTCAAAACAATTACTTAACTACACAAACACCTAATTAAACAATACTTATAACATTTCAATCCAAATTGGCTCTTATGGCCGATGAGTTGATGACGTCGAATAAATTCGCATGCCTTGTTGAACGTTAGATATATCCGAAGGTATGAGGAATCGATTCGGATCTCATTCACTTGTTCACAAGTTACAAACATGCAAAAAAAAACGTACACGATGACGACGCTGCAGGCTAGAGTTGATGACGTTGACTCGAACTGCACTCTGGGTGTTAACTTTGAGCTGAGTCTTACGTAGCGCTCGGGGAGGACTATGCGGAGACAAGGTTGATGACGTTGGTCTCGAACTGCGCACAGGAGATTAAAGTTGGTCTGAGTCTTACGTTGCGCTCGGCAATGATGCGGCTGAGAGCGGTTGCTTGGAGGCTTTGGGTGTTAGGTGTCTCTGCTGTGGGTTAGCTGTTGTTCAAGTGGGTCGACTGGGAACTGCTGCTGGAGATGACGTGGTGTTCGGTAATGCTGGCGAACTAGCAGGTGCTGGTGGTTTCGTGATTCACCCCTTTTTTTTTTTTTTGGTACGCTATAGTGGTGTGTGCGTACTAGGTACTTCTGCTGTTGTTTTGGCTGATGCGTCAAATTGTTGGACAGAAAACCAATTGAAGATTCTACGGCCACTGTAGTCGCTTGGTTATTTTGGGGTTATCTGCGGCACTTTAAAATATCGGAGCGTGGTGTTGAACGTGTCTTTTATTTTGTATTATGGGTTAAGAGAATATTTTCCCATATGTTTGTCAGAAAAAATATGACAAGAGATTAATATTGGCACTTTAAGTTCACGATTTTTTTTGTATCTTTCTTTTACTGCGATGTAATCTTAGAAACGTGAATTGTGGTGTTCTTTGCACTGACGCAATTTTGCGTTTTAGTTTTTATTTTTGTGGAGTGGCAATCACAGATTAATTTGCACTTTCTGAGGACCATGGATTACTTTTAGCACAAGCGTTTTCTTACAAAAAGGAAAAGTGTCACGACCGCTTTTAATCAGTAACGAAGCACAGCAAAAATACAAGAGAGTGCGTCAACGTGGTTCTCGCTTTTATATCGCATTCGATTGCTGAAAAGAAAAAGCGGTACCAATGCTACCGTTTTTTTTTTCGAATGACATTTAAGCAGGGCTTACTGCTTCTAGGCTTATGATACGTACATGGTAGGAAAAAAAAAAAGGTCTTGGTGTGTGTGTCTTATAGCTGCTGCCAAGAGCAAAACGAATCGAATGCACGAACCACAGAAAATTACTGCCCAAAGCTCAACTTAGCTATGGCTCCACGTTCGACGATGGTTCCCAAACTTTTAATAATTTGTTTTGTAATTAAAAAAATTGTTTGCGCTAAGACGTTCCCTACACAGCTGATTCTGAATCTGCTGCCCTTGGATCTATACATGCAGGAATCAGCTGCCAAAAGCTCCTCGAGGATCAGCCAAACAAACAGCTGGATCCCGAGCCTCGCTGGGCACGCGCAGGTCCTAAAGAAATACGTAGGGAGCGTAGTAAACTCTGACTATCTATCTCCCTATCTAGACTTCGATCGACCCTTCACCTGCTCGTTTCCGAGCAGAGACGAATGGGACAAGAATGAACCCACAAAAAGGAAATCGATATTCATCTTCACAGATGGATCAAAGATGGACTGTGGAACAGGTGCAGGCATATTCTCAGAGGAATTAGTAATACACAAATCAATCAGGCTTCCTGATCATAGTAGTGTGTTCCAGGCTGAGGTGCTAGCAATCGCTGAAGCGGCTCATTTGGTGTCAATAATGGAAATACCACACAGTGATATCACCATATTCATTGACAGCCAAGCGGCTATAAAAGCAGTATCTGCTATCGAAATTAAATCAAAGCTAGTTCGCCGCTGTCGCGAAGAGCTCAAGGTTCTCTGCTCACGGCATAATGATGATCTCTGCTGGGTTCCTGGTCACAGGGACATAGACGGCAACGAGATGGCCGACGAACTGGCAAGAAATGGATCTGCTACAGATCATGATCAGGCACTACAAACGGTCGAACCACCACTCTGTAACCTCAGAGAAAGAGTGGAATACAAAACCCGAATGAAAGCCAATACCAGGTGGAAGTCCTTGACTACCTGCGAAATATCTCGGAAGCTCTGGCCAGAATACAACGGAAACCGAACCAAAAAACTTTTGCGGTACGACAGGAGCTCCTTATCTAAACTGGTAGGGGCTCTAACTGGTCACAACTTTCTCAGAACCCATACAATGAAATTAGGTCTCAAGGATGACGATATCTGTAGAGGCTGCGGCGATGAGGAGGCACACGAGGATACACCTCACTTCCGCTGTCACTGCCCGAGTCTCTGTCACCTGAGGAACAGAACACTTGGAAGCTACTACTTCCAAGACATCCAAGAGATATCCGATATTCCATTACCCTATCTTTGCAGGTTCCTACGAACATCAGGATGGCTGGATAGAGTGGAGTAACCCATAGTAACGATAAGGAAGGACGTAATCCCACCAAGGGTATCACAATGGGTCCACATGGACCTAAGTGTGGCGGAGTAGAGAATCCTCTACTCCACCAACCCGTAAACCTAACCTAACCTAAGTATATGATGTCATCACGAAAGGACTCACAACATTGACGAACTGGACGGAACGTCACCATTGACAGATATAACTTTGAGGTAGTACGGGACTTTGTCTACCTCGGCTCCGCTATTAACTCTGACAACAACATCTCGTCAGAAATTAAACGAAGAATTACTCTTGCCAACCGCTGTTTCTTCGGGCTAAGAAGGCAATTTAGTAGTAAAGCCCTCACTCGAACTACTAAGGAGATCCTATATAAGACCCTGATCATCCCAGTCCTGCTCTACGGCGCTGAAGCATGGACCGTAACAAAAGCGGATGAAGAAATCCTTGGTAGATTCGAGAGGAAAATTCTTCGAAAAATCTTCGGTCCCGTTTGCGTTGACGGGCTATGGAGACGAAGATTCAACCAAGAACTATACGAGCTGTACAGCGACATGCCCCTGGTCAAAAAACTCCGCATTGGACGTTTAAGATGGCTAGGACATGTAGAACGAATGGACACCAATACTCCGGCTCGCAGAGTCTTCGATTCCCAGCCAGACGTCGCGTCGGACGCAGTAGAGGAAGACCTCGCCTTAAGTGGCGCGCACAAGTGGAAACCGACCTCAACCAACTTGGAGTGCGCAACTGGAGGCAGTTAGCTTAGGACCGGGCTAATTGGAGAGGCATGTTGGTTGAGGCCCAGGTTCATTCCGGACTGTAGCGCCACTTAAGTAAGTAAGTAAGTTAATGGGTATCTTAACATGCAAAATTCCAGTTATGGAAAGAGCACAAGTCTTACGAAACTAGAGACGCAATTATATCCCGAAAAAGTCACTGTATCGTGTGGTCTGTATGTTGGACACTTTTTTCCAACTCTGAAGATGAAGCCAATATAACTGTCAATGTCGAACGTTATAGGCAAATATCTCACCAGCTAGAAACCCTTGGTTTAATGAAGACTGCAGACAGATGCTCACAGCCAAGAACGAGGCGTACAAGGCTAATCTGTAGGTGAAAACAAGAGTTGCCATTGAGCTCTATTGACAACGAAGAAGGGAAAACACCGGCTTTTCATAACAAAGAAAAATAAACAAGAAATATACGCTGTCGACTTCAGCATGTAACTTCAGCATCGTTTGCCGATCCACAAAAAAGGAGACCCTCATCCCCCATCTTAAACGTCCAATGCGGAGTTTTTTGGTAAGGGATATAGCTCGTTTAGCTCTTGGTTGAATCTTCGTCTCTGATTTATATCTGTCAATGGTGACGTTCTGTCCAATTCGTCGATGTTGTGTGTCCATTTTTGACGCTTCCTTCTCTATACTAGCAAACGTGGCTATGACATCACGTTGAGTCCTACCAATGATGTCAATATCGTCGGCGTATGCTAGTAGTAACACCGATTTTTGGAAAATTGCTCAGCCGTATTTCTTGACGTGTCGCAAGCTTTTGACAAGGTTTGTCATAGAGGCCTTCAATACAAACTAAGACAAGTTCATCCTGAAAAATTATATAAAATCATTGTGTTCTATACGGAGCATAGACTCTTCCGTGTGAAACTTGGAAACGAATATTCAGAGTTCAAAGAAATAATGGCAGGAGTACCCCAAGGAAGCGTCCTTGGACCACTCTATCCCATAAACAAACGATACAATAGTTGCAACGTTTGCAGGCGATACTGCTATACTAGGAGTTAGGACAACAATAGAGGAAACAAATATAAAATTACAAGACGCTCTTAACGAAAATCCTAGCGGATTACCCTTAACGCGAGAAAATAGCTTCATGTAGATTTTTCCTATAAACGGACAAACAATTTGCCTGTATTTCTAATTACGGTTCGAATCCCGTTTGCAAATGAAGCGAAATATCTCGGAATGACACTCGATACAAAATTAAAATGGAAGTCGCATGTAAAAAAGAAATGCGAAGAAAAATAAACACAGAGAACTGTACTGGTTGTTCGGAAAATATTCGAAGCTTTACCTTTATAACAAGCTGCTGTTATACAAGCAAGTGCTAAAACCGATTTGGACATATGCCCCCTTATTCATTAGATTTCACTAAAACACATCTCAACGGTTGTATAGTTATGCAGTGCATAAGTATTTATACAGCCTTTATTCTTATTCATAATATATTTCCCCACCCATAATAGTTATACAGGATTTGTGTCAAATAAATTACCAAAAAGCTCGGCAGAGTTACCAAGGGATCATTTATATGATTTTACACTTTTTTAACATTTTGGTGACTTATGTTGACTCAATAACATCGTTAACAATGTTGAGTCTGTAGGTAAAGAAGAAAAACCTTTTGAACAAATTATACAGTGAAACACAACTGCTAAAATGCAAAAATTACCTGGATGATTTTTTTCAACTTACAATTGAACCTTTGGTAACCCTGATGATCAGCCGTCTGTGTATACATAAATAAAAAAAAGATAAATACCCTTATACAGGCACTATTCAACCATCAGACGCGTTTAGGATATGCATCCTCTATTCAACGTTGTATAATTTTTATGAATAAGGTTTTTGCGTTTAGAGGCATTTTAAGGAGTTTATGAATAAGGCTGATGGTATACATCTATGGGGCTGTACCAGTGCAACGAATCTAAAGATTTTACAAACTTTTGAAAACAAAATGTTAAGATCATTCGTCAACGCGCCGTGGTACATAAGGAACGAGGATCTACGCAGAGATCTGGGTATTCCCGCGGTTAAAGAAGAAACAAAAATTTTGCACGAAAACATACGTTAACACAAGGGTCCTCCAAATTCTTGACGAATCAAATTTATTGCGGAGTCTTCAAAGAACTTAACTATTCGATTTAACCTGATAATCATAAATCGCTGTAAAAATTGCGGTAAAGCAGGAACTCTCAAAGGAATGTTACCTGCCAAACATTTCATTACTCGTGATAAAAAAAATTGCTACGTGCATACTTAGTTGCAATGCAAATACAAAAAGGGTGGTGGTTTTAGTGAGTAAAAATCTCACACTACTTTGGGCTCGTTCTCATAGTGTCTATGAAGATTTCCACTAGCCCACAAAAAAGAAAAAAAAAATTGTTTGTTGAGTTCGACTCCGTAAAATACATTGAACTTACTGGAGTCCATACAATGACGTGTAACCCGCCTTATTGACGATTCTTTTCTTACTTTTAAAGATCCGTCTTTTTTTACAGGTTCCAGAAAGAGAGATGTTCAGAAGAGCTTAGAGAAATAAACCCTAGACTTCTTGTATTTCAACGACCAACAAGATAGCTCAACAGCCATAGTTCATTTAACAATGACAAGAACATCGGCATACCAAAAAAAACTCCTTCCTTTCTTTATAGAACAACCAAAAAATTGGAGGACATAATATTTACCCCATTCTGCAATCCACAACAGTTCAAGAGCAGAGTAAGTAAACATCAACAGCCATCAAATCAGGAAACTCATAGAGCCATTATAGCTTCTCCTCACCTGAGAAAAGCTTATAAAAAATATATACACGGCGGAACTTACGAGATGCTTCAATCCAATTGAATGTATAAATACTTACTTACTTACTTAAGTGGCGCTACAGTCCGGGATTAACCTGGGCCTCAACCAACATGCCTCTCCAATTAGCCCGGTCCTTAGCTAACTGCCTCCAGTTGCGCACTCCAAGTTGGTTGAGGTCGTTTTCTACTTGTGCGCGCCACTTAAGGCGAGGTCTTCCTCTACTGCGTCCGACGCGACGTCTGGCTGGGAATCGAAGACTGCGAGCCGGAGTATTGGTGTCCATTCGTTCTACATGTCCTAGCCATCTTAAACGTCCAATGCGGAGTTTTTTGACCAGGGGTATGTCGCTGTACAACTCATATATAGTTCGTGGTTGAATCTTCGTCTCCATAGCCCGTCAACGCAAACGGGACCGAAGATTTTCCGAAGAATTTTTCGCTCGAATCGACCAAGGATTTCTTCATCCGCTTTTGATACGGTCCATGCTTCAGCACCGTAGAGCAGGACTGGGATGATCAGGGTCTTATATAGGATCTAATTAGTAGTTCGAGTGAGGGCTTTACTACTAAATTGCCTTCTTAGCTCGAAGAAACAGCGGTTGGAAAGAGTAATTCTTCGTTTGATTTATGACGAGATGTTGTTGTCAGAGTTAATAGCGGAGCCGAGGTAGACAAAGTCCCGTACTACCTCAAACTTATATCTGTCAATGGTGACGTTCTGTCCAATTCGTCGATGTTGTGAGTCCTTTCGTGATGACAGCATATACTTAGTCTTTCCCTCATTTACTGCTAAACGCATTTTACAGCTTCCTTCTCTATACCAGCAAACGTGGCTATGACATCACATTGAGTCCTACCAATGATGTCAATATCGTCAGCGTATGCTAGTAGTTGCACCGACTTTTGGAAAATTTTGCCTCTGGTGGTGGCTTTGGAGTTTTGCACAATCCTCTCAAGAATCAGATTAAAGAAGTCACATGACAGCGCATCGCCTTGCCTAAATCCTTTCTTGGTATCGAATGTGTCGGTGAGGTCGTTTCCCTGATAGAGCAGCGAGAATTCTCTATCGTCATCCTACACAAACGGACGAGTTTGGGCGGTATACCAAAACTAGACATGGCTCTATACAGTTCGTCTCTATAAATGCTGTCATATGCGGCTTTGAAATCGATGAATAGGTGGTGGGTATCGATTTGGACTTCTTGAGTTTTTTCCAGGATCTGCCGAAGTGTGAAAATTTGATCGGTTGTGGACTTACCTGACCTAAAACCACACTGATAAGGGCCAATCAGGTTGTTGGTAAACGGTTTCAGGCGTTCACATATTACGGCAGATAGGATCTTGTAGGCGATGTTGAGGAGACTTATGCCTCTGTAGTTGGCGCAGAATGTAAAGGGTCCGCCAAATAACTTTTTTTTGAAAATGCTATAAAAAAAAACTACTGAATATTTTCTCAAATTTCTTTTTTTATTTCAAAGTACAATCCTTCCGGTTAATAATTGAAAATAATATTTCATTCAAATGGCTGCCTCGGCTGGCCATGCAGTAGCATACACGATCGGTCCAATTTTTAAGCACATTATCGATTGTGTGCAGCTGTATTTCACCAATGGCTTCACGAATATTGTCCTTTAAAGCGTCAATTGTCTCTGGCTTCTCGGCGTAACACTTATATTTACGGCACCCCACAAATAATAGTCCAAAGGTGTCAAATCGCAGCTCCGAGGTGGCTAAACGACATCAGCTCTGCGGCTGATAATGCGATCTTCAAAAACAGGGCGCAAAACATCGAGTGTAGCTTCGGCTGTGTGGCACGTAGCGCCGTCCTGTTGAAACCAAATGTTGCTCTTCAATTTTTGTGAACAAAAATTCGTTCAACATGGCCCGATAACGATCACCATTGACTGTAAAGGCCACTCCTTGCTCATTTTCGAAGAAAAAGGGCCCAATTATGCCTCTGGACCAAAAACCGCACCAAACTTACTTTACTTACTTAAGTGGCGCTACAGTCCGGAATGAACCTGGGCCTCAACCAACATGCCTCTCCAATTAGCCCGGTCCTTAGCTAACTGCCTCCAGTTGCGCACTCCAAGTTGGTTGAGGTCGGTTTCCACTTGTGCGCGCCACTTAAGGCGAGGTCTTCCTCTACTGCGTCCGACGTCTGGCTGGGAATCGAAGACTCTGCGAGCCGGAGTATTGGTGTCCATTCGTTCTACATGTCCTAGCCATCTTAAACGTCCAATGCGGAGTTTTTTGACCAGGGGCATGTCGCTGTACAGCTCGTATAGTTCTTGGTTGAATCTTCGTCTCCATAGCCCGTCAACGCAAACGGGACCGAAGATTTTTCGAAGAATTTTCCTCTCGAATCTACCAAGGATTTCTTCATCCGCTTTTGATACGGTCCATGCTTCAGCGCCGTAGAGCAGGACTGGGATGATCAGGGTCTTATATAGGATCTCCTTAGTAGTTCGAGTGAGGGCTTTACTACTAAATTGCCTTCTTAGCCCGAAGAAACAGCGGTTGGCAAGAGTAATTCTTCGTTTAATTTCTGACGAGATGTTGTCGTCAGAGTTAATAGCGGAGCCGAGGTAGACAAAGTCCCGTACTACCTCAAAGTTATATCTGTCAATGGCGACGTTCTGTCCAATTCGTCGATGTTGTGTGTCCTTTCGTGTTGACAGCATATACTTAGTCTTACCCTCATTTACTGCTAAACCCATTTTCGCCGCTTCCTTCTCTATACTAGCAAACGTGGCTATGACATCACGTTGAGTCCTACCAATGATGTCAATATCGTCAGCGTATGCTAGTAGTTGCACCGACTTTTGGAAAATTGTGCCTCTGGTGTTGGCTTTGGAGTTTTGCACAATTCTCTCAAGAATCAGATTAAAGAAGTCACATGACAGCGCATCGCCTTGCCTAAATCCTTTTTTGGTATCGAATGTGTCGGTGAGGTCGTTTCCGACCCTGATGGAGCAGCGAGAATTCTCCATCGTCATCCTACACAAACGGACGAGTTTGGGCGGTATACCAAAACTAGACATGGCTCTGTATAGTTCGTCTCTATAAATGCTGTCATATGCGGCTTTGAAATCGATGAATAGGTGGTGGGTATCAATTTGGACTTCTTGAGTTTTTCCAGGATCTGCCGAAGTGTGAAAATTTGATCGGTTGTGGACTTTCCTGGCCTAAAACCACACTGATAAGGGCCAATCAGGTTGTTGGTAAACGGTTTCAGGCGTTCACATATTACGGCAGATAGGATCTTGTAGGCGATGTTGAGGAGACTTATGCCTCTGTAGTTGGCGCAGTTCAGAGGGTCTCCTTTTTTGTGGATCGGGCAAACGATGCTGAGGTTCCATTCTTCAGGCATATTTTCATCCGACCAGATTTGGCTTATGAGTTGGTGGATGTTACTTACCAAGTCATCTCCGCCGGCCTTATAAAGCTCAGCGGGAAGGCCGTCATTTCCGGCAGCCTTATTAAGCTTGAGTTTAGATATTGCTATCCTCACTTCACTCAGGTCGGGTGGTTGGCAGTTTTCGCTGTCGTTGCCAATATTGAATGGTTCGTTCTGCCTGACAGCGGAATGTTGTTCGTCATCTCCGTTTAACAGTCTGCAGAAGTGGTTCTTCCATATCCTCAGCATCGACTGTGTCTCAACTACAATATTTCCTTGTTCATCTCGACAGGATTCTGTTCGAGCCTTGTATCCTTGGCTTTGACGTTTTACACTTTGGTAAAACTTGCGAACATCGTTCCTGGAGTGGCACCTCTCTATATATCCTCGATCGCGCGCTTTTCTTGCTCTTTTTTCTTCTTGCTGAAAAGCCGATGTTCTTCCCTTCTTCTTTGCCTATAGAGCTCAATGGCAGCTCTCGTCTTCACCTGCAGCTTAGCCTTGTAGGCCTCGTTCTTGGCTGCGAGCATCTGTCGGCATTCCTCATCAAACCAGGGGTTTCTTGCTGGTGGGCGCGAGAAACCTAGCACATCAGTTGCGGCTGATCTAATGGCCTGTTGGCATCGTTGCCATTGCTCTTCGACATTCGATGCTGGTGGTATGGTGTTAATCGAGAGGTTAAGGGATACGCGTTGTGCGAAGGTCTTGGCGGTCTCTTGCGATTGCAGTCTTCCGACATTAAATTTTTTCACAGTATTTCTGGATTGTTGTGGCGTGGTGGATATCCGCATTCTTACCTTGGCTGCTACAAGGTAGTGATCCGAGTCGATGTTAGCTCCTCGGAATGTTCGGACATCCAAAATACTGGATGCGTGCCTCTTATCTATCGCAATGTGATCAATTTGGTTGACCGTTCGTTGATCTGGAGACCGCCATGTCCCCTTATGGATATCGAGGTGAGGAAACCGTGTGCTGGCTATAGTGGCATTTCGTTCCGTAGCGAAATCAATTAGCCTAAGTCCGTTACCAGACGTGTTGTCGTGTAGGCTATGTTTTCCGACAATACTTCTAAAGATGTCTTCTCTCCCTACCTTTGCGTTAAAATCTCCCAGCACGATTTTAACATCGTACTTCGGTAGTCGCTCATAGGTTTTGTCGAGGAGCTCGTAGAAGCAATCCTTAGCTATATCATCTTTCTCTTCCGTCGGAGCGTGAGCGCATATAAGGCTTATGTTGGCGAATTTGGCCTTGATGCGGATTGTTACTATGCGTTCGCTAATGTCTTGGAAACATAAGACTTCTTGCCTAAGTCTGGCACTTATAACAAATCCGCATCCGAATAGTCGCTGTTTCTGCTCACTATAACACGGTCCGTAGTATATGTCACAGTTTTTCATCTTCTTTTTGCCCGGCCCATCCCATCGTATTTCCTGGATGGCAGTAATGTCTGCTTTGTAGCAGTTTACGGCTTCCGCTAGTTGTTCGCCTGCACCTCTCCTGTTTAATGTTCTCACATTCCAGGTGCAGATACGAACGTCGTTGTCCTTTTTTCGTTTAGCAGGGTCGTCAACAATAAAATCCGTCCTTTCCGAGGCTATTGGTTGCTTCGTAACCATGTTTTTTTTCTGTGGGTGGGTAGTTAGCCCAAAGCACAACCCCCAACCTGGAGGGCCAGTTCCAATTTATTAGATACCCCTAGGACACGGGGCCATCAGTATCCACTACGGGATTGAGCGCTGCCGTTGGCCTTTCGGTTCATCCGCCACCATCTCTGTTCAAGGGGCCTGACTAACCCTTGAAATTCCTAGACAACCTGTTGTCCGAATATGTCAGAGCAGCTCATCTAGGTTCGCCTGGGACAGCAGGCCGGGTATTCATCCGTGCCATTCTCACCAGGGTGTTTATAGTGTTGCTGTTTTTCGTCGTGTTATCAACACTCGCACTTATCGTTTAGCAAGTCAAATCCGGTTGGATGAGACCAGTACCCGATGGTTACCACTTGGAGGTAAAGATAAGCACATTTGATGTGTAGTCAGAGTTGCAACACTGGACATTGCCAAGTTAACGCCAATCAGAGTCTACCCTCGTAGAGGGTACCCAACCATCACCAAACAGTGACTCGTTTTGGGTGTATCGGCTTTTCAATGTATGCGTGCGGGTTTCTGTGCCCCAAATGCGACAATTTTGCTTGTTTACATGCCCGCCAAGATCAAAATGAGCTTCAAAAAGATGATTTTTTTTTGGCAAAATCGGCATCTTCTCGATCGCAGGCCCACTTAGCGAAGCGAAAACGCATTGGATGGTCAGTTGGCTTCAACTCCTGAACTAATTGGACTTTGTATGGCGTCATACCAAGGTCTTTATGCAAAATTCGTCTCAATGATGTCTCCGAAATGTTCAATTGTTGAGAACGACGGTGAATTGATGTTGATGGCGCTTCACGCACACTTTCTCGGGTGTACGCACTAACGAACATACGGAGCTGACGGTGCTTCTCTTCTTCCAAAATCGCACACATTCTGCAACATTACCATGATTTTCAAAGTAATGTCGCAATATTTCCCAGCGTTGTTCAAGCGTGACATGAGTTACCATTCACGAAATAAGCACTAGTTGAAAAAAAAACGTTAGATGGCGGACCCGTTATAAATAGGCTATTTTAACTTAATTATCCTTTTTATTAAGTGGAACAACACTCTCTAAGTGGAACGTTTTTCAGTCAATCTGTTTTTCTACTTCCCACCATATAATAATAATGAATTGCCTTCATGCAAATGCAAAACAACCTTCTGTACTCCTCTGAAAGGGTTGAGGAGAGCAATTTAACAAATTTTAGTGTCTCCGCTTTTTTAAGCGAATACTCGGGTTTCACTTACAAATTTTTGGGAGATATCAGAAGCTTCCATTAGTGGAGCATGCCTAAAAAAGCCTACAATTGTGTGTATATAAATATATATATTTTTTTTATACCAGGCAATGAAGAATATAAATACCTATATACCTTTTGAAGCCCAGCTTCATAAAGATTAATGTTGGTTGCTCTTATCACGACTCTACTGTTTACAGCATACTCATGCTTACTTTACCCCAAAGCTTTTGGGAAAGTTTTATAGAACCTTTTATGTTCAAATGCACAAACAAATCAGAATCAGCCGTCTCCAATTCACGCATGACTCCAACGACCTTAGCTAAAGTCAATAACCAACACAGAGATTGTGTTCAGAAACGTCGCATTGAATCGTGTTCTCTCTAATTACACTTATACCGCGAATAAAAAGCTAATCGTATACAAACACACTCACTCGCAGTTAAAAAGCGCGACTCTGTCCACCGCCTTCGCCCCGTTTCTAACCTCTTTGTAGGGAAAACGAGTTTTTTTTCTTACATGCATATGCACAATAGCTGAATCATTCGGAAAGTGTGTTAGTCGGGGTTTCTCCAGTCAGTCAGTGATCGCGCGATCGCCAAACCGTGCAATAGTGGATACTTGATTCTCGAGACAGACGAAAGTGCTTATAGACCTCAAAATGTCAAAGTGAGTCAATTTTTTTTTTTGGAATTTTATTTAAGAATATGTCGCCAATTTTTTTTTGGTTTTGTTTAGAAAAGCCGATATCGCCCTTATTGGACTGGCTGTCATGGGCCAAAATCTCATCTTGAACATGGACTCAAAGGGCTACGTAGTGTGTGCTTACAATAGAACTGTTGAGAAGGTAAAAAGTGGGTGACTTTTGAGTGGAAATGTTTATTCAATTCGTATCTCCCCTAATAGGTGGATCAATTTCTAAAGAATGAAGCTAAGGGCACCAAGATCATTGGAGCGAAATCTCTACAGGACATGGTGGATAAGTTGAAAACCCCGAGAAAGATCATGATGTTAGTTAAAGGTGAGTGTATATATTCAATGCGACTTGACAGGCGATGTTGGGTGTGCATTACGATCGCTGGCATGATCACATACCTACGTCATTATGATTACAGCGAGCTTAGTGGTTGTTGTTGTTATTCAATTTTGTTTTGCTTGTGCTTGACAAACGAATCCGTATGACGATGGTGTTGCATTTTCAAGGGCAACCAAGTACTCGTACATTTTGGAGTAGGCAACCTCAAGTGCATGTTCGTAACATAGTGAAATGTAAATATAGGTACTGTTTTGTTAATTAAAACGTTTTCTCATGCTGATGAGGACATGTTTAGGGGAAAAAAGAAGGTTCTCAAACTTTTGTGGCTGTTAAGTGGTTTTTAATTGCAGCGAACATAATATATAGACACTAGTCTTGGGTGTATAATGTTTGTGTGATTGCTTTCCAGAACCCTACTCATTAAGTACTGGAGATATTAGGGAAGTTATTGTATAGAGTTAATTGAGTGCGCATACATATTTATTAGTGTTATACGCATTAAACGTGTTAATGAAAAAAAATTCACCGGCTTTTTAGGTTTTGCCTTATACCTACATACCTACACTTTGGTTTCGCATTTGAGGTTTTTTGTGGTCTTGATCTGTCGAGAAGGGTATAAAATAGTGAAAGCAAATCAAATTATTTTCGGAAAGTTCATATGGCCTTAGGCATTTTTTTTTTTTTTCAAAATAAGCAACATATGGGTCATAATGGTGGAAGCTTTTTTCATACTTTCTAGATCTGTGTCTAGATAGAAACTATTTTACAAGGCCTTAAGCTTAATGTAAATATGAGTAGGTACCTACATGATATTAATATTTATCGAGACATGAACTTGGTTTTATGATTTTTATTGGAGATTATTCGCCTTCTAAAAGTGCCTTCGCTGTGCTTAAACACTGTAATGTAGGTAATTAAAAAGACCATTAGTGTACGCTAATTACGAAATCAACAAACCATACGAGAAGGCGAATGCACCTTAGGCACCTACTTGCGAATCTCCTCATTATGTCGTCCTATAATATGAACGTCGTCAAAAGTGCGTGTTACATTTTTCCGAAAAATTCGAGACAGTACCGTCTAAATATATTCAGTCCTAAATTTTCCTGGGAAATTGTTTCCATTCAGCAATCTGATTTACATTGCTGACAAGGGAAAAATTCCTGGACCAAATTTATTCACGATAGGCCTGATTTAAGGTTATCGGGAATCCTTATTTCCCATTCAGCAATCTGATTTACATGGCTGAATGGGAAAATTCCTGATAACCCTAGATGAAACAAAATATCGGCGTTGAAATATAGAAAATGGCACTCTCACAACATATTGTTCGGACAGTTTATCCAAAAACTAGTATAGTTTGACAAAAAAACAAAGTTTTTTATTGCATATGCCTTGGGGTAGCGTATACAAATAGTTTTTATAGGAAAACAGCCCCAAAATTGGGCGTGGGCTAAAATGATCTATAGAAGAAATCTTCAAATTGATATTACCAACTTATTTTCATCGAAACTTTTTCCGAATTTACTTAAAATTGTACCGAAAAGAGTTTTTTTTAGTAAAAACTGCCTTAAAAAGTTGGCGCGGCAAAAAAAACATTATACGACCGAAATATAGATATTGGGAATGTCTAAATATCTTGTTCAGACACTCTTTCAAAATTCTTTATAGTTTTACCAAAAAAAACTTTTTTCTAAAAAAAATAGGCGTGACAGGGGCGGATTTTAAAAAAATGTTTAAAGTTGTAGGTATTAGAGGCCCATACAAAAAGCTTTTATACAACATTTCAGCTCAGAATTTTAGGACTCATAAACCACACCACACGGTTGTTTTGGGTGGATGTAACTGCAGCTCTTGGAGCTCTTCCGATTGTTCTTCGACCCATATACGGCAATTTTTTTTAGCCAGAAATGGGCATCATCGTATTTTTGAAGAAATACGGACAGATGATTCCATCGACCCATAGACCACACCACACGGTTATTTTGAGTGGATATAACTGTAGCTCCTGAACCTCTTACGGTTGTTCTTCGGTCCATATACAACAATTTTGCTTATTGACGTATCCATTGAGCCAGAAATAGACCACATCGATGAACAAAATGTTGGTCGAAAACAGTCAATCTTCAGCAAGTCTCTCGAGAACCCATTCACTGAAACGATGACGCAACGGGATGTCAGCCGGCTTCAATTCTTGCGTCAGCTGAATTTTGTATGCATTGAAACCAAGATCTTTGCTTAAAATCGCGCATGTTGTTCCATATGACAGGCCAAGTTGTTGAGAACGGCGCCGAATCGATTCACCGCGATTTTCGACTACTCAGTCAGCTACAGCCGATATTGTCCAGACGACACGCTGGACGAGGTCTGTTCAGTCGCGTGTCATCAAATAATGAATGGTCTGGAATTTCTTGAATGGTAGATATGGGGAATAGTGGCTTCGGTAGTTCGATTATGGCCACCATTAGTTCGCTGAAGCGCATGAAAAACATTCTTCACAGAACGTGAATTTTCGTAATATAACTGAACGACATGCAAAGGCTGTTCGGATCTGTCTTGACATGACAAACGCGCCATCTGTAAAAAAAAAAAACCCTTTGAAAAAAATACCTATTGGTCGATCACCCGTTAAGAGCATCAGAGAGCTATACTCGTCAACACTTTTTTCGAATTTGATTAAATTTTTAGCAAAAATAGTTTTCTTAAAAAAAACGCCCCCAAAAAGTGGGCGTTGTATAATTTTCTTGCTCGGAATTGCTTACTTAAGTGGCGCTACAGTCCGGGATGAACCTGGGTCTCAACCAACATGCCTCTCCTTAGCTAACTGCCTCCAGTTGCGCACTCCAAGTTGGTTGAGGTCGGTTTCTACTTGTGCGCGCCACTTAAGGCGAGGTCTTCCTCTACTGCGTCCGACGTCTGGCTGGGAATCGAAGACTGTGCGAGCCGGAGTATTGGTGTCCATTCGTTCTACATGTCCTAGCCATCTTGATCGTCCAGGGGTATTTCACTGCAAAGCTCGTAAAGTTCTTGGTTAAATCTTCATCTCCACAGCCCGTCAGCTCAAACGGGATCGAGGATTTTCCGAAGAATTTTTGGCTCAAAACGAACCAATGATTTCTTCATTCGCCTTTGATACGGTTCAAGCTTCAGCCCCGTAGAGCAGGACTGGAATGATCAGGGACCTGTATAGGATCTCCTTAGCAATACGAGTGAGGGCTTTACTACTAAATTCCCTTCTTAACCCAACAAAACAGCGGTTGACAAGAGTAATTCTTTGTTTAATGTCAGAGTTAATAGCAGAGCCGAGGTACTTCAAAGTTATATCTGTCAATGGTGACGTTCTGTCTATTTCGTCGATCTTGTCTATCTTTCCGTGTTATATTCTGATTTTGATTTCTTCCCTTTTTTGTCATGACCTAAAATATACTTGGTCTTCCCTCATTTACTGCTAAACCCTTTTTGCAGCTTTTTTCTCTATACTAGCAAACGTGGATGTGACATCACCTTAAGTCCGACCAATGACGTCAATATCGTTGGCGTAAGGTAGTAGTTGCACCGATTTATGAAAGAATGTTCCTCTGGTGTTGGCTCAGAAGTCACCTGAAAGTGCGCCTTGCATAAATCTTTTTTTGGTTTCCAGTGTTTCCGTGAGGTCGTTTTCTACCCTAATTGAGCTGCGAGAATTCTTCAACGTCATCCTGCACAGACGGACGGGTTTGTACGACATACCAAAACTAGACATGGCGCTGTATAGGTCGGCTCTATAAATGCTGGGCTATTCGGCTTGAGATCAATGAATAGGTGGTGAGTATCGATTTGGACTTCTTGTGTTTATATCAGGATCTGCCGAAGTGTGAACATTTGATTAGTTGTGGGCTTTCCTGGCCTAAAACCACACTGATATGAGACGATCAGGTTGTTGGTAACCGATTTTAGGCGTTCACATATTAAGGTAGATAAGATCTTGTAGGCAGCAGGCAGCTTTAGTACTCAATGCGATTACATTTATAAAAGTGCACAGAATGGGGTTTCTCGCCCAAAAGATGCGCAGCTATCGCTCAATTTAATTTTAAGCAGAAACATAAACAGAAACATCCCCTTCCTCATTCCACGCTCGCCGTGTAGTTCGCCCTACTTCAAGCACATTGGCAATAGATCGGGTATAGTTGAAGAATATTTACACAAATAAGGGGTGAAAACGAATTCCCATTTTGTTTTTTATATTCTGATTTTGATTTCTTCCCTTTTATTGTCATGACCGATGAACATTTCTGGTGATGATTTTGATAATTTTTTAACTTCAGAACCACGTAGGGGATAATTGTTTACTCAAATTAATCGCTGAGATATGCCACTATTGAGTTAGGTCTGTGTCATCACTTTTAAAGGCCAGAGAACAAGATGTTTTGAATGAAATTTAAATGTTGCAATTCGCAGCTCCTTTTCGTATAAATGTGTTTCAAATGAAGAAAAGTTCCTACTTCGTCGACCTTAGGATACATCTGTGGACCTAATCTATTATTAGCTTCCTAATAAAGATGTATGTTCGTAAGCCTTTTATAAGTCAGTCAAACACAAAGCCATACAATACCGCCAAGTTAAACATAACATATGTAGGGAGGTGTCTCCAGAAGTTGCTTTCAAGTTTCAGTTGTGTGACGGCCAAGGGGTACATTAAGATACTTTCCAATTCAGACCTGTTCTGCAGGTTGCGTGTTCTCTCGCAACCTTGACACTGATTTACAGCTTATAATGAATATTTTATCTGTTTACTTACAGCCGGCAGTGCGGTCGATGACTTCATTAATCAACTCGTACCGCTTCTTTCACCTGGCGACGTAATAATCGATGGTGGCAACTCCGAGTACCAAGACACTACTCGCCGTTCCGAAGAATTGAAGCTGAAGAAAATCCTCTACGTTGGATGTGGTGTCAGTGGAGGAGAAGAAGGAGCCCGTCATGGGCCATCTCTCATGCCCGGTGGTAATCCCGAAGCATGGCCACTCGTAAAGGATATATTCCAATCAATCTGCGCAAAGTCAAATAACGAACCCTGCTGTGAATGGGTTGGAGAGGGAGGTGCTGGACATTTCGTCAAAATGGTGCACAACGGCATCGAATACGGTGACATGCAGTTAATATGTGAAGCCTATCACATAATGAAAAGTTTAAACCTGACACAGGATAAAATGGCAGATCAATTCAGTAAATGGAACACAGAGGAGTTGGACTCGTTCCTCATCGAAATCACCCGTGATATCCTCAAGTACAAGGACAACAAAGGTTATCTTCTCGAGCGGATTCGAGATACCGCCGGTCAAAAGGGAACTGGCAAGTGGACAGCGATTGCCGCCTTGGAATATGGTATTCCAGTCACGCTCATCGGTGAGGCTGTATTCTCGCGATGTCTGTCTGCCATTCAGAGTGAACGTGTGCTCGCCAGCAAACAACTGAAGGGACCTCAGGGAAAGGCAACTGTTCCCAACCTAACCGAGTATCTGAACCACATTAAGCACGCATTATATTGCGCAAAGATTGTTTCGTATGCGCAAGGTTTCATGCTGTTGCGTGAGGCGGCCAAGGAGAACAAGTGGAATTTGAATTATGGCGGAATCGCTTTAATGTGGCGTGGGGGCTGCATCATTAGAAGGTAACCTAGTTAAGCGCCATTCACTTTGTATCAGGGTAACCTATTGATTGTCATTTCGATTTCAGTGTTTTCTTGGGCAACATCAAGGAGGCATTCGAACGGAATCCGAACTTGACCAACTTGCTGTTGGACGATTTTTTCAAGAAAGCCATTGATCGTGGACAGGAATCATGGCGCCAGGTGGTGAGCAATGCTTTCCTTTGGGGCATTCCAGTGCCGGCAATGTCAACAGCTTTGTCATTCTACGATGGTTATCGTACAGAAAAGCTTCCGGCGAACTTACTGCAGGCACAGCGCGACTACTTCGGGGCCCACACTTACGAGCTGTTAGGCCAGGAGGGAAAGTTTGTGCACACCAACTGGACTGGAACTGGAGGCAATGTGTCGGCTAGTACTTATGATGCTTAAGAGATTCGTATGGACGACCTGTAAATGTGATCACCTTTTAGCAGTCTCTCTCCGTTATCATTTTGTCGCTTTAAGATTTCATTCGTAGATATATCTCTCCCTATCATTGTAAAAACTGTTTTCTTGAAAGGTAACGTGAATAAAGTTAATCAATTGGGATTTAGCGCGTGTGCGTATGTTTTTTATGCTTGTAATGCGCGTCCTATCACAAACGTGTTTCTTGAAATCTCAGGAAAAATCGTTGCTGGCTCTTCAGTTTCGGGATGAATTGGTTCTGCTGGTTCTATGGTCTAAAGCGCAGCTTTTAAGACGTCAAATGAAATTGTTGGAGTGTGTACCTTGATATGGGTATCGGGATGAGGAGTGATAACAGCTTCATTCAAGATGAAAGAAATGGACTTTCGAAGCCCAGGATCTATAAAAACTGTGGCGAGCTGGTCATATGCGTCAGTTTATGGATAAACTGACGCATTTTAATTTTGCAGCTCGTAGTCACATCTTCGTCTTAAATTCGGAACAAACAACTTTCCAAGATCAGCTTGATCAGTATTTAGTATTGAATTTCAACTATCCCTATTCAGTTCATCTTTGGATGATTTTTGAGAGCAGCATTCAGAATCAGATGTCATCGTTCCATGGATTACCCTGAGGATTATACAGTGTCGTCTTGGTGTGCCTTAAACCAAAGTTTTGTGCACATTATTGGACGAATTATGTCAAAGCAGAAGCAATTATTAATGACTCGCTAGGAGATCTAATAAATCAGCTACTCATAGACAGAATTATTATCACGTAGATCTGTTAACTGTGGCACCCCACAAGGTGGCGTTCTGTCTCCTCTTCTCTGGAATCTAGTGGTCAACGAGCTACTAATAAATCTAGAAAGAGAGGGATGCAAAGTGATTGCCTAAGCAGATGACGTGGCAATAGGGAAATACTTTAATACCATTAGAGATCTATTATGAAATGTCCTCTCTGTACTCTCAAATTGGGCTGCCAAATGTGGACTCGGCGCGAACCCTTAAAAACCGAATTTGTTCCTTTTCAGCAGGAAATACAAAGTCCCGCACATCGACCCTCCCAAACATAATGGCGTCAGTCTAGGAAACTGAACTGGAAAGCCAACATCCAAGATCGCGTTAAGAAAGCCACTGTAGCCTTATACTCTTGTAAAAAGGCAATCGGAAAGAATATGCTATACAGCCACATATTTCTTTCTGGCTTAACGTATCTATCAATATACCTTTACTCCTGTATGGTAGACGGCTTTAGAAACAGCCTCCAACCGCAACCTACTAGAGTTGAAAGATCAGCTTGTATATGCATTAGCGGAGCTCTTAAAATAACCCGCTCCGCAGCTTTTAATGCTATCCTACATTTAGTGCCCCTAGATATCTACGGCAAACAGATCGCAGATTGTGCAGATGTAAGACTGAGAACCTCGTTACAATTGACACCCAATCAGGAAGAACACACTTCGATTCTGAATCACCTTAACATTACAGAAAACACCGACCACACCACTACCCAACTCAACTGGCATCTAGTTATTGGTTTCGACCGAATCCGACTCCCATTCAAGGCGATTCCCAGTCGCCTTTTTATGCGTTATGCGTTTTAAACATAACTTCTGGACAACCATTCCCAGTCGCCTTGAATGGAAGTCGGATTCGATCGAAACCAATAACTAGATCCCAGGCGGAAATCATGGCCTTGTCTTGGCTGAAAAGGAATGCAATATGCACGAAGCATATTAGTCTCTTCAGCAACAGCCAAGCGGCAATCAAATCCCTGGAAGCAATCTCATTCAACTCGAAATCAGCCCACGAATGATGACTGCCTCTTAACGAGATGGCGGAGCATTTTACAATTCACTTCTTATGGGTGCGGGGCCACAGAGACATACCAGGGAAATGAGCTTGCTAGACAGGGCGCTACCCTTGACATTCTACCGCCAGTAGATTGGCTAGGTATGCCCCTTGCTACATGTTAATTACTGATCAAACAGAATGCAATCAAGAAAGCAAACCGCAGCACAAGCTGCCAAATAAATCAGGCCCCTTGATACTGTTGGCCCCGTGTACTTGGGTTATCTAATTAATTGGAACTGGCCCTCCAGGTTGAGGGTTTGTGCTTGGGGTTTACTACCATGGAAAAAAGCAACCAATAGCCTCGGATAATATAAAAGGACAACCACGTTCGTATAATGCGAACAACTAGCAGAAGCCTTAAGCTGCTTTAAAGAAGACATTACTGACATCAAGAAAATACGATAGGATGGGCCTGGCATCAAGAGGATGACAAACTGTGACATCTACTATGGATCGTGTTATAGTGAGCAGAAATAGCGACTATTCGGATGTGGATTTGTTATGAGTGCTAGACCTAGCCTAAGTCTAGCACTCATAACACGTCTTACGTTTCGAAAACATAAGCGAACGCTTTGTAACAATCCGAATCAAGGCCAAACTCGCAAACATAATCCTTGTATGCGCTCCCGCTGTGACGGAGGAAGAAGATGATATAGCGAAAGATTGCTTCTACGAGCTCTTGACAAAACCTATGAGCGACTAACGAAGTACGATGTTAAAATCGTGGTGGGAGATTTTAACGCAAAGGTAGGAAGAGAAGATATCTCAAGCAGTATTGTCGGAAAATATAGCCTACACTACAAGACGTCTGGTAACGGACTTAGGCTAATTGACCTCGCTACGGAACGAAATTCCACTATAACCAGCACACGGTTTCCTCACCTCGATATCCATGAGGGGACATTGCGGTCCCCAGATCAACGAACGGTCAACCAAATTGATCACATAGCACGCATCCAGTATTTTGGATGTCCCAACATTCCGAGGGGCTAACATCGACTCGGACCACCACCTTGTTCCAGCCAAGGTAAGAATGCGGATATCCCCACAACAACCCAGAAATACTGTAAACAAATTGAATGTCTACTGCAATCGCACACAGTCGATGCTGAGGATATGGAAGAACCACTTCTGCAGACTATTAAACGGCGATGACCAACAACATTCCGCAGTCAGGCAGAAGAAATCATTCAATATTGGCGACGACAGCGAAAACTGCCAACCACCTGACCAAAGTGAAGTGAGGATAGCAGTATCCCAACTTAAGCTTAAATAGTCTACCGGAAATGGCCTTTCTGCCGAGCTTTATAAAGCCGGCGGAGATGACTTGGTAAGTAACTTTCACCAACTCATAAGTCAAATCTGGTCGGATGAAAGTATGTCTGAAGAATGGAACCTAAGAATCGTTTGCCCGATCCACAAAACTGAAGACCCACTGAACTGCTCCAACTACAGAGGCAAGATCCTATCTGTAATATGTGAACGCCTGAAACCGTTTACCAACAACCTGATCGTCCCTTATCAGTGTGCTTTTAGGCCAGGAAAGTCCACAACTGCCTAAATCTTCACACTTCCTGGAAAATCCTCAAGAAGTCCAAATCGATACCCACCACCTATTCATCGAGATTTCAAAATTGCAAACGACAGCATTCTACGGAGACGAAGATTCAACCAAGTGCTATACGAGATGTACAGCGACGTACCCTTAGTCAAAAAACTCCGAATGGACACCAATACTTTGACCTAATCTTAACCGTAAGTGGCACGCAGAAGTAGACCAAACCTCAGGTAACTTGAAGTCCACTACTGAACGCAGTTAGCTAAGAACCGGGCTATTGGAGAGGCATGCTGATTGAGGCCCAGGTTCATTCCGGACTGAATGCTGCGATTTGCATTATACTTTATTAGCCAGGGTTCATGCTCACTCCTGATTATGAACTTTGTCGGGTACACTTTGTATGCGATCAAAAAATCAGACTTCTTCTCTAGACGGAACTTATGTGACACTGTAGCTTTTGTTTTCATCAAATGCATCACACTCAGCACGAACTCCAGTTCCGAATGGTAATGCACTTCTGGGCCTTCTACTTGCTCTAATGCTTCCCTTCACTCCTGCATCCAAAAGAATGGTGCGCCGAATTTCCGCAATTTGAAGATTGGAGGCCTGACGTTTGGAACGTGTCTCCCATAAACAGGACAGGACTCAGGAGCCGATTTAAAAAAGAAAGTGCAATGAACAATGCACTTGCAGTACTCATTTCTATTTGATTTATAAGGATAAGTGATTCTGTAGTTCTCTCAAAGTGAATTAAAAAAATGTACGCATCTGGTTGTCCTCCGTTTGCTCTAAAACATCACTCTAGAAAACAAATAATGATTTCGAAACAATATTTACACATGACTTGTCTACCGAAGATAAGATAAATTGCAGATGTCTTGAGCTTTTGAGCCATCCCATCATGTCAATGTTCCCAACAAAGATAAACCAAGGAGATACATCGACTCATCACGCAGAAAGACGGAACCGCTTTAGATTTCGGTTATTTACTCTCCATAGAGTGCAAATGGACTCCATCCCCCATTATCCAAATTGACTTCCATTGTTTTTGCATACATCGTGCGATAAGTGGCTGATTTGACCCACAAATTAAAACAGAAACACCAATTCTATCAATTAATCAGATTTATTACCTACAAAAGCATAACAACTTATAACTTAGTCCATATTTCTATTTTTCTACAGCAATTTTGTCACAGCCATACAAATGTCCAATGATCACCTGAAATACAAATATTTTGCATCAAATTTGCCGAAGCCGAAGGGGGTTATGTGACTTATGTCAGCCCTACCTGTCTGCGAATGAGTTGTAGGCTATCTTCAGCGTATTTGATTTGCTGTGAAACAATCTCTGGGTCTGTTAAGCTGCGATTTTCTCGAAATTGGTCCCGCACCTTACGCATGAAGTAGGTTCTACGAGAAATTGATATTTTCATTCGAATGTTGTGAAATAGACGAGACGAGTATTACTTTACCTGAAACTGTAGGAAGGGAATTTCTCTGATTCCCTGACTAACATTTTGTACAGGGACAACATTCTGGACTTGTGTCTGGATATTACACACATTTTATTCAAGAAAATCGGTGTTTTTTCTTTTTGCGATCTGAAAACAATTGCACGGCGAATTTTATTTATTTCGAGTTGAATTGACGTTTCGGCTAAATGACAGATGTGCTTTTAGATAGTGGGTGCGTTCACTGTGATAGTTAAGTGTGTACACTATGAACAGAGATTTTTAGAAAAATAATTTTTGGATATTATGCGAAGTGTATTATTGTGTGTATTTTAGGTGTATTTGATACATTATATCTCCCATACAAAATCTCGGCATAAATTTACTTTAGGTGCCTTTCACTTTTTGCACGTTTTTTTATTAATCGATTCGTCTCTGCGCACTGATTATTTATATGTATTTAAAAATTGTCGCTCACATTTAGTTTAAAAGTTATTCATAAAACAAAATTGCACTCTTTGGGTTATAATTCCATACAAATTGTACGTAGTTTGACACTGTTGGAGCAGAAACCTAACTCCATATATGTATATAGAAATTGTTATCTAATGTTAATAAACAATTGTAATTATGAAGTAAAATTGTCACGCATAGTTTCTCGTAACGTTAATGTTAAAAATTGAAAGCTGCAAAAATAACGACAATTGTTCCCTAACAAAAATCAGTTAATTTGAATTCCCATATATACTCATGTAAAATAAATAGAATTACAATTCGCATTCAAACCATCAGTGGTAACATATCGCTTTTAATTTCGTCGTCCGCTTTGTGTTGCAGTTCGTCTTCGTTGCAGTGGCAATTTCGCCCACAAACATTGCAAGTGCATCGCGGTCATCAACCTCTTGCGGTTAACAATTCAAATTGTTAACAGTCGCTACCGTTTGACAATCGGTCAACGATCTCAACTTGGGTCCCTCTAACCAAAGGTTCATTTGGGAAAATTACGGATCCCAGTTGACGTTCGGGTCTCCAACCCGTCTGTACAGACACTTTTTTTTTTATTTCTGCTGCGGTGGACGCAGCACTGCCATGTTGAAAAAAAACATAACAAATAAAAATATTTTAACAAAACAAATGTTGACTAAGGCGCCTGCCTGGTGACTTTACATACTGTCCCCAGAAAAAGAGTTGAAATTTTTTGTTCCCGCGAAGCGGGCCACCCAGGGTACTGTTTAACTGTTAACTTAGGTGCCTGCCTGACGACTTTACAAACAGACGAAATTACGTGAGCGTGCACTGTGGAGCATGGAGATATAAAATTCTTTGATTTTTATTTTTATTTTTTTCACCATTTTGGGGAATATTTAGTGTATGTGGCAATGTTGCTTATCACTCAACTTTGTATGGACTGTCTAAAGTTGGTTGATTTCCATAGGGATTTTTGGAATTTTTATTGTTTAATAACATTTTAAATAATTGAGAGCGACAAAAATAAAAAATTGCTAAATTTTTAGCTTAATTTAATGAGTGGAATAAAAAAAAGTGCAAAAAGTGATTGGCAGCTGAAGTAAATATGTTCCAAAATCTCTATAGAATATTCTTAACTAGCTATTTATTACGTACAAATAATTTTTGCATACGGGGACGGCAATAAGTAAAATGAACACTAAAAATCAGGAAAGAGTTGCAGAGAAGTGATGCTACAATTTATGTCGATCTGCCTGTCATAATAATTGCCACTCGAAAAACGCTCCAAAGCCTTCTCCAGACTCCAATGCATGCCATGAATCCATGCCCATACATGAATGAGCAGAATGGGCAATGATAGCGCTCAATACAGTAGTGGATACTGATGGCCCGTGCCCTAGGTGTATCTTATTAACTGGCCCTATAGGTGGAGGGTTGTGCTTTGGGCTTTCAATCCACTAACGTAAAAAAATGTTGTTACGAAGCAACTAACAGCCTCGGAAGTAACTGATTTTATTGTTGACAATCAAGATAAATGATATAAGGACAACGTCAACGACGGTCCTGTCGTTAAGGTGTAAATATTAAACAGTGACTATTTTTTTGACATTTGCGGGAATATTTCTTCTGTGGAAAACTGTCAAGTTAGCCATTGAATAGCTAATCAGCGGGGGAATTTATGCGCCCGAACAACTAGAGGAAGCACTAAATTGCTACAAAGTAGACAATACTGCCATTTTGAAATACGATGGGCCGGGCAAAAACAGGATAAAAAACCGTGAGATATACTACGCCCTTTGTATAGTGAGTAAAACAGCGATTATTTGGATGTGAGTTTGCTTTAAGCGTCAGACTTTGGCAAGAAGTCTTCTGATGCTGAGATTTGTACGCAAAGGTAGTAAAAGAGGACACGACACCTCGTCTGGAAATGGCTTCTTGATTTCGCCTCGAAACGAAATGCCACTAAAGACAGCACAGCTACAAACGAGGCATACAAGGCGAAGCTACAGGTAAGGAGAGCTTCCATTGAGCTTTTTTTTTTATAATTTACGCGCACTCAAGGGGTTATGAATACCCTTTAAATGTTTGACCACAGTACGAGCGTTAGAGAAGGGGAAAAAAGAGAGTGATAGGAAAGATTTTTGGATGTAGTGGAGACTTACTCCATGGGCAAAGAAGAAGGAAAAAAAGCATTTATATAGACAAACAGCTATTCATAGCCATGTCTAGTACAGGTAAATCACTCAAACTCGTCCTTCTGTGCAGGCTGGCGATAGGGACTTCTCGCTGCTTCATCAGGGTGGGTCACGACCTCACAGAAACAATCGATACCAAAAAAGGCTGTCATGTGACTTCTTTAACATCATTCTTGAGAGCATTGTGCAAAATTCCCGAGCCAAATCCAGAGGCACATAATCTTCTATAAATCGGTGCTAGTACTTGCATACGCCGTCGATATTGACAT
Source organism: Rhingia campestris (assembly GCA_932526625.1). Classification (NCBI taxonomy): domain Eukaryota; kingdom Metazoa; phylum Arthropoda; class Insecta; order Diptera; family Syrphidae; genus Rhingia; species Rhingia campestris. Next base: position 55,622,576 of record OW052182.1, on the reverse strand, counting down.
CATTGTGCTGACACAGAGTGATGTCATATAGTCGCGTTTGCTAGTATAGATTGGAAAGCGGCAAAACTGGGTTAATTTGTAAATGGGGTTAGAACCAAGAATATGCTGTCAACTTGAGAAAGGACACACAACAACGACATATTGGACAGAACGTCACCATTGGCAGATATAACTTTGAGGTTGTGCGTGGCTTTGTCTACCTCGGCTACTCTATTAACTCTGACAATAACATTTCGTCTGCAATTAAATGAAGACAACTACTGTTTCTTCGGTCTAGGAAGGCAATTCAGTAGTAAATCCCTTACTCGAACTACCAAGGAGATCCTATATAAGACCCCAATCATTCCAGTTCTGATCTACGCCGCTGAAACATGCACTGTATTAAAAGTGGATGAAGAAATCCTTGGTCGATTTGAAAAATCTTCGGTCCCGTTTGCGTAATGGAGACGAAGATTCAACCACGAACTATGCGAGCTATATAGCGACATTTACCTGGTCCGAATTGGACGTTAAAGATGGCTAAGATATGTAGAAAGAAAAGACACCAATACTCCGGCTCACAGAGTCTTTGTCGGATGCAGTAGAGGAAAACCTCGCCGTAAGTATAAAGTAGCAGAAGCGCAGTTAGCCAGGGACCGGATACAGTGGGATAGGCATGTTGGTCGAGTCCCAGGTTCATTCATGATTTTTCGAGGACATAGAAAATTGCTTTGGAAGTCTACGCGGAAACATTGGTAAAAGTTCAGGCTATTGATGAGCAACTTCGTGAAATCCGAAATAATCCACACTCGTCACTGCAACTCCGTCATGTTTTTAATTCACTGCACTCATTAACACACCATGGTCAGCCAGCTTCACGAAAACTTGTCATTGAACGCTACTTAGGGCCATCGATCAATAAGGGTTGTGCAAAATGGACAAAGTACTGGCTAACAAATGTAAGCCCCCTAATACCTCGGGCATTTTAATCCACCTTAACGACAATTCGAGCACTTTCATATATAGATTTGTTTACTCTCTCATCTACAAAAGGATTTAACATTTCACCATTGTGTGAGTTTACTTACCAGATTCAAACGATTTCCAAAAGCTGTTGCCATATTGAAAATGGAACCACGGAAATGGTCGCGAATTAAGATTTTCGGTTGCAAACACATCAGAACAACTCTCTACCACTCGCAATCCTACGGACTAGTAGAACGCATAGGCGGCTAAATCAGCTTTATTGTGTCATGCAAAATCATGGTTCGACGGTTTAGCTAGTACGCAGCTCGCGCTTAATTTTATCTCCCATACAAAAATCTCTACAGAGATAAAATTTAGCGAGCAAATTTATCAGTGCAGTACGCAGCTCGCGAAATAAATTCTTAACTTCATAAAGATGGGACACACAAAATGTAGGTAGGGTATAACAATATTAAGTGTTATACGAAAAGGGTTATACTCAGCGGATGAAAGGTCTCCACTTATTTATCTCGCGAAATTAATGTGCGAGACATTTAAATCGGCGAAATTTTAATAAAAAATAAAAACAAAATGGAAGAAAATGAAGAAGAATATTTTATGGACGAATTTCTCGAGGAAGATGACATCTTTAAAGAAAATATTAATATTACTGACATCTGCGAATGCATGACATTTCCCTGACTCATCTATACGCTGTGTTCGAATTTAGCGAGCATTTATCTTTGGATTGGAGAAAACAAGTGGAGAGTAGTAAAGATAAAATTTAGCGCGAGCTGCGTACTAAGCTTTTAACAGAAGTGTGGAAAGAAGATCTTTGACTGCTTCGTGGGTTCAAAGGATTACAACTATCTCTCCGTACTAACGCTACTTCGCTGCTCCGCTTAATGTACATTTAGGCGTCTGGCAGTAGCGAAAGTTTACAAACCTAAAACTATGCAAACAAAAATGTTTGACAACTCAGAAATTTCCCATTCGATTTACGTGGGATTATTTTTCAAACTATAAATTTGCCAATCATATGAAGACATATGACATATTTTTATTTTATTTGTGTACACATGTTCCCAATTCGCAATCGCAGTCGATGGCGGTAGAGAATCGCTGTCACTGTCATGTAATTCGTCCCGTCAATTCTATTTTAAATCGAATAAATAATAGGTGAACCCCATTCATAGTCGCTCAGTGTGTACCTGCGCAGAGCTTTCCCTCCTTCTACGCACATCCTTCCCAGTCAAACAAATCGAACGTAGCCTGGCTTAGCGCTGTCAAAAAGTTTTCTCGAGTGGGCATACGACAGACTGAAAGCAAATCTAATTAAATAAAAATTGATTTTTCTTTGACCAAGTTACTTTGTTAGTGACTCCTTGCCAATAAATCCTGTTCGCGAAAATTGCTGCTCCTTATTGTTTGCAAAAAGATGAACATAACACATACGGAACCGACGGATGAAATTCTCGAGGAATTCGATAAACTCATCGTTGACGATGAGAAAATTTTCATCAGTGACCATGGGAATTTCATTCATCAGCAACAACAACAACAACAGGATAAGCAGCAAGCGCTCGACCTGGATTTTCCTCAAGGCGATACGAACACACAATCTAGCAGCTGTGATGAGGATAATCTGGACTTTGATGATCCGCCACATCCGTTGAGCGAACGATGGTCCCCACTTGGAGCGAATTACGATGACGGTTCAGCTGGTGATCTCTTAGACGAGGAATCGGATGGGAAGAAACTGCAAATTCAGCATATGTCCAATGGGGATGACTCTGGGCCAGATTCGATTGTATCCGTTGACGTGTATCGTTTGAAGACCATGGAGGAAGAACAAGAGGTGCTGACATCGTCGTTAATGGCGCTGACATCGCACTTTGCTCATGTTCAGCTGAGGGTGCGGCAAATTGTCGAAGCCCCTTCCAACGAACGCGATGGTCTGCTCAAGGATTTGGAGGAGTTTGCCTTTCGTGGAATACCAGAGGTAGGTTGTTCATACACCTATGAATCCATGTTCGATTCATGTAAATCCGTTTATTTTTTCGTTCCAGCCAATGGCAGATTCGGATGTGTGTAAACCCGTGGGTGATGAAGAAACTGAGGAGGAAAATCTTGCAAACTCTCGCAAGCGACAATGCGAACTAATCGACCATTTAAAATCACAGCTCTCCGAGTTGGAAAAGTTCGCTTACGAATCTGGAGCACCAGTGTTGCCACAGCACATTCTACTCGAGAAGCAAAAAATTATAATCGACGAACTGAAGCACAAACTAAACCTGAACGTCAACGAGAATGAATTACCACAACTCTCCTCGGAGGACTTGAAGAACCACGTAGACAACGCCATCGGTGAATTTGTGGGCCCACTAAAAATGAAAGAGCAACTCGTCGCTCAGCTAAAAACACAAATCACAGATCTAGAGCGATTCATATCATTCCTGCAGGGTGACGCAGATGATCCAAGAAATGGCAAAGCAATCTTCAACGAGGCTTACAATAGCTATGCAGCCAAAAAGAAGGTCTCAAACCGCCAAAATGCTAGTACCTCACAGGCAGGACAGTCCTCCGACCATAATGAAAACACGCCCCATGTGACCGAGTCTTCTAGAGACCGCAATCCAGTACCGATGATTACATCCGCGCATGTCAACAACACAAAGTCTGAAAGTCTCAACAGCAAAGCTCACGGATTGATGGACAGGGCGTCGGTTCTAATGCAAATGTTTGCCACTACACATTTCGGCATCAAGCCGGATAGCTTTCAGAAGAACACCCTCAAGAAGACTTCCAAAGGCAACCACTGGGGGTGAGTACGGCCAGCTGTCGCCCAGACTGTGCTCTGTTCAGGATTCCATTTGATTATGTTTGTTTTCAGTGACTTGCGTGCCCAACTTGAAGTTGACATTCAGGAAGTCGCATCTCTGGCGGCCACCCTCAGCTTTGATCGTGAGAAGTTGGCAAACATGCGAAAAACCCTGAAAAAGAGAAAAATTGCAGCGCTCAACCACGCCAATGGGGTGGTGTCTACCACAGCACCGAAATCTCGAAGTAGAGCTTGTAATGATGTCGATTTTTATGCCAGACTATCATCGTCGGACTCGGATGAAAATGACGAGTTTTATGATTGGGAAAAGTACAGGAAAAGGATTGCCCACTCGAACAAAAATAGCAGCGACTCCATCAACCTTATCAACAAAGAGCTGACCGCAGCTGTGCGAAAAAACTTTGCAATCACCTTGCAGCGGTTAATACAGCACGGCTTGCGAGCACAGGCAGAGTCTACTTCGAGCATAATCGTGCCATTCTTGCGTTGCCTAAATCCGTCCGCCATTCACGAGTCATCCGCAGAGCACAGAGCGGCCAGGGCTTCATCATCCTTCTTGGCGCGCAACAATGCATTCCCTCCGGAGAGTTCACAGCTGGAGAATAACGACGATGAACAGAATGCTGGGTTTTTCGGTGGTCCCAGCGGCCGGCAGATGCACGCGTGGGAGCTAATCCTCGAGTACTACTACTTGAAGAACGGTGACGAGTATAACAATACACCGGCGCGCAAATTGTCGCAGAGCTTCAATCTGGATATTGTCGGCTCACAAGCGGTCTCTTCAAAACAAAGTCTTCTGAGTGTCATCGGAATGATCATAGCACTGCACAGCCCATACAAGCGTAGCTACAATGCCCACTTTAAGGCTTTTGTGTGCGCCGGTCTCAAGTAAGTTCTTCCATATCCCTTTCAATGGCACTCACTCACTCTCTCTCTCTCTCTTCCGTTTGTAGTTCCTGCCTGTTGGTCGAGTGGTTTAATTTGATCTTCGGATGCAGTGAACTGGTGAGGACATATTACACCCCAAACTCGTATGTTATGCGCACCGGATTCCGTGACTCGCTCCGAGCCATCGACGTCCTGTCAAAGTACGACTTTGACTTACCCGTTGACCTGGCCGTACGGCACTTGAGAAACTTATAATACGACGAGCAGGCGCTTGTGATGCATTCCACGTAGATAGAACATTCTTTTTCCACACTCCCTAATGCTGATGAAGCCTTTCACTGAATGCGAGCTGCCTGCACTTTCAAATCTTTTTATCCTAGTCAATCAAAGATCTCTTTTATTTCATTTTTAATCTAAAGGAACGTTATACAGACTACTCTTCTTGGCACACAAAAAGGTGTAACACGCGGTAGGTGGTCCTGACTGGAATACATGTATCCTTTTCGGTGATTGCCGGGCGATGTGTATTTGGGTAGTTAGTGCCTGTGTGCTGCGTATGTTTTTGTGTGTGTAAATATATAAAATATCACTATATAAATATTTAACATAAATTATATTATATAATACATAATAAACTATGTACTACTAAATATGTAACGGTTTGTTTCGTCTGCGTGCGTAGAGTATGTCTTCTCAAAGAGAAAAGCTTTTGGATCCAGAATTACTTTTGCAATAACCAGTGATAGTGTGGTAAGTCCTTCCTAAAAGATATAAAGAGGTGCCACTCAAGGAATGATGTTCAGAAGTCCTATCAATTGGAAAAGTTATAAGCGTCTGGGAACAGAAACAGGGAGATGGACAAGAAAACGGTCTCATGTTAGATGAAGATAATTCGAAATCCAAAATCGTCTGCTTGGCGAGCAAACCATTTAATACCGATCGACCATTGCTGTGTCTAAAGCTTCACTACTTACTTACTTACTTAAGTGGCGCTACAGTCCGGAATGAACCTGGGCCTCAACCAACATGCCTCTCCAATTAGCCCGGTCCTTAGCTAACTGCCTCCAGTTGCGCACTCCAAGTTGGTTGAGGTCGGTTTCCACTTGTGCGCGCCACTTAAGGCGAGGTCTTCCTCTACTGCGTCCGACGTCTGGCTGGGAATCGAAGACTCTGCGAGCCGGGGTATTGGTGTCCATTCGTTCTACATGTCCTAGCCATCTTAAACGTCCAATGCGGAGTGTTTTGACCAGGGGCATGTCGCTGTACAGCTCGTATAGTTCTTGGTTGAATCTTCGTCTTCATAGCCCGTCAACGCAAACGGGACCGAAGATTTTTCGAAGAATTTTCCTCTCGAATCTACCAAGGATTTCTTCATCCGCTTTTGATACGGTCCATGCTTCAGCGCCGTAGAGCAGGACTGGGATGATCAGGGTCTTATATAGGGTTTCCTTAGTAGTTCGAGTGAGGGCTTTACTACTAAATTGCCTTCTTAGCCCGAAGAAACAGCGGTTGGCAAGAGTAATTCTTCGTTTAATTTCTGACGAGATGTTGTTGTCAGAGTTAATAGCGGAGCCGAGGTAGACAAAGTCCCGTACTACCTCAAAGTTATATCTGTCAATGGTGACGTGCTGTCCAATTCGTCGATGTTGTGTGTCCTTTCGTGTTGACAGCATATACTTCTCTCTTAGTCTTGAGTCTTACCCTCATTTACTGCTAAACCCATTTTCGCCGCTTCCTTCTCTATACTAGCAAACGTGGCTATGACATCACGTTGGGTCCTACCAATTATGTCAATATCGTCAGCGTATGCTAGTAGTTGCACCGACTTTTGGAAAATTGTGCCTCTGGTGTTGGCTTTATAGTTTTGCACAATTCTCTCAAGAATCAGATTAAAGAAGTCACATGACAGCGCATCGCCTTGCCTAAATCCTTTTTTGGTATCGAATGTGTCGGTGAGGTCGTTTCCGACCCTGATGGAGCAGCGAGAATTCTCTATCGTCATTTTACACAAACGGACGAGTTTGGGCGGTATACCAAAACTAGACATGGCTCTGTACAGTTCGTCTCTATAAATGCTGTCATATGCGGCTTTGAAATCGATGAATAGGTGGTGGGTATCGATTTGGACTTCTTGAGTTTTTTTCAGGATCTGCCTGTTGGCATAGTTGCCATTGCTCTTCGACATTCGATGCTGGTGGTATGGTGTTGATCGAGAGGTTAAGGGATACGCGTTGTGCGAAGGTCTTGGCGGTCTCTTGCGATTGCAGTCTTCCGACATTAAATTTTTTCACAGTATTTCTGGATTGTTGTGGCGTGGTGGATATCCGCATTCTTACCTTGGCTGCTACAAGGTAGTGATCCGAGTCGATGTTAGCTCCTCGGAATGTTCGGACATCCAAAATACTGGATGCGTGCCTCTTATCTATCGCAATGTGATCAATTTGGTTGACCGTTCGTTGATCTGGAGACCGCCATGTCCCCTTATGGATATCGAGGTGAGGAAACCGTGTGCTGGCTATAGTGGCATTTCGTTCCGTAGCGAAATCAATTAGCCTAAGTCCGTTAGCAGACGTGTTGTCGTGTAGGCTATGTTTTCCGACAATACTTCTAAAGATGTCTTCTCTTCCTACCTTTGCGTTAAAATCTTCCAGCACGATTTTAACATCGTACTTCGGTAGTCGCTCATAGGTTTTGTCGAGGAGCTCGTAGAAGCAATCCTTAGCTATATCATCTTTTTCTTCCGTCGGAGCGTGAGCGCATATAAGGCTTATGTTGGCGAATTTGGCCTTGATGCGGATTGTTACTATGCGTTCGCTAATGTCTTGGAAACATAAGACTTCTTGCCTAAGTCTGGCACTTATAACAAATCCGCATCCGAATAGTCGCTGTTTCTGCTCACTATAACACGGTCCGTAGTATATGTCACAGTTTTTCATCCTCTTTTTGCCCGGCCCATCCCATCGTATTTCCTGGATGGCAGTAATGTCTGCTTTGTAGCAGTTTAGGGCTTCCGCTAGTTGTTCGCCTGCACCTCTCCTGTTTCTCACATTCCAGGTGCAGATACGAACGTCGTTGTCCTTTTTTCGTTTAGCAGGGTCGTCAACAATAAAATCAGTCCTTTCCGAGGCTATTGGTTGCTTCGTAACCATGTTTTTTTTCTGTGGGTGGGTAGTTAACCCAAAGCACAACCCCCAACCTGGAGTGCCAGTTCCAATTTATTAGATACCCCTAGGACACGGGGCCATCAGTATCCACTACGGGATTGAGCGCTGCCGTTGGCCTTTCGGTTCATCCGCCACCATCTCTGTTCAAGGGGCCTGACTAACCCTTGAAATTCCTAGACAACCTGTTGTCCGAATATGTCAGAGCAGCTCATCTAGGTTCGCCTGGAATCCACAGCAATGGAGACTTTCTGAAGTGGGACAATTAAGCAGGCTTAGGCCACCTTAACAACGCCAACTGACCGCCAACAAGAACTGTTTGTAAATTCAAAAAAATCCTTCGTCAACCTGATTGATCTTCGGCAGTGTGATCTAAGCTCAGGAAAGATCGTCGCATCAGCAGATCATGGAAACATACCCACAACGAATTCATCAATTTAAACGAAACTTATGGGATCTATACAAGGACATGTCTAGCTTTGGTATATAACACAGGCAATCAGCTGGGAAGGTTATGCTGGTATACAGTTGGTAAACCGTTTTGAAATATGTATATGGGTGGCATGTATAGTCCAGAATCTAATGACCAAATACGATAGCAAAACACAGAAAACCCCGCAGAAAGTAAAATCAGGTATGGGGAGCAATGATGTTGTGTTTGCTACCGGCGGGCGAAAGTGTACAACAAGTCTGCCAATCGTCAAAATTCAAACGGAATACTACAACATAGAGGAACTTGAAGTCGATTAATCGATCCATTAGGTAGGTCTGGGCGTGTCCTAAGCAGGACAAACGATGTTTCGTAAAAAGGTACGTAGAGTCCATTGTTTAAGTGGTGCTACAGTCTCCCAAGACGTTGTGGGAAGCTGTCTTTGACGAAGCAACAAATGGAAGCATCCTCCTCGTTTCCGAGTACGCTGCCTCGAGTCACTCTGTTTAGGCGCACTATCATCCTCGATCGATTGATTCTTAAATTACCAATTTAGTATAATTCGATATTTTGAACCTGAAGACTAATGTTAGGAGGTTATCATGGCTCAATATGAACGTCCAGATTTTAACGCAAAAATAGGAAGTGAGGACATCATTAGCACTATTGCTAGTTGTTCGGAATCATGCCTCTCTAATTTGCCGGTCACTTTTGGTTGATCTGCGTGCGTCTTGTTGCGGGTTCACATGAACTTTGGCGTTCGCAGTTAAAGAAACACATTCGGTTCTCAATCAACAATGTCGGAGACCTTTTGTAGCGGTTGATGATGATGTAGGCATTAGTGGTACGACGGGTGGTGTCTTTCCATGTGAAGCACTGCGATTGGGTAAAGATCTTTTGAATTTTAAAAGCGTTTGGAAATTTGGTTCAGTTGTTCCACAACCATGTAGCTTTTTCAAAGATCGTTTTAAGATGACGAACATTTTGTGCGCGCCCCGTAAGACGAGGTCTTTCTCTATTGCATCCAACGACTGACTGGGCATTTAAGACTCCGCGAGCCAGAGTATTGGTGCCAATTCGTTCTACATGTCTTAGTCATCTGAAACGATTTTTTGACTGGGGCTATGTCCCTGTAAAGCTCGTATAATTCGTGGTTGAATCTTCGTCTCAATAGCCATTCAATGCAAACGGTTTTTCGAAGCATTTTTCGCTCAAACTGATAAAGGAGTTCTTCATCCTTCAGAGTAGGACTTGGTTTTGTATAGAATCTCCTTAGTAGTTTGAGTGAGGGCCTTACTATACTAAATTGCCTTCTTAGCCCGAAAAAAAACAGCTGTTGGCAAGAGTAATTCTTCGTTTAGTATCTGACGAGATGTTGATGTCGTTGTGAGAGTTAATAGTGAAGCCAAGGTAGAAAAAGCCTCGAACCTACTACTATCAGTGAATGTTGACGTTCTTTCCATTTCGTCGTTGTTATGTGTCCTTTAGTGTTGCCCACATATACTTGGTCCTACCATTGTTAAACCCATTTTTGCCATATGGTTGTAATGCGAGGTTGACCTAGAAGTCAGTGAACAGGGTATGTCGAGATCTTTGCTGACATAAACAATTTAACTCAGCTTGTAAATGAGCCAACGCGCATTCCGGATATTGATAGTCAAGCCGCCAACACCCTGGACTTGTTTTTAACATCTCACCCCGACAAATACACCATAAATGTATTAACGCACGTCCGACCACTGTATCGTATCAGCTAATTTCTCGTACTCCAACCACAAAGAGCAAATTCCTAAAAGAACTGTATGGCATTACGAGAAAGCCAACTGGTCATTATGCTTCCTCGATAATGAAGTGGATGCTACGGCTGATGCGATAACTAACACCATTCTCCTGGGTATGAAATCCTGTATCCCTCACCGGGTAAAGAGTATCAAACCGAATGTAAACGGGTGGTATGACTCTAGCTGTAAAGAGGTTGTTAGAGTGAAAGAGTTATGTTTTCGGTCATATAAAGCCAACCCAACTGAGGAAAACCGTTTAAAATTAAATACAAATACAAATTTTTGGCGCAACAGGCTCGTTAGTACCCAGGGCCTAGCTTTCTCACAACCATTCATGTGTGCGTGTGTACTTCTTGCACGATGGCGGGACCTCCTGTTTTATGCCGACTCCGAACGGCTAAGTTGAGATAAGCTATTCTTGACAATTGATACTACTCGGATGATTTGTCAGATCATCACGAGATGAGGGCCAGTGAAAAATCATTTAGGTGTTGCTACGGCTGGGAATCGAACCCAGACCTCCTGCGCGGCAGTTCATCGCCCTAACGAGCCAGAAATTACTGCAATGCCCACATTAAGCGTGTCAAATTCTTCCACGACCAAAAGTTGGGGAACAAAACTCTACTATGTCCCAAAGGTAGTAAAAACTTTTGGTCGTTTGTAAAAAACATTAAGAATTCGACCTCATCTTCCATCCCAACGCTCATTTACAATTCTAGCTGTCACCTCTCTAGACAAAGCCAATCTGCTCGCTGCTCATTTTGCAGCAAACTCCACGCTGCCAGATTGTGCCCAGGCTCCCCCTGTACTAGAGAACGTACTCGTACAGTCGCAAGAGTATTAATCGATCTTGACATACACAAATCGTCTGGTCCAGATGGCATCTCCCCCATAATTCTGAAGAGGTGTTCTTCAACTCTGGCAAAACCACTGCGTAAGCTTTTCCATCTGTCCTATTCATCAGGACTCTTTCCGAGTCGATGGAAAACTGCATTTGTCCAGCCCGTCCCCAAAAAAGGCGAATCTTCTCTCTCCAACTACCGACCAATTGCACTTACCTCCCTTCTTTCTAAGGTCATGGATACGCTGATAAACCGTCAGCTTATGAAATATCTTGAATCACGAAAACTTCTAAATGACCGACAATATGGTTTTCGTAGCAACAGGTCCACTGGTGATTTGATGTCATATCTCAACGAAAAGTGGAACCAATCAATCCACATTGGTGGCGAAAACAAGATCGTTTTCAAAGGCATTTGACAGGGTTTGGCATCAAGCCCTTTTGTCGAAAATGCGTGCTTTTGGTATCGATGATACTCTTCTTCAATGGATTAGAAACTACCTCTCGAAACGTTTAATAAAAGTAGTTTTGGACGGTTTCAAGCCTGCTACTCACCAAATAAAAGCTGGAGTTCCCCAAGGCTCAGCTATGTCTCCGACACTCTTTCTAATTTTTATTAATGACCTATTGTCTGCAACTTCTAGTCCAATCCATTCGTTCGTGAATTCGTTCTCGAATTCACGCCCTTCACCTTCGGATGTGGAAGAAAAACGAGTGATGTTGCAGAACGTTGCCCTGATGTGGATAACACTCAGCCGATTTCAAGAGGACTGACTAAACCTTGAGATTCCTTGACTACCTATTGTCCGAATATATCGAAGGAGCTGAATAGGTTGTTCACTTTATCAACCTTGCCGCCGTTGACTCCATCTTGAATATCCATCTTGGATATCCGCTGCACCTCTGCAATGGAATATAAGCCTAAGCTCCAGTCTCATCTGCTGCTCCCAAGATTGGAACCCTACTCAGCGTTCGAAACGAGAATGTTGAGATTCGAAGTAATGAAAAGTCAAGGTTTCACATAATCAAATTGCCGTCCATCCAGCGCCGAAATCTGTGATAAAAGTCTGAAATACCCAACCGAAAAACTATAAAATTTGTTGGATTCATCTCCCCACACATTCTGCTAAAAAATACAACTGCTTCGTAAAATCATCATTTTTATAAGCTGCGAAGTAAGAAAATCAAAAAATCTAAAATGTACTAGGCAGTGGCCTAACGGGAAGTGCGTTGGATTACTAAGCGCGGGGTCCCTGTTTCAAATTCCGAAAGTACCAACACTTTAGTTTTTTCACTGCTCCACCTCTTGCGAGAGTCTGACAAACATCCAAGAGTAACACTGTCATAAGAAGCTTCTCAAATTTGCAGTTCTAATTCGGAGTTAAACAGGAGGTCCTCTTCTTTGTGGTAAAAATAAAAACTTCGCACACACAATTGCAAGGAGAAGCCAAGTTTGAAGGCGTGTAAGAGCCGTTCATGCAAGATATTTTACGGTAAATAGCCCCCATATTTTCCGTTGTTCATTGACCTGGGCGTTATTCTGTTGACTGGCTTCGAAAAACCAGAGAATTTCTATAAAAAAATTTAAAAAGAAAATTTTAATTAATTAAATCAAACAGAATTCGATTTACTCTACCTTCTCATGTCTACGTTTAAAAATTGGTTTTGAAAATTCAGCAGAACTTTGCTGGTTTTGATTCTTGTTGTCTTCAATTTGAAGTTCGCTATCCCGACTATTACCTGAGTTTCCTACTCTTGGTACTAACGATAAATTGATCATGGGTGGAGGTTTTTTCCTGATGTCCTCTTCGATTTTGTACAATTCTTCCTGTTTGTGTATAAATTTGTTTAATTAAGAAAACTTAAGTTTATTGCAGCTAAAGTTACTCTATTTCTGTAGACCATGCAACATGCTCTCATTGTGAAATAGTAGACGATTTCTACGCCTGATAGAAGCGAGAATCCTAGAAACAGACTAGCAATGCCACCAAACGACACCAGTAAGTCAACCCATCCAAAAAGTACTTCACGTTTGAAACAGATAATCGGCCATGTTAAGAACTCCACTATAACTGTCTGATCTTCTGGATTTCCGTATCTGAAAAAATGGGGTGATTTTGAATTGGCAGCGGTTCACAGTGATGCAAGCATTTACATTTTGTTAAGCTTTTCGATGCTGTAAACTGTTTGCGAACACCCGAGCTCACAATGAAGGCAGTCCTTTATACTCGTGATATTAGCTGCGTACTTATGAAGGCAAACGAATTGGTTAATTTTACAAGATGGAATATTAGCTGGAATTGAGAGAAATCTTAATAGTGTTAACTAATGCAAATTTAGTGGATATGTTTGACTGGGGAAATGGTTCATAGATTATGGCAGAAGCTATAATAATACAAATGACAGGGAGTTTCAAAATGGTATAAAATTTCATAATGTGTCATGTCAAACTTTTAACATTGTCAGTTGCAACGTAGTATTTTATTGTATGGAAATAAATTAAATGTTTCATGGTATATATTATTAATAATAGTGAACAGGACCAGTTAAGTCTTGTGTGGGTTGACACCCTCCACAACTGCCTGCCCATTTGGAAAGTTTGTGTATAGTGCGTTTTGGAGTAGTTCCTTGAATATATTCAAGTGTTTTCGAGGGCTCAGAGGAGCGATGGTTAGTGCGGTGAATTGCCGCGTAGAAGGTCTAGGTTCGATTCCCAGCCGTAGCAACACCTAAATGATTTTTCACTGGCCCTCCTCTCGTGATGATCTGACAAATCATCCGGGTAATATCAATTGTCAAGAATAGCTAATCTTAACTTAGCCGTTCGGAGTCGGAATAAAACAGGAGGTCCCGCCATCGTGCAAGAAGTATACACGCACACATGAATGGTTGTGAGAAAGCTAGGCCCTGGGTACGAACGAGCCTGTTGCGCCAAAAATTTGTATTTTATTTGTTTTCCTGAGACTGCGTTGGCAACGTCAACGTCAACGTCATCATCATGAGTGGAAGTTCGTTTTCCACTAATGTCAAAAGAAGAGGGGACAGGACTCCACCTTGCGGGCTCCCTCTAATGACATGTCTTCTGGTCGAAGCACAACCCAGTTTTGTGTTGATGAACCGGCTTTTTAATAACAAATTAATCAACATTCCAATTGAGTGATCGACTTTCAGACATGTCAGCGCCTAAATGATCGCTCCCAAATTCACGTTGTCAAAAGCACCTTCAATGTCTAGGAATGTAACCCTAGTATACTCCTAGCACCACAACGACTTTTCGATAATACGTACTAATGTGTGTAGGGCTGTTTCTACAGATTTGCCCTTGCAGTACGCATATTGGGATGCAGACAGCTGGGCAGGGCTGTTTCTACAGATTTACCCTTGCAGTACGCATGTTGGGATGCAGATAGCAGATTTACATCAATGCTACTGCGGAGATGAATATCAATCTATGTTTCCAGGGTTTCCAGAAAGAATGATGATAAGCTAATCGGTCTCAGGTCTTTTGGATTGACTTGAGAACTTTTGCCAGTTTAGGGTATGAATACTACTTTCACTTTCCGCCAAACCTTGTAAAACAGCTCGCTGCAACCGTTAAGGATAGCTTCCATCCATGGTAGGATGAGATCCAAAGAGTGTTGTAACTCGGCTGGTACAATGCCATCAGGTCCCACAGATTTAAAGAATTTGAAGCTCAATGTATTTTATCTTTTGTGAACTTCCTGTCAACTACCTGGGAAATGGGTATCCATTTGTAGCTCTAAGAATTCTTTGCTTGATGTCGTCCAAGTGCCATCTGATTTTTTTAAGATAGCTTGGAACAGTTGGACTAGTGAATAGGATTTTTCGGAGTCCAGACGCCTCGGAAGACTCTTCTATTTGATCACAAAAGAGTCTCTAGGATTTTCGTTTGGACTTCCTCAGTTCCTTTTTGTATGTTATGATAGGGTCTCTTTTTAGGAGATCCAGTCAGAGATTATATAACGCCAGTAACATGGTAATCTTTTCGGTCGGATTCTGAACTAGAGTACGACGCTTCACGATCATCCAATGTCACATCCAAGCAAAGCCCTCTTTTATAAATGAAAACGACATCTTGCATATACAACCAGGCAAGATCGGTGCACAATGGTACTCTTTCAAAGGGTTATTCTATTGGCAGATTTAATTGCGAATAGCGATGGGCTTCGGAGATATGGCCTCTTTGTAACATGAAAAAGTCATAGACTTTTAAAGGTAAAGGAAAGTTATCTCCTATCATAGTCTTTTTTTGGAGCATTGCAGCTATCAGAAGAGTTAGAGAGAACCGAAGTCTTATACTAGATGAAGATGTAAGAAGTATAGTATGCGGATAGATACACATTTTCGTCAAATACTTTAGCCGCAAATGAAGACGAGGCTGTAAAGAGAGGTAGTATTACAGAGGAGGTGATAACAGCTCAAACCAACATCCTCTCAAAGCCTTTGATGGTTCATTGGTTATTTCGGATGGGGAATATCTTTACCAACAGAATTAGCATTTAGCAACTGTCTTAAACACCTACCACATCGCTCAAAACCAAAAAAGGTGAGGTCTTTACGGTATCCCTCCGAAAAATTTCCAAGCGATGCTTACAATATCCGCGAAACTTCTTTACTCATATACAAACAAATTTTTGGCGCAAAAGGCTCTTTAGTACCCTGGGCCTAGTTTTCTCACAACCATTCATTTGTGCGTGTGTACTTCTTGCATGAAGGCGGGACCTCCTTTTTCATGCCGACACCGAACGGCTAAGTTTAGATAAGCTATACTTGACAATTGATACTACTCGGATGATTTGTCAGATAATCACTAGAAGAGGGCCAGACAAAAAATCATTTAGGTGTTGCTACGGCAGGGAATCTAACCCAGACCTTCTGCGAGGCAGTTCATCGCGCTAACCATCGCACCACTGAGCCCGTCTTCTTTACCCATCTTTAGCTATTAACAAAAAAAAGGTTTGGAAGCCAATTACAAAGCAGCAAGGAAACCTTGAAAAGTACCGTTTTTTTTTGTTGACGAGGAAAAAATGACAACGACGTTCATATCAGCACCTGAAACGTGACAACACCAAATAGAAAAGGTACAGCCGAACAAACAGTGGAAGGCCTAGTCTGCAAAAAAGTAGACATTACTGCTATCCAGGAAATGCAATGTAATGGTATGCACAAAAAGACGATGAAAACAGTCGCAGTGGGAAGAAAAAGCATCAGGAAGTGTGCTTCGAAGACATCATTGAACGCAATGTGACAATCCGCAACAAGGTCATATTAGTAAATATAGATAAGAGCATTAAATGCGATCATGCTCCGATGACATCACTAAAAATTGCCAAATTACCAAAATAAGATGTTGAAATCCTGATGGCTAAATTACGTGCCAATGTAGGCAATGAGGAAATCTTGATGCAGTGCGTAGCTTGAGAGGTATGTGCGTGCTGTTTTTTGCGAAGGTAATAGATAAAATCCTTTTGATCCTTTTGTGTGTACCAATGTGTGGTGGGTATAGGGAGCCGCAGTAAAGCTTCCAATTTTTAATTAAAATACTCTGGAGGCAGTG
This sequence comes from Rhingia campestris, assembly GCA_932526625.1. Lineage (NCBI taxonomy): Eukaryota > Metazoa > Arthropoda > Insecta > Diptera > Syrphidae > Rhingia > Rhingia campestris. The sequence goes on along the minus strand of OW052182.1, from coordinate 55,606,110 downwards.
ACCGGCTGTCACCGTTTTAAAATATTGCACATTACGTCATCCTTGTCGTTACATATTCTGTCTCTAATCCTCAAATATACAAAAATATTAATCGTAGAAAGTTGAAATAGATTGGTAGTTAACTACGCTACCAATAAACCGTTGGCGATAATCCTTGGTGAATGAATCACATTACAAGGGATCACATCCCAGGGGATTAGCTAAACAGAGCTGAGGAACATTTTCATTAACAATACCAGATGGCAAGTAGAGAGGTATATATAGAGATAGTATATATAAGCCAAACGTTAACATTAAAAGTTATCCTTACGAACTGGCTTGTAAAATGGTGGTAAACATTTGCAAAGCTTGATTGCCTTCTTCATGCGGCACTCCTTCATGCAGGCGGTGAATGTGTACTCCTCATTGAAATATGACAGCTTAACTTCGTCCGAGAAGATGCATTTTCGTTGGCTGTCAACAAATAAAATTGCATAAACATAAGTTGCATAAAGTAAATACGTCAAAAGCCATACCCAATTGACAGTTGTCGCGCATCATCAGTTGTGTATGTATTTCGTTTTAAAATACGAACTTCAACCGATTGATTCTCTTTCCATTCCAACTGCGATTTGATATCCTCCCCAAAGTATTCCTCCTGTGAGTATATAAATATCCTCGAGGTACTATTTGGGACGAACTCTAAAGCCCACTTCTTGTCAGTTTCGTATAAATCGTGAGGTGATGATGCTGGTTCACTAAAGGTTAATGGGATATTTCGTTTCATAAAAGTGACATTTCTACCAAAATACTTACTCAGAATCGGCATTTGAAATAAATCGGCTATTGAAGGCGTAGCAGAACCCATGTTCAGTGTAAATGGGATCAAAATGCGAACAGCAACTTACTTTCTCATCCCTGTACTTGCATTCGATAAGAGTATCCTCACAGCTTATATGTACCTTTGGAGTATAAATGGATGATTTTTATGTTACACGATAGGATGGAACCTACTTGAAATGCCCAATCACGAAGGGATTTCTCATCCAAGTTCGATGACTGAAACGTTTTACTCATTTCGTATGCGGTTTGAAGGTTGTCAAACGACAAAGACGTTAGCATCGCGAGGAAAGGCGTTATCAGATTAACCATATCTGCATCATACTCGCTAATAGGTAAGAAAAATAAAAAAAAACAATTTAATCAAATATCGCATCTGAATGGCAACACTGTATGCAAAATGCTAACATTTGTATATGGGTTTTAGTAAAGAAAAAAAAACATGAGAAGGCTAAAATCCGCTGTGCGAATCGAATAATACCCTACGTGTCCTCAGACTTTAGCATATTTTTCTTCTTAAAGACGGCAGCGGAAGAATTGACAAGTTGGAGTCAACTGTAGCGTCTACATCTCAGTTAAGATGGGCAAAATGAAGACCCTACATGAGTTGCTAAAACATATTCGGACAAAAGTTCATCTAATAATCTTAAGAATTATTAAGGTCCCTTGAACAGAGATGGTGAAGATCAGCTCAACCCCATAGTGAATATCAAAATACCAACTAGACCCGGAGCGGACACGGACAAGGACTTAAAATTCTTAACCTGGAACACTGAACATCTCGGGTGATACTTAAAAATCCTAGCGCGGTAGAGGGCATGCCATACCATACGAATAAAAAAAAAACATGCGACATTTATGACAGATGTCACCAAAGGTTGGACATATAAGGAATAGTTGTGAGCAGCTGACTCAGGTCAAAACTAATTGGCTTGAACCCAGATAGGGATCACCTTACTGTGATCCCTATCCCTATCAGAGCAACGTTTTCCAATATCATCCTTATATATTGACATGCCTATACCGATGATATACTGAAGACCCTTACAATGCAGTAGCATGTCATACTGTGACCACCAGCACTTTGATTCCTTAACTTCGAATTTGGTGATCGACATCCTGTCCAACAAAGCAACAGAAGCTACGAATGGTGAGAAAAAGTGACTTCACGCCCGCTTTAGTGAACCGGAGATTGCCAGAATCCCACAAGGAAGAACTTACTGAGAGACACCCCATTGTGCCTTCAACCTCCACCTATATCACCATCATCCAGTCACCCACCCTAGAAAATATGTCCGTATGATGATATTTGCTAGTACCAACAGGGGGTGGCACGGGAAGAGTAACTTGTGCCAGAAAAAGGAAAGAATAAAGGACCTGCTTAGGAAAAAACGAGAACCTCAGCGAGATTCGTGACAAGAAGAACATCTGTCAATTTTACAAGAAACCCAAATAACTGGTAGTAGTAATGCAGGCTCTATGAAAGGTAACCTAGTCTGACGCTCAGGAAATGTTTTCAGGCAGCATTTCTAGTAGGACATTGATGGGCATAAGAAGAAACCAACCCAACTCCAGTCAATGAGGATGTAACGCTCTCTCCCAGTAGAGAAGAAGTTAACACAGCTGTCAGAAGAACAAACTGCAAGTGGTTCTAATGGATAAACTGCAAAACTCTTCAAATAACAAAGCCTGGAAAGAACACCCGATGACTGAAATAATAGCTCCATGTGTCTCATCTACAAAAAAGGCGATCACATGTCTTGCACCAACTACCGAGGCTAATGCCTGCTATATTTCGCATAAAAGCTCCTATCACACGTATAGGATGAATGTCTGAAACATTTCAGCAACACACTTTACGGCACGTACCAGTATGCCTTCCGGTTCGGCTGATCGCATATAAGGCAAATTTCGGAAAAGACCAATCAATTTCAAATCCAGACAAATCATCTTTTTGTCGATTTAATTCGTTAAGAAAACTGTTTGCCCTCATTCTCTATGAGAGGCTTCTAAAATCGATTGAGAATGGTAATCGAGCATTTTCCAACCAGGATTTGGCCCTGGATTCTCCACTTAGATCACATTTTCGCACTTCCTTCCATCGCAAGCAAATACTCAGGGAACAATAAAAAAAAAAACGTTATTGCCATTCTGTTGAATTTGAAGATGCTTTTGATAAGGTAAATGGAATAGCACTAATACAAGCTGGCATCTCCTGGTGTTTCTCGAAAGTTTTTGCTGCTCTATTGTAATTTTCTGACTGCGCTGAAACGTCAGTGGGAGTGCCACAGGATTCCATCTTCAGTCAATTTTAGCCAACATGATAAAGAGAAAATATTGAGGTTAAACTGGCCTTAAACATGATGTGCCCATCTTAACCAGCTAACTGATACCCCTTGAAAATATAGAGTTTTCAATCCTACACTAAACATATAGGGCACAGATTTTTGGTTACGCACTACTCGGAGAATTTGAAACAATTCAAAGGTACTTCTTCAAAAGCCTATTTAGGGTACCTAATGCAACACCAACTTAGCTATCAATATATAGAATCCGGTATACCACCTGTTCGGATTTAAAATCTTAAGGCTTATTGAGTTTAAGTTATGAAAACAAAACGGTCTATACAAATCTATCATGAAAAGGTCACTACATACAAACTCCTTCTTGTTTAAAGAATTGAATCAGCTTGCGGTAGCTCAAGAAGCCAGCCTCCCTCTCAGTGAAAACAATTAAGACGATTGGCAAAATCTATTCGCTGATTTAATTGCAAAAATCGACGAAAAATAAATATCCAAGACTTAGAAAAGAGCAACATTATCAGAGAGCAGAAATATTAAAAAAAAAAAATGTAAATCACCATCTCCCAATAGAAACGTAATATATAAGTACCGTTTTTAGAGGAAAGGTTAAGATACTTAAGAAGAGCACTTGAAGGTAGTTATAACTTCATAGCAATATGCCCAAATATAGAAGTGGACATGAGGTTTGTTCCTCGCAGGGTCTAGTCTGTTGTTCAGCCCACCTTTTGATATTTTGAACGAATACTTAGGATGATGAAACCTATTAAAATTTTGTAACCATGAATTATTATATCGAAATAGCTTCTAAATTGCAGCAAAGCCATGTTCTTATTCTAAACTTACAACGTAAATATATTGAAATAAAGAACTTTATCTATCTATATTTCTATCTATCAAGGGTGAATAGAACAGCGTCCCTTAACTAAATTCTAAATACAAGTCAACAAAATTCACTACTCACGCAAGTGATTTATATGCAACATCATAAGCCTTGTCAATGTCAAAAGCAATTTCCGGGCACACAACAGTTGATGGAAATATAACTTTTTGATTTTGAAAGTCGGTATCAAGTCCTAAAATATAATTACAATTAATTTACGTGTTTTCACCAAGTTACAACCAATTTACCAGTGATGGTTGGATTAGTCTGAAATTTCTCCCACAAACTCATGATTATGACGAGTGCTGTTACTGCTCCAACTGCCGTAAAACAAAACCACATGAACCTTTAATAGAAAGATGTCAAAACAAACTATTTTTTTTTGAAACATTTTCGTTACTAACTTTTCCCCAAGTGGACGTCCACTTTCGGCGATATACCGAACACCGTGTAACGTTGAATTTTGAAAGAATTCCTTCGTTTGAAATATTAAACTTCGGCGAAAGAGAGTAAGCGTTTCAGTAACATTTTTGGAATCCTTTTTATCCATTTTGAAAAGAAATCGGGAATATTTTTTGGTGTATCCTTGAACAAAGCTAATAAAACACACGTTGTGCTCAATGAAGTTCGAATAACTAACTGCAGCAGGGATATAATGAAAATGTATCTAAAACCCATTACCAGCAATTTGTGTGTATCAGATTTCGTTGAACAATTATCTGTCATAATATAAAAACGTTTTCGTTGTCCAAAGGATAATTGAACTGGTGATTGTGATCATTGCTTCAGGAAATCAATAATTTTACGAATGTTGTTTACTATAGTAATAAACGAAAGTCAGATATTTTAATTTAATATTAGATTTGTTGGATAGGGTTTTACATTTTTTTACCTGTCAAGAATTGTTTATACCTTCTCTTTCTTCCCCTTCTCTAACGCTCGTACTGTGATCAAACATTTAAAAGGGCATTCATAACCCCTTGAGTGGTGCGCGTAAATTATAAAAAAAATACCCTATCCCATAGGTGTACATTAGTTTTGATACATAGTTTGTAACATAGAGAAATAATTTAGCTACATATACCTCAAAATATATGGATCGACTCAGAATCACTAGCTGAGTCGATTAAGCTATGTCTGTCTGTCCGTCCGTCCGGTCGTCTGTCTGTATGTCAACGATTTTTAGGCCTTAAATTTTGAGATAGGATAATGAAATTTGGTATATAGTATCCTTCTCCGAGGCTACAAAATAAGTGTAAAAATTTTCAAAATCCGCCCACTGCCACGCAAACTTTTAAGAAAAACGTTCTTTTTGGTTAAACGCTTAAGAATTTTGAAAAACTTTCTATACAAGATATTTAGGCAATCTAAATGTCTATATTTCGTAAAAAACGCTTTTTGTCTAAATTTTAATACTTTCGAAAAAACTTTTGATGCAAATACTTCCGTAATAGTAATATAAACATTTTGTACATAGATCATTTTCACCTTCGCCCACTTTTTGGGGGCGTTTTTCTACAAAAACCATTTATATACCCATTCCCAAGCCATTAGCAATAAAAATACGTGGTTTTTTGTCGAACCACAAAAGTTTTTGATAAACTGTCTGAGCGATATATTGTGACAATGTCATTTTCTGTATTTCGTCGCCATAAAGCCCACATTTTGAGGATATTAATTTTAAGGATGGGATGGGATAGGGTATTCAACGTTCCGCACAGCGGATTGTAGCCTTCTCATATGTTTTTTCATTGGATTTCCTTTATAGTCCTAACTCTGGTATTTGAATATTCCTGGCCAATAAGTAGGCATAAGCGAAAAGTATAGAACTACATAGAGTGCGCATCTCATGTGGTGATGCGTACTCTATTTAGTTCTATACTCTTTGGCATAAGGCAATTATTTAAACCCAAAGATTTCAAAATCCACTGATTAAAAACATCCGATCGAAAATTGATGGCTAGGTTTAAGTCATAACAATGAATTGTAAAACGAGGCCAAGTATTCCGACATTCGTTAGGCCACCATTAACCTGAAGTTAATAAGGAGTGCCTTGAATTTACTTTGAGTCACAGTGCAGTGACTAATTTAATAGTGAAATTTCGTCATTTCACATATCATGAAAAACAAACCACTCAATTCCAGGTCTAAAAGACAGAAAAGAACCAAGGCTTTGAGGTCGGTTTCTATTTATACGCGTGATTTAAGGTGACGTTTTACTCTACTGCGTCCGACTTGGCTACCAAACAAAGACGAGTCGGAATATTGGTGTCCATTCGCTCTAAATGCCCTAACCACCTGAAGCCTCCAAGGCGGATTTGACTAGGTCTATGTCACTGTACATCTCGTAAAGTTCTTAGTTCAATCTTCGTCTCCATAGCCCAGCAACGCAAACGGGACCGAACATTTTTCGAAGATTTTTTCGCTCAAAATGACCAAAAACGGTTAGCACGAGTACTTCTTCAGGCGTGTTTTGGCGAGACTTCGCTACCCAGTGAAATAAGATTTATCACGGAATACAAATATGTACAACAAATGACTTGGAATTACCTACTTTAGCTTTTATGTTAAGTAAGATTGAGTTGGGATAAAGAGTACATCCCACTCAAAATCAGTGGGTGCTGAAAACAAATTTGTGGTTTTCAGAGTTTGGTACGACTTCCATAGTTCGACATTTCTTGTGTTCCATTGAAAGAAAATGGACGGCCACAGTGGGAAAACTTTTTAAAATCCGTTGCAAAAATTATATTTCGCGTGTGCTTAAAATCCAAAACTAATTCATTTACTGGGGTAGGAAACATTGGAAGCTTCAAAAGCCGAATGATGTTTTAAAATCAGTAGAATGATTCGGGATTCGGCTGATACAGGTAATCAAAGTTTCCTTATTTTTAAAATCGACGAACAGTTGTTTTTTTTTTGTTTATGAAAATTCTCAGAGTATCTACGTAAAAATCAAGAAATCTAATTTAAAAATTAGTACCATTTGTATTACCATTATGGCGCAATTTTTTTTAATATTGCAAAATTTTAAGATTTTCGGATTTCTTGCTTGCTTAAAACTTAAATATTTGAATAAAAAAACATTCTTGGTCTTTTTTTTATTTTTAAGTCTTGCAGTTTTTTTCAATAGGCTTTCTATATTTGGTCCTTAACTTTTTTCACATAAAATCAATTAATAAAAAAAAGACGTATTTCAACACAAGATTTTGGTACACAGCCTGTGTACCAAATTTTTGTACGCACTCACGCAATTGGTAGCTATGGTATCTATCAAAATATCTCAACTTGTTTAAAAGTTATGATTTTTGCAACCAAAAATGGAAATTGGACCCACTGGGTATTTTGACAAATAACGTTAGGCTGATTGCGAGTAGGCGCACCAATCTTCAAATATTAAAAAAAAGCTTCTAAGCAGATTGAGTTTGGATTGTTTTGTTGAGAATCTTTCACTTTAATTTGCTTAATTCTTAACAAAACACGCCTTTCGTGTGTATCGGGATGAAGTCTTGGTCAGGTCTTGGCTTAGGAGTTTTGCACAATCCTCTCAAGAATAATGTAAAAGAAGTCACAAGAAAGTGCGTTTCCATGTCAAAAATTTTTATCGAATGTTTCATTGAGGTCGTAGTCGACCCTGGTGGAGTAGCAAGAATTGTCCAGATTGAAGAATTGATCAGTGTCGATCAGTAAACGGTTTCAGGCCTTCACATATTACAGCAGATAGGATTTTGTAGGTGATATGTAGAAGATCTATGCCTCTGTAGTTTGGTCTCGGTTCTTTTTTTTTTTTGATCGGGCAACCGATGCTTAGGTTCTATTCTTCAGTCTTACTTTCACCCGACCTAACTTATGATTTGGTGAATGTTACTTACTAAATCATCTCCACCAGCTTTATATAGCTATTTAGAAAGGCCGTCATTTCCATCAGGCTTGTTGAGTTTATACAAGGTGGCGCAAAAGTAATCCTCCTATCAGAAAATACATCGGAAGGTTATTTTTGCGCCACCTTATAATATGATGTTGAAACAATAGGGATTTTTAACAACTGAAAGCTGACTCAAATATATTAATGGCCCTTTCTGAAAAGTGTAAACAATTATGCAATGCTTAAAATGTATCTTAACCTTATTCATAAATTTTTTTTTTAAAATGCTTAATAAAGAATGTTAGGTACAAGGTGTCGCAAAAGTAATCAGAAAATACATCGGAAGGTTATTTTTGCGCCACCTTGTATTTAGATATTGCTATCCTTACTACACTAAGGTCGGGTGGTTGATAATTTCGCTACCAATAATGAATGGTTTGTTCTGCCTGACAGCGGAGTTTGTTCTATATCACCATTTGACAGACCTCAGAATTGGATTTCCATATTCTTAGCATCAACTGTGTCTCAACTCATCTCGACAGACCTTGAGGTTTTAACTTTGATAAAACTTACGAATATCTTTCCATGTGTTGCAACTTTCTATGTATTCGATGGCGAGCAGTATTCCTCATTTGTTGTGGGATGGAGAATATCCGAATTTTTACCTTGGCTGCAAGGTCCTTATCGATGTTAGCCGTTCGGACATTCAAAATGGCGAATGCGTCCCTCTTTTAATTGGAATGTGATTAACTTGACTGACAGTTGGTTGATCTGGAATGACGATCTCCAGATCATTATGTCGACTCTAACAGACAGCGGCGATGTTTTCAGCAGATCTTGCGTTTTGTCGACTACGGGTGTTGGTTGATCGTTTGCTGAACCAGTGGACTCAAATTTGTATACCACGCTGCGAATAGTCCACTCGGTGAGACTATTATGGCGACCGAAAATGGTCGAAGCACGCGGAACGTTACCAGAATAGAACCCCCATTTTGATAAAACAATTTCAACACATTTCATATCACGTGTTGTTGAACGCTATGTCCATCCATGGTGATTTGGCAAAAGAGACTAAATAAATGAGAGCCAATTTGATAGAAGTAGCTTCAACAATATGGCCACTATAAACTGTCAAAGTTCAGTAGTCCCTATTGGAAAACCCTTTTCATATACAGTTTCCCTAGCCATTGGTGTGCGCAGAGTTATATTTTTGTCACAATTTAGCCTTGTCATGACAGTTGTAAATTCTGGAATATTTTTTAGACTTTTACAAGGAATAGGACATTGACAAAAAAAACTGAAGGTGTTGTTACATTCGAGAATTGATAGTTTAACCACTGAACCACTGCACTGTGATAACTAAATATTTGAATACTTATTTTGAATTAAGTTTTTTAACTTACCTTTAAGAAATAACAAACCCTTTAAGAAATAAAACATATCCTTTTTTAAATACTATAAACTTATTATTAAAGATATACCATTGTATAAAAATAATGACATGATTTTTGACATTTTAAATATCCTTCAGATTTGTATTCTGTTTTTTTTAATTAACATCTAGATATTTATATTGTACGCTAAGTTTAGAAAAAAAATCAATAACATAGTCTCACATATTGTTCACATCAGAATTTAGTTTGTTTCATCTTAAAAATCGTATAATAATTAATTAAATTAAAAAATCAAAAAATTAAGTAGAATAAATACCTAAAAGCTAAAAACTAAAGCTGGATTCAATCCGTACATTGCATTTGAGTATCTTAAACTAATTAAGTAATTGGGATTTTTTTTTTGTGTTTCAAAGAATCCTCTCCTCTCAAGTTAACTGTTTTGTTATTAACGCAACTTACAAAAATTCAAATTCATTTCCACTGACAACAAAATTACACTTAACATGGTGTCATCCATTTTGAAATACATTTGTGCCTTTTCTCAGCGCACTGTTGTACTGGACCGAATGAAGCAAAACGAAGGTAAGGCAATACTTAATACTCGTGTCAACGAACTCTTCAATCCAATGTCGCATTAGGGTTGGTGTAAGAGAATCCTTGAAACTGTTCCTGATCCATTGATTGGAGGATTTCCTTGTCGATGGGTGTCAGGCGGACGCGTTCTCTTGTGAACGCTCTGTCAAAATATTGTGTATCCAAGGGATGTTTCTAGAAATAATCATTCATGTCATATTAAGTTAAAGGAGGCGTTTAGGATTTTTTTTAAATTTACCACTTGAGGTTTGAATGGTGGTGGTAGTTGCCGTTTTTCTAGCAACCCCCAATCGATCTCCTTAAAGAATATATGATCACAAATATCACCGGCAGGACTGTACTGGGAGCCCACACGTCTTGTGTAGTCCTTCTCCAAGAGCTGTTACAAAAATATGTGTTAATTGACATTTGACATCTTCTAAGTCCTTTTGTACTTACGCCTTTTAATATGCTAGTAGCCTCTTGTGTGATATAAACTGGAAACCATGGTATTTCATTACATATCGACCAGAATAGTTCGTCCTCATCACATCCACTAAATGGAGATTGTCCAATTAACATTTCATACAGCAAAACACCGAACGACCACCAGTCGACATTTTGATTATATTTGTCACCCTAAAAGTTGCAAAACTTTGTGAGTATGGAACTTTGAACATGGATTCAGAATACTTTACCTTAATGATTTCAGGTGCCATATAATCTGGTGTACCACAAAAACTGTCGGCTGTCTTATCTAGATATATTTGAAGTTTGCACATTCCAAAATCGGCTATGCGAACGTGACCATCAAAGTCCAACAATACATTGTCAAGCTTAAGATCTCTGCAAAAGGTTGTCAAAAATTCTAGTAAAAATGTACACAAATTATTTTACTTCTGCTTACCTGTAAATTATGCCCTTTTTATGCAGAAACTTAAGACCCGATATAATTTCTGCTCCATAAAATCGAGCTCTGTCTTCTGGAAATCTACCACTCTCCTGTATGTGGAACATGAGATCACCGCCATTCAGGTACTCCATTACAAAGAATAAATGACTCTGTATAAAATAAACATAAAATATTTGAATTTCAATAGTAGGTTGTTTCAGAATCCGAAAATGATATTATTTTCTGTACCTAAACTCTCTTTAAGATAAATTTCTCTGAATGAAAATGATTATATTAGAGCTCCTCGAAAGACAGCTCTTGTCGTAAAAGGCGAAATATTTAACATTTGAAAAATTGTGCTTTAAGTTAATTACTTAATCACGTGAAAAAATATTTTCTTCGAAAGGACTGACAGAATGTTATTAAAAACACTTGACAGAGAAATCAATGTCGCACAACTAGCAGAGGTCCTATATTGACAGATATTACTGCTATCGAGGAAATACAGGGCTGTCCAATGACATACACCCGATATGTTACATCAATAAAATTAAACGACTAAATTTGATAATATTTTGCTGACCTTTAATTCATTACTTTTTGAACGAAATATCGGTCGAGTCGACGAGTTGATATCCGCCAATGTTGATATCCATTTGGGATCATTATGGCGCATTTTCAATAGTTTTGAAGAAAACATTGAAACATTGAGCAATAGTTGTAGCATTCTTGTCAGATATTCTCCTTTAGAGCTTTTAGAACGGTCTAGTCGGACAAGCTTGCCGGCAAGTGTAATCATCGAAACTAGTCAAAACGAGGGAGAAATAAAGGATACTTCCGAATTCATAATCTTGTGGTTGTAAAAAATCCAGGATCATGGTTCACTATCGCTCTCCCGTCACAGCAGCTGTGTTATCCAGGAGTTATTGAAAAAATTAGGCCCGATGACACCTACGCAAATGGACCACCATGGAGTGCCACAGAAGGTAAAATATTTGTTTGTTTGGACTGTTTGGACGGAAACATCTGCACAGACGAACGTGTAATGTCAGGTCTTCTTGTCATCTCTACGACATATACACCTAATATTACGTTTCCACCGAACCGAAACACGTCTTTTAATTAACGAAATTCAGCATTATCTCAACTCAACCGTTCGGATTCGGCATAAAATAGGAGTCATGAATGGTTTTGAAAAAAAGCTATAGTCCCTGGGTACTAACGCTCGTGTTACCCCAACAAAATTGTATTTGTTTTCTATTGTATGGGTTCAAAAAAGCAAATACCAGGCACAACGAGTATCCCGTAAATACCATATCAGCACCAAACCAATATAAGTATTCTGACATGAGACTTTTAAATAGGCCTACTCGCAGTTTAGGCCGTGCTACTAATGACATATCGTCGGCTTAATAAGAATACCTCCATTTCTTTTCAAAAAATACTTTTTGATGCTATCTTATAGAAACTCATTAGGTGCACTGTTATGGAAAACCACGTAGCTCCTTAATAAATTTAAATCTGATAAAAATGTAGTCAAAGTTCACGAACTCTGACAAAATACTAATCAAAACTCGTTACTCCGCTACCCAAACGTATAAAAGTGGTATGAAAAAGCATGGAATCCCCAATTATTTCAATTTCAGCGAAAGTGTCTGGCAAAAACCTCATAACTCCAAGGGTAGAATGATAAAAAACACGTAACTCCAGTAAAATAAATATACGTAGTCGTATTAAAAAACATTTTTTGTCCAAAACCCTTTTTTATTAATTTAGGATTTAAAATAACGCCGCTAACTAAAAAGCTGTGTTTGGTAAGAAACTTTCGTTCCTTCTGTAAAATTTCAATTTTTGGAGTTACGAGGGTTTCTTATTAAGCCGACGATATGTAGAAGCTATTTGGACATAAAAAAGCAGGAGAACATGCTTCGAATGTTCATAAAAGTATTTTGAATTTTTCATAAATTTAAATTTATTTTCTGAAAGAATTTGTTTTCCAGTGAAATGCCGAGTTTTGGAATGTGAAATTGTATGGCGGAATGCTTCGCATTTCGGCAGAAATCACGAATTTCGCTGAAATGACACATTTCGACTCAGTGGAAACTAATAGCATTTCCAATTGGGATTTTCAGATTTGCTCTCAGATTTCAGATCTACCCGTCCCAATCGAAGATAAAAGTGGTTGATCTGGTTTTGTGTGTATTAGTGTGCCATTTGACAGCTTATTGTTTATCATTAGGCCGCAGTTATAGAAGTTATAGCTAGTCATTGGTGCTTTTTTTATAAATTCAACCATTGGCGAGTTAGTGCCAAAACAAAGCTTATTAACTTTAGAACATGAATATCCAAAAATATTTTAATTTCTAATTATAGTTTTCGCATAAAATCACTTTTTAGTTTTCACTGATCACAAAAAACACAAACAAACCACGAAATGCTAACTTTAAACTGACATAATTCAGATATCAAATGTTTTTGTGTTGGTGCATGTAGACGTTAATCTCACTTGGAATCGAGATTCATCAAAAGTGCTCTAGGGCATACAAAGAGTGCTTTTTATATCCCAATCGAAAACGCTATAAGTTTCGGAATGGCTGTAAAAAGCATTTTATTAGCGATTTGACAACTTCAATCTTTCAGGGTGAACGCACCTTTAACTCGATTACCAAACCGTAATTAATGTAATATTCAGTAAAATCAACATTTTCATCTTGGTGAAGTATACGAAGGAACAACTTTTACAAATAATTAAAACTTGCTACAGAAATTCAGAATATTTGCTGCTTGATGTTGCCGTACCTACCAGTGAGACTACGTTTTGCCCGAAGTGTGGAGCATATTGCTGCGGTAGAGGCGTCGGTCGCAAACGAGCCAATTTAGTCAATTTCAAGGCGTTCTCAAGAATTGGGACTCACCAAGACAATATTATGCCGAGGATTTTGTCCTTCACCCTTACAAGATCAAGCTGATTAATGAACAAAAGCCACTTGATCATATGAAGCGACGTACGTTCTCGAATTGGGTTGTGGACAAGATGGAAGAAAACAAAAAAAATTCATCGCAAAATCATGCTTCGATGAAGCACATTTTTGGTAAGCAAAATATGTGTTACTAGACAGGTGAGAACCCTCATGTACTTCATGGATCAAAAAGTAAATGGTATTCGCTACAGAGACATGTTGGAACGTTATTTCTTTGAGCAATCCATACCACATCAGTAATATGTGGTGCTACAAGCCACACAGCGCAGCGGGTGCAACAATCGAGTCTCAACCGAAGTTTCAGTTCGGTGGACGTGTTATCTCGAGAAACGGACGTCGATTGGCAGCCGATATCGTGCGATTTAACACCTCTAAACAAGCAGATGACGTTAGAGGAGTTCAAAGCAAATGTTGAACGAGAAATAGCGGCAGTATCGAAATGTCATCGAAAATTGTGTTCAACGTATTGACGTATGTACAGGGTGATCCAACAACAGCTGTTGCGCCAAACATTTGTAATTGAGAGGACCATTTCTTAAGATGATGTTTTCATCGAAAGTTTCCTTCAATAAAGCGATTGATTCTTTAGCTGTATGCATGTAGCGTCATCCTGATAAACCACAAATCAAGTACACCAATATCTTGAATTAAAGGTAACAAAAATCCATTGACAGTAACATTCTTCGATCAAATAAATGGATCAATTTAAAGCTGTTCCAAGGCCCAAAAACTGAAATTAAACGTAAAGTCAGTCGACATCAATTATTAGACGAGACACCATAAGAGATGTCCAAACCTTGAGAACGACGACGAATTTATTGATCACGGTCTTCACGAATGCTCTCTGCTACTGAATCAATATTTTCATTATTAAGGACTCAACGCAATCTGGTTATTGTATACTTATGAATGTGCAATAGTTTAAATTTGGTTCGAAATTTGGTAATGTCTTTATGAATAGTGCGTTCGAGGAACTCTTCAGCAATTTTTAACTGAGAACTGATTTTGGAAATAAGATTCCGCAATTAGTAAGCTTTGTTCCGGCGATGGCTATGTAGCATTAAATCTGCCAAGAAGACTCTGAACATCGTTCTTACGGTCGGAATGCATCGACCTTGCCAAAAGCGTATGAAAAATGAGGAATGTTCTGCGGTTGCCACGAGATTAACGTCCTTTCTTGCCAAAAAAAACCGACACCTAAACTCCGACCCGCAGATTCATCGATTACATCCATAAAGATGCAGTACAATGAGACATACTTAGAAACTGACCTCAACAACTGGAGACAACTAACTAAATACCGAGCTAGAAGTATATTGCTTGATGCTCAGATTAAACCCAGACTGTAACGCCACCTAATTAGATATAAAACAAAAAAAAAAGAAGTTCACTTACCTCAGTTTGAAATGTACAAAACAAATGACATAAATATGGATGTTTTGTTCCCAAAGCTAAGACTTTACGTTCTATAAGAGTGCATTCGACATCATCGTCCTCAAGGACTACGTCTTTCTTTAAACACTTGACTGCATAATAAAAGTCCGTATTTCGAAGTTCAGCTAAAAGAACCTAAAAACCAAAATAACAATTTAATTTTCTATATAAATTGCTAATAGGTTTTATTACCTTTCCAAAACTGCCTTTACCAAGCACTGCAAGGAAATGAAAATCTTCAACTGAATATTTCTTAAATCTAGGAATAGTTGTCGCCGGAGCTGTAATTCGTCCTGATTTTTGGAATTGTAAATAAGTGTACGAAGTTTCTATAAATACAAAAAAAAAATTAATATTTTTCGCAAAAAATAATTTTTTAAAAGGATTTGTAAAAATATTTCAAGGCCTCATTTGCAAATTTGTGCTGTGTTATATTATATTGTATTTATTGTTCTTATACCAATTTATTTGTACTATGTTAAATTAAATTTTATTTATTGTTATAATACCAATTTAACCAATTTATTTGAAATAAAATATTTATAAATACCATCGTCATTTGCTTCAATTTTGTAGGCAGGATTCAGGCTGAGCGGTGAACATGGAGAGTCTCTGGCTTCCTGTGCTCCTTTACGAGGTGAAATAATATTTTATTGAATATTAGTGTGACAAGGGAATGGAGATTTTTTTTAAAGAACTGAGGTCGTACTTTTTTATTCATTTAAAGATTAAATATTGTGCACTGAACAAATATTGAGCTTAGGATTTTTTTGACATTTAATATCTAAATACGTGTCAGAAGAGTATTTAGAATGTCGAACAACATCTTTAGAAAAAGCGAACTATTTCTGTCAAACAAATGTTTCCTTAATTCACAACACGTAACAATGATGAATATGTTTTATGAAACCTTAAAAACTAACCAGCTGTATCCTTTTAGCAAAAAGGTGTATTCAACTCATTTTAGCCTTAGCCAACTCATTTTAGCCTTAGTCTTTGGATCATCAGGTGAGGAATCAAGATCAGTTTTGCGAATTTTTCATAGATCTCAAAAACTTTAAAACTCAAAATATTGCAAGAAGATTAATTTGCACCTCAAAAATACGTAAAAATTCTAAAATTGTTTTATCGAAGTGGGTGTTCTGTTCGGGCAATGTTCCGCGAGCTTCGCACAATTTACGGTAATACCGAGAGGACTTTTCGCAGTGTGGTGAATAAGCAGTCGATTTCGAGTCGTTCAAAAGAACTTGGGCATTCGCTGACCACAATTTGTCGAATTATGCATCATGACTTGTGCCTGCACCAGTACAAATATAAATGTACAAATCTGAAGGTAAACGACCATAAACAACGACGTCGCAGAGTGAGTAGGGTGAAACTGACCCTAATTTTCATTGCGATGAGCGATATGGCCCATTTCTGGATGAAGCGCTACGTCAACAAACAAAATTGTGGAATTTGGAACTATACGAATCCACATGAGATCCAAAAGTGTCCAATGCATCCCGAAAAAGTCACTGTTTGGCGTGGATTTTGGGATGGCGGCGTCATCGGCCCATATTTTTATGACAACGACGTTGGCCATGCGCTCACAGGTCGATGATTATCAACTTCTTTAAGCCGAAATGGGATAATATGGACACCAATGAAATGTGTTTTCAATAGGACGGTGCGCGCTACTTCACGTCAAATTGGAAATTCTGTATCAGCGATTCAAAGGCATTGTCATATAACGCGATCGTTAGATTTTTTTCTTTTGGGGTTTTCTGAAGTCGCAGGTCTATGCGAATAACACACCACATGAGCCATTACCCATGAGCCATTGGTCAAATTCGTCTGATTTATGTGCCAGGAAATTTTGACATATCAGATCAGCGCCCCCCAGAGAATCCGCGGCGGATATTTGAAAGATGCAATATTCCATTCATAATGGCATCGATAGGCATTTCAAACGAAAGATAAATTTCGATTTTCAAAGATAGGGAGTGCTTAATGAAAGACTATTAACATTTTGACAGTTCATAGATTCTTCCGATTCATATTTTTTTGTCAATCGAAAATGCTATAAAAAATTTCAAAACGTTAAGTTTGACAGATCTAAGAAGAATGAAATTGTTTTCATGACTTAATATGAGAAGAGGCAGAATATTTTCGACATTCATTAGTTTCGAAACCTTTTTTTGAAACAATAGGTCCGTTTGCGTATGTTCAAGCATAAATGTTAACAAACTTTGATGTGAATCTTCGCAAAAACATTCGTGGTAATTAAAAGTTGTAAACAAATTAACGAACTAAAAATGTAATGGCTGCTCCTTAATATCACTTGTTCACCGTTTCATTTGGTATGTGCCAGAGTAACAACAGGCCTGAAAAATAAAGTGACAAATATTCCTCAAAGTGTGGTCTTATAGTTGTCAATCTGACTACTATTCTAACATATCAATTTATAGAGGGCGCTTTCCATGGCTACGCAATTTTTTTCGATAACAGATGACATCTATCAAATCGTTCATTCTGATAGAAGGGAAAAGAATTAAAATACTTCACAGAACTCTTAATATGAATTTCGTTTTACCAATATGATAATGATACTAATTGACAAGCTTGCTTCCATTAAATAATGAAGTTAAAAATTAATTTCATATTAAATTAAAAATAGCTGTCACTTCAACATATCATCCGCTTTCCCAAAATAACTCATTAGGTGGATCATTGCCGAGTAAAACGATATTAATCGTGGCTTCATTCTATGAAAATGTCCCTTGCTTATTTTCCCTCTTTGTGTAACGATTACCCTGTCATTTCAATTTCATTTGAATTCCCCAATCCATAAGGATTACACCAGCTCCGAGTAAGATGACGCAGATCGAATTCAACCACCAGATTTCTTTATTCGCCTCAAATGAGATATATTTAGCCATATCTCCGACACTTATTTTAGACATTCATGTTCGTGTGCACAGTACTTAAACTATTAAAACAAGCGCAACAAGTCATTAATTTGATTTATAAAAAAAAATTCGATACTATCTCAAGCAATTTAACCGAACAAAACCCGAAATGACATTTAATTAATTTCGTAACAGAACTGAACATACCTCTTTTAACACATGCTAAAGCTTCCACGATTAATTTTTGTTTCACACCACATAAATTAGCCGTTAATTTTTCACATTTCTTATGACAATTAATGTCACAGTCTAAAAAATAAAATAAAAGAGGAGTTTTTATAAAGAAAATTAAGGTATAAGCCTATTTATACGTAGGAGTATAGTTTATATCAATTACTCAATATAAAGAGGTACACGATGTTGGCTTACAATCATTTTTCCTACAAAAAAAAAATACAAATTGTACTAGAGTTTAAAATTTTACAATTTTCTATATTCAGCAACAAAAAGTATATTTTTGCTAGGTTTTTGTTTATTTTGCGTCAGAGAATATTTTTGTTTGTATTTTGCTATTGGACTCGGAGATGTGTTTGGTGAACATTTTGATAAAACGTTCTCATTGACGATTGACGATCGGTGATTTTGAAACGATTTGCTTAGAAATTTAAATTAATTGCAAAAATAATAGCAAATGCAGTCATAAACTAATTATTGTTAAAATTAATCATTTCTCTTTGTGTATGGTATTTTGGTCTGTCATTATAAACGAGTTGGTAAATGTGTAAGTTTTCTTATACACAACGTTGATGTCACATTTAATTAATTTGCTATGTATTTTATTTTATATTTTTATATATAGATAAATTTATAAATTCATTTATGTATTTTTAAAATTAATAAATAACATTTTTATATTAAAAAAAATGGAATAGTGTTTTAAACTTAATATTAGTCACCCAACTCGGGGCTAAAACGATAAATAGTCTATGGAATTTGTTTTATCTTTTAAGGCCGATTATAAGGCTACTTGAGCTTATTTATATGTCCAATCAACGGAGTAAATCAACATTATGTATTATTTGAAATACATATAAAATAAAATCTTATTTAAGTGTAAACACATCTCTTTGTTAATGCTGAGTTAGAATCAACTGACTCTGATTAATTTAATCTAGAGTTAGGTCATAAATCAGTTTTTCAGTGCACGATTAAATTTGACTCCATGCTGTGAAAACATTATCGAAACATATATCGAATTTGCAACAGCTTAGTTGTCAGCTGTATGTTTTTTATTCCAAAAAAATGAAAATGGTTTGGTCGCAATCTTACAAGACATTTTCTTATTAAAACAGTTAAACTCAACATTTTTAAACAATTTCGAGTCTCCAAGATCTGAATCTGAATATATTTCCAAGTATTCATTTTCTTTAAAATAAAATAAAATGCTTTCATAAAAAGAATTGAATATAATGGTTGGCTTGCAATTTTACCATCTGTCAAGGCATTTGACTTTTTAATCCAGGGTTAACACACCAAACATGTTGGGTTAACTCAACGTTAATTCTGGATTAAAATTAGCTGAAAACGAGTTTGTCAAATTTAATTCCAAAACTAGGATGATCTCGTATTGAAAAATCCGGCCTAAGAGTAATTTGTCAACACTACCGGTAGCTATATTTATGTGCTGAATGCGTCCGATGGAAATACACTAGGAGAAATTGGAGTCCGACGGAAATACATTGGTAGAATCGGGTGATCAAACATTTCGTCAGCTGAGAATAACTATGATCTATGTGATTTGACAATCATTTTGAGTTATGAATGTTTTAAGACGTTAATGCTTGGCTTTAGTTATTTTAATCAAAATGACAAAGTTTTATAAGGTACTAAATAATTAATTTAATCCTGTGTTTTAAATTCTATCCCCCGTATTGATAAACGCTAAGTAGCTAATCAGTGACGAATTTTCGACATTTGCGTGAGTACTTCTCATGGGAAAAGCTGTCATGTTAGTCATTGTTTAGCTAATCAGGGTTTATTAATGCGGGGTTTTTAAGTTTCTTAAAATAATGGTTGGTTCTTAGAAAGGAGAGTGAATATCGGCGCTGAATTGAGAAATGACCAGTTTTTATAACTTTGACTACACATCAATGGTGCATATTTTACATCCTACTGTTGACCATCCAAAATTGTTAGAAATCCAACTCAATTTGACTCATTAAACTTATAAATGCAAGTGTAAACCACTGAAAGAAAAATAGCAACAAAACAAACCCTGGTCAGAATTACATGCGCGGAATATCCGACCTGCTGACCTCACTGCTCAGGTTAAAAACTGGAGATTTGGCCTCCAAGATAGGGGTTGTATAAGCTTACAACTTAATAAAGAAATAAAATTAATTGTTACGAACCAACCAGGAGTCTTAATATTACAATTGAAGCGCTTAGGTGAAGAAGGGGTTAAATGACATTTTCAGGAAATACAATTTTTTTCAGCAATGAAGGGGTTATATGACAACTTAAGTTTTCGTGTAATCCACGTATCTCTAAGTGCTATAGTTTTCTAGTTAGCTCTATAGGAATACGGTATGAAGGTGATAAACGCCATACAAATTTGAAACTTTAAGCTCAGTATCACGAAACTATGCAAATGTCACTTCATTCCTTCTTCATCTAAGGGCTTTGATTGCTAAACGAAAAAAAGACAACAAGGTTCATATCTACACCTAGAATGTAAGAACGGATAAAAGTCGGAAAACACAGCAATACGTTAGGAAACGGAGTTAGTCAACATCTCCTATTGTCGAATATCAATATCGACGTAATCAAGAAGCCATGGTGTGCTTCGTTTCATTCGCCCACCAGTAAGGAACTCCTCGTTAGATAAAGAATTCCGACAGCCAAAAATGAGACCTACGAAGTGAGGAAAGCAGTAATAAAATTTAAGGTTAGGGATACTGGAAATGACGACCTTACTGCCTAGATAGATAAAGATGGGGGAGATAATTTGAAAAGTAATATACACCAACCCATTATCAAAATTTCGTCGATTGAAAGTATACCTAAAGGGTGAAAGTTCATCGTAGCCCGATCTGCGAAATAGAAAACTCATAAAGACGAACTCTACAGAGGCATGTCCAGTTTTAATAAACCACTCTCAATTTACCATCTGTGCAGGATGACGATGAAGTTCAGCAGCGATCTCATCGAAACATTCAATACCAACAAAGTATTTAATTAAATAAATGCTATGCCTTGAGACATTTTTAAGTTTGGTGAAAAATACGAGACACAATACCTTGCATACATTGTCAGCGAATGCTAGTAGTTGCGCAGAATTATTTAAGAATGGTATTTTAGGTTAGACCCAACAAGATGTCACCACCGAGTTTGCAATAATAGAGATGGAAGTGGCTAAAGTCGGGTAGATAGTATATGAACAAGACCATGTTTATGCTGGGTTGGAATTCCATAAATCTCTCTTGTCATTGCTTGCGACAAGAACTTCAAATAAATTTCAATCGAATTATTTAAGCGTATAGCCTGCCGCAACGACAGAGTGACTGGGCGGCTAACAGAATGTTTAGACTTGTTTACAATCTCGTCTTGGATAGTTCTCAAGAAAACGTTGTATCAATTCTCTCTGTTTGTTCAACAATTTTTTTTTTTGGATTCAATTCAATTCAAAACTATACTTGGAATAGTTTTAAAATTCCATTTCAACTGTCAAGTGAGAAAAAAATGTGTCAGCTAACAAAATAAAAGTACTATCTAAAATATAGCAGTATTTTAACACATGTACAAATTAACACGAATACATTATTTCAATTCAATATCAGCAGTCAGATGTAAACAATGTATTTAAAAATTCAAACTTCAAAAGAAAATGACAGCTGTATCCAAATGTATCTATTTTGGATACACAAAAATAGATGTCGACGATAATTATATAATGATTTCTTTTTAGCAACAAATATTAAAACAATGACATGTTTTCTTTAAATGAATACAAAAATTCTCTATCTCAATATTTAGAACTCCTTCATCGCAAAAAACATCTACGTAAGCAAAACAAATTCAATGTCAAACACTAATAAATTATTTTTTACCGATTACGTTTTGTGACGACGTACGTTGACATCTTTCTGTCAGACATGACAGAATGATATGCATCTGTAATTTGTTTCTGTTAATTAAAAATTAAAAAAAATAAATATATTTGTACAACAATGTCTCGCTTTTATAAACAAACACGTGTTCATTAAATGTGTCCGCCTATAATTTTCTAATTAATTCCTCCCTCCAATGCATCGAAGGACGTAAGCAAATTTAACGATGACACTCATGCATTGATGTTATCTAAATCTATGACAAGTGTGCAAAACTATGAAATCTAAATTAGTTTTGAATGAGTCAAGTCTGGTGTGGTTCTGGTGTATTTCCTTGTCGCAGTTTGTATATGCAACCTGTGTAATACCGCATTATGTCGGTTCTATTGCATTGACAATGCCATGCCAATATTAAAGACTTCATACACAGTTGTAAGATGCAAACTAGCTCGAAATATCCCACATATTATGCATTTATTCGACCGCAGCATATTCGCGATGGTGTGAAAATGTCCGTAAATTTAAACATGCATATGTCTCTTGTGAGACCTAATACATGAATTATTCATTTTTAAAATAAAACATAAGTGTAGTCTTTTGAGAGCAAAAATAGTCCATGATCCTTGTGAAGACTTAAGGTGTTGTTTTTAGTTTTTCTTTTTTGTTTTCGATATAAATAGAAAAATAAATCGGAAAATTAGGTACATCGTTACCGACGAGCTATTAAAAACCAATTCGAGGTGTAGATCAAAAGAATATGTTTGCGAAAACAAAACTCTTGTTTACAAAACGCCGATCGTAAACAGTAGCCAATGCGAAATAAAAATATAATTTCCCAAAATGTATGGAAAGGTGATGACATTGAGTGAACTCTTGTTTTCTGTCAAATTGACAGTTTGTTTGGTTTTGATAAGTTGCCGCCTAATATGACAAGCACTTAGGGAAAATGATTTTTTTTCGAAATGAAGCGCTTTGATGGGTGCGAGACAAATATCTAGGTACATTGTAATCAGTCAAGCCTTCTAAAAGTGGAGATTTTTTCCTGCAGAATGTTGAAATGAACTGTCAAAAAACTGCGTAAAATCGAATAGCGCTTTTCATTGAAATGAGACAATCAACCTTTCGACAAAGTATTTGACCTCTTCTGAAGTATAAAAATCACACATATCAATTAAAAGTCAAAAATATCCAAAACATAGCTGTGATAGAAGTACAACTGAAAACTAAATATCTATATGTTATGTTTGTCGGAGAATAATCAAACGACAACTTAAGTTCACTTTTTATTCTGATATTCAATGATCGCTTAAACTCTGACTTAAGGGCCAAACCCACCGAGCAACCGAAACCGAAACTTTGTTTTTCATTTTTTTTAAACTGCTAATTACTTAAAATTTGATGTGCTTTTCAGTTAAAAATACTTCTTAAATAAAAGATATTAATAAACCACACTAATCTCATCTATTATTATTTCTTAAAGTCTTTTTATTTTGATATAAAACGATTTTATTTTTTTTCCGTACCGACATTTTACTTTTTCATTTTGCAGTTTTGCAATTCATCGTACCGAAACTTGCAACTTTTTTTTTCATCGTTGTAATTTCTGTTTGCCGAAGTTCGCAGACGTCACTTTTCTGACGTTCATACGGAAATATCGGAAATACCGGGCCGGATACTCCTCCAATTTTGTTGAGATTCGGTAGAATTCTCCATTAATTTTTCGGTCTCGATTTAGGGAATGAATCCAATATTTGGAACGTTTTCTATAGGAATACGGTATGAAGGTGATAAACGCCATACAAATTTGAAACTTTAAGCTCAGTATCACGAAACTATGCAAATGTCACTTCATTCCTTCTTCATCTAAGGGCTTTGATTGCTAAACGAAAAAAAGACAACAAGGTTCATATCTACACCTAGAATGTAAGAACGGATAAAAGTCGGAAAACACAGCAATACGTTAGGAAACGGAGTTAGTCAACATCTCCTATTGTCGAATATCAATATCGACGTAATCAAGAAGCCATGGTGTGCTTCGTTTCATTCGCCCACCAGTAAGGAACTCCTCGTTAGATAAAGAATTCCGACAGCCAAAAATGAGACCTACGAAGTGAGGAAAGCAGTAATAAAATTTAAGGTTAGGGATACTGGAAATGACGACCTTACTGCCTAGATAGATAAAGATGGGGGAGATAATTTGAAAAGTAATATACACCAACCCATTATCAAAATTTCGTCGATTGAAAGTATACCTAAAGGGTGAAAGTTCATCGTAGCCCGATCTGCGAAATAGAAAACTCATAAAGACGAACTCTACAGAGGCATGTCCAGTTTTAATAAACCACTCTCAATTTACCATCTGTGCAGGATGACGATGAAGTTCAGCAGCGATCTCATCGAAACATTCAATACCAACAAAGTATTTAATTAAATAAATGCTATGCCTTGAGACATTTTTAAGTTTGGTGAAAAATACGAGACACAATACCTTGCATACATTGTCAGCGAATGCTAGTAGTTGCGCAGAATTATTTAAGAATGGTATTTTAGGTTAGACCCAACAAGATGTCACCACCGAGTTTGCAATAATAGAGATGGAAGTGGCTAAAGTCGGGTAGATAGTATATGAACAAGACCATGTTTATGCTGGGTTGGAATTCCATAAATCTCTCTTGTCATTGCTTGCGACAAGAACTTCAAATAAATTTCAATCGAATTATTTAAGCGTATAGCCTGCCGCAACGACAGAGTGACTGGGCGGCTAACAGAATGTTTAGACTTGTTTACAATCTCGTCTTGGATAGTTCTCAAGAAAACGTTGTATCAATTCTCTCTGTTTGTTCAACAATTTTTTTTTTTGGATTCAATTCAATTCAAAACTATACTTGGAATAGTTTTAAAATTCCATTTCAACTGTCAAGTGAGAAAAAAATGTGTCAGCTAACAAAATAAAAGTACTATCTAAAATATAGCAGTATTTTAACACATGTACAAATTAACACGAATACATTATTTCAATTCAATATCAGCAGTCAGATGTAAACAATGTATTTAAAAATTCAAACTTCAAAAGAAAATGACAGCTGTATCCAAATGTATCTATTTTGGATACACAAAAATAGATGTCGACGATAATTATATAATGATTTCTTTTTAGCAACAAATATTAAAACAATGACATGTTTTCTTTAAATGAATACAAAAATTCTCTATCTCAATATTTAGAACTCCTTCATCGCAAAAAACATCTACGTAAGCAAAACAAATTCAATGTCAAACACTAATAAATTATTTTTTACCGATTACGTTTTGTGACGACGTACGTTGACATCTTTCTGTCAGACATGACAGAATGATATGCATCTGTAATTTGTTTCTGTTAATTAAAAATTAAAAAAAATAAATATATTTGTACAACAATGTCTCGCTTTTATAAACAAACACGTGTTCATTAAATGTGTCCGCCTATAATTTTCTAATTAATTCCTCCCTCCAATGCATCGAAGGACGTAAGCAAATTTAACGATGACACTCATGCATTGATGTTATCTAAATCTATGACAAGTGTGCAAAACTATGAAATCTAAATTAGTTTTGAATGAGTCAAGTCTGGTGTGGTTCTGGTGTATTTCCTTGTCGCAGTTTGTATATGCAACCTGTGTAATACCGCATTATGTCGGTTCTATTGCATTGACAATGCCATGCCAATATTAAAGACTTCATACACAGTTGTAAGATGCAAACTAGCTCGAAATATCCCACATATTATGCATTTATTCGACCGCAGCATATTCGCGATGGTGTGAAAATGTCCGTAAATTTAAACATGCATATGTCTCTTGTGAGACCTAATACATGAATTATTCATTTTTAAAATAAAACATAAGTGTAGTCTTTTGAGAGCAAAAATAGTCCATGATCCTTGTGAAGACTTAAGGTGTTGTTTTTAGTTTTTCTTTTTTGTTTTCGATATAAATAGAAAAATAAATCGGAAAATTAGGTACATCGTTACCGACGAGCTATTAAAAACCAATTCGAGGTGTAGATCAAAAGAATATGTTTGCGAAAACAAAACTCTTGTTTACAAAACGCCGATCGTAAACAGTAGCCAATGCGAAATAAAAATATAATTTCCCAAAATGTATGGAAAGGTGATGACATTGAGTGAACTCTTGTTTTCTGTCAAATTGACAGTTTGTTTGGTTTTGATAAGTTGCCGCCTAATATGACAAGCACTTAGGGAAAATGATTTTTTTTCGAAATGAAGCGCTTTGATGGGTGCGAGACAAATATCTAGGTACATTGTAATCAGTCAAGCCTTCTAAAAGTGGAGATTTTTTCCTGCAGAATGTTGAAATGAACTGTCAAAAAACTGCGTAAAATCGAATAGCGCTTTTCATTGAAATGAGACAATCAACCTTTCGACAAAGTATTTGACCTCTTCTGAAGTATAAAAATCACACATATCAATTAAAAGTCAAAAATATCCAAAACATAGCTGTGATAGAAGTACAACTGAAAACTAAATATCTATATGTTATGTTTGTCGGAGAATAATCAAACGACAACTTAAGTTCACTTTTTATTCTGATATTCAATGATCGCTTAAACTCTGACTTAAGGGCCAAACCCACCGAGCAACCGAAACCGAAACTTTGTTTTTCATTTTTTTTAAACTGCTAATTACTTAAAATTTGATGTGCTTTTCAGTTAAAAATACTTCTTAAATAAAAGATATTAATAAACCACACTAATCTCATCTATTATTATTTCTTAAAGTCTTTTTATTTTGATATAAAACGATTTTATTTTTTTTCCGTACCGACATTTTACTTTTTCATTTTGCAGTTTTGCAATTCATCGTACCGAAACTTGCAACTTTTTTTTTCATCGTTGTAATTTCTGTTTGCCGAAGTTCGCAGACGTCACTTTTCTGACGTTCATACGGAAATATCGGAAATACCGGGCCGGATACTCCTCCAATTTTGTTGAGATTCGGTAGAATTCTCCATTAATTTTTCGGTCTCGATTTAGGGAATGAATCCAATATTTGGAACGTTTTGTTCTTTTCAGCATTGCAAAATATAACGCAACATATAACAAAATTTTCTTTTTTTTATAGATCCGCATTCTGAATTCACTGAATGTCAAATGTGACGTTTAATTTTTTTTCCAGTTTCTGTGCTATGTCCGGTGGGAATGAAATGTCATAATTGAACAGAAAAATGAAAAAATAAAACGAAGTTTCGGTTTCGGTTGCTCGGTGGGTTTGGCCCTTTAGGGCAATTACATGATATTGTTGTTTGTTGTTTTTAACAAGAGAGTAAGGAAGAGCGAACTGTTATACTTCAACTTGAGATGTGAATTGTGATAGGGTGTCACACGAATGAAGGCACTTACACTGTGTTTCACAAGTTATCCCAAGTTTATATATAACACTATGCATTGATGGGCTTAGAGGGAATCTGCCAACAGATCCTATTTTAAGATGTAGATTATGCTCTTTTTGTAAATAAAATAAGAAAAAAGTATAAGAAAACTTTTAGCTAAAATATTTTAAAGCAAATATTTTTGTCAATGAAGAACGCTTTAATTAAAAAGGCTAATCCTGAGAACACGACAGACACGAAAACATTTTTGCCCCAATTCCAAAAGAAATTTTTTTCTCAAATTCTGCAGGAGTTAAAAAAACAATTCTCTTAATTTTTTATATTTCATCCAATATCTAGTTGACACTAGTTGGTAATATTAGTTTTTTAGACTCGATATTTAGATCGATTAATCATTACACGATCAGCTTACGGATCTCTCAGAGATATTCAACCGCTGCCTAAAATTGCATATCATACTCAGCCGGTGAATCATTTTTCTGTCAAACAACATTTTTCTTCAGCTTCTGTCAGTTTATAAAAATGATAATCAGCTCTACTAGTCTTTTTGGAAAAATTTTAGTCCCAGCTGAAAATTGTTCTCAGTGAGGAATCGTGCTCCACTTACGAATTTGTCGTAGACCTGGAAGGGATTGCATGCGACAAGTTTGTCATTTTTTCGAACATAGCAGAAACATTTTTATAAATTCATTTTTAAATACAGCCTACTGCCACTATGAGTTTCAGTGGAAAATATTTTTCTTTAAACTATAAGAATCTGTAAACTGAATTAATCAATTAATCATCGCTTGGTCTTGTAAAAGTGCGGTGCTACTATCGTTCTTCGAAAGTGAACCAACGACGATTATATGCATACGATGGGATGTATGAGCAATTTGCACAGAGAATTTCCAGAAGGTTTTATAAAATCTCAATTGCTTCATTGGTGGAATCGCGGCTTTTAAAGAACAATGCTGCCCTACTACCCATAAAGGATCTCCCTAGTTTCTCCATTTACCTGTGTGTGCGAAGTTTGCCACAAAGAGCTGCAGTTTAACGCCGACTCCGAAAGGCAAATTTAAAGAAACAGTTTTTTACTCTTGGATATTTGTTAGACTTTCGCAAAAGGTGCGAAATATTTTGTATAGATAGGAGCTGATTACACATCAAATGTGCTTATTTTTACCTCCAAGTGGTAACCATCGGGTACTGGTCTCATCCAACCGGATTTGACAATAAGTATGAGTGTTGATAACAAGACGAAAAGTACTATAATCCCCTGTGAGAATGACACGGAACAAATACACGGCCTCAAGGGTAAAACAGAGATGGTGAACCGAAAGGTCAACGGCAGCGCTCGATCCCGTAGTGGATACTGATAGCCCCGTGTCCAAGGGGTATCTAATAAATTAGAACTGCCCCTCCATATTTCCAAGACATTAGCGAACGCATTGTAACAATACGCATTAAGGCCAAATTCGCCAACGTAAGTCTTATATGCGCTTACGCCCCTGCCACTATAGCCAGCACACGGTTTCCTCACCTCGATATCCATCCATGGCGGTATCCAGATCAACGAACAGTCAACCAAATTTATCACATTGCGATAGACAAGAGGGCCAATATCAACTCGCAACACTACCTTGTTGCAGCCAAGGTTAGGATGCTTACGCCATAACAAACCAGAAATACTGTGAAAAAAATTAATTTCGAAAGACCGCAATCGGAAGAGACCGCCAAGGCACTTCGCTCAACGCGTATCCCTTAACCTCTCGATTCACACCATACCATTAGCATCTCATGTCGAAGAACAATGGCAACGATGCCAGCAAGCTATAAGATCAGCCGCAACTGATGTGCTTGGTTTCTCGCGGCCACCAGCAAGAAACCCCTGGTTTGATGAGTAATGCCGACAGATGCTCGCAGCCAAGAACGAGGCCTACAAGGCTAAGCTGCAGGTGAAGATTTTGAAATGGCAGAACAACACTTGACTAAAAGACCGCTTAATGTACTATTTTACAAAAGCACCACTTTATTTTCCAAAGCGATATTCCAAAGATGGCATCAACGGTAGAGTGTACTGTCCTAGTTAGGCTGGGTGAAGAGAAAAATCTACATG
The DNA here is from genome assembly GCA_932526625.1 of Rhingia campestris. Lineage (NCBI taxonomy): Eukaryota > Metazoa > Arthropoda > Insecta > Diptera > Syrphidae > Rhingia > Rhingia campestris. Next base: position 55,576,484 of record OW052182.1, on the reverse strand, counting down.
CGTTGTTCTGACATAATAAGCCAACAGGCTATATGTGGTAGTGAAAGAGTCGAAAGGACAACAGCAACACTCAATCCCATTGCGGATACTGACGGCCTCGTGTCCCCAATCTAGCCCGTCTTTGTAGAACGAAGATATACAAAAAGGATTTTGACAAGCTGTTCCACATCACTCTTGATGTTGGACAGAACGCTACAATTTCTACATCTACAACTTTGACATAGTAAGGCTGTTGTATCGGCTCTGCCATTTACTTTGACAGCTGTTTCTCCGAGCTATGAAGACAATTTGGGAACAAAGCCCTCACTAAAATTACTGAAGAGATCCTATAGTAGACATTGACCTCGGGCACTTTAGCATGAACTGTATCAAAAGCAGATGAAGAGATCCTTTGACGTTTTGAGTGGAAAATTCTTTGCAAAATCGTTAGTTCAGTTTACGTTAGAGGCTATGAATACAAAAATTCAATTACTAGTTAAACAATTTCGTATTGGACGTTAAGAATGGCGAGGACTTTAGGATAACTATGAGCCGCAGAGTTTTTAATTTCTAGCTAGGCGAAGATGCAGTAAAGGAAGGGCTCCCCTTAAGTGGTGCTTAAAGAGGCGGTTAGCTAAGGACTGTGCTAGTTGGAGAGTCATGTTCATTGAGGCTTGAGGCCATAGTTAACCCCGGACTCTAATGCTAAATAAGCAAGTGAATTAGATATTATAGGCATGTACAACTCCTTCTCCTATAAAAAGATCAAGTAAGACATGGGTGCTCATTCCGTAACTATCAAAACGATAATCTTTGAAGATAGTTACCGCGTAATTTTTATACACGTGCACACACAAAATATAAAAAAAATACACGCTACGTACTTAGCAAGTCTTCTACACTATCGTCAACTATAATCATTTTAAAAGTTACTGAATGAGCACCCAGGTCTTGAATAATGTTCACATGTTTCTTGAATAATGTTCACATGTTTGAGGTTCTGCCCAAAAGTTAGAATGAACATACTTGACGTCTAGACTCTATTTAAGACATAAAGACGTTTCTTCTCGTACTCCAAATCTTTAACCTTTCAAGGCTTTTTGGATATCCTTATCTTTGTTAGCGGCAATACATCGAAAGATGTTCCGAAAATGTTAGCGAAATCATTCCAAGGCCGATAAAATTTAAAATTAACCCACAAAGCTATATATAGCACATAGGCACATAGTTTATCTAACAACTTTACGAACCACTCAATGCTAAAAATATTCTATTACGGAACTAGAAGTCAATGGAAAAAACTTTCATGCGATATCAGAGCAGATTCATTAAACATCTACGATCATAATTTTGGGGGTGCTCTTTTAATGTTATAATATAGGTTCACCACATTTGCTACTGTACCAACAGATTAAGTAGTTATAAAAAACTCAACTGGGAAGGGACTTGCTTTATCACAAGAAGAGTGTTCTCATGGATGTTGTGGTGCTTGCCATTCATTCATTGTGCTCAACACTGCAGATTATAGATTTAGGAAGTCAGATCCTGTTGCACGTAACCAGTATCTTGTGATTCTCACATTAAGGCATCGCTTTTCGACAGCCTTTTTCAAGTAATTTGTGATCTTACAATTCTGTAGGAAAGCTCTAATAAAGCGATCTTGATTGATTTCAGAACATCAAATTCTTTTCTTTAACCCTTTGGAAAATGATCGGTCATGTTTATCATAAGTGACAATCTTAAGATGAACTTTATGAGCTGTACCGGATCATCGCATCAGACACTTAAATTACAGCGTCTTTGAATATGATCCAAATGGTCAAAGCAAATGATCTGAAAAGTCATTCAAGCTGTTCGGATTCGGCACAAAACAGGAGGTCACGTCATCCTGCAAGAAGTGCACACGCGTACATGAATGGCTGTGAGAAAAAGCTACTAACGAGTCTGTTGCGCCAAAAATTTGTATTTATTTGTCAAAGTACTGCAGCAAGATCACTCTGTAGCTGGGGCTGTGAATTCGCCAATTGAGTTTGGATCGAATTACTTCGAAAAATGTTTGCCTTCTGTTGAGGGTTTGAAATGAATGGTCTACACGCGTTGGTGGTTTGACAAAGAGTAAATTTTATTGTTCTTACACTAATAGTAATAGCTATGACTTACAGAGAATGTTAGCTGCCAAACGTAAAATAAAAGTAAAAGAATATGTTTTGACTTTATGGTATGTACAAAGTATTTAAGTAGAAGACTTAACAGGGGCTATTAAGTACAAAACGTCCTATGCGTGTGCAGCTGGAGGCAAAAAGCTATGAATCGAACTAGCTAAGATGACCTGATGGTTGAGGCCCTTTACTTGTTTAGAATCTAGGTATACCTACAGTCCGATAAACCGAATTGTTAGATTCCCATTCTTGGATTTGTCTATAACCGCAATGTTACTTTTGAATAAAATCTCGAGTTTCGTTTTATTTCCATATGTCCTAGGAAGTAATAACAATTTCTCAATTAAAACCAAATAAACATCTGTCAAAGTTGTAAAGACTCGAACCCCACACCGAATACTAGATTTAAAGCTGGATGTTTATGATTTTCCAATTGCAAGGGAAAATAAAATCCGACTTCCATCCTAAATCTACAGGTGATCACAGATGGATCGCATCCGATTTATATTTTTTGTTATTTCAGCCATTATTCACAGAAGGAAAATTGTTGTCTTTTCCCAGTGCAGCAATAAGTTAAACAAAAAATTTAATTATTAACACCTGGCGGCTATGAAACTCCTTTGCGTTGTGGCCCACACAAGGTCGTCGTATATTTAAGTGGTTTTGTGTTTGACCTTAAAAAAAATATCAATGTCAAGGACGTCAAATATGTTAAATAAACACAAGCGTATAAATTGGGATATTTTTATTTTTGTTGTTAAAAATAATTTTAAAATTTTTTTTAAAAACCACTTTAAAAGATAAATACATTTGATTTCCTACATTTAAATATGTAAATCACACAAAATTCCCATCAACAAAAAATGTATAATTCAATTCGACAATCCGATTGCGAAATAAAACCACAGGCTCTATATTGCGTCGCATTAAATAACATTACATGTAAGGTCACAATCGATGAGCTCAAATTAAACCAAGTGTGTGCTAGCGCATCCGCTTTGGCAAACGAGACAAATCACCTTGATAAGCAGACAAACGATTCGGTGTATCTGTGGGATTGTATAACGGACATGATTAGAGGTGTTCTAATAACAAGCTGAGGAATTTTGTCCTTTTTTTTTGTTTTTTTCTAGCTGAATTCAGCAAATTCAGCAAAAGTATCAGCAAAACATGACGAATATCAGACGTGCAGTTCTTTGTTTGTGGCTAAACATGTAATTAGGTGATGTTTTGAATTAAATTTAGTACACATTGAACTAGCCCGTGATCTGTACTTAATTTTAGTATCAGCGGTCTTCTTTGTATTTTTTTTGTTTACGATGAGTGTGATAAAATGTATTGGGTTGACGTCATTATCCGCCTTGATGGGGGTACTATTGTGTTGCTTTTAATGTGTTGCCTATGATATCCGGGACATCATAAAGTACAGACATTGTATTCCGGAATAAAATTTAATTGGTCCCATTTTCGAATATCCGGGGTTTTATAGTTCGTTTAAATAGAAGAGAGGTCATTGATCGGACTGGGTCGAGGTGGATCAAAAATGTAACGTATTTCATGCGGAATACGTGCGTAAGCGGCATGAGCCATTGATAGCTGAAAAGGGGGCGGAAAGTGGATTGTTCGTGTGGCTTGTCTCGAGAAATAACATATTAGCAAAAAAATATTATTACTTTGACTTTTTTAGCGACTTTATTTTTGAAAATGTTAACATCCCTTGTAGTCTGTTTCATTATAGTGGTCCATAATGCCATATTGCAATTAGACATATGGCCAAATAAAATTCTTATTTCGACATTTCGTAGCACATTCAAGCACCGAGTGAATAGTTTTGAAAGTGTGGAGTTATTTTTGACATTAGTGTGGTGAATATTGAATTGCGAATGTGCACTAAGCTTGTTGTTATTTTTTTATACCCTATCCCATAGGGGTATATTAGTTTTGACATTAAGTTTGTACCATAGAGAATAGTAGTTTTTAGCCAAACCGTAAGGAATTTAAAAAAAGTTTCTGAGCGGAATATTTAGAGAATCTCAATATCTTTATTTCGTCTATACAGTTTTTGGCACTTTTTGGGGGTGTTTTGTTTTTTAAAAAAGAACCTTTTTTGGTACATTTTGTATTTGAAAAACCCACGCCCACTTTTTGGGTGCGTTTTCTTACAAAAACATTTTGATACCCTACCCCAAGGCATATGCAATAGAAAAACGCTGTTTTTTGTCGAACCATGACAGATTTTGATAAACCGTCTGAACAATATGCTGTGACAATGTAATTTTCTATATTTCCCACACTTTGGGGATATTCATTTTAAGGATGGGATAGCGTATTAAACGATCCATACAGCGGATTGTAGCCTTCTCATATGTTTTTTTTATGGTGGTACTTAATGAGAAGTGAGCATTATACTACTAGGTTCACCAGCCACATCTATAACTAATTTGATTTCTTAACAAATCTGATAAGGATCGCCGGTATTCAGATCATTTAGATCGCTATGCCATCACGTATGCTGGCATTTTCAACAGAGGGAATTCTACCTCTGTCGTTTGGGGAAGATTTTTGATTGATGACTTTACCCCTAGCTATTTTTGTTCGAAAATGCTCGCGAGAACCCAGCGACTTATTTTTTTTTTGATACCTAATTCCATATTATATTAGTTTTGGTCGCGTGTTGCCAAAGCTCGCTCACTGAATTAATTTTTCGTTTTAAAAAATTGGAGGGTAAATGAAGGATTCAGAGCGAGAACAGAGGAGAACAGAGGTTTCCTCCCAAAAGGAAGATAGATGGGATGGCTATGTATAAGTCTTAGTGGAACTTTACAAAAAAAATCGTTTAAAACCATTCCTAGGAGGCTTTATTAAATGCACATTTCTGGTGCCAATTAGCACATTACTAACAAAAGCTCTTAAGCTGATCGTCACGTGTCTTTAAATTGAAAAAAAGTTTAACAGTAAGGCTATTCATGCAACGTCGTAATTTTACTACGCGAGAAAGATTATAATTTTACGACGACTTTTCATGAACGACCCTAAAACTGCACCACTAAATAATGCGGTAACCCAATGAATTCAATCTCATTTTAGTAATTTATTTATTGATAGAACTTTGTTCCTATTGTTCTCTTTCCGTTCTCGATAATTTTTTTCAGTTTAGCGTATACGTTCGATGTGTGAAAGTGACTGATTAAATGTCAAAAGAGCATTTCAAAAGTTTACAACGTTTACCATCTCAGTTTACGCACCCAATTCCTGTGAGAAAATTCCGATATTGTTGGAAAAGATTTCCCATACAAATTTTGACAGTTCATTTATCACGTCGTAATTTTATCACGTTTACAACGTTTACCACGACTTTCCGACGTTGCATGAATACCCCTAGTATTTCTGTATGTGAAAACCTGAAAATATTGCAAGTTTATTTCCACTTAGTCAATCATTGGCAAACAATCGCTCGTCAGTTCATTGACAATTACATTTAAACAAATCCTTTTGTCAGATCATAGACAGGTTTTTCATTTGCGCTTTCAATTAACAAATGGAAAATGTCCAGTCTGGTGATAGCCAAAAAAGGACCATAGGAAAGGAATTTTAGTTTCTTCTAAAAATAAATATTTGCTATAATAAAATTCAAACACATACAAAGGCAAAATCATTATAATTAGTTTATGTGTTCCTGCGGCTGATCATCTTTCGATCTATTATTATTTTTGATTTTAGCTCTAGGAAATATACCTGCGTGCCTTCTGTCTCTTTCCTATCAGTTAAAGACGAAGTGACGTTTGCTTTATCAAAGCAGCTATTCAAAACTTGGGTCATACGAACATATTAACAGACACACACGTGTTAGATCTGCGATTCAAGAAAACCTCAAAGGAAGAAGCCTAAAGGTGTTAAGTTGCCCCAAGTTGCGCACTTCAAGTTGGTTGAGATTAGTTTGTAAATACTTGCGCCACTTTACACGGAGACATCCTCAACTGCGTTCGACTTCTGGTTAGGTTTCGAAGACTCTTTGAGCCGGAGTATTGGTGTCCATTCTACACATTCTAGCCATCTTAAACGCTAACTGCAGAGCTTGTTGGCCAGGTCTGCACAGCTCGTACAGTTTTTGGTTGAATCTTTGGATACTTATCCCCGCAAACGAGATCGAAAGGTTACCCTATTTAGTGTGTGGAGTGGCTGCAGTGACCTATTGGTTAGTGCGATGGACCACTATGCGCGCGAACCCCGGTTCAAACCCCGAAAGTGACAATACCTATATATTTTCACTGGTACACCTCTAACAAACATCCAAAAGTAAAACTGTCATACGAAGCTTCTCAAATTGACCGTTCGGATTCGACGTTAAACAGAAGGTCCTCTTCTTTGTGACAAGAATAATAACTTCGTACACACAAATGAAGGGAACAGCTCGGTTTGAGGTTCTTTATGGGCCGGTAATGCCAGAAATTTCTTTTTTTAGACGACTTCATGAAGTCTCTGTCGATGACATATATCATCAAGCCACGTCCTACTTACTGCACGTATCACCTCGATATCCATAAAGGGATATTTCGGTCTCGAGATTAACAAACTGTGAACCAAATTAATCACATTGTTATAGAGAAGAAGCACGCATCCAGTTTTTGGATGTCCGAAAATTCCAAGAGGCTAACTAACTTGGGGCCGATGGTTGCAGCCAATTTAAGAATGCGATTTTTCACCAGGCCACAACAAATGTGAAGTACTGTAATATAATTTATTGTTGAAAGAGTGGAATCGCAACCGCGTATCCCTCAATCTTTCCATTAGTACCATTCCTTCATAATGTCGAAAAACAATTGCGACGATGTCAACTAGCCATCAGATCGGCTAAATTTTTTGATCGATCCCCCTTTCACCCTCCTTTTGGAGAACAAAAAACATTCTTTTTGGCAAAATTTGGAAGGAAACCCTCCTTTTTGAAAAAAATAAGATGAGATGTTTTTTGCAGTACAAAATGTTATGAACAAAATGTATAGCATACTTTGTATACAAAAATTTTATGCATTTTTTCTATTTTTCTTGATAATACATGTCACCGGACCATAATCAATCATTTTACACGAATAAAGAATAAAATTCATTAACTACGTCATCTATGCATAATATTGCTGTCAGAAAGAAATCGTATAATAAAAATATTGCATCCACACTTCTCGGTAAATTGTTTTGCTTTATTTTTTTTAATTTCAATTTCAATGCGTAGGCGCTTTTTATAATAAGTTATTTATTGTTGATTTTATGGATAATAACATTATAATTAAATAAATTTTCATTTAATATTATTAATATCAAAGAAAAGTCAAATTAAAAATGATGATGGAAGAGCATTTTGTAGACAACGTACAAGGAAAAAAATTACATCAAAGTAAACAATTTTTTTTTGCAAATGTATTGAGATATTTTTAGTTTTTTTTTAATTTCGTTTAAACATCCACACGTGTATACCCAATAACAAAATAAAATTATTTAAATTCATTGACAAATTATGTACAAAATTTAAAGAAGTCTTTTTTAACGAAAAAACATTTAAAAATAATTAATACGTTTTTTTATTTAAAAAAAGTAAAATTGATGAATGAAATTGTTTAAAGAATAATTTGTTGTTATTGGGGATAATACAGTTATATAATACGGCAACGATTCCTGGTCCATATTTGATGTGAAAGCGTCGGGTACTGTTCAAAAACTCAGTTTTCGGTTCGATGTGAAAACAATACATGATCCAATTGGTATTTTGTACATGAAAATGACTAACAAGATAGATGTATCCACAATATGGAAAACGTGTGGGTAAATTCTATTGGTGATGTTGTTGTTTTGAATTTGATGTTTTGTAAAAAAAAATTTCGACTTTAGGTGAAAAACAAAACCATTTCCTCGCAAAGGAATATAAACAAAAGAACGGAAATTCTCTGTAAAATAAGAAGAAAAATTACGAGAACTCAGACTTCATACGATCAATGAAAGTTTATTTTGTTCGTTAAAATTTCTCGGTATCTTTTAATCTGAATGAAACGACTATTTTTTTCTTGGGTTTTCTTAAAAACGTAGGTGTTTGGAATTGTTTTTTGTTTATCTAGTGAACAATACAAATGAGTTTAATTTAATTGTCTAAATAAACAAAAACAATTAATACACGTTTTCAGAGAAGGGGAAGTACCATACCGTTGAAATTGGGTAATTAATTCAATATTTTCAATTGAAAAATGTATTTTTGAAAAATTCCCTCAAAGCAAAGTGCAGTGGCCGAGTGGTTATTGTGTTGGATCACTAAACGCGTCTTCTCTGGTTCAATTCCCGGAAGTGACACAAGCTAGGTTTTAGGCCTTGTTTGGCCCGTTAATTCAAGATATTGAATTTCAAATGTTAACGATATCATTCGGAAATAAAAGAATTGGGCAAGGAGAAGATGATAGCGTGTAAAAAATGGCAAAAGAGTCCTACTCCCCAATTCGTGCTCCACAATTGAATTCGGTGTGCAACTTGTTGGAGAATGATCTTGAGGAATTTAAGAATCGTACGATAGGCTCCTACTAGTGAAGAAAGAGTTCAATAATTAGAAAGCTGTAAAAGGCCCAAAATCCCCGCGCCGTCAAATAAAAAACAAATAGAATAAATCAATATGAGTGGACAGGGAAAGATAAAGGAAAAGCGGACGTTTTTGCCGCCCAAATGGAAGTAACCTTTAAACTGTTCGATGGTCAAGCTGCTCACGTCAATATCAATAGGACAGGGTGACGCACGTGCTACAAAACCAAAACGTAATAATCTGTTTATTTATTTATTTTGAAGGTTACTTTTTAAATTTATTGAAATGAGTGCTTGGAAAACGAAACGAAGATTTGAATAGTGCAGCGATAACATGCTTTGAGGTCCGTAATTTCAGTCCAAAGAAAATTTAGGCGGGAGTTTGGCGGCACTCCCCTATGAGCAGATGGACCATTGTAAGGCTGTTAAACATGTTTCCCGAATCTGAAAGCATTGCACGAAGACCGTACCACCGATATCCATAATCGCAATGTAGTCTCGTCAATAAAGGCAAATCCAAGCGATTTGAGACGAAACTTATCAGCGCAAATGGCAATTAGCAGATAGTCATTGCCACGGATATTTCATGATGACTTAAATTTGTTTCCGTACAAAATTAAAATTATGAGCCAGATTGTTTAGAGTTTGTCTGTTTGTTGGAATTTTGAGAAAAAAATTATTGAAATCAGCGAAGAAGACAACAACTTGATAAATTTCTTGTTTATGTCTGATGAGACTCATTTTGATCTAAACAGCAATTTAAAAATTGCCGTAAATGAAATGATTCTAAACCAGAAATGCTTCATGAGACAGAACTGCATCCAGAGCGAGTGGTGTGCAGTTACATCAAGGTGCATTGTCGGGCCATATTTCTTTAAAGAAAAAGGTGTAACAGTAACTGTCACTGGGGACCGCTATTTAAAGATGTTGAAGGAGTTTTGTTTATCCAAGACTACTCTGAAGACGTATCCCTTTCAGAAGGATTTGATTCCAGCAAGATGGAGCAACTGTACAAATAGCCAGACCGGTTATGGCAAAGAAACTCTACTTTCCGCTGGCCCCCAAGGTCACTTGACGAGGTGACCAGAATTACTGACATAATCGAGAAAGCATTCAGTAAAAAAAATGATATATTCAAGCGTATTTTTGGACGTTTTGCAAGTCTTTGATAAGTTGTGGCACGATGGCTTAAAATGAAAATTACTACAAGTTCGCTCCAAGATTCATTAATCGGAAATATACTCTTCCATGTTCGACAGGGAAACGAATACTTGGAGCGTTAATAAAGTTCGGCTGGCGTACCGCAAGGATGTGTTCTTGGGCTGCTTCTACCTGTTATATACTCGTGATAAACTGAAAGAATATGACACACCTAATGACTTCCGACAGAATTCGCACGTGAAAATAAAACGTAAAGAACTCGAAATCAAATATAGAGTAATGTAGTGCCTACTCGGAAAACATTCCCAGCTCAGTACCGAAAAATTGTTTAAGCTCCGTGGTATACTAGAACCAACAATATGCATAGGGATCTCGGAATTCCTAAAATAAAAGCCGAAGTTTTGCGCGAAAGAATAGAAACCGACTAATCAGACATATCAACAATATAGTCCTCTACAAATTTTGGATTATACCGAATTGTTGCGCAGACTACTAAGAACCAACCTTTGGATTTGGTGAGATAAGGAATAATCGCCCCTAAATTGCGTAACATGAAGTATCATTCAGTGGAAAGTTACCTGTGAAAGGTTTTAACTGTGTTATAGAAAAGTTGCTTCATAAGAATAATTTAAATTGCAGTAACAAAGAATTTATATTGAAGTGTGGTGTTTTTAAGCAGTTCGAATCTGACAATACTATCATCGTGTCTATGAAAGATTTTCACATACCCTAGGAAGAAAATGTATTTGGGCTTAGGAGTTTTAGAACCGACTGCACTTTCCAAATCCCATCATGCTTATAGCAAGGTGAAGTCGGTTGAGACAGCGCTTTACTCACTGGTCCGTAAATATAGTTAAAAATTCATTAATAGGAATTGAGTATACTATGGTTACCTTTCTTAATATAGAAGGAGCTTTAAACAATGTCAAAGCAGAAGCAATTACTAATGCACTTTCTAATAAATCAGCTACTCATAGGCAGAATTATTAACACAAATATTGACACCTCATCCCCTGGTAGATCTGTTAGCTATGGCACACCACAAGGGGACGTCATGTCTACTCTTCTCTGGAATCTAGTAATCAACGAGCTACTAGTAAATTTAGAGGGAAAAGGATGCAAAGTAATTGCCTACGCGGATGAAGTGTCAATAATTGCCAGATGTGGACCCGGCGCGAATCCCAACAAAAAACGAATTGGTCCATTTCAGCAGAAAATACAAAGTGCCGCGCATTGACACTCCCAAGCTTAATTGCATCAGTCTCAAGTGCACAGAATCAGCCAAATACCTGGGTCTGGTTTTGGATAAGAAACTGAATTGGAAAGCCAACATCCAATAACGCGTTAAGAAAGCCATCGGAAAGAAATGGGGAACGCAACCACATATCTCTTTCTGGCTTTACGTGTCTTAGTCAGGCTTTAGAAACAGCCTCCAACCGCAACTTGCTAGGTAAAGTTCAAAGATCAGCTTGCATATGCATTAGCGGAGCTCTTATAACAACCTCACTCTGCAGCCCTAGATGCTATCCTACATCTAGTGGCCCTCAGTGCTGTCGTTTTAGAAATGACCAGAGCAATACGTCCAAACTTTTTTTGCACAATTTTGGGAAAAAGGCAATACGCATATAATAAAAAAAATTGTTTTCAATCTTCCTTTATTACAGTATATTAATACTAATAATAGTTTAACATTTATTAATATTTATTGAGTTTTACATTAGGTGCATTTTACATTATTTATAGTATTTGGATAAAAATTCTTTAGACGGAGTCCACTCAATGGCGCTACTATGCCTTATTATTTCTTTTGCCATTAATATTGCATTTACTGTAGATGTGAGCAAACAGTTTCTTTTCTTGTCTTTTATTAATGCTACTTGGGAAAATATGCGCTCAGCACTTGCGCTGCTATGCGGAAAGCATAAAATAGAACCTACAAATATTTATAAAAGAGGAAACATTGGAGCATTAATGCATTTTTTAAATTAAATGTGGCGCTCCAAAAATCTTCAAAACTCAAATCCTTACTGATAACATTTTGATGTGAAAGGGCTCTCCATTCGTCATCTAGCTCATCGACAAGTTCTTCTTCAATTAAATTTGGGAACAATTGTATAAGTGGAGTAAGGCTTGGGGATTTCTTTAGCGGATCTATTATTTGTACGGCTTCTAAAACTTAGTCTTGAAAGTTTACTCTTTTTCTGATTTGCGAACATAATTCAATGTAGTAAATCTACACTTCTCTTTTACATTTCGGATATCGTTATCTGCTAAGCTACCATTACAAATCAGAAGGTTAGCTTGTGCCCCAAGGTAGATTTCTTTTAAATCTAAAAAGCAATTTGCATTGCAAAAGTCTATTGAATTTAGAGAGGTGTCATCGATAAATTCACTTTTAATGAAGTTTGACAATATAGTTTTAAAATACATTTTTACAGTTGAAAGAAAGACGTGAATACGGGGTTCTTCTGACTGGTACTCTATATTAATTTTGTTCGTTAATTTTAAAATATATTGTAAAAAATAGAAGTATAATTTTATTTCATTAGTCATATTCGCATAGATGCTATGAGCTAAGTCAGCATTCTCTTCCAGTTGATAGGAGATGAAATAGTGATTCAAAGGAACCCACTGCTCTAAGATTCGGGACACAACATTTTCAAGCGAAATCCACCTAGTGGAAGATGTTTTTAATATCTTATGAGCCTTTATGTTGATATATTCTTGAAATTCGCGAAATTCTGTTTGTCGTTTAGAGCTGTGAGAAAAAAAAGTTAAATATTTCTCGCTAGTTTTTCGATATTAGCTGGTATTTTTTTCGAAGCCGCAATTGAACACAAATGTAACGAGTGACATGTACATCCCATAACAAATAAATCCTGTTGAATATTTTTAAAAAGTGCCTTAACACCACCCTTTTCCCCCATCATGACGGATGCATTGTCAGACGCAAATCCTATCATGTTGTTTAAAGGGACATTGACTTCTTCAAAATGTTTCACTATTTCCTGAAATATAGTTTTTGCATCAGCATTTATTAATTTAATTAAACCGAACAACCTGTCGATGACCTTCCCCAAGATGCAATCAAAATACCTGACGACACGTACCAAACATTTTGTAGTACTAACATCTGTTGTTTCATCTATTATGATGGAAAATTTTTATGATCTTAGTACACTAGCTATCAGTTCTTGGCCTTCATTTAAAAATAACTGGTTTGTTGTTTCTGTGGCCTTTGTTTTACCACATTTCAAATCTTTTATAATGTCGGAGTCTGGAGCAATTGCTTTTAATAGTAAAATTAGGGGAGTTATTAAAGAAAAGGGCAAATTGAACTCAAGAAGAAATAAAATTATTTTAAGCTCTGCCGACTATAATTTATTTTTTTTTGTTTTAAACAAATCTTCTTCATCACTTTGGAAAATATGTGGTTGTTGCTTCAGCGATTGCATTGAGTTCTTATGAACTTCGCATTCATTGTGCCGTTTTATATTTCCTATGTTTGTTGTTAAAAATGTTGCACAACACTTACAAAATAGTTTGTCTTCGTCCCATTGCGATGTTTTTTTTCCCATCCACGGATATTGTTGTAACCATATCTGGCGTATCTTCTGCTTTCGCCGACATGTTGGTGGATTAACGCCTTTCTCACTTGATAATGACTTTGATGTTGAGGGTAGAGAATGATCGCTTTTTTTGCACTTTGCCAAAGATCTAAATGCAATTATCTATAAAAATTTGAACATCAAAAAATCTTGTCCATAGCCTACTCAGTATTTAAATTATCCGAGGAAAGAATGTGATGCCAGCTCGATACCAGCGATGTAATTACTTGTGTACACAAAAAAGAAACACAAAAGGTAATACAAAAAATAAAATGCAGTACAAAACAGAGGGGAGCAATACGGCAATACGCAGCACGCAAAAGCAATACAAGTATTGCTCTTGCAGTACGTTCGACAGCACTGGTGGCCCTAGATATCTACGGCAAACAGACCGCAGTCCGCAGGTTGTGCAGCTGTGAAACTGAGAGTCTCCTCACAATCAGTGTTGCCACAATGTTACAAGTGTAACAAAAGTGTTACACTTTATTATTTTTGTATAATTTTGTTACGATGTTACTTTTTCTCCGGTTTTGTTACACTTTTTTCCATTAAAATTTTATATGTTTTGCTTTTTAGAAAGTAAGGAAAAATGTTTAACTGGCAGCACTTTTTTCTTTCGGACAAATTTCCAGCGTCATCTGTGAATGAACTTGTTTGTTTGCACAAATCACAAGCATAGCAAAACGTCAAACTGTGAGTGGGAAATGGTACTGAAAACGAGAAACACAAACAACAAGCAAGCAATAACTACAGTTATTTTTATGTCTCGCAGTTAGCAGATCGCAGTCGCCGTAGACAAATACACAAAGTTTGTGAAATTGTTTTGAAATTTAACGAATAAGAATAAGAAGAACATATTAATGATATTGAAAAATTTTGGGGATTTGTAAAAACTTTACGAAATCCACAACAAGATAAATTGTTTGAAAATGTTGTGCAATTTGCCCACAAAATTTTAAGTTTACCTCACAGTTCCGCTGCAGCAGAACGAGTTTTTTCTGAACTTCAATTAATTAAAAATAATAAGACCAACAGATATGATTTAAAAACTATTGAAGCAATAATGTTTGCAAAGCAAATCAAAGACTTGTACGTGTAATACTTATCAGAATAGGTAAATTTAATTATTATTAATGTTTTTTTAGTTTTATATTGTCTATGAAATGTGATAAAGAGTTCCTAAATACTAATAAAGATTTTTTTGAGTTGAAAAACGATTTTTTTGTATTATTCATTTTTTTTTGTCAGTTTGTTACATTTTTGTTTCATATGTTACACTTTTTGGAAAAAATTGTTACACTTTTGAAAAAGTCTGCGGCAACATTGCTCACAATGGACACTCAATAAGGGTGAGCACACAATGATTCTGAATGGGCCTCCGCACATGAGATGAGTTTAACTCTGGTGTGAAACTGGTTTCACACCATACTCCAATCGCACACGAGATGAATATGCCGGCAGAACAAATTGTATACATGAACCCCTTTTTGTTGTGTTAGTAATTCTATAGAAATTGACATTTGCCTTGTGTACTTTTGAGAATTCGCAAGCCCCTAGGTTTGTGTGTGAGTATATGCAATTACATTGATGTTGACTGCTCGACTCACAAAACGCGTATGAGAGCCGAATGTCACAAACAAAATTTCAGACCTAAAATGGCGAAAAATGTGTTTGCATTGGTTTTCAACCTTGTTCCACCGCAAAAACTCGGTTGAAGATTTTCAACCATTTTCTCTCCGTATACCTCAGTCCCCTCGCCCATAAAACCGGTTTCACACCAAAATATTCATCTCATGTGCGGAGGGCCAATCACCTTAACATTACAAAAAAAAAAAAGAAACTCAGACCACACCACTTCCCAAATCATTTTTGAGCATAACTTCAGGACAACAATTCCCAGAGTCCTTGAATGGTCGGAACCAATATCTCGATTCGATTCAGCCCACGAATGCCGACTATTGCAAGGCAGATAAGCTTGCCAGACATGGCAATATCCTTGACATTCTACCGATAGTAGATATGTTATGTATGCCCCTCGCTACATGTAAATTGCAGATCAAACTGGATGCGATCAAGAAGGCAAACCGCAGATTGATAAACGGTTCAATGAGTCAAATATCCAGGCAACTCGGGCCAAACTTTAACCAGAAGTGCTTCATCTGCTTGACAATGCTAAACAGATCAAACTACAGCACCATAATCGATGCTGTCCAATAGGCCTACACGCATAAAGACTAGGCCTCTGCAGCAATAACTTCTGCAGAAGCTGCTTGGACGAAGAAGGGGAGGAAAGTATTATTCACCTTCTGTGCTCTTGTCCAGCTCTCTCAGAAAAAAGGAAGCTTCATCTGGGAGACTACTTCTTCGATAATCTAAGTGAGCTGGCTTATATCAAAATCAAAAACCTACTACGCTATATAGTCAGTGAAAGAATATAGAAAAGTCGACAGATCCACGTGATACCACAACGGAACTTTATGGTCTAAGTGTACATGCGCATCGCTTGTAGCCACTGCAACCTAACCTCACCTCACCTTACGCTCTGACAAGAAGGCCTTAAAGCAGTCAATTTTACTTTAATCCATTACGTCTGCTCTGCCTAGTAGATTTATGTATTGGATACGTTCGCAGAAACATTCAATAATTAGAAACTCAATTGAATGGAGTTGACAATTTCTGTAGTTAGGTTATTTAAAGTAAGTGGGCTCAGGAACGCGATGATTAGTGCTATGAACTGCCGCTCAGAAGGTCTGGGTTCAATTCCCAGCCATAGCAACCAATACCTAAATGATTTTTTTCTGGCCCTCCTCTCGTGATGATCTGACAAAGCATGCGAGTAGAATCAAATATGTATCAAGAAAAGCTTATCTTAACTCAGTCCTTTCGGATTCGTGAAAAACAGAAGGAACAATCTATGCCTGTTGCTCCAAAATTTAATATTCGTTATTCGAAGGCATGTTGCAAGGGCGAAATCAAGCGAAAACAGCTCAATGTGTGTGGCTTAGGTTAGGTTAGAAGGGCTGTATTCAAAAGGTGTACTATTTTTCACCCAAGGCCATAAAGGCTTATTTTAAACCCAAAACAATGTGAATTAAGCTTTATTCATAGAATATTGTCAGAACTTACAATATTGTCACGTCTGTCAACGGAGTTCCTTACTTTAGTCAATGTGAATTTCGTTGTCAGATGATATTTTGACAATGACTTTTCTGACATTAGTGTCAGAAAAAAATCGCTAGATCTCACGAATTTAAAATATTTCGGTCTTAGACCTGACAATGTTGAAAGATCAGTCAATCGTCTGACCATAGATTGCTTCTGGAATTTGTTGATAAGTATACTAGAGGTATCTCTGTCAAGTCGAAGACCTGCGTTTGTGTCTTTGCAGTTTTTGAACAAGTCATTTGTGAAGGCTGCTAGTCTTGTATCCCATTAATACCCAACGCACCCTTATTTGGTTTCTATCAAAAGAGAATAGCGGCTTAAATCGTTTGCTTTGAATGGCAGGCTACAGACTATGGGTATTGACGCAAAGAGATTGCTTATGTCGATCTTTATTCTACCAGATCAATTTATTTATATCCACTCTTTTGAGATCGTGCAAGAATATGCGGGTGTTGTACCTCCGTCAGCATTGCTCACGTGACAAGGGGTTAATATGTACATTGGCATTGCTAAAGAGATCTTTCGCTTTGGTATAAGGTTGCGATAAAATGGGTAATGAGAGGCATTAGGAAATTGAGAATTTGTTGACTCCTTTTAAAGAAATTTAAATATGTATCAGTCATTAACGCCGCATACAGGGCCTCAAAGCTAGCTTCTTCATTCACTTAAGTGGACGAACTGACGAAGTTATTCAAAGAGTACGACCTCCAATTTCAAGCTGACTATGAAAGGTAGGAAGAAATCTCCTGATAGCATTTTTATGCTCTTGGATGGTTCTCAGACTTTTTCAAGATATAGGGCAGTTAATAATGATAGGAATTGTTTCTTTTGGCATTAGAACCATGAACCCAGTGCTTAGTAGTCCTAAGCCCTAAGCCACTGGAGCCGTAGAAGATACAACGAATTTTCGTTGTTCAACAATTAGGGATCCGGCCTGGAAAATGTTGGTGAAAGTGGAGTGTGCTGAACTACCGAGCTGGTTGTCCTGATGTATGCAAATACAAGCAGGGTGGCGATCATCCGGTCCTTAACAAGTTTATCGCATTATTTGTGATTTTAACTTCCATTGAATGGGAGTTAGCAGACGGTCAATACAACGGATGATTCAACCCAAATTACGAGCAAGTTAAACCCTCTAAGTATGCCTGATCGCTGAAATTTTGACAAAAAATTATTGAAATGTGCGAAGAACACAACAACTTGATAAATTCCCTTGTTTATGTCTGATGAGATTCATTTTGAGCTAAACAGCAATGTAAACAAGCAAAATTGCCGTATATGAAATGACTATGAACCAGAAATTCTTCCTGACTTGAACTTCCATTTTTTTAATTCTCCGCCGTCAACCTGCACACGTGAACATAGCTCGCAATCATTCAAAAAAGTTCGTCGCCTATATTTGAAAAAAATACGTTTCCGCTTAAAGTCGAAAACAGAAATCATGTAAATTATCAAAATCAATTAATTTAAATTTTTCAATTTTGTTTGTAGACATGTATTACTAAAGAGAAAATGAAAATCTTGGTATGGTAACCTAGGTATATGTCGATAGAAAGTCGTATTTTAAAGTTCGCCATAGGTAATGTTCTACTTTCATCTTATTAAGGAAAGTCGTTGCCAAAAATCGAATTATCTGTTTTGCATTGAATTCACATTCAGAACCATTCGGATATACACTCGTGCACCGAGTAGCATTAGAAAACAACTTGATGTTTTAAAATAAACCAATTTATACAACGCAATGCAACGTTACAACACAACCAATAAAAACCAACAAACAACGACAACAACAAAAAGAACAAGAACAAGACAAAAACATTTATTTTTTAATGTCAATGGCGCCAATTATTTTGTCGAATTGTCCACCTTGTTGTTGGCCAACTTTGGATAAAGACATATTCGAGTACTGCGGATATTTTCAAATGTATTCGCATCATTTGCTAAATTAATTTGTTGAAATGCTTATTCAAAATTGATTATCTCTAGCGAGTGGCAATACATAAAATTCGAAACTGCTTATAATTTATTTTTTTTTTATTTAAAAATAAAATCCGGAATCCACAAGATATTTCTACGAATGAATTGCACGCGTGATCATCTGTGAAATCATATCGAGTAGAATGTATCTAAATATATAAGAGCGTCGTCGCCATAGGTAGGTCGCTCACCGATGACGCATTTGCACGCATGTGTAATTGAATTAGGTACGGCAGGCGTACGTACGCGCTTTGTTGCAATGTGCAATGGGGGCAGAATTTTTCAAAAGTTGGGATCTTTTTTCCGAAATTCGCATGCGTTGTGAGGTTGGAATTTTATTGAGGCTTTTAAATGCAAATTTCAATATTTTTGGAACGTTTCCAACTTTCTATTTCATACATTTTTTTTTTGTCAAAACACCTGATGCGTGTGAAAAGCATTGATGTTGACAAAGTGGGGTGATAGTTTGAATTTTAAAAGATTCAAAGTATTAGTTGTTTATTTTTGTTTTTTATGATGTAGAATTTAGATATTTGTAGAAAAGTCATAATTTACATATAAACCACGAAACGCTTCATTTTGTTTTTATTACATCTGTCAAATGCGTTATAAGCAAAATGTTGCGTTTGAAGTTGGATAACATTTTTTTAAACATGTTTAAATTTTTTTATATTCATTTTAATGCGATCGTGAAATTTTAATAATCAGTATTGGATCGTATTTCTCTTGCGAATTGAGACCTTTTAAGTCATCACTCTGATTAAACAGGATTAACCAATAAGTGGATTTTATATTGACTTTAAAATGTTAGGTTGGAGGACAGAATTTAAAAAAAAAATCAATTAGAAAACAATAAAGTTTATGAGTACCCTTAATTTTAAATGGTAAGAAGTAACCAATAGAACCACATAGGTCTGTTTATCAATCTTCTGATAGAAGTATCTTTGCAAATTTGCGCAAAATGCCAAAGAACCCTGCTCCTAGGCAGTATAAGCGGCGTTTTTGTGCAACTGGGCAGTGGCAAAGAAGACGTAGAAGTTCTGAATAGGTCTAGACTTTTAAACATATTTCCTATGATGCAGTAGCCGGGTATGATACTATTGCTACCAAAATATCACAAAATATCGTGGTTATTGCTGCTTAATGGTTTCCCTTGAGAGGTATATAAAAATGATCCTTGCGCATAGACTTTCTAAACCAAGGATAAGCCGCTTAAATATTAAATTATTAAAAATGTTGCTCGGCAGATGACACTGACACTGACATCTTAGGTTAGGAGGGCTACAGTTTATATGGTTTCCAAATTTTTTCATTTTTTTTTAAACTGCTAATTACTTAAAATTTGATGTGTTTTTCAGTTAAAAATACTTCTTAAATAAAAGATATTAATAAACCACACTAATCTCATCTATTTTTATTTCTTAAAGTCTTTTTATTTTGATATAAAACGATTTTATTTTTTTTCCGTACCGACATTTTACTTTTTCATTTTGCAGTTTTGCAATTCATCGTACCGAAACTTGCAACTTTTTTTTTCATCGTTGTAATTTCTGTTTGCCGAAGTTCGCAGACGTCACTTTTCTGACGTTCATACGGAAATATCGGAAATACCGGGCCGGATACTCCTCCAATTTTGTTGAGATTCGGTAGAATTCTCCATTAATTTTTCGGTCTCGATTAAGGGGATGAATCCAATATTTGGAACGTTTTGTTCTTTAAAGCATTGAAAATATAACGCAACATATAACAAAATTTTCTTTTTTTTAAAGATCCGCATTCTGAATTCTTTTTTCAGTTTCTGTGCTATGTTCGGTGGGAATGAAATGTCATAATTGAACAGAAAAATGAAAAAAATAAAACGAAGTTTCGGTTTCGGTTGCTCGGTGGGTTTGGCCCTTTAACCGCACATGTGAGAAATAAAACCACTGGGATCTGTTGATAAATCTAGAAAGATCTAAAAGTGGTATCATTGCCAAGTCACCCAAGTTGTCGAAGAACTGCACTACTTAATCGAATCGGATAAAGGTGGTATCATTGCCAAGTCACCCAAGTTGTCCAAAAACCGCACTACTAAATCGGATAAGCGGAGTTCCTGCAGAGATGGGCAGTGGCACAGGACGTGTTTTGACGTTAAACCCCGTTTTAATAAACGTTGATTAACTAATCAATGTCTCGCGCAAATGTCAAAAGTTAGTTACTGATTAGCTAATCAGCGTTTATTAATTAGGGGGTAAGTTTGTAACATAGTGAAATAATTTCGATATACCTTAGAGACTCATGTGCCACAGATTTTTTTGGCCTTACATTTTGAGCTAGAGTGGTAGATTTGGTATATAGACTCTCTGTAGGACGAAGCAGAACAGGTATAAACATTTTTAAAATCCACCCACTGCCACTCCCACTTTTCAGTAAAATGTTGTTTTTGGCCAAACGGATAAGAATTAAAACGAGTGGTGGGTGCACGACTGGGTCGTACGCAACTTTCTCTTTCACAGCGAGTTAGGCGTTAGATCAAATAGCATTTTGATTGTTAATGCTTAAAATGATAAAAATAATGTCGAAATGTGATTATACGAACGTCTATTCCGAAATTTGAAGTAATCGGTGTCTATGTGAACCGAAAATTCCGTTAAGTGATAGTTGGGCTAAAACTAATTATGTGGAATTGTTGAAAACTATTATAGTAGTATATATATTAAATTTCATTCAATTTGACTTAGTAGTTTGCGAGAAATTAACAATTTTATTTATATGGCCTATATGGCAAAATCCGTTATATGGATTTTCTCGAAAAAACTGGGAATGCAGTTTTGTTGGAACTAACATGGGTATAGTATATATAAAGTTAAATCAAAATCGTTAGAGCCGTTTTCGAGAAAATTGAGGTTATGTGTAATTTTTATATGGCAGGTACCGTTATTAACATGGCTAAAAGCAAACAAAAAAAATGAAGTTTGAAGAAAATCGGTCAAGCCGTTTAGGCTGGGGAGACCATTACGGACAGACGGACCGACGGACCGACGGACCGACGGACGGAATTCCAAAAACCACTTTTTTAGGCTCCGCTATCATCGTAATGTTAGAATCAATCAAAATCTCGAGGTCGAAAATTTTCACGAAAACAATATCTTTCTCTTTGTAAGAGAAAGTTAAAAAAATATTTGAACAACATATATAGACAATCTCAATATCTATTTTTTGTCTATATGCAGTTTTTAAATAAAAAGCGGTTTTTGATAAAAAAGATTTCTAGAATAATATATGAACATTTCAACTACAGATCATTTTAACCCGCGTCTAATTTTTTGGAGAGTTTTCCTTAAAAAAAAATTTGTAAAACCTGTTCCATTAAAAAAAGTATTTTTTGCAGAACCATAGGATATTTACATAAACTTTCTGAACAGGATGTGGTGACAATGTCACTTTTTGTGGACATTTATTTCAAGTATGGATTGGGACAAGGTATTCAATGATTCGCGCAGCGGATTGTCACCTTCTCGTATGTTTTTGTGATTCTTTTCTTCTTCTATCTATAGACTTTAAGTCATATTTTCTGTCATCCAGTGCCTAGTTAAACCCCGACCATGGATTTTAATTTTTGCTATCAATATCGATCAACAAGCTACGGATAAATAGTGAAGCACTATTGTTCCTTGGGCAATGTTATAGTGACACCGTCAATAAAGCTCTTTGCGTGTTTTATGGATGGTAACACCTGTCAATCTTCTAGTGACGGATTCAGATAAGAGCCGTAGCTGAATAGTCCATTAGCTTTATCGTTTATTTTCACCTATTTACTTCAACTTGCCTGGAAACCCATCAGAGTAGTGTCGACTGTCGAGTATGATTGTCCTGAGTTTACGTCTACATCTGTCAACGCAGATGGTTATTTCCATATTTGGTAGTTCCAACGACAGGAAAGTCTGTGATGCTTTATTTCTTTGAATGAATTTATTTTCATTGCTATAGACATGCTTTGAGATTATTGATGAGGAACAACCTTTTATTCGTTTAACAAAAGATCATATCCTTAACTACATTGCCGTATTCTTTGCCTCACATTTTGGTCGCGTGAGTATTAAGTACGTCTTAATATAATTTTATAGTCGTTTTTAGACCTCCTGTAGAAAATTTCCTCAGAAGACGTTTGTTTGTTTCCGCTTATATGTCTATCTGTAGTGGGAAGCAAGCTACCCTTATGGACTTGCTTAACCCCTAGTTTCCTTCAACATAACAAACCCTAGTTTCCTTCAACATAACAACACAACTTAAAAGGTCATTTAATATTATAAGACATCTCCAGAGTCGTGCAAAAATTAAGAACAATCTAAATACTCAAGGTTAGACTTATTTGTTTCGAATTGCATATAAGCTTTAAATTTAACAAAAATCTGTTACCTCGCGCAATTGTAAAAAAATATTTCAATGAATAAATTATTGATTTAAACAGGAAACAAACATGTAGTTCAATGCTGAGTACAATACGCTTAAAGTCAACAATATAGAAAGAGGGCTTTTCTAAATGTTAACTTAGATCTCTAATTTAGACATTTTTAAGTAGAATGTTAAAAAAAAGTCCATTAACCTTAATCGGTAGAAAATTATCTGGAAAATTTAAATCATTCGAAAAAGCTGAAATTTGGTCTACAAATAGTGTCACTGCCTAAAGGTTTGTTTTTTTTCTTTTTGATTTTCATTTTTACAAAGTTGAAGTCTGCATAGTTTTGATCTGAAGATCGGTCAATGCCTTATATACATATTTATTTTTTTTAGAACATCTAAGAGGTGAGTTTAGATTTGTAGATAGGAAAAGGGTATCAGTTTACAAACACTCCTTTTCAAAATATTTTCTGTTAAAATTAGAAAGAAATTTAAGACCAATATCAGGACTATACAACTTTAGAAAACTTGAAAACAAAAATTTGTTTGGAAGAAAAATTCGGGCTGCCAGCCTCACATATTTTTCGGTAGGCAGTCGCACAATTCTGATTAAACCAAAGTTCTTGCTTGTAAGCTGATACATTCGTTAGGAATAAAGTTCTTAATTTCAAGCTAAATTAATTCTGTTATCATGTCAGCGCAGCGGTGGCGTTAACATCTCTATTGAGGAAATATACAGACCGGTTTAAAACCATATAAAACGAGTTCCAACTAGCAGTCTCGTTTCGCCAAATTGTTCTTCTAGGATATTTTTTATGAACTAATTGTTTTGAATACGAGAATTTTGCTGATACCAGGCAGTGATCAGATGCTCCTAATGGAGATAAAACTGCGACTGAATAATTATCCGGATATAAAGTTAGGCATGTGTCTAGAGTGAAAAACGTTATTTTTGAAAATCCGGGGATATTTTAGAATAAAACTTATAAAAACAGTTCACGCGTCCCGTGGAAGTTCTCCTATCAAATCGAGGATTAAACATCTTCAACGCGAGCATACGGATCCCCGTAACACATGGTTTACTTCGGTTTTTATTTATTAATTTATTATTTATTAATCGTCCTGCCGCGAAGACTTTTCGCAGTGTGTTCGGTAAAATATCGGTCTGTGAGAGTTTGCAGAAGAATCGGAGGCAGTCGACTTTGCTTCACTTACAAGAACTCAGTCTTTCGCAGGCCACAACTCAGCGATTTTTGCGTCGTCACTTGAACCCGCACCCGTACAAAATTCAAATGACCTAGGATCTGAACGATCACAGACAATGAAGTGTGTTCGCTGAATGGACACTTGTGCAGTTGGAAACTGACCCCAATTTTTATTGAAAAATCGTCATTAGCGATGAGGCCAATTTCTGGATGACTGGGTACGTCAATAAACAAAAGAGAGTCCAATGCATACCCAAAAAGTCACTGATTGGTGTAGATTTAATGCTGGCGCATCCATATTTCTTTGAGAACGGCGTTTGCCAGGTGAAGGCCTATAACGGCGAGCGCTATATAGATGGTTACCAACATTGAATATATGGATACCAATGAAATGTGGTTTCAACAGGACGGCGCTACGTGCCACACAGCTCACGGCACATTGGAAATTCTGCACGAGTGATTCGAAAGAATTGTGATCTCAGGTGGAGGTGATGTGAACTGGCCCCCGATATCGTGTGAATTTTTCGAATTTAGGGATTTTTCCCTGATCTAGGGGAAAAAAGCGCAATTTTCGACACTCTAGGTATTAGGAAATTTCTATTGGAAAGTAGGAACCCAAATTAATTTTTATTTGCCTTTAAATTTTAATAATATTTGTCTACTATCTATATATATAAAAATGAAACCAGTTTTCCGTTGTCACGACATAACATGAAAACGGCTTGACCTTTGGCTGATTTTTTTTGTAGTTTTCTAATACTCTGTACATTAAGTAACTTAACTTAACGTAATGTGATCTCAACCCAAAACAATTGCCAACTACAAACGCAACCATCCGTTACCATGTTACAGTGCAAACGCACATTTCATTTGATTTTTGCTCTTTTCGGTCGTTTTTGTCAAAATTTTGTTTACACTAGGGATTTTTTGACGTTCTATAGGGAAAACTGTTGAGCATTTTCTGGCAACACTGATCCTGAGATCCCAAAAATATGTTAGTTTTTTTTAGCGGTTTCAGTGGGTGTTGATTTCATATTTCGGAGCACGACGGGAGCGCTCTCTTTGGCACCAACCGTGTGAATTCAATTTGACGTTTGACAGAGATGATATGCAAAAGAAGTAAAAGGATTGAAATGAGTGCAAGGGTTTCCTCTCTGTATTTTTAAAATTTTTGAAGTACGAATTATATTTTTCGCACTTTATTTTAGTGCCGAAAAATATGTTTCCTAGTAGTGGATTTCAAAATGAAAACTAAAATCTGAGCGAACTCCTAAAAGCACGATCGATTGATTCCAACTCTGCTTGTTAATAGTGTGTTACGTTATTCGAAACTCTTGGTATTCATTATCTAACATAATCATCCCTAGCGAGGTATCCGTCGGAGCAGAAAATTCTCTGATTTTGTACGATTCGGAGGATTTTTCCTTGAGGTATTCTTTCAAAAAGCTGTTCGGAATATTTCTCCGACATTTTGTAACACATCCCGGCGAATTGCATTGGAGTGCGTTCAGTTGCATTTTTCGTGCAATTTTCGACCGCTAAGTGGAATTCTTTTTTTCGATTTCCTCCGACACAAATTCTTGGCGGAATTTATTTACGAATTGTAGGGAAGTGAAGTCCTCGCATTTGTGTAGTATTTTTTTCCGATGACAAATACATCGAATGTAATTTGAACCTCTGATGAAGTATGCGTTGCGGAAATTTGTCCGTTCCGACGGGTACCTCTTTGTGAGAAAATTTAAAAGGTTCTGGTGGTATCGAGTTTTTATTTACAACATTTTTCCAAGTTCTAAAGTTAAGGATCATCATACAGGGTGTATTTTATTACAAAACTATATACCCAGGTCGCTAACAGCTAAAAACATAAAAATAAAAAAAACCACTTCCTCATTGAATGATTATTTTGTATTTTCAGCAGTAAATGGTCTCTTGCATGAATTCCAAAAAAAAAGTAAAAGTCTCCTGGTTTTAGACCACATTACTGAACGCCAGCATGACATGTAAATAAAAATTCTATGTCCGTCACAGTAAAATCCACTTGCACTCCCACTTGGATTCGCCGCTAAATCTTATTTTAGCATCTAAAGCAAAAATGTTCATTTAGCCTGTTCCTATACATGCACACACATTTTTCAAAATTTTCTTTTTGAAGGAAGGCCTCCATTAGCACAAAATTATCGGCAATTAACACTTGCTCTAATCACTTACAGTAAAATTAATTTTTTTGGCGCAATTTTTGAAATAATTAAAAAGAGAATGAAAATGAATTTTTCACCTATCACCTGCTCGTGTCGATTATAAAATTTGTTGCAAGGGTATGTGTGCACCTTAAATGATATTTACTTTTGAAAAAATAAACCGTTGAATGTGAAAAACGTGTGAATGTCGGGTACACCATTTTTGTATTTCAATTGCATTGACATTGGACGTTCAATGCGATTCGAGTGTGTGTCTGTTTGCAAATGAGGGTTAGGTCAATTGGGTTCCCGCAACTTACCTAGCACTTTTTTTCCTGTCGCTGGCGCTGTACCTCCATCGAATCCTGAATCATTGCTGCAGGTGCTCATCCGGATGATGGCATCCTTTGGGCACAATTCATCCTCGTATTCATCCGATGTGGTACACTCACTTTCGCTGTCTGTCTCCTCGCTGCTGCTGTTCGAGGACTCTTCGTAGGTCACCTTTTCGCGTTTCCACAGGGGTCGTGGTGTCGCAACCAAAGGATACCTAGGGGCTTCCTCCTTCACATAGCACTTCTTTTTCGTGTCGATTTTTATCTTTTTATTTGGGTCGAACGCTTGCTGCTGTTCTTTGGCTTTTTTCTTCATCAGCTTGTTTTTCTTTTTCATGCTTGCACTTAAACTACTACCGTCCACGCTATACGAATCGCTAGAACTGTCGCTCTCATCAGCCGAGGAGGGTATATAGTCCTCTACTTCGGCATCAACGTCTAGAAGATACTGTGCCAAATTCGAAACTGTCGCGAACTTTGATAAATTATTGCCGCCGCTAGCGAGGACATCGCTTTCGGCGATTGTTGTTGGCGACGAAGGTGCAGTTGAAGCAGCAGTTGGTGTTGGCGATAAGTTCTTTGTTGTTGTTGCTGTAGACGTTGTCGGCTGTAGTACCTGTGCCGTTGATGCATCTGCTGTTGGTTTTGGTGTCGACAGCAGTGGCGACGACGGCGACGGCGGCGGTGGCTGCTGATAAAATGGCGACGTAATGAAGCCTAAAGTTTCTGGTGTAGTCGGTGACGACACTGGTGACAGTTCAAGCGACAGTGACGTTGCATATTTTTTAAGCGGTGGAGTGTCTGTCGGTTTATTCATTTTATTATCACACGTCGTTTGTTTGACATTTGCGGTTTCTGGTTTTATTCCTCCAGACTTGGCATCACTCTTTGCGTTCGCTAACGGTGCGGATGCATTTTGATTGGGGTTAGTAGGTGTTAATGACTTTTTCAGTTCCTCTATGGGTGTCTTTTGCTTGTCATTTGTCTCGGTGTGCGAGATCTCTGGAATTTCTTTTTCTGTTTCGTTGTGTGTTGCATTTTTAGTGGTAATACTCTGCTTGTCACTTTTGACAGTTGTTTTCTTTTTCTCAGGTGACTTGGCGCCGCTGCCAGAATTTATTTTCGTCGAGGCAATACTTTCTTCGTTTGTTGTTGATGCACTTGGTTTTGCTTTCGGTTTAGAATTTGACTCGGCGGCCGTTTCCTCCTTGGCATCATTCTTAGGACTGGATTTCTTTTTCGCAACTAGTTTTGGCGGATTTTTCGTTTTCGGTGAGTCTTGAGGTTTGGTTGAGGTTTTCTTTGGTGTGGGCGGTTGATCATCTTTCTTTGATGTTTCATTGGATGGGGATTTCACTTGAGGTGTGACGGTTGGTGTCTTGGGAGTGAACGGTTCAAGTTTCTTTGCTGAGTCACTAGATGGAATTGGTGGGGATTTTTCTAAAGGTTCAGGTTTAGTGAGTGCTTTCTTTGCAGATGGTGGCGAGTCTTCCTTTCTTGTGGCAGGTGGCTTGTTGGCGATTTTCGTTGGACTTGATGGCGTTTGTTCGACAGATGGAATCAGTTGTAGCTTGTCTAGAAGTGCTGGTTTTTTATTTACTTTAATCGGAGTGGATGGGATTTCTGGTTCTGGTTGGGTTTGTGGAGCTTCGGGACGGACAAGTGGAACCTTTTTGCGTTTATTCATATACAGCGACTCCCTACTGTCAATTTGAGACCAAAAGTCATCATTATTTTCAGTTTCAGCGGGAGTTGTGGACGTTTCTACTACCGTAGTGGTTTGATGAAGAGGAGTTGAAGCATTTCCTAGATCGATCTCAGGTCGTGTTGGTAGACTCTTCTTACGCCTATTCATATACAACGACTCCCTTGAGTCAATTTGTGACCAAAAGTCCTCATTGTTGTCTGCTTCCGCTGGAGTTGATGGCTTCTCAACCACTACAGGTGCTGACAGAGGAATTGCATCAAATGTAGACTTTGCTTCTGGCATATTTTTGCGCTCATCTATAGGCATTTCTTCCACAGAAGGCACTTGTGTTGGATTTTCCTTTGCATCAACCTCAGGTCGTACTAGTGGGACCTTTTTTCGCTTATCCATATACCAGGACTCCCTAGTGTCAATTTCTGACCAAAAGTCTACACCACTTCCGGATTTTTCAATCTTTTTGATCGGTTTTGGTGTGGCTACCTTCATTTCGGGTTCCTTCAGCTTCGATGACTCAATTACAGTCTTATTTAGTGGTGAGGGTTTGGTCTTTACCACTTTAGACTTTGACTCAACATTGTCGAGTTTTTTTGCAGCCTTTTCTGTTGTTAACTTCGGTGATGTTTCTTGAGTTTCTACACTTTTTAATTCGATCACAGGCTTATCCAAAGGTGTAGGTTTGCTTGCAACCTTTGCAGTCAGTGGTTGGGCCACTTTTACCTCAGACTCTAAAACCTTTTCAGTCATTGGTGTTGCCACTTTCATCTGTGAATCTCCAGCCTTTTCTGTTATGAGCTGATCAGCCTTAATTTGAGATTTTTCCACCTTTTTAGCTTCTTTTGAATCAGCCGCTTTAACTCCCACCTTTTCTTCGACCTTCTTCGACTTGACACTCTTGACTCTCTTCTTGGGTAGCTTGAAAATCTTATGCTCCTCGATGTCCTCAATATTGAATGTGAACTTGGGAACCGTGGGACTTGCCAAGCTTGCATTTTCCTCTTCAATTACCGACTGAATGACAGGCGTCAGAGGGGGATTTTCAACTTCCACTTTTGCCGTGATCTTGTGACGTATTTTCTTAACCTTTTTCGACTTTCGACTCTTGCGAGAATCCTCCTGACTGACATTCCGTTCTAGATGGATAACCTGAATCGTCCCTGACTGGGATTTTTGCAATTCATTTAGAATTTCGATCTCCTGCTCTTGGATCAGTGATGCACGCCTGCGCAGAACGCCGGCATTCAAATCATCATCGATCTTATCCGACGAAATATCCTCGCAGATATCATGAAAGCTTGGAACCTGAGGAACACTCAAACGTCGCACGATATTGGTAAGAGGGTCCACTTCGATGATCATTTCACTTAGAGAGGATTTGCTAGTCTTGGACTGCTCCATGTCGGTGACGGTGATCTTAAGCCCTTCCTCCTTGGCTTGTTCGCTGATGTAAAATCGCTCGGGGGCATCACTGTTATCAGCAGTGGGCTCAGTAGCTGACGATTTATCGGACTCTTTATCATCATTTTTGCTATCGTCTTTCCTTGATCGAGGTCGCATGATCGAAAGTCTAACTACAGCCCGATTCCGCTTGATCGTTGATCTAGCATGATGCGCAGTATCAGTTCCATCGATTCTAGGCATGAAAGGTGAGTTCGGATCCACGATACTACTGCTGGTATCACTGTCAGTGTTAATGATAGCCTGTGCCTCATCGGCTTTCTCCTCCTCCATCGGCCTGTTGTCCATGTGATGATGTCGTCCATAGCGCGACGATGCCGATACATCAATGTCAGCAGTGCTTATATTCTTTGGACGGGAGGTACGTGCAGAAATATAAGTCGTCGACAACGTCGGCGAGTACGTAGACACTTTCGGAGATTGAATCCGCGACAAGGGAATAAAATTGCTACGGGAAGTCAGTGGAGATTCCGTGATCGTCGACAGCTTCGGATGATATCTCGACACCGAAGACGTATATTGATTCGATCTCGATGTGGATGGTAGAGTATAGGTGCCAGAAAACGTCCGATTATATGTCGACGAATACGGTGCATATGCACTTGACGAAGATGAACCATACAGAGGAGTGCTATAGTACGGCGAATATGCACTTCCCGTACTGCTACTGTAATAGGAGTACCCCGGATCCGTGTACAAAGGCATCGTATCAACGTTTTATAAATATTCTTCACTTGTATCTATCTTTTTTCGCGGCGTATCGTTTTATTGTATTTTATTTCTGACACAACAAACTGATTACTTGTCAGCAGTACACATATTTTCCAAATACATAAATAGCCCGAACACTGCATATATTTAGCGGGCCGAATTTATTTTCAGAGACTTGCCCGTCTTGCTTGTTTGAAATTATGTAATCCGATTTATTTATTACTCTACGTGCTAGACACTATCAAATTAATTCAAATAAAATTTCCCACACTTGTCTGTAAATTTAATTTATAGCCTTTCAGAAATTTTTGACAAAAAAAAATAATAAACGAATTCCTCCCGCACTTAAACGTTTTCGACACTCGGCATAGATAGATGCATAAAATACACTCTCGAACTCAACTTGGACACGAATTTATTTTTAATCCAGTTAAACACTATAGCAGCAATTAATTAAAATTCAAAATATAAATCTCAAATCTCAATACTATAACGAATCTCTAAACTCTGAGAAAAGTACGGTCTGCAACCGTTTTCACGGAAACTTCAGATACTACTGACGGGAAATTTATTCAAAAATTTCTCAAAAACGTATTTTCCTGCTGAAAATCTTTCGGCATCTGCCAGCTCTTAGAGTTTTCCCAACAAAAATGATGAAAAATTTGAACAAAAAAAAATTCTCCGACGAGGCTTTCGAATGGTTCTGCACAGAATAAGCATGGTGAGATCATGGTCTTTAAATGTACCGCTCTCTTAGTTTTGTTCAGTGAAAACTCACCAGACCACGATCCACACGAACTGTGTGTGGACCTTTCTGTTGTTCCTTTAACCTGGGGATAAAGAGAATAAAAACGCATTCAGAGGGCGCGCACAGCATTATGGGCTGCAAAGTCTGATTTTCTCTTCCTGAAAGATCTCGATGTTACAGACTCGCTGCTCGACGGCATATGGGCTGTGCGAGTGGGATTTAAAAATAAATCCCATGGTGGGAACGCGGAATTTCTCTCTGACGTCAGTTGAGTGAGTGTCGCAATCTGGACGAAGAATTAATTCGTGAATTTAGTGATTATTTCGAAATAAATTTCGTGCATTTGTCATATCACGTAGAAGTGACGTTTGTGCTGTAATTTTCGACAACTTGTCGTAATTGTTGTAATTTTTCAAAATTTCAATATTTTTCTGTGGGGCTTTGTCAATCGGTTTGGTCTGTTGGGTCTATGACGGGTGAAGAGTTGAGTGGATTTTCAATTAAAACTGAGGGATGAGGTATTGGCCTAGTTTACCCCGTGACCGTGCTGAAAGTGTTTATTATTTTGTGTACTTTTTCTTCTTCTTTTTTCCTCAATTAGTACGTTTGTTTACGATGGCTCGTAGAGCCAACCAATCAACAAAATTTACGTCGCAATTCGAGGGCTAATGAGGTATTATTTCCTAGACACGGATAGGGAGGGCGTAAAACCTCATTGGATGGCATGACATTTTAGTCATCACCACCTGTGGTAGAAATTTGGGAGATCATCTGTCTGAGGTGTGAAGAATTGACAAGTTGGCTTGGTGAAATCTAGGTCAGGTCACCATAATGGAGGGGAGTTTTGTTTTTAGATGAAAGGTCGTAAATTTCTGGGAAGTGGGACAAGTTCATTCCTAATACAGAAATGCTTATCTTTAGAAAGTTTTTTTTTTGTGGGAAGATCTTTTGAGTTTTGTGTTGTGTGTTATGTTGTGACATTTTTGGGTGAAGGGCATTATGACCGATTACAGCACAACTTTCCTAGTATGAGTCGTATTAATATTTAAAAATAAAATACCATGTATCCATTCGATCTATTTGCCCAACTCACACTTATCAATCACTTAAAATCCAAAGTAAAATGTACACAATAACAAATAAGATATTTAAACTTTATATGCATACATCTACAACGCATGAATCAACACCAATTGAATGCACTTTAAGGCAATAAAAATGCAATATTGCGAAATGGTTTCTCATGCATCGTGTGCTTGCATTGTATCCACAACAATAGTGCATTTCGTTTGAAAATAATGGGAAATATCGCCTCAACATGAGCATTTTCGCCCACAGACATTACAAAGGTCTGTAGGTACGTAAGTAAATACCATGTGCTGAATTTTTCCTGTAGAAAAAAATAAACCACACAGTCGCTATTTTGAAATCTACTGTAAAAGCTAGTACTATCACTACACGAAAATTAGGCGTGTTTTACAAAAGATTCCTTAGAGACTTTCCTCCCTTGCCTCGCTGTGGCGTCTACGGTACGAGTTAGGATGGACAAAGTGAATAACCTAAATCTTCTTCTTCGACATATTCGGACAACAGGTGCATACTGATGACCCCGTATCCTAGGTGTTTCTCAAAAATTGGAACTGGCCATCCAGGTTGGGAGTTGTGCGTTGGGTTACATACCCATGGAAAAAAAAACTATTGTCACGAAGCCTCTGAAAGGATTAATTTTATTTCTGACAACCATTTTGCGGAACGAAATGCCACTATAGGCGGCACACGGGTTCTACACCCCCATTATTCATAAGGTGGTAAGGTGGTCTCCTGATTAATCAAATTTATCACACTGCGATAGACAAGAGGCACGCTTTTAGTGTTTCAAATGTCCGAACGCGTATCCCTTAACCTCTCGTTTAACACCATACAACCAGCATCTACTGTAGAAGAACAATGGCGACGATGCCAATAAGCCATGGGAGCAGCAGCAACTGTTGCGCTAGGTTTCTCGCGCCCACCAGCAAGAAACCAATGGTTTGATGAAGAATGCCGACAAATGCTCCTAGCCAAATATGAGGGGTACATGACAATACTGGAGGTGAATGTGAAAGCTGCCATTGAGCTCTATATACATAGAAGGAGGGAAGAACACCGGCTTTTCAAAAAAAGAAAATAAGGGCAAGAAAAGCGTGCGATCGAGAATATGGAGAGGTGGTACTCCAATAATGATGTTCGCAAAGTGTAAAACTTCAAAGCAAAGGATACAAGGCTCAAATAAGAACAAGGAAATATCGTAGTTGTGAATATGGAACAACATTCCGCTGTTTGGCAGAACGAACCATTGGCAAAGATTTTAAAGCCGCATACGACAGCATTTATAAAGACGAGCTAAACAGAGTCATGTATAGTGTAGGTATAGCGCTCAAACTCGTACGTCTGGGTCGGAAAGAACCTCACCGACACATTCGATACCAAAAAAGTATTTGGACAAGGCACTGTCATGTGATTTCTTTAATTTGTTTCTTGAGTGGATTGTGCAAAACTTCCGAGCCAACACCAGAGGCCCAATTTTGCAAAAATAGGCAATTACTAGCATACGCCGACGATATTGACATCATTGGTAGGACTCAACGTGATGTCATAGCCACGTTTGCTAGTATAGAGAAGAAAACGGCAAAATTGGGTTTAGCAGTAAATGAGGGTAAGACTAAGTATATGCTGTCAACAACATCGACGAATTGGACAGAACGTCACCATTGACAGATATAACTTTGAGGTAGTATGGGACTTTGTCTATCTCGGCTCCGCTATTAACTCTGACAACAACATCTCGTCAGAAATCAAACGAAGAATTACTCTTGCCAATCGCTGTTTCTTCGGGCTAAGAAGGCAATTTAGTAGTAAAGCCCTCACTCGAACTATTAAGGAGATCCTATACAAGACCCTGATTATCTCAGTCCTTCCCTATGGCGCTGAAGCATGGACCGTATCAAATGTGGGTGAAGAATTCTTTGGTCGTTTTGAGAGAACAATTCTTCGAAAAATGTTCGGTCCCGTTTGCGTTGACAGGCTTTGGAGACGAAGATTCAACAAGAACTATATGAGCTGTACAGCAACTTACCCCTAGTCAAAAAAAAACTCCGCAATGGCCGTTTTTGATGGACAGGAAATGTAGAGCGAATGGACACCAATACTCTGGATCGCATAGTCTTCGATTCCCAGAAGTCGGAAAGGGTATCGGAAGTCTTCGCACTAAGTGGCGCGCACAAGCCAAACAAAAGTTTCTAATATCGCAGAATAAAAAAAAAAGTTTGTCTGTTAGCAGAAAGCGTAAGGAATTGCAGAAAATCTTCGATTTGTGGGAGATTTCGATGGGACCCGTCAGTGGAATAAACGTAATAGATATAATTTTTCAAGCTAGTCAGAATGTATAAAAATGTGCTATATGATATAGATGGCAACAAGATAAAGAAAATGCCTGTCATTTGTTTGACTTGCTACACTGCATGCTTCAATGCAAACAGAGTTGCTGAATTTATGTGTTTCAGTCACAAAAGTAATGAATGACGTGAATAAAATACCTTTGAAATACTTTGATTGCTGATAGGAATCAAGCTACCCAAAGGCTGCGAGGAGAAGCTTAATCAAAGCCCCGCCATTTTCATAACAGAGAAACAATTTAGGAAATGATTTGCCATAGTTCATTAAAAATGCTTAATTTACTTTAAATAAAAATTAAACCTAATTCATCAATTCGCTATTAAATGGATTTGTACAAACTTTTTGTTTACCAAAAGTTTTGTCTGAAATCTGTAGGATCAATTATTTGTAATTATAAATAGTGGCACATTACAAAAAAAAGAAAAGTCCAAAGCCTTAACAAAAGACACCTCACATTCGACATATTTATTGGTGCATCGCGATTCAAGGAGTAATTTTAAGAAGCCAATAATAGACATGTATTTTCGAATTAGGAATCGTTTGTTTGTTTAAGGTTTGTAAAGTGAATCGATAAATTTAGATGCTAATCGACACAGTAAACAAATTCTGAGGTACCTACGAAAACATATTTAGAAACAAAAAGATTAGGCCCGATTTATTCAGTCTCCATATAAAAGTGAAAATCTTGTTTAAAAGCGTATACATACATCAAATTTCAACGGACCAGAAAAAGATATTCTTATTCAGTGCATTTTAAAATATGCAACAATTATTAAAAATAAGAAAACAGATTCATGTATGAGGTGTGCCATATTTTATGTCGGTATGTGGACATTGAATAACTTAATTAAAAACTGCCGATTTCCATATATGATTTGATTATTTATTTTGGTCCTTTACAATTTATTTGGACTTGTTTGAATTAAAAATCCATGAAGAGCTCGCCTCTATTCACAAAAATAAAATGTTCCCTTTTTGCTACATTTTCCATTAATTTAACGAAGTTCTTGAGCGCTTTGAGTCAATGGTCTGGCGTATATTTTGATTTCAAAATATCTCTACTAGGACAGCACACGTCCAGGGAATTTTCACTGCAGAAACTGTTTTGTTTGATATGACCTTTTATGACCACCGATATCGATTCCCATCGATTGTTTCGATACTTTGAAGATACAGCACAGAAGAAAACAAGTGCATATTCTTGCACGGCGGTTCTAATTGTCAGAACGAACTTGTTAAGCCCATAAAATAAAATTAATACATTGAGCCAGATCTGAGATATTCGATTTTTTTGCGAAACCATTTATTTCTGCCTGAAAAATTTTGCAACTTTCAACTCAATTTTCTATGATTATATGATGGAGCTTAATAAAGAATAAACAAAAGGATCAGGGATAGGTTAGGTTAGGTTAGATGGGCTGTTGACGCTCGGGCGAGTCGCCAAACACGCATAGGCCTACGTGGGCCCATAGCGATACCCTTCGAAGAAGTGTCCTGAAAAAAGAGAAAGAGGATACCTGGTTAAGTTCGCTTGTGATGCTTATGCAGTGCTGGTCTGTGTTGCTCCTTCAGCCTCAAAGAGGTAGTTGCTCCATCCTGATTTGCAACAAAAACGGACTATCAGCGCTATTGGGATAGTCCTTAGGTCACTTAGGTCATCGAAGTAAAAGCTGCCTAATATTTTAAATCGACTGTCACTGATCGCAGGGCAGTGGAATAGCAGGTGTGAGACATCTTCCTCGACGTCAGGGTCGCTGCATTTCCTGCAAAGTTGGTTCGCACCAGTCAGTTTCATCTTATTAGAGTGCTTACCCAACGGGTTGTTACCTGTTATCACTCTCACCGCTATGGAAATGGAAGCTCTATTCAAAGCTAATAGCTTGTTTGATTTGCTGCCACTTAATTCTGACCAGAGAGATTTTGTGTGTGTACAAGTTATTGTATTTAGCCATCTTGTTATGGTTGCTTTTTGAGTGTGCTTAGTTAATTCAAGTTTTTTAGATGCTAGCGGGGGATTGACCCTTTTATCAGCTAGGGAAATGCAACTGGACGATCCTAATCTGGCTCTTTCGTCTGCTTTCTCATTTCCTATAATGTCATTATGTCCTGGCACCCAGATAATTTGGACTTTGTTCTGGTTACAAAGAGCCTTCAGCTCTTCGCGGCAGCGTCCAACTACCCGTGATTTTACTATATTGGATGCCAGAGCTTTAATGGCCGCTTGACTATCCACGTAGATGGAGATATCCTCATGTGATATGTCCAATACCCTAGCCGATTCCGCAGCTTCGAGTGTGGCCAGGATCTCAGCTTGGAATACACTACACGAGTTTGGTAATCTTAAGGATGTAGATAGCCCGATTTTTTCAGAGTAGACACCAGAGCCCACTCCGACTTCCATTTTGGATCCGTCGGTATAGATTGCTATTTCTGTGTTAGATAACACATTGTTTGAAGACCATTCGTCTCTACTTGGTATTCTGATGGAGTAATTAGTATCAAAGTCGTGATATGGGATCATGTAGTCAGATGCTACATCCTCATATGCCATTGAGTTTAATATTGAGCTATGACCAAAAGGCTTCGTAAGTAGATTGCCCGTTTCTTTGAGTCTTGCTGCGCTTTTTGCTGCTGTGTCATTGATTTGTAAGTCAATTGGTGTTATGTTTAGTATTGTTTCTAACCCTACTGTGGGGCTAGTGCGCATGGCTCCTGTCGTGAGTATGCATGCTGTCCTTTGAACTTTCGTTAGCTTGGTCATATGTTTTGCTTTTTTCATAGCATTCCACCAGACCAAGCAGCCGTATGTTAGGATTGGTCTGACAATGGCTGTGTATAGCCATTTTGTGACCTTCGGGGATGGGCCCCATTTTTTGCCGCAGATTCTGTTGCAGCTATAGAGGGCAATATTTGCTTTCTTTACTCTTTCTTCAATGTTTAGATTCCAGTTCAGTTTACTATCGAGTATCACTCCCAGATATTTCGCGCTTGCTGACAATGAGAGAGTCGAATCTTCCAAAGACGGTACCGGAAATGCTGGGATCGATCTTCTGTTAGTAAAGAGAACCAGTTCTGTTTTGTTTGGATTTACACCCAGCCCGCAGGACTTTGCCCATTTGCTGAGTATATTGAGACTACTTTGCATAATTTCACTCAGTGTCGATGGGAATTTACCGCACGCCATGAGGACTACGTCATCAGCGTATGCCACTGTTTTTATTGCAGTGATATCTAGCTTCTTAAGTGCCTCGTTGACTACTAATAGCCAGAGGAGTGGGGATAGTACGCGTCCCTGGGGGGTACCTCTTGACGTTGTGATCCTTTTGGTACAATCGCCTAGTGTTGACGAAATGATCCGGTTATTGAGCATGGTTAAGATCCAATTGCTAGAAACCGTACCTATTTCAGCTTTGGTAAGTGCCTCAGCAATTGCTTCAGTTGTGACGTTGTTGAAGGCTCCTTCTATATCTAGAAAGGCTGCTAGCGTATATTCTTTGTAGTGCAGTGAATTTTCTACCGTGCGAACCACTTCGTGTAGAGCCGTTTCCACCGATTTGCCCTTTGTATAGGCATGTTGGCTTACAGATAGGTAACCTGGATTCAGGTTGCTACGTATATGGATGTCGAGTAGTCGTTCCATCGTTTTCAGTAGGAAGGAGGACAGGCTTATGGGTCTGAAATCCTTCGCTACGGTGTGGCTGCATTTACCTGCCTTCGGTATGAATATAACGTTAACTTCACGCCACACTTGTGGTATGTGGTTTAGTTTTAGACATGCACGGAAGATAGTGAGCAGTGTTGGCATTATTAGCTAAGCAGTTTTTTGTAGCATGATAGGGGTTATACCGTCAGGGCCGGCTGATTTGTGGGGCTTGAATGAATTAATGGCCCATGCAATTTTTTCCTTGCACACTATCGTATTAATGAGAGAGAGAGAGTTGTCACCCATGTTGTCCGCTGTGTGGTCTGTTTTTACATTTACGATGACATTTTTCTCTACCGTTTTGCAGTTCGGAAAGTGTGTGTTTAAAAGAAGGTTTAGGGTATCAGCGGTTGATTCCGTCCATTCATTTGCTGAATTTTTGAGGAAACCTGGGCTACTTGCTTCTTTCGATAGTATCTTCCTCAATCTGGCAGATTCATTGTTATCCTCGATATTACCGCAGAATTCTTTCCAAGCCTTTCTTTTGGCCGTTCTGGTCTCTTTTTTGAATTTACAGAGGGATAATACTACAGATTTTTTGAATTGCCTATCATTTACCTTCTAAAACACGAATAAAGGACTTACAGTGCGACCAGCCAAATTAGAGACTCTCAGAGGAAAAAAATCAGCGGGAGATTCACGCAAAACTTGGCATCATTGTTGATGTTGTCAAACAGGCTACGCTACAAGTAATGACGGCAACACATCCAGGTGGTTCTTTCCCAATCGCATTGTTGTATTGGGAAAGAACTACTTTAGAAATCACTACAATCAGTGAAGACATATATCGACGGTTTGCCCTTATTCTCGAAGAAATAACATCGAATGGCGAAAAGTAGATTTAAAAAAAGGAGAGTAGGAGTAAGAAACTGAGCAGTTTTTGATGAGACTTATAAATGGTATAACATTCCAGCAACCGTATATAATGTTTTGATCCATGGAGAAAAATCATTAAAAATTGTGCATTTTCTGTTGGATCACTCTTTGAGGAAGCCTAAGAATGCCGAAATTAGGATTATAAAGTCTACCGCAGTATTAATTCAAGAAAATCCAGCCGAATTGCTTCGAATGAAGATGTTATGCATCGTATCCTTAGATTTACTACTGAAGGGTTTTTCAATAAGAGCGCTACAAAAGTTTTTTTTTTTAAATAAAACAAAAACGGTTTTGGATATCAATGAAATTCTTTATTCCTGTGAAAGTACGTTCGATGCCATTATGTATGGAACTCGATTTCTTTTGCATGGCCACCACGGGCACGCTTGCAGAAGTCCAGACGCTGAACCCAATTTTCGACGGTTTTCAAGCATAAATCGGCCAATACTGCTGCAATTTTACGTTCGATATTCGTACGAAGTTCATCAATCGTCGCTGGCTTGTTGGCATAGACCAAAGACTTGACGTAGCCCCACAGGAAATAGTCTAACGGTGTCAAATCGCATGACCGAGACGGCCAAGCGACTGGACCATTTCGTGAGATAACACGTTCTCCAAACTTGGTTTCCAATAAATTGATTGTGACATTCGCTGTGTGGCTTGTGGCGCCGTCCTGTTGGAACCACATGTCCTTCAAGTCCATATCATCCAATTGGGGCCAAAAATATTCAGTTATTCCCATTCACAGTAACGTGCCGGTCTTGATCATCACGGAAGAAGTACGACCCAATGACGCCGCCGGCCCATAAATCACACCAAACCGTAATTTTTTTCGGGATGCAATGATGACTTATGGAGTACGTGTGGATTGCTGCCTGACCAAAACCGCATATTTTGTTTATTGACGAAGCCATTCAGCCTGAAATGAGCCTCATCGCTGAAGATGATTTTTCGATGAAAATCCGAATCATTTTCAAGTTGTTGCTCAGCCCAATACGCGAACATACGACGCTTCTGGTGGTCAAGTGGCTTCAGTACTTGCGTCAATTTAATCTTGTAAGGATGTAGGCCAAGATCTTTTCGCAAAATTCGCCACAATGACGTCACAGAGATGCCCAACGCTTGAGAACGACGTGTGAGAGACACATTTGGGCTTTCTTTAACTGAAGCCTCAGCGGCAGCAATATTCTCGACACTACGGGCACTTCTTTGTCTCACTGGCACGGCAACATTTTGTACTGTGCCTGTGGATTCAAATTTTTCCACTATACGCTCAATTGTTGATCTGCTAGGACGATTATGACGACCATAAATTGGACGTAGTGCTCTTAACGTAGAGACCACTGGCTCCGAATTTCGGTACTAAATTTTAATAATTTCGACTCGTTATTGGCTCGTATATCTTTCCATCATGAAATGGCTAACCTCACTGAAGAGAAATGTCAAAAGAGCGGCAAGAAATATGGCGTCGTTTGCTGTCCCTGTCGCTCTACTTTTGTAGCGTCCCTGTTGAAAAACCCCGTACTAATAAAGCCGAATCGGCCTTATTTCACTTCGCACACATCCAATTTCGCACCCATCGCAAATCTAATAGCGAGCTAGGTTGGTTTTGTTTATCTTTATTCAAAATAAAAAGTTCAGATTTTACTAAAATAAAACTTTTATCTCCGTACGACATCAAAACCCCTTAAATTTTAGAAAAATATCAATAACTTTTTTCTAACCATTTTTTAACCAAATTTTGACAAAGTGTGCAGCGCACCGCCCCAAACTGTCACTTTTTGGTCTTGGAATTGTGATGATGATGAGAGTGTGAAATATGCATTGTCGTTCATCAAAATTTGATTCCAAAAATCAATTTTAGTGTGTGTACCATTTGATTGGCTGTTTCAACGTATTTCAAGGAACGTTACTAGTCTATCGGCAACATTCTTTAATGCAAATCATTCTTCAAAATGTGCTGCACAGTAGTTCCATTGACGCCAAAATGCAGAGCGCGGAGATGATAATACATATAGACTATAGAGGTTCTCGGCAATACTCTGTCTTAGGGCTTCAACCAGTTCATTTGAACGTTTTGGGTGTTGATCAAAGGTATGTCGACGACCTCCCACGGTCGGTGCTCAGCACGAATAGTAATGTCGACAATATGCACGTTAATTTAACACAACTGAAAGACTATTTTCAATGTATAGCGTCACTATTTCCACACACTTTATAAATCGATTAATGGTTATAATTGTGCTGAATTATCGTTTCAAAAACATGTCTAACTTGAATATACATGTTGATACATTTCAATGTTATTCATTATTTACATATCGACATAAATGATGGCATTAAGGTACAATAAAAGAGAAAGCCTTAAAAAGGCTACAATCCGCTGTGCGAATCCATCTATTATTCAATTAAACATCCCCTAAAAATTACCGTGGCTGAATACTTTATATGGGTGAATTATAAAAACGCCCCAAAAAGTGGTCGTGGGCTAAAATGAACTCAATATGAAATGTTAACATCAATATTACCGAATGTTTATTTTACCAAAAATGTTTTTTTACTGAAAACGCCCAAAAAAGTGGGATTGGCAAAACTTTATATAGAGGAAATATAGATATTATTACTTTATCAGAGTCCGAATAAGATAGTTAGATAATAATATCTTATTCAGACACGTTTCCGAAATTCTTCATGGAGCAACAAAGAATACGTGTACCAAATCATGTTAGCTCACA
Source organism: Rhingia campestris (assembly GCA_932526625.1). Classification (NCBI taxonomy): domain Eukaryota; kingdom Metazoa; phylum Arthropoda; class Insecta; order Diptera; family Syrphidae; genus Rhingia; species Rhingia campestris. The sequence goes on along the minus strand of OW052182.1, from coordinate 55,534,415 downwards.
ATTTAATCCCAAAATACTGGTAACGTACTGATGGACAGACATGGCTAAATAGACTCAGTTAGTGATTCTGAATCGATTTATGTACTTTAAGGTATATCGAGCTGAATTATTTCTGTTACAAACTCTGTATCAAAACTAATACATATACCCCTGCTAACTGACCCGGTTTGACAAAAAAATAAAGTTTTTCTATTGCATATGCTATGGGGTAGGGTATACAAATCGTTTTTATAAGAAAACGCCCCCCAAAAAATGGGCGCGGCCGCGGGTTCAAATGATCTATAGATCAAATGCTCATATTAATATTTCCAAATTTTTGCATCGAAAGTTTTTTTGTTTTTTTTTAATAAAAACGTCCCAAAAAGTGAGCGTGACAAAAAACTTTATCCAAAACGAAATATTTATTCAGACATTTTTCAAAACTCTTAACCGTTTGGCCAAAAATAACGTTTTTGTGAAAAGTGGGCGTGTCAGTAAGCGGAATTAAAAAATGTTTACACTTGATCTGGTGGAAGCAACGAAGAGTACGTGTACCAAATTTCAACATTCTAGCTCAAAATTTAAGGACCAAAAACTGGCGACGTACGTACGGACGGACGGACGACAGATATGGCTAAATTGACTCAGCTAGCGATTCTGAGTTGATTCAAATATTTTAGGGTATATATAGCTAAATTATTTCTGTATGTTATGGGAGATAGGGTATAATAACGAATGAATTGTAAATGCGGTTTTATTTGAATGTTTTAACGATCGATAAAATAAAATGATCGTTTATTGATATCAAAGAAATCGAACGCAAGTATACATTTATCAAAAGTGAAATATTCAATTTGAAATTTTGAAATATGTGCTGTTAATGTGTATCGCAGTTCTGTTCTAAGAATTTCCTGGTATTGATTTTGGATGAAGCTGTACCAGGCCGGTTACCTTAAGTACGAAGACAGTTGATACAACTTATTAGCCGTTGAGATTAGATTCGTGAATATCTTGCATATAGATTTGACATGGATATCATTCATATAAGTGCAGGTTGACCTTTCGTTATAATTAGCCCGTCATTCATACATTCTACACCCTTACCTGCACCAAACAGTACACAAAATTTGTGTTAATCCGATGCACCGATGTTAAACGGAGCATCGATACTTTCATTTGATGCATGAAAGCATGATTGCAAGTATACTAAAAACTCTGTACAAAAATATGGTTCACTTTAACACACAGAAGCAAGTTCGTTTGCAACTCCTTTATTCAATTTCAATATTAGTTGGCTAAGTAAAGGTCAAGTTATTGAACGCTTCTGGCTGATGAAAGAATAAGTTTTCTCTTTTTGCAAAGCTTGAATACCCCAGAGCTAAGGAAGCACTTCGAGTTTTTAACAAAAGAACGCAGTCTGGTAGCTGTGGCTTTTCTAAAAGATGTTCTGAAATATTAACATCGAGTTACAAGGGAATGGGGAATTAATATTTGTTCAAAGCTTTTCCTCGTAAGCTGGATGTTTCTGAAAATGATATTGCTAGACAAGAATTAATTCATTTCCCTACAATTCTTGAATGTACGAAGGAGAACTCTGAAGAAGAAGACATTGCAGTGTTTTTTTAAAGTTTCTATGCGCACTTAAAAACGAATTTGCTGTCAGATTCCAAGACTTTGCAGAAATCGGTAAGCTTTCTCAGTTTATGAAGTCGCTGCAGTAGCAAAATGGACGGACGTAGCTGCGAAGTTATTCGGTCTTTCAAAGACTTCACTGCAAATGGAAATAATCCTTCGAGATGATATTTCCTCGCAAAAGTATAAAACTACATCCACTGAAGAATTTTGGGGTAAACAATAAACATGTTCCAGACAAATATCAAAATTGCAAAAAAATAGCTATCAACTGGCCACTATGTTTGACTCATATATATATGCGAATCGGCTTTCTCAAAAATGCAATTTTTGAAAAACACATATCGTTCGAGATTATCAGACGCCCACCTTGATGACACTCTTCGTATTTGCTATTACCCGCGTGCAACAAATTAAAAAAAAAACTGGCTCAAGACCGTCGTTGCAATTTCTCTCATTAGTTTTACGTATTGTATTTTCTACAGTTACTTAAATGAAGCAAAATAAAAAAAAATAATACAAAATATTATGAGTTTTTTTTCTGGACCTCGATAAAAAGTTTTCAACCGTATTTGGACCCCGTCCGTCAAGACGGGATTATAACATTAGCTCGAGTTAATGACTTTGGATTTCTCTTCAACCAAACGTAAAATTTTTGATCTGTTCCATATTATCAGACAAATTAAACGAATGTCATCGTTCTTTAAAATCAAGCAATTGGAATACCACTAAAAACTACAGCCTCTAATAACAACTACCTCTTTAAAAAATATATATATACAGGATGCGCCATCTTTTATGTCGGGGAAGTCGGTTGTTTTTTTACGTTATTCGTTTATATATTTATTTTCTCCGGTTTTAGTTCATGAATTCCTAAATCTGATATTCTTTGAAATATTTTTTTAAATATAAAATTGTAGACAAATAATTCAGCCGAGCAGTGTCAACATATTTATACCTCTTTATAATAAGCACACATAAAATTCGAAAATAAAAATAAATATGTAGGTACATATATGTATAAACAAAAAATACCAAATACTCATATTTCGCAATAAATTTGAAAATATTTTCGAAATTAAAAAAACGAAAACAAAAACATTAAATTAAGATTTTCAAAATTATTATTTTGTTCATAATTTTTTATAAACGAGATACATTAACTTAATTGCTTTTGGATCCTCCGCAATGTTAGGCAACTGCATCAAAAGATATATAAATCATCATAATACGTGTAATTTAAAAACGTATATATATTATTTTAAAACGTGTATAACACCCAGCAGTTTATTTTTAACACTTTTAACTTGATTAAGAGTGTGGGGGCGTATGTTTAACATTTTTGATTAACATTCAATGTTATTCAACTCTTGGAACGAATTTACTGCTTTCAACATTTTTTATGACCATTTTGCATAAATATGGATGAATTTCGTGGATGCAGCGTTGCATCAGTATATGGGTAGTTGTGGGGTTGTTGGAATATACCTTTCACTTGAAATAAAATAACCCGATATAAGGAAATTCAGTGGTGTTTAATGAAAACGTTCTTGGGTTCCAATTCTGATCAACGATACGAGAGTATACATGACAGGAAATGTCTCATGCAGTAGTAGAAATTGTTTGACTAACAAGGTGACCACATCACTCAATTAATTCCATCCAATTCTGGGAGAACAAACTCGGTTATCATGTCGCGATATCAAGAACCAGTAACAGTCACTGCTTGGCCAATTTCATTTTCGATGAAGTATGGACCAATGATGCCTTCAACCTAAAATCCGCACTAAACATTGACATGCTGTAGATCCATTTCTTTCAAGATTGATTCCCTAAACTCTAAATCAGGACAAACTTTAGGAACCTAAAATCATAAAATACCCATTTGATTTAAAAATCGCGGAATTACCGATTAGTAAGCACAGAAAAAAACGATGGCTTAAGAAGAAGTATTGAGCAAGTGTCCACAACAAGGAAATAAAATTTCTGGCATTAACGGCCCATACAGCGCCTTAAACCCAGCTCCTAAAATAATTTGTTTTTGTCAAGTTATAGTTAAGAAAATCTGACAGGAGAATAAAAATTGTCATGGCCGTTCAAAATATGAACAAATCCAAAGGTACTTTCGTTTGCAAATATAATATTGTAAAGAAAATGTTTGGAGACCTAGGTTTAATTTCGTATATGGCCGGTAAAAAGTTTACACCTGTACTAATAAACGTTGATTAGCTAATCATTGGCTAACTTGACAGTTGTCCCCATAAGAAAATGATATTATTAAAGATTGCTTCTACGAACTCCTTGACAAAATCTATGAGCGAAGAACGATGTTAAAATCGTTTTGGGAGTTTTTAACGCAAAGGTTTGAAGAAAAGACATCTCTAGGAGTATTGTCAGAAAACACAGCCTACGCGCAACACGCGTAACAGACTTAGGCTAATTGACTTCGCTACGGAACCAAATGCCAGATCAACGAACAGTCAACCAAATTGATCACATTGCGATAGACAAGAGGCACGCATCCAGTATTTTGGATGTCTGAACATTTCGAAGGGCTAACATCGACTCGGACTACTACCTTTTTGCACTTGCAGCCAAGATTTAGGCAATCACTATCATGTGATTTCATTAATTTGATTCTTGAGAAGAATATGCGAAACTCCCGAGGCAACACCAGAGGCACAATCTCCCATAAATCGATGCAACTTCTAGTATACGCAGACGATCTTGACATCATTGGTAGGACTCTATGTTATGTCATAGCCATGTTTGTTTAGTATACGTTAGTACAGAAAAGGAACCGGCTAAATTGGTTTAGCAGTAAATGAGGGTACCACCAAGTATATGCTGTCAACTCGAAAGGACACATACATCGACGAATTGGGCAGAAGGTCACTAATGACATATGTATATAACTTTGAGGTTGTGCGGGACTTTTTCTACCTCGGCTCCGCTATTAACTCCGACAACAACATCTCGTCAGAAATTCAAAGTCTTCGATTTCCAGCCAGACTTCGGACGCAGTAGGATACAAGAAATTTAAAAAAAAATATTCAATTTATAATTATTTTTCATATTTTGAGGACTTAACCTTTTTATATTTAATTTTACTTTCAATAAAATAATTATAAATATTTATAATATAGTTTAATATGTGATGGTTTAGTTACAGTAAGTAAGTAAGTATTAAATAAAAAATTATAACAATAAATATGGAAAACGCAACCATTTTCTAGTTGAAATCTTATATTCCTATCGATCTCGAAAAGCTGTTTTACTTATTTATTTTGATAAATTTTTGATCATTCTATACCTACAATAAAATTAGTCCAATAGCAAAATACCCTATACAACATCGTGTCCCCTATTATGATAGGAAATTGATATTTTTATAAATTTAAAATATTCATTCCTCCACAAAACTTACCTTCACACTTTAGACCTTGTCGAAAAAATCCACAAAGCAGAGACCCACAGTGATCACAAAATGTTGGCGACATAAAGGTGTACAGCCGAAACCGATGTGGTACATCAATTTTGAATCTTTCACGCAAGAACTAGAAAAGAAAATTTGAAAATATTATTCTTGTAAATATCAATTAATTATTCGATAATGAAGAAATTATTTGTTAATAAATTTTCTGACATAAGCAAACAAAAAAAAATTATTTAATTATATTTAAGAAAAACAGATTTAAAAATTCATTGCGTCAAAGTGATTCAAGTTAATCTGTTCATCTTGCAAGAATTTATTTTTGTGAGCGAAATTGTAAATATTTTTTTATTCCGTCGATAAATTGTCGATGATTAAATCCATTTAAATGTTTTCCTTGACATCACAAAGAGGTCATTCCACACGAATGGATCATTTTCAATACTGTATGCGTTATATGAGAAAAAAGTGTAATGGTATATAGGTTACCGGAAATTAATGCAGATGGTGAGTCTAGGGAAGAGGGTTGCCATGTGAATATTTATATACAAACATATCAAGAATATTTTGAATTGTAATATACATTTTTTAAATTGTCGACTTGAAAGTTTGGCTGTGAAATTCGATACCATAAAAAAAGTTTCCTTCTGTTTAATAAATGGGCATATGAATTATAAAAACACTGCGGTATCATACATTTTTCGTACTCATCCCAGAAGATCTCTGAAGCCTTTATTTGTTAGGGGCCGGTTGTATCTATTAGGAAAAGCCATCAAGAAAAAATGTTTTCCTCTTGTTGACCATTCAACTTGATATTTGTCCTTAAATGTATCTTATTAATTATAAAACAAATACAATTCTAGTCATTAAAACTCAATATTTCCAAAATAATAATCTTATTTTTTTATACGAAAAATTTTCAATGATCTATTCTTCAGTAAATTCACATTAAATGAACGTTTCAATAATCATGCTCCCCATTTTCCAAATGCGTTTTCATGATTGCAACAACTGTCCCATTACTTAGAGTGGTTTTCAATGGGCTGGGTACGATTTGCTGATTTTTAAAATCTCGATTTAAAAAAATAGACCGTCATAATGTCGACTTTCGAAAAGTCGATCTGTAAAAATACCGACTGATCAAAATGTCGTCACTTATAAAGTCGATTTTGAAAATACCGACCCGTAAAAGGTCAAAACAAGCTACTCTCGGATAATTGTAAATGTGTATATGAACAGTGTTATTTTAATGATTCAAAAAGAGCATTCCTCTCTGATTTTTGATAAAAGTCGACATTTTTATCGTTAACTTTTCAATCGACATTTTAATGGTCTGGAAATTAAACTGTCAACTTTTTTTTTGTCGATCAGACTTCAGTCGACATTTTAACAGTCGATGAAATTTATATTTGTTTTCGATGAAATTTATGTTTTCGTTTTCCAATATATACGAATATCTACTGGGTGCACGACTGGTGTGTACTTACTCGCGTATAGTTCAGACACTTTTATAAAAATGTATATAGCCTTTTTTATATACTTTACGTTTTATATCCATTATATGAGATATTGAGGATAAAAATAATACACAAATTTGGTCCAACTGTGGACTGTAACTTATAATAACTCTTTTTAGTTGATTTATTGATTTGTTCATTAAAAAAGACACTTTAAGGACCGTTTTTGTAGTACTGAGTTACACTAAGTTAACCCAGAGTTAACTTACCTTGGTTTAAATTTAATCTAAAGTTAACTCATGAAGCAAATGAAAATGCTTTTGTAGCAATCTAACGAGTGTTTTTCTTCTTAAAACAATTAAACTTAATATTTCAAACAGTTCCGAGTCGATAAGATCTAAATCTGAATAAATCATTAGAATATTTATTTTCTAAGAATCAAATATATAATAATAAATTGAAAATGATTGTATAAGCTTGCTATTCTATTATCAGACAAAAACATCTGATCATTTAATCCAGAGTTAATACACCAAACTTGCTGGGTTGACTTGAAGTTAACTATGTATTGAAAACTAATTTCTCGAATTAACTCGAGTTTAATCCCAAAAATAGGATGATTTTGTACTGAAAAACAGCGAGTATGATGCAATATCTTAGAAAATAGTAAATAATCAAATATTTTCAAAAATTTAAATGTTACTATTAGTAGACAATGTGAGTAATTGAATAATATAATATCAAACGTAACAATTAAATGTATTTTAGCAAATTAAATGAAAAACAAAATTAAAACAAATGATAAGGCTACAATCCGATTTGTGGATCGTTTAATACCCTATCCCATAGAATCCTTAAAATTAATATCCCCAAAATGTGGGTTTTATGGCGATGAAATATAGAAAATGACGTTTTCACAACATATTGTTCAGACAGTTTATCGAACTTTTTTTTTTAAACACTATCAGATCTGTGTCGTAGCGAGCTTTATACAAGCAGCATCTACGAGCAGAGATTTGCCATCCACAGGCTCATCATTTAGTGCATTTGTTAGTGGGACATAACAGAACATAGAAGTTATTAAGTTTGACATCACTAACAAAATCAGTAAACGATGAAATTACAATTTAGCTGTATACAATTTTACATACACTTATTACGACTCTAGCATACAATTTCGCAAAGTATTTTTTAAACTACATTTACTAACATGTAGTTCAACTACATCGTTATTTTTATTGTATACCGTACTCATACGACTAATGGCCTCATTCATACCATAATCATAGTTCTGTTTATGATTAGGTATATGTAATATATTTAACCTAATCAGGTTGTAGGAACCTCCCGGGTATTAAAATCAATGGCACTTAAAAGATCAGGAGCATCAATTTGTCCTGATAATAATTGGTGTAAGAAAACCATGTCATTGTTAAGTCTACGTCGAGACAAAGGCAATAGTTGCAGCAGTTTAATTCGACACCTATACGGAGACAAATTGTGTAGATCATCCCATGGAAGTCCTCTCAAAGCAAATCTTATGAATTTACGTTGGACTGATTCAATTCTATTCGAATGAACTACATAGAAGGGTGTCCAAACTTGTGAGCATACTCCAAGTGAAGGCGAACTAGACAATTATAGAGTGAAAGAGTGACATATGGGTCATTAAACTCTTTTGACCACCTTTTTATAAATCCCAACATAGAGTTTGATTTATTGACGATAACGTTAGTGTGTTTATTAAACTTCATTTTGGGATCAAAATATACACCAAGATCTTTAAAACTGTCTACACGACAGAGATTGTGCCCGGACAGAGTATATTTAAAATTACATGGAGCGCGTTTTCGTGAAAATGACATATGGTGGCACTTTTTGGGTTCAGATTCAAACCGCTTTTAAGACACCATATGGTAAAACTATTTAAATCGGTTTGTAGTGAAAGCGAATCGTTTAAATCTCCTAAACATTTGAAAATGTTCATATCATCAGCATATATCAATATTTTGCTATCTCGAAGACAATCTTTTACATCGTTAATTGCAAGTATAAATAAAATTGGTCTCAAATGACTTCTTTGAGGTACTCCAGATTGAGCAACAAAAGGGTTGGGCTTGGAACCTCTAAATTTTACTTGGTATGTTCTCAATGAGAAATATGATTTAACCCAATTTATGAGTCCTGGAGGGAATCCATAGGCCATAAGTTTAAAAATTATGATGTTATGTGATAACTGGTCAAATGCTTTGGAGAAGTCAGTGTTTATACAATCGACTTCTTTTTTATTTTCCAAACTATTGGAACAATGATGCATAAATAGATTTGCTACAGTGGATCGATGTTTAACAAAGCCATGCTTTCACAGATAATGTTTCGACACAGGAATACCAATTTATCACAAATAATATGTTCAAATAACTTAGGAATGCAAGATAGTTTTGAGATAGGTCTATAATTAAAGATATCTCCTCGCGCGCCTTTTTTAAAAACAGGTGTTATAAATGCACTTTTCCATTGGGTTTGGGAATACTCCTGTGGCAAGGGAGCTTTCAAACGTATACTTAAGGTATGGCAAAAGAGCATCTTTGCATTGCTTTACGACTATTGGTGGGATTCCATCGGGCCCCGCAGAATAATCATTGTTTAATGAAGATATATATTTAAGTAGTGTATCATCGTCATATGTAACATTGCTGAAACTAACTTGGGGACAGTCATTGAGACAACTGTAATAATCCTCGTCTAAGACTGGAGGGGTATCAATATATGATTTACTGAAGTTCTCTGCGAATAAGTTTGACACAATTAGAGAGCTCGATGTTTTTGAATTATTGGAAACCATCTTTATGGTTCGACAAAAGACAACGTTTTTCTGCTGCATATGCTATGGGGTAGGGTATAATGTTTTTTGTACCAAATTTCGTCTATTCTAGCTCACTAAAGGCCAAAAACCATGAAGGCTAAATCGACTTAGCTAGCGATTCTGTAAAAATAGATTGTGAAATCGGAAGCACAATCTTGAATATTTTTTTGTTTTCCAGCTACGATTTCTATGATGTGAATCCAAAGTTTTTGCATAGCAAGCAATTGATTTTGATTGTAGATGAAAACCTAACAAGATGTTCAGGAGGCAGAACAGAAGCTTTGATTTTCTGTTATTGGCTAAAACAGAAATTTCCATTAAAACAGCATAGATGTTAAATATTAATAAGAATAATAACATAAAAAATGTGGTTTGATTACAAGGGTAAGAAACGGATGAAAATGATTGGATAGGGAAGGACGATAATGGTGGCAAAACGAAGTAAGCAAAGAGTGGCAAGCGAAAGGGGTTCCCAATTAACAATTTCACTTCGATAAAGCCCTATCGAAGCTATTTCCCCTCCAGCAATATTATCTGTATGAAGTCTTATGGGAAAATATTGGTCTCACTTTTAGGAAGCTATTTACTTCTATAAGACTTCTTTAAATACATCTAATAAGTCTAATAGAAAAAACTTTGTTTGCTTGTAAAATGCCTTACAAGAGAAAATTATAGGCTTCGCAAAAATTCTTTCCGAAAATATTTACAAGCTTTTTTTTTATTATTTTTTTTTTGTTTTTATATTTTCTTATATTATTTATTTTATTTATTTTACTCCGGAAAATGAAAAACGAGTACAGCGAAGTACTTGAAACGTTTTCACATTTTTTCTGATTCCCGTTCTTTTCACCTTTTTCCCGATCTTTTAACCTTATTTTTTTTAAGCCTTCATTCGTAAAGGTATACATGCTATGCTTTGGATTAACTTTGTGCGAAGTTCTACCCAAACATCTTAACGTATGGTACATGAACACACGTCTACGGAAGCTTAAAAACAACCTTACAGAGGTTATACCATCATAACTTTGGTTATGCTTGTGAATTTCCCTGCATAATATCTTTAACAGGCTTCTACCGAATCGACTCCAAAAATGCTCAACCTCCGCGCACAAGTAACGGGTGATCCAAGTAGAGATACTTTTTTCAATAGCCTTTTTTGACAGATCACGTGTGAGTCGTGTCATGCTGTCATATTATTTTTGTTTAGTATTGTTTGGCATTTCATAATGGAAAGACTTACGCGTGAACAACGTTTACAAATTGTTCAACTTTATTATGAAAATTCACGTTCTGTGAGGAATGTGTTTCGTATATTCGACCGAATAGACCACGTCCAGCACGCTGTGAAGAAAATATAGCGGCCGTAGCTGAGAGTGTACACGAAGACCGTGCCGGCGCCGTTCGCTGCAACTCGGACCATGATAACCGACTATTTGATGCCTGAAATTAAAGCTCGTGATCTCGGCAACATTTGGTTTTAGCAAGACGGCGCCACTTCCCATACATCGCATCAATCAATGGACTTATTGAGAGAACATTTCGGTGAGCACATAATTTCACGTTTTGGGCCGGTCGATTGGCCACCAAGATCGTGTGATATCACACCGTTAGACTTTTTCCTGTGGGGATATGTAAGTCAAAAGCTTATGCCGACAAACCCGCTTCGATTCAGGCCTTGGAGGAAAACATCACGCGTGTCATTCGCCAGTTACCAGTCGAAATGCTCGAACGAGTGATCGAAAATTGGACTCAACGGATGGACCATCCGCGACGTAGCAACGGCCAACATTTGATAGACATAATCTTCAAAAAATAAATGCCAAAGAATGTTCTTTCAAATGATAATAAACATTCTCCATTAAATTTGAATTTTCTGTGTTTTTTTCTTTAAAAAAGTAGGGAACCTCGAAATGGATCACCCTTTACTAAATATGGCATTTTTGTAGGCCTTATTGCTTGTGCTTGTGGAAATTAAATTTTATTAGTTTATAGTGCAATAATTGTTATCTAGCCGTGTATGATAATCAAGGGATTTGAACAATTTTCTCGCATATGTCGTACTAACTAGACTAGAAGACAAGACTGACATGATTTGTTTGTTGTGCTAGGCCAAGGGTCAAGTCCCACACTCACAAACGAGCTAAGAGGGAAGGAGCATGCCAGCGCAACGACCCAAAAGGTACAGAAGGTCTAAGCCACACGTATTTATCATTGTATATATTTTTCTTATAATATTTTAGTTTTAACGTTAACAGGAACTGTTCAGCTTTATAGTAAGGGGTCGAATAATAATCGGTCGAAGTGTAAGCTGGGAATTCGATTCGCATGTCACGGAAGATGTCCGAACCAAATACGGAAAGATGTATGGTTTTGAATAATTCAGAAGCATTTTTCCAAATGCAATTACACCTTTTAGAACCAGTACATGATTATTGGTTGTAGGTCCCACCTGGTGTACACAGCCTTTCTGTACGTGTATAGTGGAATTGGACCAGTCTGTAACGTTTATTTCACAAAAACTTTTTGTATAGGACTTCCCCAAGAAATCTAGCTTCTCTTAGAATTTCAGCAGACTGCCGTTGAGCTTAGTAGACGAGATTGTGTTTTTTTTTTGTATAAAATTCTGTTTTAAATAGGATCACATTGACATCCATGTTAGACCCCCTGGGTCCAATAAAATATGAGTGTTAAAGCCGAATTGTATTTAAGAGACGTCGTCGTTTGCCCAACAGCGTCTGCAAGCCATTTATAACTGAAACAATCTTGAAATTTATATATTTTTCATATATAATATTCGATGCCTAATATTTTTTACCATGGTTTTAAAAATACATTTTGCACTTACTATTGTACTTTCTGAGTTGAAACTCGATCCAGAACACTTCCCAAGCAATTTATCATGGCATCTCTTATGTACAGACGTCTGGCAAGCTGGGAATGATAAAAATATATTAATTTTTTTTATTAAACTTATGAAAATTACAGTATTAAAAATGTGGTAATATGTTTATCAGAGGAGGTTTATCATAAAACAGGAGGTCCCGCCATCGTGCAAGAAGTACACACGCACACATGAATGGTTGTGAGAAAGCTAGGCCCTGGGTACTAACGATCCTGTTGCGCCAAAAATTTGTTTTTGTAATATGTTTATCATCTATCTTTATTATATCTTTTCAAAGCTAATTGACTATTTTACTATGTTTATGTGATGAAAGGATTAGAATCGAACTCGGACTTTCTCCTCGGCAGTTCGTTGCGTCATTAAGTACGTAAGCCAAGTCCAATACTTTCTACAAACATTTTTAAAAATTGTTTTTTAATCATTTTTTTCTTCTAAAAATTTTGACAATTTTACTATTTTTTAGTTTGAACAAAACAACCAATTTTCCTATAGAATCGAATCATGATTATGTCAGGCTTGGCATTTGTTTTACTGCTTTCTTAGCATTTGCACGGATAGTGTGTAGTGTGATGACCTCTGGGAGCCCAATTTAGCTAATCTAGGCAAACCTAACAAGTTAAAAGTAGCTCAGTGATGGCCTAATTTGATCAGGCCTAAATTCAATGCACCGTCTGGTCAGAAGTCGGTCAGAATCGTATAATATGAATGGCATTCGAATGGAAGAATAGGCTTAAATGTCTACAGTCGGAGCGAATTACTGTTGCCGACGACCATGGGATAAAAAGACTTTAATGTCTTTCTAGGTGAACGTCTAAAAATTTTGTCAACGGCCTTATATTTTACAATATTTTCTTTAAAGTGGTCTCAAGTGTACATATCAACTATAGTTCTTAATTTAAACTCTATAGTGGCATGTCTAGTTTTGAGCTGTACCTATGCAAACATTAAGTTAGAGAACGCTTTTTGCGAGTATATGTAAGAGTACAGGCTGTACGTATTATAGTCCTATTAGCATCACTCTAGAATATTTTCTTTAGCTTAAGAAACATTAAACCTAGAACATTTTATAGGCGTGGTTTTTGGTAGGGCGGCAATAATCTCACAGTAGATGAAGTCATTCAGGCAATCCAATTGGTAAAAGTTGAAAATCTACCAGTATTTATGAAATCCAAAGACTTTCACTTAGATGATGAACGTTATCAAGAATCAACATTTCGACTAATGTTCGAGATTCGAAGCCTCTTGTCTCCAATATTTTGTTTGTTTTAAGCTTTCCATAGGCTTTGTCTTTATTTTGCGCTATGTTGTGTGCAGGAAACTTAAACCCCGAACCACTGTACAGATTTATGTACTTAAAACTTTTTTTTAGGAGTTTAATTGGCTTGAACTTATTTTTGGAATTGTACTTCTAGAACTGAAAAAAAAAATAAAGATTTTCTTAAAACGCGAACCTCAAAAACGGCTTTAATGATGTCGATAAAAAAAGAAGTAACTGCCCAGAACAAGATGGTGTAAGCAGCTTTTCATCAATAAGGCACATGGCAGCATTTTTCAAAATTACTGAATTCTCGAAAATGTCTAAGGAGTTAAGAGAGCAGCAAATACCTCTATGAACGTAAACGTGTATTTAAAAAACAAATTGCTGAAATACCCCCAACATAAGACGCATGCTGAACATATTTGACTGTAGTATCAGACCGGACAGAATTATCCTACTTTGTGCTACTAGTGCAATGAGAACCACACTAACACCAGGTATGATAACCATCCTCAAACTGCTACGCTTAGAGATGCAAGAATCTGCAGCCAAAAGTGCACTAAGAATCACAGCCAACTCAACTGCTGGAAAATGAACTCAGGAGGACATGCTCAGATTCTAAACAGATACCTTGGCTTAGCTGTATCTTCTGACTACGTGATGCCTTAGCCTAACCTGCAAGGACCATTCCTACATCTTTCAAAGTATTGAGGAGTTGGAACGAACTGGGCACCGAAACTATATCCATCCATACTGATGGTTCAAAAATGCACGTAAGCGTTGGAACGGGGTGTTTTCAAAAACACCAAAGCTATGTAGCACTGTTCGTCTCCCTGAGTACAGCAGAGTCTTCTAGGCGGAGATATTGGCAGTAGCAGATGCAGGCAATGTGACCTCAATGCTGGCGATACCACCAGATGATATCACCATCTTCATTGATTTTCAGGCTGCAATTAAAGCAATCTCTGCTGTCGAAGCAGAATGTTCTTGGCATCCAACATAATGCTAAGCTCAGCTGGGTCCCCGTACATAGATGCATACAGGGCAATGAAATTGCTAGTGAATTGGCTACGAAAGGATCTCCCACCAGCATTATTCAATCAGAAAACCAAAAAGAGTTAAAATTGAAATCCTTTGCCACCTGTAAAACATCCAAGAGAATGTGGCCCGAGCATGACAAAGCCAGAACCCACAAAAAATCATACAATAAGGAACGAGTGATCTAGTTGAATTCAACTCAAAGAAAACGTAGTATTACTATACATAATTCACAAGAAAGAACAAGTTTACAATCTAACAAATCGAAATAAAGAATACTGTCCTGAAATCTGATGCATCCATGCATAATGCATATGCTAGGCAATTGGTTCTGGGTTATTATGCCAGAAACATGTAACCTGTCTCTGACGTCCAGAGACATTGTTCGATTTGCAGTGTGGCAAGGCGGAACGCCTTTTTGAAATTAGTACCCATCCAGACTGTTTCGCATTTTCTGAAGAAAATTGTTCAACAATAGTTTTGGTACAAACACCAGTCCAAAACAGTCACATTTTCGCCATGCAAAGTGTTTCATGGATCTCGTGTGAATTTTCCGTTCTCCAAATATGGCAATTTTGCTTTTTAACGGGTCCAAGGAGTGTGAATCAGCTTGTCAACCATTCATGCGACTCTTTTGCCATATTCCAAGCGACGTGGAAGGTCTGTTGGCAATATTCTGTTAAGGTAGCCCTAAACGACGAACATGCTCGGCGAACTTGCTCATTGGCGTTATCCCCTACACGATGAACACATTTGACGAGCATTCATATCGTGTTGATTCTTCATACCATGAAATGTGCGATAAAGAAGCGCAAGTGGTTGCCCTTATAGTGATTTATTTATTTACTCACACCAAAAATGAGTTTTGCTCGCGAATATGGCCCTACACACATCGAAGCCACGAAAGACCCGAAAAATTCGAAATTTTTTGCCAACAGCGAGTGACTCGAGAGACGCCGATTTTGACGTGTGTATATGCCGCTTAAGGCTAACTTTAATGAATTGCAATTTTTACGGAAATAAATGTAAATCATCCTTCAAAGATGGTTCCTCGTTTACCAGTTCAATCAGTTCATTGGAACATCTTGGGCGTTTATGAACACCATTTCGATGATCTCTCACTGTCCCGTGCTTAGCAAAAGTCGACACCAACCGACGAATAGTTCTGTCAGATAATGGCAAACAAAGTTATTTTTGAAGAGATGCACATTGACACAATTGAGCGAATATTTTCAATGTAGAGCGTCACTTTTTCGGTAAGAAGCGATTGATGGTTAAAAATTTACCAAATTTATGTTTCAGAAAAATGGCTGTTCAAGTCAGTCGGCTAATAAATGTCAAAGTTACTCAATGTATAAATACTGAATATATATTCTACAATAATTGAAAAGCAGCTTAAAAAAATATCTATAACCATCCAGGACGGTATTTGCGCAATATAAGTTGACCGCACTTTAGAAGTCTTTAAAAATATGGCCTTAGCTTTATATTTAACCTGGGAAAGGTGAAGAAAGTAAGTTAATGGATTGCCAAACTTTGAACTCTCAGTTTGATCATGCTGGAAATCAAATACATCAGTGCACATCATCTATGTTCTTCAAGACACTCTACAATAAGCCTACACGCAAAGACAGTAGGCCTCGTCAGCAATGTCTGCCTGTTGTTGGTTATGATGCCTGCTTGCATAACGCCAGGATCAGGTAGGTCCGTCGTGATACCACATCGATACATCTTCTTTTCTCAAGCCATTTACCTTGAACCATAGCGTGCTACCTATGAAGCGGTGTACGATACCCATGTTCAGGTCATCCGCAGAAGAAGTCTTCTTTTATTGTAGACAGCCGGATACAATCTAAGAAGGTATGCTGCTCTGCATCCTCTTCCTCATCTTTTCTCTTGTAGACCTGAGAGGTCACCGATGATGGTATCAATATGCGATTTATTTTAATACACTTGAGAGAACGCTTCGGGTTGTGCCATTTCGGTGGCATTTGCTTTCATGATTTCATCTAGTTTAAGTATGGTTAAGTATGTGGTTCTTAGAGCTTCGATAATATATAAGTATTGAGGCTATATTTAAAGCCGCAAACCATAAAATAACCCTATATGATAATGATAGCCATGTAAACCCAGTACTTACTTACTACTTACTTAAGTGGCGCTACAGTCCGGAATGAACCTGGGCCTCAACCAACATGCCTCTCCAATTAGCCCGGTCCTTAGCTAACTGCCTCCAGTTACGCACTCCAAGTTGGTTGAGGTCGGTTTCCACTTGTGCGCGCCACTTAAGGCGAGGTCTTCCTCTACTGCGTCCGACGTCTGGCTGGGAATCGAAGACTCTGCGAGCCGGAGTATTGGTGTCCATTCGTTCTACATGTCCTAGCCATCTTAAACGTCCAATGCGGAGTTTTTTGACCAGGGGCATGTCGCTGTACAGCTCGTATAGTTCTTGGTTGAATCTTCGTCTCAATAGCCCGTCAACGCAAACGGGACCGAAGATTTTTCGAAGAATTTTCCTCTCGAATCTACCAAGGATTTCTTCATCCGCTTTTGATACGGTCCATGCTTCAGCGCCGTAGAGCAGGACTGGGATGATCAGGGTCTTATATAGGGTTTCCTTAGTAGTTCGAGTGAGGGCTTTACTACTAAATTGCCTTCTTAGCCCGAAGAAACAGCGGTTGGCAAGAGTAATTCTTCGTTTAATTTCTGACGAGATGTTGTTGTCAGAGCTAATAGCGGAGCCGAGGTAGACAAAGTCCCGTACTACCTCAAAGTTATATCTGTCAATGGTGACGTTCTGTCCAATTCGTCGATGTTGTGAGTCCTTTCGTGATGACAGCATATACTTAGTCTTACCCTCATTTACTGCTAAACCCATTTTCGCCGCTTCCTTCTCTATACTAGCAAACGTGGCTATGACATCACGTTGAGTCCTACCAATGATGTCAATATCGTCAGCGTATGCTAGTAGTTGCACCGACTTTTGGAAAATTGTGCCTCTGGTGTTGGCTTTGGAGTTTTGCACAATTCTCTCAAGAATCAGATTAAAGAAGTCACATGACAGCGCATCGCCTTGCCTAAATCCTTTTTTGGTATCGAATGTGTCGGTGAGGTCGTTTCCGACCCTGATGGAGCAGCGAGAATTCTCTATCGTCATCCTACACAAACGGACGAGTTTGGGCGGTATACCAAAACTAGACATGGCTCTATACAGTTCGTCTCTATAAATGCTGTCATATGCGGCTTTGAAATCGATGAATAGGTGGTGGGTATCGATTTGGACTTCTTGAGTTTTTTCCAGGATCTGCCGAAGTGTGAAAATTTGATCGGTTGTGGACTTTCCTGGCCTAAAACCACACTGATAAGGGCCAATCAGGTTGTTGGTAAACGGTTTCAGGCGTTCACATATTACGGCAGATAGGATCTTGTAGGCGATGTTGAGGAGACTTATGCCTCTGTAGTTGGCGCAGTTCAGAGGGTCTCCTTTTTTGTGGATCGGGCAAACGATGCTGAGGTTCCATTCTTCAGGCATATTTTCATCCGACCAGATTTGGCTTATGAGTTGGTGGATGTTACTTACCAAGTCATCTCCGCCGGCCTTATAGAGCTCAGCGGGAAGGCCGTCATTTCCGGCAGCCTTATTAAGCTTGAGTTTAGATATTGCTATCCTCACTTCACTGAGGTCGGGTGGTTGGCAGTTTTCGCTGTCGTTGCCAATATTGAATGGTTCGTTCTGCCTGACAGCGGAATGTTGTTCGTCATCGCCGTTTAACAGTCTGCAGAAGTGGTTCTTCCATATCCTCAGCATCGACTGTGTCTCAACTACAATATTTCCTTGTTCATCTCGACAGGATTCTGTTCGAGCCTTGTATCCTTGGCTTTGACGTTTTACACTTTGGTAAAACTTGCGAACATCGTTCCTGGAGTGGCACCTCTCTATATCCTCGATCGCGCGCTTTTCTTGCTCTTTTTTCTTCTTGCTGAAAAGCCGATGTTCTTCCCTTCTTCTTTGCCTATAGAGCTCAATGGCAGCTCTCGTCTTTACCTGCAGCTTAGCCTTGTAGGCCTCGTTCTTGGCTGAGAGCATCTGTCGGCATTCCTCATCAAACCAGGGGTTTCTTGCTGGTGGGCGCGAAACCCAGTATGTGGTTTTGATTGTTCTATTTCTGTGGTACCTTTTTTACGCGATCCTGAATATTACCTTCCACTTAAAATTACTGTCTAATACCCCATTTAGCTTTGGAGGGTAGATTGTGTTTCCTGCTAAACGGGATCAGTTCGGTTTTTTTAGGGTTTGCGACAAGTCCATACCTGAATATCAATTTTAAGTACACTAAAAGATCATTTCGCAGAAGCTCTTGTATAGTATTCATCTTCTTTCAGATACAGCTCATCTGCATAGGGATCACTATACGCATATCTATTCTTTCTTTGGTACCAATAGCTCGATTACTACCAGATTCGATAGTAGAGGAAAAAGGGTACCTCTTTGCAGGCTGACAAACCAAGATTTGTTATTATATTTCTACCCGTAAGTATATGATTTATTAGCACTCTCAGTGAATCATCGATACGCAGCTCTGAAAGCGCATGATTTCGGTTAATTTGACATTGTTGAAGGAACCTTTTAACTGTATTCCGTCCAAATCTTAGAATATATACTAGCTTTAGAAAAGTAGAAATGATGGTTAGTAGTCAGTGTAAAGGGTCTTGCAATAGGGACTTCAAAACATTGGCAGTTGGTAGCGGCCATATTGTTGAAGCTAAACCTGTCAAATTGGCTGTCATTTATTTAGTCCGTTTTGCGCATATGTATCTTGCGAAAAGGTTAGACGTGCATCGTTTTTTTACTGTCGCGGAAAAGGTTGATCGAGGTTTAAAAATTGTTGGTGAAAAATCCATTTGGAAAGAAAACAGGAATATCGAGAAGGGAAGAAGGAACAAGGATTAAGAGCAGGAAGATCGAAGGAAAAAGGAGAAAAAGAGAAGAAAACATATGAGAGGGCTACAATCCACTGTGCGGATCGTTGTATACCCTATCCCATCCCATTTGTAAAACTAATATCCCCAAAATGTGGACATGGCTTAAAACATGATGGGGATTAAATATAGAAAATGACAATGTCACAACAAATTGTACGGTTCTACAAAAGACAAGGTTTTTCTCCTGCATATGTTATGGGGTAGTGTATAAAAATGGTTTTTATATAAAAACGCCCCCTAAAAGTGGGCGTGGGTTAAAATGGTCTATAGACGAAATGTTTATATTATTATTACTAATTATTCTGCATCAACATTTTTTCGAAAATTTATATGAACGAAATATAGATATTACGATTGTCTAACTACGCTTCTCAGACACTTTTTTAAAATTCCTAACGGTTTGGCCAAAAAGTACGTTTTTCTGAAGGGGGCGTGGCAGTGGGCGGATTTCAATTTTTTTTACATTTGTTCTGCTAGGAACAACAAAGACCACGTGTACCAAATTTCATCATTCTAGCTCAAAATTTAAGGCCCAACAACTGGTGACGGACGGACAGACGGACGTACAGACATGGCTGAATCGACTCAGTTTTCGATTCTGAGTAGAACGGAAAAATCCCGAGAAAGGACTGGACATGCGACCCCTAATTAAAATATTTGTTTGTTAAAATTCGGGATAGAATTCGTTCGCGAATATTCGCAGTGTGGTGAATAAATTTGAGTCCCTGTTTAGTAAATGGTGAACCAATTTCCGTATGTCGACAAAATGCACAATCTACCGAAAACATATCAGCTGTCCGTGAAAGTGTGCAGGAGAATAAGAGTCAGTCGATTTTGCGTCGCTCACAAGAACTCGGCCTTTCGCAGACAACAACTTGGCGAAGTTTGCATCGTGACTTGTGCCTTGGAGCTGAATGGGCTCTGGTTCAGTTGGAATTTGACCCTAATTTTCATTCTGGATGATCCCCATTCTCCAAGAAACAGAATTGCCGAATTTGGGACGATACCAATCCATATGAGATCCAAGAGCGTTCAATGAATCCCGAAAAAGTCACTGTTTGGTGTGGATTTTGGGCTGATGGCGTCATCGGTCCATATTTCTTTGAGAACGACAGCGAGCGCTAAAGGTTAATGATTATAAACTTCTCTTGGACTGAATTGGATGATATGGATACCAACAACATGTGGTTTCAATCGGACTACGCTACGTGCCACACAGCTCACCGCACATTGGAAATTCTGCACGAGCGATTCAAAGGCATGGTATTCTCACTTTTCAAAGTGAACTGGGCACCGAGATACTGCGATTTGACTACGTTAGACCTTTTCTCGTGCGATTTTCTGAATTTGCAGGTCTATGTGAATAACAAACAAATTACAGCTGCCCTCATAACCAACATAACCCATGTTATAGGTCAAATTCAGCTTGAGAGT
Source organism: Rhingia campestris (assembly GCA_932526625.1). NCBI lineage: Eukaryota > Metazoa > Arthropoda > Insecta > Diptera > Syrphidae > Rhingia > Rhingia campestris. Next base: position 55,513,433 of record OW052182.1, on the reverse strand, counting down.
AATGGAAAATTGGACATTTAGGATGCGCGACATTTAGAGAAACCGCGGCGTACATTTGAACGATGTATTATTCCACACATATTGGCATCGATGGGTTTTTTAAATGAATAAAAAAATCGATGATATCACACACCCACTTTGTTTTGTTTAAATTTAAAGATAGAAAGCGCTTAGTGAAAGATCCCTTAGATCCATCAGGTTCGTGGAATTGGAATGGTGTAAGGCTTTTAGCAACTCACAGATGTGTTCTTATGTAATTATATCTTGGATATACGGAGTTGGTGTTTTAAACGTTTTAGCTTCTTCCCCTTAGGATTGGAAGAATATGTACAAAGTAATATTTTGGTCAGAAATAAAACTACCATGTATCTCAATATGAGGGCTCAGTGGCGCGATGGTTAGTGGGATGAACTACCGCGCTGAAGGTCTGGGTTCGATTCCCAGCCGTAGCAACACCTAATGATTTTTCACTGGCCCTCCTCTCGTGATGATCTGACAAACCATCAGAATAGTATCAATTGTCAAGAAAAGCTTATCTCAACTTAGCCGTTCGCAATCGGCATAAAATAGGAGGTCCCGCCATCGTGCAAGAAGTACACACGCACACATGAATGGTTGTGAGAAAGGTACGCCATGCCGCCCTGGGTACTAACGAGCCTGTTGCGCCAAAAATTTGTATTTATTTATGTATCTCAATATACTATCTCAATTAAGGATTCGCCAAAAGACTGTAAATTCCACTATTCATGCCTTTAATTAAACATTGATCTTGTCCTAAGGATTGGCAACTTGACTCATTTCTTGAACTTACTTATGCATTGATATCCTTGTTTTCCAAAGCCCCAAAGGAATAAATTACAAAACGCACAAAATGTCGGCTGGCGGAAAAACTTCGCCACAAACCGATGGCCATTGATGTCATGTGTTCTGGAAGGAAAAAAAACTCAAATTGAATTAACAAATTCCGGAGCCCATAACCTCAATACTTACCTCTGATGCTTGATGGCACCTCTTCGTTTTTTTATACTTTGCGGGTTTGTTCTTCTGTCAATTAACGGTTTCTGAGAATATTGAGAGTAAGAGTCTTCTTTTGAGTTTTGTCGAGGTATACTAAAGGAATGCGCTGATGACGAACTGTGAGTATCACTGTAATATCCGCTTGAGACGGTACTGTCCCGTGGTACCATACGTCCCGATGAACTACTTGGTTTGTGTCTTGACTAGAATATAAATGTATTAGCTAACACAATATAGTGGCAATTGAATTAAGAACTTACATCATATCCATATTGATTGCTGCGACTACTTCTAGGTTTCTGACTGTTGGATGAGTTTCCATTTGCTCTTTTGCGCCCATGGGCGCCAGTGAACATCATCGTTAAAGGTTTTAGGTTCTTCAATTGAGGGTATAGCTATTGTCAGCTGTATGGGGAGTCGATCAAAAATTATGAAGAGAAAATATTAAATCATTGTTATTAAAATATATTTAAAGTTATTAGCTAGATGCATTAAGAATCAATAAGCTATTCTATTAAACAAATAATAAACCTGTAGCGTGACACTGGAATAACATTTTTTTTAGGAATTTTCTTTTTTTTTCAAAATAATTATTATTTTTAAATTTTAACGACCACTCAAAATTTTCACACTGGTATGGCGCACACAGATACAACCAACCGCTGTACAACATCCATATATATAGTTCGTTAAATATTGTGAACTATCCATTGCAATTACGATCATCTATATAAGGCCATGTGCAAAAGTACACGATCTCTTTTTGGTTAAAACTTTAATAGTGTGAGCGCCTTAGTCCATCGGATCGAAAAATTGTTTTGAAATAGATATCGTGCTGGTTTTAAATAAAATAAAGGTTGAACGGCAAAAAGAAAATTCTAAACGAAAGTTAATAAAAAGAATATTGTGTTTAAATAATACACAGAGAAATTAAACATCACAACTAATTGTGCAAGAAAATATTTCGTCTCAAAAAGGAGCGAGCACGCCAATTACCCGATTCCAGTGCTAGGCGCTCCACGTATTGGTGCACTGTGTACAAGTTATCGGTACTCCTTAAAAATCGAGTAAACTCTCACTCTAACTTTACGTGGGAAGCTACCCAAACTACGCTTAAACAAACAACAAAGTGTTCAACATCCATTACCCAACCCGTCCCCTGTAAGTTTGACGGAGCGCTAGTTTTCACTCCACGCGAAGCTGCGCTAGTCGTTGAAGAAAAGAAGAACCTGATTGTGAACGTAACGAACACACAGTGCTCCCTACCGAAAAGTGGCCCCTGAGACGGTTCTAAGTGAGACTCCTAGTCAACCTAGCTATTGATCTCTTGCGTTGGATATTCGCCACGAAAAAAAAAGGAAGACCAACGCTTAAAACCAATTCAATAAGACGTATGACTGGCTTGCCATACCTGAGAACGGCCACACACGCTGTTGCCTTGACCTATTTATTGTGACCAGAACAACACCTCCACAGTGCACGTGAACAAATTTTTCTTTATTTTTGGTATTGGTAAAATTGTAATTGTTAGTTTTAAGGTAGAATTAGTCTAGTTAATAAGTAATTGCATATGTACATAATAGATTTAAGTTAATTAATCGCTTTTGATTTAATTTGGTATATAGCAGGTAATTGCCACATAAGATCATACAAACAGAACATAATAACAACATTTACTCCATACAGATCATAAACATCAAATTAAACTCCACAACCAACGACGAGGATTTGTGCGCACAAAAGCTGAGTCAAAGGTGAAAAAGAAAAAAAAGATCATAGAACGAGAATACAAAGTAAAGATAAAAATAACATAAATCGAACAAACGTAAGTTCTAAAATTTAAAATTTGTTTGTATCTTATTGGCAAAATGATCCGAAGCCTTAACCTATAATAATATTATATCGTTCTCTTGAAACTAATTAAACAATCGAATTAAATTTGCTAGTTTATACCTAAGCTACGTACTTAAATCTACAAACACAAATAATAATAATTACTCTTAAATCTCTTAAGCTACAAATTGATTTATAATTCATTCATTCATTCAACACCTGTATAGCCCAGTTCAATCATTCGTATTCATTTCTATATCATATTATTATTCATTACACCTATCTAATTATACATCATATATTCATTTTCTTACTGACTCTTACGTAAATATTCACTACTTTATTATTATCCTATATATATATAATACATTTCTGAAATTCCATATTATTTTTTTTTAAACACTGCATATGTTCAACTCTTAATATTTTTTTTTATTTCTAATTTCTATATTGGCAAAGCCATACTTCTCTTAGGTATGTGTTGGAGCAGAAACCTAACTCCATATATGTATATAGAAATTGTTATCTAATGTTAACAAACAATTGTAATTATGAAGTAAAATTGTCACGCATAGTTTCTCGTAACGTTAATGTTAAAAATTGAAAGCTGTAAAAATAACGACAATTGTTCGCTAACAAAAATCAGTTAATTTGAATTCCCATATATACTCATGTAAAATAAATAGAATAACAATTCGCATTCAAACCATCAGTGGTAACATATCGCTTTTAATTTCGTCGTCCGCTTTGTGTTGCAGTTCGTCTTCGTTGCAGTGGCAATTTCGCCCACAAACATTTCAAGTGCATCGCGGTCATCAACCTCTTGCGGTTAACAATTCAAATTGTTAACAGTCGCTACCGTTTGACAATCGGTCAACGATCTCAACTTGGGTCCCTCTAACCAAAAGTTCATTTGGGAAAATTACGGATCCCAGTTGACGTTCGGGTCTCCAACCCGTCTGTACATTTTGGCGCCCAACTCGGTCTACCACGAATTATAAATCGGTGTAATACAAATAATATATTTGAATTACAAAAGAAAAAGTGAAATCAGTGCCTGCACTATAGTAAAGTGATTTAAACAAACATCAAACATTTAAGTGAATAAAACAATTTTATCACATAGTGCCAGTGCAAAGAACAATCGGTTTCGGTTTCGGTCGATCTCGCGAGTGCAAATTAATAGGGAGACAAGCAGTGAAAGCACATCCAGCCATCCAGAAATCATCACATCAAGCAAAATCGAAGAAAACTCCCCACAGGAACATTAGTGAGAGGAGCAACCAGGGAAGCTTTCAAAGTGAATTTGGGTAGATAAGTATATCACCCACCAAGGTACGATCGTTGTCGAATTATTTGAATGTGCGTTAAATAGTCAAATTTGGAATTTAAAGTGATATAATATAACCAAAAGTCACTAGAAATTATCATCATCAAAAAAAAAAAAACGCACCTTCAAAATAATTGCGGCATTATACTAGTAAAATTATATTATAATCTCACAATATTATTCATTACTCGAACAACATATACCTACATCGCAACAAAAGTAAATTTAAAAAAGAATGCGCTCATTAGTGCAGTCCGGTCGCTATTAGAAAAGCAATAGAATCCACATAGATTCCAATTGTAATTACACAAACAAAATCATTTTCGCTCCACCATTTACCAAAAGCTCAAATTCGTACCACTGCCAATACCCCTCACACCAGTGCATTGGTACCATTGTCATTCCATTGCACTGCAACTGCACTTTCGTAATTTTTCGCCGTTTCGTTTTTCGCCTCGTTGGTTCTCAATAACACAAATTGGAAAGCTCAAAAAGCTGTTCTTTCATTGTAAAGATCCACATTTCGCCTATATAGTGGACTTTTCTATCGTTGTCGTCGTCGCCGGAGTGGATGCTGCATGGATCTATGCTCTGAAAGAAAGCTTTCTATATATTTTCGTCGTATTGTGTGTCTACAATTTAAATTCACACAGTTTTGTCTATTTTATGAGAAAAAACGAAATCTTTAATCGTTATTAACTCATAGCTAATAGCCGTCATCGATAATAAATTTGTCATCATAGGATAGAGGATTTTGAAACCTATTCGTCAATTCATCTTCACAAACCATTGGATAGCGTTGAAGAAAGAGAATTTTATTTAAAATTCTTTTCTGGAATCGAGGATTATTCTCATTGAATTGTCGGTTATTTTGTCTGCTGCAGATATAATTGGCTAGTTCCACATTGTGCCGTAGGTTAAAATTGGCAGATTTGTGTTTGTTTAGCTCGTGACATTCCTCTAATCGATCATCGTTGTTTGCTGCTAAGGTCTGGGACGTTAGTCGGTTTCATTTTTGAATAAGCAGAATGGCAGAAGAACTTACCATCGAGGAATTGCGGCAAATGCGTTCAACTACCAAAGGGAGCATAACGCGCATAAAAACATACATTGATGCGAATGCTAATTCGCTTTCTCCAACGGAACTCGAATGTCGACTGGGCATTTTGGAGTCGTATTTCAAGCAGGTATTAACATACCAAACCAAAATTGAACGTTTGTCACCATTGGATACTGGTCGGACAGAACTGGAAGACCAGTACATTTTACTGAAGACCAAAATTATTTCACTTTTGGGAAACCATAGACGCTCTAGTATAGGAGACACTACGATGGCAATTCCACATACAGTGAGTCATTTGCCAAAGCAGCGTCTTCCAAAATTTAGTGGAAGATACTCGGAGTACAAGAGTTTTATGAATGCCTACAATAATCTCGTACACAACGATTCGAGTCTTACGAATATCGAAAAATTCAGATATTTATTGGCGTGTTTGGAAGATCAAGCCCTAGGTACAGTCAAGGCCTTTCAAGTGACCGAGGAAAATTATCCTAAGGCACTACTGAGGCTTAAAGAGCGGTATGATAACGACTGTCTCATCTTTTTAGAATTCATAGCTGAATTGAATGATTTACCAAAGGTCGCAAAGGCGTGCGCGTCACAGTTAAGAAGTTTGATTGATAATGTATCGGCGTTACTCAGTTCCTTGCTATCAATTGGGTCGCATGAAAATATATGTAATGCGATAATTATATCTATTGCTCTCTCAAAGGTGGATGCGGAAACTCAGTCTAAGTGGGACGAACAGTTGGACTACACTAAATTACCAACGTGGGAGGAGTGTTCAAAAGTTCTCAGCAAACGATGTCAGTATCTTGAAGCACGAGATAGTAAGCAGCTGCGATCGGATATGGGACAGAAAGCATTTAGCAAGTCAAAGCCATCATCATCATCGTACTCTCGTCAACAATCTTCACTCACAGCAACTCAGCGATCATGCGTTTTTTGTCGGGACAGTAGCCATTCGATTTCAACTTGTTCCGGGTTTAGTGGGTTGTCTGTTATGGATCGGTATTCAAAGGCGAAGCAAATAGGGCTTTGTTTAAATTGTCTGAAAAAAGGTCACGGGGTTTCAAAATGTCCATCCACTTATAGATGCAAAACTTGCAAACAATCCCATCATAGTCTACTTCATCGGTCACAGGCTCAAGTAAATTCTTCTACCAATAGGAACCAAGATGAACCGTCAACATCAGCATCTGCTAATTCTGCTTTGGAGAAGGAGCACAAGTTAACGGCTCAAGTTATTTTGGCAACAGCCATAGTTTTAGTCAAGGATTCGACAGGAAGCTTCCAGATGGGTAGAGTCTTACTTGATTCCGGATCTCAAGTTAATTTTATTAACGAACAGTTCGCAAAATCTCTTCGTCTGTGTAGACATAAGAAGAAAGTCGAAATCTTGGGAATAGGAACTTCGGAAACACAAATTAACTTTCAAACTCAAACAACCCTTCGCTCTAGATATAGCAGTTTCGAGGTGTCGCTAGAATTTTTGGTAGCACCAGCCATTACAGGGTACCAGCCAGAATCAGCGCTCAATATCAGCAGTTGGAACCTTCCATCAACGTTGGAGCTAGCTGATGAGTTTTTCAATCAACCATCGAGGATCGATTTGTTGCTAGGTGCAGAAGCCTTCTTCGACTTGTTGAAAGATGGTCAGATCAAACTTGGCCAAGGTCTTCCATCGTTGCAAAATACAGCATTGGGATGGATAGTCTCTGGGAGTTACAAGACAAAATCACAAATGCAAAAATGTTCTTCCTTTGTCAATTCTAATGATGACTCTCTTAATAAATATGTAGAAAGATTTTGGGAACTAGAGGAGGTACATGGCCATCAATCCAAATGGACAGAAGAGCAGAAGGAGTGCGAAATACATTTCTCTCAACACATAGAGGTTTTAGCTAGTGGTCGCCTTATGGTACAACTGCCTTTCAAAAGAGATCCGCAATGTCTAGGAGCATCGTACGACATAGCGTTTAGACGCTTTTTATCGCTTGAGCGTAGGTTAGCAAAGAACCCATCGCTAAAAAATCAGTACGCATCATTCTTGAATGAGTATAAGACATTGGGTCATATGTCTATAGTTAAATGTCCAAATCTTGAGGAACCACACTATTATTTGCCGCATCAGTGTGTACTGCGACCTGATAGCGCATCAACAAAATTAAGAGTGGTATTTGACGCATCGTGCTGTACATCCTCGCAAATTTCCTTAAATGGAATTTTAATGGTCGGTCCTACAATACAGGACGAATTGTTACTGATTTTGCTTCGTTTTCGTCTTTATCGATATGCGCTCACTGCGGACATCGTAAAAATGTACCGTCAAGTGTTAGTACACCCATCGCACAGGCAGATGCAATACATTCTGTGGAGAGAGAGTGAACAAACTCCGATACAAACGTATCAACTCAATACAATCACTTATGGCACGTCATCGGCCCCTTTTTTGGCAATACGTTGTCTGAAATATCTGGCAGACAAAAACCAGGAAAAATTGAGTTTAGGAGCTAGTGTGCTAAAAACAAATTTTTACGTGGATGACATGCTAACAGGAGCAAATGACTTGGAATCGTTGGCAAGAAAACAAGCAGAAGTCACAGACATTTTAAGGTCAGCTGGATTCGAGTTATCCAAATGGAACAGTAATCATCATGATTTTGTTCAAAAAGCTGAATCGCAAGAAATTAAATTGACAGAACCAAATTTATCCAGTACGCTAGGTATAGCTTGGAATGCGCGAAGCGATAAATTCATTTTTTCATACAAGCCAAGTCGTATCTACTTGAAATATACAAAAAGATCAATTTTATCTTTGTCGTCGTCCCTTTTTGATCCAATGGGCTTGCTAAGCCCCATAATAATAAATGCCAAAATCATCTTGCAATAGTTATGGATAGAAAAGGTAGATTGGGATTCATCGATTCCACAAACAATTGAATCTGAATGGGGTCAGTTTATGGTCGATATGCATTCGTTGCAAAATATATCTATCCCTCGATTTGCCTTGATGGCAGACACGAAAAGCTTTCAAATTCATGGATTTGCCGATGCATCTATGAAAGCTTATGGTTGCTGCATCTACTTAAGAAGCATAAATGATCAAGGGGCAATAGAGACGAAGCTTTTAGTAGCGAAGTCAAGGGTAGCGCCTGTAAAAAGGAAACAACTTCCTCGATTGGAACTATGTGCAGCGCACCTGTTATCTAAACTATGGACGAAGATCCAACCAATTTTTAATAATCGGCAGGCGGAAATCTTTTTCTGGACAGATTCAGCAATTGTCCTGCACTGGATCAAAACTCATTCTTCAAAGTTGAGTACGTTTGTCGGAAATAGAGTGGCTGAAATCCAGGAAATTACAAAGGACATTTCTTGGAAACACGTTCCAACACACGACAATCCGGCAGATATAGTCTCCCGAGGTTGTACGGTGGAGGAACTCAAGTCGTCGTGTTGGTTTAGGGGACCAGCATTCTTATCACAAGAAGAGTAGCTGTGGCCGTCTATAGTTGAAATAAAACTTTCAACCGAGGAGTCCACATTAGAACGGAGGAAAACTGCGCTGTTAGGCAGTAAAACAGAACCAAACTTTTTGCTCAGTGTAGTAGAGCGAAATAGCGCTTACCTTAAAATTCTACGAATTTTTGCATATGTTCGTAGGTTTGTTCTTCGATTCGTAAAGAAAAAGGGACAGACTGATGTGATGGAACAATATCTGTCAGTAGAAGAGCTAGAACGCGCTCTAATCACGGTTGTTCATCTCACACAAATGAGCAGATTTGCGTCGGAAATCGAAGCGGTGCGAACCAATAAGCCGATAAAAGGAGCTATGAAATGGTTAAATCCATTTATAGAGGAAATTGATGGAATGTCCATACTTAGGGTAGGCGGAAGGTTAAAAAACGCAAATATCCCGGAGGAGAGTAAACATCCACTACTTCTGCCCAAGGATGCCAGCTTTACACAGACAGTCGTTAGGTACATGCATCTCTCAAACTACCATGCCGGTCCAAAGGCTCTCGTGGCGCTTGTAAGGAGAACATTTTGGATTGTGAACGTTCGAGAAATTGCACGGCAGATAGTTCGACGGTGTCCACATTGTGTCAGGTATCGACCGAAGTTGTTGCAGCAGGTGATGGGCGATCTACCCCCGGAAAGGCTTACTCCCTCGCGTCCATTCCAGTATTGTGGTGTCGATTTCTGCGGTCCTATCAGCACACATTTCAAAATTCGGGGAAAGGTTCCATATAAATCCTATGTTGCCGTGTTCGTTTGTTTTTCGTCGAAGGCTGTTCATTTAGAAGCCGTATTTGATTTGTCGGCTGACGCTTTTATAGCATCCATGAAAAGGATGATAGGTCGTCGAGGTCTTCCTTCCGAAATCCATTGTGATAACGCTACCAATTTCGTTGGAGCACAATCAAAACTTTTAGAACTGCGAAATATGTTGTTTAAGAAATCAAACGTAGAAAACATCACAAACTTTTGTACTAATAACAGCATCAAATTTCGTTTTATACCCCCCAGGGCACCCCACTTCGGTGGGATTTGGGAAGCAGCAGTTAAAGTAGCTAAAGGACATCTGTACCGCAGCTTGGCAGGAGCCAAGCTTACTTTCGAAGAGCTATCGACAGCGCTTGTAGAAATCGAGGCCGTGATGAACTCGAGGCCAATCACTCCGATGTCCTCGGATCCAAATGATGTCGAAGCCCTAACTCCAGCACATCTTCTGATCGGGTCTTCGCTAAAGGCAATTCCTGAGCCAGCAGTTGACGTTGGAGACATAAGCTTTATCGAGCGGTGGCGTCGAATCAACGCCGTCAAAACCCACTTTTGGAGAAGGTGGTCTGAGGAATACATCCACGAACTGCAAGGACGAGCAAAGTGGACTACCCCCAGTCCAAACATAGCGGTCGGCTCACTCGTCATTATTCATGAGGACAACATACAACCCCAAAAATGGCTTTTGGGAAGAATAGTAAACGTCATCAAGGGTCCTGACGGCAAAGTCAGAGTCGCTGACGTAAAGACAGCACGAGGAGAATTCCGAAGACCCATCCGCAAACTAGCAGCAATTCCGTCTTGAAAGAGAGTCCTTTCAAAGGGGGCGGAATGTTGGAGCAGAAACCTAACTCCATATATGTATATAGAAATTGTTATCTAATGTTAACAAACAATTGTAATTATGAAGTAAAATTGTCACGCATAGTTTCTCGTAACGTTAATGTTAAAAATTGAAAGCTGTAAAAATAACGACAATTGTTCGCTAACAAAAATCAGTTAATTTGAATTCCCATATATACTCATGTAAAATAAATAGAATAACAATTCGCATTCAAACCATCAGTGGTAACATATCGCTTTTAATTTCGTCGTCCGCTTTGTGTTGCAGTTCGTCTTCGTTGCAGTGGCAATTTCGCCCACAAACATTTCAAGTGCATCGCGGTCATCAACCTCTTGCGGTTAACAATTCAAATTGTTAACAGTCGCTACCGTTTGACAATCGGTCAACGATCTCAACTTGGGTCCCTCTAACCAAAAGTTCATTTGGGAAAATTACGGATCCCAGTTGACGTTCGGGTCTCCAACCCGTCTGTACAGTATGTCTTACTATGTGTATACAACATGCAAGACGGACTAGTTCTCTTTTTATTTGATTTATATTATGATTAGGATCAATACGTTGATATACCATGAATAAATGTTCATTCATTAAGATGACTTGGTAAATTGGTTTTTTGTGCTATGATAGGATGTGAAGGATAAGAATACGTATACAAGACATAAGGGTGTTACATAAAAACATAATGGGGCTACCTTATCAAATACTCTCGGCAAGAGGTAGCCATGGAGCTATAACATACGGTTTATAGTTTGGGCGGGTATAGCCGTTGATGCAGTAAATGATCAGTCCTGGTCAACAAGATCACTGCAAGGTCATTTACACCTGACCACCCACTTTTCTAAATCTTTCCTTTCTTTCCTTCTCTTTTCTTTTTACATCCTCTTATCTTATATTTACTTTCTCCTTTTCTTTTTTAGTTTTTTTTATATTCTTCTTTTGTATTTGTACTCGTTAGAGAACAACCCCTCTGTAGGATAGATACTTTAAGTTGATGTGAAAGTTTTTTTTTTGATATTGTAGGTTCGGTATCAATAGATACCCGGCACGATAATTTAATTTGTAAACAGACTGGTAGCAGGAAGAACCCCCCCTCCGACGAGCTTTTGCCCGGCCTTCCGCAAGCGTGCCACCATCTGCTACATAGGGACACAACAACCCCCTAACTACAGCTTTTCTTTGCAAACCTCTCTGAACCTATTTTTGGCGCTGCAATTACTTCAAAACGCAACGCTAGATATTACCTACTACGAGAACTTGATTCTGTCCCGTCGTGTGGTTCAGGACAGACCAAGGATTCAGGAAATACGTTGAATATGATCAGGGATATATTGAAGAAAAACCTTCACATGGTGTATTAATACCATTTGGTGTGGGTGCAGTAGCCTAGTGGTTGGTGCTTTGGACTACTAAGCGCGGGGTCCCTGATTCAAATCCCGGAAGTGACAAGACCTACGTTTTTTCACTGCGAAATTTTGAAAAACTTCTAAGAGTAACATTGTCATGAGAGGCTTCTACAATCTGCCGTTCGGATTCGGGGTTAAACAGGAGTTCATATTATGTGTGGCAAAAATATTAACTTTGCATACACAAAAAAAAGGAGACACTTGGTCCTACATGGACCGTTATTACATTTTTGTTCATCCAAGGCTGCAGATATAGAATGAGGATTCGTTATGGGAGCCGACTTAGCTCAAGAGCTGTGATCAGCATAAGAATAACATCAGTCTCATATGTGCACAAGCTCCTAAAGATGAGACTGACTGGTAGGAGCCTAAGGAAGCTTTCGCGAAATAAGATGTGAAAATCGAGCTAGGGGACTTCGGTACGAAAATCGGTTAGTAAAACATACTCGGCCGGATATATGGAAATAAAACCCTCCACGAAACGACAACAAATAATGGCTTCGGTCTTATCTGTTAAAGATAATAGACAGCTGTACCTACAGGCTAATGGATGCATACCTCGAAATCTAAAAGGACATAGTCGATTTTGTTGGCGGTTCATGTGGAGATCGCCATGTTGCTTTGTGGATTCTAGATTTTGATGGGTTGTTGACGCTTAGGAGAGCCGGTAAACCCGCATAGGCCTACGTGGGCCCATAGCGCTAACCTGTTACTGAAAAGAAAGCTGCGTTAGTGAAAAGAGTGATACGTAGGTGATTTATGCTGCTTCATTAGCTTCAAAGAGGTAATTGCTTCATCCCGGCTTGCAGACGATCTATGCTATGGGGGTTGTAGCTAGCTCCGTCAAGTCTTCGCAGTAAAAGCTACCGAGGAGTTTGTTACGGCTTTTGCTTATACAGTAGGTGGACGATGTCATCCTTGAAGTCTGGGTCTTCGCATTTCTAGCATAGTTGGTGCGAGTCTGTTAGGTTAATTCTATGGGAGCTTGCCCTGTAGTAACTCTCACCGCTTAAGAAATGGAAGCTCTGTTCAGAGCTATACGCTTGTTAGATTTGCTACCGCTTAATTCCGGCCAAAGGTCTTTAGTGTGTTTGCAAGTGTTAATGTTTTATCACCTAGAATTTGTTTCACTTTGCGTGAATCTGGTTATTTCCTGTTTTTGAAAGCAAGTGTAGGTCAAACCCTGCATAAGGAGATGCAGCTGGAAGATCCTAGTCTGGGTAGCTCGTTTGCTTTCTCGTTTCCTGGAACGTTATGTCCTGGCACCCAGATAATTTGGACTTTGTTATGGTTACATAGAGCCTTTAGCTCTGAGCGGCTGCAAACTACACGTGATTTTATTATGATTGATGCCAGAGCTTTTATGGCCTCTTGACTATCTACGTAAATGGATATATTCTTAAGTCCAATACTCTAGCCAATTCGGATTCTAAGTCGTGGGAACTAGTGCTGCTGATCACCGCCAACCCAATCGACTATGAGAGACAAACATCCAACATCATGGATATACACCCGTGTAGAGGGGCAAACGTCGACTCTATTCTCTTACTTGTCGCAACTAAATTCTGAGTCCGACAGTCCAACGAGTAGAAGCTACAAATGGTGCAGCCAGTTCTGATAAATTAGCAGGAGAACTCTTCAAATACGAAGGTGTTGCTCTAGAAGCTTGCATGCACCAATTCATCAACAAAGTCTGGATGGTTTAGAGCATGCTAAATGACTGGAATATCAGCTCCATGTGTCCCATCTAGAAAAAAGGTGATCTATGTCTTGCACCCACTACCGCGACACATCCCTGCTAAATATTGCATTACCGATGGCCAAATTCAATATACCATCAAAACTGATATAGCTGTGTTGCCTAACATTGGATGACACTCGATGCCATGTTCAGTTTGGAAACAGCTCATCTGAACTTTTTCAAAAATGTACCGGATTCCGACAAAATGACACACTTTAATGCGGTTTCTTCAATCTCGTTCTGGAACAGATATTTCATAAGGAAGGTATCAACAGAAGGCACTATCATTAACAAATCTTTCCAGCTATTGGGTTACGCAGGCGATATCGACATCATCGGTCGCTCCCATCGTGACGTTGTAGAAACATTTCAGGAATACAGATAGATGAACAGACAAATCGTAAGTCTTCTAAAACAAGAACAAGAGAAGTGTTCATTCTATCAAAGTACTATCGACGCACAAACTTGGACAAAATGTCACTTCTGGCATCAACTTCGGATTCCGACAAAATGACACACTTTGATGCGGTTTCTTCAATCTCGTTCTGGAACAGATATTCCATAAGGAAGGTATCAACAGAAGGCACTATCTTTAACAAATCCTTCCAGCTATTGGGTTACGCAGGCGATATCGACATCATCGGTCGCTCCCATCGTGACGTTGTAGAAACATTTCAGGAATATTGATAGATGAACAGACAAATCGTAAGTCTTCTAAAACAAGAACAAGAGAAGTGTTCATTCTATCAAAGTACTATCGACGCACAAACTTGGACAAAATGTCACTTCTGGCATCAACTTTGGGGTAGTTAAAGGGGTTCATCTACCTCGGTGTCAACAACAACCTTCGAATGACAGCACAGTGGAGATACGACAAAGACTGACCCTAGGTAACCGATGCTATTTTTGTTTAGAAAAAGACCCACCTCATCCAACCTTAAAAATGAATATCCCCAAAAAGTGGGCGTGGCTACAAACAAAGTGGTCATGGCAGCGGGCTGATTTAACGAACAGAAAGCTTAAATTCCAAATTTCATAATTCCAGCGCAAAATTTAAGGCCCAAAAATAGGTGACACACAGACGGACGGAAGAACAGAAAGACAGACAAGGCTACAAATTTCGTCGGGGTTGAGCATTAAGGCCTGCTCAGAATGCATATCTGTAGCTGGTATCTGTAGCTGAGTGAAAGTTAAAAACAAGGCAACCCGTAAGCGCTTTCACAATGTGTATCTCCCGTGAATCTGTAGCTTGAAGTTGAATGGGGTTCAACTTCACGCTTCAGATTCACGTTTGACGTTTCACTCAGCTACAGATACCAGCTACAGATATGCATTCTGAGCAGGCCTTTAGCGCTATAAGATGTTAATTGTGAGTCATGCCTTAACGTCAAGTTTTTTTCCCAACTTAAATTGATATTTCTGTGTTTTAGTGTTGACAAATTCACCATGGAGAGGTACACAACTGAGTAGCGCGTTTGTTGAAGCATTTTACGAAAATGGGCGTACAAATCAAAATGCATTTCGTGCACTTGGTGATTTTGTTGGTCAGCATAATCGACCAAATGTGTTCACAATCGGGAGAATTGTACGCAAATTTCGGCAAACCGGGTCTGTAGAAAATGTGAAAACACCTGTACATGCTTGTCCAGTTCGTTCTGCGAAAAAAAACGTTGCTGTTGTTCGCGATAGAGTGGCAGAAGATCCGTCAACCTCGACTCGTCGTCGTGCCCAACAATTGAACATCTCACGAACATCACTGATGCGAATTTTGAATAAAGATTTGAATTTACAAGCTTACAATGTTCAATTGACTCAATAGCTGAAGCCTACTGACCATTTGAAGCGTTGTCAATACGCCGAATGCTTGGATGAACAGACAGAAGTGAATTGTGACTTTATAAAGAAAATCATCTTCAGCGACTAGGCACACTGTCAGTTCAGTGGATTCATTAACAAGCAGAATTGCCGCATTTGGGCAAATTAGTATCCACGAGTGATTTTTGAAAAGCCGATGCATCCAAAAAGAGTGACTGTTTGGTGCGGTTAATGGGCTGGCGGTGTCATCTTCGAAAATGAGGTCGGCCAAGCAGTTATCGTGAATGGTGTTCGCTATCGCGAGATGATAACGGACTTCTTGTGGCCAGAAATTGATAATATGGACCTGGACTATATGTGCTTTATTCAGGATGGTACCACTTGCCATACAGCCAACGCAACAATGACTCTTTTGCGCGAGGCCGTGTTATCTCACGTCGTGGCGTTGTGAATTGGCCACCACGATCATGTGATTTGACACCGTTGGACTTCTTCCTTCGGCCCTTTGGGGATATTTAAAAGAAAAAGTGTACGTAAATAAGCCAATAACAATTCAAGAGCTAAAGGATGAGACAATTCGGCACATGAACGACATTGGACCTCAATTATGTCTCAGAGTGATTCAAAATATTGACCATCGGATCGAGGTATGCCACCGAGGCCGTGGCGAGCATTTGGCCGATATTTTGTTTCACACATAATAATCATAAATCATAATAAAAAATATTAAGATAATTCCCTGAAAACTTTTTTTTATTTACAATTAACATCGTGCGTTTTCGTTGGACCACCCTTTACGTCGTACATTATCTTTGAAAACATATTTCAATAAAATGTTTTCAAAAAACATCGACAAATTGTTGCGGCATTTTGAGCTCATTAAAAATGTATTATCGACCAATCTCCACGATTGTATAAACACCCAGACAACATCGACCATGAACATAAAAAGCACCCTGACCCTGCGGCAGTAAGCCGATTTAATTTCGTATTCCCTTGGATTCTAATCCATCAAAGTACGAATTTTATTCGTTTTTAATTAGTTTTAAATAAAAACAAAACAAAACTGCCCATCTAAATAGTTTTAACAGTTTTACCTTGTTTACAATTATTTAAAAAAAATCAGATACAATAAACATTCAAATAGATTCGTACAAACTACGATCTGCAAATATTTCGGAATGCTGAACAGATGCATTTCGATTGTTTTGCTCGAAGTGATTTAACCAAGTGTGGCAATAAAAATCTTGTTGATGGACTTTGCCATATGGCGTGTAGTCAAAATATAACAAAACAGCCTTGACTGCAGTCGGATGGAACTTTGATTTTAATTGAGTGTATAATGTCTTATAAATTAAGAAGGAAATAAAATTTTCTTTTTAAGTTAATAAAATCTTAATTTTGACGATTTCAATGACATTTAAAAAATTATGAACAAATGAAATATTTGTCTGGTGAATATTGTATGTATAATTATTTCATGGCACTTCTTGGTGGAAATATTAAAAATTGTATAAATATTCTAAAGTCCCCACCGAATGCTAAATATTTAATTATTAATAGCTGAATTTGTGCCTTCCAGTTCAATACGTTTGAGACAAAAATCGTATTCCCTAAAACAAAACCGGGGTGGTTAGCTTTATAACGGGTCCGACATCAAACGTTTTTTTTTCAACTAGTGCTTATTTCGTGAATGGTAACACTTAGCTCATGTCTGATTTAACAGATAATTATTTTATCCTTCCGCTGAACGAATATGGTTATGTATACGCTTGAACAACGCTGGGAAATATTGCGACATTACTTTGAAAATCATGGTAATGTTGCAGAATGTGTGCGAAAATTGCGTACGGATTTTGGAAGAAGAGAAGCACCGTATGTTCGGTATCTTGTGAAAAAAAGTGAAAGAAACTGGCATCCCCATCGATAAACCAAAGCGTGAAAACAGTGCGTAAACCCGAGAATATTGCTGCTGTGGCAGAAAGTGTGCGTGAAGCGCCATCAACATCAATTCACCGTCGTTCTCTACAATTGAACATTTCGGAGACATCATTGAGACGAATTTTGCATAAAGACCTTGGTATGACGCCATACAAAGTCCAATTGGTTCAGGAGTTGAAGCCAACTGACCATCCAATGCGTTTTCGCTTCGCTAAGTGGGCCTGCGATCGACTTAGAGAAGATGCCGATTTTGCCAAAAAAAAATCATCTTTTCAGATAAAGCTCATTTTGATTTTGGCGGGTATGTAAACAAGTAAAATTGTCGCATTTGGGGCACAGAAAACCCGCACGCATACATTGAAAAGCCGCTATACCCAAAACGAGTCACTGTTTGGTGCGGATTTTGGTCCATGTTGAACGAATTTTTTTTCACAAAAATTGAAGAGGATATTGGCAACATTTGGTTTCAACAGGACGGCGCTACGTGCCACACAGCCGAAGCTACACTCGATGTTTTGCGCCCTGTTTTTGAAGATCGCATTATCAGCAGCAGAGCTGATGTCGTTTTGCCACCTCGGAGCTGCGATTTGACACCGTTGGACTATTATTTTTGGGGTGCCTTAAAAGATAAGTGTTACGCCGACAAGCCAGAGACAATTGACGCTTTAAAGGACAATATTCGTGAAGCCATTGGTGAAATACAGCTGCACACAATAAAAATTGGACCGATCGTGTAGTCTACTGCATGGCCAGCCGAAGCAGCCATTTGAATGAAATTATTTTCCATTATTAACCGGAAGGATTGTACTTTCAAATAAAAAAAGAAATTTGAGAAAATATTCATAAGTTTTTTTTGATAGCATTTTCATAAAAAAAGGTTATTTGGCGGACCCTTTATATAAGGCTCCCGTTGGCGGATTTATGTTTTAAAAAGTGAAAGAAACTAAAAACAAATGAATCGCATTTTTTTTATAAACTATCCCATAGGTGTATATAAGTTTGGATACAAAGTTTGTAACATAAACAAATAATTTCGTAACAATATAACTTAAGTAAATGGATCGGTTTAGAATTGCTAGCTGAGTCCATCTGTGTGTCACCAAAGTTTTGGCTTTAAACGATGAAATTTGGTATACAGACTATCAGTTTGATAAAGCAGAACAAGTGTAAACAACTTTTCAGAAAAAAAAAAACGCTGTTTATTTATTTAAGTCTACCATTATTTTACAATTTACAGACTGTATAATTATATTAAAAAAAAAAACTATTAAAGCAGGAGAAAAAAAATATATTAATAGAAAAAATAATTTATAATAAAATAAAATATACAAAAAAAATACTGAAATAATGTTAATTTTAATTCAATATTACGATTAAAAAAAACTCTTCAAGTGAAGAGAATAAAAATTGGAAGAAAAAATATGTAATCGATTACCCTAAGGGAAAAACTTGTGCTTTTAATAATTACATTCGTAAATTATTCTAAGCAAAGGTAAAAAAAACTTTATGAGCAATTATAATAATTCATTTAAACTTTTTTTAAATGCAATTCTGTTGAACGAATTATCAATACTGGAATCAACGGAATTGCACATTTAATTAAAACTCATAACCAGGGATGGGATTTTGCAAACTTTGCCTTTTTTTTGCGCATTCATATGACGATATGGACTTTACACAAACATGTTTCACGTTCCCCTGATTCCAAATATACGTATTTTATTTTGCCTTTTTTTTGCCTTTTCTTCCGTTATTGCCTTTTTTTGCCTTTTCTTCTGTTATTGCCTCATTTTTGCCTTTTCTTACGTTTTTCCCTTCTTTTTAATTTTTTTCCTCTTTTGAGAGTCAAAAATATAAAAAAAGTTTAAGTTTTAAATTTACGTTTTTTTCCATACGAATCTACATTTTTTGTATGTATTGACTTATCACAACAATGAATCAATACGAATTTATAATCTCATTATCTGCTTTCTATTGGCGACGCGTCTGCGGGCTAGATCGGAAAAGAGTTGTGTGAAACCAAAGAGTATAGAACAACATAGAGTGTGCATCTCATACTACGCGATTGACACCCCAATGTTTACAATTTTAACCCATACATACACGAGCATAGCCGTCGCATAACGAACGACGAAGTGCGAAATGGGAATTTTCGTCAATCGTTATGCGTCGGCTTTGCTCGTGTGTGTAAGGATTAGAACCCCACATGGTACCATTTTCTGTTGTATGAGATGCGCACTCTATGTAGTTCTATACTCTTTGGTGAAACATATCTATGCACGCGTGACGAAAGAAAAAAAAAACAAAACAAAAAAATCGTTATCTTTAAATTTATGTTTTTTTTTTTAACATTACATTAAGGAAACACGATCGGAGAAGTTTTGGAGATTTTAGACAAAATCAAAGGCGACTTAGAAAGATCAAAAGGTGCAATCGCAAAAGATGTGTTAGAAAAGTTCAAATCCGTTTTTTCTGCCAATAAAGGACTTGAGACCGTAAAGCAAGTAAATTGCATAGTAAAAGACGGACTGTGAGCAACCTGAACATATTGAAGTTGGCGATGTCGATTTTTTCAAATGGTCTCCACTCGTTTCTGCTGATCTAGAGAGATCTTTCAGCTCCTTTAAGGCGCTGTTAAGAGACAATCGCAGGCGATTATTGCCTGAAAATTTTAAAAAACTCATTGTGGTTCAATGCTACTACAATCAAGTTTTTAATAAATACTTAATTTGATAATTATCTCTTATTTTCTGTTGGTTTTTCATTAAATTTTTATTTTTTTATCTTTAGTTTAAATAAATGCCTTTTTTTGCCTTTTTGGATGTATTATTTTGCCTTTTTTTCAAATTTTTAGGTCAACAAAATCCCATCCCTGCTCATAACCCTTGTTAAACGCTCATTCCTTCCATAGCTTTTTATTGCGGTAAGTCGTTCTCGGACTCTCGGTATAACAGTTAAAAAGTATTTCAAGAATACTACTTCAAGTCACTTTTTTACTTGCGATTATAGGTACTATGTATAAGGCAAATTATGGATTCGTGCAAAACAAAAATTCTAACAATCAAACATGACATTACGATGATAGAGAAGTCGAAAATAGTGGGTCCGTCCGTCTGTCTGTATTTAATTCCCTAAGGGGTCTTTTTTCATTTTAGGCTCTAGGTTGAAAAATAATGCTACCTGCCATATTTAGGACATTCTATCTTTTGGTAGGAAAAGATAGAACCGGAATTTGCAAATGAAGTTTTCTCGTAAACTATATATCCGATGTCAATAAAATTTTGAACACAGGAAGTCATTAAAACCCTATTGATATAATTTTTAATAATTAAAAAAAATGTTTTCGAAATATGTTGGAAACGGGTAGGTACCTATATTGATTTTTTTTAAACATTATTTTCCTAGATGCAAACTACAAATTGCCATATATTTACATACTCGAATAAATTTTAAAATATTTTTTTCGAAAAGCTTAAAAAAAAACTGGTCGAACGATTTTAAATATTTCTTTTTCCGAGGTAAACAATTAGTACTAAAGAATCGCATACTTAATTTTTTCTCAGAAAACTCTTAAACTCTTAAAAAAATGAATATTTTTCTAAATATGCTTTGTGATGATGCGTTGTGTATGATGAAAATTCACACAAATTTAGTAAAAGAAGATACGGAATTTTATAATATAATTATAGATCGTTTTGGTAAAAAAAACTTCGAAAACTGCAATTTCTGTTTTCAAAACAGTAAAAATACATTTTAATGAGCATTTTTTAGTATTTATTATTACCACGAAAGAAAAAAGAGGAACACCTGACTTTGCTTTAAACTGCCTGGAAAAATTATTTCCTATTCTAAATAACTGCTTCCTGTTACTTGGGTAGGATCGTCGTTATGGTCAGATCGTAAGGAATTTGGAAAAAAGTGCCTAAGCGAGATACATATTTAGAAATTCTTAATAGCTATTTATATTTGTATTTTTTTATATCTATATTTCGTCTATATAAAGATATTCGTCAGGCCTACATTTTGCGGTCGTTTGCGTTTATTAATAAGGGGATTCGTCTTTTGATCATTTTTACCTACAACCACTTTTTGGTGGATTTTTCTAAAAAAATCGATTTTTTAGCTTAAAAAAAACGTGTTAGGAAAGGTTCGGTTTTCGGTTTCCTCACGTCGCTATTAATAAGGGGACATTGCAGTTTCCATATCAACAACCGGTTATTCAAATTGATCACATTGCGATAGATAAGAGGCACGCATTCAGTATTTTGGTTGTCCTAACATTCCGAGGGGCTAGCATCTACTTCAACAACTATACTGTTGTAGCCAGGGCAAAAATGAGGATATTAACCTCACCACAACAAATCAAAAAAGAAATAATGTCGAATAACTCCAATTGCAAAAGACTTCCTTCGCAAAACATGAATCCCTTAACCGCTCGATTAAAACCATAATGCCGAAGAACATAGCAAATATATCAACAACCCTACAGAGGTATAAGTTGCAACCGATGTGCTAGGTTTCTCGAGGGAACTTTTGGTTTGATGAAGAATGCCGAGAGATGCCTGCAGCACAGAATGAGGGCTGCATTACAATGCTGGAGGTGAAGGTGAGAGCCTCCATTTATCTTACTATTCAGAGAAGGAGAAAACAACGATTTTGAGAAAGAAAGAGAGATCAAGAAATACGAGGGACCAAGGCCAGGATATCATAGTTCTGTCATAATCGATGCTGAGAATATGGAGAACCACTTCTGCAGACTGTTAAAAGGCGATGACGAACAATCACCCGCTATCAGGCAGAACGAACCATTCAACATTGGCGACGACAGCGAAAACTACCAATCACCCGACCTAAGTGCCTCACTGCACTACCCAATAAAGCAATACCCAAACTAAAGCTTAACAAAGCTGCCGGAAATGACGGCCTGCATGCCGAGCTTAATAAAGTCGGTGGAAATGATTTGGTAAGTAACAATTATCAACTCATAAGTAAAATTAGCCTGAACAATGGAACCTCATCATCATTTGCCCGACCCACATAGAAGGAGACCCTCTGAAATACACCAACTACTGAGATATAAATCTCCTTAACATCCCCTTCAAGATCCAATCTGCCAGAATATTCGAATGAAATCGTCTTTCAACAACCGATTGGGCCTTATCAATGTGGTTTTAGGCCAGAGCAATCCACCACTGATCAAATCTTTACACTTTGGCAGTCTTGGAAAAAACCTAATAAGTTCAAATCGATACCCACCACCATCGATTTCAAAGCCGCATACGACAGAATTTATATAGAAACGAACTATACACGGCCATGTCCATTTTTGGTATAACACCCAAAATCGTCCATCTGTGCAGGATGACGATGTAGAATTGTTGCAGCTCCATCAGGGTCGGAATCGACCTCACCGACACATTCCATACTAAAAAAGGATTTAGGCAAGGCGATGTGCTGTCATGTGACTTCTTTAATTTGATTCTTGAGAGGATTGTGCAAAACTCCCGAGCCAACACCAGAGGCACAATTTTCCGAAAATCAGTGCAACTACTAGCATACGCCGACGATATTGACATCATTGGTAGGAGTCAACGTGATGTCATAGCCACGTTTGCTAGTATAGAAAAGGAAGCGGCAAAAACGAGCTTAGCAGTAAATGAGACATTTGGTTTCATCAGGGCAGAGCAACCCACTTGTTAGGTATCGATGGCTGTTTTAACGAAACACTTCAAGGAGCAGCTTATAAAAATGAGAACAGAGTTAAAGTGGGTTCCATGTTTACTTGAATTGGGCCCTTGAGAAATTTCTTTGTGTTTGTTCTTAAATCCCACATTTAAGCAACCATTTAAAGGACCCAAAGGCCAATTCCGGGGTTATGGTCAAGACAAACGGCAAAAATCGGCTTTTTCAGTGTTATGGCAATGGGGTGTCACCGATTTGATATGATTTTCAAAACTGTGGGAAAGAAAACCTGTGAAATTTAAAATGTATTTTTTTGCGTTTTGCAAAAAAAGGAAGTTATGTTGCCCCTCTATGCATATTGTTATGTTTATAGCACTTCCTTAGCAAAAGTTTGAACTTTATAGCTCCTAAATTTCCATAAACTGTGGTCTAAAAAAAAGGAGGTACCTAGACCTAATAAAAAAATGTGCCTCTTAAATGTGTGCTCGTTTATGGTGAGTAATCATGTTGGTTTTGTCACCGGCACTTTGCGGCTAAGAGTCATCAAACTAATTTCACCATTATGCCTACATTATAAAAAACACCCTCATATTGTAAATTTCTTTGAATTCATCAATAATTATAAATAAAATCTATTTCTAGAACCGATTGTGATTACTTTTAATGTTTCTAAATAATCCAGACGATGTGCTATGTGAGCACCTCCTCAAAACCTCTGAGTCACCAAAGATTCTTTTTATAACAAAATAAAAATTTTTCTATGAACCAGAAAAACAAAAATCAAAACAAAACCGAAACATGCACGAAAAAGCTTCTCAAATGAAAAGAAACAAAAAAAAACAACGATTAGACATTTCGACAATTCAAACACACAAATAGATTACACCTACCTCCATCTATCGATAATCCGATTTAAATTTTATCATTTCCAAACATTTTGTTGGCATGAACCAGGTACACAGTACGGATACACTTCAATCTTGTTGCTGAAATATCAATATCCAAAACAAATGATCGGCAAACACTCATTCCTCTGATGGACAGACAGACAGCCCGCGTACTCAGGTACCCACACTTAATTGTTTCCCCAAGAGCAAGAGCCGTACTCGCACACCACCACCTCTAGCCCAAAGCTATTACACAATTTTTGTAGTTTACACACTTTCGAGCAGGCGCACTAAACCCCCCCAAAGATACGTATTTTCTTTTATTTTCGCGATACATTCACATCAGATATTTCCAGTTGAAGTTTTTTTTTAATGGAAGTGTGTATAAATTTTAAAATATTATTGACATGTGGAATATTGAAGCTTCACCCTGTAGAGTATATTTATTTCACACACGAACAGGGGGAAAAATCCTTCTTGTATTTTTTTTGTTTAAAAATTTATTTATTTTATTTTGTTTGAGGAATTTCCTTTAGTCACACGCACACATACAGGAGAACAAAGTGTAAATTATATTTTCGCGAAAAAAAATGGAAAATTTATTTACAAACACCATTACACGTCCGAGTGTTACAATGTCTAACCATCGCACTATGTATACGATCTTGTACAGTAAATAAAACGGGAAAAAGAATATATTTCACTACACAAAACTGCACATTCCAAAGTATCGCAGGGTATACGTGTTTTTTTTTTGTCTCGCCACTTTTTTAATTTAGTTTGAGTAACAAAAATAAATCCATGACGCGTAGCAGTGTTTTATTAAAAACATACCACAAAATCGAATTAAAAGAGAAGGATAATAAATTATTAAAAAAAACGAAACGGGGGAAAACAAAAACAAAACGATACACGAACAAGAGAAGTGTGAAAATATTGCCTCGCCCTGAGCAGCAGATCGACGAGGACAAGACTTTTCAAAAACGTTGCTCTAATGGCGGTCACTTGCAGACTGAGAAAAACACTCCAATTTCGAAATTCTCCACGATGGTGGAATGAGCTAAAAATTTTTAATATTTACAGATTGTTTTTGAATTAAAAAAAAATCAATATAATTTTGAGTGCGGATGCTGCGCAGGCGATTGTTCTCCTGCGCAGGACCGATCGCTGCTCTTCCGCTATTAGCTGAGTTCTTTTCCTGGTACTTTCCATTTCTCTTCTACTCCAATTCGATTTGAGTGCGGTTTTGGGAAGAAATTTTGAAAAACTCAACACATTTTGAAGCAGTTCGGTGACGTGAGGTCGAGGTGGTGGATACGCATAAAGTTCTCCCTTAGAGACGTTGCCAGGGTAATGATATTTCATTATAAATCTGTTCCCGTACATTGTTGTTTTTACTGATTCTTTCTGAATGAGAATCAGTAAGATGTTAATGTCAGAGTTAATATTAGAGCCGAGGTAGACCAAGTCGTGTACTACTTCAAAGTTATATCTGTCAATGGTGACATTCTATCTAATTCTTTGAAATTGCCTGTTCTTTCGTATTATCAGGCCTTACTCTCATTTAAAGCCATTTTTGTCGCTATAACATCACGTCTAATCCGACCAACGATGTCAATACAATCGGCGTATGCTAAAGTAGTTGCACCAATTTATGAAGATCCTCTGAAGAGTGATGTTAAAAGTGTCACATGACAGAGCGTCGACTTGCCTTAATACTTTTTTAAAATCGAATGTCTTGGTGAAGTAGTTGCCAACCTTTGGAAAAAGCGAGGATTCTCCGTCGTCATCCTATTTGGGCGGTATTCCAAAACTAACTCCGTATTATTTGTCTCTATAATTTCTGTTATCTGACTTTGGAATCGATGAAGCGAAGTCAATAAGTCCGTTGCCAGACGTGTTGTAGTATAGGATGTGTTTTTCGACAAAACTGCTAAAGATGTCTTCTCTTCCAACCGATGTGTTAAAATTTACCAGTATGAGCTCGTAGAAGAACATCGGCTGAAAAAAGAAAAAAAAAGCAAGAAAAGCGCGCGATCGAGGATATAGAGAGGTGCCACTCCAGGAACGATGTTCGCAAGTATTACCAAAGTGTAAAACGTCTAAACCAGGCATACAAGGCTCGAACAGAATCCTGTCGAGATGAACAAGTAAATATCGTAGTTGAGACACAGTCGATGCTGAGGATGGAAGAACCACTTCTGCAGACTGTTAAATGGTGATGACGAATAACATTCCGCTGTCAGGAGAACGAACCATTTAAAATTGGCAACGACAGCGAAAACTGCCAACCACCCGACCTAAGTGAAGTGAGGATAGCCATATCTAAACTCAAGCTTAATAAGGCCGCCGGAAATGACGGCCTTCCCGCTGAGCTTTATAAAGCTGGCGGAGACGACTTGTTTAGTAACATCCACCAACTCATAAGCCAAATCTGGTCGGATGAAAGCATGCCTGAAGAATGGAACCTCAGCCCGATCCACAAAAAAGGAGACCCTCTGAACTGCGCCA
The DNA here is from genome assembly GCA_932526625.1 of Rhingia campestris. Lineage (NCBI taxonomy): Eukaryota > Metazoa > Arthropoda > Insecta > Diptera > Syrphidae > Rhingia > Rhingia campestris. Next base: position 55,487,082 of record OW052182.1, on the reverse strand, counting down.
ACTACAGAGGCATAAGTCTGCTCAACATCGCCTACAAGATCCTATCTGCCGTAATATGTGAACACCTGAAACCGTTTACCAACAACCTGATCGGCCCTCATCAGTGTGGTTTTATGCCAGGAAAGTCCACAATCGATCAAATTTTCACACTTCGGCAGATCCTGGAAAAAACCACAGAAGTCCAAATCGATACCCACCACCTATTTATCGATTTCAAAGCCGCAAACGACAGCATTTATAGAGACGAACTATACAGAGCCATGTCTAGTTTTGGTATACCGCCCAAACTCGTCCGTTTGTGTAGGATGACGATGGAGAATTCTCGCTGCACCATCAGGGTCGGAAACGACCTCACCGACACATTCGATACCAAAAAAGGATTTAGGCAAGGCGATGCGCTGTCATGTGACTTCTTCAATTTGATTCTTGAGAGGAGTGTGCAAAACTCCCGAGCCAACACCAGAGGCACAATTTTCCAAAAATCGGTGCAACTACTAGCATACGCCGACGATATTGACATCATTGGTAAGACTCAACGTGATGTCATAGCCACGTTTGATAGTATAGAGAAGGAAGCAAAAATGGGTTTAGCAGTAAATGAGGGTAAGACTAAGTATATGCTGTCAACACGAAAGGACACACAACATCGACGAATTGGACAGAACGTTACCATTGACAGATATAACTTTGAGGTAGTACGGGACTTTGTCTACCTCGGCTCCGCTATAAACTCTGACAACAACATCTCGTCAGAAACAAACGAAGAATTACTCTTGCCAATCGCTGTTTCTTCGGGTTAATTCAGTAGTTAAGCCCTCACTCGAACTACTAAGGAGATCCTATATAAGACCCTGATTATCCCAGTCCTGCTCTACGGCGCTGAAGCATGGACCGTATCAAAAGCGGATGAAGAAATCCTTGGTCGATTCGAGAGAAAAATTCTTCGAAAAATCTTCGGTCCCGTTTGCGTTGACGGGCATGGATACGAAGATTCAACCACGAACTATACGAGCTGTACAGCGACATACCCCTAGTCAAAAAACTCTGCATTGGACGTTTAAGATGGCTAGGACATGTAGAACGAATGGACGTAGTAGAGGAACACCTCGCCTTAAGTGGCGCGCACAAGTAGAAACCGACCTAAACCAACTTGGAGTGCGCAACTGGAGGCAGTTAGCTAAGGACCGGGCTAATTGGAGAGGCATGTTGGTTGGGGCCCAGGGTTATCCCGGACTGTAGCGCCACTTAAGTAAGTAAATAAGTAAGTAGCTCGTAGAAGCAATCTTTCGTAATACATATTACGTTTTTCCTCCATCGAAGTATGAGCGCATATAAAGCTTATGTAAAATATAAAATGGCTTTCGCTAATGTTCTAAAAATATAAGACTTCTTGCCTAAGTCTGGCAATTATAATAAATCCACGTCCGAATAGTCCTTGTTTCTGCTCACTATATCACGGTCGTTATAGATGTTACGGTTTTTCATCCCCTGTTGCTTGGCCCATCTCGTCGTATTTCCTGGATGGCAGTAATAGCGTAGGGCGTCCGCTAATTGTTTATCTGCACCTCTTCTATTTAATATTCTCACATTCCTTTTGCAGCTATGAACGTCGTTGTCTGTTATTCGTTTATCATGGTCGGTAACAATAAATGCAGGTTTATGGTTGCTTCGTAACAAACATTTTTTCCATGAGTGAGTAGTTAGCCCAAAGCACAACCCCAAAGCAGGATTAATTATGTACCCCTAGGATATGGGGCCATCAGTATCCACTAAGGGATTAAGTACAGCGGTTGGCCTCTGAGTTCTTTCACCACCATCTCTGTTCAAGGGTTCTGAACACTAACTTACTAATCCTTGAGATTCCTAAATGACCTGTTGTTCGAATTTGTCGGAGCTGCTCAAATAGGTTGTTTAATTTTGTGACACCCCTCATCACATATAAACGTCACTAGACTTTTCAAGAATTTCTGGTGAAATAAAGAAAACTTACATTGTTGTTGTAAAAGTGTCATACCTAACGTGCCCAGATTTTCGTAACCTGAAAGCGGGACGCTACATCGGGGATGCGGATGATACAGAGAGGGGTTATAGGTTTAAGGGGAGGGTAGGGTTTGTTTTTAAGGTGTTTAGGAGATTGGTGTTGAAGAGAACCCATGAAAAGACAAAAGTAAAATATCAAGCTTCATTATAAAATTTCATTTATCGGAGTACTTTTCGCTTGAACAGATTTTTTTTTAACTATGGGGTTGATCCTTTCAAAAATGTTCCAAATTGTTCGCATGTTAAATCCACATTGTAACGGGTGATCCAAGTAGAGATACTTTTTTCAATAGCCTTTTTTGACAGATCACGTTTGAGTCGTGTCATGCTGTCATGTTATTTTTGTTTAGTATTGTTTGGCATTTCATAATGGAAAGACTTACGCGTGAACAACGTTTACAAATTGTTCAACTTTATTATGAAAATTCACGTTCTGTGAGGAATGTGTTTCGTGCACTTCGCTCAACTTATGGTCAACATAATCGGCCTACTGAGCGTACTATTCGCAACACCATCACCCATTTTGAGACCCAGCATTCATTATTGGATAATATTCGACCGAATAGACCACGTCCAGCACGCTGTGAAGAAAATATAGCGGCCGTAGCTGAGAGTGTACACGAAGACCGTGGAGAGTCGATTCGGCGCCGTTCGCAGCAACTCGGACTGACGTATGGAACGACTTGGCGCATTTTACGTCAAGATCTTAAATTGAAAGCGTACAAAATACAGCTTGTGCAACAACTGAAGCCGCTCGACCTTCCCAAGCGACATCGCTTCGCTCTATGGGCTCTTGAAAAGTTCCAAGAAGATCCGACGTTTTCGAGGCAAATTTTGTTTAGCGATGAGGCCCATTTCTGGCTCAATGGTGATGTAAACAAACAAAATTGCCGCATTTGGGACGAAGAGCAACCTGAAGAGATTGAAGAACTGCCACTTCATCCAGAAAAACACAACGGGTTGGTGTGGTTTGTGGGCCGGTGGAATCATCGGTCCGTTATCGTGCCATGATAACCGACTATTTGATGCCTGAAATTGAAGCTCGTGATCTCGGCGACATTTGGTTTCAGCAAGACGGCGCCACTTCCCACACATCGCATCAATCAATGGACTTATTGAGAGAACATTTCGGTGAGCACATAATTTCACGTTTTGGGCCGGTCGATTGGCCACCAAGATCTTGTGATATCACACCGTTAGACTTTTTCCTGTGGGGATATGTAACGTCAAAAGCTTATGCCGACAAACCCGCTTCGATTCAGGCCTTGGAGGAAAACATCACGCGTGTCATTCGCCAGTTACCAGTCGAAATGCTCGAACGAGTGATCGAAAATTGGACTCAACGGATGGACCATCTGCAACGTAGCAACGGCCAACATTTGATAGACATAATCTTCAAAAAATAAATGCCAAAGAAAGTTCTTTCAAATGATAATAAACATTCTCCATTAAATTTGAATTTTCTCGAAATGGATCACCCTTTATTTGCAAATTATTATATCCTCCAGTGTTTCAATTTTTACGCTAGTCTTTTCCGTTTTCCATGTTTTGTTTATTCTTGAGAATATTCTCTCTACTGGTGCGTTACTCCGTGGTAGACAATGAATATACTCAATCACTTTTATAAAATGCTTTATTTGAACTTGGGTATCTTCAAAATGACGAAATATTTCTGTCCATCTGTTGTCGGTAGTTCTTGATGCTTTGTTTCATTCCTTTCTAGCTTTTGATATGTTGTTTTTCATTAAAGAAAACGCGTCTAATATTTCTTCTAAATTTATAACATTATAATCAGACATATGGGAAATCACTTGCTGAACGCTACTCCAATCTGGGACAGTTTTCAAAGTTGACCACTCAAAAATATTTAGATTACCAAAATGTGCAGTCCACTAGTTCAATGTATTGCAATAAGTTGAATACAATTCTTCAACCACTGCTAGAAATTTTGATATTAGTCTGCACTGCGACTGTCAAGTAAATATTGCATTACTAGTTGCGTGTATTTATTTTTTCTCTTGTCAGTAAGATTGTTTTTTATGTTTTCAATGTGCTGTGCGACATCTACCGCGGATATATTTTGTTCTGCAAATTTTAAAATTGTATTGTTAATGGTCACCGCTTGACTGTGAATAAAAAACAACCACATTTCGGAAAACTTATTTTAAAAAAAAAGATTTCAATATGACCGGACATTTTTCTACATTCAAAAATACTCTCTTAAAGGCACATACAGTTTAAAAATACTTTCCACAGCAGGCACTAAAGCTAGCCAACGAGTTTTGCTGTAGCCCAACAATTTGTTGTATTCAACAGTTCCGCAGATTTCCTTTAAATATTAAATGTGAATATATTTTTACAACAATCACTTCCACATCAATTTTTAAGCAATCGGATGCAGATTTAATAGCATTTTGCACATTATGCGCGGCGCACCCAATTCAAATTATGTTCCTCCCCAACGAAGATTGAAGTTTCTTGAAAACGTTATTAGTACCGTGACAAGATGCACCTCTAAACATAGTAGAGGGTGATCCATTTCGAGGTTCCCTACTTTTTTAAAGAAAAAAACACAGAAAATTCAAATTTAATGGAGAATGTTTATTATCATTTGAAAGAACATTCCTTGGCATTTATTTTTTTGAAGATTATGTCTATCAAATGTTGGCCGTTGCTACGTCGCAGATGGTCCATCCGTTGAGTCCAATTTTCGATCACTCGTTCGAGCATTTCGACTGGTAACTGGCGAATGACACGCGTGATGTTATCCTCCAAGGCCTGAATCAAAGCGGGTTTGTCGGCATAAGCTTTTGACGTTACATATCCCCACAGGAAAAAGTCTAACGGTGTGATATCACACGATCTTGGTGGCCAATCGACCTGCCCAAAACGTGAAATTATGTGCTCACCGAAATGTTCTCTCAAAAAGTCCATTGATTGATGCGATGTGTGGGAAGTGGCGCCGTCTTGCTGAAACCAAATGTCGCCGAGATCACGAGCTTCAATTTCAGGCATCAAATAGTCGGTTATCATGGTCCGAGTTGCTGCGAACGGCGCCGAATCGACTCTCCACGGTCTTCGTGTACACTCTCAGCTACGGCCGCTATATTTTCTTCACAGCGTGCTGGACGTGGTCTATTCGGTCGAATATTATCCAATAATGAATGCTGAGTCTCAAAATGGGTGATGGTGTTGCGAATAGTACGCTCAGTAGGCCGATTATGTTGACCATAAGTTGAGCGAAGTGCACGAAACACATTCCTCACAGAACGTGAATTTTCATAATAAAGTTGAACAATTTGTAAACGTTGTTCACGCGTAAGTCTTTCCATTATGAAATGCCAAACAATACTAAACAAAAATAACATGACAGCATGACACGACTCACACGTGATCTGTCAAAAAAGGCTATTGAAACAAGTATCTCTACTTGGATCACCCGTTATTTGTATTATCTCCACAGAAAGATAATAATTTATCCGATAAACTCAACTCTTTTCTTTCTCCTGGTTTAATTTGTATGCCCAAAATTGTTATTTTAACTCCCAATTTTGGCTGGAAATATCTCACAACTAAAGCCCAGTACGCAGCTCGCGCTAAATTTTATCTCCCATACAAAAATCTCTACAGAGATAAAATTTAGCGAGCAAATTTATCAGTGCAGTATGCAGCTCGCGAAATAAATTCTTAACTTCATAAAGATGGGACACACAAAATGTTGGTAGGGTATAACAATATTAAGTGTTATACGAAAAGGGTTATACTCAGCGGATGAAAGGTCTCCACTTATTTATCTCGCGAAATTAATGTGCGAGGCATTTAAATCGGCGAAATTTTAATAAAAAATAAAAACAAAATGGAAGAAAATGAAGAAGAATATTTTATGGACGAATTTCTCGAGGAAGAAGACATCTTTATTAACAAAGAAAATATTAATATTACTGACACCTGCGAATGCATGACATTTCCCTGACTCATCTATACGCTGTGTTCGAATTAAGCGAGCATTTATCTTTGGATTGGAGAAAACAAGTGGAGAGTAGTAAAGATAAAATTTAGCGCGAGCTGCGTACTAAGCTTAACGGAAAAACTTTTGAGGCGCCATGATTAGATGCATCTGCCATCAATGTTATATAGTTCCAATCTCGTAACTTTCCAATACTTTTTTGAAATAGGGTGCAAAAACTTTCTTAATTAGTTCTTAGGGTGCTTCAGTCTTAGTTCTTGCACAATGAAATTTGTTTTCAAAGCAAACGTTGATTATTCTTGATTACAGTCATTGGATCTGAAGCTATGGTTTTCTTTAATAGTGTGATAAGTACACAATCCTTCTTTAGCTGCAATATCGAAGTCGAACGAGGAAGGGGTTGCACTTTTAAAAAATTAAGAGACCACCTTACTCGATGACGCTGAATGATCGGCTAATTTGTGTGTTTTGTGATTTTAAATGTTTTTCGATATCACACATTCCACCGTGAGCAACACTAAATTCAGTCCTACTTTTTTTTGCAAATGACATCTGAAATCTGAATCAGACTCTCTATTTCGTAAGGATACTTTTGCTGCAAATCACTGTTCAAATTGCACTTACGTTTCGGCATTTATAGGAATATCCTACTACTTCTTGCTCTACTTCTTGCAATGCATGTTATTGGATTTTTTTTTAATTAATCTGTATGTTGGCCCAAAGCGGGACATTTCGCTGTCCCAATGAAGTCTTGTGGACAGCGGGACACACACCCTAAAAGCGGGACGTCTGGTCACGTTAGTCATACCCCATACAAACTACACAGCCAAAATGAAATAAGCTGTTGATGTGTTTTCAGCTTTATCCTATTTTTTTGTCATATATGTTTTTATAAAAATATGAACCAAAAGTAAAAAGGTTCATTAATAAGATCAAAACTAATTTAAAACCACCGAGTAAACCTTGTTGAAAATATTTATTTATTTTTTGATAATTTTCTTTTTTAGTTTAGTGTAAAGTTAAACAAATTTGTTTGTCATTTATTTATTTTTTTTGTCATTATGATTAAAATTTGTTTCATTCTTGTACGAGTACACTTAATTGGTTTCGTTTTGTTTTCATTTTTCCTAAATTTTCAAACGTAACATTCACAATATAGATAACACTTATTATAACAAATTAGTAAAAAATATTATGTAGTACATTTTTTGTCGATTTTTTTTATATTTGATTTTTAAGTAGTTTTTTTGGTTTTTTTGTTATTTATTTTGTTTTTAATTGAGGAAATTTCTTTAAATATTTATGAAACCAAAGAGAGTCGTTGGATATTGAACAACAATATGCTGAATATATATTTTATTTAAATAAATAAATTATTAAGATGAACTTTTTGTTTTATGGTTGCGGGGAATTTATATGTATTACGGGCTTATTATTATTTTGATTTGTTGTGGAAAATTATATTGAACTTGTGTTTGGGTATTAGGGTACATTGAAAAATAAATAATTTATCAATAATCGGGCTTTAGTAGGATCCTTAAAAGGTTTTCCATCGCTTCATTGGCTTGAATTGTTGTAGTTAGTGGAATAACAACAGTGAATATTGATTTGATCGATTGTAAAGAAAGTAGAAGTATCGTCATTTGAATTCAACATAAAGTACACAATGAACCCTCTATTGGAAACCAACGCGTATGATTTCTTCAAGAACGTTTTAGTATTTGCTAACAATAGCTTATCTCACAGTGCTCTCAAAGCATTTTAGGTTCGACTCACCTTAAAAAAAAGGTTGTTAGACATACATCTGCGTAGAAGCTTAAAACCAGGTGCGAGCTATTCATTTACCACGTTCTACATAAAAATATTGTAAGTCGGTAGAATCGGCTTGAATTCATGAACTATTTCGTCTAGTCTCACTGCTAGTCTCCTTTTATGTGGTTATTCTGCACATAAAAGGAGACTTCAACCACATGATATCAACAGCAATTGAGAAAGCACTATCTATGGCTGGTACAGAATCAAAGTCATAGGCATGCTTAACCACTCTTGAAACCTGGATCATTTCGTCGTCAATAGGCGATTATACTATATAGATAACTAGGTTTAGGGGATATTCCACAAGGAGTGTACTCCCTCCACTTCATTGGCATTGAAAATTGAAGAAAGTGGAAAACGGCGGCATATGCAGTTGGAGCAGTTCTAATGGTATGGATGAATTCCCCTAAACGTTGACCTAAATATTGCAAGTCAACCTTAAAATGTCCATTGGGTTTGCAGGATCTAACGGATCGATTGTAAATCCTAAGCAAAAAGAATTTGTTCTCCGCACTGATCAGGGATCTATCACAAAATGTTGCCATCGTCTTTGTTGGGGTCGCGAAAATCAATGGATGCTACTTGACTTAAATTTGAATTGGAATCGAAACATCGATTAAAGAGGAAAATTATTCCTTACAGTTGTAATAAATTTGCTTCCATCTATAGTGTTCACAAAATGGCTAGCCATAACGGTAGTCAGACCAATGTCCATGTAAAAGTCAAGCGTAAAAAATAGACTTGCAAAGAATCCTAAGTCTAGCTCCAAGCTAGATTTCAAATCAATAAGACAGCATTTAAATGTGCAACACGACTCAAAGAGGTAGTCAACCTTTAAATAAAGCCTTTTGGTCTCAGTACAATAGTAAATTCAATGGCATACTTGGCGCAACATCTGATTGCATAAGAAGAGAATACCAAGCTTGTATAGTGTCTTCCAAGCTGATAATAGATCCAATCTTTATGCTGGCGAATGAATATTGGACATATCTAAAATTACATGTGGATGTTGAATCTTTGAGTGCTGCAGAATGAGTATAGCACCGATCGGCGTTAACATTGGCACCGGCCAGTCGTTGCAACTTTGACTAAACACCAATTTTCCTTAATTACCTCTCAGCCGTAACCACAGAATACTGGTCTCATCCAACCGGATTTGACATGCTAAGCTTATAAGTGGGAGTGTTGATAAAAGAAATATTGGGCCTACTGTCCTCAGGTCAAAACATGATTCAGACTGCCAAGTTAGAGGTTGTACTTTCTAATCAACTACTTCATAACAGTATGAAGCACCCAAGAGCCACGGCAACAATGACTATTCGAAACTCCAAGGGACAGAAAGGCCACCTGAAATATTAGAATGCTTAACAGAAAAAGGTGAAGCCGAAAAAGTAGTGGAAGTCGGATATGCCATAAGGGACAGACATAAGGCCAAATAATGGTAGGTATCCGTTCGGAGAGTAATTTTCTACACAATACAAATCCAGTCTAAGACTGAATTTTGGTTCACAGTATCCGTTTTCAGAAGTTGCAACAACGCATTTATTTGAAATAAGCAAAAGTCAACAACCTCTTTGGTGTCCTCTTGCTCTTGGTGAAATTCCGAACATCAACATCAATAACCAAGCGCTCATATTGTTTGCTGCTTGCTTTTTTCATTCCAATTTTGCCTAAAACACCAGTTTTCAACAAGAAAACTTAAATTAAATTATTTTATTGCTTACATTTTGTGCACTTACAAAAAATGCAACCCATCGCATCGGAGAAAAGTTCCGAACAACAGATCGGGACAATTACCAAGATTTTGAAAGAATCGGAGAATTTTTTTCTTTCGGAACGGATGATGATAGGGCCATGATAGGGCCGATAGTCAAGAAGTCTAACGCTTCGAAGTTATTAGCGAACGCATTATAACCATCCACATCAACGTAAAATTTTCTAAAAAAAAGCCGAATGTGTGCTCACGTTCCTACTTGGTTTTAGGAGCTCCTTAATAAAACTAATGAGTGACAACAGAATCACGATCTTAAATCATGATGAGAGATTTCAACTCATAGTTAGGAAAACATAGTCTACATGACACCACTTCTGGTAATGGAGTTAGCTAATTGACTTTGGTGCGGAATGAAATAACACTATAGCCATCACTAGATTTTCTCACCTCGATATCCATAAAGGTTCATGATGGACTTAAGTACAACAAACAATCAAATTGATGACATTGGGATAGACAAGAGGCACGCATCCAGTATTTTGTATGTCTGAGCGTTCCGAGGGGGGGCTAATGTCGACTCGGACTACTATCTTGTTGCAACCAAGGTAATAATGCCGCAACAAATGCAAAATGCTGTGAAAATAATGTCGAAAGACTGCAATCGCAAGAGACATAACATCTCGATTAACACCATACCACCAGCATCTCCTGTCGAAGAACAATAGCGAATGATGGCAGATTTCTTGCTCCCACCGCACCTACCGCGCCGACAGATGCTCGCAGCCAAAAAATACCCTAACAAGGAAATCTGCTGGTGAAGACAACAGATTCCATTAAAATCTATAGGCAACGATAGAGGTAAGAACACCGGCATTCATCTATTTCAAAGTCGCATATGACAGAGACCAACTATGCAGCGCCATGTCCAGTTTTGGTATACTGTCCAAACTCGTCTGCCTGTGCAGGATAACGATGGAGAACTCTCGCTTTCGGAAACCACCTCAATAAACATTCAATATCAAAAAAGGATTTAGGCAAGGAGAAGAACTGCTATGTGACTTCTTTAAAAAATTTGTTGAGTGGATTGTGGAAACCTCCGGAGCAGTATGTGACAAGAGCTCCGTTGCACCTGAATTAACTTCAAAATTAATCGTCACTAATACGGTATTTACGACTTTATAACAACCTTGGCTTTGTCGTTGTATTAAATAAATTGATTTAGTACTCTCAAAAATATAGGAAATGCATGCTCTATAGTTTTATATTATAATTTTGTGTTTTTAATTCATTTCCGTATAACTAAGATTTTTCAAAATATTCATAAAGTATTCCAATTTCACATTCTCTTTAATAATATTCTCAATTTTTTGAATATTTTCCATGTAACGTTGTTTTATGAGAAGTTTATGGTACTAGATCTTATGTAATAGGATTTCAATACGATAGTCCGTTTTAGGCTAAATGATTCAATCCTGACTGCATCTGCGCCCACATTTATATATAGAGGATAGACTATTGTGTAGTGAATATATTAACTTAATTTTTTTGTTCAAAGTATTTCCAAAATTCTTTCAAAATTAATAATAAGCCTCGTAACTTTAATGCAAATATGAATTTTATGTTCCTGTTTTATTGTAATAAGCAAACTTTTAAATACAAAAAAATGTTCTTAAATATATTTACAAAAAACTTATTACAAAGCTTATACATTTTATTTTTTTAATAAATTTCTCTAATTTATATAGAAAAATCTATTGACAAATCTATTTTAATAAGAAATTTCCTCCACACTTTTTATTTACTTTGGGATTTTTTTTGTTTTGATTTAAAATTACATTTTCTAAGACCGCATTGAATTTAAGATTTGACAAAGCGCTGACCATATGTCATGAACGAACTGTGACAGTTGTATGCACATTTGTCATCTGCTAAATTTGTTGTGTGTGTGTGGTTTTAGATAGTCTGGATATGTTTATAGGTGTAGAGAGTAAAAGTAGTAAATCTTTTCAAAAGGACTAAATATTTTCTAGTCTACAATTTCGTTTAAAAGCATGAAGCGTATCTATTGGCAAATCTAATTGAATGCGGCCTGGAAAACATACTCCAGTGAAATTTGCATTTTTTTTTTGAAAAACACCGTTGTACATTTAAAGCTTTGTCTTACAACACAATTACTATATTTAGTTGATCAAATTTTGGTTTTTTTATTAAAAATCATGAAAACAAATAATAAGTAGAATTATTTATGACAATGGGTATACATTTTTTAATTTTACAATTACACAATTTATTATACATACATTAATTATTTTTTTTTTAACTAAAATGTTTTACTTTGTTTTAAAATTAGGCACAATTATGTTTACTTATTTTTTTTAAATTATTTTCTTTTTTCGTTTGAAATTTATTTGCATTGTTCTTTATTTTCTTACCTTAACCTAATCAATTACACTATCGACTGATGATATAAAATAAACATTTTGAAAGAAAAGAACAATTATTATCATTACATCGTAAATACAAGGGGTTTTTATAAATCTGCTTGTATGTATTAAATTTAAAAGCTAGTTTTTTAGCATTTAGGAATTATCTACTGTCGAAATAAAAGTAAGTTTTAATTATTTTACAAGCAGAATTATTTTCTCCACCCTACGTTATCTTTTTGTATGTCAATATACAAAAAGAAATACACCCACACATACACATTTACATATTATATATATTTCCATATAAAGGCATTATATTAAGTTTTCATTTTTTTTTTTTTTTCAAAAACAATTACATCAAATATTCAGTCATTTACAATAACTACCTTTTCCTTTTATTTTTATAAACTAAATAAAATTATTATAACTATTTATCAGATGTAATATAAATTTACAAATTATTTATTGTTGTTGTTGGTAATGAATAAAAAGGGAGATAATGTGTACATTTTATCAGTCAAAAACATTTTTTTTTAAATCACACATAATGTACTTTTCGTGGCTATTTCTTTGGTTTCCCCTTAAATATGAAACAAGTTTAATTATAAAATATAAAAATCAAAATGGACGACTTGTTGCACGGTTTTTTTCGTAAAATCTTAAAAAAATAAAAGGAAAGGAAAACTTTATTGTTTGAACACGAACAATCCCGTCGGATCCCATTCGTTTTCGTCCAATGGTCCGAAGCATTCATCGAAGTACCACTCCATGGTTTTGTAGGCGTGGTACAGTGATTTGGACAGGTAGTGATCTTCATCGGTGTATACCTGAAATTTAAAAGGATTTTCAAGTTGTTTCCCAAAATTTATCTTACAGGTTAAATAATTGTCAAAGTAGCTGAGAATCGGTTTATTAAAAAAAAAACTTAGAAACTAATTACCTGGCCAAAATAAAAGTATTTTTGGATATAGCGGGTGTTTCAATTTTAAGGGCCGATGTTGAATGTGAACCACACCTAAACGTTAAGATTTTTTCTGCATTTTATTTGACATTTCTCAATTTCAGACTAATAGCGTTTTTGATTGGGATTTTTAGATTTACTCTCAGATTTCAGATTTTACCCGTCCCAATCGAACATTAAAGAGGTTACTCTGGTTTTCTGTGTGTGTTAGTGTGCCATTTGACAGCTTACTGTTTATCTTTAGGGCGCAATTATAGCTATTAGCTATCAATGTAAACCTAAAACATTTGAAATTTTCTTTTACTCATTGCGGCTTTTTTATAAACTCAACCATTGGCGAGTTGGTGTCAAAACAAAGCTTATGAATTTTAGAACATGATTATCCAAAAATATTTTAATTTCTAATTATAGTTTTCCCCGAAAATCACTTTTTAATCATCAAACTCGAAATGCAAACTTCAAATTGACATATTAAGTCAGATGTTAAATGTTTTTGTGTTGGTGCATGTTGGTGTAAATCTGACTCGGAATCCAGATTCTTCTAAAGTACTCTAGAGTAAAAAAAGAGTGCTTTTTGTATTCCAATCGAAAACGCTATAACTCAATTTGAACCACGGAAAGATACACAATCGAGGAACTCGTTAAAGTTATTCAGGCTTGTTATGAAAATGGGCGTTCAAATCAAAATGCATATATCGTGAACTTCGTGATTTTTTCGGTCAATTTAATCGTCCAAATGTGTGTACAAATCGTGCAAAAATTTGAGCAAGCCGGGTATGTAGGAGATGTGAAAAAACCAGTGCATGCTCGTACAGCTCGTAATGCAGAAAATATTGCTGCTGTTCGCGATGGTGTGGCTGAAGAGCCGTCCACCTCAACTCGTCGTCGTGTCCAACAATTGCACCTCTCACGCTCGTCGTAGATGAACATTATGCATAAAGACTTGCATTTTCACGCTTACAAGGTGCAATTGACTCAAGAACTATAGCCTCTTGACCATTTCAAGCGTCATCAATGGTCAGAATGGTGGCAAGAAATGGCAACTGTGGGTGATCAATTTTCAAAGAAAATCATCTTCAGTGATGAGGCACATTTTCACCTCAGTGAATTCGTAAATAAGCAGAATTGCAGCATTTGGGATAATGATAATCCAAGAGTGATTGTAGAAAAACAATGCACCCACAAAGAGTGACTCTTTGGTGCGGTTTATGGGCTGACGGCATCATCGGGCCGTATTTTTTTTCCAAAATGAGGTTACTGTGAATGGTTTTTGCTATGCTGAATTGAATTTTTATGGCCCGAATTGGAAGATATTGTAACCTAACCTAACGAAACAATGGCTCTTTTGCGCGACAAATTCAATGGCTGTGTTATCTCACGAGGTGGCGATGTCAATTGACCGCCAAGATCATGTGATTTGACACCGTTGGGCTTCTTTCTTTTTGGTTATTTGAAAGAAAAGGTGTACGTCGATAAGCCAGCAACAATGCAAGAGCCAAAGGATGAGATAATTCGGCACACTAACTGCATAGAACCTCAATTATGCCTTAGCGTCATCGAATATTTGGACCATCGGATGGAGGTGTGCCGCCGAGGTCGCGGTGGCCATTTGGCCGATATTTTGTTCCATGCATAATTGAACCATACCAATATTATTATAATAAAAAGAAATGACAATAATTTATTAAATAATTTGTGTTTCATTCAAAATCAACATCGGCCCTTAAAATTTAACCACCCTTTAGATTATGGACCAAGTGCATAGTTGTTATCTCAAAGCTATTAAGGTTTGTGTGCGTATGATGTGCAAAAAGGATTTCGTATTAGCAGTGGGACTTACACAAAACCACAACAGTAATGCTCCTCAAAATTTAAAGAATGCTTTTGCACAAGCTCGTTCTTAATAAAATAGAAGGAGATCTAGGATCACAATTACTAGTATTACTAGTAAAAAAACACCCTCTTATTGGTGATTTCCGGAGGGTGGATTTTTTAAGGCTTTCCAAAGAAATCCTCTTTCATATGTGAGTATTGACTGCTTCTCTAACCTGAAAGAAGCTGTGAACAAATTTTATCTTTTTGGATAGAAGTATCCTCAAAGAGTCGAAATAACTTCGATCTTTTCGAACTAGACGTAATTGGGTTTGAAATAATTTTGTGAAATGACATAATCATAAAGACTGTCATAAGATTATATCACTTTGATTTTCGTTTAGATAACGGGTATTTATTTACTATGGAGACAGCTCTTAAAAGCGAACATGATTTGTCAATTCAAAGAGATCATCGGACCAGTATTCAGGCAATTTCTATTACAATAATTGAAGAACATCGAGCTCTGAAATTATGTTAAATGATCAGAACTTCAGCAAATCGTTCATTGATAACTCTCTTGACAAACCAACCAACCATTGTTGGCTTACAACCTTGCGCAAAATGTCAATGTTAATAGCAACAACTTTGAGGTAGTTAAAGAGCTCATCTACCTCGTAGTCAAGATTAACCCCACAAATGACAATTCAGTGTATACACGACAGTAATCACTAATCGGGAAACCGGAGGATATATTAGGTAGATTAGAACGGGAAATTTTACCGTCGAAATTTTGATCATGTATACGAGAAAGGCGAATGGAGGAGAAGATACAACAGCGAACTTTATGGAAAAGATAAATACACGTCAACTACATTGGTTCGCCATATGAAGCAAATAAATAATAATCCTCCAATCAAAAGAATTTTCGAATCCCACCTTTCAGGTTTGAGCTGACAAGTAAAACCCAAACTCCGGATAACAGAGCACTTGGACTGAATGTCTGCAAGCAGCATACCCAAGATCAAAGAGGATGTCAGAACGATGTCTCAAACTTGATCAAAATCTAAATCCGTGTGAAGCTGCTAGTATCCCATCCGACGCCCCCTGGGGTGGCGGATAGAGGAATTCTCTGCAGATATGCGGGTGGGTGGGAAATAAAGTACCAATCGTGGGCCAAGACTAGCTAGGTGTAAGGTTTACTATCAAAAAACCTCCCCAGAGAGCAGCGGAAGGACTTCCAAGATGGAGTCAACGGTGGCGGCTACAGTACAAGTTAACAAAGATGAAGGTAAACAGCCTATTTGAGATGCTACGACATAATCGGACAACAGGTCATCTAGGAATCTCAAGGGTTAGTCAAGCAAAAGAGATGGTGAGGGAAGAGCTAAGAGGACAAGGGTAGAGCTCAATCCCATAGTGCCCAAGGGGTATCTAATAAATTGGAGCCGGCCCTCCAGGTTGGGGGTTGTGCAATTGTTGTTACGAAGCAACCAAGAGCTTCGGAGAGAACTGATTTTATTGTTGACACCCATGCTAAACGAAAAACTGACAACGACATTCGTATCTGTACCTGGAATGCGAGAACAAGAGAGGTACAGCCCAACAACTTGAGGACCTATGCTGCTTAAAAGCAGACATTACTACCATCCAGGAAATGCGATGGAATGGGTCGGTCAAAAAGAGGATGACATCTACTACGGACCGCGTTATAGTGAGCAGAAACAGCGACTATACGTATGTGGATTTGTTATACATTAGCGAACTCATTATAACAATCCGCATCAAGGTCAAATTCAAAAACATAGGGTTTCCCGAGCCCACCATTGAGTAACCCCTGCCTTGATGAAGAATGCAGAAAGATGCTCGCAGACAAGAACGAGGCCTACAAGACTAAGCTGCAGGTAAAGACGAGAGCTGCCATTGAGCTCTATATAGGCAAAGAAGGAGAGAAAGAACACCAGCTTTTCAGAAAGAAGAAAAAAGAGCAAAAATAGCGTGCGATCAAGGGTATAGAGAGGTGCCACTCCAGGAATGACGTTCGCAATTTCCACAAAAGCGTAAAACGTCAAAACCAGGGATACAAGGCTGGAACAGAATCCTGTCTAGATGAACAAGGAAATATCGTAGTTGAGATACAGTCGATGCTGGGGATATGGAAGAGCCACTTCTGCAGACTGTTAAACGGCGATGACGAACAACATTTCGCTGCCAGGCAGAACGAACCAACGACGCCGAAAACTGCCAAAAGTCTTCTCAACATCGCCTAAAATGTCCTATGCGTCGTCATATGTGAAAGCCTGAAACCGTTTACTTACAACCTGATCGGTCCTTATCAGTGTGGTTTTAGGCCTGGAAAGTCCACAACTGATCAAATCTTCGCACTTCGCAGATCCTGGAAGAAACAAAAAAAGTCCAAATCGATTCCCACCACTTATTCATCATTCAAAGGCGTATATGACAGCATTTATAAAGACGAGCTATACAGAGTCATGTCTAGTTTAGGTATACCGCCCAGACTCGTCCGTCTGTGTAGGATAACGATGGAAAATTCTCGCGGCTTTATCAGGGTTGCTAACGACCTAACCAACACATTCGATACAAAAAATAGATTTAGGCAAGACGATGCACTGTCATGTGACTTCTTTAATTTGATTCTTGAGAATATTATGCAAAACCCCCGAGCCAATACTGGATTCACAATCTTCTATAAATCGGTGCAATTACTAGGATATGCCGTCGATATTGATATTTGATACCATAAGCAGGACTCAACGTGATGTCATCCATTGCTAGTAAAAAGAAGGAAGCGGCAAAAATGGTTTAACAGTAAATGAGAGTATATGCTGCCAACACGAAAGGCCACACAACATCAACGAATTGGACAGAACTTCACCATTGACAGGTATAATTTTGATGTACAAAGTCCCGTTTGTAAACTTCGGCTCCGCTTTTAACTCTTACCAACCACTGTTTCTTCGGGTTAAGAAGGCAATTCAGTAGTAAGGCCCTCAATGGAACTACTACGTAGATCCTTTTTAAGACCTTATACAAAATTTATAAAGAAATCCTTGGTCGATTCGAGAGGAAAATTCTTTAAAAAATCTTCGGTCCCGTTTGCGTTGACGGGCTATGGAGACCATGATTCAACCAAGAACTATACGAGCTGGACAGCCACATGCCCATAGTAAAAAAATACGCATTGGACGTTTAAGATGGCTGGGACATGTAGAACGAATGGACACCAATACTCCGGTTCGCAGAGTCTTCGATTCCCAGCCAGATGTTGGACGCAGTAGAGGAAGACCTCGCCTTCAGTATCGCGCACAAGTAGAAATCGGCTTCAACCAACTTAAAGTACGCAACTAGAGGCAGTAAGCTAAGGGCTGGGCTAATTGAAGAGGTAAGTTCCTTCAGTCTTCGTTCATTCCGGACTGAAGCAACGTAATATTTAAGTTAGGGGTTGAAAATATTGCCCTATTCGACCTCACACAAAAATAATTCTGCGGGTATACACAGAAATCCTAAGACCAATGCTCACATTCAGTCTTGCCGCAATCAAAGAATAGAGCAACCAATTTGAAGCAAATGACAAAGATAGTAAGACTTACGTGCATTGGGGTAACAAATGAGAACTAACCCAACCTTCTGGTTGTATGTGATTCTTAATCTGCTACCTCTGGATCTATATCTACATTCAGGAATAAGCTGCTAAGATACATCAGATTCACGAAACATGCACCACGTGACATGAGCAAATCCTAAGAAATTAAATAGGGAATAGCGTAAGTCGATTACCACCTGTGACATATCACGGAGTTATAGACTACAATACTCCAAGAACCGAACTAACTAAGTTCTACAGTATGAAGGAATGTCGCTGTCAAAGCTGATTTGGACACTTACTGGTCAGATCCTCCTAGAAAAATACCCAGTGAAACTCGACGACATCTGTAGAGGCCGCGGTGACGAAGCGACACTCAAGGATACCAATCACTTTCTCTGTCACTGTCATAGTTTTTGTCACTTGGGGAGCTACTTTCCTGATAGCTTTTCAAAATCCCACTAAAATCTACTTTTATGTTTCTGAGAATATGGAAATGGATGGACATAGCTGAACAGTCCATTTAGAAAGATGATAAAATGTAAATGTTGCCTCTACGAAAGGATCACACAAGGACCTGACTATAGCAGGCTAGAGGAAACTCTAATCTACAGACCGGTTTACCCAATCAAATCAAACCTAGCCTACGTTTTTTTTTTGTAAATGCAATACATGGTCCTTAGGATAATGTAAACCACACACAAGAAGGCAGAACTAACCATATACCAGCACTAGAACTCTTAATGGTGGTGGTTCAAGTTCTGGCTGAAGAAAGTCTTGATCCTTGATGGGGTTGAGTCTGAATCAAATTATGAATATTGAGGATGAAACCTTTGAGCATCTGAGGAATATGAATTTATCAGACTGAGGACGCTCTTTCATGTAGTCTACACACACAGTAATGATCCCATACTTTATGCAAATAACTTCACTGAACTCACCTGATGTCTAAATTTAACCTGCTGATCCACCAACGATCGAACCAACATCAATGAATGCTCCTGATGAACAAACCTATCAGCGGTTCCATGCATAAGCATAAGATTGCGGCCCTTAATGTTTCCCGCCTTCATTGTCAAATCAGCCTCTTGCAACGCCCTCAAATAGTCGCCCTTAAGCGGAATATAGCGTTCGGTGAAAAATGAATCTAAATGGAGAACATTTGAAATGCATACCAAGCTCTAGATACAACATACTTACAATGATATCCGAATGAGACAACAGGATTTATTGCAACGCCACACTGCAATACCTGTTGCGAGTCTTCGATAAGAGTCATTGCAGTCGCATATCCTCCATAGCCCAAGCCATATGCACATATGCGAGATGGGTCTATGAACTTGAGATTGTCACGCAGGTATCTGGAAAGGAAATTGAGTTTTGAGGTGGACACGTTTTATATGACCGACAAAATCTATACTTACGTTAGGACTCCTAGTTGGTCTTCAATTTCGACGGTACCCAGTTTTCCGTGTACCTGTGTTCGCAGCAATTCGCCTTGGAATCCACTTCCCCGACCATCAATCTGCGCAACAATTATCGATCGCTGACTGCACAGATACCAGTTCCAGTCCACGTGGAATTTCTCTGACACCAACTGTGATCCGGGCGATGAATCACTGAAATATGGAAAGATTAGTCAACTAAAAGAGGCAGGCGTGGCATAGCTTACATTTGCAGGATAAGCGGGAATGCTACTTCCTCCTCCTCCCGCATACCGGGCGGGAGGAATAGCCGCACCTGTGCATGAAACCCGTGTCGGATCTCCACACTGAATGTCCGGATTTGTGGCAACGCCATCTGAGTCAGCTTGTTTCTCAGCTCAGTGCCCGAGTTAAGGACGTATATCTTATTGTTGGACTGCGTTTCTACGAGATACACAGATGGCGACTCTGGACCCAAGCACTCCTGCACGTAGTACGAGTAATCCCTACTGAAATACACCTTATTATAGAGACAGTTCTTGGGAATTTCAAAAGTGCAGCCCTCGTCAGTTGTAGTCGTCTGATTGTCCACTACCGGATTGATGAGCTTAAACGTGGACGGGGTATTGTCGCACGTGAGGCATGTTGGCTGTGTCGATGTAATGTACGTGCGATTCGGTTTTGTGACATTCAGCTTAAGGCTAATTTTGTAAAGATGCCGCTCACCGGGCCTCTTTTCAGGCGCAGCCATGAAGTACACGATTTCATTCACCTCATCCCAGCCGATGATTTCCGTGACCTCGAATAGACCCATTGTCAGGGGTACCCATCGACGGTCGAGCGTCGAAATAAAGACCACATGTCGAAAGTGGCCGTGCTCACCGTCCCGCACTGACAGACGTTTAAGGAGGTACCCTCCATTCGATATTTCGTAGGTGATCTGACCCTCAGTGACGTTAGCCAGTCCTTCAGTTCCGTTCTTTATGCTCTGCACGTTATGGTGTGCGTTGATTTGCGCACTGATTCGCGCCGAGAAGATGGGCTTCTCTGCTGGAAGCACCCAACCATCGCCAACAGTTACCTCAGCGTGAATGGCTGTACAAATAAAAGCTGGCGCCCGGCACAGGACTGTGGTGGCCTTTGTTTGATCTCGATCGGTGACAGTTAGCGAGAGGTCTATGGCGGAAGCCCACGTTAGGCCACCAATGTAGCTGCCATTTGTCAATTCAGGAGGTAGTTTCACTTGGCTCGGGAAAATGTACTTTAGCACCGTGAGATTGACTATATTCACTGTCACGTTGGTATTCGCTGTGCCAGCCTTAGGATATCTCTCGGAGAGAATTTCCGGATACTTGAGGTCATCTCCCGTCCATGAGTATCTAAGGGGAAGATTGTTATTACCTTGGTTTTGGATGGTGTGCGTGGAAAACTCACTTGTATTCGTGTACCTCACTGTCGTTGAATGTCAGGAACGCCAGGAACTGTACATCTGGAGAGAACATCATGGTACTGCTCTTGAGCTCGGGCACGTTCTCGTACATCCAGTCGGGAACGCCATTCGTTATAACACCAGCTTTGCCTGTTGAAAGGAAATGTTAGTCAAACAAGGTGTATGTATCTATACAAAGTTACAATGTATCTTAAGGGTGATTCTCTTGCTATATTGAATAAAAATGTACGCAAACAAACCTTACCTGTTGAAGTGATGCGGCAAACCAAGTCACCTTGTACCTTCGGCTTGTAGTACAAGTCATTCTCGTACACGAATGCTATACCCTGGTTCATGGAGTTTTTGTTGCTCGAAGGTAATTGTGATGTCGGTGCCCACTCCACGTGTTGCAATCGAGGTGCGTCGGCACTGTTCTCTGTTGGTCCCAAGGGGAACGTGTTTCGTGTCAAAACCTCATATACATAGTGCCTTAATAAATACCAAACAAAAGGTCACATTTTAGATTGATTTATCGCTTTGGAAATGTATATGGAAATTTAGACATTGATTATGTCATACCTCGATCCGTCGACACTGCTATCCGACTGAAGTAAAACATACTTCTGATCTGGTGAGACTAAGAACGATTCCGCATTGAGTTGCCTCTGGAATCCGGAAAACAAAACACGCAAAAATTTAATTGACTGCTTAAGGCTTAGCTACATAGATACTTACAAATGTTGAATTCGTCATTAGAACTCGAGTAGTATAGTTGTCTAAATTTAGAATGGAAAGACCGCCGGTCGCATCTCGGAACACCAATTCGACATCTAAAAAGAAATGCAATTTATTGGACGCTGCACATCAGATATACAAATTTTATAATTGAAATACCATTTATCCATGTGCCGTTAAATGGTTTCCACTTAAGGCTGTTGTCAATGATATCGCTGAGGACCATTCGGCGTCCGCGTATCCTGGTTCCCTCATCCTCTGTGGGGTAGAAAAAAAAAAGAAACGATTTCAAATATGGTTGTAGATAGTTTGAAGACTAATAGGCTTACCTGGCGACAAAAGGAATATTGAAAAAATAATAAGGCTGAATACAGCAGCTATCACTAAGAGCGCAATAAAAATGCCACGCCAATTTCTTCGTTCTGGCGATATCGCAACCAGCTCCTGTAAATAAATAAAAGAAAGGATTTAGTAAATTTAGTATTATCGCCATAAGGAAGAGTTTAAATGTTAGGGTTTCCCACATCTTATGTTTTTTAAAGGTATACTGGTCTGGGTAAGCATTGATCTTTAGAACAATATACATCAAGAGAAATATATGTTACCACCAAAACAGACTTAAACTCTCTGATGGGAGCTGATACATCTCTCGACCAACAATGGTGTTCAATATGCTAATCAGGCCAAATTATCAGTTAAAGACCTTATACGATTTCAGATTATTATACTCAACGAGCAAATGTTTCTTTGATAAGGTTAATGTTTTTGATTGCAACTACGAAAAGTTTTATAGAAGATCTATACGAGTAATTGCTT
Organism: Rhingia campestris; assembly: GCA_932526625.1. NCBI lineage: Eukaryota > Metazoa > Arthropoda > Insecta > Diptera > Syrphidae > Rhingia > Rhingia campestris. The sequence continues at coordinate 55,464,339 of OW052182.1, read as the reverse complement.
TTCTATTACTTGTATAGAGCTTTTATAAAACTTGTCGTAGTTGCTTGCTTAAAACTTTTCATTGATCTTGATGACATAACCTCTTTATAGTTTCTATTGAGCTTTCAAAAATGTGTGCATTTATGTACGAGAAGCCATACCATACTTAACTCCTCGGGTCCGAAGCCAGTGTGTTGGAAAAATGTCCACCTCGAAGCATAACACAAGTTATAGTCTAGAACAGCTTCTGAACAGCTTATCTCAACATAGCCGTTCGGATTCGGTATAAAACAGGAGGTCCCGCAATTGTGCAAGAAGTACACAAACACACATGAATGATTGTGACTAGTGAGAAAGCTCGGTCCTGGGTAATAACGAGCCTGTTGCGCCAAAAATTTGTTCATTTTTTTTTTAGATCACACAAGAATCTTAAGGGTGAAAATAAATAGTGTCCAATGAGTTCAAACGGACAATTACAGAGGTCAATACATTCTCAGGTGAGAACCCACATGTGCTTCATGAAACAGCACTTCATCCGCAAAAAGTCACTGTTTGGTGCTGTTTTTATGCCAGTGGCATCCTTGGGACGTTTATTTTCGTCGATGAAAATGACCGTCACGTTACGGTAAATGGTATTCGCTGCAGAGACATGTTGGAACTTCGATAAGCCGACGAGATCGCGTGATTTAACGCCTCTAGGCTTTTTTTATTGGACTACATTAAATCATTAGTCCATGCCAACAAGCCGACGAGAGAAGCTCGGAGCCAATATTGAATGAGAAATAGCGGCCGTATCGGTCGATATGTGCTGCCGAGTCATCCAAATTGGGTGGAAAGTATCGACCGCTCCATACGTTCCCATGCTGGACATCGATGTCGAATTCCATTCATAAATGTTTTGAGAATAATTCAAGCCAATAAATTATTTGAGAGTCTTTCATGAAAGACCTTTAACTTGTGCTCGCCATTTATGGTGAGGTCCGACGTCTGGCTGGAAATCGAAGACTCTGCGAGCCGGAGTATTGGTGTCCATTCTTTGTACATGGCCTAGCCATCTTAAACGTATTTTTTCACCAGAGCGAAACATTTTTTCAGATAATCTTCGATCCCGTTTGCGTCGACCGGCTATGGAGAGGAATATTGAATCAAGGCATAGACCTGGTAAAACTTCGTTTAAATTTTTACGTTTAAAATTCCTAAGACAAGTATAGCGAATGTACAATAATGTATCGGGTGGCAAAGACTACGATTTCCAACCTGACATCGCATTGGTAGCAGTAGATGAAGAGTTCACCTTAAGAATGGAGAGACCTCAACCAACATTTAGTGCGCAACTCATCGGAGGTTAACTGCCTCCAGTTCCGGACTTTATGTTGGTAAGAACCGGGATATTTGGAGAGTCATGTTGATTGATGCCAAGGTTCATTTTGTTGATTGATGCCAAGGTTAGCGCAATTTAAGTAAATAAAGATGGTGATGTAGGATCAGTTGGATATTGTTCTCCTATTATTGTTCACAACCGTTAAGATCAATGTCAGGATAGAGCTTTTGTTTGTTCTTTGGCGGTGATTTGAAAGGACCAGCAACTTTTTTGCCTTGTTAATGGTGTCTGTTGATGTTTCTAGGAACATTTTTCGTACACATTTTTACTGTTACATTTTTATTGTGAATAATCACCGAATTGTCGACAGATTGTGGCAGTACTGTGATGTACTTTTGGACAAATAGTTTCCTTGTGATTCCGAGGAGCAATTGCCTATACGAAATTATACTCAATGAACCTGGGAAGGTGGGGAAATGCTCCAAAAACCAAAAAGTGTTTTTCTATACCATTTGAGTTATGGACACAAGTATAGATTAGGTACAGATAACTTATTTACAAAATTAGGCGAAAGAATGCTTAATGGAGAGTACCAGGGGCAACTCTAAGTTAACCAAGTGTCTGCTAACCCTGGATTAAAGTTGAGTGAAAAACAAGCTTCTCGAGTTAAGTCGACTTTAACTCCGAAACTAAGATGCGCTCGCCCTGAAAATTGAGCCTAAGTGATGCACCATCTAATGTGATGAACTGCTGAGCAAAATCTCTTATGTTGAATCCCAACTGGAGCTCCATCAATTTTTATATTTCAATAAAACATCCATGCAGCCCAGGTCAATCGGATGTACCACGTCACAACAAATACTGCAGTCGCAAGAGGCTGCCAAGTCCTTTGTAGAAAGGACAGCCGCCGCAAGTTGAACTTCATAGGCAAAGAACAAGGGAAGAATACCCCCATGGTGGTGTTTAACATACCGACTGACAAATTTAGGAATTTAGTACTACCATGATTGCTGGTCTAGTGTCCAAACACCTTACGAATCTGTCCACGTCCGGCAAGCACATGTTCGACGCCGTATTTATAAAGTAAGCTGTCTAAGTGAAAACCTCTGGTATATTAAATATATGGAACACATTATCTTCTAAGTATCCTACTACCTCAGCTGTCGTTGATTTCTCAACTCATCATACTCTTCAAAAGATCAACCTGGACTATTTCACTTTCGTGCATGTGCTCTTTCACATGGATGCGTGAGAGTTTCAGGGATCACGTTTTGGGTACTTTTCTATGCTAGATTATGAAATCAAAGCCCTAAAGTTCCAATCTCCATTTGTCCAGTTAGAGTTTTTTGAGTCATCAGCCACTTCAGACTTGCATGATCGGCATGATCTACATAGGTCCTTCTTCATCGACAGAATGGCCGCATAGCACTCAAGTTCCGTTACGCTGGGGAATTAAGCTTCTGGTAGATGAAAGCTATTGGTGATTCGTTATCCTCCGTATCCATTTGGAGAAATACTACTATAGTCGAAGCGTTACATTGTATGAAACAGCGTTTTGAGAAATCAGGATTCGTCACGCCTTAAGTTTTTCGAACGCGTTAAGCTCTTCTTCATTGTGAATGTCTGTCCTTTCTCAATACAGTCCGTCATTGGTGCGGCTATTGCCGCGATGTTGGGTATAATCCTCCGATACCAGCCCATCATCCCAGAAACCGATGGAGTTGTTTGGGGCTTTTTGGAACTGGAAAGTTCTCAACCTTGTCTGGGTCTGTTCGTAAGCTTTCACCACCGACTATGTAACCCAAATATTTTATCTCCCTATAGCAGAACTTTCTTTTCTGCACATTTATTTTAAGCCCTGCTTCTCTAAGGCACTTTGCTACCTCTTTTTCTCTCTTGATTTTCGGTTTTAGAAATATCTGCCAGAATGCATCATGAAATATCCTAGTGTCCGGAAGCCTACTGAGAAGTGATATGCACCTTTCTTTATCCACGCGTTGAATTTTCGAGAATACAGTCAGCTTTTCTTACCAAGACTACTGGAGAGCTTCAAATACTATTGCTCTACTCGATGACTCCTCTATCAAATTTTGACTTACAACATATGTAGGTGCGTTTCGGAGCTGATTAATCAATTGCGAATGGTGCATTCTAAAAGCACGGGCATCTTGTAAATATCTCAGATCCTGTGGCGCAACCCCGAACAGGAAGATATCTCAATTATTCTGTGTTTTATTTAAATTGTTATGTCCTCATGAAAACCCCAAGATCCGGTTAAAAAAATGCAAACAAATGTTGTGACATGTTTAAAAAAAATAATAATACTGGCAAACAAATGAAAGCCTGACAGATTATACCCGCGTCCATTTTACCCAACATACATTCGTTTAAAAATGATGTAATCACCCTCATAATTTTCCACTGACAGGAGGAAACTCCTGAACCATTTGTCATGCTTCATCGCAGATAAATGTTTCCATTCAAGTAACTTACGATACCTAACCTAACAAATAATGCATTTTATGCGTCATAAACCTATGTGTGGGTGCGATAAAGAGTCAACACGTCTGACGCTAGAACTCAGTAAAAAAAAGAATATCCAAAGTAAAGTCCACTTTCCTGAGGAGTTTTAGAGAATATTTCCATTGAATTAACTTGAAGGATAACGCCTACGCATTTATATAACTTCCTGCGTACGAACTTTCACCACTGCAACGTCGAGTATTGCGTCAATACCTTGGCCTTTTTATTTGTCAAGGATTGAAGGAGAATTTATCTATATAGCAACGCATCAGATATAGAGCAAAAGGATAACCTCTTGGGAAAAGTAAGATGTATGACACGCTTTTGCAAGAATCTCGTCTTAATTTAAAAAACCAAGATAAAATCTATCAGGCAGGTCAGGAATTTAGGACGATAAAAGAAAAGTCTGCCTGGGGTATTGCAAAAGAATAAATTGGACGTTACTTTGGACTGTTTTTAGCCTCAAAGGTATGCTGTCCGGTTAATTTGCATTGAAATGTACGGGCCTATGTATATATCGCTTTTCAATCAAACCCCCCATCCACATCAGGTTTAGAAAGTTACCTTCACCTCTCTAATTAACCTTTTTTTAAGGGAAAAAAAACTCCATACAAGTGAATGTATGTACGTGTACGGTACCTACGGTACGTCTTCTGCCAGGATATACCTACAACATATCAAAACTGAACAGCCCTCTTGTTCTCATAAAGGAGTGGCAGCTGCGAGACATGTAGGTCATGATTTTCATTTTATTTTGTTTGTTGATGGTGGGCTGTAAACACACAAACTAAGTGTGTAATTAAGTAAAGTGAACCAAAACTATTTTTACCATTATAAACATTCTATTGTACAATGTATCTTTTGTACCATCTAAAACTATCTAAACTACTGGTTAATTACTTGCGCGAAACTTTGCATGTACTGGTAGCAAAAACAACACATCCGGTGAATGTAATAAATGTTGCCATGCCATGAACAAGCCAATCATATATTTATTTATGACCGATCCATCAAAATAACACACAGTTCCAAAAAAAAAACACACAAAAACAACAACAAAACTGAAGTTTATTTTTACTGGAGCCCATTAACTATGTATCCAAATCGATATAAAATACAAGCCCCCACCCGACAAAAAAAACCTGAATCGTTATGGCAGGAAACCTTGAGAGCTACACTGCCAAACTTTGTCAATAAACCAAACAAATCCCAACAACAACAATAAGAAAACCATTTTTCAACAACAAAAAAGTATCTATGACTTACCTCGTCATTTGGCACCAAAGTAACTTTTTTCATTGGCGCATTAACAACAACTGTTTCCCTCTTCAACGACGATGGTAGCTTTATTACAGACGAAGCCTTCTGCACCTCCACCATTTTGCCAAACGAATTCCGAAATTTACACCGCGTTGCGATTAGTCCAATTGCCCGATAGGGCTTTAAAAATCCTTCATAGCACTTGGCTCTATGCATAAACAAATCAATTACACTCAGTTGTGGGAACTAATCAATGTTACCAACTGCACCACCGAAAAGTGCTCAGATATCCTTAAAAAGGACGAATAAAAAAAACACACCACACTTCACCAATTCGTACGTACTACGTAGATATTTATCGAAGGTCAATACAAAAGGTGCAACTCTCGCATCCGGATGGGAGGAGGCGAACTATTCTGATGGCGAAAACAAAACTCGCCCAACCATATGCTGCGCTGAATGAATGCAAATTCGGATGCTGTTTGCGAAAATTGATTTTTATAGTTCGCGTGTAGGTACATAATAAATAACCACATCTGAGATACAAAATTTCCAACACAATTCCGTTGTTCACATCTTTGCAGCACTGACGACGAGGTCTGTGGAAGAGTTTCTGCTACGAGTTTTTGTATATCGAATTGCTCGAGATTTTTATACCCGTCGGTCGGTCGATTGGTGATTTATGGGGGCTGGCAAACTGGCAGACTTGGTTAATTAGGATGAAAATTATTCATGTGTGGACAAATGTTAAACAGAGCGCGGAAACGCATCGCATCCTGTGCGAACGGTATATTCATTACAAAATATCTAACACAACTGAATGGAAGCAGTTTTGTGTATTTGCAAAATAAACATTGGATTTGGTTTTGGATATATTTTCGAAATTGGAATGTCGAAAGCTACAACAATCTACATCACGGTCGTCTGTCGAGGGCTCGACTCGAGGCGGGTGAAAAAAGTTTTCATTTTTGAAAAGACCTGTGGAAGGTATTTGTTTTTGTACACAGGTGGCGGAAGGATGTTTTATAATGTGGATTGTGGGATGGTTTTATGGGAAAGGTGCTTTCAGCTTTTGTCCAAGTTTCAAGATGGTTGGAGTATGCAATAGTGAAAAGTTTTGTTGGCTTTTGAATAGGGTGTTCAAGATTTATTAGATTGTGGGATGAATTAATTTATCAATGGGGTCTACAAGCTTAAGAAAAATAAAAACATTAAAAAAGTCAACAGTGCTATGACGTTGGAGGCTTTTATGACTGATTGATGTGGTTGTTTAGACATATGTCTAAATTTATGTCTAATTGTTTTGAAGACCACTACAGTAACCACCAGACGATCTCGTCATTATCGGTCCTCCCGTTTTAAGTTCATTTATGGGAATTGATGAACCGACAAAACGCGTTGCCGAGACAAGAGAAAAAATTAACAAAGGTTCGAAACAGCAATGATCAGGGATGCACCCTCCACCAAGTGGCAAACATTTGATACCCAGCACCTTAGGTGTAGATTGGTTGTGAACCACTTTGTAAAGTCTTGCAGACAGCAGATAAGAGTGGGGGAATATTTCCTCATTTTTTGAAGACGGTCATGGAAGATTTCCCAAGCTGGAGTCAAATGTGGTGTGGACAGTCCCAGCTACCAATTAGGATAGACAACGGCAACAACTTTCAAACAGAATGTTGAGCAGGGATTAAGACGGTTGAGACGAAAGACTAATCCAGTAGTTGCTACAGTCCATACCGTCCCATCCTCCATTTTCCATGAAGGTCATAAAGAATTCCCCGTAGAGGGAGCTTTCAACAACGCCCTCACTGGAGCTATTCTTGAATCTCTGGTCGAGCTGGATATAGAGGAATCTATTATCCAATGGATTGGCTCTATGTTCCCAATTAGGATGGACAAAGGGAACAAATTTCATGAGCTGGTTTGACATATTCGGACAACAGGTCAAACAGAATGTTGAACAGGGATTAAGACGGTTGAGACGAAAGACTAATCCAGTAGTTGCTACAGTCCATAACGTCCCATCCTCAATTTTCCATGAAGGTCATAAAGAATTCCCCGTAGAGGGAGCTTTCAACAACGCCCTCACTGGAGCTATTCTTGAATCTCTGGTCGAGCTGGATATAGAGGAATCTATTATCCAATGGATTGGCTCTATGTTCGGAAAAATAATTATCCAGGCAACACTTGGCAAACAGTCATTTAAACAAATTAGCCAATAGAGGAACGCCACAGGGCGGCATTATCTCTCCTCTACTCAGGCTAATGATTAAGAATAAAATTCTAGGTAAACTAGACGAGAAACGGGTCAAAGTTGTCGCGTATGCGGATAACGTGGTGATACTAGTTTCATGCAAATTCCCCTCAGTGATAAGCGAAATCATGGGGGCTGCTCTATACAAGGTTAGCATCTGAGCTGCAAGTTGTGGCCTTGGTGTTAATCCGATTAAGACGGAATTGGTGGTGGTACAGCTGTACTACGTCTAATTCTCACATATGGCTCACTAGTATGGTTGCCCGCGTTGCGTTAAGGTTACAACCTCACAAATATATCCTGTACTCGTTACCAAACGGCATGGTCACGTTTCCAACTGACTACATCACACCCACACTAGTCTACACCGACGGATCTAAGATAAACTGTGGTTTGGGTCCGAAACTACTGATATGTTCGGTTATTCCAAATAGATCACCGAAAATATCATTATCATACCGCCTACCGGACTTTACCTGCGTATTCCAGGCGGAACTACTGGTTATCCGAGAGGCTTGTACAAAACTTGGGTGTGACACTACGCAAAAGCTATATATTGCTATCCTCACAGATAGTCAAGCTGCAATTAAGGAACTGGGCTACCATATCCTCCAAGCTGGTTAAGGAATGCAGTAACGAACTTGCCTGCCTGAGCGAACGCTTCAGGGTCACATTTCTCCACTCATACTTTCTGATGAAGGCCGAATCCAAATGGAGAAGGTTAACAAATTGTATCGTATCGAGGGAAATATGGCCTATACCAACGACAGGAACAGAACAAACGTTCTACTGATTAGAATCCGCTCAGATATCACAAGAATTACGGCGAAAGTCACTGGCCAATTGGAGACCATGCGGCCAAACTAGGGATCCCATACAACCCCCAATGCCGCAGTTGCGGGAATGAAACTGAGAGAGAAACCCGCCAGATTGCGTGCATAAGACCAACCATTCTTCGACGACCTTACCAACATCTCGGGTAAAAGAATACAAGATCTTATCCGTTTTCTGAATCCCACAGGCTGGATCTATATGCGGATTGTATCACACGCTCAACAATCATCATAAAAAAAGGTCACAAGAGTCGTGGTAACAAAAAAGCACATCAGTGCTACTTGGGTTCATGCTGAACCGCCACCTCTTCCTACCTACCTACCATTCCCAAGCTGGAATCAAATGTGTTGTCGACAGTCCCAGCTCCACATTAGGATGGACAAAGTGAACAACTTTCATGGAATATTGAACAGAGAGAAAGACGGATGAGACGAAAGACCAACGGAAGCTATTAATTAAGTAGCTGATACTGATAGTCCCGTTTTCAAGGGACCTTTTTCTTATAAGTTGGAACTGGCCCTCTACTTTACAGGTTGTGCCGTAAGGGTAACTTGTTTAAAGCGTAACAGCCGGAAACGATCACGGAAAACAACGTACGAGCATGTTATTTGAAATGTGTGCACCCTGCACACCCCGGGGGCTACTCAAAAACGTAGATATGCGCTCGAGCGGAAAGTGCAGGCATCACCTCGATTCAGGAAACACATGGGATAGGATCAGGAATACAAAAACGAAATATATGCGACATTTGTAACAGCTGTCATCTTAGGCTGCAGGTCTAACGATGCGTAATCCTTGTGGGTTAATGATGGTCTGGCTGTGATCCGTATCAGACCAACGTTTTGCAAGATTAATCTTATATAGACTGAATACCTTATCAATGAGGAAATTTATGACTCCACCCAGGGGAGTCTTTACCGAAATACGGTGTGAAAATCGTGCTAGGAATCTGTGCTCCACGAAACGCCAAAACATAATGGCTTCCGACTAATAGACTTCATCATGTAATTCTATTTTCAGCAACCCAAAGCAAACTGGCGTTCTACAGTTTTATTATCTGGCACTGAAAACCCGGGCCTTTGAAATCATAAGAATGTGGATAAGATCGAAGCTGACATACACAATTTCCAATAAAAAAGGTATGTTGTAGCTTTTAGTTTTAACGTCAGCCTTGCAGATTCAGTGTTATCGTTTTTCAATTATCTTCAGTATCAGTTAAGGACGTCCTTCCTCAAAAAAAATTATGGAGACCAACCTAAGTTGGTCCAACTTGTATAATAAAAATGAAACAATTCTGAATTCCCGTTTTGTATCTTTATTCCAATATACTTTCAGTATCTAAAGCTAACTTAGAACTAACTCCGCTGCTGCACATTTCGCCTCAGGCAACCTCTGCTGCATTCGCCCAAAGGTGCGTCGTCATCAGTTTCCCACGTCGGTAGCACACGCGCATCCGTTTCATTGGCCTTGAAACGCGATCCCTTCGTACCCGAACTGTGGGAACAAGTTCGCACATGAATAACAGCAAAATGATGAATCAGCAAGTAGAGAAGCGATAAGCTGATGATGGGAGCGTATTAGTTCGTTAACTGTATCACAAACAAACATTTTTGCCGCCCTTTTCTTACGAAAATTGTTATGAATAGACTTGAGTTCATTACATTCTTGAATACTACTTACAAAGGAGCAATTAAATTGTAGGAACTTTCATCTATTTATCTAGTATCGAATTAAGAGGTTACATTAAAGCCTTAAACGACCATTTCACCAACATAGTTTAATTTCAATAACATCCGAATATTCATGAGCACTACATTTCCTAAAAACCATCCTCGTGATGTGAGTTAGCAAAAAAATTAATATGGTCCAAATTATTCATGGCAGATACCTTTTATTTACTACAAAAGTCATTGTGCTGTCTCAGCATTTACCTCCCTTCATAAGCTATTCCTAACCTCTCTCATCAATTTCACACACCAGCAAATATTGAATTGCCCTTAAGTACATTCTAGGGATAATACGCAGAGATACGACATGAACGTGTCTCGCCTTAATAAACTATTTGAAATATAGAGGAGAGATTAAATATCCTTACACATGACAAGCCATTTAGAGATACAGCCTACTTTAAACTAGACATGCGAGTATCCAGTTAATTATGTTTTTATGTGCAAAAAATGTTAAGTAAAGGTCTTGAAGGGAGGAATTAAGGTAATTAATTAACTTTAAGCTCATTAAAGGCCGAGGGTATTTTGTTCATTCTTCATAAGCCGTTCGGGGTGAAGTGAATATTTGTCAACAGTTTAATACTATATCACCAGCAACTAATGTCAAAAACAAAAGGCGAGGAAGGATGACAACTAGGTTTCTTCCGACAAACAATATAAAGACGAGAGCTGCCATTGAAATTATGGCAAAGAAGGAGGGAAGAACGCTTTTAAAAATCGATAAATTAGAGAGGTGCCCCTCCAGGAATTAGGTTTGTAAGTTATACCAACGTGTGAAACGTCAATGTCAGGGATAAGAGGCGAGAACAGAACCTTGTCGAGATGAATTAAGAAAGATCGTAGTTGAGACACAATCGATGCTGAAAGTACGGAAGAATCACTTATGCAGACTGTTATTCGGCGATGTGGAAAAAATGTTCCCCTATCTGGCAGAACGGATTATTTATTGTTTGTAAGAACAGCACCATCCACTCACCCTTAATGAAGTGGAAGAGCAATACCTAACAATAAATCTAATGAAACTGCGGGAATTGATAGCAATTTTTCCAAGCTATAAAAATCTAAAGAAATATCTTGGTAAGAAGCATGCACCATATCATGACCTTAAACTGTACGCTCAACATTGTTTTCCCGATTCTCAAAAAATCTGAAGAGACCCTGTGACCGGCAATTATACAGGAGCTACGGCTGAAACTGACTTACTTAAATGGTTTGAGTCTTACTTAAAGGATAGAACTCAAAAAGTCATAGTAGGTAGCTTTATTAGCAGATCAAAATGTATGAACTTAGGTGTACCTCAGGGATCAGTCCTTGGTCCCATACTGTTCCTAATTTACATCAACTCTTTATTTAGCCAATTGTTTAAAGGTAAAGTAACAGCTTTCGCAGATGATCTTGGCATTGCCTACCGCTCAGATAGTCATCTAGACCTAAGCGCGAACATAAATCATGATGTTCACCTGCTGGGTTTGTGGTTTTCAGAACACAAGCTAGTTGTTAGCAATAAAACCAAATTGATGCACTTCAGTACTAATACGCTAGTGTCCCCCAGTTTTGACATTTTCTTCCATGCAAAGAATTGTGAAAGCTCAAATATGTCAAATTGTGTTTGTACTGAGAAAGCCACAAGGACAATGTCGACTAGTCAGGCATCTTGTAACACAAGTTGTTTTAAAATTGAAATGGTAAATCAGTTTAAATATCTAGGCATTACTTTTGACCAAAATATGAGTTGGTCTAAACATATTTCGATTCTAAAACAATATTTCCGATCTACAATTCGAAGCTTTTATCGTCTTAGAAAATTTTGTGACCAGAAAACTTTAAAAACAGTGTATTATGGAATATTTCAATCAAAACTACAGTACGGATTAAGCTGCTGGGGTGGTGCTTACCAAACAAAGCTTGAACCATTAGTTGTCTTGCAAAAGTATGCTATAAGAAAAGTATGTGGGGTCAATCGTTTAGCTCCTTCAATACTTTTGTTCAGATCATTGAAAATTCTGCCAATAAAACATTTGTACTATTTCAAAGTTTCAAAAATTTTTTTTATCAGAGGAGGCTATTTGCAGAGTCCTATCTCTAACACTCGCAATTTGCGGAGCAATTCAATTAATGTCGTCGTTATACCTCCTTTCCGTACTACTCTGTTCAAAAACTTTTACTCTGTCGTTTCGTGCAAATTATTTAATAAACTTCCTTTAAATATCCGAAGAATAAGATCCTTGTCCCAATTCTTGAAATGTGTAAAAATGTGGCTTCTAGATTTTAATCACAAGGAAATTAAAGATTTGCTGCCCTATGTTGTCTAAATATGTACATCACATTGCTTTATTATTGTTCTATGTACAAACATTCTTTTATATGCCACATCTCTTTTCGTTTTATTTTCTTATTTCAAATTTATTGTAAATTTTGTATAAATGAATTTAAATATTGTTATTACATATATAATGCATTTAACAACTCACCCCCACTTCGAAATTATTTTTTTTATGAAGTGACATTATCACTATTTATCATAAATATAAATGTCACTACCTATTCTTAGATTCAATATTGTACAAATAGAAATATAATAATAGAATATGCAAGTTTTGTAAATCAAGAATAATGAATAATAAAAAAAAAAAAAAAAAAAAAAAAAAAAAAAAAACTTGCTTTCCAAAATAAAGTTAATCATCAACTTGATGGAGCCTTACTAGAGCCAGGAACTGTCATGGCGGTTTGAGCACAGGAAAGTTCATATGGATTTTTCATAGGTGCAATACTTAGGCAAGAAGTCTTATGCTTTGCAGACATTAGTGAACCAGACATTAGTGAATTCGCATTAAGGTCAAATGTACTACCATTTGGCGCTCTCTCTGACGGATCAAAAGGATGATATTGTAAAAGACGGATCAAAAAGATGATACTGCGAAAAAGTGGTTCTACGAGCTCCTGGATGGAACATATGATCGACTGCCAAAGTACGGTATTAACATCGTGATAATATATTCTACCGCAAAGTTAGGAGAGAAGACATCTTAAGCGGTATTGTTGGAAAACACAGCCTACACGACAACACGTCTGGCAACGGGCTTAGTCTAATTGAATTCGCTACGAAACGAAACGCCACTATAGCCAGCAAACGGTCTCCTCACCTCGATATCCATTAGGGAACCTGGCGGTCTCCAGATCAGCGAACTGTCAACCATAATGATTACATTGCGATAGACAAGAGGCACGCATCCAGAATTTTGGATGCCAAAACATTCCGAGGGGCTAACACCGAACCGGGCCTTGTTGCAGCCAAGACAAGGATGCGGATATACACCACGAGGCAACAAACCAGAAATACTGTGAATAAATTTAATCTCGAAATACTGCAATCGGAAAGCAAAGCTTTATAAAGCTGGTAAGTAACATCCAAATTCATACGCCGAATCTGATGTTGGATGACAGTATGCCTGAAGAACGGAACCTCAGAATCGTTTGCCCGATCCTCAAAATAGGTGATCCTCTGAACTGCGCCAACTACAGAGGCATAAGTCTCCTCAACATCGCCCACAAGATCCTATCTGCCGTAATATGTGAACTCCTCAAACCGTTTACCAACAACCTTATCAGTCCTTATCAGTGTGGATCATGGCCAGGAGTGTCCACATCCGATCAAATTTTCACATTTCGGCCGATCCTGGAAAAAACCAAAGAATTCCAAATCGATACCCACCACCTATTTATAGATGCATTTATAGAGACGAACTACAGTCCGCTACAGTCCGGGATGAACCTGGGCCTCAACCAACATGCCTCTCCAATTAGCCCGGTCCTTATCTAACTGCCTCCAGTTGCGCACTCCAAGTTGGTTGAGGTCGGTTTCTACTTGTGCGCGCCACTTAAGGCGAGGTCTTCCTCTAATGCGTCCGACGTCTGGCTGGGAATCGAAGACTCTGCGAGCCGGAGTATTGGTGTCCATTCGTTCTACATGTCCTAGCCATCTTAAACGTCCAATGCGGAGTTTTTTGACTACGGGTATGTCGCTGTACAGCTCGTATAGTTCGTGGTTGAATCTTCGTCTCCATGCCCGTCAACGCAAACGGGACCGAAGATTTTCCGAAGAATTTTTCGCTCGAATCGACCAAGGATTTCTTCATCCGCTTTTGATACGGACGAGATGTTGTTGTCGGAGTTAATAGCGGAGCCGAGGTAGACAAAGTACCGTACTACCTCAAAGTTATATCTGTCAATGGTGACAGTCTGTCCAATTCGTCGATGTTGTGTGTCCTTTCGTGTTGACAGTATATACTTTGTCTTACCCTCATTTACTGCTAAACCCATTTCTGCCGCTTCCTTCTCTATACTAGCATACGTGGCTATGACATCACGTTGAGTCCTACCAATGATGTCAATATCGTCAGCGTATGCTGGTAGTTGCACCGACTTTTGGAAAATTGTGCCTCTGGTGTTGGCTCGGGAGTTTTGCACAATCCTCTCAAGAATCAAATGGAAGAAGTCACATGACAGTGCATCGCCTTGCCTAAATCCTTTTTTGGTATCGAATGTGTCGGTGAGATCGTTTCCGACCCTGATGGTGGAGCGAGATTTCTCCATCGTCATCCTACACAAACGGACGAGTTTGGGCGGTATACCAAAACTAGACATGGCTCTGTAAATGCTGTCGTATGCGGCTTTGAAATCGATAAATAGGTGGTGGGTATCGATTTGGACTTCTTGGGTTTTTTCCAGGATCTGCCGAAGTGTGAAAATTTGATCGATTGTGGACTTTCCTGGCCTAAAACCACACTGATAAGGGCCGATCAGGTTGTTGGTAAACGGTTTCAAGCGTTCACATATTACGGCAGATAGGATCTTGTAAGCGATGTTGAGTAGACTTATGCCTCTGTAGTTGGCGCAGTTCAGAGGGTCTCCTTTTTTGTGGATCGGGCAAACGATGCTAAGGTTCCATTCTTCAGGCATGCTTTCAACCGACCAGATTTGGCTTATGAGTTGGTGGATGTTGCTTACCAAGTCATCTCCGCCGTCATTTCCGGCGGCCTTATTAAGCTTGAGTTAAGATATAGCTATCCTCACTTCACTTGGATCGGGTGGTTGGCAGTTTTCGCTGTCGTTGCCAATATTGAATGGATCGTTCTGCCTGACAGCGGAATGTTGTTCGTCATCGCCGTTTTACAGTCTGCAGAAGTGGTTCTTCCATATCCTCAGCATCGACTGTGTCTCAACTACGATGTTTCCTTGTTCATCTCAACAGGATTCTGTTCGAGCCTTGTATCCTTGGCTTTGACGTTTAACACTTTGGTAAAACTTGCGAACATCGTTCCTGGAGTGGCACCTCTCTATATCCTCGAACGCCCGCTTTTCTTGCTCTTTTTTCTTCTTTCTGAAAAGCCGATGTTCTTCCCTTCTTCTTTGCCTATAGAGCTCAATGGCAGCTCTCGTCTTCACCTGCAGCTTAGCCTTGTAGGCCTCGTTCTTGGCTGCGAGCATCTGTCGGCATTCCTCATCAAACCAGGGGTTTCTTGCTGGTGGCCGCGAGAAACCTAGCACATCAGTTGCGGCTGATCTAATGGCTTGTTGGCATCGTTGACATTGTTCTTCGACATTAGATGCTGGTGGTATGTTGTGAGTCGAGAGGTTAAGGGATACGCGTTGTGCGAAGGTCTTGGCGGTCTCTTGCGATTGCAGTCTTCCGACATTAAATTTTTTCACAGTATTTCTGTTTTTTGTGGCGTGTTGGATATCCGCATCCTTACTATGGCTACAACAAGGTAGTGGTCCGAGTCGATGTTGGCCCCTCGGAATGTTCGGACATCCAAAATACTGGATGCGTGCCTCTTGTCTATCGTGATCAATTTGGTTGACTGTACGTTGATCTGGAGACCGCCATGTCCCCTTGTGGATATCGAGGTGAGGAAACCGTGTGCTGGCTATAGTGGCATTTCGTTCCGTAGCGAAGTCAATTAGCCTAAGTCCGTTACCAGACGTGTTGTCGTGTAGGCTATATTTTCCGACAGTACTGCTAAAGATGTCTTCTCTTCCTGCCTTTGCGTTAAAAACTCCCAGCACCATTATAACATCGTACTCGCTCATAGGTTTTGTCGAGGAGCTCGTAGAAGCAATATTTAGTTATATCATCCTTTTCCTCTGTCGGAGCATGAGCGCATATAAGGCTTATGTTGGCGAATTTTGCCTTGATGCGGATTGTTACAATGCGTTCGCTTATGTCTTCAAAACATAAGACTTCTCGCCTAAGTCTGGCACCTATAACAAATCCGCATCCAAATAGTCGCTGTTTCTGCTCACTATAACACGGTCCATAGTAGATGTCACAGTTTTTCATCCTCTTTTTGCCCGGCCCATCCCATCGTATTTCCTGGATGGCAGTATTGTCTGCTTTGTAGCAGTTTAGGGCTTCCGCTAGTTGTTCGCCTGCACCTCTCCTGTTTAATGTTCTCACATTCCAGGTACAGATACAAACATCGTTGTCCTTTTTTCGTTTAGCATGGTCGTCAACAATAATATCAGCCCTTTCCGAGGCTATTGGTATATTTTTTTTCCGTGGACGGGTAGTTAACCCAAAGCACAACCCCCAACCTGGAGGGCCAGGCCCTTGTTTTGACCCCCGGACAGCGGGCCGGAAAAAATACCGATGTCAGTAGCCCATTTTTGGGGTATGAGCGCTGCCGTTGACCCATTGAGGGCTCCTCCGCCACCAACTCTTTTCCAATACCCTGGCTCAGTATTGGAAATCCCTATAGACCTGGTGTTCAAATATGTCAAAGCAGCTCATATAGGGATTTCACTACCAGTTCGATCAAACTGGAGCTGTAGGCGCCACCGTTGACTCCATTTAGGGAATTCCTCCGCTGCCGCCTGAGAGTGAGTGCCTTAGTGAGAGGACAATCCTCCCCCCTCTCTCGTTGCTGCCACCAACGACCTTCCACAGGGTTTCAATACCCCATCTTCAGTCGAGGTACTAGGCACCCACCAGTCACCAGCGTGGAGGTGAGAGAAGGAGTTGATAGTGAGAGGCTAGAGTGAGAATGCTTGTGTCCTCATATAATCGCATCACTATCCTTAAGCAAACAGTTGTGATATACTAAAAAAAACATTAAATGAAGTGCTTCCAAAATATCATCCACTTAGCTGAAGAGGTTTGGACTGTGTATTGTCCCTCACTCACTTACAGATGGAAGGATTAATTAGAGACACCAAGTGTCAATCTATCAAGTTTTTTTTTTATATTTCTTCATAGAGAGACTTAGCTAGGACTACCACATACAAAGTTATCAGATGTATTACCAAAAAATAGCGCTCTCTGAGGAATATGGTAGTTAGATCTAAGTTTTTTTTAAAAGTCTGCATGTTAACGTAATCTAATTTGTGTCTGAACAACAAAGGCCTAAAAAGACAAAAATATCCAAAATCGTTTCATCAAAAAATCCTAATTAAAGAAGATCGAAGAATTATTCGAGTATCTATCTAGAATGCCTCAAACATGTTTGCTTTTACAACAAGGACTCTTTGTTAAGACAAAAAAAGAATCATTTATGTAGCAACACACAATGGTATACCAGAAGTCCTAATCAAATTTCTATCCAAAGCCACGGGGAACATGTTCCCAAAAAAAAGAGGAAGATTTCCTTTTTGTTTACCTTTTATCCCAGATTAATTATAATCATCAAATGCATGCTATCAGGAACCTTTTACCCAAGGGATGCATGTTTGATGTCACAGCAAACACAGCCTCTCGATTTGTCTCGATCTTTTTTATGTTTGCCAGACCACTGTTTTTTAAATAAAATTCGCTTGTTTTTTGCTGCTTTGTTATGCAAAAAGCAAATGGGGGACGGAGTAAGCTCCTTTGTTTGCTGTTGATGGTGTGTACCCCGGATTTGTTTGCATGAATTTGTACAAAAATACAAATCAAGTGAGATTTCGGAATCGGGTCAAGTCCTGTTGTTCTAGTTGCCTGATGAATATTCAAACTTGTAGATAGTTGTTCAGTATTTTCATCAACATCCTGCAAGTGGTTGTGGTAGTTTGAATACATCCGCCATTTCCCATTAAATTTTCATGTGGTCGGTATGGCATGACACCTGAACGATATGCCAGATGTGTTTTTTTTTTAAATTGCGCCATTCCATATTTTACCAAAAACCACACATTCAACAATCTAACCTCACTTCGATGTTTTATTTAGGAAAAATGTTACTCCCTCACAAATTGATTGAATTTCCATTCTAACCGTAAAATCATTCGCATGGATTCCAATTTAAATATTTGAAATCAATAATCCAGTCATGCTGATGGAAAAATGGTATTGACTTCCGCCGACAGCACGCCCGACGGAAAGATTAACACAGAGGTATGATTGATTCGAAGTGAGTGTCATGCGGAAAATAAACACCTTTTATCTACAGGTGCGCCAGTGAAGGATAATGCTACAAAGTCGTTTGTAAAACAGCTTCCAATTTACCTGATGAATTGAATCCAATGCCGGAGGAGGGCACTCGAATGCGGCCAAGAGATTTCATCTGTTCACACTTGAAATGGTTGCATTTCAATGGAAAAATGAGAGCATTGAGTCAAACAGAGCGTAAGGGCATTTTCAAGAAATTCAAGAAAACCAGAGATATTTAATCGTCAAACTTCTTGAGAATAATTTTGAATATTGTCTGATGGGACGGACATTAAAGATGAAAGTCATAAAAAATGTAATTGAATTGAAAAACTGGCAAACGATCCGTTGAAAGGACGATGAAAAGCAACTTGGCAACTGCACGATTCAACAATGTTCGGGCTTGAAATTTTTAAAACAATAAATGTAAAGATGGACATGCTTTTACGCTCCAGATGTCCAGCCTTGGGGTTTTTATATGTTTACAATCATACAATATCAAATGACTAACTCAGCGTCACCATTTGTGATTTGGAAGAGCTTTCGAAACATGAAGTGTGTTGCATCCGCAACTGAAAGCAATTAAAAGAAAAGGATTGACCCAGAAAACACCAACGTAGTGTGTATAGATGCTAAACAATAGCATTAGTAAACACTCAGAAACCGACATGAGTGCAGCGTTTCGGTCTGTCAAGCTGCCATTCATTTGCTGTAGATAGTTATTGTTGCAACGCAATTTTAGTTGACTTGCATGACGTTGCGATGTTAAATTAGCCGGTCGGAAGGACAATGTAATATAAGAGTATGTTAATTGATTTACGTCGACAGGATAGAGTAAAACGATTATAATCCTAGTAACGGCACCGGCAACTAAAATACTTAAGTATCTACAGGTCGGTTTAGAACTTGAGGCAGACTCACATGTATGAAAGCAGAGCACTGTATATAATGAAATCTGAATGCAATGTAAAATCCATTTTTGTGTAACTTGTCATGATTACCGATATTTGCTGAATGCAAACAATACGGGAAATATACGTCTGTCAATGGTATCTATTGATAGAACAATCGAGTAACAACTAACCACTCAATATATGATGCGATATATATATAGCCTGTCGGTGTGTAAATATTGAATGACTTTAAACAAAAAACCATTTTTCCATAAAAGAGGTATTTTTATTTAATTTGGTCCTTTTCAATTTATTTGGACTAGATTTTGAATACAACATGAATCAAGTGGCCACATTTGTTGCCCAAATCAAAACGAGCCCTTTTTGCTACGTTTTTCATCAGTTTTTTGAGCATCTCTTGCTATTTCGGCACAATGCGATCGTTTACCTTAAGCTGGTTAATGATCTGAGGGTTGGTGGCGTACACCTAGCTTTTCAAATAATTCCACATAAACAAGTCCGAATAGGTCAAATCTGAAGATGTGGGAGGCCAGTCAATTTCGCCATTTTTTGACTTCTTAATAGGACCAGTAACCTTCCATATCTTTTTCACACATTTGTGGGCAGACATAATGAACCCATCGAGTGTTTCGCCTTCTCTGAAGAAAAATGTCCCAATGATGGAAAGCCCCAAAAGTCACTTTTTGGTCATGCAATGGTGTTTCATGAATATTGTGTGGATTCTCCGCTCACCAAATGCAGAAAGTTGCTTGTTAATTGACCAAGAAAGTGTGAAATGGGCCTCGTCGGTCATCAAAATTCGCTTCCAAAAGTCAGGTTCAGTGCCAAGCATTTGAGCCACTGTTTGGCTGTATTCCAAGCTAAGTCGGCAGTCTGTCGGCAATATTCGCACTTTATACGAAAAGAAATGCAAATTAAGCTTCGAAATGCGCCTTAAGAAGGTTCTACTGACGATACGACACTTATGCGTTCTCGGCCATACTCTCTCTTACCGCTTCAACCAGTTCATTGGTAAGTATTTGACTTGATGAACGGAATTTCGACGATATCAAATTTTGTTGAGCAAAAACAGTGGAGCTAACAAAATTTGACACACTACGAATAGTGTTGTAACGGGTGATTTTTTAGCTGGTTTGGTTTTGGCAACACTGGTTTTGACAGCTGACGTGTGTTTAGTACCTTGTGTCACTGTCAAACAGCTTCAGTTTGGTTTGCAATTTAACCATGGATCATCTTACAAATGAACAACGCTTGCAAATTATTGAATTTTACTATCAAAATTCGTGCTCGGTTCGAAATGTTCATCGCGCGCTGCTTCCATTTTATGATCGGCATTCTCGACCTTCTGAGCAGTCTATTCGGAAGATTGTGACCAAATTTCGCACCAAATTTACTTTGTTGGACATTAAACTACCAACACGTTTACGTACTGTGCGTAGTGAAGAAAATATTGCGGCCGTATCAGCTAGTGTGACAGAAGACCGCGAAATGTCGATTCGGCGCCGTTCCCAGCAGTTAGGCCTTTGTTACAGCACTACGTGGAAAATTTTGCGGAAGGATTTGGGCGTAAAGCCTTTTAAGATACAGCTGGTGCAAGAACTAAAGCCAGACGACCTACCACAACGCCGAATTTTTGGTGAATGGGCTCTTGGAAAGCTGGCCGAGGATCCGCTTTTTTATCGAAAAATTGTGTTCAGCGATGAGGCTCATTTTTGGTTGAATGGGTACGTTAATAAGAAAAATTGCCGCATTTGGAGTGAAGATCAGCCAGAAGCATTGCAACAGCTACTAATGCATCCCGAAAAAGCCACTGTTTGGTGCGGTTTATGGGCCGGCGGCATTATTGGGCCATATTTCTTCAAAGATGATGCGAATCGCAGCGTTACTGTCAATGGTGAACGCTACCGAGCGATGAAAACAAACTTTTTTTTGCCCGAAATGGAAGTTCTTGACTTGCATGATATGTGGTTTCAACAAGACGGTGCCACATGCCACACAGCACGCGAAACAATGGCGCAATTGCGAGGCGATTTTGGTGAACAGTTAATTTCACGTTTCGGGCCGGTCAATTGGCCGCCTAGATCGTGCGATTTGACACCATTAGATTATTTTTTGTGGGGGTATGTCAAGGCTAATGTCTATAGGGACAAGCCCGCTTCGATTGACGCACTGGAAGCCAACATCCATGCATTCATTCGTGAGATACCGGCCGATATGTGTGAAAGAGTATGCCAAAATTGGACTCAGCGGTTGGGCTACCTGAGACGCAGCCGCGGTCAACATTTGCATGAAATTATCTTTAAACATTAAATTGCAAGGTTCAAACTATCGATTCAAATAAATATTTCATTCATTTTTTCGAATTTTTTGTGTTTTTTTTTTTTAAAGTTCTAAACCTCTTAAAAAATCACCCGTTATATAAGAGGTATTTTTATTTAATTTGGTCCTTTTCAATTTATTTGGACTAGAATCAAGTGGCCACAAATGTTGCCCAAATCAAAAAGAGCCCTTTTGCTACGTTTTTCATCAGTTTTTCGAGCATCTCTTGCTATTTCGATACGATGCGATCGTTTGCCTTAAGCTGGTTAATGATCTGAGGGTTGGTGGCGCACTCCTTGCTTTTCAAATAATTCCACATAAAGAAGTCCGAATAGGTCAAATCTGAAGATGTGGGTGGCCAGTCAATTTCGCCATTTTTTGACGTCTTAATAGGACCAGTAACCTTCCATATCTTTTTCACACATTTGTGGGCAGACATAATGAACCCATCGAGTGTTTCGCTGAAGAAAAATGTCCCAATGATGGAAAGCCCCAAAAGTCACTTTTTGGTCATGCAATGGTGTTTCATGAATATTGTGTGGATTATCCGCTCACCAAATGCAGACATTTGCTTGTTAATTGACCAAGAAAGTGTGAAATGGGCCTCGTCGGTCATCAAAATTCGCTTCCAAAAGTCAGATTCAGTGTCAAGCATTTGAGCCACTGTTTGGCTGTATTCCAAGCTAAGTCGGCAGTCTGTCGGCAATATTCGCACTTTATACGAAAAGAAATGCAAATTAAGCTTCAAAATGCGCCTTAAGAAGGTTCTACGATACGACACTTATGCGTTCTCGGCCACACTCTCTCAACCAGTTCATTGGTACGTATTTGGCTTGATGAACGGAATTTCGACGATATCAAATTTTGACACACTACGAATAGTGTTGTCAGATGGTGATTTATGGCCATATGTACTTACACAACGTGCATTATTTTTAAGCGTTGTTTCGATAAATGATTAAAATTGTACTAAATTGAAGTTTCAAAACCATATCTACTTAAGTCAAGCAGTTGACAAATGCCAGTGTTATTCAATGTTTACATACCGACATAAAAGATGGCTGTACTGTCTCGTTCTAATAATTAAATCTGTAAGCGGCATTGACAAAATTATCAACAAACATTATTATTATTTCTTATCTTATACAAAAAAACGAGGAAAGCGAAAAATCGAGTGCCATAGTTAGGAGCATATGAGCAATCGGCCGACTAAAAAATCGGTAGTAACGTCATATAGTTGTTGGCAGATACAGCTGGCAGATAGTTGGCCGATACTTTAGTTTGAAGTCAATCGGGTAGCCTATCAAACTATTTTATCGGCCGATTCCGAATCGTTGTAGTGTCCGCATTTCCATATATCTTCATACTGATTAACAGCCCGACCAAACTTTCGAGTGTCCCATAATTGTCAAAAATTGAATTTCGCGCCATTTTATAGTACAGTGTTGCCAACGGAAAAAAAGAAAGCAATGTGAAAGCTGACAGTTCGGGGTAAGTAAAAATGGAGCGTTATACAAAAGAGCAAAACATTTTCATTGTTGAGCAATATTTTCAAAATAATGAAGGTTTGTCAGCTACAGTCTGAAATTTTTGTGCAAAATATGACCGTCATTGTGATTTAAAACCATCAACTTTGAAGAGAATAGGGAGACTGGATCAATTAGTCTGCACAAAGTCTGCACACCAGCCGAAGTTCAATTAAACTTAAAAAAAATGCAGTTCCACGGCATTTAAAGAAAGAACAACTCTACAGTTCCACAAATCAAATTGGAGAATACAGTCATCAAATCAGAAGAATCCATGCATCCGCTAGGCATCATAATTCGGTCAGATATACCATATCAACATGTAACCTTTATGGGCAAACTTGCAGCGACCAAACTAAGTTAGCTTTTCAGAGTTAAGAGATATTTTACACCAGCCCGGTTTCTTTCCTGTATAAAGTCCAAATACGACCAGGTCTTGAATATTATTGTTGTTATTACTTCTCAAAGTGATTCTGTAACTACTACTCAAAATATCGGCTCTTTGTATCTCTCTTTAAATGATGTTCTAGAGGGTCTAACATCTTTAAAACTGAGTATGAATTCAGGTCCTGATGAAATCCCCTCATATGTTTTGAAAAATTGTAAACAATCATTGGCTTTACCACTTTAGCTTTTATTTAACTCTTCCCTATCAACAGGTGTCTTCTTGGATGAATGGAAATTATAATTCATAACTCCGATTCATAAATCCGGACATAAACATAAGGTAGAAAATTATCGTGGTATATCCAAAATATCTGCTATACCAAAACTGTTTGAATTCTTAGCTAAAGAAAAATTATATTTTCATTTAAATGAACACATCTCCCCATTTCAACATGGGTTCATGCGAGGTAAATCTACAACAACGAATCTTGTTTTGTTTACCATATATATTTTTAATTCTTTCGAAGCTGGTTTACAAGTAGATACAATCTATACTGATTTTACTAAAGCATTTGATACTGTTGCCAACAAATTTTAATTCAAAAAATAAATTCTTTTGGAATTCATTCCCAACTTTTAAAATGGATTTCAAGTTATTTGAGGAATAGAAAGCAGATTGTTAAAATATCAAATGTCATGTCCAGAACCATCTCTGCGACTTCAGGAGTTCCTCAAGGTAGCCACTTGGGCCCACTGTTTTTTATCTTGTTTATTAATGAAATTCCATCTTTACTTCGTTATACTAAATGTCTTATGTTTGCTGATGACTTCAAAATGTATACCAGTATAACCAATAAAAATGATTGTCTTAGTGTTCAAATCGATTTAAACAATATATTAAAATGGTGTGAGGAAAATTATCTCGAATTAAATAAAAAAAATGCCATATTTTCACGGCTTCGCATATGTCGACACCTATTCTTCACAACTACTTAATTCTCGAAAACGACTTAAGTAGACAATGTGAAGTAAAAGATCTAGGAGTTATATTTGATACTAGATTAACATTTTCCACTCACATTGAATACATTGAAGCAAGAGAAAATTCAATGCTTGGGTTTCTAAGAAGAAGTTGCAAAGATTTTTCAAATCCCTACACTATAAAATCAGTTTACATGTCCCTAGTTCGTCCTATTTTAGAGAATGCTTCCATTATTTGGGAACCAAATTATTAAAATGCTAAAACTCGTATTGAAAAGGTTCAAAAATCGTTTACTAAATTTTTAGTAAAACAATTGCATTGGAACCTAAATGTATTGCCGTCTTATAACACTAGATGTGCACTTCTCGGTTTAGATACTCTTCAAAAGCGACGTAATGTTCATTGTGTAATGTTTGTATATGATGTTTTCTCATATCGTGTTAAATGTTCTGAACTTTTAGAATTATTTTGTATATATGCACCAGAAAGACATATTCGAGTAAGAAATTAGCTATACACAACTAGGCACATTTATAATTATGGTGCAAATGAACCAATAACCCGATGAATTAAGATGTTCAACTTATTTTATTCTAATAATTGTGATTTAAGTCTTAATAGAGTGGAATTTAAAAAAATGCTGTTGTATAATATAAGATGAAAAATATGTATTAGAATACTTAAATATTATCATGTATTTGTAATCTATAAGAGTGTTAAAAATCGGTAGATGAAATAAATAAATAAATAAATTATTCTCATGTCAAGAATTCGGCCCGATACATACATTAAATTTAGTAGACTCTATCAAAAGACATATACTCCACCTTATAGATTCCCTTAGCACAGCAACCTTTTGCACAGCGAAGACTTGTAGGAGATCTGTCTCTTTATTACAGATACTTACAGAACTTAGAGAAATCATCCCTAGACTTGTTGCATTTCAACGGCCGATAATTTAAACTTACAGTCTTAGACCTAAACTTAGACTGTCCAACTAACAACTTCACAAACAACGCAATATCAAAATTCTATTTGGTACAGAACAAGCAAAAAATTGAATGAAGTTCCATAAGATGTAATTCCACCAATATTCAATCTACAACAGTTTAAGAACAGAGTCAATAAGCATCTGCAAGCAGTATCGCAAGGTACTCCTGGGAAACCTCTATGGCAACATAGGTTTGCCTCAGCTGAAATAGTTTTTAAAAATTTTGTAAAACAAATTAAGCTCGTAAAGGGTTTTGTCTACATCGGCTTTGCTATTAACACTGACAACGACATCTCGTCAGAAAACAAACAAAGAATTACTCTTGGCAACATCCTTTTTTGGGCTAAGAAGGCAATTTATAAATAAATCCTCACTCAAGCCAGTGCAGACATTTGAGATTAGATCCTGATCATCTTCGTCCTGGTCTGCGAAATCTTTAATCATTTTGAGAGAAAATTCTTCGGTTACGATTGTGATGATGATTCAACCAATAACATATCATGGCTGTACAGTGACTAAGTGACTAAGACCTCTAAAGGAAATTGAGTTCCCATTGAAACTGACTTTCATTTTGCATTTTGTTTTCAAATGGATGTCTTTTTACGGTTGATTGTTGAACCATCTAACCAGAACCTTAATGTCTCACTAATATCTATCATACATGTTGTTGGATTATGGTACAATCATAAGTGGAACTTGGGCAAATGCAATATTGGTAGAATTTGTCAAAAAAAAATGCAATCATTCGACACAATAAGGGCAGTAATATTCCTAAATAGTCTGTCTAGAGGTTCATCCTTTTTGTAACCTTCGCTTATCCTTTATCCCTCCATTCCCACAAGGCCATCTGTTTCTCGAGCTCTTCGCTTTTGTAAAAATATTATTGCTATTAAAGTTGGACTATAAAAGATTATATCTAAATATATACACTTACACTATATATATACATATACACTTGTGAAGCTTCCCTTCTCCTTATCAACTAGTCCAATTTCTCCTTATTCAAGGTTTATTATACGCTATTGACATTTAAGTGACAACAAAATCATATAAGTATCTAAATTCTTGAACAGAACCCTACCATAAAATTGATATCTTCACTATGGCGGAGGCACTTTAGTTTTAAACGCCAATATCGACATAGTCCCTCTTTGGCATATGTACGATTAGAAACATCTTAACCACTTAATTTCCAAATTCAGCACTTTACCATAAAACTGAATTATGTGATGAATAATTTGACTGCCATGAGTAATGGTAATGTGTCAACATGTTACAATATATCGTCGGGTCGCCCTAACTTATATTTCGGTAGTAAATAGTGGTGATTAATTTCGAGTTTATAGTCATCAATCTTCAAAAGCCTATATAGCACAGATTTACATCAGTCTTACATCAGCTTTAATTATGTCGGAAAATACACTTCGTACACACTTTATTAGTAGAGATTACCAAAGGCAACCAAGGACATCAGGGAGGCTTTCATTAGAAAATTACATTTACAAAAGTACGATGATTAAAAGAAAGCTTTGCCGCTTGTCAAAGAGTCATTCCAACAGCAGATATATCGTCGAAATGTTGCACAAAATAACATTTCACAACGAAAACATCCCTCCAGGATATAAAAAAAAACAATCATCCTCTCAGAGTGGAATATCTTCATCGTTTTGTGCGGTCCCCGGCGGTTCTGTGTTCTGATGCACTGTCGACAGTTTTTGAAGCGTATCTCCTTGTGGGAGGATTGCGCGCCATTTTTATCCTTGTTTTTGTATATTTCATTATTTCCTCTTTGCCAATAGAAATGATGGCTAATATAAAAGCAATTTTTTTGTATCTTCATATCGTGGGTGGATTTCAGTCGCACAGTCGGTATTCCGTAATTCATTTTTCCCTAACTGATTCCATGGACTCGTGTGACCATGACCCAGTTCCCTCAAAGTGTTAATGAATTTCACTTTGGTGCAAAAAAAAGAAGAAAATCAGAAAAGAAAACAAAATTGGAAAATTCCGCAGATGCGTGTTACACTTTTCGTATCAAATATCCTTTAAGTAGACAATACGATGCCCGTATCTGAAACACTAAAGAATCGTGGTAATTGTCTGTAGAAATAGCGATGTGGTACGTTTTGAACGTGTCAGAGTCTTCTGGAATTTTATCTGAGAATGTGATGGCGTTTCGTGCGACCATTTGTCCCCTATTAGCCGAACCCTTTGACTGGACTTGATTGGATTTAGATAGGCAGGACATATCAATTTCTCGTTTGCCTGAAGAGAGTGTTCATTTTATTTTCTTTTTGATTTAATAACAAGTCTATCAAAATTGGATCAGAATGTGTTGGATGTTGGCAGTAGGCATGTTTTCTGTATGGCCAATCCATTTTAAGTGCCCATAGGGAGGTTGTACTTATTTACATTCAACAACATTTCATTGACAATTTCATTTAAATACATTTGTGCAGGAAATAGTCCTAGTTTTGTAAATGAACTGCAATTTTGTTTAAATTGGTATAATTAAGGATAATGGAGAGATATAACGTTCAGTCTTAATTTCCGTTTTAAATCACTAACGTTCCTAATGCAAATGGGCTGCAACAATGTGCTAAATCGAATTCATGTAATTAGTTTACCGCATGAGTTGGGAATTTATAGTAAAACATATGGGAAGGCTACGATTCGCTGTGTGAACCACCGTATGCCATAAAGCCGTTCATACTAAATACAAAGAGTAGAGGTGGCTTACCTTATTTTTTCTTGAGGCGACATTTGAAGAACAACATTTTCTAAATATTTTGTTGTTAAGAAGATTTTCGAAAAAAAATATTTTATTTTTATGGAAACGCTTTAAAAAATGATGTGTGGTTCAAAACTATCTTTTAAACAAAAGAACATTGAAACACAAAACATTTTGGACGTTAAATGTTTTCTTACAAATGTATGGGAATGGACAGACTGCAACTGGCTTTTTCATTTGAGCACTGCTTGTTGAATTACCGATAAAAAAGTAAAGCAGGTAGGATGTTCGAGCGAAACAAGGGAGTTCGCTGTGGGTATGATTACTATATATTTTCTTTACACTCATTAAGATTCTATCTAGAAAGTACAATGTTGTTGTGTTGTTTCCGAACAGAAGAAAAAACGCGTTTGCCAGCAGATAGCTTCAGTAATCCTATCGGACACAAGCTAAAGCTAAAGGTGAGTTTTCGTACTAAAAACATATGAGAAGGCTACAATCTACTGTGCGGATCGTTGAATACCCTATCCCATCCCATCCTTAAAATTAATATCTCCAAAAAGTGGGCTTTATTAGCCTATAATATAGAAAATGACATTGTCACAACAATATATTGTTCAAACAGTTTATCAGAATATTTTGTTGTTTGACAAAACACATCGTTTTCCTCCTGCATATGCATTGGGATAGGGTATACAAACGGTTTTTGTACGAAAACGCCCCCAAAAAGTGGGCGTGGGCAAAAATGATCTATAGATGAAATGTTTATATTAATATTACTAATTATTCTGCATCAAAATTTTTTTCGAAAATTTTAAAATTTGACCGTAAAAGGTTTTTTTTATTAAAAACGCCCCCAAAAAGTGGGCGTGGCAAAAAACTTTATATGAACGAAATATAGATATTACGATTGTCTAATACGCTTCTCAGACACTTTTTCAAAATACCTTATGGTTTCGCCAAAAAATACGTTTTTCTAAAAAGGGGGCGTGGCAGTGGTCGGATTTCAAAAATGTTTACACTTGTTCTGCTGGGAGCAACAAAGAGCACGTGTACCAAATTTCATCCTTCTAGCTCAAAATTTAAGACCCAAAAACTGGTGACGTACGGACGGACGGACGGTCAGACATGGCTAAATCGACTCAGCTAGCGATTCTGAGTCGATCCATATACTTTGAGGTATATGTAGCTAAATTATTTCTCTATGTTACAAACTATGTATCAAAACTAATATACCCCTATGGGATAGGGTATAAAAAAGCTTCTTTTGGAGTTTTGGGATAAACTCAGTGTCGAAATGGTTAGTGGAATGAACTATCGCGCAGAAGGTTTGGGTTTGATTCCCAGCCGTAGCAGCACCAATATAATTTTTCACTGGTTCTCCTCTTTCGATGATTTGCATTTTACAAATCTTTCGAGTAGTATCAGTTTTTTGGAAAGGCTTTTCCCAACTCAGTCGTTGTTAAGATTCGGCATACAACTGGAGATCCAGCCATCGTGCAAGAAGTACATACGCACACATCTATAGTTGTGAGAAAATGCTAGGCTCTGTTGCGCCAAATGTGTGTTTTTTTTTTTAAATTTTGTGATTGGTTGAATCAGTTGTGTCTGAGCGTGCATCATTTTTTTTACAGTTTTCTTTGATAATGGCGAAAATAAAAGACAGGCGGCTGAAAATTTGAATATTATTTACAGTCTTGATACCCAGTCATGCGTAATTTTAGTTTCTTTGCTTCCGTTCTGGTAATTTCGATATCAAAGATCCACCACGCTCTGGGAGGCCAATTGTAGAATTAAATGTCAAAGATCGGAAATCGTCAAATCTGACCGTCATGTAAGCACTGTTTCGATTGCGCAGGAGAAATGTTTGGAAACATTTGGCAAAGGCTGGATACAAGAATGTATAGGTGTCACACGAAATTATGAACCGAATTTACATCTATCGCTGATGAATTGCAACAAAATCGACCCATTTCTGGTGATGGATCAATAACACAACCTCAAGCACAAACGGAGAAGCCAGGAAGGCATATAGTAGGACAGGGAATCATTTACTATAACCAGCACCACTACTTTTAATTCAGACCCGTTCTGTCAACAATTGGATCGCCTGAAAAAGCAATCACCCATAAGCTGCAAGTTTTAGCCATTCGGAAAGGAATTGTGTTCCTTTATGACAACGGTAGGAAACACACATTGATAGTGACTCGCCGGAAGGTCCAAGAGCTTCGATAGTAGGTTCTTAAGCGGTGAATACACATGACACCGGTGTGCCACACTTGTGTCAGTGTGCTTGAATGTGTTCTGTGTGTCGGGCTGTGAGCACACCGATCAAAATGTTTTGATTTTTGGTGTCGGTGTGACAAATGAACAACTAATGTATGCGGATTGGTGTTGCGTGTGTGGCGGAATGGATATTTTCTGTCATCACACCGGTGTGCACACCAGTGTCATGTGTATTCACCGCTTTATATCCACCTTTTAGTCTAAACCTGGCACCAATAAATTACCTCCTGCCCTACAATTTGCTTGTGTAAAACGACTATCTGCGTTTTTTTTGTACAAAAGACAAGGTTTTCTCCTGCATATGTTATGGGGTAGGGCATAAAAATGGTTTTTATATAAAAACGCCCCCAAGAAGTGGGCGTGGGTTAAAATGGTCTATTGACGAAATGTTCATATTTATATTACTAATGATTCTGCATCAAAAGTTTTTTAGAAAATTTTAAAATTTGACCGAAAAACGTTTTTTATTAAAAACGCCCCAAAAAGTGGGCGTGGCAAAAACTTTATATGAACGAAATACAGATATTTAGATTGTCTAAATATGTTGTTCAGAAAGTTTTTCAAAATTAATTATGGTTTGGCCAAAAACACGTTTTTCTAAAAAGAGGGCGTGGCAGTGGGCGGATTTCAAAAATGTTTACACTTGTTCTGCTGGGAGCAACAAAGAGCACGTGTACCAAATTTCATCCTTCTAGCTCAAAATTTAAGGCCCAAAAACTGGTGACGTACGGACGGACGGACGGACGGACGGACGGACGGACAGACATGGCTAAATCGACTCAGCTATCGATTCTGAGTCGATCCATATACTTTGAGGTATATGTAGCTAAATTATTTCTCTATGTTACAAACTCCTATGGGATAGGGTATAAAAAATTGAAGATAGCAATATCTAATCTTAATCTTAAGATGGCTGTCGGAAAATATTTCTTTCGGTTCGATTCATATATAGTTGATGAAGATAAGTTACATACATTACCCATTACCAATAATTTTTCTGATGCCTTAAGAATGAAATCCCGCCACTCAACTGGAACCTTAATACGTGCGAAACACACAGTAACTTTCTATACGTGTAACCGAATATTCGAAAAAATGGCCTCCGAATGCCAAGATTATCCTATGGATGTACAGTTGTTCAACTGCTGGAAAATGAACCTAGAAGGACTCGCCCAAATTCTAAACAGATACCTGGGCTCAGCTGTATCTTTTGACAGTACTCTTTTTCTCCCTGAGCACAGCTGTGTCTTTCGGGATGAGATATTGGTAGTAGCAGAGCCAGCCTAAGCAATCTCAAACCTGGCGTTACCGCCAGATGATATCACCATCTTCATTGACAGTCATGCTGTAATAAGAGCTCTGCTGTCGAAATAAATTCAAAGCTTATGAAGCGTTGTCGTAAAGTGCTTAAGGTTCTCCAACATAATGTTAACTCAATTGGGTCCCCGGACACAGAGGCATACACGGCAATGAAATTGTACAACTCCCTCCCTTACCTGTGGCATGAGTATGACAAAGCCAGAACCCATAAACTACTTCAGAGAAACATGAATAGGAATAGTATGGATTATAACTGGACACAACTTTCTTAAAATCCACAAACTGAAAATGCGTCTTATAGATGATAACCTTTGTGTAGGCTGCGGTGATGCAAAAATACACGAGGATACTCTCCACTTTCTTTGCCACTGCCATGTCCTCAGCCAGTTAAGAATGAGAAGCTTAGGAAAATACTTTTTCCATGATCTCACTGATCTATCCGAAATCCCTCTCTCTAATCTTTTGAGGTTGGCTGGAAAGGGACTTATAACAATGGACAGTAACGGGATAATGAAGGAACCAACCAACGGGCATCACAATGGGTCCATATTGACCTGAGTACGATGAGGGAAGACGCACACCGCCTACATCATCAACCCACCAACCTAAGCTATCCATTTTCTATTTAAAAACCTGAAGAATCTTAAGATGGAAGACAATTGGGAAGTTCCATGCATTTTCAAATTTTTATATGAAAATCTAAAAAAAGAACCATCAAACAGCTGATTAGCTATATACAGGCAAAAATACGTCACGAATATATCGGGTCCGCCATCTAACGTTTTTTTTCAGCTCATGTCTGATTTGACAGATAATAAGTTTTATCCTTCCGCTGAACGAATATGGTTGTGTATACGCTTGAGCAACGCTGGGAAATATTGCGACATTACTTTGAAAATCGTGGTAATGTTGCAGAATGTGTGCGAAAATTGCGTACGGATTTTGGAAGAAGAGAAGCACCGTCAGCTCCGTATGTTCGTTATCTTGTGAAAAAAGTGAAAGAAACTGGAATCATCGATAAACCAAAGCGTGAAAAGCCAAAAACAGTGCGTACACCCGAGAATATTGCAGCTGTGGCAGAAAGTGTGCGTGAAGCGCCATCAACATCAATTCATCATCGTTCTCAACAATTTAACATTTCGGAGACATCATTGAGACGAATTTTGCATAAAGACCTTGGTATGACGCCATACAAAGTCCAATTGGTTCAGGAGTTGAAGCCAACTGACCATCCAATGCGTTTTCGCTTCGCTAAGTGGGCCTGCGATCGACTTAGAGAAGATGCCGATTTTGCAAAAAAAATCATCTTTTCAGATAAAGCTCATTTTGATCTTGGCGGGTATGTAAACAAGCAAAATTGTCGCATTTGGGGCACAGAAAACCCACACGCATACATTGAAAAGCTGATACATCCAAAACGAGTCACTGTTTGGTGCGGATTTTGGTCCAGAGGCATAATAGGGCCATTTTTCTTCGAAAATGAGCAAGGAGTGGCCGTTACAGTCAATGGCGATCGTTATCGGGCCATGATGAACGAATTTTTGTTCACAAAAATTGAAGAGGAGGATATTGGCAACATTTGGTTTCAACAGGACGGCGCTACGTGCCACACAGCCGAAGCTACACTCGATGTTTAGCGCCCTGTTTTTGAAGATCGCATTATCAGCCGCAGAGCTGATGTTGTTTGGCCACCTCGGAGCTGCGATTTGACACCGTTGGACTATTATTTGTGGGGTGCCTTAAAAGATAAGTGTTACGCCGACAAGGCAGAGACAATTGACGCTTTAAAGGACAATATTCGTGAAGCCATTGGTGAAATACAGCTGCACACAATCGATAATGTGCTTAAAAATTGGACCTATCGTGTAAGCTACTGCATGGCCAGCCGAGGCAGCCATTTGAATGAAATTATTTTCCATTATTAACCGGAAGGATTGCACTTTCAAATAAAAAAAGAAATTTGAGAAAATATTCAGTAGTTTTTTTTATAGCATTTCCAAAAAAATAGGACCCTGTATAAAGACTGATTGTGAACTGACAAAAAATGGATACGTTTAGTGAAATTGATATAAACTCGAACGGATTTTTGGTAAAAAAGCAAATTATGTGATGTTTTGGGTTTTTAAAACATATTTTGATCAAAAAACCTTTTAAAATAGTTGCAGCATAAATTGTATCGAATTTTTTAAAAGTATATTTGTGTACTGTGGCAAGGCCGATTGTATCAAATAACAGTACAATTGTATCGACTTTTGCAACCCTGCTCCGAACTGCACATATTACTGAGGCATAAATCTCCTCATCATTGAATACAAGATCCTATCTATCTCCATCACACAGTCTTCGATTCATATTTAGCCATCAGACAAAGTAAATGGCCAGCAAATACGTGGAGGCCATAGGTATACCTGATTTGGTTTTCGATATATATGACTTCACTTTGTAATTTATGAATCGAAACAAATTAACAATTTTTTCATGAAAATAACATTTTTGGCACACATTCAGCTAACCTTTATGAGTAATTTGTGCATGCGATGTTATATTTGTTTCACATGGGAACTGCGGCCTATATGTTTTACACAAATACTCCAAACCTAGGGTAGTGAAAGTCAGTTGCAAATCTTTAAAAAAGAAAGTCCATCAACACAATGTCTCACTATATTGCGCAGCTTTTGAACTGGCAAGACAAGGCTCTTAAAACCTTAATAGCTACATTAGTACGCCTATGTCTTTTGCGAATCTACAAAACCGCGATTTAGCGTTGTTAACAACCAACTTGATGTGATAACAGCTCAATAACTGTATTACATTCTGAACAGTTGACACCAACAGATCCCAGGATACTACCCAGGATACAAAAAAACGGTATCCATGAACTTCGACTGGGTTTTACCGGCAACGATTTTTCAGATGCTGCAAAGACGAAGAGGCAAAAGAAATAATCGGACTCTCCTTTACAAGACTACCTATGAGAGCACTCTCTTACAGCAATCTAAACGACTTTAATAACGACCTAAAAAGTTTTGTTAAGAAATCAAATTGTTTTCAGGAGAAGATAACTCTGCTACCCTTTAGTGGTATCGCAATTAACCTTTTTATTATACAAGTGCACATTTTATTAAGGACTACTTCAGGCAAATAAAATTACTTGTCCCATAGCAAGTAAAAAGCTCAATTCACTGAAATCATCGCTTAATAGATACGCATCATTCCACTTGTTCGATGAACTGTGTTGCTTTACGACAGATTTATCTTTTTATTGGATGTCGCTCGTCGTTCTCTTCCTGTATCTTTTTTTATTTCCAATTCCAATGTCAAATGAATTTCATTTATAAAATGTCGGATGTCATTATGTGTTCTACTATGAAAAGGATATGTGGAGAAATCGATGATTTCCTTGCGTCGGATATGCTCCAGTGGCCTCAGATCTTATTTAGAAAATGTCAGTCACAGAGAGTAAGGTTACGTTTTTCGTGCTATGTTTTATTTTGTTGATCCTTTCTTATTTTGTTCAGGAACTAATCAATGGGAGCGACAAAATTGTGATTTTATCTGATTTAAACGCAATTTTTATGGAGCCATAGAAGGATGTATAGAAAGGAGCGGTGCAAGCGGCTTAATTAGTATTTTTTCTAGGTTAAGATAGTTTTTTCCTGCACATTTTAGTACCCTTCTGGGTTTATTCTTGTAAGATATTGAAATCTATAGTAAGAGTGGATTTTTTTTTAGAAAATTTCGCCTCCATTTTCTTGTCATCTTAGGTTTAAACGCATGTTGTGCGTAGTTTTCTGAAGATGCGACAGAGTCGAATCCTTAAAATTAGGTAATAAATATGAAAAATAAGTTTTAGAAAATCATTCTCATGATTTCTCAAGCTTCTCCTTAATTCTTTTTCTTGTTGTTAAACAGACACCAGTATTTGATGAACCCAGTACCTTCTGGAACGTTTGTTGTGCACTCTCTGGTATCTTATTAACGAATTAAGTGCTAGACCTAAAGATTACTAGAATATTATGCACGTTTGCTGGTCCTTGTAAATGTGGTAACTGGGCTCCCGACCAGTTGAAGGTCGATACCTGAGAAAAGGCAGCCTTTCATCCTGGGGCATATTATAGTCCATGCCCCTGGCATCCAAGATCGTTTGATTTTTAAATCAGAGGTTCGTTTCTTCCTCTCATCTCGAACCTGAAGGCTGGGCCGAGCCTATGCAATCGACGTGTTTTTAACAGCCACATCTTGATACAGCTCATAAAATTTGAGGGTATATATTTCATTTGCCTTCCTCGAGTATTTTTCTTACTTAAGTCGCGCTACAGTACGGAATGAACCTGCGTGCCCCAATTCAAATCGGGTCAATCAGGGTCTTATATTGGATCGCCTTAGTTTAATCGAGGGCTCAATTATTTAATTGTCTTGTTAGCTGAATGAAACAGAGGTTGGCGCAGGAATAATCCCTTCGTTTGATTTCTGACGAGACAATGTTTGGTCAGAAATAAAACATTGTCTCGTCAGAAATCAAACGAAGGGATCACTCCTGCCAAGATCTGTCTTTCGATGGTGACGTTCTGTCCAATTCGTTTATGCTGTGTGCTTTATCCTGTTGTCAGCAGTAATCTTGTCCTGGCTTCCTTTTCTATAGCTACTCGGATATTATATCACGTTGAGTCCGACCAATGGTGTCAAATCGTCGGAGTATGTGAGTATTATACCTCTGGTGATGACTCTGAATGTTTTCACAAGCCTCTCAAGAGTTTATAAAATAATTCATACGACAATGCTTTGCCTTGTCTAGCCTTAAGACAAGGTTTAGGTATCGAATGTTTCGATTAGGTCCTTGTCGGTCCTTGTAGCAGTTGCACCGTAAAATAGTAGAATTAGGGTGCTGTAAGCGAGCTTTTGGACTTTCGATTTAGGAGTTTTGATACCATTTGTTTTGCTAAACCGATGTTTTGCTAAACCGAATAGGGATCGGTTTCCTAGGGTTCGTCTTCATCATATCTCCACTATTGTGTCATTTGTAACGTTAATGTTAATTGCGCTGTAGATGGACTCTTTAACAACTTTAACTAGTTGGTACTGTCAATTTGTCCAAGGTTCTGCATCTACAGTACTTCGTTTGTTTATAGCATAAACTTTGTCTTGCCCTCATTAACTACAAGACCGCCTCTTCCTTAATTCCTGTAAATGCTTCTATGACGGGCACGATAGGAACAACCTATGATGTCGATATCGTCTGCGTACCGCAGTATCGATGGACAGATTTGTTGAAGATAGTGCCTTCTGTATTTACTCCTACCCTACACACTGTCTGTTCCAAGATGAGATTGAAGATATCGCATGATAGCGTGTCTCCTTGTCGGAATTCGGTTAATGTTTGGAAACGTTCAGATTATCTGTTTCCAATTTGAACAATTGCATCGCGTGTTCTCCAGTGTAAGGCAACACAGCTGCATCAGCTTTGATGGTATCCCAAATTTATAAAGCTATAGGCGATTTGCCTTAGTGTGAAAATTTGGTGTGTGGTCGATCTGCGGTGCTGGAAACCACACTGGTCCGTCTTGTTAAGTGGTTTGCAAAAAGGCTTGTGACGTTGACACAACACGCTTGAAAGGATATTTTACTCAACATTTAGCAGGGATATGCCTTGGTAGTTGGTGCAAGACTTTTCATGAAGATGGGGCAATTGGATCTGATATTTACGTCATCTGGTATGCTTTCGTTCATAGAGACTTGTTGGTGGTTTTTATGGCTACACCTTGGAATTTGAATAGTTCTGCTGGTAATCCAATTTTAATTTCTTCTCTACTGGAAGGATGCATAACATCTTCTTTGACTAGAGATGCTGGAAATGCTGGTTCGATAAACGATTAACCACACCCGTACGTCGACGAAATGCAAGATCTGCAGAAAACATAACCGCTGTCGTGAAAGTGTGCAGGGGAAGGCAGTGGATTTCGCGTCGCCCACAAGAACTCGGAATTTCGCAGACCACAACTTGGCGGCGAATTTTGAGTCGTCACTTGCGCCTGCAACCGTAAAAAAGTTGCTAAAGGTAAACGATCATAGGCAGCAACGTGTCTCCGCTGAATGGGCTCTGGAGCAGTTGGAAACTAACCCTAATTTTCATCACCTGGATGGATGGGTATGTCAACAAACAAAATTTTCGAATTTGTGACGATACCAATCCACATAAGATACAAGAGCGTCCAATGCATCCCGAAAAGTCACTTTTTGGTGTGGATTTTGGCCTGGCGGCGTCATCGATCCATATTTCTTTGAAACGACGTTGACCAGGCCATCACTAAATGCTATAAGTCGATGATTACCAACTTATTTATGTCTGAATTGGATGATATGGATACTAATGACATGTGGCTCAGGCCACATTCGAAATTCTGCACGAGCGATTCGAGGGCATGGGCATCTCTCGTGGAGGTGATGTGAACTGGCCACCGAGATCGTGCGATTTGACCCTGTTAGATACTTTGTTGTAAAGTTTTCTAAAATCGTAGGTCTATGGGAATAAGCGACACATACCACCGACGCTCAAAATAACCCATTCCATCGGTCAAATTCAGACTGATTTATGCGCCGGAGTCATGGAGAAATGGACATTTGGGTTGCACCCCACTCAGAGAAGCCAGAGCGGACATTTGAACGATGTTATATTCCACACATAATGGCATCGATAGGCCTTTCAAACGATATTTATATATAAAATTTCGATGATATTTTATGAAATAAGAAATAATTTTTTTGCAGTGCTACAAGTAAGCAAAAATGTTTTAAAATTTGACAACAACATACTTTATCTCTGCTTGTATTTAGTTTCAAGTCTACAAGTAAAACACTTGTAGTTTTTTTTTAAATAGGCCCCTGGTATTAGTAGTTCCTATAGTGAGCCTCAAACCTAGCACTTCCATTTATTTGTGTTTGGAACTTAATATTTTTTCCACAAAGAATGGAACCTCTGCGAAAAAATGTTTCTATAATTTTATACTGATGGATCTTTGTCCGACTTTCGCAAGAGGTGAGAAAGTAAGAAAAACGTAGGTGTTGTTTCTATCAGGGTTTTAACAGGGACATCGTGCTTAGTAGTCCAACTCACTTTCCACTATGCAATTTCACCCACTTTATCGACTGGGTGTTTGATATTGATGGATGGTTTGTTAGAGATTGTCTCACTCTGAATTGTCTCACTTGAAGACTCTGGAGTCTGGATATACCCGGTTCTCTAAGGCGACCAACGTGAAGTCTCTTTTTCTATACCATTTGTATTTTCTACTAGTTGGACAGTCGAGCTCTGAATTTGGCTGTGACGGACAAATGGTCATACTCGATGGTTGCATCCCTAAATGTATGGATATTTAGGATGTTGGCTGCGTGTCTTGCATTTATTAAGGTTGGCGGTTCGACCATCTGGAGTATCTCGGAATATTAACCCAACAAAATGCTAAACCGATTGCACTTTGTAATTTCAGTTTCAATGTCATGTCATAGCTAGCTGTTATACATGGGGTATAATAGCTAGCTTAATGTATTCAAGCTTGCTAAATATCGCTTAATTTTAAACCACAATTAGCTGTAGTGGTGGCTGGGTAATGAAGTTCACTGTAAACGTTGCCAACGGCTTTGTGCATATAGGTCCCCATGACAACCAGGAAAAATCAAGCAGTTTATTATGGAACAGATTGTGGGAAACCACAAAATTCCCAAGGACTTCTTGTAATCCTCGCCAAAACTGTTTGGTGAGAAAAAAAAAGTTTTCGAAAAAAATAGAAAAGTTTGCGGATGAATTAACTAGTGAAGCGGTGTCTCGATAATCAGTTCTGAGCTCAGAACAAAATTGTTTTGAAGGTACTCGCCGTGGTGTAGAATGCGTTGATCGCTATCTGCTGGTTTATCTATACGGCAACTCCTTCTATCCCTACTGGAGCTTGTATTCTTACTAGTGGGCTACCACCACGGCGCGTCTATTCATCCCACGTTATTCCTGTAGAAAACGATAGACGGTAAGTCCTGGAATGCAAGTGAGTTACCAAAAAAGTGATGAAAAATATACTTGACTACGAAATTGCTTCGATAACCGATAGACCGCAACATATATGGAATCACGTCCATAGATTTTGTTACCACA
This sequence comes from Rhingia campestris, assembly GCA_932526625.1. NCBI lineage: Eukaryota > Metazoa > Arthropoda > Insecta > Diptera > Syrphidae > Rhingia > Rhingia campestris. The sequence goes on along the minus strand of OW052182.1, from coordinate 55,424,444 downwards.
TACGCTGTAGAGCAAACGATGGAACTGCTTAGCTACAAGTTCAAGTTCAGATTAGGACATCCCCCCCACTAGTCCGCCTGGAGTGGGTTAAAGGTCACGTGACATTCAATGGAATGTGTTATATGTTACCATCGCAGTAGGTGTCATAGGAATCGTAGGTGAAATAGAAAGGACTTCATAAGAATCCTAGGAGGGTCAAACTCAAGTGTACAGTATTTTCTTTGCGTAAAAATTATTGTAAACATTCTCGTAATGCATCCAGTGCTGGTGATATGATTCCTTTTTTATATTGGGTCTACTTAAAACCCTCCTTCATCCGTCAGTACATTTTGAGGAATCGTTCAATCTAAAGACCAAGGCCTCTTGGCTCACAAGCATAAGAAGTATCTCAATTTAATCCCGCAAGGTAGCTCGCTACTTATGGGTCATGCATAATTGTCCTCCTGAATGAACCTAACCTTATTTTTGTAGCTTGGGGTAATATATTACAAACTTTACCACAAGTAGTCTATAAAAGTTCACAAAAGACGTTTTCAAAAAAAAACTCCTTCATAAATAAGTTTATCCTTGTATTCCTTGACTGTTTGCAAGAAAGTCAAAATCTACTTGTTGCAATGAATAGAGTGCTGCTTACTCAAGTGAAAAATTAGTCGTAAATGCAATGCGTTGCACACACCATCGACGTTGAGCTTGGCAATTATTTATCCATTTCTCCATTTAATGGATTTGTATACCCTATCCAATAGGGTGCATTTGGTTTGATATATAGTTAGCAGTGAAACGAAATAATGAAAAGTTATAGTTATGCGAATGTTTCGGATCAATATAGAGGGCTTAGTCGATTTTTGTCCCTTGTTTGTCTTTCTGTCTGTCTACCTGTGAGTCTAAAAATGTTGATATTTCGTTTACAATCAAAATCTGCTGAATGTTCGAATATCAATCTCAAAGGATCACTAATGAAAATATCATTTTTTTTTTATTTTGAATCCGATATCATGTGGGTGGAGTGGGTAGTGCATTGGACTATACTAAGCGTGGGTTCCATGGTTAAAATCAACACCTCTTGCGAAAGTTGCTGGATTGTTAATATGCGAAAGTTCTCACCTGATGTTCTTCGGCTGTTTATACAGATTAGGCAGGGATTTCGTTGCTTACTTACTTACTTAAGTGGCGCTACAGTCCGGAATGAACCTGGGCCTCAACCAAAATGCCTCTCCAATTAGCCCGGTCCTTAGCTAACTGCCTCCAGTTGCGCACTCCAAGTTGGTTGAGGTCGGTTTCCACTTGTGCGCGCCACTCTGGCTGGGAATCGAAGACTCTGCGAGCCGGAGTATTGGTGTCCATTCGTTCTACATGTCCTAGCCATCTCAAACGTCCAATTTGGAGTTTTTTGACCAGGGGCATGTCGCTGTACAGCTCGTATAGTTCTTGGTTGAATCTTCGTCTCCATAGCCCGTCAACGCAAACGGGACCGAAGATTTTTCGAAGAATTTTCCATTCGAATCTATCAAGGATTTCTTCATCCGCTTTTGATACGGTCCAAGCTTCAGCGCCGTAGAGCAGGACTGGTATGATCAGGGTCTTATATAGGATCTCCTTAGTAGTTCGAGTGAGGGCTTTACTACTAAATTGCCTTCTTAGCCCGAAGAAACAGCGGTTGGCAAGAGTAATTCTTCGTTTAATTTCTGACGAGATGTTGTTGTCAGAGTTAATAGCGGAGCCGTCCTTTTTTTGTTTAGCATGGTCTTCAACAATAATATCAGTCCTTTCCGAGGCTATTGGTTGCTTCGTAACATACTCTTTTTTCCATGGATGGGTAGTCAACCCAAAGCACAAACCCCAACCTGGAGGGCCAGGCCCTTGTTTTGACTCTAGGACAGCGGGCCGGAAAAAATACCGATGTCAGTAGCCCATTTTTGGGGAATGAGCGCTGCCGTTGACCCATTGAGGGCTCCTCCGCCACCAACTCGTTTCCAATACCCTGGCTCAGTATTGGAAATCCTTATAGACCTGGTGTTCAAATGTGTCGAAGCAGCTCATATAGGGATTTCACTACCAGTTCGATCAAACTGGGGCTGTAGGCGCCACCGTTGACTTCATCTAGGGAATTCCTCCGCTGCCGCCTGAAGAGTGAGTGCCTTAGTGAGAGGACACTCCTCCCCGTTTGCTGCCAGCAACGACCTTCCACAGGGGTTTAATACCCCATCTCCAGTCGAGGTACTAGGAGGCACCCACCAGTCACCAGCGTGGAGCGTGAAAATAGTTAGATTTGCCAATTTGACATGTGCACGCATGACAATGGCTTAATCTTCATATGTTTTGCTAGGTTTCGGTGGCTTTCTGTTTCACGCGATAAAAAGCCATTCTACAGCCTTTATATTCAGTCAAGCATATTTTGATAGAGAATCCAGAATTGGAAGCAGCTCTAAGTATAGGTATTTTGAAGGTGTTTTTGACTTGTTTGACTGCGGATACTTTACTTCTGCTCCATGTTTGAATCCTATTTCTCTAATAGCCTGCATTTTTTTTCGTTTTGATTTCCAACTATTTCGGTTGTATAAAAAACTATTGTATATCATTAATAACGGGTCCGCCATCTAACGTTTTTTTTCAACTAGTGCTTATTTCGTGAATGGTAACACTTAGTAACACTCATTATTAGTTTTGTCCTTCCGCTGAACGAATATGGTTGTATATACGCTTGAACAACGCTGGGAAATAATGCGACATTACTTTGAAAATCATGATACGGATTTTGGAAGAAGAGAAGCACCGTCAGCTCCGTATGTTCGTTATGTTGTGAAAAAAGTGAAAGAAACTGGCATCCTCATCGATAAACCAAAGCGTGAAAAGCCAAAAAGAGTGCGTACACCCGAGAATATTGCTGCTGTGGCAGAAAGTGTGCGTGAAGCGCCATCAACATCAATTCACCGTCGTTCTCAACAATTGAACATTTCGGAGACATCATTGAGACGAATTTTGCATAAAGACCTTGGTATGACGGGCACAAAGTCCAATTGGTTCAGGAGTTGAAGCCAACTGACCATCCAATGCGTTTTCGCTTCGCTAAGTGGGCCTGCGATCGACTTAGAGAAAATGCCGATTTTGCCAAAAAAATCATCTTTTCATATGAAGCTCATATTGATCTTGGCGGGTATGTAAACAAGCAAAATTGTCGCATTTGGGGCACAGAAAACCCACACGCATACATTGAAAAGCCGATATATCCAAAACGAGTCACTGTTTGGTGCGGATTTTGGTCCAGAGGCATAATTGGGCCATTTTTCTTCGAAAATGAGCAAGGAGTGGCCTTTACAGTCAAAGACGATCGTTATCGGGCCATGTTGAACGAATTTTTGTTCACAAAAATTGAAGAGCAACATTTGGTTTCAACAGGACGGCGCTACGTGCCACACAGCCGAAGCTACACTCGATGTTTGCGCCCTGTTTTTGAAGATCGATTTACGTTTGCGAGCGTAATATTTGATTAGAAAAAAACATATTTGTTTTATTTTCTTTTATTTTATTTTATTGTTTCATATTATGTATTATAAAAATTTTGTATTTATTATATCAGTATAAGAAGCCGCCGTCCTTAGCGTCGCTGCACTTCTTAGCCTGAGAGTCAAATTAGAACTGACTTAAAAGTCTATCTTGAATTCCCATTACACTTTTGATTTATCCAAAAATATGCTTAATCTACATTACATGCTTTCTCACAGTTTCATTGGAGGTTTCGAGTTTCGCGTACATTAGGTGTAGCGGGACAATTTCATTGGAGGTTTCGGGTTTCGTGTACATTAGGTGTAGCGGGACAAGGGGGTGTATCCGTTTAAGATAAGTTTTGCAAGGTATGCAAAAATGGCGTGGGAATCCGTTATGCAAAGATAAGAAATGCCGTTAGGCAAAGTGGGGGGTATGGCGGTATTCGGGGTACCGGATTGGGTGTCGACCATCATTGTAGAAATAATGTGCCGTTAGGCAAGGGGAATGTGGGAGGTGTCCTAGGTAGGGGTTTAGGTGACGTCTCTGACGTAACTCCTCCGCCCTTAAGATTCTGCTCCGTAGAATCACTATTTTTAATATTAATCTTTATTTTACTTTTTGTGAATCTTTTTGTGGAACAGATAATTAAAAATACAATAATTATACCCAAAATTAAGAAGCTAAAACTATAATGTATGCTCGTGTATATTTTATGCTTAAATTTAATTTCTTCACTGAGCTTTCTGTTTTCTATTTGTTTTACATGAATTTCTTCTGCGTTATAGTTCATTATAACTTTTTTAATTGTTATGTTTTTAAAATTTGGTACAATGAAATTATCGTAGTAAACAAAGTTTTCATATACAATATTATTTATTTCAATTTTACAATTCTCGAATCTTATAATATTATTTCCAATTATGTTTATTTTATAATTATGACAATTATGAAAAATTTCTGTTTGTTCTAAATTTTTTGTAATTACAATATTATTTGCCATCTGCTTAATTACAATATTTTTATTTTCTTTAAATTCGCATTCGGCATTTTCTTTTAACATTTTTGATAGGCACGTATCGTTCACAATTTTTAAATCTCTTAACTTTGACCTGTTTTCCATATTATAATACATTAAATTTCCATTTGTAATAAAATTATTGTCTGATATAATAATTTCTAGGTTATTTTTATTTGGAATGGGTTCAACAATTATTTTATAAAAAATTTCTTTTGAATAATTGGGTATCAGTAAAATAAATATTATCTGATCCTCATGGACTATAGCAGAACTTTTTATGTTTGGTATTTTATTCAGTGTGATATTAAATTTTTTAATTTCTGATGGTGTCAACAGATCTGTACTCAGAATTCCTAACTGGCTTAGCAGTTAGCATTAAATTTTCTTTTACTTTTCTAACCTGATACCTAAGTAACTCGATGTCATAATTAATTTGGAATGCATGTTGCATCCTTTTAATTTTAATATCATCCTCGTCTTTTGCATTGTTTAACTTTTCAAATTGTTTCCTAATGTCATGTTGTTGTGTATTGATTTGTTTGGTAATGTTGTTTGTAATTTCGTTGAAGTTATTGTTAATTTTTATTTGGTCGTTTAGTCCGTTTATTAAGTTCTTGTTGTTTATTTCGTTAGTTTCTAGACTTTGTTTTATGTCTTGTTCGTCTTCATGATCCATAGTACCGGCTAAATATTTTAATCCTTTTCCTAGTATATCAAATAGTCCTCTTCTCGACTTATGATGATGATGACCCAAAGTATTTTCTATTTCTTTTACCAAACTGTTAAAATTGTGGTTTATTGTTGGAAATTCATCATTATCATTTAGTTCGAGTATGTTATGTTCTAGAATTGCGAGATTTTCTGTCCATGTTGTTAGGTTTATGTTGTGTAGTATTTTTGTATAGGTCTGTATAATGTTTAGGTTTTGTTCTCGAATTGTTATAAATCCGTTTCCTGTGTTTAACTCTTGTACGTATAGTCTTTGTCCAGTTGTTAGTGTCATTGGAATTGTCAGGAAAATAATTAGTGTTGCCTGAAAATATAAATTAGGCGGTTTGTTCAAATTTATAGTTTCGCTTGAGTTGAGTTTTGTAGTATTTACTTCCTCTTGCGTCTACTACATGGTCTTTGTCTAAAACTTTGGGATTAGTTTTTATATGGTTTGGTTTTAGTTTGTTATGGGTTCTAGTTTTTAGATATGAGTGCTTATTTTTTGTAAGGTCTATGTCAATTTTATTTTTGTTGTATTTGTTAATGTATTTCTCTTTTGTTTTATTAATTGTCTCTAGAATTTAAGGATATTCCTGATTTGTAATAGTTCCATCTGTAAATTCGATAGGTCTTCTTTTCGTCGTAGAGTGAATTGTCTTATTGTAAATTGTCACAGCTTTAAGGACTTGATTACGTAAAGTATCGTTATTTTCTTTATCGGCCTTAAATGTCCTTATGTACTCGTTTAGAGTTGAGTGGAATCTTTCGATATCCGAGTTTCCTGTTTTGTGATAGGGTGTTGTTATATGTAAGTCAACGTTATTTTCCTTAAGATATTCTTTAATAACTATTGATGAGAATCCTGTTTCACCATCGGTTATTATTCTTTCCGGGATGCCATTATTTGCAAATCTATATTTTAAAGTGTCCAGTAGTTTTGGCCAAGTTCTATGTTTTATTTCGTGAACTGTAACGAATTTTGAAAGTTTGTCTATCATTGTTACATACATCAGATTGATATTGGCATTCCAAATATCAACGTGTATGATCTGATTTGGTTTGGTTGGTGTTTCAGTTAATTTTAAGGGTATTTTGTAAGGATTTCTTTCATATTTTGCGCTATTGCAAATTTCACAATTATTAATAAATTTCTGGATTTTGTCCTTCAGTTTTGGGCAATAGTAAACATCTTTTATTTCGAAATACGTTTCATTTATTCCCCTGTGGTTTAGTAGGTTATGAGTTTGAGAAATTACCAAGAGTTCTTTTTCCTCATTTAATAACCTTAAGAGACTTATTTTTGCTAAAATATTTCAGATATGTTTCTTGGAACTGTGCAAAAGTGTGGTCATCAGAAGAATAAATTCCTAGAATTCCTTTGGGTGGGATATATTTTTTCATAATGTCTAAAATAAGATCTTCTTTATAGTTTTTTATTTCGATAACTATTCTTTTTTTATGAAAAGGTGTGTAAAGTTTATGGTTATTTATATTGTTCGTCTTATGTAAAATAATTTGAGTTTTGTAAAGGTTTACCGGTGTTTCTACTATGGGGATATGGTTGCTACTATCCTCATTTGCGCTGTGGATAGTGGCTAAAATGGACTGGTTGTCTAACAGTTGTTCACTGGTATCATTGTTGTCACTGGTATCATTGAGGTATGTCACATCTTCGTTGTGATAAATCTCAATCCTTGATAACCCGTCAGCGACCTGATTTTCTTTTCCTTTAACATATTGAATGTCAAAATTATATTCTTCCAGTTTGACTTTCCATCTTTGCAGTTTGGTATTTGGTTCTTTTAGCGAACTTAACCAAACTAGGGGTCGATGGTCGGTTTTTACTACGAATTTTCTTCCGTAAAGGTATGGCCTAAAATATTGTGTTGCCCACACTATGGCCAATAATTCCTTTTCGATGGTGGAATAGTTGATTTCGTGGCTATTTAGAGTTCGACTAGCAAAACATACAGGGTGGTTTTCTTGCGATAGCACGCCACCAATTGCATAGTTTGATGCATCTGTAGTTAGTGTGAACATTTTATCGAAATCTGGATGTTTTAATATTGGATCTGATGTGATTAGGGTTTTAAGTGTCTCAAAACTTTCTATGTATTCAGGATTATTTATATCAATTTTTGCTCCTTTTTTCAGGAAGGCGGTCATTGGTTTTGCTACTTTGCCGTAGTCTTTTATAAATTTCCGGTAATAACCGGTTATCCCTAAGAATGACTTAATCTGTTTCGTTGTTGTAGGAATTTTATAATTGTATATTGCTGAAATTTTATTCAGATTAGCTTTAATGCCCTCAGTAGTGATGACATGTCCCAAAAACTCAGTTTCTTTTTTTAAAAATTCAGTTTTATCTAACTGAACTTTTAAATTAACCTCTTGTAAACGCTTGAATATTTTTCGAAGTGATATTATGTGTTCCTCGAGAGATGTCGAGAAGACGATAATGTCATCCAGATATACAAGACAAATCTGTCCAATAAACTCCGATAAGACAGAGTTCATCAGTCTTTGAAAGGTAGCGGGCGCGTTCTTCAAACCGAAAGGCATTCGAACGAATTCGTAATGACCCTTATCTGTTGAGAATGCTGTTTTTCTTACATCTTCTTCCGCTATCTCGATTTGGTGAAACCCTTTAGCCAAATCGATCGTTGTAAAATACATAGAGTTTCCCAATTTACCAAGTATGTCATCCATATTTGGTATTGGGAATTTATCGTCGATTGAAATTTCATTCAATTTCCGATAATCTATAACGATTCGCCATTTCTTTTTTCCAGATGCGTCTTCCTTCTTCGGAACGACCCAGATGGGTGCAGAATATGGGGAATTGCTTGCACGAATTATACCTTGTTGGAGCATATCATTTATTTGCTTAGATACCTCTGTTTTGTGTATTTCAGGGTATCTGTAATTTTTGGTGTAGATCGGAATATCATTGATTGTCTTTATACTATGCTTAATCGCATTAGTAAAAGACAAATCATTTCCGTCTTGGTAAAAAATACTTGAGTACTCAGAGACAAGTTTTTGTATTTCTCTTTTTTCTTCGCTATTAAGATGTTCTATTCTGATTTGATCAGAAATAGGTTCTCTATTCGTTTCGGTGTGATAGATTCCTATTTCCGGAATATGTTTTTCATATTCTTCGTTGCTGTTGAAAAAGATTGGTATTTCTTTTTTGTCTATGATTAACAATTTTCTTTTAAAGTCGAGGATTGCTTCTAATGGAATGAGGATATTATTTCCTATCAATCCATCGAAAACCTCGTGGAATTTAAATTCTAAGAACTCGGCCGTTTTATTTTTCCCGAATTCTTCGAATAACGGAATCCTTACTTTTTTGTTTATGAGTTGAAGTACTTGTAGTTCGCACTTCTATTGGTTTATTCGAATGTATCTGCCATTTAGGATGGCATATCCCCGGGTTTAAGATGCTCGTTTCCGAACCTGGGTCTATTAGGATTTTAAGTTTAGTTTTATTGGATTTGGTTTCTACTATTATATTGGGTAATCTACTCGGAGGCTTTCTACCTGAAAATCCGAACTACCTTCTATGTTGTTGATCTGTCTAGCGTGACTTCCCGATGTGGTGTCCATCGGTTCTATTCCGCTATTATTTCTAAAATTACCTGAATTATTATTGTGATTATTCCTACGGTTGAAATTTTGTTGTACACTTTGAATTCTATTAAAATTTGGATTTCGGGAATTGTTTTGCTGAGGACTAGGGTTTTGCCAATTTGAGTTATTAATTTGATTGCTACTGTGGTTGTTGAGAATTATCGTCCTGCCTATAACTATTCTGATAATTATTACGTTTATGATTTGACTTAGTGGAATTTCTGTTTAACATTTTGTAGTTCAAGTTGCTTGAGTCTTGTCCGATAAAGTTGTGTACAATTTCCCTAACTTCTGTTATGTCGTATTTGTTCATGAGCGCATATGCTAATGAACCGGATGCTAGTTCTTTTACTTTTTGAACTAACATCCCATTAAAAATACTAATTATGCTGACACCATTATCACTGAAGGCGGCGAACTCTGTTACTTCTTCTATTATATTTCTTAGTTTTATATCTAATTCTATAATACTACTCACTCTTAATATACCGATGTCTGTAGTTAATGTCCTCTCGTCCTTTGATGGTCTGAAGTGTTTTTTCAGTCTTGCCAGGCATTCTGTCCAATTTCCGGGTGGGCTGATGCTGAGCACGTTCTTTGCCGCTCCATGGATTTTTGTATTGAATATCAGCTCATACATGAGTTGCTTTTCTTCTGGCCTCGCATAGGCCTCCAAGGTTTTGTTGACCGAAGCCGCGAATGAGGACAGCGTTCCTGATTTTCCTTCAAATACAGCTAGGTATTTTATTTCCCTCTCCAGCCTTGCCTTAAGGCTAACTGGTTGGCTACTGTTGATCATCAATTGCGTCAGCGCAACGAGGCATTGCTCTAATGTGTTCTGAGCCATTATGATGTGTCGCTGCTTATCAAACAGTGTGTTTCTTTTTTGATGAATTTTCACATTTGTTTCTATTTGTATCCTTGAACGGATTTTTATTAAATGTTATTCACTTTTATCCTTGTTCGGATTTTTGGAATTTTCACTTTTGTTCACTCGGATTAAATAGTTTAAACTAACCGCAAAAAAACAAATTTTGATTTTTTTCGCGTAACCGAGAATACCGACTGCGCCATTTACGTTTGCGAGCGTAATATTTGATTAAAAAACAACATATTTGTTTTTTTTTTCTTTTATTTTATTTTATTTTATTTTATTGTTTCATATTATGTATTATAAAAATTTTGTATTTATTATATCAGTATAAGAAGCCGCCGTCCTTAGCGTCGCTGCACTTCTTAGCCTGAGAGTCAAATTAGAACTGACTTAAAAGTCTATCTTGAATTCCCATTACACTTTTGATTTATCCAAAAATATGCTTAATCTACATTACATGCTTTCTCACAGTTTCATTGGAGGTTTCGAGTTTCGCGTACATTAGGTGTAGCGGGACAATTTCATTGGAGGTTTCGGGTTTCGTGTACATTAGGTGTAGCGGGACAAGGGGGTGTATCCGTTTAAGATAAGTTTTGCAAGGTATGCAAAAATGGCGTGGGAATCCGTTATGCAAAGATAAGAAATGCCGTTAGGCAAAGTGGGGGGTATGGCGGTATTCGGGGTACCGGATTGGGTGTCGACCATCATTGTAGAAATAATGTGCCGTTAGGCAAGGGGAATGTGGGAGGTGTCCTAGGTAGGGGTTTAGGTGACGTCTCTGACGTAACTATCGCATTATCAGCCGCAGAGCTGATGTCGTTTGGCCACCTCGGAGCTGCAATTTGACACCGTTGGACTATTATTTGTGGGGTGCCGTAAAAGATAAGTGTTACGCCGCCAAGCCAGAGACAATTGACGCTTTAAAGGACAATATTCGTGAAGCCATTGGTGAAATACAGCTGCAGACAATCGATAATGTGCTTAAAAATTGGACCGATCATGTAGGCTACTGCATGGCCAGCCGAGGCAGCCATTTGAATGAAATTATTTTCCATTATTAACCGGAAGGATTGTACTTTCAAATAAAAAAAGAAATTTGAGAAAATATTTAGTAGTTTTTTTTATAGAATTTTCAAAAAAAAGTTATTTTGCGGACCCTCTATTTGTTATAAAAAAAACAAAACTTCTGTGACTGAAATTTTGATAGCTACAACGACACTAACTTTACGGATACGAAACTACACCAATACACAGGGAAAAAATAATCAATTTTAAATCCTGTCATTGGAAACAAAAAAAAATCAAATTTTAGTTAAAAATCTGAAATTACCAATGGAAAACATCAAAAGTCAAACGGACATTTGGAAATAAAAGTTAGGATAGGGTACCTTACGATTCCATCAACTTCTTGTAGCTTCCTTATTCCACTTCTGTTTATTTTACTCTTTACCATGAACCACCTGCCCAGCCATGAAAAACCTTTAAACTGTCAGATAAATCCGTGTTTTTTTTTCGTTGGCAAGTCATCAACCTATTTAAAGTGCAATAAATTATTGCTAAGCCACTGACATGTGAACGTGTAGGAAAGCTTTCAGCGGAATAGCGTTAGTGCCGTAACGCAACGTATAAGCAAGTACATATATGTAAATGAATATCCGCTTCGCATCTGTTATTTTGATCCAAGTCATGGGGTAATGTGGTGGTAAGTGTAGCTGCTTCGGGTTATTGTGTAAATTGTGTTAGTCCTCCAAATAGGATGGTGTAGCGGAAGTTGATGGGAACTTTACCATGCATAACGATGCACGTTGATAGTTACTTCGCCAACTGGAAATATACATACTCCCTCAACAGGTATAGCGGACATGTTTTGTGGTAATATTTGTTAAAGAACAGCCTTTTCTATTTTTTTTGAAGGCTAATGTTTTATGGTGTCAATTATGTAACGTAAACGTAAATGGCTTTGGAAATATTTTATTTAATTTAATGGAGTATTTGAAATGACAGTCTGTCTACATACAAAAATGTAACATTTTCATTGCTTGATGCTTTTAAAGATTCTACTACATGTTCATGTGCTGATAAATGTACGAGATTATTCGTTTAAGATTACATTCGTAAGAAATTAGTGCTTGATTTGCGCTATAAAAAATCGAATTGATAGAAGTAAAGGATAAATGAAATTTATTTTTGGAAAAAAAGACTTCATTAACAGAACTTCAAATAAAGATTTTTTCCACCATGAGGGACGAATGGCAAAAATGTTAAAAAAGTGGGACTTTAAAAAGGTCCGGGACAAACAAACGCCCAAAATCTGAGAGTTGAAAAGATATTTTTATTTTTATTAAATGAGTCTGTCTTTGAATGTCATTGTCAGTGTACATGTTGACGAATGCTTGATTGAAATTATATCATTATAAGCTGGGACGCTTACCTTTATTAAAATTCCAACAATGTAACCAACGACAACCGCTCACAGGTCATATTAGACTTTGGATGGTCTCAAAGTATTGGGAATGATCTTCGCCATTAAGTTGATGGTGTAGGAATGAGCATACTATATAATTACTTATTAATAATGACGCGCCTCTGATACAAAACCCCATAAGCAATTATATCAATCCTTGCATGGCCACCCTGACTGCATAGATAGATAACCATGGGATCATTGATGAGCACACATCCGAAAATTTATAGCGCCAATGGGACCCAGCAAAAATGAATACAAACAACACAAATAAAGAAAAACGGAGAAAAGACTTAAAAATAGAGAAGAAAACTGCAAGTGACCAAATGAAAATCAGATTTGTACAACTGACGTGTACTTTTTCAGATGAACATACGCGATGAAAAGGCATGGTGATCCTATAGCATTCCAAACAAGGCTTTGATAGCCGCAGTTCAGCAGATACCGTAAATGTTTAAATCTTCGGTCCCTTTTATGTTGACGGAGTTTGGAGACTCAACAAAGAAATTTATAAGCTGTGCAGCGACAGAGCATAAAAATACCGCATAAGAAGTTTAAAATGGCTAGGACAAGTAGAGCAAATGAACACCAACTCTACGGCTCGCAGAGCCTACGATTCCCAATCAGAGATCGTATGCAGAAGGGGAAGACCTCCCCTTAAGTGGTGCTCACAAGTAGAAACCAACCTCAACTAACTTAAAAGAACGCAACTGGAGGCCGTTAGCTAAGGAGCGGGCTAATTGGAGAGGAATGTTGGATGCCGCTCAGAATGGAGTTTTTATTTTGAGTTTATATTCAGGAACTAAAATTATGAAGAAATTGTTGTCTTCTTTTTTTATATATGGATCCTTATGTTCAACTTTACATAAGTGGCGCTAATGCCCGAAATGAGCCTTGGCTTCTGAAATTTATTTGATTATTTCAAAAAAAATCTTGCGCAACAGACTCGTAAGGGTCCTAGGGAGTATGTTTTACTCACAACCATTCAACTGTGCATCCTGTTTTTGAGCTTAGAACTGAGCTGAGATAAGATTTTCTTAACAACTGATACTACTCGGATGATTTGTCAGATCATCGTGAGAGAAGGGTTAAGAAAAAATCATTTAGACCTTCTGCGCGCAGTTCATCGCACTAATCATCACGTTAAGTTACGTTAGGAGTGGTCCCCTAAAAAACCGAAATGGTCATTTTTAGCAGGAAATACAAATTTCCGCACATTGAACCTCCCAAACTTAATGGTGTCAATCTCAAGTTCGCAGAATCAGCCAAATACCTGGGTCTGGTTTAGGATAAGAAACTGATCTGAAAAGCCAACATCCAAAAACGCGTTAAAAAACAATCGGAAAGAACCACATATCTCTTTCTGACTTTACTTGTCTATCATTAGAACCATACTCCTGTATGGCGTCTTAGTCTGGTGGACTGCTTTAGAAACAGCCTTCAACCGCAACTGACTAGGTAACGTTCAAAGATCAGCTTGCATATGTATTAGCGAAGCTCTAAGAACAAACCCCTCAGCAGCCATAGATACTATCCTACATCTAGTGCCCCCCATATATTGACGTCAAACAGACCGTAGTTTGTGTCAGCTGTGAAACTGAGACCCTCCTCACAAATGACATCCACTCAAGTTAAACACACAAAGATTCTGAATCAGCTTAACATTACAGAAAACACCGACCATTCCCAGTCGCCTTGAATGAGATTCGGATTCGATCGGAACCAATAACTCGATTCACATCGACACGGATGGTTATAAAACAGAGTCTGGAAAGGATGGAAGTGTTTTCTTCGAGATTCTTAACCTTATCCTTATCGCCTTCCCGATCATTATAGCGTTTTCCAGGAGGAAATCATGGCAATTAAAGAAGGCGTCTTTCTGAAAAGGAATGTAATATCCACGAAATATATATTAACATCTAAAATTACAGATCAAACTGAATGCGATCAAGAAAGCAAACCGCAAATGGATAAACGGCACAACGTGTCAAATATCCAGGCAACCCTGGCCAAACTTAAACTATAACCAGAAGCCTTCCATCTGCTTGACAAGCTGAACAAATCAAACATCAGCACCATAATCTATCGGTGTCCTTTCTGTCCTATAGGCCTACAGTGAAAAACGGATATAGTCCTCTTTAGCAATGACTTCTCTAATAATCAAGGTGAGCTCGCTAATATCAATGTCAAAAACCTACGCTATATTTAGACAGCTCTGATTGGTTCAGTTAGGCGAACGAATATAGGGAAAGTCGACAAATCCATGTGGTCCCACAACGGACCTTAATGGTCTCAGTGTGCCTTCGCATAGTGTGCAGCCACTACAACCTAACCTAACCATCACGTTACTAAGCCCGTTATTTGAATATTTAGTCAAATATTGTTAACATTTTAATGGTTTTTATATTGGCAATAATTTGGCTTCGTTCAAAAATGAATTTCGTCGTTTTGACATAACATATCTTTTGTGGATAAAGCCTTCTAGCAGCTGTCGAACAATTTTTAATAACCATCCTTTTTAACGCAGAGTAATCTCAAGACATGAGATTCTTCGACCCATGGCAATAACTTCGACGTATAGTGGAGAAACATTTAGCTCCATATACAGAATGTGATAACAAAAATTAAAAACCCGCGACATCCAACATCCTCTACCATTCATAAAGCAATAATAATGCATCAACATTTGACACGATGGTTGACATCGGACCAAAAAAGGCACTTTAAGGCAATTCATAACAATAAAAAACTTTTCCCAACCACAAAACCGCATACACACTCGATATACAACCTTCCATCTTTCATGGCCTTGTCAGGTAATTTCAAATAATAAAAAAGTCACACCCATTCTGTTAAATTACTTTTCAAACCCAGATGATTATACGCATCCCCACGAATGGATAAACCATAAAATTCCTGAATTTCAATTTCGGTTTTATGCGAGCCTGTATATTATGTGTGTGTATGTCTGTATGCTTATTTCTAATATCAAATATTTGATGAAATATTATGCCATCTGAGGAACTTTGCTCGTTTCTATAGAAATGGAATATATCTTGCGTCGCATTGGCTGTGTGTCACAAATTTCAAGCTTTGAAAGGATTTTTTTGTTCCTTTTTGCAATAGGAGCGCAAGTTACATTACCACACGTATATATGTATTACTTTCGAAAATACACAAAACCCATGAAAGAGTTCTTTGCAAATGTAGACAACCACTTTGAGGGGTTATTTTGGAAAAAAAATATGTTCACCCTTACAGAGAAATTCTTTCTGAGCCACAAATGTGGTTATGAGGACACAAATATTCGCAACCTGTATGAGTTGCATAGAAATTGTAAAAGGTCACGCTTTTGTAAATGTAACATCTGAGGAGGGGAATATTTTTACTGAAATTAGTTTCTATTTCGCACTCGGCAATGGGCTGTGTTTCTTGTTAGTGAAATGAGTTTTTTTTTTGCAATTTATTTCAAGTGGAAAAGGACTATGCATCATTTTGAATGACTGTTGCAGGTGGAATTTGAAGGAGGACTGTGGCTTTGAATTGGTTCCATTTTGTACTTGGGAAATTGAATTTATATTTCGATGAGGTTGAGGTTATTTCTTATATGCGGTGCGGTGGAAACAACATTGAGGTTGGCTGAGGAAATTCAGGAAGCTTGTGAATTAAATATTTTACAAGAACTTACCTATACTTACGAAGGACGATGGAGTGGGTTATATGGGGGTACTGCTCGAGGAAGTAGTGCAAACAAAGGTGGTATGGTTAGGTTTATCTGTTTTGGGATTTTCACCTTTTGGGTAATAAAATCTACCTTTTTGCTGACCCTCATTTATATCGACGTTAAGAAAGTAGTCTATTACAACCGACGAAATTGTGTAAATGGATGCAAATTTTCGGATACAGTTTTGAAGTTTCAAATACAACACAACTGTATCAAAAATAAGTGCCGTACAAGAAATATCATGTCTGTATTCATGGTTATAGTATTTTAAGCCAATATATACAGATTAAGCCCCTCAAGACAACATTAGCTACTATTACTCCGCAATGATGTACCCCATCAGCTGTTTCCAGACCTGGAAGGGTCGTGTTCATTGAGCAAAACCAATTCTAGCTTTCTGTCTCACAACCATTCTTTTTCTCCTTTTTTTGGACGATGGAGGGATCTTTTATTTTCTGCCAAGTCCCAAAGGCTTAATAAGAGGCTTATTTCGTGGGAGGGAAATAATAGTTTTTTTTGTTGCGACGTTTGGGAATTAAATCTATACCTTCTGTGCAGCATTCTATTGCATTAATCAGTCAACCACTGAGCCTTTGTGTCCATTAGAACGAAAGAAACAAATGAGAAGCCCTTTTTACTTGACTCAAAATATCCCAACTCAAATGTCAAAAGCCTGCTGAACCTTCTACGGTGTTGATTCAACCAGACCCGATGATGATGAAGGTCAAGTAAGGTATTTCGGAGAGGTTTTATTAGAGGGATTTTAACCATCAAACTTCAGTTCAATCTATCGAGATATACTATGGGATGTGTTAAGCAAAAATTGGATGAAAAGCTCCGTCGTTTACTACGGTCTGTGAATAGTACAGTAAGGGGAATTAGCGTAAATCTGATGTGGACTTGTAATAAGTAACAAATTAGGCAGAAGATCCTCTACTTCGATGGATATCGCATTGAGGCTAAGTTTAGTAAAAAAAAATCCTGTATATCACCATCCCTAGAATCATAATTAGACCAACTGACTTGGCTGAGGAACAATATGCCACTTACAATGCAATCAATAAAAATGGCCATATCCGGACAAACAAACGGCTACTTGACCGCATTGCAGTAGAAAAGACGATGACGTAACATTAGAACAGCTAAAATCGACTTGGATCGTTTCCTTGTTACAGCCAAGGTAAGTAGCCATGGCGGACTACTCTAAAGTAATTCAATGTCGAATGACTGCAATTACTAGAGACCGTCCAGACTATTCCAGATCGAAGATTAATAACATGCGACATTAAATATCGAAGACCAACGGCGACATAGCCAACAAAAAACACGGTCGGCCTCAACTGATCTGTTAGGTTTCTCCAGCCCACTATTATGAAACCCCTGCTTAGTTTGAAGAAGAAACTCCTCACAGCGAAATTTAAGAATGCCGGCTTTTCGGAAAGAAGGAACAAACAACACGAAAACTAGACAGTCTAAGATAAAGAGATGTGTCACTCCAGAAAAGATGTTTTAAAGTTTTTCCAAAGTGTAAAACATCAAAGGCAGCGAACAGAATCCTGCCAAGATGAACAACAGGAAAGATCATAGTTAAGACAATGTCGATGATGAGGATATGGTAGAACCACTTTTGCAGACTGTAAAACGGCGCTATCTGCGGCTATTTGGCAGAACGGACTATTCTTTATTGGTAAGAACAGCAGAAACTACCATCCACCCGCCGTTAATGAAGTGGAAAAACAATGCCTAAAATTAAGTCTAAAATTAAGTCTTATCTAATGATAAGAAGCATGCATCATATCATGACCTAAAACTGGAACATCAATATCGTTAGCCCGATCCACAAAAAAATATGAAGAGATCCTCCGACCTGCAATAAATATACGGGCAACGGCTGAAACTGCCTGACTTGCTTTTGAAAATAAAGTTAACCATCAACTTGATCCAACCAAACTAGAGCCAGGAACTGTAATGACACTTGAGACCAGGAAAGTTCATATCTGATCAAATCTCCACTTTTTTCAGATATTGTAAAAAAAGAAAAAGAAAATCAATCCCGATGTTTACATTTGCACGACATTATATGCTACAAAACAGACATTTCTCCCATCCGGGAAATACGATGGGATGGGCCAGGCAAAAGGAAGATGAAAAACATTAGAAAAACTTAGGCTAATTAAGTTCGCTTCGTCCTTACCTCGATATCCATAAGAGAGCATGGCGGTCTCCAGACCAACGAACGGTCAGCCAATTTGATTTTAGATGTCCGAACATTCTACAGCCAAGGTAAGAATGCGAATATGCAAAATGCGACAAAAAACCAAAAATGCTGTAAAAAAAATAATCTCAAAGACTGCAATCGCAAGAGACCGCCAAGGCCGTCGCATAACGCGTATCCCTTCACCTCTTGATAATCACCATTCCACAAACATCGAATGGCGACGATGCCAACCAGCCATTAGATCAGCTTAACTGATGTGTTAGGTTTCTCGCGCCTATCTGCAAGAAACCCTTTTTTTGATGAGGAATGCTGAAAGATGTTCGCAGCCAAGAACGAAGCCTATAATGTGCAACTCCAGAAATAATATTCGCAAATTTTACCGAAGTGTAAATCGTCAAAGCCAAGGATACAAGGCTCGAACAAAATCCTATCGAGATGAACAATTAAATATTGTAGTTGAGGCACAGTCGGTTCTGCGGATATGGAAGTACCACATCTGAATACTGTTAAACGGCGATGATGACAAATATTCCGCTGTCAGACATAACGAGCTTTCGATGACAACGAAAGCTACCACCCAACGGACCTAAGTGAAGTGAGGACAGCAATATCTAAACTCAAGCTTAACCTGGAAAAACTCAAAGAAGTACGAATGAATTTATAGAGATGAACTATGGAGAGTTCTTATTAATTTTGGTGCTGGAGAATTCTCGCTATTCTATCGATCGAAAACGATTTCTCTGAAACATTCGACTCCAAAAAGGATTTATGCAAGGCGACGCACTGTGACTTTTTTTTATCTCATTCTTGAGAGGATTGTGCAAAACTACCGACCGATCACCAGAGTCACAATCTTCCATAATTAAGGGCAACTACTAACTTGATTAGAGTAAGACCAAGTATATGCTCTCAACACGAGAGGACACACAACATCAACGAATCGGACAGAATGTCACTGCATCGACAGATATATCTTTAAACGGGGCTTTGTCTACCTCGGCTCCGCTATTTACATCTCGTCAGAAATTAAACGAAAAATTACTTTGCTGTTTCCTTGGACTAAGGAGGCAATTTAGTAGTAAAGCCTACACTCTACCCACGAAGGATATCCTATACAAGACCCTGACCATCCAGACCAACTCTAGGGACGCGCTGAAGCATGGACAAAATCAAAAGCGGATTAAGGAATCCTTGGTCGTTTTGAGCGAAAAATTGTTCGGAAAATCTTTGGTCCGTTTACGTTGACGGGCTGTGGAGACGAAGATTCAACCAAAATTATACGAGCTTTACAACGACATACCCCTAGTCAAAATAAGCTCTGCATTGGAAGTTTTAGATGGCTAGGACATATGTGCGGCGAATGGACATGGAAGACATGTGGGTCGAACATGATGTTGCAAACGCACGCACAACTAACGCTACAATAGACATTTTGAAGGATACGTTTCCGAACGACTTATATAGCCTTTTAAGACGAATATAGCCTTTTAAGTTTTTTTTTAGTCACGGTTTTATGGAAACAAGGCCCAGGCTCTGGAATCTGTCAAAGAGAATATCCGACATGAGTGCAAGAACTTATCGCCTGAAACTTTCGCGATAATGCAAAAAAGTCCAACAATTAAGAAAAGTATAGCATGAGTTTATGTATACCCAGTGTGCTTTAGCTGTAGAAAAGCCCACCTAACCATGCGGTGCCGAAGGCCTCTTCAAAGTCAACCCAACAGGCCGCTGGGCATTGGATATCGGACACTAATTTCTACGGAATGAACAGTGTCATGCCTTGCTCGAAAACCAAACAGATTTTCCGCATTTATTTAATTTTCCTCGACCAACAAACAGCTTTTTGACTATCTTTACTCAATATCGCGATTTGGGCAAACAGGATTGCCCAAATCGCGAAACAAATCGAAAAACATGTCGTTCGAGTCAACACTTCTGGACTTATATCAACCGCCCGCGCCGGCCGGCCGAACCTGTCTGTCTATTTCCTGTCATCTGGGAAATTCGGACACATGGAATGTCATTATGATCCTTTCTACTGAATACATTCTTTATTTGTGGGAACATATTCGGGCTACTAGTTTTTAAAGCTTTAATTTTCTTGCCCCAGATTTTCTGTAGTTCTCTGAGATTAACTGTCGAAGGTTTTTGATCAGTGATTTCAATGTCCGAATTTATGGTTCTTGTCTGTCAGACTGTGCAGACGTTGAAGCCTCGAGAGTGTGTGCTTTTGTGTCTGTGGATTGCATCGATTTTTGGAGTTTGATACTTCTCCGCCTGGTCGGCTTATTATATATACCCTAGGGATAGTTCCTTCCATTGCCTTATGACGACACCATTCATCAGGAGTAAATAATGGTAAAATTTGTCGTTTTTTAGGTTTCTGCTTCTCGATGGGCTTACTTTGCTCAAATGCAAGTATCCTTTACAACTCTGGTGAAGCGCGGCCAGTTCATCTTTCGATTTTCAAAAGAAGATATTTTGCCGATCTCCTCCAGCTAAGTTTGTACTTAATCATATTTTTCTTTCTCCAAATTTGAAGCAGATGACCTCTATTGTTCGCAATTTGTATTACCCCAAGCCGCGTGCTTAGCGTTAATATCACCGCACAAAAAGTAATAATTTTCAGCCGGTTGAAGGTGTAACCAACGAAAACGTGTCTCGAGCTCTGTTATGAATTGAGTTTGTTGAATTGCTTCAGATACATAAAGCGACAACACATACGTTTTCCTCCGACTATGGAGAGGAAAACCTAAAACCTACGTACTTCCCCACTATATATGAAAATATGACACAAGCCTCTGCTTAATAAGACAGCGAACCTACCCCCTTTGGTGGATTGGGGTTGGTCTCTTCTTGCCACGTGCGATAGTTGCTGTATCCCAAATTGTGCCTCTTGTATAGCTAAGTTTGGCTGACCAATAGCACGATTCTTCTCTCAAACCTAATTATTGAATTAAAATTCACAGCTGGGACCTTATTTTCATCCAACTTAACCATCTATCCATGACATGCTAGAGTCGGCAAACATCAAATAGATAAACATAATCTATTCGGGCTGCTTGCTCGTTCATTTGTTTTTAGAACTGATCGATCTTGCTATTCTACGACAGCAAGAACTTCTTCAGATCCATGTCAGATTCTGGTACTTTTTCAGTAACCTTGGTACTTAATGTTTGGGTATTACCCGGCCCAGTTGCCATTTGGGCAAAGCAAACTTTGGGTACAACCCATTTAACAGGCACCACCTAACAACACTTTTCGTCGTTTGGTGTCGAATTTCGGGAAATCATCGACATGACATTTATCGACGCACAAGACGTTCAAATGAACTGATTGAAGCGGTAAGAAAAAGTGTTGCCAAGAGCCCACATGTATCTTATCTTCACCAACAGCTCAGCATCTTGGCGTCTGTGCAACCACCTTGCGGTGCATTTTGAAGGATAATTTGCATTTGTTTCAGTGTAATGTGAAATTTATTCGGATGGAAAGCGCAGAAAAAGGACACATTTTGCTTTGGTCACTAGGGGCGCTTACTCGATTGATTTTGTATTCAAAAACTAATCAAAAAAAACTCAAAGAACCAAAGTAATTAAAAATACATCACACAATGAAATTACCTGATTTTTTTCAAAGTTATTCAATGTTCACATACAGACATAAAAGCTGGCGCATATTATATTTTTCCCTAACACTGTCACAAGCTTCATCACAAGAATTCTAAAATCTTCTACATACACAATCGAAAACTCTGAAGATAATGACTGCCTATAAACTCTACCAGCACAAGCTAATAAATTATTCCTAACTGAGTTCGTGTAGAGTGCTGGTTTATGAGTCAATGTATCTATATACAATTTTCACTTTACCCAAAACCATACTGATAAGTGTTTCATAGACATCTTAATGCGTTCACATTACCCACAGCCAATAATAATGATGTCATCAAATGTGGTTTCATCGTCATGTATTCCAAATCTGTTTATAGTAATTCCTTACTCCCCAACTTGTGTTCACATTCATCAGAGATCGTTACAGCATTATATGTCTCTCTTTAGAATATGATCGTTCAAGCGTCGCAAAGCACCTTGGACATAATTCCTTTCAAGGTTTTATCCTATAAAGTCCATCTACACAATCTCTCTACATAAATCCATTTATTCTGTCGGTAGACCAACCACCTACACCAATGAAAATACCACAAAAAAAAGCAACTCGAGCATTGATAAAAACAAAAAAAAAGTAACTCATAGTCTCACACCACATTGTCGTAGTTAAACTCGATAATATCTATAATATCCAGCACCCAACGTTGTCAAACGAATAGCTGTAGCTGAAAAGTTAGACAAACATCTAACTTTACGTTTATCCTTTAATCCCTTCCAAATAAGTTAGCGTGGCGTGCAGATTGCTGAGGTAAATGTAGCGAGGTCAGTTTTCAGCTCTTCCTACAAGGCTTAAACCTAAAACTGTCGACAGCTGACAAATACTTTAAAGCCGAATTCACTACAAATGGAATGGGTAATTCAGGTAAGCTATATAGAGTTCTGTTGGTTTTTTTTAATCCGTTTCAGACACATCGTAAGCAACTTTATATGTTTTTTTTATTTCGGGATTTTTTGAAGTACGTTTCGCCAATAATAATCTAGAGCGACGGAAGCACGGATGTTGAACGAAAAAAAAGGATAAAGCTATTGCCTGGCAGGGCAACAATAAATCAAATGGTCTTATAGATGTGACAAGTCTTTGTAGATATAAATCAAAGGATGAAAAATCGTTCGTGTTACATGGTGTAAGGTTAGATACAGTTTTACCTTTTATGGTAAGATGGGTTAAATAAACATACGTCCATTGTGATTGTGGCAACTTGAAGAGGTTGATAAAATCTACCACCTCTTAGTAATATCATCAATCTACTATTGGCTGCAAGTTGTGCCTGGATTTACTTTGGCTGGGCATATATAATTTCAAGTGAGTTGTATAGTATAATTGATGTGTATAAATAAGGATGAAGGTTTTTTTTTATTTTTTACTAAAAACGAATGGTTTTCTTACAGGCGCATATTGTTAAGCCTTTAGGTAAGCACAACGTTATTGGTTATCTAAATTAAAGCACACACCTGCTTAGACGATAATAAGTACATTGTATTTAATTCAGAGTATAATTTAGCCATAATCTGATGTTTTTTTTACTTCAGACCAGATACTTGCATTTAAATATATTTGAAGCGCTTAGAAGATGAAGGGCCTAAGCGACATTTTTTAAATTTTTCTGCACTTACTGCAAATATATCGCAAATCCTGTCTTTTCAATAAAAAAAATGACTAACATTATAAAACACTTCAGTTTTGTTTACGTCAAAATATCTGTTCATAATTTTTATTGTTTTTATCAAAAGAGATAAACAACTTTAACCGCTGATTACTCAATTTTTTTTTTAAAAGTCGCTTAGGCTCTTCATATTCTAGGCGCTTCATTTGATAAGCCCAAGTTAACCCCTAATAACCCACTGGTACCGCCATGAACCAACCAAAAATAATTAAAACTTTTTTAAATGATTTTTTTTAACTTCCCGCCATTTTAAAAAATATCTCTCGATAGAAGCACCACCGTTTGCGCTGATCGCCACTTGAAACCGACTTTATTTGACTCGGGTTCGTGTATGGTCAGTAAGGTGTCATAACCTCGAAAAAAAAACTTTTGCAAATTTGCATACTTTCAAATTTTTTTTTGTGTTAAATACGTAAAAATTGAAGCTCAAAAATATATTTCCGTGATCGTTATAGTTCCAAGAAGCTATACTGAATGTTTGAAATAATATATTTTTTTAGTGGATTTTTTCAAATTTTTGGTTGGTCCTTTGCGGAACCTTCAGGCACTGGGAGTTAGAAATTTAACAAATATAAAATTATATAGCCACGTCCATCCTTAAAATTAATATCCCCAAAATGTTGTCTTTATTGGATGAAATATTGAAAAAGGCATTATCACCACATCTTGTTCAGATAGTCAGCCCTATCGAGGTATCCGTTGGAGCGGACAATTTTCCGCAACGCATACTTCGTCGGAGGTTAAAATTCCATTCGAGGTATGTGTCATCGGAAAAAACATCTTCCCAAATGCGGCGGGTTCACTTCACTACAATTCGTAAACAAATTCCGCAAAGAATTTGTGTCGGAGGAAATCGGAGAAAGAATGGCACTTAGTTGTCAAAAATCGCATGAAAAGTGCACATCAACGCAATTCGCCGGAGTGCGTTACAAAGTGTCGGAGAAATATTCCGAACAGCTCTTCGGAGGAATACCTCGAAGCAAAAATCCTCCGAATCGTACGAAATCGCAGAATTTTCCGCTCCGACGGATACCTCGATAGGGCCGAGTATCTTAGTCTTTTTTGGTTTTTGATGAAAACGCCCCCAAAAAGTTGACGTGGCAAAAAAATGTGTATAGACAAATTATAGGTATTGGGATTGTCTAAATAAGTTCTTCAGACATTCAAAATTTCCTACCGATTGGCCAAAAACAAAGTTCGTGGTAGTCTGCGGATTATAAAAATGATTACACTTGTGCTGTTGCAACTCATTCTGTATACCAAATTCATTCTCCTAGCTCAAAATTTAAGGCTTAAAAATTGGTGACGTACAGACAGACGGACGGACAGACAGATATGGGTCTAGTAATTTTTTCACACATTAAAAAAAAAACTTTGTCTACGGTTTCAACCAGTTATACCTACACATAAAGTGTCATACAATTTTCGGTTTTGAAAGGAAAGTGGTACGTTTTTGATGAAAATTTTCATTATAATGTTTGGACTTTGCCATCAAGTGTGAAAAACAATATCATTCAAATGGCAGTCTCTGGGAGATTCGCAGCATTCGAATTATTCACTTTTTTGAGTAATGTCGGCTTTTAATGCGTCTAAAGTTCGGGGATTATTCGCGTAAACACGGTCTTTTGCGAAGCCCCACAGAAAAAAATCGAACGGTGTCGAATCGCATGATCGCATGAAATTACGCGACCAGGAAACTTCTCCTGTGTAGGATGACTATGACAAGGAAAGATCGTAGTTGAGACATAGTCGATGCTGAGAATGTGGAAGAACTACCTCTGCAGACTGTTAACGGCGATGACGAACAACATTCCGCTGTCAGGCAGAACGAAACATTTCATATTGGCGACGACACCGAAAACTACTAATAACCCGACTTAAGTGAAGTGAGGATAGCAATATCTAAATGTAAGCTTAACAAGGCTGCCGGAAATAAAGGAAATGACGAAAAAGCAGAACTGCGCCAACTACAAAGTGAACTCAACATGTGAACGCCTCAAATCGTTTACCAAAAACCTTATCAGTGTGGTTTTAGGTTTGGAAAGTCCACAACAGATCAAACCTTTACACTTTGTCAGATCCTGGGAAAACCCCTAGAAGTCCAAATCGATACCCAACACCTATTCATCGATTTAAAAACAGCATACAACATCATTTATAGAGACGAACTATACAGAGACATGTCTAGTTTTGGTATACCGTATGTGCAGGACGACTATCTCCATCAGGGACGGAAACGACCTCACCGATACATTCGATACCAAAAAAGGATTTAGACTAGGTAAGGCGGCAATAAACTTATCGAAATAGTCTTCGATACCGTTTGTATGTGGAGGCGAAAATTAAACCAAAAACTTTACCAGCTATGCAGTGACAAAGACACATATTGCGAATGGACACCAACACTCCGGCTGGTAGAGTCTTTGATTGTCAATCAGACCCCGGTTGCAGTAGAAACATATCTTGCACATAATGGCACACACAAATAAGAACCGACATTAACTGACTTTAAGTGCGCAACGGGAGCAGTTAGTTGGTTGAGGCGCAGCTTTATGTAAGTAACTGGTTCGTGTGTTGGGCAAGTAAACAGTAGGTTCCTGGTTCGATTTTCGAAAGTACCAACATCTAAGTTACTCAACTTTCCCACCTATTATATGAAAGTCTAAAATAGTCATAAGAAGCTTCTTAAATTTGCCTTTCGGAATGGTGATTGCTGAAGGATTCTGAACTACAAATACCAGAAATAATTTCAAAGGAGGCTATAGGCCATATTTATATGAATATATTCCAAAAAAAGTGCGTTAGGTTGGTTGCAATGTTTTTCAATGCAAAATTTGGCTCCAAATTTTCGAAAAAAGTGAGCTCTATATATTATCTAAGGGTGTACAATTTTGAAATTATAAGTTAATTATCCCAAGTAGTATGCAAGAGCTATTACTCCAAGAAATGCGTGGTTCACATTTGGACATAGCTAAAATGAACACCAAATGAAAAGCTTAGCTAAGTTGCACCTTTTTTATGCCCTATCCCATACGGGTAAACTAGTTTTGATACATAGTTCGGAACATAGAGAAATATATAAGTGTTTGAATAAGGCATTTAGAAAATGTCGATATATATATATTGCAAATAAAGTTTTTTTTACCACTTCCACCTTTTTGGGGCTTTTTGTGCAAAAAACAAGGTTTTCGGTTAAATTTTAAAAATATTTGAAATGTTTGTCCATGCAAAAACATTGGTAACGTTAATATGTACATTACGCCTTTAGATAATTTTAACCTACGTCCACTTTTAGCGGCGTTATCCTAAAAAAAAAACGATTTGTATATCCTATCCGATTTGTGGACCCAGTACAAGTTTGTTTTACAAAAATGCCATTAAATGAACAAAATTAAATTTTTTTCAATGTACAAGGTGGCGCAAAAATAACCTTCCGATGTTTTTTGGCTGTAATTTAAAAAAAAAAATGAAAAACTTTGATTCTTCTTGTGAATAATTTTTATTTTGTCTTTTAATTTTTTTACATCAAGTCGAGAATATGATGTCATGTAAATGGCCGCCGCCACAGTTGATTGTCATTTGAGCCCTTTTTATGGCATTTTCCATCACTTTGGCCAAAACTTCCGGCGATAGGTCCTCACATTCTTGACGGATATTGTCTTTAAGAGCTGCAAGAGTCTGAGGCTTGTTGACATAAACCTGCGACTTCAAAAAGCCCCACAAAAAGAAGTCTGGAGCGGTCAAATCAGGCGATCTTTCTGGCCAGTGCAAATCGCCAAAACGGGAGATTAGGCGCCCGGGAAATGCATCCTTCAGCATATCGGTTGTGGCACGTGCAGTGTATGCCGTTGCACCGTCCTGTTGGAACCACATGTTTTCCAATCCCAATTCATCAAGTTGCAGCAAAAAGAACTCGTTGATCATTGCTCTTTAGCGCTCACCATTCACAGTAACCGTTTGGCCCGCGACGTCTTCGAAGAAAAAAGGTCCGATGACTCCTCCAGCGAAAACAGCATACCATACAGTGACTTTGAGCGGGTGTAATGGCTCTTCGTGGGTTACACGCCGATTTTCAGTGCCCCAGAAGCGTAAATGTTGCTTATTTACGTACCCGCTAAGATGGAAATGGGCCTCATCACTCATGATTATTTTTGATGAAAAATCATCTTCCTCTTGGTGGTGATTAAGGATGGCTTGAGCGTATGTTAGACGCGATTGGCGGTCAGCAGCTAATAGCTGATGCACCGTCTGGACTTTGTACGGAAACATCTTCAAATCTTGTACCAAAATTCGCTGTAAAGAACGTCGACTGATACCCATTTGCGTGGCACGTCGTCTGGTCGATGTCGACGGCGCTTCCATGACATCTTCGGCTACAGCAGCAATATTCTCTGCAGAACGGCTACCTCGGGGTCTGCCACGCCTGGCAGCATCTCGTGTTGTGCCAGTCTCTTCGAGGCGAGCGGCTAAACGTCGCAGTGTTTCACCAGTAGGCTTTGGACGGCTAGGAAATCTGCGACGAAATTCACGTTGTGCCAAAGTCACCGACCGATTATTGCTCAAATAAATAGTCACCAATTCTGGAGCAGTGTAGCGTAACATTGTTTATTAACGTGTATTTCGCATGTGTTTACTACACAAATGTCAAAACAGAACTGACATTAGGGGCCAATCGCAAAATTTATAGCATTTTCTGATAGGAGGATTACTTTTGCGCCACCTTGTATTATGGCTTTATTAGTAAGAGCGAATATTCCCATTAATTATGTATCACAACGTCGTTCAAGTGGCTGCCTCGGCTGGCTTCGCAGTAGCGCATTCTGTCACTTCCCAAGACATTGATGATGGTTTCGGGCTGTAGCTCACGGATTACTTGGATGATATTGATATTGAATATCGGTCCTTCACGGTTCCCCACAAAAAAAAAACCACCAAAAGAATCAAATCGCAGCTCACCAAGACGGCTGAAGATTTGGGAATTTGGTGCGCAAAAGATCGATTGTGGCATGAACCGTTTAAATTCAAGATTACAATTTAAGTATAATAAAGTCGGTTAACATGGCTCTGTTACGTCCACCGTAACGTCAAACGTTGTTACCAGAAAAATGGTCCAATGATGCCACCACTCCACAATCCGAACCAAACTGTCACTTTCTGTGGATGCACCGTCTTTTCTGTGGGTTTTTCGAGCCCAAGATGTGGCCGCCGAGCTGAAAATGCGCCTCGTCAGAAAAGATGATTTTTCACCCAAAATCGTTGTCCAATTCAAGCTGCTCTAAAGCCCAAACTGCGAAGCTATAAAGATGCGGATATTCGTGTGCATTCAATTGCTAAGCCAATTGGACCTTGTAAGCCAATAATCCCAGATCTTTGTGCAGAATTCTCCTCAGGCTAGTGCGTGAAATGTTGAGATCGATGGCGAGTTGATGTTCGT
This sequence comes from Rhingia campestris, assembly GCA_932526625.1. NCBI lineage: Eukaryota > Metazoa > Arthropoda > Insecta > Diptera > Syrphidae > Rhingia > Rhingia campestris. Next base: position 55,395,547 of record OW052182.1, on the reverse strand, counting down.
GAATTGAGTCTCAAACTCTCGGCTACAGCAGCTACATTGTCTGTTCGCACTGTACCTACGACGATGGAGACCATGAACTCACAAACTTGTGTACAGCAGCCAAAACTTATTTTCGAAAAACGCACTGTTTGGGCTACAAAGCACTCACTTTGGAAATAAGTTTTCAATATTTTCCAACGTTGTTCAAGCGTAAAGCTACTCATTTCGCTGCGCGGAGTTATGATACTGACTCACTGTTAAGATAAAAAGAAACTACTAGATGGCCCACCCTGTACAATAGAAAGGTGTTTTTTTTCGAATCATAAATGTTTTTTATAAACTGTCTGAGCAATATATTGTGACACTTTCTTACTTACTTACTTAAGTGGCGCTACAGTCCGGAATGAACCTGGGCCTCAACCAACATGCCTCTCCAATTAGCCCGGTCCTTAGCTAACTGCCTCCAGTTGCGCACTCCAAGTTGGTTGAGGTCGGTTTCCACTTGTGCGCGCCACTTAAGGCGAGGTCTTCCTCTACTGCGTCCGACGTCTGGCTGGGAATCGAAGACTCTGCGAGCCGGAGTATTGGTGTCCATTCGTTCTACATGTCCTAGCCATCTTAAACGTCCAATGCGGAGTTTTTTGACCAGGGGCATGTCGCTGTACAGCTCGTATAGTTCTTGGTTGAATCTTCGTCTCCATAGCCCGTCAACGCAAAGGGGACCGAAGATTTTTCGAAGAATTTTCCTCTCGAATCTACCAAGGATTGACACTTTCTATGGGGATGTTTAATTTAAGGATAAAATGGGCAAAGGTATTCAACTATTCACACCGCGGATTGAAGGCTTCTCATATATTTTTTAAATAGTTTTATCATTCATCAAGAAATTGGTCATTACATCTTGCTCCATGTCAGCTATATCCCTAATAAGTAATATTGTATCAATTTACAACTCCTGTTTACAACCAACTTATAGTTGTGTGTTCATATTGTTTCACGAACATCTCCTTATATGCAATAAAAATAAATAAAACTCCACAGTGAACACTATAATCCAATGATGGAGATTTATGCTCCCTAAGACTACCATACTTCAACTTCACATATTCGGATCCACTGAGAGGAAAAATTCCATTTTCGTTCTCCAAAATGTATCCGCAACACTCTTATGCATCGCTATACCGATTCTCCTCTAGCTATTGTACAAACACCAACCCACTCCTAAGTTTGAAAGATGAGATAGTTTCCCTGACAGCTTAACGCCATCCCTCTAAATTTATTAACTACAATGGCCTGTCAAAATCCGCATATCATATTCCTGGCGTCACTTAAAAACAGCTTCCTGTTTCCCGTTGGCATCTCAACATTACGAATTCATGTGCACAATCTGGTCCTGGCAAAGATCTCAACCAAAATATTTGTCAAGTGTGGTCCCAAAGGATATGACAGTTGAGAGCAAAAAAAAAACATCTCCCTCCCGAAAGAAAAATTCCAACATTTTTGTTAATTTTAAAATTGAAACTCATCTTGCTGTTAGGAAAACATTATTCCACCCAAGAGAAGACAACATCTTAAGTTATTCCAATTCGTCTCCAAGGAGCGCTTTCATTTGTTATACTCGGTCACGAACGTCAACAGCAGACTTACAAGTCAACAAAGGCGCACGACTGCTCTCGGTTGTTTCGCATTTTAATTTAAACGAAGGATACAATTACTGTAGAGAAACAAAAATAGTTGAACAAAAATTTACCTCCATCTGGGAGCCCTTCTTCCCCATCGACGATCCCGTGTGGCCTCCACTCTGTGCGGCGTTCATTTTGTTGTCTTAATTTTTATTTGTTTGCGTAAATTTGACTCCTACTCTCTCTCTCTCTGGGTATGTGTACCTTTTTAGTCAAAATGGGAAGGTGTCCTTATCATTTAATTACGGCTATGTGTGCATCCAATTTCACACTTTCTCACACTACTTCTAAACCCGTGAGCCATGCTGAGCATCATTCAGAAGGACATTCTTGTCCATCGATGGTGTATTTGATTTTCTGCTGATGGTTTGGAAAAGTATAAATTAGTTTCCCGCTCAACAGAAAAGTCCCAAAGCTTTTTTTTGTTTTTGGTAAATCCCAAACAACTTTTCAAAGGATATCTCAGGATGTTACACTGTGAAAGTGTGCCTATGAAACACGTACATTCGTGCCAATTAACTTTTATTTGTTTCTTCTTTTTTTTTGTTTTTTTTTTTGCAATCCTTACATTTATACGTGTTTAAGTTTCATCATCACGTTGTACACACATTAACACTGAACAGGATAAAATAATTGTAGGAAGTACGATTTATTCAAACAAAAGCAATTAAAAGCAAAAAATAAATCTCCTCCCAAACGTGTGAAGCCAAATGGCGAGAGTACCTACTCTGGGGAGTGCCTTTGCAATTCGTTAATTATACAAGAGTCTGTTTACACTTTACACTTAATCCCTTTTTTTATTCACACACATATATGACGGTAATCCGCTTTAAACGGGATATATAATCACGCCATTTCAAAATCAGCGCCAGGTTTATAGTGGTTTTGGGGTAATTAAAGTCCTTAAAGTCGAATCAACACCAAAAAAAGGTACACACGCGTTTGGGGTTAAAGGTTAAATACAGGAAACTAAACCGCATATCTGTAGTAGGCGCTCCTGACAGTTGACAAGTTGCGGATTCACTTGTAAAAAAGTTGACACGAACGGGGAAAAAATCAGGAAGAAGAAAAAAAGGACTAGACCGCACCGACACGAGACGAGGTGACCAATTAGAACAACACCCACATTGTATTTTCTGCGTACACACTGGCCGGACTGTTGTGTGTATATTCGCTTTACAGGACGAAGAACGACGACGACGGCGAACAACACGAAAAAGAAGCGAAACACAGGATTTTATCTGCAGAGGAATGCTGCATTGCGTGTATCCAGTTCGCGTCGTTGGGGGTGATAGATAAAAGTGGTAGAAGGTGTTTGCATTGTGATTTTTTTTACATCACACACACATGTCCTTTTGTCACATCTGCAAAAATTTAGACAATTGTCAGAGATACAACAATCTCCATCACTTTGACAGCATGCACAGTGTCGGCATATCTTTTATTTTTTTTTTTTTAGATGAAGGAAGAAGAAATTTAGCCGCGCCCGAAGGACGAACGATATACCGAAAAAGAGGTCCGGATTTGAAGAAAGCTCCTAACGAACTGAATGGTTAGACCAGAGTGTACTGTGTTAAAACTTAAGCATGATAGAGCTTTCGGTGGATAAAAGCATATCCCCATGTCGGTTGGGGGTTTCTGTATGCAGAGATGCCGACGATGCCACAAACACCAGGCCACCGGGGGTAGGTCTGGCAGGCTTGAAAGCACAAACTGGCAAAAAGCAATCAAAATGTAGTGGAAAAAAAACGGAAAACAACTCGTAACGATAATATTTGGGCTGATAAAACGCTTCAGAGTGCCACATTAGAAGTTAACTGCTTTTTTGATATCATCCGGCGGATTGAGGCGCAATAAATTTACATATTTATTGGCGCTCATCGATATTAGATACACAGGGACATCCACCATTACTCGTAGATGGAATATTGATAAGCAACAAGTTGTTGCTGTTTGTGTTTGTCAATCTAAATAAGGGACAAACCGGTGCGTGGAGGGGGTTGAGGTACCGCTTACGAATAATTGCCAATAAAATTAATATTCCGAGCTTTTACTTGTTTTATACTCATGTATCTGAAACTGAAACTGAAATACACATCCTTTCGGAAGAGAATGCCATTTCAGTGAGATAATTGATTGTAGTAGTATCTATCCAATGAATGAGGTACAACGACAAGGTGGTAGCTAGGGAAGGTACATAAAATATCATCTATCTGGTCTATCCGGATGATGTCCTCACAGTGCTGAATTGGGTCATTTAGTGTGGAAATGTTACCACACACCCTGAGAGAGGAAGAGAACAATTTTATTTCATCTCAAAAAGAATTGAAAAAAAGTTGTCTCCTTTGATTCGAACAGCTTTATAAATATTTAAGTTGCAAGGATTAAATTTGCGGGCGAGTATATTGGTATGCGTGTTGGATTTTGCAGTGAAAAGTGCTTGTATGTGATGAATTGCTATTCGAGTGGTTGTGACTGGGGATATAGATACTCGTAGACGTTGGCATTGAAATGGAGAGACCGGGAAGTTTTTAGGCATAAATCAAGAGATGGCATATTTTTTTCAGTGTGTATGCTCTTTGAAACTTAGGGGAGGTTAAATAGCCTGGCAACACATGTTGCATGTCTTTCAAGAGTGGTATCCTCTGCTGGGGACATTAGACGGGGACATACACGTCCTTTCTTAAGAAATCATCGCAAAATACCATCTTTAATGAATTAGCTGGCTTGATTAATGATTCACCAGCTTAACGGATCCCATTTATGGCGTAATGGTTTCTTATGTCAGGGAAATGTTATAAAGCACTGCACAACCTTATCCTAAAAGCATCTATTAAAAAAGGTCGCCTATTGGGAGTTTTTAACATTTCATACACTTTGACGCAGAGGGGCCGTTGGCATTCCCTGGGACAGCTCGAATATTTTCCTATTGACACTTTTCCACTTTGTATTGGCAAGAGAAATCTTTTATGCATGATCCTTGACACCGATAGTGCGCGTATGGTATTAGATGAGATAAAAAGCCAAGTTAATGAAACGAACACTTAGCGTTTCGAAAAAAGAAATAATCTTCTATATGACAAAGGCTTGAAGAGTTTTTGCATCACAAGGCTTGATAATGGGTATTGTTGGTGTGTGGAAGGGTGGATTCGTATTTGAAGAGGTATTTCAAGGAGTTGACTGACGTTAATGAATACGAAAATCATGCCCGATGGGTGTGCTTTGTCCCGGCTGGGTGGGTTGTGTGTTTGGAAAAATAAAAATGGGAGCAATGAGATTTTAGAATTTGTGCTTGCAGACTTCTATGACTACCAAAAAAACATTTTTTTATGTCAAAGCTATGATTTCTGCCATACGGTGTCGTTATTTAACGAACGTTATATATCCTGAATGTAACCATACAAGAAGGAGCTATCAAAAAGCGCTCACAGATGTCAACTTAGAAAGCGAAAAACAGACATTATCGCGAGCATACATTTTTATTTAAAACGTTCACAGTTACATAACGTAAATGAAAATTGCCACCAACCAGCGCAGCGGTGGCAAGAAATCCAATGCATTATTAAGAGCGTTTTCGAGATGTCATCATATAGTCAATTAGCGATGCATTTATACCAAAATCCGAAAGAGTCTATCTGGAATGGTTTAGTCATTTTTTTCCTGAATATTTTATTTATTTGAACGAACTTTAAACTCACAGCTGAGTTGCCACATTTAATCATTTTAACATACTTACTCTGCAGTCCGGTAGTAGTGTACCTGTGCCCCGTCCCACATTGATCTCCAAATAGCCAGGCGTTTAGCTAACTACCTTCATGCGTACTTCAAATTGGTTGAGGTCGGTTTTTTATAGTTCGCGCCTACTTAAAGCGGGGTTTCGTCTACTGCGTCTGACATTTGGCAGGGAATCGAAGACTCTACGGGCCGGGATAATGGAGTCAATTGGCTCTACATGTCCTTAATTACAAAAGCAGCGATAAAATCCGTAATGAACCTGGGCCTAAACCAACATGCCTCTCCAATTAGACCGGTCTTTAGCTAATGCAGAGTTTATTGAAGGGGTATGTCGCGAAACGCGTATCTCTTAACCTCTCGATTCACACCATACCACCAGCATCGAATGCCATCCAGCCATCAGCCGCAACTGATGCAACTAGGTTTCTCTCGTCCACCAGCAAGAAACCCCTGGCCTACAAGGCGAACTTTGCAGGTGAAGACGAGAGCTGCCATTCAGCAAAGAAGAAGGGAAGAACACCGGCTTTTCAGAAAAAAGGAAAAAGAGCAAGAAAAGCGCGCGATCGAGAATATAGATTGGTGCCACTCCAGGAACGATGTTCGCAAGTTTTACCAAAGTGTAAAACGTCAAAACCAAGGATACAAGGCTTGAACAGAATCCTGTCGAGATGAAAAAGGAAATATCATAGTTGAGACACAGTCGATGGAATGAATATGGAAGAACCACTTCTGCAGACAGTTAGACGGCGATGACGAACAACATTCCGCTGTCAGTAGAACGCCCCATTTAATATTGGCAACGACAACGAAAACTGCTAACCACCCGATCTAAGTGAAGTGAGTATAGCAATATCTTAACTCAAGCTTAATAAAACTGCCAGAAATGACGGCCTCCCCGCTGAGCTTTATAAAACCGGCGTAGATGACTTGGTAAGTACCCACCAACTCATTAGCTCAGCTGGGTCCCCGGATACAGAGGCATACAGGGCAATGAAACTGCTGATGAACTGGCGAGAAAGGATCTGCCTCCAGTATTGACCAAGCAGACCAGTCTGTCAAACCACCAATATGTGATCTCAAATCTCGGGTGGGACAGAAAACACTGATTACCGCCAAAAACAGGTGGAAATCCCTTCCCACATTTGAAAACAACCAAAAGGGTGTTGCCTGAGTATGACAAAGCCAGAACCCATAAACTACTTCGAAGAAACAGGAAATCTGTCTCGACTTAAGTTGGGATTCCTACTGCACACAACTTACTAAAAAGCCACATCACCTCTGCAGAGGCTGCGGTGATGAAGAAGTACACGAGGATATCCTCGTGAGAGAGGATATGAGAACCTTAGGAAAATACTTTTTCTAAGACCTCACGGATCTATCCGAAATCCCTTTCTCTAATCTTTTCAGGTTTATATCAACATTTGGATGGCTGGAAAGAGGGTAACAACAATAGACAGTAATGGGACAATGAAGCAACCAACCACACCAACCAAGTATGTGAATGCCAGCAACCTGATCGGCCCTTATCAGTGTGGTTTTAGGTCAGGAAAGTCCACAACCGATCAAATTTTTACTTTTCGGCAGATCCTGGAAAAAAAACCTAAGAAGTCCAAATCGATACCCATCACCTATTTATCGATTTCAAAGTAACATACGACAGCATTTATAGAGACGAACTGGACAATTCTCGCTGCTCCATCAGGGTCGGAAAGGACCTCACCTACACATTCGATACCAAAAAATTATTTAAGCAAGGCGATGCGCTGTCATATGACTTCTTTACTTTGATTCACCAGAGGCACAACTTTCCGAAAATCAGTGCAACTACTAGCATACGCCACGATATTGACATCATTGGTAGGACTCAACATGATTTCATGGCCACGTTTGTAGTATAGAGAAAGAAGCGGATTGGATAGATCGTCACCATTGACAGACATAACTTTGAGGTAGTACAAGACTTTGTCTAACTCGGCTCCGCTATTAACTCTGACAACGTCGGACGTAGTAAAGAACGGCCTTGCCTTAAGTGGCGCGCACAAAACTTTGAATAGGTGGTGTGTATCGATTTCTTCTATGATCTGCCGAAGTTTGAAAACTCGATCAGTTGTGGACTTTCCTGACCTAAAATAATGATAAGGGCCGATCTGATTGTTGGTTACATGCAATCACATATTATGGCAGATAGGTGATGGGGAGACTTATGTATCTTTACCTGACGCAGTTCAGTGGTCTCCTTTTCGCTGGGTCGGTTAAAGAAGCTGATATTTCATTATTCGGGCACACTTTCATCAAACTGAATTTTTGAAATGGTTTGATGAATGATCCTTACCATGTCATTTCCCACAGCTAGCCTGGAAGGTATCAATTTCTAAAGCACTGTTGAGCAGATGTAAAAGGATGTTGCCTATCGTTGCTAATATTTAATGATTTTCGAGAAAGTTGAATATTACCCTCCATCAACGTTTAACAGTCTGCAGAAGTGGTTCACTTTTATTCTCAGCATAAACTGTGACTCAACGATTGATTTTTCCTTGCTTATCTCGACAAGAATTTTGTTCAAACCTTTTATCCCTGGGTTTTGGTAAATTTACAAACATCAGCCCTGGAGTGACATCTCTCTATTTCCTCTATCTAGGGCTCTTGCTGCTCTGAAAAGTAATTGTTCAGTCCTTCTACTTTGTTTATAAAGTTCAATGACGGAGTGTGCAGTGGCCAAGTGGTACGTTGGACTATTTTTTTGCTGAGTCCCTGGTTCAAATTCCGAAAATGACGGCACCTAAGTTTTTTCACTTCTCCATCTCTTGCGAAAGTCTGATAAACATCCATGAGTAACACTGCCATGAGAAGCTTCTCAAATTTGCCGTTCGGATTCGGCGTTAAATAGGTGAAGGGGGACGGTAAGTTTTAGACCCTGTATTGGCATTGATACTAAATATTCCATTTTCTTCAATGATGACTCACGTTAATGTCAATGTTCTTCGTCAAACCAGGAAAACGTAACACATTATAGTTACGACTTGTTCACACCTACGCCATACGTCTTCCAAATTTGATGCTGGTGGTAATGTTTTATTCGGGAAATACTTTACGGTATCTAGCGATTGCAGACTTTCGGCATAATATCTCCCATTCACATTCTCACTGATTTCTTCATCGTTGTGACGTACTGAATATCCAGGAATGCTGATAATGGTGTTGAATATCTTCATTCTTAGTAATGTTCCGAGTCGTTGTTTCATCCAAAATACTGGATGCGTACCTCTTGTCTATCGCAATGTGATGGATAAATTGATATTTCGTTCCGCAATGAAGTTGGTTAGCGTAAGACCATTCCCAAACGAAGTATTGTGTAAACTATGTTGCCCGACATTATATTAAAGATCTTCTCTTCCCCAGTCTCTGAACAGTTTTGTCGAGGGCCATCTTCCTCCTTCCCGGAGCATGAGCGTATGTAAGGCTTTCGTTGGTGCGTACTATCACACATTTTTCGATGATATCTTTGATGCAAAAGACTTCTTGCCTAAGTTTGTCACCTTTTACAGATCCGGATTCAAATCGTTGTCTGTTCACTATGATCTCTACGGACCATAGTGGTTTTTATTTTACTTTCAGCCGGCCCATCCCATCGGATTTCCTGGATGGCAGTAAAGTCTGTTTTGTAGCAGCTTAATGCTTCCACTAATTGTTCGTAAAGTTAATTATTGTTGTCAACAGTAGAATTCTTCCTTTCCGAGGCGTTAGGTCTATTCGTTGCAATAAGTTTTTTCGGTGACTTTCAGCTCATTTGCTACCATATTAATTCAAGAAACCTTGGTCCTTAGATGACCTGATGTTCAAATATGTCGAATCAGCTCATATATGTTCTTCATTTTCTCCATCCCAACATCACCATTGACGCCATCTTCGAAATTCTTCCGCTGTCGTCTTACTGAAGGAAGAGGTGGTTTAGTGTGAGAACACGTCTTTCTTCGGAATTATTATATCATCATACAGGGGTTCACACCCTACCTCCAGTTATAGTACTAGGCCTCCAGCGGTCGCTACGAGGAGTCTGAGAGCAGGAATTGAAACACTTTCATTTAATCGCATTGTTTACCATTTGACAGCCAGATGATATAATTGGATGATTTGTTAAATAATCTCGTGAGCTTAACTATATTAACCATCACTACACTGACCCCCCCCCCCCCCCACACAACCAGGAAGTGTTAGTTTTTAAGCAGACCAATGGCCATTAAGTTGGACATCTCTTCCAGTAGCTGTCCTGTAAATACTCGACTGTAAGTCTGTACGGCTGTTTGTTGTACTAACCATCACCCCACTGATGACCCTTCAACACATATAGGACGTGATGGTTTTTAAACAGGTCGATAGTAATCAGGTTGGACATCTCTCCCAGTAGTCATCCTTTAAATACTCCTTCCATTTTATACTATGCTATTATACTATATATATTATTCCGCTTGCAGGAGGGTTTACCTGTTATACAAAACATTTACTAATTGTAAGACAATTAACGTTTAACTTTTGAAATTCAATCTAGATACGTGATACGTGTCACTGAAGAACTTGCGCTTCCCTTTTCAAAGATATCGCCTATCATCTCTCTTGCAACACATTGTGTTTTTTCTCAAAAATTGTTAACCAATCAACTTGAACCAGTTTGCTGGTCAGAATCGGCGTTTAAATGTAAGTCCCATTCGTTATGCCAAAGATAGAACTTTGCACGCACAAAGGAATTGAAAATAATTTGTTTTCGCATCTGGCTAAAATTATGATCATTATGCTCAGATTTTAAGCCTTCACGTTTAACCAACCCAAATAAAGGGTGATCCATTTCGAGGTTCCCTACTTTTTCAAATTTAATGGAGAATGTTTATTATCATTTGAAAGAACATTCTTTGGCATTTATTTTTTGAAGATTATGTCTATCAAATGTTGGCCGTTGCTACGTCGCAGATGGTCCATCCGTTGAGTCCAATTTTCGATCACTCGTTCGAGCATTTCAACTGGTAACTGGCGAATGACACGCGTGATGTTTTCCTCCAAGGCCTGAATCGAAGCGGGTTTGTCGGCATAAGCTTTTGACTTTACATATCCCCACAAGAAGGTCTAACGGTGTGATATCACACGATCTTGGTGGCCAATTGACCGGCCCAAAACGTGAAATTATGTGCTCACCGAAATGTTCTCTCAATAAGTCCATTGATTGATGCGATGTGTGGGAAGTGGCGCCGTCTTGCTGAAACCAAATGTCGCCGAGATAACGAGCTTCAATTTCAGGCATCAAATAGTCAGTTATCATGGTCCGAGTTGCTGCGAACGGCGCCGAATCGACTCTTCACGGTCTTCGTGTACACTCTCAGCTACGGCTGCTATATTTTCTTCACAGCGTGCTGGACGTGGTCTATTCGGTCGAATATTATCCAATAATGAATGCTGGGTCTCAAAATGGGTGATGGTGTTGCGAATAGTACGCTCAGTAGGCCGATTATGTTGACCATAAGTTGAGCGAAGTGCACGAAACACATTCCTCACAGAACGTGAATTTTCATAATAAAGTTGAACAATTTGTAAACGTTGTTCACGCGTAAGTCTTTCCATTATGAAATGCCAAACAATACTAAACAAAAATAACATGACAGCATGCCACGACTCACACGTGATCTGTCAAAAAAGGCTATTGAAAAAAGTATCTCTACTTGGATCACCCGTTACCAGTGAACCACTTCATAACCACCGTTTACTTAATTTACGTCAACTTTTTGCCGAATGTTTCAAAGAAATATTTATAAAACTATCAGAAACCGATTACCAACAATTTCTATAAACTTCATCAACTAAGCGAACTTCATTCAGAATGTGTTGCAAATGAACCATAAAGCATACATTCAACCATAACCTTCACACCGTTATTAGTCGATTATATAACAAAACAATGTCTTACAACTCCGAACAAAAGTTGAGTAATAAAAAACGAGAAAATAAAAGTTTGGTTATGTTCATTAAGTTAAAGATTCCACGCAACAATAAGTTGAACACTTTTGGTCTTTGAGCATGAAATACCTGCAATGTATTGTTCCTTAGGGACATGCATTTCTCCTTGTTACCAAGTTATGAACATTTTTCTTTTGACTCGGTGCGTTCATGCTTGTATGAGTGAAGCCGAAAAATATGCTGCTGTCTTGAACATTAACATCATGATAAACTTTGAAGCAAAATAGCTTTTGGGAATTGTTGGCCTAGTTAAAAAATGTTCAAGGAAATTAATTCACAAGGCGTAGCAAGACCTCATTTAATCAAATTTTTGGGTTTTCTTTTTTAATTTAATCTGTACTCTATATTTTGGTTAGAAAAAGTAGGGATAAACAAATTAAAGGTTATCGTTAAAATCTACATCTCTTCTACAAATTTGTTCACCATGCCTGCAGAAATACTAAACGACGACGAATATATCAAACAATCAAGAATTTGGACAAATACGGCCCCAAGAGTAAGCTTTAAAAATAACTACTTTTTTGACCGTCCATATTGCTGTTCAGCTCGTAAATTCGTAGTACAAGCGTTAAAATAAGTTATTTTGACACTGACAACTGTTTCCCGCTAGAAATCTTGACAGAAAGTCAGTCCGCGGACCGAAATGAGACACTTTATGCTTGAACAACGTTGGCAAATATTGAAAACTTTTTCCAAAGTGAGTGCTGTGTAGCCCAAACAGTTCGTTATTTGAAAAGAAGTTTTGGCCGAAATAAAGCACCCAACGCGCCTGCTGTACACAAGATTGTGCAAAAAGTTCGTGAGGCTGATATGCTAATGGAAAACGAACAGACGAGAATATTAGAATGTGGCTGCTATAGACGAGAGTGTGAGACTCAATCCACGAATATCAACTCGCCATCGATCTTAACAGCTCAATATTTCATGCACTAGCCTGAGGAGAAATCTGCACAAACATCTCCGCCTACAAGGTCCAATTGACTCAGAAATTGAAGGCGAACGACCATTTGCTTCGTTATCGCTTCGCAGTTTGAACCAAATGAAAAATCATATTTTCGACGTGGTGCATTTTTATCTTTATAGGCGTTACAGAGCTATGTCAACCGATATGTTATACCCTATCCCATAGGGGTATATTCGATTTGATACATAGTTTGTAACATAGAGAAATAATTTAGCTAGATATACCTCAAAGTATAAGAATCGACTCAGAATCGCAAGCTGAGTCGATTGAGTCGTGGATGTCTGTCCGTCCGTCCGTTCATCAGTCTGTTTGTCACCGATTTTTAGGCCTTAAATTTTGAGCTGGGGTAATGAAATTTGGTATATAAATGTATTCCTTTTCCGAGGCTAGAATACAAGTGTACAAATTATCAATATCCGCAAACTTCCAGCCCCACTTTTTAGAAAAATATTCTTTTTGGTACAACGGTTAAGAATTTTGAAAAACTGTGGGGATAACATATTTATAATAACATATATATTTCGTATATAAAAGGTTTTAGCCACTCCCACTTTTTGTGTTTTTTTTTGTAAAAAAAATGGTTTTCAGAAAAGTTTCAAGGAAATTTGACAAAACTTTCGATAAAATATTGATAATGTTAATGTAAACATGTCGTCTATAGGACATTTTACCCATACGACCACTTTTTTTGGGGCGTTTTTTGCTAAAAAAAATATGTATGCTCTACCCCATAGCATATGCAGGAGGTAAGCGATATTTTTTGTCGAACTGAAATTGAAGACATGAATTTGGACGACCTATGATTAATGCAGGATGGCACGCCATATTACACATTCCCAAATAGTGTTATCGGCCATCTTGGTAATGTCAGTACTGAGATTGTGTGTAAAAACAATTAAACTCTTTGTTTCAAACAGAACAATAAATCGTTAACACTACCCGCTCACAGAATTACTTTTACCTTATTTGTTTTACAAAAAAAATTGATCGGCAGTTTGCAGTTTTGAACCACACAATGCCCCAGGATCTAATGGTATCATCTATGCGCAGCTTAAATGGCTTTCCAGTGTGCGAAACACATTCTAGTCTGTATCCTATGAGCGGTCTAGCTGTAGACACTATTACACTAAGCCTAGATCTTGACTGAGCTACGAAGGGTTGTAACCGTAGGTTACAACCGAATTTTCAAAAAACAACATACCTTTCAAAAAAGCAAATCAGTCGAAACGGTCCTTTCATGTAATTTTTCAACCAATAGGCAAATATATCGCTTTTAAGGAATTCACTATAGTGGTCTTACTTGATATTTCGAAATCCATCAGCATCGATCATCCTTGCGATTATAAATGCTCTGAGGGTGATGTTCATCGCTTACTTTATATGCGACCTCATACAGCACATTCTGAAGAGTTTATTTATCATCATTAGTCACGGCAAAAGCAGAATCACGAATTTGAAGGATTACACGTAGATACATCGACCAAGAACTTTACGTTCAAAAGGGATTTAAAGATTCACCGTATTCCTGTATATTATCCAGGGTACTCATTAAAACGATAATCGTTGACGATAGTGTAGGAGATTTTAATATCGTGTGAGCACATGTATAGAAATTACACGGTACCTACCCAGAAAGCCTCTTTCATTATAGACAACGATTATCGTTTTGAAAGTTACAGAATGAGTGCCCGCACCCGGCGCTATAAAGAAGGGATGGAATTCGGGTCCTTTATATCAAGGATTTTTATTTTAATTTTGAGTTAGATGTTTTAATCCGATTTAATTCGTAAACCACAAGGGTGTCATTCGTGGAGATGATACTACGAGGTAGTAAAACGCCTTAACTACCTCAAAGTTGTTCCTATGAGCTGTGAAATTTTGAGCAAGGGCAGATAATACCTTCATTGTTGATGGCATATCCATTTTTCTTGCTTTCGGTAACTACAATACCAACGCGTCTCACTTGTAGATCGATTCTTGTGAATGCTTCTTTAACTCCAGGATTAAAACGACCAATGATATCGATATTGCCCACATATGCCAGTAAGTCTAAAAATTTGTTACAGTTAGTGACTTCCGTACATAAACCTGACCGACGTGCTATCTGTTTCACCACTATATTGAAGAAGTCGTATGATATGGCATCCCCTGTCGGAATCCGGTACATATTTGAAAAATAAACGTTGCACCGCGAGTCCCTCATTAGGTGACACCGCTATATAAATTTTGATAGCAAACCTAAATAACGACACCGCTCTTTAGAGCTCTAGGTCTAGGTCTAGTCGATGAAAAGATGATCGTTGGCCATTTTTTTATGATTTTCATATGAATTACTTAGGTTTTCTCCAGAAGGTTGTAAATTCACCCTTGATAGGGTCTTCAGTCTCATTTTAAGGGCGAGTGCACATATAAAGCTGATACTGAAAAACATTACTCTGATACGGACAAGGTAATAGGCACTAAGTTATCAACCTGGTGAGGCTTTGTAAAACGCTTTTATTTTCATATATTCGCATTGCCTACCATTTGAGCTATAAATGAGGAACGGCGTTGTCAAATGGTAGGCGGAACAGTTCCATTCGATGAATGTGTTTTTTTGAGGGGCTATGATTCGGGCGTATTCAGCATAACAAATACATTTTTTGGCATCTTCATCACCGCGTAAATCAATCGGTTTTTTTAATCATGTACCATCGTAATTACTCAAAATGTAAAGTGTATTCCAAGATGGTTCATAATGGGAGGGTTTTATTCAACCCATGTATTTTCTGAAAAAAGAATTCGGGTGGTTGAGAAAGTAGGTTATGCGGACCCAAAGTTAGCTAGAATCTTTTCACATCCAGAGTGATTTAATTGGAAATTTAGTGTAAGCCGACTAAAGATGTTATTTCATTTATGTAGTGCGATTTTGGTGAGTGCCCAAAAAAAACAACCGAAATTTGTAGCCAGATACTCAGTACTCAGAGATAGGGGCTTTAATTTCTACTCCTCAGGCTTTATCTAATCCTATGCTATCTTCTGTTACTTAAAAACCAAAAGTTTCACAACCCCTAGGTACTTTAATCTCATTGTATGTCAGAGCAATTATTCTCATACAGTGAACTTTATTCGATGACTGAAAAATGTAAATGAGATCCAAAAATCTGTCCTCACCGCATGCCAGAGAAGAAATTCAAATTTCATGCCAAAATAAAAAACCTGTAGGACTTTTTTTATTTTCAAGCAATAACATGGATCCCTGTGGATTTATTTGATTCCTTAAAAAAAAGAACACAATTTATGTTCAATTTGTATGAACCAACTCTTGGCTGGGAGTCCCATCCGAAAATACCCTTTCTAACCAACTGACTGGAAGTGAGATGGATGGGTACACCTACATTTATTATAACCTATCCAATTACAAGTCTGCGCATATGACATCATGATGTGAGTTATATCATGTCCCATGTCTGGTTTGGACGGACATCCCTGCTTAAATTATTCGTTCATGTACTCGTACAAGGTGTAGAATGAACACTACTTGGACGAAAGAGATGAAAAGCGTATTTCGTCGTGACCATGAGACTTGCATTGCCACACTCAAAAATTCATATAATGTGTGTTGGTATCTTACGATATAAAATAAAACTAAAAAGGACCGACAAGAGTTGGACGAATGTCCTGAGATATTGGGTTGTCAGACAAATTATGACGTATTTTTCTGTACGGAGAGGTATATATAATTTTGATGCATAATTTGTAACATAGAAAAAAACTGAATTATATACAAGGATCGAATATGTGTTGATCCTTACCATGTCAATCCGTTCACTTTGTTGAAACATTTTTGAACTAAACATTTTGAGGTACATTAAGAAAATGTTGTTTACCTACTTCTTGTGAAAAATAGCAGAGCAATGGGACATTTTAAAATCCGAATACACCCATTCTGTGTGTCAGTTTAATGCAATCATCATCGCGCAGTCACACAGTCATATTCAATTCAGGAAATACGATCAGGACTACAAAATACCAATACACCCATCAATTCTACAAAAGAGCCAATAAAATAGCAGGTGGCTACAAAGTATGAACCCAAGCTCTACGAAAAAGCAATGGCAACATTACCATCACAAACGCGCATAAAGTTAAGATGTATCCATGCCCGATAACTTGAACAACAGCTCTAAAAATTGCATCTACAAGCTAGTTCTCCATATCTTGCTGCAACCACCGAGGCATACTCATGTCAAATGTAGCACGCATGATACTATGCACTGTGAGAACGTCTGAATCTTTTCTGAAAACGCAGGTACTGGCTAGTACCATTGTGGCTTCCGGACCGGCAAATCAACCATTGAGCAACCAACGAAGACTAAATCGAGACTCAACTAATAACTCAAAAGTCTAAATGCTTTTTGTACCGGACCCTAATCCTACCATTTCTACTTTACTACGCCGGCCGTGTGCTGGGCAACGTGCAGGAAAGCCGAGCAGATATGAGGCACTTTTGAACAACAAATTCTTCGTCGAATAGTTCGGAAAAGTTACAATGCGAGGTTTATGGCCTGCACGAAGATACAGGTGGGCTACAAGGAGCGAACAGTCAGTAATTCGTCAAATCCCCGCATCCAGCCTTCTATCTTTAGATCATATTTGTCGGATTAATGTTATATTTCGCCACCGTTCGTCGCGTAAAATGAATGTTTCGCTCTTCTTGGCAGCGGGATATTGCTCGGTATAGCCGTTCACAATCTACAGGAATCCTTTCAATTCTTGTCTCCTTTTTAACTTTCTCTTACAAAGAGAAAGATATTGTTTTCGTGAAAATTTTCGACCTCGAGATTTTGATTGATTCTAACATTACGATAATAGCGGAGCCTAAAAAAGTGGTTTTTGGAATTCCGTCCGTCGGTCCGTCGGTCCGTCTGTCCGTAATGGTCTCCCCAGCCTAAACGGCTTGACCGATCTTCTTCAAACTTCGTATCCAAGTTTGTTTTTGGTCATAATTCTAGGCCATTTTTTTGTTTGCTTTTAGCCATGTTAATAACGGTACCTGCCATATAAAAATTACACATAACCTCAATTTTCTCGAAAACGGCTCTAACGATTTTGATTAAACTTTATATATACTATAAGCATATTAGTTCCAACGAAAGTGCATACCCAGTTTTTGCGAGAAAATCCATATAACGGATTTTGTCATTATAAATTATTAATTTCTCGCAACCTGCTATGCGAAATTGAATGAAATTTAATATATATACTACTATTATAGTTTGAAACAATTCCACATAATTAGTTTTAGCCCAACTATCACTAAACGGAATTTTAAGTTTTGGCCAATAACGGAAAATCATTATTATTCACATAGACACCGATAACTTCAAATTTCGGAGTAAACGTTCGTATAATCACATTTCGACATTTTTTATATCATTTTTAGCATCAATAATCAAAATGCATACTTACTATTTGATCTAACACCCAACTCTCTGTGAAAGAGAAAGTTGCGTACGACCCAGTCGTGCACCCACCACTCGTTTATTTCGAAACCATTTCCGAGCATTGCCTTGTAGCACAAATTTTTGGCTGTGAACATCTGATAGCATTCTTCGTCAAACTAGACGGTCGTTTATCGTTGATATCTCAGATATCCTTTGCTTCTAATTTTTTGGACATTAGATGGAATTAATCGCAACTTCGCGTCTGCATGTAGTTATACTGTTATCAGCAGTACTAGGTCCCATGACTTCGAATCCACAAAGCAACCTGGCGATCTCTAGATGGACTACCGCCAACAAATCGAACATATGAACGCTTTCAACATCTTGGGTGTACACACATTCAAAGAGGCAACTGCGACTCTGACCATTTTCTCGTAGCAGCCAAATTCAGAGCCGGTCTGTCCGACGAGAAGAAGGTACGAATGGTGCAAAAAAGAGACTTCAAGTTGGTCGCCTTAGTGAGCCGGAGATCACCACAGTCTATAAACAACAACATCCAGTGGATAAAGGATAACACCATCAATGGAGTACCTGAAACCACCAAAGGCTACCAGCTAGCCCCGAAAAGATGTGAGTGATATGTTGATCTTTGGAAGTACCAAAAAAAGATGACAGAAGAAGCACACATCAAGGTACTACAAGGTTAAACACGCTTCACGCGGGACATGTATCGAACCAGAAGAAGGATAGAGAATAAAATCGGCTTTGGAAAAAATGGAAACTCACAGCCTCCCAGCTCAGAGAAATCATACAGTCTCACGACAAGAAGATCATCCGTCAATGCTCCAAGAAATCCAAACAACTGGCAGCTGACTTTCAAATAGGAACGCAGAAGAGGTAACACTCCCTACCAATATTGAAGAAGTTAGTGTTGCCATAAAAAATGGTTCTAATGGATTACCAGTAGAACTCTTCATATACGGAGGTGTTGTTATGAAGTGTTCATTCGCCAAACCATCAACAAAGTCTGGATGGACTGGAATATCAGCTCCATATGTCCCATCTAGAAGAAAGGCGATCTCATTTTTTGCATCAACTACCGAGGCTGCTATATGTCACATATGAGATCCTATCCAACGTACTGTGTGATTGTCTTTAGTCTTTCTGCTGTTCTGCAGCACACTTATTGGTACGCACTAATGTAGCTTCCGGCCCTCTAAACCGACGAAGACAAAATTTTTACACCAAGGCAAATCCTGGAAAAAAACCAACGAATTTTAAGACTTTTCATCGACTTCAAGGCTGCGTATGATAGCATCCATCGTATAGAGCTTTATAAAGCTGTGGTGCGGGACTCGAAATACGATCATAACTTATACATCTGTATCGGCAAACGTTGGAGGACAGGTTCAGCTCATCTGAACTGATTTCGTGCCAGAACAGATAGTGCGTAAGGCAGGTGTTGATACGAAAGGCACTATCATCAACAAATCGGTCCAACTACTGTATGGTAAGCACATAATATCGACATCATTGGTCGTTGTTTGATAAACAGGCGAAACGCATTGGTCTTGAAGTTTACGAGGGCATGACATGCAGGTATGCTACACAACATTGGAAAAAATGTCACTGTTGATAGCAATCATTTTGAGGATCATTTTGAGGTATTTCAAGAGTCCATCTGACTCGGAGTCAAAACCAATCTCACGAATGACACCTTAGTGGAGATATGATGAAGACTTACCGTAGAAAACCACACTATTTAGGTTAAGCGAAACAACTGGGACCAAAACTCTTAATTCGAAAGTCGATGCATCTACTCTACCGGACCCTAATCCAACCAATCATACTTTTGGGCGCCGAGTTCACTTCACTTTTAAATGTGGGTAATCTGATTGGCCAATTGTTGGTCGGGAGTCCGCCATGTCCAATTAAGCATGACGAGGTGATCAAACCGTGTGCTGGCTGTAGTAGCATGTTAATTAGCTCATGTCGTTGCCAGCCATTTTGTTGATTAAGCTGTGTTATCCGACAATACGTATAGCCTGGTTGGGAGATTTATAGCAGATGTAGGAGATTGATAGTTTCTCGTCAGTAACTTGGGTTGCAACATTCCAAAAGCCCAAAAATTTACCATAGGCTAAACTGTTAGCTGGGCACTAAGCTCCATACTTTTGGTTTGTTTCTTACAATATAGTTTTCAAATGATCAAGTAGTTTACCAGAGCACAATTTATTCTGATCTGAAGAGTCAGTACCATGATTTTACCCCAACACAGCAGACCTAATATTCCGCGATATAACTGACAATAGTTTCGCATTTGTGGCGATTCAATAAAGTTGACTAAAGGCATAAAAAGTAGTGCCCTACTTACTTCACATCTATCATTATTATCCAAACTAGTCCAAAACTTTTATCAAACATAGAAAAGTATCTAAACTTGAAATGATGTTCAATTTAAAAACAATTTTACCTCAACACACTCTTACACGTTCTGAAGCACACTCTATTCCTATCATTGCAGTGAACGACAAAGTTTCCTACAGCACTTTTTCTTTTATTTAGTCGAAACTATTTCTGATAGAATTGCTGCAAAAATAGAAACGTTTTCAATCTAAAAAGGTATCGGGTTGTTCATTATAGACTTTTCACATTCCTATAAATTTAACTCCACCCGGGGGACCAATAGGGCTAAATTAAAATACACCTCACATAAACAATTCCGATTTTATCATTCAAAAAAAAAAAAAAAAACACACACACATATACCTGTCCACATGGCTGTTTATATGAAAGCACGTCGATCACATGTATTTAAATAAATAGCCCAATCTTATTTTTATCTAGAAATAAAGATTTTCATTTGATATAAGGCGCAGCCCCATTAATCAGTCCACAAAACACTAAACGCAAATTGGAAATGCAAACCTAAAATCGGTCTCCCTCCATCCAAATGTCGATATACCTACCAACACAAAAAAGAAACTCACTAGGATTTCTGCTGAAAGGACTTTCTTTGAATTTAATATCCACCATAACCTAGGATTTTTTGTATCTCTTTTCGAGGAATGACCAATTTATGCGTTTTGTGGCACATGCTACTATCAACTCAGTGTTTATCCTAGGATAACATTCGCTATTATCTTAAAGTATTCATCGTCAAAGCTTATCGTTCAAATGTCCTAATAATTTGCATACACAAAAGAAACACTCCCTTGTATAAAAAGTTACTTTGTGACAATTGGTGGCAAACTTGACTAGAAAAGCGAGTTTAGTCGGTACATAAACCGGATATTCACAAGAGCTTTGGGATGTTATGAGCTTAACTATAATTCCGTGTTTAGGATGCTTTATCTGAAGTTACTCAAACTTACCGCATTGTTTTTTGTTCAAAAGGATTGAATTTGAAACTTGGTCTGGAAGCACTTTTCATACATTTAGTCAGGACAACAATCAATCAAGGAGCACAGTAGGTATTAGTAGACAAAATCAACGTGTCGTTAGAATTTCACATATTTTGCTTCCAGGGTTAGGTGTGTATATTTAGGGACGATTTTTGTGACCATGTTTTCTTTTAAATAGGCAGACCTTTAACGGAAGAATTGTATGAAATTCCGAAGTTGTGTGCCGTATTAAGCTGTACGCCTTTATTAAAACAATGGAAATATTATTTTCGAAGTGACTTAAGCCGTATGAAATATCTGCAAATCCGCATGCCTACAGCGCAGCATAAGATTGAAATCAATGAGGACAGAATATCCGTCTAAATCACCCTTTACAACGATTTTGCTTTAATTACTCAACCGAATACCAAGCTGGGACGTATGAACGTGAACAAATTTGGTATGAAGCTTGGAAACAGCAAAATACACTGGTGGAACAAAATTGGGTCTTAAAAAAATGGCTACCTACAGTTTTAAACTTGTGAAATGTATTCCAAAAGTGTTCCTAGCCATACTCGAAACTTAATAAGTTTTCTTTCATAATTAGCACGCGCTAAAGGCCAAAGGGTTTATGACCCTTACAGTGTTTGAGTACCATCGCGGGCATTAAGATAATTGAGGGGAAGAAAAGAGGAGATACCGATGAGCGTTGGTATAAACTGTTTGCAAATTGTAATTTGAAGGAAAAACTGAGTTTGTTAAAGCATCCCACGCATTCGTGTTGTACGGTTTAGGATTGAATCTCTATATTTTATAGTACGTCCGAAGAAAGGTCGGTGAATTGATTAGCATTCATGGCATGGCGAGTATTACGGTTGAATGTTTGAAGAAGCGGATTGCAGATAGCTATTTTATTTGAGCATAATAGTGGTAAAAAAGTGTAAGGCAGGAGATATTCCTATGATGCTCAAGCGAGATTATAGAGTTCGCTACGGTTGAATCTCACTTTCATCGCACGCTTTTGTATCCTATCAAGTCGGTGCAATGATCTTTTCGCTGCACCTGACCAGATGTGGGCGTCAAACTCAAGTTTGGGGCATATATACGCTTTGTATATTGCGGCCAGATCAGAAGGGGTAAAATATATCATACATCAATTGAGGAAACCTAGACATTTCGCTGCGTTTTCAGCAATTTTGAATATATGGTCGTTCCAACGAAGGTCGTTACTAACATACATCCGAGCATGGAAAGTTTTTCAGTTTTGACGATGTAAGTGCCATTCACGGATAATGGCTGTAAATTTTGGTTTCGCTTAGATGACAAAAGAGAGGATTGCGTTTTGGAAGCATTAAATTCCACTCTATTAAATTTACCCAATTTTATTATGCTGTCGAGGTCGGAATCATCTTCGGGAACTAGTATGAAAAGCTAAGGGTACTGGTATCAGCAAAGGAATGAATTGGATAACAAGTTGCAGACAAGAGGTTATTTATAACAATGAGGAAGAGTGTTCCCTGGGGGATAACCAGTATTTATTTGGTGAGAATCAGACTTGAAACCGTCCAAAACAACTTGAATTGAACGTTTCGAGAGGTAGTTTCTAATCCGTAGAAGAAGAGTTTCATCAATTCCAAAAGCAAGCATTATCGACGAAAGGGCTGGATGTCAAACCCTGTCAAAATCCTTTGATATATCAAGTGCAACGATCTGGTTTTTGTCCCAAAGGTGGACAGATTGATTCCACTTTTCGGTGAGATATGTCATCAAATCACCAGTGGATCTGTTGTTACGAAAACCGTATTGTCGGTAATTGAGGAGTTTTCGTGATACAAAATATGTCATAAGCGGACGGTTTAGCAGCGTTTCCATGACCTTAGAAGATGTGACGTAGGTGCAATTGATCGTTAGTTGGAGAGAGAAGAGGATTCACCTTTTTTTAGGGACGGGCTGGACAAATGCTGTTTTCCATCTACTCGGGAAGAGTTCTAATGAATGGGACAGATAGAAAAGCTCACGCAGTGGTTTTGCCAGCTTGGGAGAACACCTCTTCGGAATTATGGGGAGATACCAACTGAACGAGACGATTTGTGAATATTTTGATCTAATAATACTCTTGCGACTGTATGAGTAGGGAATTGGATTGGTCCTATAGAATGTTCTACGTTATCAAGTACAGGAGGAGCCTGGGCACAATCTGGCAACTTGAAACTAGCTGATACATGAGCAGCGAGAAGATTGGCTTTTTCTATAGAGGTGACAGCTGGAATGTCATTGTAAATTAGCGTTTGGATGAAATATGAGGTCGAATCTTTAATGCTTTTTTTACAAACGACCAAACGTTTTTACTACTTTAGGGGCATAGTAGAATTTGGCACACTTAATGTGGGCATTTCAGTCGTTTCTGGCTCGTTCGAACTTTATTTGGTTTCCCGCAGTAGGATTGTTCTTGTATGACCGTAAACATAACTCCTTCACAACCTCTTTACAGCTCGAGTCATACGTGGTTGAGCCACGTTCATGTCGAAGACGAACTTACACACCGACCTTACACGCTGCGATTGCCCTGCATTAAATAACAGCAGAGGTTAGATCTTTAGCACTAGGCACTACTATGGCGATATATGATATCTGGCTATTAAAAATGACGTCACCCGGAGCTCCACAGAATAAACCACATTTATGTATCACTATTACTATGCTCCTATGCTCCTATATGTGGGATGGCACTAAATATTTTAGTCTCAGACTGTTTACACCTTCCTGGACAAAGTGACGACCTAACTACATCTATATACGTCATTATATACTTTTTGCATTGCCGTGAAATGTCAAATTTTTTACAGCTGTTCATTTAGTTGCAGTGTAGGTTCGGAATGGATCACTCGTTTAGCTAGTGGTTGAATCTTCGTCTGCATATCCCGTCAACGATTTTTGATGTTTTTTCAAAGAATTTTTCTCTCAAAACGACAAAAGATTTCTTCATCCACTTTTGATACGGTCCATGCTCAAGCGTCGTAGAGCGGGACTGGGATGATCAGGGTCTTGTATAGGATCTCCTTAGTAGTTAGAGTGAGGGCTTTACTGCTAAATCGCCTTCTTAGTCCGAAGAAACAGGGATTGGTACGAGTTATTCTTCATTTAATTTCTGATTTCGGAGATGTTGTTGTCAGAGTTAAAAGCGGAGCAGAGATAGCCAATGTCTCGTACTACCTAAAAGTTATATCTACCAATGGTGAACTTTTTTCCAATTCGTCGATGTTGTGTGTCCTTTCGTGTTGACAGGATATACTTAGTCTTACCCTCATTTACAGCTAAACCCATTTTTGCCGCTTCCGTCTCTATACTAGCAAATGTGGTCAATATCGTCGGAGTATGATAGTAGTTGCAACGATTTATGGAAGATTGTGCATCTGGTGTTGGCTCAGGAGGTTTGCAGGATCCTCTCAAGAATCAAATTAAAGAAGTCACATGACAGCGCATCGCCTTGCCTAAATCCTGTTTTGGTGTCGAATGTGTCAGTGATGGAGCAGCGAGAATTCTCCATCGTCATCCTGCACAGACGGACGAGTTTTGACGATATACCAAAACTAAACATGGCTCTGTATAGTTCGTCTCTATGAAATGCGGCTTAGAAATCGATCGATTAGTAGGTGATGGATATCGATGTGGACTTCTTGGGTTTTTTTCAAAGGATCTGCCGAAGTGTGAAGATTTGATTAGTTGTGGACTTTCCTGACCTAAAATCACACTGATAAGGACCGATCAGGTTGGTGGTAAACGATTTCAGGTATTCACATGTTGAGAAGACATATACCTCTATAGTTAGCGCAGTTCAGAGGGTCTCCTTTTTGTAAATGGGCAAACGATGCTGATATTCCATTCTTGAGGCATAATTTCATCCGACCAAATTTTGCGAATGTTACTTATCCAATCATTTTTACCGGCTTTATAATGCTCGACAGGAAGGCCTTCATTACCGGCGGCCTTGTTAAGCCTAAGTTTGGATATTTCTATAGTCACTTCAAATAGTTCATGTGGTTGGTACTTTTCGGTATCGTCGCCAATATTGAATGGTTTTTCTGCCTGACAGCGAAAGATTGTTCGTCTTCTCCGTTTAACAGTCTGCAGTAGTGGTCCTTTCATATTTTCTGCATAGACTGTACTTAACTACGATCTTTTATTGTTCATCTCGATAGGATTATGTTCGCGTCTTGTATTGCTGGCTATGACGTTTTACACTTTGGTAAAACTTGCGAACATCTTTTCTGAAGTGGCACCTCTCTATATCCTCGATCCTGTGCTTTAAGAAGAGTACTGAGTTGGAAAAATGCAGGAAAAGAAAATCAAAAGAAATGCATATGGAAATTCTACAAGAAATAAAAGAAACTACCAATAGGGTTCATGACTGGAAAGCAGCTTCAAATAGCAAAGTCATTCCTAAAGGAGGATGACCGAATTCGGTATCCCGAGAAAATAGATCCAACTGTGTCACCTAATAGCGCAGATGACTCTCGATACAGTAAAGAAAACAGTTCATACGAACTTTATAAGAATTGTACCGAATTGCAGAACACCCTTTTGTGGGTTTTCGTAATTCTAATGCATTAAGTAATCTTCCACATTAAATGGCAGAATGGCTAAGAAAAGCAATTCTTAGCAATACGATACGCACAGATGATACGATATATAGACAAAACCCATACAAAACAGTTGAGTAGTTACATCTCCTCTTTATTGTCGTCGATGAAGTTTTTTTTTTAAATCCGAATGTGTGGCAAACCAAAAAAAAAACAAGAAAACGGAGATTTTTGAATAGAACCCTTTTTGTCCTATTTCTCTTAATTAACTGAGGACTTGCAAGTGTCACACAAAAACTAATGGGTATCCTCGTGTGATTCCTGGAACCTATACAAATGTCATCATCTGTTAGATTCATATTCGTATTCAACTTATGACTTTTCAGTAAGTTCTGTCCCACTAGCGTCAAAATATAAGCCGTGTTTCTTTTAAGGAGTTTGTGGATTCTGGCTGTGTCGAACGCGTAAATGCTCTAACTAAGCCAATGAATTTCCAAGAATTATTTTTTAGATGTGAGATGTAAATTCATTAAAATTTACCTTCTATTTCGGAAAATGTTAATCATTCTGTGAGCATGTAACAATATCCAAGTGATTATCTGAACCAGCATTCAACATATATGATTTCCTACTAACATACTGTAATAAGGTTTAAAATTCCTTATCCTTATATCCGGTGATTTTATTTTTTTGTTTGGATTTTATTTTAACAAAACCAGCTGAATAGCAAGCAAGTGCTTACAAATAAGGTTCATTTTTAATTTACATTATCAAACCAACCATATTCCAATTTCATTCAATTTTAACCCCTTTACCACGAGTCCACGACCTTGGGGATAGACTACAGATCAGGTTGCGTACCTAACAAACAATCACAACAAATATTGAAAAAAAAAAATATTTTTGAAAACAGAAGGAAGTGCCAATTACCACCCACTTGGCACCAACTCTATAGTAAGCACTCGAGGTGTGGACTTTCCGAGGAACGTTTTTTCTTTTTAATTCGAAATTCCATCGGAAACAAGCACTTACCTAGTTTGGAAAACCACTATAATTCCATCATTGTCCTCAGACTGGTGCATTCAAGTGTATTCAAGGGATAAATCTCTCCTTCACATTTTATTCTGCAGCAAGTGGAACACAACTTAATGTAAGTTAGTACTTATCTTGCTCTAAATCCTGGCCGGCATAGAGCAAACGTCGGCAGAAAGAGTCATGTGCACTCATCTGGATGGATCATAATTAAAATAGAAGCAATCAGCGCTACAATCAACTTAACAAACAGCTGAGAAACTTTTTCAATTAATAAAAGACAAGAGTTTAAAACTTACGGAAGTAAGTATCTTTTTACCAGTTTAGCACTTCAGTAGTTTCGCTGCATCTACCATCTGGAACAGTCTGCAGGCGGAAGGAATAAATACGAACTGGATTTGTTTTGCGGTTTTAAGGAACGTGTAAAGATATCGTCTTAGAATTTAAGCCGCAATTGAAAAAGTTCAAATGCGTGTGCGTATGTTTGCAATTTACAATAGTGAAGGTAAATGTTGGGAAATACTTCTACCACCATTATTATAAACGAGATGCGAGTTTTTAAGTTTTCAATTTTTTCTTATTACGATAATAGAGGAACGCAAAAAGTGGTTTTCAGAATTCTGTCCGTCGCGTCGGTCTGTCTTTCCGTTTCTCCAGTCTAAACGGCTGCGATTGTATTTGAAAAGTATAGTGATATCTGATAACCATCTTAAAAAAATAATATTACTATTTGTAATTTTATTGTGGCCGCACATTTGTTTTTATTTTATAACTCAAAGTTTACCAATGAAATGCACGTAGTTACAACGAATTCAAATATGTGGGAGAATTGTCTGAAGAGTGCATTAAAAATTCTGGCAAATATCATTAACTTCAATGTTCAGCTTAAAAATGGCGTCCTTGAAAAAGTTGTAGGTCCTCATTCAGAAACACATCGGCGAAGATATAAAAACTTTGGGACTATTTTTTCCATTTTTGGCGCAACAGGCCTAGCTCTCTCACAACCATTCATGTGTGCGTGTGTGCTTCTTGCACGAAAGGAGGGACAGTGAAAAATCATTTAGGTGTTGCTACGGCTGTGAATCGAACGAAGACCTTCTGCGAGGCAGTTCGTCGCACTAACCATCGCGCAACTGAGCCCTCCAAAAAAATAAAAACCCCATTTTTGGAAAATTGTACCTCTGGTGTTGGCTCGGGAGTTTTGCACAATCCTCTCAAGAATCAAATTAAAAAAGTCACATGACAACGCATCGCCTTGCCTAAATCCTTTTTTGGTATCGATATGTTTTTAAGTCGAAAACAGATGGTGTTTTGAAAAGTAAGTCCTGTTGATGTCGTATATTACGATACCTACATTTAACCCACTTCCGAGAACAGTATTTTGATGTCCATCCATTGGATATTAGGCGATCTTCCAAAATAGGAGTGGTTATAAATGTAGCTTTTGTGTTATTTTTGTCTTAGTTCTTGTTTAACGCCAACTCCATTGCACAAGAGATAAGGTTTCGCGAGCATTTTCTCTATAGTTTCGTATAACCCTTCAGACATAAGAAAGTGAATTCAATGATTTGCTTTTGGGCTTCCCTAGGAAAGGCTGGCTAGAGAAATTACCAATTAGAGTTCTCTCATATGAAACGTTACTACGTGTTTCATAGTAAGACATCTTAGATTAAATTGGAAAATAGCATAAATTTATCTAAGGTATCTTACTAAATCTTTGTTTTGAAACGCAGCCGTTAGCAAAATCGCGCCATTGCCACCACAACGATATTAAACGAAATTACTAAACACACCATGTTATGGTGTGTTTAGTTCTGCAAAGTTTAAATTTTTTGTTGTTTTGACTTTGTTAAAACAAAATTTGTTTTTTAAATGAAAGCAAATCTAAACTGATGAAAGGCGGTTTGTATTTTAGCTAGATCTGGCTGAATTTCTACACAATTAGCGACAAAAACTATGTTGATGTCGCTAGATTATTTTAAGCGACTTCCAAGCAATTGCATTGTTTTTGAAAAATACGATTGTTATCGGTTCAAAATGCCTTAAAGCCTTAAAAAGATCGAAAAATTATAGATTTGACTAAAAGTTAAGGTTTTCCCGATGAAGACATAGAAAAATATTTAGGGCAATATTTACTTTTTGCATTGGAAAGAGCTTCATGATAGCGTGAAATTTTGGGAGAAGTTTCGAGATACAGAGATGCTGCGTTGGGATATGCTGTAGGATGTAGGTACATCCATTATATTAACCTTTCATCCGCGGTCCTCCAGCTCATAAATTCAACTTTGTGACTGTGCTATAAGTGCAAAAGCTGCAATAATTAATAATTACTTGGGTGGATTTCGCAACTAAGTTCTATAACTAAAGTACTCAGTGCTTTAAAGCTGGAAATTAGTGAAATAAATTGTTGTTCGCGAAGTTCCAGTGACATGCAATCCAATATTCCTTTAGTTGCGGAAACGGTTTTGCAAAATCCATCGGAGGCAGAAATAAATTCTATAGTGTCGGAAAAAGTTATAAATACCGCCGAAAACACCGAAGAAATGAAGCGCACATAAATAGGGTACAAATGGTGAAGTTCGAAAGTTTGATTTTTGGCTGGTTTTTGTAGTCTCCTACATCCACCCAAAAAGTGCTAAAACAGATTTAGTTTATATAGATTTCGCGATTTCGGCCGAAGGAAAAAATTAAACACATTTTCAGTCAGTTGGGATTGACAACTACGTCCCATTTGCAACTTTTTATTGGAGCAAAACCAGTTTAACTTAAATTTATGTGGTGAGGGCTCATTGACGCGATGGTTATTGCGATGAAGTGCCGTTCAGAAGGTCTGGGTTCGATTCCCGTAGCATCACCTAAAATGATTTTTCACTGGCACTCCTTTCATAATGATCTGACAAATCATCCGAGTAGTATCAATTGTATCTCACACACACGCACACGTGAATGGTTCTGAGAAAGCTAGGCCCTGGGTACAAACGAGCCTGTTGCGCCAAAAATTTGTATTTTTTTGTATGGGGTGTGTTAGTGGTATGATGTATGTGCCTGCAAATTTCTACACAAGAACAAAAAATAAATGAAAAATCACAAACTGATTTTCTTGATATGTAGCTCGCAAATTCGTATGTTTGGAGTCCAAAAAAGTTTTAAAAAAATGTATATCTGCCATCTGGAGTCTGTGTTTTGTGATCTGGAATCTATTATTGATACTGGAGCCTGAACTACTCGGCCGATTTGACTGAAATTTCGGGTATGTGTGTTGTTGGTGGTTCTACAGAGGTCTTTTGTAATTGGACTTCAAACACTAAAATTAACGGTACTCCCTATAGACGGGTTATAGAAGCTCATTTATTGATTTTTAAGAAATTCGTTACAGGCGTTATGGAGATAATCGCATTAAATACGATTATCTCCATAACGTCTCTATAGAATTTCTTAAAAATCAATAAATGAGCTTCTATAACCCGTCTATAGGAATAAAAATGAATAAATGAGATTCTATAACCCGTCTATAGGAAGTAAAACTAGGTAGGTATTTACCAATAATGTAAAAGTATCCTGCAACGCAATATACCAACGCTACCGCACATGCCACAAAAGTATGCAACAAGTAAACTTAAAAGACAATCAATCCAAAAACGGATCTGGTACCAGAATGCCTTACGTACACAGTCTATGACTGTGTAATTCCCTACAATCTGAAATATCGGAGAACTGCGATGCATGCAATCAAATTCGCTATTACATCCACAGTCGAGTGGGTTCTTTTGAACACAAACTGCTACTGCTACTTAATTCTCCTCCACTCACAGAAAGGTAAATTGACTTTTTAATAACCACTTCTGGAATCCTTCTGGCAGATTAAGCACATGATGCATCGTGAAGGTCGCAATATTCTACTAAGCAGACAGGTCCTTTTTTTTAGATAAACATATCCACCGAGTGAGAGAGCCAAATCTCAAAATTCATCGTATTTATTCATGAAATGAGAATGTTTTAGTTTTTGAAGTACAAAAAAAAGCTATTTTGCATCCACAAAGTTCCCATATATGCATGAACTGCGCATACACCAACAAAGCATAATGTTGGCTTTTTGCGAAGACTGAGAATGAGATGTAGGTGCGGTTACTTCCAAGTACAATAAAAACCATTTGGTGCATGGATAACTTGAGAGAAAGTACCCATTAGAATGAAACATCTCACTGCCATGTTTGCGGTCAATAATTACCCAGCCAGTGTGGCCAATGTGTAGTTTTTGGAGTGTAACGTGCGAGGGAGTGACAACTGCAATGGTGTGTGTAGTTATTGAAAGAAAATGTATGATCAAATAAAAAGAGATAGAACCAAGGTACTCCAATCGTTTAAATTTGGGAAGGTACATTAGTAGAACAACTATAGATGCTTCTGATTGTGTTTCCTCTTCTTCTGGGTATTTGTCAGAATTATGTAAGAGATGTGCACGTTTAGAAAAGTCTTGTATGTTGGTATGTAATAATTGAATAACATTTATTAACCGATTGACTTTAGTAGACATGTTTTTGGAACTTCAACTCAGTACAATTCAGTTGTTCAGTTGTGCTACCTCAACGCGCACATCGTCGGAAATATCGTGTTCAAAAAGCATACTTCGTATGGTGTCGACATTTACATTTTACACGATTTGTCTTCCGAATTTGACGTCAAGGACCAAAATAATCTAAACCAACGTGCGTAAATGACATCACTTCGAAATTCGAAATGACCGATCAAGTCTTCATTCATTTTCACATGTTACACCTTTGATTTAACGTATATACAGCTTTTATATACAGATTTAATCGTATACTTATGATCCAAGCGTTCTCATGTATGTCGGATATGATTGTGATCCCTTTGTGGCTTTAAAGCTATAAGATCCTGCTTGTGCAAAAGTTGAAACCGCGTGACCATTATACGTATCGTAGGTCCGGTGAATGGGCCGAAAACATGATTCAGCTGGATCCTCATCTTCGACGCAAAACATGATTTCTGACTTCTTCGTTCCTCAATGGCATTGACGTGTCAAAGCATTAGTTTTAGCAAGATGGCGCATTATGGCGTGCGGCACCATTAATTTATTGCGGGACACCTTTCCTTAGCTCAAAATTTCACGTAATGGAGCTGTGACTTGCCTGCACGATCCTGTGATCTTACGCCTTTAGATTACTTCCTTGGAGGAGATGTGAAGTCACTAGTTTAGGCCGATAAACCAGAGACTTCGAACGATTTGAAAATCAACAATCGCCGTGTTATTGGTGATATACGGCCCCAGTTGATTAATCAAGTGTCGAAAAATAGACTTCACGATTGCGCTTAATTTGAGCTAACTGTAGCGCTCTAATAATATAAAATTTTCAATTGAATAAAGGTAATATCATATACGTTAACATTTGCTTCAAGTATTTTATTTCAAATTGAATTTTTATACATCTACCCCCTTAATATATGTATAATGTGTAACATATTGGTTTGAATAATATCAATCTCTGTTAATTTAATGGATCCATGAAGTTTGAATACAAGTCGCGTACTAACAAGCCTTATATAATTGCGGCTTTTCCTTTTGTGACTGCGACATATGCGGACTGTCCCTTATGCAGTGTTCTAGCGCCGCATATGCCCAAAATATGCAAATTTATGCAACTAATTTCAATGTGTCACCATATTAGCATTTTTGGGATAAAATTTACCTGTCGAATTTGAGTACTAAACATACTTTTTCATTGCAACCATAACTGCAAACAAAATCAAACTCAATTGCGGCATGCGTCTGAGTCGTATATAGTTATATGCAACAATGATATTAATTTACCCCATCTTGTAGAAATGACATGCCGCACGTAAAGTCGGCCAACAAAATGGTACCATCCAGTAACCAAAACAATGAAGCAGTTTCCATTATTTTTTTTCAAAAGACATTCTACTACATCATCTCCAACTATACCTCGTCATTCTTTCAACAAAAGGCTTAACCCCACAAAAAAATGCCGGCACCTCTAAGACGACCCCTTAAGTATTGTGCAAACTTCCCACGAGAACTTTTACCGCTAAAGTCCTTCCCTTAGTCAAAAAAATGCTAATTCTTCATTTTAGTTCGATGAGATGCCTATGCATGCACATTGTCAATTTGCATGTTCAGCGAATGTATGTTATGAACGCTTAAAAGACGCCTCCACATGCACCCTCTGCATGCCCTCAATTGGCAAGAAGTGCAACCAAAGCAAGAAATGTTCACCATACACATTGTGGAGTGTAGGAATGTGGAAATGAAATCCTTTATCCTTCGAAGAAAATACAAGAAGAAAAATTGAAAACCTTTATTTTACGTATCAGGGTATATATGTGCACTTGAATAGTGCAAACACACAGAAACCTATTTACGTAATATCAACCCTAACACACTATGATTTGCTTTACACAAAACCAAAATGAAATATGCACACAGATTTCAAAAAGGAGCAGAAACAAGTGGTACCGCCAGTTACACTGCGACTTAAAGTCCTTCACTCATCTCAAGATGCCAACGAGGTGTAATAATTAAAACCGAAAGTAGTTCCAGATGGAAATGCTATGTGAGAGTGGTATGGTCGAATAGGGGATATAGGTTGGTAGTCAGTAATGAAAATCGACCTATGGTGCAGACACTTGGAGTGCATTTTTTTTTAAATCTTAACGTATGCATTTATACCGAATATTTTTAAGGATTTTTTTTGAGTAAACCAATATTAAGATAGTTGATAGAGTTAGTCTGAAATTCTAAGCGTCTTTATTTTAATTAAGAGTGCTGAAAATTAACTATTACGCTGAAAATAAGTATAGTCCAAACCAAATCAGTTGGCAATTCTACTGCGCAGGTCTCTTAAAATTATCAATATCTTAAATTTCTCTTAAATCCTCTCTCTGCGCAATCGACCGTTGGCCAACTGATTTGGTATGGACTATAGTTCTGAAACATACCAAATGTTTTACAAATTTTTTGAAGTGAAACTTCTTTTGGTACGGTGTGAATTGGATTTAATGAAACGTAAAAACATCACGATGACGGTGTTTTGATCCGGTTCCTCATATAAGTGACCACAACGGACGCTGCTCATCTAAGTAACCAAAACCGACGTTGCTCGATGTCGGTGATCGCTTGTTGTTGGCTTACCAGGATAAGAAATGAAACTTATCTTTGGACGGCTGTAGTTGTGGCTGTTTGATCGTGTGTAATGAACAGATGTATGGGATGGTTTCTTGTTGGCATGTTGGTTGGAGAAAGGAATTTGGTTCACCGGTATGCACCAAGAAAGTGTGTTGTCTGTTAATAATTAAATTTGGATACGTAGGATTATGTGTGAGCAAAATCAAATTATGAAACTCATCGGTGAGTCCAGGAAAGCAATATCCTTGTTGTAAGAAATCATAGGAAAGTTGCTACATATATGGATGCGACAATTGGTAACATGTAGGTGGTAAAAATGGTTATTTCCCACTGAATGTTAAAATGACAGCCGATTTAGGTGTCATAAATGTGTTTTGTTTTAGCGAAGGTGTGTGCCTGACGTCTGGTGTTTGTAATTGAAGCTCGAATTCAAATTCCAAGCAGGTAGATTTGATTGAGTTTTAGATATGTATGTGATTAGTGATACTGAAGACGTATTTTTGGAATTGGAGTGTTGCCTTCAGGAAGGACGGTGTTTTTCATATGATGCCATTTTTAAAACGAGATGCTAAACATCGGGAACGCCTCTTACGTTTGTAGGTGTAATTATTAACTGCGATATTTGGGATTTTTCCCCAAAGGTGGAGCATTGGATTTTGTGCTTACAATGAAAACAGAATATCTTCACACTTGAGTTCTTGCAGAAGGGGCTAATGGCGATATTTGTATGATTGTGTTTTTGAAGTAAAACTTATTTTGGGACGTTGTGAACTCGATTTTATGAAAAGAAAAAGTGTAACGACAAAGAGATCGAACAAAATATCGGTTGTAGTGTGTCCACCGAAAATAAGCAGCGTCGGTTGCGGTTAGTACTTAGATATATGGGAACGCTTGGGAGCACCGCTTGTTGTTGGTTATTGTAAGAGAATGAGATGAGTTCCACTTTCATAAAACCGTTTTTGAAGGCGAGTTAACTAAGTTTCATGGCAAGAAATAGTTGAAATTCTTCAATCGAGTTTGCGCGGTAGAACAAGGTAGAAAAATTATCAAACACATTTTTCACCATAGTCAATTAATTGTCAATATGTCAGTTCAACTCATTTCGAATGAAATAAATACACTATGGAGATGGTAAACAGAGAGAGAGTGTAAGAGAGAGAAATTAAGCTGAGTACAGTTTCACTTCTACCACGTGTGAGATCACACTCGATTTTTTTTAAAACAAAACTTTTTTTTTAACGAAAATTAAATAAAAGGTTTATTCTATTAGTTCATTTTTGGTAAAAAAAAGTGTCTGAAGAACATATGTACACAGTGATGTTATCTCCATTTTATCTATAAATAATTTTCAGCTATGCCCAGACTTGAGTGCGTTCCAAAAACAAAACTTTTTTGTTTAAGTTCAATGAACATTTGACATTTAACACGAGTGGTGTCCTCTAAATTATACCTTGAGAAAAGTTTCGAGCTGGGTATGGACATAGATATCTATAAATTGACAAAGTTTGAAAGCTTGTGTAAATGTCAATAACCGACACTAAGTTCAGTTCATTTCTACTTAATTCAATCATTGGCAAAAAGTTGTTCGGCAGTTCATAATATAAAATGAAATGATGACAATTGCATTTGTCAATTCCTGCCAGCTATTTTCCATTTGCTATTTTCATATTGAGGGATGCAAACGTTCCACCAACCACTATTGCAAACATGAATTTCTTGGTAAAACTTTTATTCATTTTCTTCTGTTGGACATAATCAAGTTCAAATAAAGAAGTCTTCAACAATTAAAAATCCTTTATTAGGAATTTAGGGTGATGTGTCATTACTTTGCCGTGATTTATTAATATTCTTGAATTTTGCTGAGAGGAATATGCCTGTATTCTGTGACTTCATCTGTCTTTTAATGCATACAATTATTTAGTTCCGAAAGTCGAGGTCATCAATATACACTTAAAATTTTGGATGAAATCATTAATTAAATTGAGGATCAATTTCCAAAAAACCGAAACAATTCTGTTTAGGACCCCATTGCTTAGGATTTCTAGCGATAACATAAAAAAACTGGAAAAAATTGTGCAATATCGGGCAGCACGGACAGCCGTTGGCGGTGTTGTGAAGTCAAATACCTCGGCATCTGGCTTGACAAGTTTCTGTATTTTAACAAAAATGTGGATACTTGTCTGGTCAGGGCTAAGGGGGCTTATGCTCTGACAAGAAGACTGTTTCAAAGCAGTCGACTAGATTCAAGAGTGAAAGTCATTTGCTACATGGCCCTCATAAGGCCAGTCATCGCTTACAGTTGTCCCGTGTGGGTTAATGTAGCACCAACTTACATGGAAAGGATACGGCTGTTTGAGAGTCTTTCTCTCCGATCCTGCTTAGTATTATACCGAACGCCGGACTCCGAGCACATAAAATATTATCGGAACGAGCTCCTATACAATGGGGACCAGCTAAATAGAATTGAAAATTTTCTTATTATGGTGATCCGAAGGGACGTCTTCAGGGCGATGGCTAGCGACAATAGCCTGATCTTCGGGGCTTACTACACAAATGACATATACATGGAGATAACGCTTATGTCGGGCTTTATTCCACCAGAATTCGTTTATATCGATTCGCTGGGGTTAGTACAAGAGAGGGACGATATCCCGGTATTATACCACCACCACCTTGACGCTCAGGACAAGCGGCTAATCCGCGACACGGGTGCTCTGGAGCTCCTCCGCTTTAGTATGGCGATATCAGATCGCGATAGAACGGATGCTGAAAAGCAGCGCACCGAGTTTTGGTGGCTTTATTAAGGAAAGAGTTTCTGAAAATACCGATTACATCTTTACAAGGTTAAACATTTATAATATTTTCCATGTCGCAATCGCAGACAGATTGTCATGGGAAAGTGATGAAACTGCACAAAATGACTCGATCCATTTTTATACCGATGGCTCCAAAACAAATGACGGCGTGGGTTCTGGTGACTTCTCCGACAGGCTAAACCTCAGTCTATCATTCCGTCCATGCAAGGTGCCTGGGCATAGTTACATTCCAGGGAACTGTAAGGCTGATGAACTCGTACCCGACTCGGATGTACCTGGTATTCCTACCGCTACATTCAAAAGCCTACTAACGCAGCATGTTAACAGCAAATCAAATCTCAGATGGAGTCTTGGCACCAAGTGCCAAATAACCAAACAAATTTGGCCAAACAGGATTTAAGAAGATCCAAGAGACTGATCTCGCTCGGTAGACCATATATTAGCGCAACTATATGTGTCATTACTGGACACTGTCTAATAGGTAGGCACACAGAAATGCTAGTCCTTCATTCAAACGAATTCTGTAGGAGCTCTTTGGACGAAGAGGAAGATGAAACAATACTTCATCTTCTTTTTAACTGCCCTATCAAACAAAGACAAAATGCTTCATATTGGAGCTTAATTCATTCAAAATCTCTACGATTTGTCGTACACGGAAGTGAAATGTCTCCTACGTTTCATTAATAGCACAGATTGGTTTTCCTACAGGTAACAAGGGGAAATCACAAGATCCACGTGGTATCATATTGGACCAAAAACTGGTCTAACCTAAACTAATTAGAACCTTGAGCAAAAAAAGTAACCCGAGACTATCCTACGCAAAAAATTACGGCGGCTTGCCCTGCCAAAGACGACAATCATAGAGACAACAAGCAGTTGTGTGTTTATATGAAGCTGATACAATATAAGGACATGTCCTTTGATTGAGCTCCAATCCAACGAAAGGAAATTTTCGACTCTGAGGCCAAAAGATACTCTCCATTGGAAAGAGAATAAAGTGGAATCGTCAACTTACCGGAACAGACTCTAACCTGGAGTACAAATTTTTCATTGCGGATATAAGTGACTGATAACAGCTCGAAGTCCTACATCTATTTCAGCAGATGGACCTAAAACAGACGAAGCTGAAAAACTCCTGCAAAACTGAGCAAAACGGCTCACAAAACTAGGACATTATAGCGAACAG
Organism: Rhingia campestris; assembly: GCA_932526625.1. Lineage (NCBI taxonomy): Eukaryota > Metazoa > Arthropoda > Insecta > Diptera > Syrphidae > Rhingia > Rhingia campestris. The sequence continues at coordinate 55,357,602 of OW052182.1, read as the reverse complement.
CATTGTTGATGAACTGGCAGGACAAGGTTCTCTAAAATCATTAGCGAAGACAGTGATCAATCAATTCTGCGTTGTGAGTGTGACGTATTTTGAAGCGTGAAATACAGCTCGTTAAAGAATTAAAGCCGACTGAAATCACGTTTTAATTTTGGTTAGTGGGTCTGGGAACAGCTTCAAATTCAACAATTTTTTCTATCGAAAAATTGTTATTAGCGACGCGACGAAGCTCATTTTTGATTAAATGGATGTTATAAAGTAAAATTGTACTATTTGGGCCAATGAATAGCCAGAGACAACCATACAGCTAAAAATGCAATCCCAAAAATGAACTTTTTGGTCCGGTTTATGGGCAGGCGGCATAAACGGACCATATTTCCTTAAAAAAATCTGAAGGAGCTCGTGTTACCGTAAACAGAGCAATGATTAATGAATTTGTTTTGCCGAAAATTCAGGATATTGGTGTAGCTAACTTGTGGTTTCAACAAAATGCCATACAGCTAACAAATTAATCGCTTTATCGAGGGAAACGTTCGATAAAAACATCATCTCAAGAAATGGTCCTGTCAATTGGCCACCAAGATCTTGTGATTTGACACCATCGGATTGCTATATGGGGATATGTGAAATCTCTTATTTACGATAAACCCGAAACGATTGAAGCTTTAGAATGCAACATAACTCGTTTTATTCACGGAATACCGGCCGATATGCTTGAAAGAGTGGTCGAAAATTGGACCCACAGGATAGACCATTTAAGAGTTAGTCAAAGGCAATATTCCAAGGAAATTATCTTCAAACATGAAATGGCATGAACCAAACTAACACCTCAAATAAGGATTTTCCCCAATACATTCACTTTTTTTTGTGTTTTATTTATAAAAAAACACTGAAGCTTTTATTGGATCACCCTTTAGTTAATGTCAGATATTTATTACCAAACAGCGATAGACAATAGTAATTCTAAATGAAGAATTACTATTGTCTGAAGAAGAATTCTGACGAGATGTCGTTGTCAGATTTAAAGGCGGAGCTGAGAAAAATAATGCCACTTTCTAACTCAAAGTTCGAGCTGTCAATGACGTTCTGATCTTGCACTCATGTACTGATTAACTGATTTTAGACGCTCCTATGTCGGTTGCGAGTATATTTCGTATGCTAGTAGTTGAACTGAAGAACAATCTCCTCCAGAATAATTTTGATAAAATCACATGACAATGTTGCCAACATTGCTTTAGATAGGAGATTTTCTATTTTTTCCAGCTCAGAAGAACGAGTTTGGACGAAATACCAAAACTAGACATGGTCTACTAATATAATCATATATTTCTATCCAAGATAGAATAGGAACCTGAATTTTTTTTTTTCAAAAACAGCGGAAGAGTGAAGTTTAGATCAAAAACTTTCTGGCTTAAACCACACTGGTGATCGATATGGTCTTTGAAAAACGCTCTCTGGCGTACAAATAATACGAGCTTATGTTAGACTACATTACAAAGGATCTCCTTTTTTGTGTATCGATCTAGAAATGCTGAGGTTCTGTTTTTTGACAAAATTTTTTTTATTAGCTGCTGGCGCGCACCAGCTTTATATAGCTCAGTAGAGTAGCAGTCATTTCCACAGGCCTTGCTAAGATTTAGTTCAGACTTTACTATCGTTGCTTCCTTAGATAGTTTTTAGTTTTTGCTGACATCGCCATTATTGAATACGCGTCTAGACCTTTCGGTATGTCTGTTTAGGCTGTCTGTGCAGTTTTACCGGATGGAATAGTGCCATCGTTAGAAATTTGAAACGAAAACCATCTGCGCTCATATAAATTTTACTATGAACTGACGGCCTGATGCTACACACACTCCGATTTTTCTAATTACAGGCGGCCTGAATAGGAGAACTATTGAATCTTCGATTTTTCTTCGATCCACTATTCAGGCCAAAATAACTGACAACTTTATCATACAAACTTACAGTGAACAGCTTTGCCTGCGATGCCAGCATAAACTAATCTAAGGAAGCAACGATAGTAAAATGGCCTTTGCGATTGCAGTCTATTGACGTCTCTTGGCTGCAACAACAAAATGGTTTGAGTCCAAAATAGCGTCTTCCTTTTTGTCTGTACTCAATCTGTTTGTTGGTAGGGACTACTATGTAGCCGTATGGATATCGTGGTTAGGAAAACGTGAGCTGACTGAATGGAATTTGGTTCCGCATTGAAGTCAATTAGGATATCTTCGTAACTGTACGTGGATGTGTGGTCCACTAATGCTAAATTTTCGTTTAAATGAAATCGAATTCGACTCTGATACAAGAACCAATGAGTTTCTATCTATGTAATCATATTACTAAAATATAAAATTGAAATTGATTCCACATAATTTTGAATGGGGCATTTCAGAGATTTTGGAATATAATCAGATAAATTAACGAAAATGTGGCCATCTGAAAATAATTCATCTGAAAAATTTCGTCCAGAAAATAAAACAACCTGGAAAAATTCTATATGGAGAAATCCATTAAAAATATTCCGTCCGGATGAAAAAACATCGTTTGGAATTTTAAATTATGAAGTGCAAGTTTTTTAATAAGGATGCACTTTCATCCTACAATAGCTTTTCTTTAAATATTTATGTTTTTAAATTATATTTTTATATTCTATCTTTTGACCTCACTTTCACGGAAAAAAACTTACCAAAATCTTAAATTGGACTCCTTTTTGAATTTAGAAAAGAAGACCTAAGTGATATCATATTTTGTCTCCATTAGAGTATTAGCGGATATAAGCCCTATATTTGCAATCGCTTACTGTAATACAGAACGTACTATATAGGCTTGTTCCACCTACAAATCTCTCAGAGATTTTCATCCACTTTTTTTTCAGTGAACCAGGAGGAACGTTTTTGGTCAAAAATGGCTTCCTTATTTCGAAGCTTACAATAATGATACATTCCATACATGGTTCATAAAAAAAACCAGCTGCACTTTTTAACAGAATGGGTAGGAAGACGTTCCCAAAACAATTTAGTATCAGCGTATTGCTGAATATCTCCTCTTTGCCTCCGGAGATCTTGGAGAGTTCCGTAAGTGGAACACGCCTAAGTAAGGTCTTAATATTGTATCCTAATTTCGCTCGTTCTATCCCATAGTATTTCCTGGATGGCAGTTATGTCTACTTTGTTGCAGCTTGAGGAGGTTTGACTGCAACTTCTCTGTTAAAGATTCTAACTGCGTCGTTGACCATTACTCGTTTGGCATTGCCGTCAACTATAAAATCAGGCCTTAAAGAAGCTTTTGGTTTTATTGTTTCAATAGCTTTTAACGTGATTGTTTGGGTAACGTAAACCACAACCCATAGGAGGTTGTACCTCATCTTTTGACCAGAGGACAACAGACTCGATATTCTGTGGTAGTGATTCTCACACGTTTATAGTGTTGCTGTTGTTCTTTCTATGGCCAACATTTGCTTTTATCAGTTTAACAAGACAAATGCCGTTAGATGACGTGAAATAAGTACAATTGATGAATTATCAAAGTAACAGCACATGACATTTTCAATTTAACGTCAATCAGTATCTTAACTCGTTTCACAAGACCCAGCAATTGCATTGCAAATTTAAGAGATTTTTTTTTGGAATGCAAATGTCAAAGAACATTTATAATTCGACATCTGATTTACTTGAGTCCTTTTCAATTTTTTTTCTCCTTTAAGTATTTATATGCTCCAAATATTCGTGCATTTGTATTGAATACTCAAAAATGGTACTGAAATCAGTGCAATTGCATCGACTCAAGCAACCCTAATTGTAACTGGTGGATACCTGTCGTTATCTTAAAGCCCCATTCAGCTTAAAGGTAGCACATTCCCATTAACTACAAAATCAAATTATACATATACTTCTATAGCTGTACGTCAAATTATTATTACCATCATCAAAGTGACGGCGCTCGCCACAGCAATGATGCCATAAAAGCAGATGAATGCATTTGATTATCATAATTTCATAAAAAAAATTCTGTAAAATGAATTTATCCCGCTTATGTCAGCTTATCCTATGTATCTGTACCGTCCAAATATGGAGAAAAACAAAAAAAAAAATCTTATAAAAAAGCTAAAACACTTACCGAACGCTGTTTATGTAGGGAAATAAAAAAAAAACAGAATAAATTATTTTATTTTATTATTATCAAGGTCCATACGAAATTGGTTTCTAAAATGTGCGATGCGATGCGATCTACGGAAAGCGGTACAGGATGAGAGTAGTTTCATGAAGGAGAATTCTATTCTAATTGAAAAACAAAACCAGAAGATTACTAAAACAATGCCATACACTAGGTTAGATTTTCTATTTTCTAAATTTGCATTGGCAGCACTACCAGAGAAAGAAATGCTTTTATACAGCGCATAGATAGATGAGTGACAATGAGTTCCAATTTTGAGAAAGAAATTCAATATTGGATTTTTTTTAAATGTACATCATTATATAGCTTACCTTCAGCCTGTCATGCAGATACAGTGTTTAGAGTGTGTTGTGTTCTCAAACCTAGAGCTACACTGAAATCCAATTTTGGCCACAAATGCAATACAAAACAAAAATTCAAATTCCATGCAAAGTTTTCTTGTTTTTATTTTTAGTTTTTTAAGGTTATTTTGTGTAAAGTACATCTGACAAGAGAAGCTCGTTATTAAAGATGAGGTGGGTACATTCATGCAACTTTGGAAACTCTATCGGTGATGACTATGAACTCTCATGGCAGTTCATTCCATTTCATGGAGTTGCTACAATACCCTTCAACATCACAGAGCAAGGATTCCGCAAAGGGAGAGACAACAATCCCTTTTTGGATTGAAATGGGTGGTGTCCTTTAAGTTTGCTTTTATATTATAGGGGATGGTGTCGAAATGTGTTTGAACAAATGCGATCTTTATCATACCAGCAATGCAATTGCTTTTGGTACTGGTGCTACTTGGTAACATCACTCGGTCGATTACCTCATGTCAATAAATGATTGCGATGGATTTTAGTACCACAAACGTCATAGCTGTGAAAGAAACACTGTAATGATATTTATAATCCTTTGAGAGAGAAATTATTCTGTGATAGTGCGACATGAAAAATTAAAACTCTTTAAAACGCAACAGGATAGAATACCTTCAGGAGAGTATTTTTGTATTTATTTTTTAATAAGTACGTTCGACTAAGCGATCTCGAATCCTGTCGAGCTGAACAAGGAATAATCGTAAACGAAATATGGCAAATGACCTTGTCACCATATATTGTCCAGAATGTTTATTTTAATCTTTTATCTTTTAATCGACAAAAAAACGACGTTTTTCTATGGATATGCTGTGGGATAGGCTTAACAAATCAGTTCACTATAGCTCAAAATTAAGGGCCCGAAAATCGGTAACAGATAGACGGATCGACGGACAAACACACATGGCTATATCGACTCAGCTAGCGATTCTTAGTCGATCCTTATACTTTATGGTATATAAATTGAAATTATTTCTCTATCTTTCAAACTTAGTGATGTTTGGAAGTTGTAGAACGAGGGTAAACTCTGATTGGCTTTAACTTGGCAATGCTCACTGGTTGTAACTCTAACTACACATCAATTGTGCTGTGCTTATGTTTACTTCCAAATGATAACCATCGGATACTGGTCTCATCCAACCGGATTTGACTTGATAAAAAGTTGATAAAAAGACGATAAACAGCCTGTCCAGAATGTAACGGAATACCCAGCCTGCTGTACAGTCCAAACCTAGACGAGCTGCTTTGACATATTCGGACAACAAGTTATTTAGGAATCTCAAGGGAAAGTCAGGCCCCTTGAACAGAGATGAACCGAAAGGCCAACGGCAGCGCTCAATTCCATAAAGGGGCTATAGTGATGGCCCCGTATCCTAGGGGTATCTACTAAATTTTAACTGGCCCTCCATGTTGGGGGTTGTGCTTTGGGTGAACTACCCAACCATAGAAGCAACCAATAGCCTCGGAAATGACTGATTTTATTGTTGACGCCACTACTAAACAAACAAAAAAAAAACAACGACGTTCGTATCTGCACCTGGAATTTGAAAAAATTAAACAGGAGAGGTGCAGGCGAACAACTAGCGGAACAGCTGCAAAGCAGACATTACCGCCATACAGGAAATACGATGGGATGGGCCGGGCAAAAAGAGGATGAAAGACTGTGATATCTACTATGGACCGTGTTATAGTGAGTGAAAACAGCGACTATTCGGATGAAGATTTGTTATAAGTGCCAGACTTAGGTAAGAAGTATTTTGTTTCCAGGATATTAGCGAACTCATTCTAACAATCCACATCAAGGCCAAATTCGCCAACATAAGCCTTATATGCGCTCACGCCCGACGGAGGAAAAAGACGATATAGCTTAAGATTGCTTTTACGAGTTCCTTGATAAAACCTATGAGCGACTACCGAAGTACGATGTTAAAATCGTGCTGGAAGATTTTATCGCAAAGGTAGGAAGAGAAGACATCTTTAGCAGCAAAGCCTACACGACAACACACGTCTGGCAAACGGACTTTGGCTAATTTACTTCGCTACGGAATGAAATGCCACTATAGCCAGCATAAGGTGTCCTCACATCGATACCCATAAGGGGACATGGCGGTCTCCAGATCAACGAACAGTCAACCAAATTGATCACATTGTGATAGACAAGATGCACGCATTCAGTATTTTGGATGTCCGTACATTATGAGGGACTAATATCGACACGGATCACTACATTGTTACAGCCAAGGTAAGAATGCAGATATCCACCACGACAGAACAAATCAGAAATACTGTGAAAACATTCAATGTCGAAAGACTGAAAGGACACAAAGGCCTTCGGGTAACGCGTATCCCTTTACCTCTTGAATAACACCATACCACCAGCATTGAGTGTCGAAGAACAATGACAACGATGCCAACAAGCCATTATAAGTCAGGCTCAACTGATGTGTGCTAGGTTTATCGCGCCCACAAGCAAGAAACACCTGGTCTGATGAGGAATGCCGACAGATGCTCGAGAACGAGGCCTACAAGGCTAAGGTACAGGTAAAGACAAGATATATGAGCTCTATAGTCCATAGGCAAAGAAGAAGGGAAGAACACCGGCTTTTCAGAAAGAAGAAAAAAAGAGCAAGAAAAGCGGGCGATCATGGATATAGAGAGATGCCACTCTAGGAACGATGTTTGCAAGTTCTAGCAAAGTGTAAAAGGTCAATGCAAGGGATACAAGGCTTGAACAGAATCCTGTCGAGATGAACAGGGAAATATCGTAGTTGAGACACAGTCAATGCTGAGGATATGGAAGAACCACTTCAGGCAGAACCATTCAATATTGGCGGCTACAGCGAAAACTGCCAACCACCCGTCCTAAGTGAAGCGAGGATAGCAATATCTAAACTCAAGCTTAGTAAGGCTGCAGGAAATGACGGCCTTCCCGCTGAGCTTTATAAAACCGGGGGAGATGACTTCGTAAGTAACATCCACTCATAACCTAAATCTGTTCGGATAATAGTATGCCTGAATAATGGTACCTCAGCATCGTTTGCCCGATCCACAAAAAATGAGACCCTCTGAACTGAGCCAATTACAAAGGCATAAGTCTCCTCAACATCGCCTATCTGCCGTAATATGTGAATGCCTGAAACCGTTTACCAACAACCTGATCGTCCCTTATCAGTGTGGTTTTAGGCCAGGAACGTGCAAAACCGATCAAATTTTCACACTTCCGCATATTCTGGAAAAAAAACAAAGTACTCACCACCCCTTCATCGATTTCCAAGCCGCATACGACAGCATTTATAGTGACGAACTATACAGAGCTATGCCTAGTTTTGGTATACCGCCCAAACTCGTCCGTCTGAGTAGGCTGACGAAGGAGAATTCTCGCTGCTCCATCGGAGCCGGAAACGACCTCACCGACACATTCGACAACAAAAAAGGAATAAGGCAAGGCGATGCGCTGTCATGTAACTTCTTCAATTTGATTGAGAGGATTGTGCAAAACTACCGAGCCAACACCAGAGGTACAATTTTCAAAAAAAACATCAAAAACGGATGAAAAAATCCTTGGTCGACTCGAGAGGAACAATCTTCAGTCCCGTTTGCGTTGGAGACAAAGATTCAACCAAAAACTATACGAGCTGTACAGCGACATGCTCCTAGTCAAAAAAAAACTTCGCATTGGACGTTTAAGATGGCTAGGATATGTAGAGCGAATGGAAACGAATAGTCCGGCTCGCAGAGTCTTCGATTCTCAGCCTTCGATTCTCGCCTTAAGTGGCGCGCACAAGTAGAAACCGACCTCAACCAACTTGGAGGCAGTTAGATAAGGACCGGTCTAATTGGAGAGACATGTTTGTTGAAGCCCAGGTTCATTCCGGGCTGTAGTGCCAATTAAGTAAGTAAGTTACAAACTTATTATCTAAACGAATACACCCCCATGGGATAGGGTATAACAAGCCTTTATATATGTTCCTTCTTTAAAAAGAAATTCGTAAATCATAAAATGGTGTAGAGTTACGGTTAATTTATATAGATAGATACATGTTGAAAATCATTGAAGTACCCAAACAGTTCCACTGCGGCTACCGCAAATGAGATTTCAATGAGAAATTTTCCACGTTTCATGTAATTACTGCTAACAATACTCATTTTGGACATTGGGCGTTATTCTGTTCCATGTTGTCCTAATATCCTATGTCCTAGGAGAAAAAAATTAGAGCAGTAAATGAATTACTATCCAATAAACTATTTCATTAAATGTCATAGGAGTTTGAAAAAGAAAAGTTTCACAACAATGTTCATATGCCTTTATATCTACTCATCCCATCTGTATCTACTCATCCCCTCATGATTAATAAACAACTCTAAGCTTCATTAAAACCAAAAGCGAAAAGTTTGCGTTAGTTATCCACAAAGCAGATAGCATCTCACCCACTGGAGTGTTTTGCTTTTAATAAGCCAAAAAGGTATTAAATTCTTATTCAAGATGTTAAGTCTCTGTATACATAAATAGACAAAGTATCGTCGAATGAAGCTTACAACGAAGTCTGTAGATTATTATTAGCCCCAAAGTTGCTCAAAGTTCTGAAATTTCATGACATTTACTTTTAATTCGGTTTTCATCAGCTGTCCCAAAATACGCAAAGTAAGGGTTAATTTTTTGTATCATATCCCATTAATTTAACTTCTCCTTTAATTTAACTCTATAAATATGCATTTCTGTCACTTTGTCACCAAAACTAAATTTATTTTCAATTTCAACTGTTTCAGAAAAACACTTGTGATCGCTTAGCACTGAAATCAATCCATGTCATAAAAGCCTGTTGGTATTATCCCTGGATGTAACACAGATTATGAACCTTCCATCTGTCACCAAAGATTCGTTTAAATTAAATCATTTCTGTTTCCATACAAGCAGTTGAATGGATTTATGGGGTGTGTATGCCCCATAAATCCATTTAACGAGCAACAACAAATTAGGGATAGTAAATCTATGTAAATTGCTTCCAACTGGGGCATGTAGCTCTAAATTTCAATTGTGTAACTCTTCCTCTACTTTCTTATATAATTGACGGGCTGTGAAAAGAGGGAACATAAGCCTTTCATTTTACTGCATCTCTTCCTACGAAACCGTCTGTTGGGTTTCGCACTGACTTTTTTAACATTCTCTTAAGGTATTGTTTTTGTAAAAATGTTTGACCTCGAGCTTTTGATTGATTCTAAGATTACGATGATAGGGGAACCCAAAAAAGTGTTTTTGGAATACCGTCCGTCTGTCCGTAATGGTCTCTCCAGCCTAAACATAAACACACTAGCTGACCCGGCAAACGTTGTATGGTTTGAAAAATCTTAATATGGTTTGACAAAAAAAAACGTTTTTCTATTGCAGAAGATATGGGGAAGGGTATACAAATCGTCTTTATAAGAAAACGCCCCAATAACCTGGGAGTGGGGTAAAATGATCTTTAGTTCAAACGCTCACATTAATATTACCAATGTTTTGACTTCGAAAGTTTTTTTTCGAATTTCTTTAAAATTCAACCAAAAATCGTTTTTTTAATAAAAACGTCCCAAAAAGTGAGCGTGGTAAAAAACTTTATGTAAACGAATTATATATTTCAGACACCTTTTCAAAATTGAGAAAAATGGGCGTGTCAGTGGGTGGACCAACTGTCCCTAGTTTTTAGAAAATATTTTTTCCGCGGAAAAAATGTAAGGTATTTAAAAAAAGGCTCTAACTTTTTACATTTCAAAACGGAGTGAGATCAAATTTGAAATATAATGTTATTTGTTTTCTTTGAAAAATTCTAAAATTTTAAAACGCAAGCACTAACTTCCTTTTGTTTTAATAATAAGTGCGTATACGATTTAAAAAAGTCATTCCTTGGGTCACCCTGCATATCTACTCTGATGTGTGAGTAAATATAAAATTCGTCATTTCCTTCCTTTAGTTGCCAAAGTGAATTTATAATGAAGTGTGTCAATGTGAATAATGTATTTAAGTGCCGTTGTGATGAAGAAGTAATGGTAGCTTAAAATTCACCATCACACAACATTTATCATCAATGATGCACAAACTAAATAAATCACATTTCGGTGGCATTAACTGTATGAGCAATGGGATACTAATTTGAAATTAAATCCCAATTCTAACAACACCACCATCATGCAGTTGGCATAACCCAAACCCATATATCATCTCTTGTTCTATAAATTCGAATAGGGAGTGCATTATCTGCATCCCACACACATAAATATTTCCTCCCTACTCACAAGGACTAATTTCCCGTTAAAACTAAAATAATCGCATACATATTCCGTTAATGTAAATTACAAGAGTGAATATGATGTCAAAAGCCTTTAAGCCTTTAAAGCCTCACCTCTCTGGGTTATAAAAAACAAAATTATGTATCCCTTGAGACGCAAGGCAGCCGAACATGTCATGAATTTAAATGGATCATACGAGTGTATGAGTAAACGAGTATCCTCGTAGCAGAAGTATACAAATGGATTTTAATATCCTCTGTTAAATATTTCAGTCATAACGTTTTGTGGCAGAGGAGTACTCGTATCTATGCAATTGGAAGTACGTGCGCCACGAACGTGTATCCTCAATGTAATCGCATCTAGTTGTGATTACGTCGAATTCGAATGTGGAATTGATTATATTAGGCAATTCATCGACAAAAGGCTAAGGATATCCCAATTAGATAGAAGTTTATTGGATGTTGGCATTAATACAAATAAAAATACGTAAAGCAAATATTAGGACCATTGGGATAACAGTTCCTGAAATGAGTCCGATTTCTTCGCAAAGAAGAAGTAGTTTTTGGTCGGCCATGTTGGAATTCTTCAGATCGCTTTGATTGCTGTTGAAGTATTTAACGAGACTTTTCGATACTTAAGGGTGCGTCAAAAGTTTAGGTGAAATCTCCTTTTGTTATTGTATCCTTTTCATCTCTGCAGAATATATGGATCATATTAAGCTACACGTATCGAGCGTTTAGTACCTGCCTTTCTATAAATGCTAATAGGGATGCTGGCACAGCCATACGTTTTTGTTTTTCATGTGTTTTCACGCACACCGCCCGCCCGTACCATGAAGCTACTGAGCAAACATTTTTTTGGTTTTTGTTCTCAATGCGTCATCTGTATAGAATTCATAATCTTTGATTGAACTTACTGGACTTTATTCAGCCTTATAGACGTCGCTTAGTTGTATGAGACGAGACAAAAATACAAATACAAATTTTTGGCGCAACAGGCTCGTTAGTACCCAGGGCCTAGCTTTCTCACAACCATTCATGTGTGCGTGTGTACTTCTTGCACGATGGCGGGACCTCCTGTTTTTATGCCTTTATGACTCCGAACGGCTAAGTTGAGATAAGCTATTCTTGACAATTGATACTACTCGGATGATTTGTCAGATCATCACGAGAGGAGGGCCAGTGAATAATCATTTAGGTGTTGCTACGGCTGGGAATCGAACCCAGACCTCCTGCGCGGCAGTTCATCGCACTAACCATCGCGCCACTGAGCCCTCGAGACGAGACACCAAATATAAAAGTACATCAAGGTGCGCCAATTTGGCATATTTATTTAATTTATACGGTGGGATTTAAGAAGGCGAAGTGATCCTTCACGTGTTTTATCACAGCAGTCGCAAAGGTTATCGAAGAAAGGCTTGTTTGGTGTTTGATTTCTTCTTGACAAGGCTGGACATTCATATAGTAGATGTCTCATGCTGTGTTCATTTCTGGATATTTTCATTAATGATGATCGCACGTGAGCTCTGGTGATCCCCTTTTACGTTTCTACCTAAATCACCTGGGACCCATAATATATTACCGACTCCCAATTGACACGCAATTAGTTCTTAAGATCGCTGTTTTAAAACCAAATTAATTCATATCCTTATGCTATGTTCTGGTGATTTAAAGTGAGTCCTTAACTTAATCCGTAAAATTCAAGACTACGATCAGGGCAATGATGCGCGGGCCTTTGTCACTTAGTAAAATGCGGCAATTGGAATTGTTTGGTAGAACCAGCCTTCCAGCGTTATCTCACGTTATTTTCTTAGTGCCATTCGGTCCTTTTGGTTAATGGGCGTTAGCCTGGAATTTGGAGAAGGTGGTGGACAGCCACGGTCCCATCAACCACTCTTTTCCTAAGAATGCAATCTGGAAAATGTACAGCGAGTGCAAAAGAGGTCCTATAGAGAGTAACGCTAAATAAACTGTGCGACAGGTGGTCCACGGAATTACACCATCGTCAAACCACAGTGGGCTTTGGATGACTTACGGCTGGCAACATTGTAAAGGGGTGCTTGAAAAACAACGATGATGATGGGACAAGACGATGATTCATAAAACCTAAACACCAACGAAGTGAATAAGCGCAAAGGCAAACATTTTATGGTCAAAAGTAAAAGTTTTCGATTTTCACCCAACGAAGGAGTACCGAAAAGACAGCAGAGAGTTGACGCGAACGGATTAAAAAACGCCCCTCCAATATTCGAACGTTACATTTCGATGGCCAACTGAAAGTGATGTCGTTGCATTAACGATAGACCAGCCGAAGTGTTTAGGCAGACAGCCAGATGTAAACACTCTCGCCACAACCACAGCATATTCGCAATACAAGGGACATCATCAAACCATTACATCTACATGGAAGACATGAGGACATATTTTAAGACGATGATACAGCTTACCAACTGTGTCCAAATGCAGCTATCAGACACTCACTTCAACAGCTGTCGAAGGTAACGTCAACTTGGAAAGTGCCCAAAAAAAACATTTAGTTTCCCAAGCCCAACATTACTTTTTACAATTCGGGATGGTTCTGGACCAATATGCATCTCCAATTAGCCCGGAGTCTAATCTAGCTAACTGCCTCGATTTGCGTACACCATGTTGATTTGATCGGTTTCTTCTTATGCGCGCCACATAAGGCAAGGTCCTTATGTGGCTAATAATCAGGGACTCTGCCGGCTTTGGTATTGGTCTTAATCATTGTCATCTCAAAAGTGTAATGGGAATCGCTGCACAGCCTGTAAAGCTATGGGTTGAATCGTCGAAGATCGATGAATTCTTTGCTCCAAGCGACCCAGGATTCCTTCATCCGCTTTTGATACGGATCATGCTTAGACTGACGGACAATCGCTGACAACAAAGAGTGGGCTTTGCTTAGTTTCTGGTCACATCCACATAGACAATAACGAAATAGCTGAAAAACGGCCAATAACTGATTCTGCAACATATCTGGTTATTTACTTTAAACGGTATAACCACTCCTCTGCAACCACAAAGAATGATTGCAGTGCATAATCGGATCGAAAGTCAATGTAAGGTGTATGTTACTAACCACTTATCACACTTGAAGCTTAGTCCAAGCTTCAATTCTCGCTGAGATTAGAATTTCACAATGATACAACTCAATATCTTTGTCACGAACAAATCTCTACCAATTGAGGAATAACTTGTTTTGAAGCGAGGACCTCCAGGATTTGGTAAATTCATTCTCCAGTCTTAATCCAAAGTAGGAGGAAAGACATGAGGTCATACCACAAGAGATTACCCCATTGATGGAGCCTCAAAGCCTTAATGTCACTACATATTAAAGGACACGTATTTCACCGACCCGGAAGTTTTACTAAACCTGTTGGTGAGAATATCTAAGCCTCTGGTCAGAATATGTGACCGTTTACTTACTGAAGATGTTAATTGCAACGATAATGCCTTAGGAAGCAGCTCTTCTAATTTTACATAGTTATTTCGTCATCTACCCCCATCACAAGATAATATCTACCTGACAGAATAACTCCAATAAGCGCGTCATATATATTCATAGTGCACACACTTTCGTCATTCGAATTAACGCACCTGACGTGTACGTACATGACTTGCCATTAAAATTACGCCCTACCTAGAACAAGCCTGAAGCACGTGAACTGAGCACCAGATGACAATGAACCAGCTCACGCAGTGATAGAGATTTATTCCGTTAGGCATCAGATTCATTAAAGTCGGCTGTAAATCAAAGCATTCTTATGCATGGGTAGCTTACCTACAAGCTACGGCAGGATACACGTTCTCGTTATCCTCGGTAGTAGCTAAAAGCCAATATCTCCCCCATGCACATGGGGTGGATTTAGGCAAATTCCGATTTATTCACTTTTGCAATTCGGGATTCAGACATGGCTGTGGTCAAAGCGGTTCATTCGTGAAAATTGAATCCTACGCCCCAAAATGTGTTTACCTAACAAAATTAAATGAAATTCAATTAAAGTAAAGATGGGGATATTAAATGTATATATCCCTTTGCGAGGAGATGTCATGATTGCAAAAATCAAAACATCCTTACATCACACCTATCTTTGGTATGCAAAGCAGCAAGCCTGTAAGTGCACAGCAAAGATTAAATCGGAGATCCAATTTTCTTGTCCCTTTTTGTCCTTTTGTGAGTGTCCTTGCTTCATTTGACTGGACTCATCCTAATTGCTATTTAAATGCATCTACATGTTCGACCGACTCTTTTTGAGACTTCGCTCCCGTTAGTTGTGTCAACATTTTCATGTAATCCCTTTTGCATCTAAGTTTAAAGACCTGCCTTTTAAGTTGGAAGACACAAGAGTCACTGAACCCCAGCATAATGACATCTAAAACGGGTTGACAAATTGTTCGCAGGCTGTTATGATTATATACGCATAATTTAAACTTTTCAAAAGAAGGGTTATTTGGAAAAGACTGTCATTCTTAGTGGCACCCTTTCGTCCCGAGAATTCTTAAGCAGTGAGTGAGACAGTGTGAGGGTAAACACATTTTAAACAGAATTTTCAACCGCACCAAGGACATGAGTATACTACCTTCTACTCATCGATCTAGGTCTAGGTATTTCTTGCAAGGATTATGTATTCACTCATCTTTACAGGCATGGGGTATTGTGGTGAATGCTGATTTTTTGCGATATTTTTACTTCAAAAACATGTGAGAGTGGTAATGCGGTGTGACAGGAGGATGTGTTTTAAGGGGTTCAGCGAAAGAGAGAAATAACTGAAATTTGCTTTCTTAAATTAGGTGGGTTATTTAGGAGTTAAGTCACTCTTATATTCACTCACTTTGAGCCTTCAAGAAAACGTTTTCTCACTATTATATCCACCACCTTATTGTTGGCGAAAGTTGTAAAATTTTGACATCTGTCAGAAAAGTTTACGGCTATATTAGTGGGGAAGGTATATTTTATAATCCAGGGCGACTGATAGAACATGCTTCCATGATTTAGATAGTGCGGCGCATAGTGGGGTACATTGTATGAAATGCTGGAAAAAAGTCCCTAAAAACTGAACCACTGAACCGATGTTGATGAAATTTGCAGGCATTGTAAAGAGCAGGATGAGAAATGAACACACCAAATATCAACCCACTGTCATGCCCACTTTTTCCAAAAAACATTTATTAAGAATTGATTTAATTAAAACTTAATATGAAAAACATTTTCATTTGGGGCCGTTCGTGATGAATTTCAGCTATTGTGGGACCGGGGAAATCTGTAATCTTTATTACGGCTCTATTGCGCTTCCTCGGAGCCAATTGGTAAAGAAAAGGATATAATTATTTCCTTGCCGTGCATAAGAATTTTGTGCACGCTTGCAGGTAAGTAGTACCAAGGGTACATTTCAATAGCCATTTTGGCAGTTTGAAGGGCATAATCATGAAATTTATCCGAATCGATATAATATTTGCAACATATTACCTCAAAAATAGTCCCAAATCGTTTTAAGAGTGTTTCATCTATTTGTGTAATTTCGGCAGTCACAGAATAATTAAAAAAAAAACGCCTAGAGGTGTTACCACTGTTCGTTGTCCCAGTTCCTTACTTAACTATGTCAACGAGTAGTCCCAATTTTTCTCGAAACTGATTTTGAACATTCGTTTTAGTTCTTTATTTCTGCAGTCAGTGGGACGTTATCCAAGCCTTGAAATGTAAATTATAGGCTAAGTGTAGAATGTACTCCATAAAGCGTATTCTGGCGTGCAAGGTTGACATTCCCAACTTGAACGAATCAACATTTGGTAGTTTCAGTTGAAGTTTTGAGATGTCATTCATCTCCCATGGCTTTGCCCTGCAAATGATACAATTACTCCTGGAAGTGGTATTTGTTACAAATTGCGAGGTTTTTCTATCAATCATGGTGAAATACAAAATATGGTTGATTTTGATGAGTCATACGTTGTATTCGATTTTATATTCTCGGAAATCCCGTATTTCACTTTCTACGCGTTCCCGTCCCCCCTTTATACCGTCAGACGTTTCTTTCAAAAAAGAAAACCTAAGAACTCGACAATAACGGGTTGAAGACGTTCGTAGATTTTTCCAAACGGTTTGTTGGCTTTCTTCTTGAACAAGTTTTAATTAGTTGTAAACAGTGCTTCCAAATTTAGTTATGGTGCAATCCTTTCGATTAATATCGAGATGATTGATGTATAACTGTAAAAATAAATGTAAACAATAAAATATGAAATAAAATATTTTATTTTTAACAAAAAATACAAGTCAGGTCCCTGATTATTTTGTCCATATCATGATTTTTACTTAAATATTATTTTTTTAAGTGTATGACATTCCCACTTCAAATTACATTGCTAGTCGAATCCGGACGTATCCGGATGAGTTCTTTGCAGGAAATTATTGGTGATACTCTAGACAATCTGCCGAAAAGAACGAATCGTTGGAGCAGATTGGCGCAAGTACTTAAAACCTTATGAGACTGGAAATGGTTGCTAATATTTAGTTCTTTATACCCAAGATATTTATAATCCTAGTTTTTCTGCTCAAATAATGTGCCTATAATATTATTGGGTATATTTTAATCCGATAAATAGAAGAATCATTTAAAAAAAGCTTAAAATTAACCATATTTTTATCTATTTCCTCTAATTTTCCACATTAAGCTTAACTTGAGGTATCAAAATATTTTCTTTGGCAAATGCTTATCATTTCTTGATTCTACAATTATTTTACTGTTAGAAACGAATAATTAATCATTAAAATTCACACCCTCGCAAAATGAATTTTTTTCACGTTTGCCCCACTGTGCGGCGGTCCGTGATTTTAGTCCAAAGAGAGTTTCGTCGCCATTCCTCCTTGCTGATGGAACGTCATGGGGTAAGTGAACTTTTTTTTGACAAATTAGGGGCAACAAGGCTGTAATAAATCCATACTAATGCATTATATAAGAATATTAAAGATAACATATCAATTCCAAGGATTTTATTAACCGTGAGTGTGACTATTATTGGATGGTTGGGTGTTGTTGATTGACTTTAGCTTGACAATGCCCAGTGGTTGCAACTCTGACTACACATCAAATGTGCTTATTTTTTACCTCCATCGGGTACTGGTCTTATACAACCGGATTTGACTTGCAAAGCGATAAGCGTGAGTGTTGATAACAAGACGTAAAACAGCATCACTATAATCACCCTGGTCAGAATGGCATGGAATGAATACCCGGTCTGTTGTCCCAGGCGAACCTAGATGAGCTGCTTCGACATATTCGGACAACAGGTTATCTAAGAATTTCAAGGGTAAGTCAGGCCCCTTGAACAGAGATGGTGGCGGATGAACCGAAAGGTCAACGGCAGCGCTAAATCCCGTAGTGGATACTGATGGCCCCGTGTCCTAGGGTTATCTAATAAATTGGAACTGGACCTTCAGTTTGGGGGTTGTGCTTTGGGTTAACTACCCACCCAAAGAAAAAACCTGTTGTTACGACTTACGAAGCAACCAATAGCCTCAGAAAGGACTGATATTATTGTTGACGACCCTGTTAAAGGAAAAACGGACAACGACGTTTGTATCTGCACCTAGAATATGAGAACATTAAACAGAAGAGATGCAGCGAACAAATAGCGAAAGCCCTAAACTGCTACAAACCAGAAATACGATGGGATGGGCCAAATACGATGGGATGGGCCAAGCAAAAATTGGATGAAAAACTATGACATCTACTTTGGACCGTGTTATAGTGAGCAGAAACAGTAACTATTCGGATGCGGATTTGTTATAAGTGCCAGACTAAGGCAAGAAGTCTTATGTTTCCAAGACATTAGCGAACGCATTGTAACAATCCGCATCAAGGCCAAATTCATCAACATAAGCCTTATATGCGCTCACGCTCCGACGGAGGAAAAAGATGGTATAACTGAGGATTGCTTCTACGAGCTCTTTGACAAATCCTATGAGCGACTACCAAAATACGATAATAAAATCGTGCTGGGAGATTTTAACGCAAAGGAAGGATGAGAAGAAGGAAAATACAACACGTCTGGTAACGGACTTTGGTTAATTGACTTCGCTACGGAACGAAATGCCACTATAGCCAGCACACGGTTTCCTCACCTCGATATCCATAAGGGGACATGGCGGTCTCCAGATCACCGAACAGTCAACCAACTTGATCACATAGCGATAGATAGAAGGCACGCATCCAGTATTTTGGATGTTCGAACATTCCCAGGGGCTAACATCGACTCGGACCACTACCTTGTTTCAGCCTAGGTAAGAATGCGAATATCCACCACTCCACAAGAAACCAGAAATACTATAAAAAAATTAATGTCGAAAGACTGCAATCGCAAGAGACCACCAAGGATTTCGGGCAACGCGTATCCCTCAACCTATCTATTTACACCATACCACTAGCATCTAATGTCGAAGAACAATGGCAACGTTGCCAACAAGCCATTAGATCAGCCGCAAATGTTGTGCTAGGTTTCTCGCGGCCACCAGCAGGAAACCCCTGTTTTAGTGAGGAATGCCGACAGATGCTCGCAGCCAAGAACGAGGCCTACAAGGCTAAGCTGCAGGTGAAGACGAGAGCTGCCATTGAGCTCTATAGGCATAGAAGAAAGGAAGTACACCGGCTTTTCAGAAAGAAGAAAAAAGCGCACAAGAAAAGCGTGCGATCGAGGATATAGAGGTGCCACTCCAGGAACGATGTTCCCAAGTTTTACCAAAGTTTAAAACGTTAAAGCCAAGGATACAAGCACCGAACAGAATCCTGTCGAGATGAACAAGCAAATATCGTAGTTGAGACACGGGCCGTTTCCGGATTTCAGATTTGGTCAGATATCTGAGATGAAGCTCTCTACTCATTGTTCAAAATGTTCGATTGACCGATGAGAACAGAGCTTCATCTTCGATGTCTTACTAAATCTGAAATGCAGAACAAGGCCACGATCAATGCTGAGGATATCAAAGAATCACTTCTGCAGGCTGTTAAACGGCGATGACTAACAACATTCCGCTGCCAGGGAGAACGAACCATTCAATATTGACAACGACAGCGAAAACTGCCAACCACCCGACCTAAGAGAAGTGAGCATAGAAATATCTAACCTCAAGCTTAATAAGGCCGCCAGAAATGACGGCCTTACAGCTGAGCTTTATAAAGCTGGCGGAGATGACTTGGTAAGTAACATATATCAACTCATAAGCCAAATCTGGTCGGATGTAAGTATGTCTGAAGAATGTAACCTCAGCATCGTTTGCCCGATCCACAAACCACACTGAAAATGAGATGGTTGGCAAACGGTTTAAGACGTTCACATATTACGGCAGATAGGATCTTGTAGGTGATGTTGAGGAGATTAATGCTCTGTTCAGAGGGTTTTCTTTTTTTTTGGAAAAATTTAGCAAAGATTTCAACATATCCTGCTTCGGTTGTTGACTGTCAAGAATGTCGAAGCCACAAATACTTGTATACATTCAAATCGCCCGCAAATGATAATTTAAGTGTGGGGGTCCAGGATCCCAATTATTGAGATAGTGTCAAACAGCGCATCAAGTCGAGTTGCTGTAAAGGTTTTAACTCCTTTTAATAAAACAGTAGTATACTATTTGCTTCCAGACATGCCCATACACAATTAAATTCCGAATTGGAACATTGGCCGTATTGCTGTTGAAATTAGTATAACACATCCTTAAATATGTAAATGGTGCGACCCCGGCGAGAAAATAATAATTCCGCTCTTATATTCATGTAAGCTCAGTTCTGAAATATTAGAATTTTCGCCCACCTTTGCTTCACAAAGTGCCAACATAATTGGATCAGATATGAGCGTTTATATAACGTCTTATACGCAATCGCTTGTGACGGCAATGGAATTTGACATGGGTTCCAATATTGACAAAACATTACATAATCTTCGTTTTTGGTCCATACACTGTATAAATAAACACCATGCCCTCTTTTCCTTGGGTTATAACTGAAACCACCCTTTCCTAAAATCTGTCAAAACTTAATAAGATGATACACCCATTTAGGACCGGACGTTGCTTTCGCCTCCATACAGATAATTGTCGAAACAATATGAACTACAAGCCAATAGTGGCAGCCATATTAAGCCAAGAGTACACAAAATTTTATAAACTAAAAACCATGTTCCGAAAATCATACACACTATTCAAAGACGCGCCCAATCCATGAACAGTAATGAATCGAAATCCCCATGTTGCTCATTGAAATGTATAAAATTCATGCCATGAGTTCATCAGCAGCCATTCCCATTTAACAACCCTCAAGTACTTCTCCTTAAACATCGGTTTGTGCTTCGCATTTTACTTTCCTACCATGAGAATGACGCACAATGAAACAGGTACTTGCCCAATTCCACGTATGGGATATCCCATCCAGGACATTATTCGCCCATTGAAACTCTATAAAATCCACAAACTTCGCCACACACAATTTTCAAAACCACACACCTCATTAAAAAGGCACAAGGGACTTTTGACACATCCTTGGAAATTTTCGCGTTTACATTTCCTCGAATTATTATTGGCCCCTTAAAAGCCCCCAGGAGTTGTGGTGTGACGAGTCTGCACCAAATGATGTTCGCCACTGGATCAACACAATCTGTGTATACATAGTCCTCTAAGGAATTGTGGTCCAGTTTTGTAAACGTTCTCGCAATTTGATTGCAACATCCTCTCGAGGTATATCGCGCTATTTCATGCGAAAGGAGTGCGGAGTCGTATCACATACGTGCGAATATTTATGCAAATGGAACGTGATCTGGCGTATAGAGTGAGTAGGGTCTCTTAAGGCGAGTTAAGAACTACGTGTGGATAGTTGACATACGACTGAACTATTCCGAAAGTGTGCAGGTGCCCCTTAATAATTCCATATTTTAGCCTTGACAAATATATAGCAGCTGAAGGGCAATTCGAGATACAGGGGATACAATTACTTTCCCTCCCCCCTCCCCGGTGCTCGTTGGATGTCATTACTCAGAGATCTGTCATCAGAAAGTTTCGATTTGGTGTTCGTTAGGAGTCTGAAGTTTGAATAAACTTGTTGCTAACTTTTTATGAGTGTTAGTAAAATGTAACATTTGAGTGTTATAACCGTAAAAAAAGTTTACTGTAATTATGGCAACTGGATATAGATATGGTGCGCCAATCAGTCACTGTCGGTATTTATTAATTGAATCCTGGTTTAGTGACGAAGACGGTAGTCCTTGTACAAGAAAAGGAATAGATGTACAAATTGGCTTGTCAAATTGTGTTCAAAGTCTCTTCAAGGGATTTGGGATTAAGAAGAAAATGATATTCATATAGATCTTAAGAATTTTGTAATCAATTCAAGACCAGCCAATATGGATGCTGTGTTGAAATCATTGAGTTCAGGGCATGTTTCATTATTATTTGACATTCTTCGACATATTACCAACTGATGGTTGATACAGAAGACAATGATATCTCCTTAAAAGGCGCTCATAGTTGGAAAATTATGTTAAGTTACAACTATATGCAATAATCTTCTGACCAGACTATCTAGAAGGCATTTTAAGGTAAGGTCAACGGCTCGGTACAATAAAATGTCCTCTACCCCGCCACATTTAGATCCTTGATACCTTTCAGTAAACCTTATATCATATTGTTTCTTATTTCTCAATGATTCGATAAGCATATCCCACTATCTTGAAGTCCTTAGAAACCAGTAAAAAGAACGTTATGGAATTCTGAAAAATCTTTGAAGAAGTTGCTTCCAAATTATTCCTTCATCTAGTGAAAAAGACTCGGACAGTGACAGAAACGTCACCGTCTACAGATATAGTCATCCTTGAAATTTAGTTTCATTGTGCTCAGGGACTAAGACTGTGAGGTTTATGACACAGCAGAAGTTTGCTGATTCGCACATTGTCACATTTTAGCTTAAAATTCCATATCACAGTTGGAAGGTGACTATCGTTGGCTTCTTTTTTGGATCTTGCATTTCCTTCTTCCTCTGAGATTTTAGTGCGATGAACAGACCACTTAAAGCGCCGTGCCATCATAATTTGCAGATCCATTTGTGTGCGCTGGATAGACTACTTAAAGCGACGTGCCATGATCAGTTGCAGATCCATTTGAAGCAAGTTCGTCGGCCATCTTGTTCATGAGTATTCCATGTTGAAAGTCAGAATTTGAAGGCATGGCATGTCAAAAGGTAGACATTGCTGCCTTTTAACTTTGGCTCTAAGCATCTATTATAGGCATGACGTTTTTTATTTTATTAGGCGTTTCAAAAAGGGTTTAATGCTGCCTTCTAACTTCGACTCTCAGCATCGATGTGGCGACCGCTGGGTGGTTAGTTCTTTGTAAAGTCTTGGCGGTAGCATATGAGAGGGGAGAATGTATCTTTTCACTAAGACAACTCTTCCTTTTCCTGACGGTTTCAAGTCCAAAAAAAAAGCTGGTGCTCCACAAGGCTCTGTATTGTTTCCGACTCTCTTTCTCTTCTCTCTGTCAGGTCCTCGTATTATCAAATGAGGTAAATCCAACAGAGCTTCCAAAACACAATGCTGTCTTCTGTCATTTAAGCGAAACCAAAATCTATCCATGGATGGCACATACGTCGATGAAACGGAAGAATATGGAAGAACCACATCTGCAGACTTTTAAACAGCGAAGTCGAACCATCTCCTGCTGTGAGACAGAACGAACCATTCAATATTGGTAAAGACTCATTAAGAATACCGTGCGGAGCCTAACTAGAGGCTATAGACTGGTATCACGGGAATCAGGAGCCCTTAAAATATGTAGTTCTCGAGCTGCATGCTTAGTCTGATTGAGAGGTCGGCCCCTATGGGTGATAGAATTTGAAATACAAGAATTATTTGATGAACCTCGGTCCTTAACAAAGATTAAGTTCTTGCCTTATGATTTTCAAAATCACACCAATGTAACATGTCCTACGTTGGGCTATTAACCAACACTTGTCAATGGTTCTGATATTGTGAGTAGGCCCACCATGATATAAGAGCTGTAATGGCTATGTGTTCCTGTTATCTGTCGAGCTTAAAAAAGCCGGTGGAGATGATTTGGTAAGTAAAATTCACCAATTCGGACGAAAGTTTACGTAAAGAATGAAACTTCAACATCATTTGCAAGATACGCAAAAAAGGAGACCCTCTGCGCCAACATCGACTGAAAGATACTAACTGCCGTCATGTGAACGCCTGAAAACGTTTACCAACAACCTGATCGGCCCTTATCAGTGTGGTTTTAGTTCAGAAAAGTCCACAACTGAACAAATCTTTACACTTCTGCAGATCCTTGAAAAAAAACCTAAAAAGTCCAACTCGATACCCACAACCTATTCATCGATTTCAAGGCCGCATATGAAAGCATTTAAAGAGACGAACTATGAAAAGCCATGTCTAGTTTTAGAATACCGCCTAAACTCGTCCATCTGTGAAGGATGACGATGGAGAATTATCTCTGCTCCATCAGGGTCGGAAACGAACTTACCGACACATTCGATATCAAAAAAGGATATAGGAAAGGCAACGAACTGTCATGTGACTACTTTAATCATATTCTTGAGAAGATTGTGCAAAGCTCTCACAATCTTTCATAAATCGGTGGAACTACTAGCATACGCCGACGATATTGACATCATTGGTCGGACTCGAAATGATGTCATAGCCACGTTTGCTAGTATAGAAAAGAAAGCGGGAAAAATGGGTGTTGCTGTAAATGAGGTAACAACTTTCAGGTAGTACGAGACGTTTTCTACCTCCGCTAAGCTATTAACTCTGACAAGAACATCTCGTCCGAAATTAAACGAAGAAATACTCTTCAGCCGCAGTTTCTTTAGACTAAAGAGACAGTTTAGTAGTAAATCTCTCATTCTGAGGAGATCCTATACAAAACCTATACAAATAAATTCCAGTCCCGCTTTGCAGCAGTGAAACATGGGCCGTATTAAAAGCGGATGAAGAAATCCATGTTCACAACAAATTCTATGAAAAAAATTAGGTTACGTTTGTGTTGACGGGTTAAGGAGACGAAGATTCAACCGTGAAGCTTATGAGCTGTTCAGTTACATAGTCTTGGTAAAAAAAAAACTCCGAATTGGCTGTTTAATATGGAT
This sequence comes from Rhingia campestris, assembly GCA_932526625.1. Classification (NCBI taxonomy): domain Eukaryota; kingdom Metazoa; phylum Arthropoda; class Insecta; order Diptera; family Syrphidae; genus Rhingia; species Rhingia campestris. The sequence goes on along the minus strand of OW052182.1, from coordinate 55,332,654 downwards.
AGGACATGGAGAACGAATATACACCAAGAACCCGTTGATGTCCAAAGGTAGAAACCGACCTCAACCAACTTGAAATCCGCAACTGGAGGCAGTTAGTTAGAGACCGGACTGACTTGAGAGGTATATTGATTTAAGCCAAGATTTGTCCAGGACTGTAGCTCCACTTAGGTAAGTGAAAAAGTAGATGTCACTTGTCCATAGTAAGTGGAGTAGGTATGGTACTAAGAGCTACGATATGAGATGTTCTCATAGCACCCATTGTGCTTATAGGTAAGAAACTCGTGTTAGAATCAGTCTGAGATATGTCGAGAGCCAGTGCATATTTTGCTTATATAGGTCCGACAGCTTTTTTGTTGATATAAGTACGTTCTCACAGTACCAACTATCTGTCTAGCCCACGTTAATTGGTTTTATCTGAGAATTTAGGAATTTTTTATTCTACCGTAGGTATAATAAGAATACTCAGAGTGAAATTAAAGAAGGTGTGCAGGTAAATTATCATTTGGGCCTAGCAGTGTTCAATTAACAGTCAGAAAATGTCAACTCAACATAATAAAAGGATTTATTATGCAAGTGGATTGTGTGCTTAACCAAATCAACTGAGGCACGATTCATTTAGTGGTATTCAGAATAATTAAAAGGGATCTCCAATTTTACGTCGCTAAAAATGTTTTATTGGAATTTTTAATATGTTAAAAAGACGTCAATTGCTTACCCTGGTCCCATGAAATAACAGAAATCAAAATAGCTCTGCTCTTTTAACCTCCTGAAAGATGAAAACCCACAAGGTCATACGTCAAGGCAATGACAGTCATGACTTTTAATAAATGCATACTAAATGTTTAAAACAAATCATCTACTCCATTACCCGACCATCGTCGAATTTATTACGAATATATAAATAAACATAAATAGATTTTTTAAAACCATATTTTAATGGATTTCCTGTCAATAAATCAAAAAAAAAGGATAAGCCCTAATCCGGCTAATTCAAAAACTCGAACCACAAGCACTTATCCCAGCAGCTATAAATTGGTACTTAAATTTCAATAGCAAAAGGATGCTTATGTATACTGTCCTTCATAAGTACAACGCAGAAGTATAACGTCCTCGTCAATTTTTTTATATAAATCCGTCATGACAGCCTCACAAAACTAATATTAAATATTCCACTGACTGATGGCGATTGCAGTGAGAAAATGTCATTCACTCAATTGTCATGTAATTGAATTGATTATTTACGACCATGTAGCTATGTGGCTACAAACATCCTTTCAGGACTCATATCCAAAGCCTGTATAAAAACAGTAAAACAAGGTTTGTTATATCTACATACGACGAAAGGAAAAAAAAACCCACAACTTGCCTACTACAGTTGAGTGTCCCAAAGGGTACCGTAACTAATAGAAAATGGATGTTCCATGTCCTTGCATGAATATTATAATACTCTGGCCCGTTGAAGTATTCATGGAATTCATGTTTTCTGGAGAACAGTTGAAGGCGAGCCGCATAAGAGTGTGCTACCATTTTGTTTGTGTCCCTCTTATCTCCATAAAATGAAGAGAATTTTTGAATTGAATTTAAGGATGCAGGATATATACCTAGTAGGAGTTTTTTATTACCTTTTTTATAAATATATATTTATATATATATATAAAAATTTTGGGTGCTGATATTCGAATCGAAATCTCGTCCCTTGACAGGCAATATGGTAATGTGAGTTTCAATAGAAACTTAATCCGTTGCCCAAGTTGTATTATGTGGGCTTGATTCCATTCACCTGAAACACAAAATTCTAGGACACATTGCTGAATAAGATGATGAAAATAGTTGAATTTTGATGAAAATAAATGAGTTTCGAAACATGCTTTTGATATTTTAAATTTAGAACGATTTTGCTTCTCGAATTACTGCTATTTAGCACGGGTGGATGGTATTGAAAAAAGCAATATATAAACTAAAAGATGCCGGATATTATGGGCTGTGTGGCGTGGTACAGTACTTGATTAATAGTATACACCAACTCATTGCCAACATTTGTTCGGATGAATGTGTGCGTATAGAACTGAAACTCAGTATCCTTTTGAGAATTACTGCAGCATACTTCTAATCAATATGGCCTACCAGATCATGTTTTAGAGATCATGCAATATGAGGTCAGTGACAAACCGATTGCCCCTATTCCTCATCCATCTATGGAGCATTATCCATGCTTCATTAAGCTCGGCAAAAATCCCACTGAAACATTCGACACCAAAGGAGTATTTGAATAGTTAATTCCCAACAGATTACCGCATTGTTATACAAATTAATCGATCAATTGTCACTTCTACTGGCGAGTTTGTTCCGTCGATTAGTTTAATCTTCCTTATTCAAGTATATACTAAGATTATAAGGACTTTTATTGATTTTCCTTGTTGTGTATTCAAAACAATACCTTGGTGTGCGACTTGCTCTTTAGACACAAGTGAAAAACGTCCCCCTTGAAGCCTTGGGAATACATTTCTTTTTTTAATGTTTTTTGAGAACACAAGCATTTTTACCTATAGATGATACCAACCACTGGGTGCTTAGTACTATGGGAGTAAATTGGGTTTGAACCCACTTTTACAGTATTTACGGTAGTAGAAGATAATGGGGGAACGCATCCATACACTGAGGCACACTTTCTTTTTCCAAAACTACAGTAGAGGAATTCACAAGATCCGACTGACAGGTCCATTCTTGGGAGCTGACTTACGCCATAAGTGATTAACTTTAGGCCTTTAAGTAATCGTTAGTGATCCGTATCAGCGCAACTTATTGCAACATCTACTTACTTACTTAAGTGGCGCTACAGTCCGGAATGAACCTGGGCCTCAACCAACATGCCTCTCCAATTAGCCCGGTCCTTAGCTAACTGCCTCCAGTTGCGCACTCCAAGTTGGTTGAGGTCGGTTTCCACTTGTGCGCGCCACTTAAGGCGAGGTCTTCCTCTACTGCGTCCGACGTCTGGCTGGGAATCGAAGACTCTGCGAGCCGGAGTATTGGTGTCCATTCGTTCTACATGTCCTAGCCATCTTAAACGTCCAATGCGGAGTTTTTTGACCAGGGGCATGTCGCTGTACAGCTCGTATAGTTCTTGGTTGAATCTTCGTCTCCATAGCCCGTCAACGCAAACGGGACCGAAGATTTTTCGAAGAATTTTCCTCTCGAATCTACTAAGGATTTCTTCATCCGCTTTTGATACGGTCCATGCTTCAGCGCCGTAGAGCAGGACTGGGATGATCAGGGTCTTATATAGGATCTCCTTAGTAGTTCGAGTGAGGGCTTTACTACTAAATTGCCTTCTTAGCCCGAAGAAACAGCGGTTGGCAAGAGTAATTCTTCGTTTAATTTCTGACGAGATGTTGTTGTCAGAGTTAATAGCGGAGCCGAGGTAGACAAAGTCCCGTACTACCTCAAAGTTATATCTGTCAATGGTGACGTTCTGTCCAATTCGTCGATGTTGTGTGTCCTTTCATGTTGACAGCATATACTTAGTCTTACCTTCATTTACTGCTAAACCCATTTTCGCCGCTTCCTTCTCTATACTAGCAAACGTAGCTATGACATCACGTTGAGTCCTACCAATGATGTCAATATCGTCAGCGTATGCTAGTAGTTGCACCGACTTTTGGAAAATTGTGCCTCTGGTGTTGGCTTTGGAGTTTTGCACAATTCTCTCAAGAATCAGATTAAAGAAGTCACATGACAGCGCATCGCCTTGCCTAAATCCTTTTTTGGTATCGAATGTGTCGGTGAGGTCGTTTCCGACCCTGATGGAGCAGCGAGAATTCTCCATCGTCATCCTACACAAACGGACGAGTTTGGGCGGTATACCAAAACTAGACATGGCTCTGTATAGTTCGTCTCTATAAATGCTGTCATATGCGGCTTTGAAATCGATGAATAGGTGGTGGGTATCAATTTGGACTTCTTGAGTTTTTTCCAGGATCTGCCGAAGTGTGAAAATTTGATCGGTTGTGGACTTTCCTGGCCTAAAACCACACTGATAAGGGCCAATCAGGTTGTTGGTAAACGGTTTCAGGCGTTCACATATTACGGCAGATAGGATCTTGTAGGCGATGTTGAGGAGACTTATGCCTCTGTAGTTGGCGCAGTTCAGAGGGTCTCCTTTTTTGTGGATCGGGCAAACGATGCTGAGGTTCCATTCTTCAGGCATATTTTCATCCGACCAGATTTGGCTTATGAGTTGGTGGATGTTACTTACCAAGTCATCTCCGCCGGCCTTATAAAGCTCAGCGGGAAGGCCGTCATTTCCGGCAGCCTTATTAAGCTTGAGTTTAGATATTGCTATCCTCACTTCACTCAGGTCGGGTGGTTGGCAGTTTTCGCTGTCGTTGCCAATATTGAATGGTTCGTTCTGCCTGACAGCGGAATGTTGTTCGTCATCGCCGTTTAACAGTCTGCAGAAGTGGTTCTTCCATATCCTCAGCATCGACTGTGTCTCAACTACAATATTTCCTTGTTCATCTCGACAGGATTCTGTTCGAGCCTTGTATCCTTGGCTTTGACGTTTTACACTTTGGTAAAACTTGCGAACATCGTTCCTGGAGTGGCACCTCTCTATATCCTCGATCGCGCGCTTTTCTTGCTCTTTTTTCTTCTTGCTGAAAAGCCGATGTTCTTCCCTTCTTCTTTGCCTATAGAGCTCAATGGCAGCTCTCGTCTTCACCTGCAGCTTAGCCTTGTAGGCCTCGTTCTTGGCTGCGAGCATCTGTCGGCATTCCTCATCAAACCAGGGGTTTCTTGCTGGTGGGCGCGAGAAACCTAGCACATCAGTTGCGGCTGATCTAATGGCCTGTTGGCATCGTTGCCATTGCTCTTCGACATTCGATGCTGGTGGTATGGTGTTAATCGAGAGGTTAAGGGATACGCGTTGTGCGAAGGTCTTGGCGGTCTCTTGCGATTGCAGTCTTCCGACATTAAATTTTTTCACAGTATTTCTGGATTGTTGTGGCGTGGTGGATATCCGCATTCTTACCTTGGCTGCTACAAGGTAGTGATCCGAGTCGATGTTAGCTCCTCGGAATGTTCGGACATCCAAAATACTGGATGCGTGCCTCTTATCTATCGCAATGTGATCAATTTGGTTGACCGTTCGTTGATCTGGAGACCGCCATGTCCCCTTATGGATATCGAGGTGAGGAAACCGTGTGCTGGCTATAGTGGCATTTCGTTCCGTAGCGAAATCAATTAGCCTAAGTCCGTTACCAGACGTGTTGTCGTGTAGGCTATGTTTTCCGACAATACTTCTAAAGATGTCTTCTCTTCCTACCTTTGCGTTAAAATCTCCCAGCACGATTTTAACATCGTACTTCGGTAGTCGCTCATAGGTTTTGTCGAGGAGCTCGTAGAAGCAATCCTTAGCTATATCATCTTTTTCTTCCGTCGGAGCGTGAGCGCATATAAGGCTTATGTTGGCGAATTTGGCCTTGATGCGGATTGTTACTATGCGTTCGCTAATGTCTTGGAAACATAAGACTTCTTGCCTAAGTCTGGCACTTATAACAAATCCGCATCCGAATAGTCGCTGTTTCTGCTCACTATAACACGGTCCGTAGTATATGTCACAGTTTTTCATCCTCTTTTTGCCCGGCCCATCCCATCGTATTTCCTGGATGGCAGTAATGTCTGCTTTGTAGCAGTTTAGGGCTTCCGCTAGTTGTTCGCCTGCACCTCTCCTGTTTAATGTTCTCACATTCCAGGTGCAGATACGAACGTCGTTGTCCTTTTTTCGTTTAGCAGGGTCGTCAACAATAAAATCCGTCCTTTCCGAGGCTATTGGTTGCTTCGTAACCATGTTTTTTTTCTGTGGGTGGGTAGTTAGCCCAAAGCACAACCCCCAACCTGGAGGGCCAGTTCCAATTTATTAGATACCCCTAGGACACGGGGCCATCAGTATCCACTACGGGATTGAGCGCTGCCGTTGGCCTTTCGGTTCATCCGCCACCATCTCTGTTCAAGGGGCCTGACTAACCCTTGAAATTCCTAGACAACCTGTTGTCCGAATATGTCAGAGCAGCTCATCTAGGTTCGCCTGGGACAGCAGGCCGGGTATTCATCCGTGCCATTCTCACCAGGGTGTTTATAGTGTTGCTGTTTTTCGTCGTGTTATCAACACTCGCACTTATCGTTTAGCAAGTCAAATCCGGTTGGATGAGACCAGTACCCGATGGTTACCACTTGGAGGTAAAGATAAGCACATTTGATGTGTAGTCAGAGTTGCAACACTGGACATTGCCAAGTTAACGCCAATCAGAGTCTACCCTCGTTCTACAGCACCCAACCATTGCAACATCAGCCATATATATATATCTGCCCACGCTCCTTCCGATGAGACCGCAGACACTATTAAGGGTGAATTTTACTACCTTCTCAACGTAGTCTAGATCGCTGTCCGCTATTTGTACTAAAAATCGTACCTGGGTATTTCCTGTGTCCTGGGTATTTTGGTGTCCGCAATTCACGTCCTCCGCGAGATATAATCCTACTCTTAAATCGATCATGCAGAATGCCCATTGTGGCGTTCGCCTTCTCCATGTCGTAAACGTCCATATCTCGCTTGCCGTTGATGGTCCTGTCCTTGACTTCCAATGACTTCACCGATCCGTGCATCGAACCGTAACTTTTTGTGGATGGATTGCTAACTTTTAAGCCTCGTGTGAATCAGTCCGACATACGTCAATTTTGGTCGTTAACATTTGCATTTATACAAAAATGAGCCTCATCGCTATAGATTTTTTTTTCGCCCCTTTTCCATTCACCCCGAAGCCCACTCCACGAACATACGGCGTTGTCCATGGTTATTAAGCTCGTGGATCAGTTAGATCTTGTACTGGTACATGCCCAAGTATGGTACTGGTACAGATCCAAGTATCGATGTTTTCCTTGTTTAAGTCTGCGAAAGGCCGAGTTGTTCCCTACGGTAAGGAACCGGCTACCAAGGCTTCTCCTGTACTCTCTTGCTGGGGGCCTGCTCAGTAGCGCGATGAATAGTGCGAAGAACTGCCGCACAGTCTGGGTTCGAATCCCAGGCGTAGCAATACCTAAAAAGAAAAGAAAATCTAAGCTCTGTGGCCAAATTCCGCAAGCGTGAGTTTTCTGCCTGTGTACACACTTCACAAAACTCACATTCACTTCATTTGTATTTATGTTTCGATGTTCCTTTAAAGTTATGGAAGTGATGAACACGCCATATGACTGGAATAACAGCTCCATATGTCCCATCCAATGAGACATTTTCTATTAAACATATCATATCCAGCATGTGGTAATGTCTTAAGCATCTCTGCTACTTATCAGCACGTGCAAATGTGGCTTCCGTACCAGCAGTTGTAACAAAAACCCAAAATTTCCTATTAACGCATATAACGTGTATGATAGCATCTACCGTCTGAAGTTCGATAGAGAGCTGTGTCGCCTAACATTATATCCAACTATCTACAATCTACAATCTCGTGATGGAACAGATAGTGCATAGGGATGGTGTAAATATGGAAGGCATGGTTTTCAAAAAAATGCGTCTAGGTCCTGGTATACCCAGACGATATCGACATCTTTGGTCGCTCCCATCGAGCAGTTGTAGAAGCATCACGGCAATAGATGAACAGGCGGAATGATGATATGATACAACCGCGAGCTTCATGAACTATAAGAATATGAGAATAATTTCCTATACAACGTATAGTGGGAAAATAAAAATCTAAAAGCGTCGAATTCATTGCCTCCGACGGATTGAACGAATGAACTGTAGTAATCCAGGCAAGTGAATCTTGGATTATCAGCCTTCAACTTCGATATGAAAAGTATGACTGATCCTTTGGTTTATCTAATGTCAAGCGATCGTGACGCAGAGTGAATAATTGGAAGAAGCATGCACAGGATCGTAGATGATGGTTTTTCTCAGGCGAAGATGCGTCGTTCATTTAGGAATTGAACACTTGATTTGACATCTCACTAGATGTTCGCCCCAATTGCTGAACTACGTATTAAATTTATATAAAGGGTGTTTTTTTAGAGGTTTAAAACTTTAAGTTGGCACACTTTTTTTAACTGGCTGCCATTTTGTCAGCTGTCAAGTGATTTATTTTTAGTTTAGTTTGGCATTTCAACATAAATAGACTGACGTCTGCCGACTACCGACCCATAGCTCTAACGTCAGTACTCTCTAAGGTCTCCATGACCTTACAGTCAATTACCACCTCATGAGCTATCTAGAAAAAAATCATCTCATTAGTGACCGTCAGTATGGTTTTCGTCAACAACGTTCCACAGGTGATCTTATGGTCTATCTAAGTGAAAAATGGAATCGTTGCATTCACCAATTCAGTGAATGTAGAATTGTTGCTCTGGATATCTCAAAAGCCTTTTATAGAGTGTGGCATAGCGCTCTTGTTAATAAGCTTAGGTCTTTCGGTGTCGGTAACACTTACGAGTCTTTTAAGTAACCCATCAATACAAGTTGTATTTGATGGGTCAACTTCCACCCCCTTTTCAACAAACGCTGGAGTACCCCAAGGCTCAGTCCTCTCACCCACTCTGTTTTTAATTTTTATTAACGACCTTCTCTCTCTGACTTGTAATCCTATCCATTCGTTCGCGGATGACAGTACTCTTGACTTCGTTTACTCTCTAACGACTCCGCGACAAGAACCCCACGTCGTCGAATCACATCGCCAGCGAATGTCAACTGAACTCAATTCCGACATTGATACAATTATCAATTGGGGTACCAACAACCGGGTAGAGTTTAATGCGTCAAATACTCAGTGCTGTCTCCTATCTCTGAAACAGGATACAAATGTAGCTAAACTTAAAATGGAAGGAGTTGAAGTTGAGGAATCCAATGGCTTGTCTATGCTTGGCATGTACATTAGCCCAGACCTTCGTTGGAACCAGCAAGTTATAGATGTTGCAAAAGGTGGTGCTAGATGCCTAGGATTTCTTAAACGATGCAAACGGTTTTTCACTCCATTGGATTTAGCTAATATCTATAAAGCTTACATTCGTCCAAAACTCGAATATAACTCGCACATCTGGGCGGGTGCTCCTGCAACTTGCTTGTGCCTACTTGACCGAGTCCAACGTCATGCTATCAAACTTATTCATTCGCTCGAACAACGGCAGAATGTTGGATGCCTTGCGCTTCTTTACCGTTACTTTCACCATAAACGTTCCGACGAAATATATAATTGTATCCCGGCTGTCCGTCTGTTCAATAGAAATACTCGTGCGACTCCTTCCGCACACCCATAGTGCATAGAGCCTGTTTTCGGGGGCACAGTAAAAATTTGAAGATCATTTCTTAACTACACTTCACGATTATGGAATAGCTTGCCTTCTTCAATTTTTCCAGATGACTACAATCTACAAAATTAACGTGCATCGTCACCTCACTCTTTTCCCACCTACTCCCAATCACTAACTATCTACAAACCATTTTCCTTCCTTCCATCACTGGGTTTTATAACCTTCAAGGACTAAGCCCTAAGTGTTGAAAAATAGCTTCCAAACTGTGCAAATTTATACTGAAAATCATTGTTCTGTTCAAAATACGTATCGCGAACTACGTCCATTTTACGGTCAACATAATAGTCCATCTGAGCAATTAGTTCGATTAAGTATGGAACGTTTTTGCACCACGTTTACTCTAAATGATAATACGCATCCACAGAGATGTCGTTCAGTTCGTACAGACTGTTTGGTGTAATTTATGGGTTGGTGGAATAATTGGACCGTAATTCTTTAAAAACGATGCTGACCAGAACGCTACAGTCAATGGTGACCGCTATAGAGCGATGATTACTGACTTTTTCGTTCATCAATTGAACAACCATGATGTGCAGGAGCTGTATTTTCAACAATACGGTGCAACATGTCACACAGCTCGTACCACAATTGGTTTGTTGAAGGAAAAGTTCGGTGAGCGCATAATTTCGTGTTTTGCTCCTGTGAATTGGCTTTCAAGATCATGCGATTTAACGCCGCTTGACTGTTTTCTGTGGGGATATGTGAAGTCGGTAGTCTACGCCGAAACGATTGACCAGTTGGAGAACAAAATTCGCCGCGTTATTGAAGATATGCGGCCACAAATGTTGAAAAAAGTCACCAAATTATACCTCCAGATTAGACTACGTCCGAGCCAGCCGTGGCGGTCATATGCCAGAAATCAAATTTAAATTATAATGCCAGAAGATTATCTTTCAAAAAAAGTAAATTTTATGTAAATTTAAAAAAAATCATCTTTGTTTTATTCCAAAGTTCTATAACTCTAAAAAATGACAATTTATAAAATGTATATTATTTCAAATTGTTGATAAAAAAGGGTCCGCCAAATATTTTTTTTTTAAAATGCTATAAAAAAAAACTACTGAATATTTTGAAAGTCCAATCCTTCCAATTAATAATAAAAAAAAATTTCATTCAAATGGCGGCCTCGGCTGGCCATGCAGTAGCCTACACGATCGGTCCAATTTTTAAGCACATTATCGATTGTGTGCAGCTGTATTTCACCAATGGCTTCACGAATATTGTCCTTTAAAGCGTCAATTGTCTCTGGCTCGTCGGCGTAACACTTATCTTTTACGGCACCCCACAAATAATAGTCCAACGGTGTCAAATCGCAGCTCCGAGGTAGCCAACGACATCAGCTCTGCGGCTGATAATGCGATCTTCAAAAACAGGGCGCAAAACATCGAGTGTAGCTTCGGCTGTGTGGCACGTAGCGCCGTCCTGTTGAAACCTAATGTTGCAAATATCCTCGTCTTCAATTTTTGTGAACAAAAATTCGTGCAACATGGCCCGATAACGATCGCCATTGACTGTAACAGCCACTCCTTGCTCATTTTCGAAGAAAAATGGCCCAATTATGCCTCTGGACCAAAATCCGCACCAAACAGTGACTCGTTTTGGGTGTATCGGCTTTTCAATGTATGCGTGCTGGTTTTGTGTGTCCCAAATGGGACAATTTTGCTTGTTTACATACCCGCCAAGATCAAAATGAGCTTTATCTGAAGAGATGATTTTTTTTGGCAAAATCGGCATCTTCTCTAAGTCGATCGCAGGCCCACTTAGCGAAGCGAAAACGCATTGGATGGTCAGTTGGCTTCAACTCCTGAAACAATTGGACTTTGTATGGCGTCATACCAAGGTCTTTATGCAAAATTCGTCTCAATGATGTCTCCGAAATGTTCAATTGTTGAGAACGACGGTGAATTGATGTTGATGGCGCTTCACGCACACTTTCTGCCACAGCAGCAATATTCTCGGGTGTACGCACTGTTTTTGGCTTTTCACGCTTTGGTTTATCGATGAGGATGCCAGTTTCTTTCACTTTTTTTACAAGATAACGAACATACGGAGCTGACGGTGCTTCTCTTCTTCCAAAATCCGTACGCAATTTTCGCACACATTCTGCAACTTTACCATGATTTTCAAAGTAATGTCGCAATATTTCCCAGCGTTGTTCAAGCGTATACACAACCATATTCGTTCAGCGGAAGGATAAAACTAATTATCTGTCAAATCAGACATGAGCTAAGTGTTACCATTCACGAAATAAGCTCTAGTTAAAAAAAAACGTTAGATGGCGGACCCGTTATATCCACCATTATTTCTCTTTTATCATTAAAACTAGGCTGAAACTACACAATTGTTCAAGTGTTCATTATTTCCAATATTATTTCTAAGAGTTGATTTAACTTTATTACTCTCTCCTAAGCTCCACATCACCTAATCCAGCCATGAAATTTATTTTCAGTACAATTTTGAGCTCACAATGTTAATTACTCATCTCTTATAATGCCGCATCGAATAAAGGATTCGCTCATAATTAACGCTCAAGGGATTTGTTGTGATAGTTTTTATGAAATTATATCTAATGAAAGCTCCGTTTTACACAAATACAATGGTGACACCAGCGCATAGCAGATGGAAAGTTTTTATCTCATTCCATTGTCAAAACAGAACTGTAAATCCCACTGAAGTGACAGTTATTTTTAATGAGTTCTAAAAACCGCCGCTAACCTTTAAACAAACGTGAATAATTTTGTTTATCATTAATGATGTATACATACCAAAAAAACGTTCAATCATGATTATAAACATTCGTTAAAAAAACACACATTCACACTTTCAGGATTAACCCTCGCAATAATATAATCAGCATGATTCAAATAAAATTGCATTACCTACGCCTTCCGTATCTACGCATAAAAAATAATTTTTAATTCATTTAAAGTGGATTGCTGATTAAATTTCTCCATTAATAAAAAAAATGCATGTTCGATAAATTTGTTAAAAATGAAACCGATAAAAGGACATGTAAGTAGTTAATTGGAAATATTGAACTGGTAGCTCTGTCGATTTGGTCTGTCGTGTTGTGAAACTGAAGGTCGTAATTGCTGGTCACACCTTGTCGCACAAAATACTATAAATACAGTTCTACCTCGAATTACGACGTTTCGATTTTGATTTAAAATGCAGGATATGCCAATTTGCATAATGTTTCGTCACATATTCCATTCCAAAGGCGGCAAAGAGGAAAAACTCCCAATATGGAGGTATGGTGGCTTCTACGGTCTTATTTACGATGGATAAAGTAAAAAACGTATTTGAGTTGCTTCGACATATTCGGACAACATGGCATCTAGGAATCTAAAGGGTTAGTCCAGCCCCTTGAACAGAGACCGAATACCCTATCAAGGAGTTATTTTACGACCTTCTGGACGGAGCCTACGGAGAGTGTCCGGAGACGATGTGAACATCGTAGAAAGGGACTGCAATGCCAAAATCGGCAAGGAAAACATCCTCAGTGGGTTAGTTATAAAGTAGAGACACAACGAAGCGACAACAGAAAATGGATTCTAACAAACTTCGCAACAGCATGTAATACTGAGTCCCATGACTTCAAATCGACAAAGCAACCTATCGATCTCCTAATGGTCGAATCGTCAACCAAATTGTCCATATGCTCATAGATGCGATGCACGCATGCAAAGTCCTGAATGTACACATATTCAGAGGGGAAAACGTCAACTATGAACACTTTCGCGTCGTACTCAATTCAGAACTCGACTGTCCAACGAGTAGAAGCTACGAATGGTGCAAAAAAAGAGACTTCACGTTGGTCGCCTTTCTGAGACGTAGATTACCAGAGTCTACAAACAACAACTGAGTGAGTGAGAGTCCCCGCTGGGCCCACATCCTCCAATCAACACTCAGTGAAGTACAGTGCAAGTACCTAAAAGAGATGGCAGATGAGGCACATATCATGGGGCTACAAGGCAAAACACGAGCCGTTCGGTAAGAATATCGAATCATGAGGAGGAAAACAAAATCCTGCTTAGGTAAAAAAGGGAACAGACAGCCTTCCAGCTCAGGAAAATCGAAGAGTGTAGCGAAAAGAAGAACATGCGTCAATTCTATAAGTAAGGCAAATAACTGGCAGTTGACTTCAAAATTGAAACGCAGGTCTTTACGAAACAACAATGGCAACCTAGTTACTGACGCGGAATTTTAGATGTATCCTAATAGCATATGGAGAAAGTTACCTGCCGACCTCTAGTCAACAAAAAAGTAACTCTCCCTCAAACTAAAGATCAACAAAGCAACCGGTTCCGATGGATTTCCAGCAGAACTCTTCAAATACAGAGGTGTGTCCATAGAAGTCTGCATGCACCAAAGTCTGAATGGATAAGAGCATGCCCGATGTCCGGAATATCAGCCCCAAATGTGCCATGCCATCTGCCAAACAAGATCCTATCAGATGTACTTTGTGCACGTCATAAGCCTTTCTGCAATACACCTATCAAATCCAGTGTGGCTTCTGGCCTATCAGATCGACGATAGACAAAACGTTCACACAAAGCAAATCCTGGAAAAGACCAGCGAATTTCAAGTCGAGACACGCCATCTTTTCATCGACTTCAAGACCACCTATGTTAACATCTATCGCCTTTAAAAACCAATTGATTCCATTCGGGATTCCATAAAAACTGATACATCTGTGCCGCTTAACACTGGAGGACACGCGGTGCTAGGTTCAGTTTGTACAAGATATACCGGATACTAACCAGAAGAAGCGCTATTATACGATTTATTCAATCAAGTGCTGTAATAATGAGTGTGTAGGGCAGGCGTAATCTTCAATAAATCCGTCTTACTACTGGGTAACGTAGACGATGTCGACATCATTGGTGTTGTAGAAGCATTTACGGCCATCAAAGAAGAGGCTAAACGCGTTGGTCTTGAAGTTAACGAGGACAAAGTATATGCTATCAGCAAGCAAAGTACACATATAATATGTCCAATTCACAAACAAAGTAGACCCTCTGAACTGTGCCAACTACAGAGGCATGAGTCTCCTCAACATCGACTGCAAGATCCCATCTTCCGTAATATGTGATTGCCTGAAACGAACTACCTGATCAGCCCTTAATAGGGTAGTTTTATCCAGGAAAGCCTAGAACTAATCTAATGTCCACACTTTGCCAGATCCTGGCACTTCGCAGATTCAAGAAGTTCATAAGCCTTATATGCGCTCACGCCCCGACGAAGGAAAAAGGTGGCATTGCTAAAGATTGCTTCTACGAGCTTCTTGACAAAACCTATGAGCGACTACTAAAGTACGATTTTAAAATCGTGCTGGGAGCTTTAAACGCAAAGGTAGGAAGAGAAGTTTTAGCAGTATTGTCGGAAAATATAGCCCTCACGGACTTTGGCTTATTGACTTCGCTACGGAACGAATTGCCACTATAGCCAGCACATGGTTTCCTCATCTCGATATCCATAAGGGGATATGGCGGTCTCCAGATCAACGAACAGTCAACCAACTTTATCACATTGCGATAGACAAGACGTATCCAGTATTTTGGATGCCCGAACATTCGGACTTGGACCACTACCTTGTTGCAGCCAATGTAGGAATTCGGATGTTCACTACGCAACAACAAACCAGAAATACTTTGAAAAAAAAATTATTTTCGAAAGAATGCAATCGCAAGAGACTGCCAAGGCCTTCGCGCAACGCGTCTTCCTTACCCTCTCGATTGACAAAATAGCACCAGTATTGAATGTCGAAGAACAATGGTAACGATACCAACAAGCTATTAGATCAGCCATTAGATCAGTTTTTTATCAGGTTTACGGGCTGGTGGAGTAGAGGATTCTCTATTCCACCACACTTAGGTCCATGTGGACCCATTGTGATACCCTTGGTGGGATTACGTCCTTCCTTATCGTTACTATGGGTTACTCCACTCTATCAAGCCATCCTGATGTTCGTAGGAACCTGCAAAGATAGGGTAATGGAATATCGGATAGCTCTTGGATGTCTTGGAAGTAGTAGCTTCCAAGTGTTCTGTTCCTCAGGTGTCAGAGACTCGGGCAGTGACAGAGGAAGTGAGGTGTATCCTCGTGTGCCTCCTCATCGCCGCAGCCTCTTTATTTAATTAATTTAATTTAATTTTATTGTATGGGTTCTGAGAAAGTTGTGACCAGTTAGAGCCCCTACCAGTTTAGATAAGGAGCTCCTGTCGTACCGCAAAAGTTTTTTGGTTCGGTTTCCGTTGTATTCTGGCCAGAGCTTCCGAGATATATTGGCTGTCATTCGGGTTTTATATTCCACTCTTTCTCTGAGGTTACAGAGTGGTGGTTCGACCGTTTGTATTGCCTGATCATGATCTGTAGCAGATCCATTTCTTGACAGTTCGTCGGCCATCTCGTTGCCGTCTATGTCCCTGTGACCAGGAACCCAGCAGAGATCAGCATTATTCTGTGAGCAGAGAACCTTGAGCTCTTCGCGACAGCGGCGAACTAGCTTTGATTTAATTTCGATAGCAGATACTGCTTTTATAGCCGCTTGGCTGTCAATGAATATGGTATTTCCATTATTGACACCAAATGAGCCGCTTCAGCGATTGCTAGCACCTCAGCCTGGAACACACTACTATGATTTTTTTTTTACCATAGTTTTACCATAGTCAAACCCAAGAATACAAGGCTCGAATGGAATCCTGTCGGGATGAGCAAGAAAATATCGTAGTTGTGGCATAGTCGATGCTGAGGATATTGAATAACCACTTCTGTAGACTTTTAAACGGCGATGACGAACAACATTCCGCTGTTAGGCAGAACGAACCATTTAATATTGGCGACTACAGCGAAAACTACCAACCACCTGACCTAAGTGAAGTGAGAACAGCAATATCTAAACTCAAGCTTAGTAAGGCCGCCGGAAATGACGTCCTTTAGCTTTGTAAAGTCGTGTTTTGATTTGTGATTTTGTAAGTAATCAGCATCGTTTGACCGATTCACAAAAAAAAAAACGAATACCCTCTCAACTCCGCCAACTATAGAGGCATAAGTCTCCTCAACATCGAATACAAGATCCTATCTGCCGCAATATGTGAACGCTTGAAAACGTTTACCAACCGCCTGATTGGCTTTTATCAGTGTGGTTTTAGGTCTGAAAAGTCCACAACTGATCAAATCTTCACACTTCGGCAGATCCTTGCAAAAACCGAAGAACTCCAAATCGATACCCACCACCTACTCATCGATTTCAAAGCAGTTATAGAGACAGAGAGTATATGCTGTCAACACGAAAGGAGACAAAACATTGTCGATTTGGACAGAACATCACCATTGACAGTTACAACTTTAAGGTACTTAGGGACATTGTTTACCGCGGCTCCGCTATTATTTCTAACAACAACATCTCGTCAGAAATTAAACGAAGAATTACTCTTGGCAACCGCTGTTTCTTTGGGTTAAGAAGCTAATTTAGCAGTAAAGCCCTCACTCGAACTACTAAGGAGATCCTGTACAAGACCCGGATCATCTCAGTCATGCTATACGGCACATACGGATCTACCGTATTTAAAGCGGATGAAGAAATCCTTGTTGTACATGTGGAATATATCAAAAGATTTGTTCGCTTCCACAACCTCTTACAAAATGTCGTTTGAGATGCGGTAGGTTGCAACCTACAAGTTTCTTCAACAAGCTTCTGTTTTCGATGAAGGTTTTGTCTTTTTTTTTTTACTTCGGTGTGAAGCCCATATTCGATACTGTATAAGACAATTCGGCTATAAACAGTTTAAAACCACGATAAAATCGGTAAAATGAATGTCTTTCATCACTTTACATTAACAATCCCTATAACCTTAAGTTGTTAAACTATTTCCATAGTTTAAATTTCCAAAGGCCGGAATTGATAAAGCTAATATTTATTTAACGCTTTAGCCTTATTCATACATTTTGCTACATCGTTTTTTTTTTTTTTTTGGAACACCCTTTATGTGAGTTGGACAAAGTTTAAACAGTTCCAACCAATGATGTCTCATGACCAGCAAAGTTATTCGCTAGATACCTGCTCATTTACATTTTTCTTCTCAACCAAGGTCTTCAATTTGGTACCGAGCAAAGTTTGTTTTAGTTCCGTTTATTTAAAAAAATAATATCTCTAATGAAGTATCAGCTTATCCACTTCCTATTCAATTTGAATGCAAAAATGTGGTCCAACCAGATACAAGGTAAACATCGATGCAATCTAAGTTGAGTTTAAAAATTCAGCACCTGCGGAAACCCTGAGATATATGATATTTTTGTCAGTTTTGCGCATTGAACCAAAATCAGTTGTTCACACCCCAATTGATGGGGATGCATCAATTCCAAAGTTATCTTTAGTTGACGTTTGTTACGAGCCACCGAAACTAAATAACTTGCCAGGTAGTCGTGAAGGCGTTAGTGCAGTGAGGTGGACACTAAATTGTCTTGTCATTCACTAGTGAGTTGTCCCTAACAAAGGAAATTCTCTTCGATTACCCCTTGAGAATAACAAAAGGGGTGGATGTCCTTTACTCTGTATCCCCATTGATAGATTGCTTAAAGAGCCAATCATTTATTTTTTTTTTAAATAAATTTATCAACGCCACGGGCATTGAAATTTGTTACAAAAGAGTGCCCCGGTGACAGGGTAATATAAATGACATGTAATCGGCGGTCGGTGTCATAATTCGAAAATAAATCGATTGGTGATTAAGTCCCTCCCTGATGTCTGAGGTTTTGAATTTTAACAAAAAACGAACTTCCAAACTTACTATAGATACATTCGGTATGTTGCAGATACATTTACTCATTAATTTTAATTACCTTTTGAGTGCGACCCGCTGGGAAAATAAAATGACTGCCTTTTTCGCTATATAGAAGATGTATAATTAATTATCTACAAAACACTTTAATTTGTTCAGTTTTATGGTTTTTTGTTTTGAAAAAAAAAAAAAAAAGAAATCGAAATTATTTTACTTCAATTGCATGCATAACATCTAAAAACGCATACATGAAGGAGTATGTAATCTAATTAGTCAAACATGTCAAGTTCAGAGAGAAATATAAATGCAAACGGAGCACAGAGCGGAAGGATTAAAAAAAAAACAAAAGAAAAACTTACCCCAATGCGTCCCAGGAGTAGGGCATCCATTTCACCCCCATTTTGCGCTACGGGAACTGTTGTAACTATGGAAATAGTTGGTTCTGCTTGACTGCTCAAATCCACAGACATGTTTTTTTTTTAATTTTTGATAAAATCCCACTTTGTAATTAATTTTGTATATATATACGAGTGTATTTGTTTTTAGCTTTAAGCGTGTTGGTTTGTGTGAATTGATTTTTGTTATAGTGGTTATCAAAGTGTATACAGTTGATATTAAGGTCGATTTAATCGGTTTTACGTAAATGATGTGCAGTCAGATATGTGTGAAACGGGTTAAAGCTTTCTATTGACATTTTGTATTCAGAGAGAGTTTTTTTTTATTTTTTTTAGGATTTTTTGTCCTTGGTCCTTGAGGTGAGTTTTGATTTTTTTTTGTCGTCAGTTGATAAATGTTTCGATTTTTTTTGTTACTTTTGATTTAGTTAGAAAATTTTTTAAAGCAGTCAAGTTGATTGTTAACGGTTTATTTTGTTAACCTAATTATTGAAGTTAATTAAGAAAGTTTGTTAAGTATATATGGATGTTTGGTTTAGGTAACTTGAGCTATTTTATACACTTTTTTATAAGGGAGTACTTCTTAGGAGACATTAACTAATTTGCATTACAAATGTGGCACCTCATTGGTTTCCGAGGAGGGTACTCAATCTACAAAATAGATTTCCAAACGCGTGTGCTTCGGAAAACGTAGAGTCCCCTGATATATAAAGTGAGTAAACCGGGCAAACAAATTGATTGACGATTTAGTTGTGTGAATTTTAGGGACATTCGAATTACAAAATTAGAAGAGCGGTTTTAACGAATGGTTGGATTTCGTTAAACGAGGCCAGATACTAAATGGTGTTATCTTGGACTCAATTTTCATGCAAAAAATACCTTTTTCTTGTAAGATATGCAGCTGAAGAACTAAGCTTTTGCAAAGTAGACGGTCCATCCAGGAAATACGATGGGATGGGCCGGACCAAAATAGATGAAAAACTGTGAAATCTACTACGGACGGTTTTATAGTGAGCAGAATCGGCGACAATTCGGATGTGGAATTTGTTTAGGGCCAGACTTAGGCAAGAAGTCATATTCTTTGAGACATAAGCGAACCCATTGTAACAATCCGCATCATGCCCAAATTTACTAACATACGCCTTAAATTCACTCGCGCTCCGACGGAGGAAAAAGACGACATTGCGAACTCGGACTACCTTTTTACAGCCGAGGAAAAAATGAGGCTATACACAACGCAACAAAAAAAGTCAAATACTGTAAAAACATTGAATGTCGAAAGGCTGAATTCGCAAGAAAACCCAGAGACCCCAGAACTGTCAAGAAACCATAAGATCGGCTTCAACTATAATGCTAAGTTTCTCACGCATACCTGCAAGAAACACCTGGTTCACCGAAAACTACCGATAGATGCTCGCTGCCTCCTAAAATGAGGCCTACAGAGTAAAACTGCAAGTGAAGGAGAGATGAATTTATGTCTTTGTTGGAAGGTTCAAATGTAGATATAGTATTTGTATCTGAAACTTGGATAAATCCAGATCCATTTATTGATCCAGAAGTAATTGACTCTTTTTATTGAAAGGCTATCGGCTTTTCAGATTTGATAGAATTGGAAGTGTTTGTCGGAAATGTTGCTATTTATGTCAGACGATGGATTACTGGTGAACTAATACGCAAGTCGCCAGCTATTTCTGAAATCAACTACCTCTTTTTGGAAATCTTATGTGATGAATGTAAGATTCCTATCGGTTCAGTGTACAGACCAAGTCAAAACATATCTATTTTGCCTTTATTGTCCGTTCTAGATGACCTAACGTGTGCATATCCATTTCTAATTGTTGCTGGAGATTTTAATTGTGACATCCTAAGATATTCATACCTCTTCGAAGGTATTAGGTCCTTAAGTCTACTGCCAGTAACAACTTCACCAGTAAATATTAAGCCACTTTGGCAAATCGTGAATTTTAAAAATGACGAGAAATATAAATTTACAAAATAATGGTGGCAAAAAAAAATAAGTAAAGAGTGGCAAGTTAAAAGGGGTTACTTAGGCGAGTATAGAAAGCATGGTAGGGACGGAATTGAAACAATTTTCTCGTATTCGTCGCACCAACTGAGATCTGTCGAATGGTTTAGAGTGTTAAGTATGATATCGATCAGGTGATACTTACTTTCTTAAGTGGCGCTACAGTCCGGAATGAACCTGGGCCTCAACCAACATGCCTCTCCAATTAGCCCGGTCCTTAGCTAACTGCCTCCAGTTGCGCAATCCAAGTTGGTTGAGGTCGGTTTCCACTTGTGCGCGCCACTTAAGGCGAGGTCTTCCTCTACTGCGTCCGACGTCTGGCTGGGAATCGAAGACTCTGCGAGCCGGAGTATTGGTGTCCATTCGTTCTACATGTCCTAGCCATCTTAAACGTCCAATGCGGAGTTTTTTGACCAGGGGCATGTCGCTGTACAGCTCGTATAGTTCTTGGTTGAATCTTCGTCTCCATAGCCCGTCAACGCAAACGGGACCGAAGATTTTTCGAAGAATTTTCCTCTCGAATCTACCAAGGATTTCTTCATCCGCTTTTGATACGGTCCATGCTTCAGCGCCGTAGAGCAGGACTGGGATGATCAGGGTCTTATATAGGGTCTCCTTAGTAGTTCGAGTGAGGGCTTTACTACTAAATTGCCTTCTTAGCCCGAAGAAACAGCGGTTGGCAAGAGTAATTCTTCGTTTAATTTCTGACGAGATGTTGTTGTCAGAGTTAATAGCGGAGCCGAGGTAGACAAAGTCCCGTACTACCTCAAAATTATATCTGTCAATAGTGACGTTTGGTCCAATTCGTCGATGTTGTGTGTCCTTTCGTGTTGACAGCATATACTTAGTCTTGCCCTCATTTACTGCTAAACCCATTTTCGCCGCTTCCTTCTCTATACTAGCAAACGTGGCTATGACATCACGTTGAGTCCTACCAATGATGTCAATATCAGCGTATGCCAGTAGTTGCACCTACCTTTGGAAAATTGTGCCTCTGGTGTTGGCTTTGGAGTTTTGCACAATTCTCTCAAGAATCAGATTAAAGAAGTCACATGACAGCGCATCGCCTTGCCTAAATCCTTTTTTGGTATCGAATGTGTCGGTGAGGTCGTTTCCGACCCTGATGGAGCAGCGAGAATTCTCTATCGTCATCCTACACAAACGGACGAGTTTGGGCGGTATACCAAAACTAGACATGGCTCTGTATAGTTAGTCTCTATAAATGCTGTCGTATGCGGCTTTGAAATCGATAAATAGGTGGTGGGTATCGATTTGGACTTCTTGAGTTTTTCCAGGATCTGCCGAAGTGTGAAAATTTGATCGGTTGTGGACTTTCCTGGCCTAAAACCACACTGATAAGGGCCAATCAGGTTGTT
Organism: Rhingia campestris; assembly: GCA_932526625.1. Classification (NCBI taxonomy): domain Eukaryota; kingdom Metazoa; phylum Arthropoda; class Insecta; order Diptera; family Syrphidae; genus Rhingia; species Rhingia campestris. The sequence continues at coordinate 55,310,720 of OW052182.1, read as the reverse complement.
GGTAAACGGTTTCAGGCGTTCACATATTACGGCAGATAGGATCTTGTAGGCGATGTTGAGTAGACTTATGCCTCTGTAGTTGGCGCAGTTCAGAGGGTCTCCTTTTTTGTGGGTCGGGCAAACGATGCTGAGGTTCCATTCTTCAGGCATATTTTCATCCGACCAGATTTGGCTTATGAGTTGGTGGATGTTACTTACCAAGTCATCTCCGCCGGCCTTATAGAGCTCAGCGGGAAGGCCGTCATTTCCGGCAGCCTTATTAAGCTTGAGTTTAGATATTGCTATCCTCACTTCACTCAGGTCGGGTGGTTGGCAGTTTTCGCTGTCGTTGCCAATATTGAATGGTTCGTTCTGCCTGACAGCGGAATGTTGTTCGTCATCGCCGTTTAACAGTCTGCAGAAGTGGTTCTTCAATATCCTCAGCATCGACTGTGTCTCAACTACAATATTTCCTTGGCCTGTTGGCATCGTTGCCATTGCTCTTCGACATTCGATGCTGGTGGTATGGTGTTAATCGAGAGGTTAAGGGATACGCGTTGTGCGAAGGTCTTGGCGGTCTCTTGCGATTGCAGTCTTCCGACATTAAATTTTTTCACAGTATTTCTGGATTGTTGTGGCGTGGTGGATATCCGCATTCTTACCTTGGCTGCTACAAGGTAGTGATCCGAGTCGATGTTAGCTCCTCGGAATGTTCGGACATCCAAAATACTGGATGCGTGCCTCTTATCTATCGCAATGTGATCAATTTGGTTGACCGTTCGTTGATCTGGAGACCGCCATGTCCCCTTATGGATATCGAGGTGAGGAAACCGTGTGCTGGCTATAGTGGCATTTCGTTCCGTAGCGAAATCAATTAGCCTAAGTCCGTTAGCAGACGTGATGTCGTGTAGGCTATGTTTTCCGACAATACTTCTAAAGATGTCTTCTCTTCCTACCTTTGCGTTAAAATCTCCCAGCACGATTTTAACATCGTACTTCGGTAGTCGCTCATAGGTTTTGTCAAGGAGCTCGTAGAAGCAATCCTTAGCTATATCATCTTTTTCTTCCGTCGGAGCGTGAGCGCATATAAGGCTTATGTTGGCGAATTTGGCCTTGATGCGGATTGTTACTATGCGTTCGCTAATGTCTTGGAAACATAAGACTTCTTGCCTAAGTCTGGCACTTATAACAAATCCGCATCCGAATAGTCGACTATTCGATCAGGTGATATTTATGCAAAATAAAATCCTCGATTTATTTAATAAATTAAACACAAAGATCGCTCTTGGTTTTCGGCAACAATAAAAAAAAGTCATTTGACAACGTGATGTCACTTATAAGCGCTGGAAGCGCATACATTTTGAAGAGCACCACATAGCTTACAAAGCATTACGGAACAATATTGTTCGTGAAATATGTGAATCAAAAAATAAATTTTACTCTTAACTACTTAACCCAACGTTTCCTCGGCGAAATCTTTGGAGAAACATTAACGAAAACGGAATTGGACAACAGGAAAGCATTCAAGAGTGATTAAGATGAGCTAAATAAAAAATTTACATAATGTACATCTGTGTCCGTCCACTATTAACTCCACCGACCTGTGGAGATCATACTCACACACATTTTCGCTTCATCAAAATGATCACCGCTCAAACACCTTCACTTTTACTGAAACTGACGATGCCGAAGTGCTTGAAAGTTTCCTTAGCACAAAATAAAATTCGGTTAAGTTTAATGAAATCCATCAGACTTTTTTCTGAGCAATGCTCCCATATTGCTTAAAACATATAACTTAAGTTTTAACTCCGGCGTTTTTTCTTGCGTTTTGAAGTTGTCAAAAATTTTACCATTTCTCTCGAAAATCTTAGAGAAGATAATTAACTCTCAAATACGTAAGTATCTTTCAATAAATAGGATGCTTTCTTACTAACAGACTGGCTTTCGTGATAAACACAGCTGTATAACAGCCCTATTAAGAGAAGTAGAAGATTTAAGGCAGGCAGTAGATGAAAACAAACTTACATTTCTTACTCTACTAGATTTTTCAAAAGCATTCAACACTGTTAACCATGCATAGCAAACTTGTAAAACAGTTTAAATGTTCACTATCATCCGCGAACTTGGTCTTAAATAAGATTTCAGTGGTAGATCACAGCCGGTAGTTGGTAACAACAATATGTCTTCTTTTCTTCCCTTAAATAAAAGCGTTCCACAGGGTTCTATTCTGAGACCGCTATTATTTTCCCTAGTCATCTGTATGCTGACGATGTTCGACTCTACAACAGCTGCCGTCTTGGCCTGGTTAAAAATGGCACGTATGAAGTTAACCAACATCTTCAATCAATTTTTCTTTGGACAGAAACAAACGGTCTTGCTCTCAAGGCCTTCAAATCTAAATACCTTATAATTACAAGGATTATAACAGACATGTCGTGCTTAAATCCAATTTAACTTAATTGGTTAAACATTGAGAATGATAATTCTGCTAGAAATCTAGGTGCAACATTCACAAATAACCTTTCATGGGACTGTCACATACGTCCTGCTTTTGGTAAGATGTACGGCGTTTTAAGGAACTCTACTCCCAATTATGCTCTTTGGTTGTGAGATCTTTGAAAACGGCAAATACGAGCTCAATCGCAAGCTTAATGTTGCTTACAACAGCCACCATTGAGCTTCAGACGCAAAAAAGGAGGGAAGAACAGATGGCGAGCTTCAACAACTATTTAAAGTTAGTCAACATGATTGTCCAAACTATTCACAAGAGTTCCTGTTGAACTCCGTAAATATTCGATATTTCGCAAAAAAAAATAGTTTACCTGCAACGCTACAACCTGAAATGCTATCCAAAATTCACGACGAGAGCTGATCTCATAGGTTAGTCTTCTAGTATCTGCCAAAGTAATCAAGTATATAAAACTACAGAAACTTTAATTTAAAACAAGATCTAATCACTTCCATGGGAAATTGAAGTTGCAGATTTGTTTAATTTTAACAATAAAGAATATTTTCTTAGCGCTGACAACTTCTAAGGGTATCTTGATTTCGTCTCCTCATCCAACTTATGTTCAAACAAAATTATTCACCATTTAACGAAGCTCTTTACGATACATGGAATACCAATGCATCCTAGAAAGTGACAACGGTCCACAATTTCCTTCCATCGAATTCCGGAAATTGACTAACAATTGGAACAATATCAAATGAACTCATCAAATGTCTAGTCCGTAGTATGCCCAATCGAACGGCCTTCCAGAGCGTTATTTTCAAATAAAAAAGGGAATTCCCAAAAAAATGTCCCAAAGACAATTCGGATATCTACATCTTACTACTAAACTATAAAAATAAGCTGCTACAAAGCAGACATTACTGCCATCCATGAAATACGATGGGATGGAGAGGGTAAAAAGACAATGAAAAACTGTGAAATCTACTATGGGCCGATAGTGGGCAGATTTGTTATAAGTGCTAGACTTAGGCAAAAAGTCTTATGCTTTCAAGACATTAGCGAACGCATTAAAACAATCCGCATCAGAGCCAAATTCGCCAACATTAGCATTATATGCGCTTACGCTTCTGCGGAGGAAAAAATGATTCACCGACAGATTGCTTTTACGAGCTCCTTCACAAAACTTATGTGCGACTACCAAAGTATGACGTTAAAATCGTGCTGGGAGATTTTAACGCTAATGTAGGAAGTATTGTTCAGCAGCATTGTTGGAAAACAAAGGCTACACGGCATTAAGTCTGCCAATGGTCTTCTCTAGCTATACTAGCAAACGATATGCAGCATATCATTTTTTTTTAACACTTTCTCGATTATGTTAGCAATTCTCTGCACCTGGTCAATCATTGAGTGCTTACTTCTGCACCCAAACTGGTGGTCAGGGATAAGATTTGTATCTTCCATAACCGGCTGTAAACGCCTTAGAAGCGTTTACCATATAGAAGCGACATTCGTCTATATGGTTTAACACCAATTAGGGCCTTTCCTGGTTTTAAAAACATTCAGGCCTATCGCTAATAAGTTTTCCCGGGAAATTTTCCTTTGCCAGCAATAAAAATCAGATTGCTGAAGAGAAAAGTTTCCCGGGAAAATTTATTCGCGGTAGGCCTGAATATGTCTTCCGCAAGTTTCCATTGGCTCGTCTGGTATTTTAATCCGGAGAAGCCTAATTAATGCTTTAATAGGTATAACTTTGAGAACTTCTCCGGTGATCAAATCATAACCAGGAGTTTTCTTGGATTTCAGATTGCCGATCTCATGTTTTAATTCTCTTAAATTTACTCTTGTGAGTGGCTCAGTGGCGCGATGGTTAGTGCGATGAACTGCCGCGCAGGAGGTCTGGGTTCGATTCCCAGCCGTTGCAACACCTAAATGATTTTTCACTGGCCCTCCTCTCGTGATGATCTGACAAATCATCCGAGTAGTATCAATTGTCAAGAATAGCTTATCTCAACTTAGCCGTTCGGAGTCGGCGTAAAACAGGAGGTCCCGCCATCGTGCAAGAAGTACACACGCACACATGAATGGTTGTGAGAAAGCTAGGCCCTGGGTACTAACGAGCCTGTTGCGCCAAAAATTTGTATTTGTATTTTTTGAGTGCTAAATCATTAAATAGTAATTCCGTCCTATTGAATCGCTTGACCATTGTTTCAAGGTTTACTCCATATAAGCGGCAAAATCGGCCGCTTTTTCTTTGATTTCCTTTGCCCATTTATTTTGATATATTCTAACAGGCGTCCCATACAGGACCTTTAAACTAACAACTACTCCATTCATCTCCTGTTTAACGCCGACTCCAACCGTCAAATTTAGGTAATTTTTCATGACAGTGTTATACTCTTGGATGTTTGTCAGACTTTCACAAGAGGTGGGATAGTAAAAAAAATCTAGGAACCCCCACTTAGTAATCCCACTAACTACTAGGCCACTGCACGCTGATGGCATTTGCCTATAATCTCAGAAAATCAAGAACATGGATCCTTAACCAAATGCCATTCAGGTTAACACGAAAATAACCACCCTCGAATGTCAATCCCTCGCTGTAAATATTGGCGTTTAACAGCTCAAAAATACATTTCCAGTCGAATCGAAAAAGTCCGTGTTTGGAATGTTGCTCAAAGCAATATTAGACGTCCACTTAAGTTTCAAAACACTTAATTCTTCTCAATGAAAATCGGTAATGCTTTTCAGTTATGAAACAAAAGAGACGAAGGAACAATTCATCGTTTAGAGTACACCACCATATTTTAATGACTAAAATATGACGGTGTACCCCAAACATTGGCATTGTCAAAAAGTTAAGGCGAAAAAATATAATATATAGGTAGGTTGAACCACAAAACAGACTTGAAAAAATGAAAAATCAGTTTATCAAAGAAATAAAAGCGATCCATCTATACGCCAAACAGCGAACTCTTACATGCGGTACCTTTTAAGTTTATCACCATCATTACATCCAAACGATGATAATGCATCTCGAGGGTAAAATTTCGTTTAAATATACAAAAAAGTGCTTGTTAAAACTAACAAAAAACCGTCCCACACCGCATCCACACATCCGGGTGGACATAATTCCATCCCAAACAATAAAGCCTTAGCTGAGTCGTTCGCACTCCTCGTTTCATCTTTACCGTACCAGCAGAGTAGCGTTGCGGAAAATACCGCTGTAATCACCGTCTTTAAGTATAATCATAAACTTTTCGAGCAGAAAGAAAATGTCATAAAAAATAACAACTAAGGGGAATTAACCGCTATAAATAGGACATCAATAAATCCAAGACAATCTCCCCTTGAAAGGCAAAATTCTTCACTTTACATAAAATGTTTCCACCCTAACGACAACCGTTTTGCCACCTTTAAGTTAGCGGGAATTAATGCAGAAACTTTGAGGCGGTAAGCCGCTATGTCAACCAGTAGTACTTTGCCTTAATAACTTACGGTAAATTTAAAATAAAAAGATTGAACATAAAAGGAATCAGCATAATTCGATATGCGAATACGTTTTCGTTCATATGGAGAAGGTGGAGGTAGGTAGAATAAGGAAATATGGAAGCCATCAATTTGATGAATTTTCATCCTGTAGAAAAAAAAACTCGAATTGAATTTCATTTTCAGATGCCTATCTAACGTCCTGAGGTGGATGGTTTTGGTTTCTACGTTATTTTAAATATGATTTACTAGGAACTTTGAAATACCCTAAAGGTTCTCAGAGCTATTGCATATATAATTTCCTATAGCATACGTAGCGCGTTATATTCAAGGCTTTTTGGGAACACACAAATCATACGGTTCAGTCATACTAGCATCTTTCTTTCTAAGCATTGAAGGAAATATGTAAAGGGTTTTCCAAAAAGGGCGGGACGAGGTTGAAATGGAATAAAGCAAGCTGTGTGTGAGGTATTTTTGACTTTTTTTTTATTTTATTAATGTATGCTAATATGTATGTGTGGAATATGACACTGTTCAAATTTCTGCCGCGGTTTTCAAGGTGGCACGGATCCGAGAGGTCTAATTATCAACTACTTTGAAGCATAGATTCGCCTACATTTGAACAATTTCATGGATTATGTTGATTTTGAGGGCAACGGTCGATTGCGGCTCATTGTCAAAGACCTGCGACTCCAGCAAACCCCACAAATTCACGTCACCTCAGCGAGAGATTCAATTCATTGATGTAGGATGTTTGTTGTGGCGTTCGATGAGTGGCAAGTAGCGACCTTCTGCTGGAACCACTCGTCGGGGTCGTGTACTTCCACATTGCTCATTTCGGTAATCATTGATCTGTATCGCTCGCAGTTGACGTTGATAACCTCACTAACGTCGTTTTCAAAGAAGTACAGACTAAGGACTCAGCCGCGCCTGCCAAAAATTTGCACCAAACCGTATTTTTTTGTGGATTACGCTCGTTTAAAAAAAAACTGACATTTACTGTCCATACAGGTTCTAGCTTTCCCCTTCATTTGTATGAGCAAAATTATTATTTTTTCCACAAAGAAGAGGATCCAAACGGCAAATTTGACAACCTTCTCATGACCGTTTTATACTCTTGGATGTTTGTCAGACTTTAGCAAGAGGTGGAGCAGTGAAAAAAAGTTAGGTGTTGTCACTTTTGAGATTTAACCCGAGGACCCCGCCCTAAATCCAACGCACAGACCACTAGACCAGTGTACCCACTCATTTGGATTGGCCAAAATTAGGGTTCTATTCCAAAAGCTTACAATCCCAGTCAGCGAACAAACGGCGTTGTCTTTGCCTCATTAACTTTGAGATCCTGGGTCAATTTATTTATACGGATTTAATGACCCCCAAGTGTTGAGGCAAATTTCGTCAAGTTGAAGTTTGTGAAAGGCCAGGTTCTTGCTCTTCAAGTTCTTCTGCATACCCTGGAGAACAGCGGCGATGACTTCGCCTAATCTAGAGTTTGTTTGACTTACGAGAGCTGGATAATTGCTTACGAAACTCGAATTTGGCCACCAAACGTTGGAAAGTCGACTTTGAGGGACCACCGTATCTGCAGTAAAATAGGTGCAACGCGTTAAACGTTTTCCCTGGAGAACACACATTTTGAGAATAAGGATAATTAATTTATACGTGTCGCTCAATCGTGTAACTTCCCATGGTAATTTGGTATTAATGGCTAAATAATAAACAGAGGCCGACAAAACAACATGGGCGCCACAGTCATAGGTACATATAAACCCATCCCTTTTGAACAACCGATTATAGGACATAATATATCTTAGACCAGAATCAATCTGCATAGAGAATAATCCGATTAGTGCAGGTTGCCCAAGAACGAAGAATACAAGGCCAAACTGCAGGTCAAAACTAGAGCTTCCATTGAGCTATAGGCAAAGTTGAAGGAAAGAACAGCGGCTTTTTAGAAAAAAAAGATCAAGAAAAGCGCGCGATTGCGGATAAATAGAGATGCCACTCCAGTAATGATTTCCTCAAGTTTAACCAAAGTGTAAAACGTCAAAACGAAGGAGGCTTTGGCTCGTACAGAATCCTATTGAGATGAACAAGGAAATATCGTAGTTGATATACATTCGATGCTGAGAATATGGGAGAACCGGCAGACTGTTAAAAGGCGATAACGAACAATATCCCGCTTTCAGACAGAACGAACCATTCAATATTGGCGACGATAGCTAAAATTACCAACCATCGACCTAAGTGAAGTGAGATTAGCAATACTAAACTCAAGCTTAATACATGATGGACATGATTTGGACATAACATTCACCAACTCAGAAACATAATTTGGCCGGATTAAAGTATGTCTGAAGAATGGAACATCCACCGATCCAAAAAAAAGGAGACCCACTGACCTGCAAGTACTGCAGAAGCATACGTCTGCTCAACATCGCCTAGAAGATTCAGTCTACCTTAATGCGTTAATACCTGAAACTGTTTACCAACAACCTGATCGGCCCTTGTCAGTGTGGTTTTACGCCAGGAAAGTCCACAACTGGTCAAATCTTCACAATACGGCAGATCATGTAAAAAATCGATTTTAAAGCCTCAAACGACAGAATTTTTAGAGACGAACTATAAAGAGAAATATTATCTACAGAAATATTATCTACCGCCAAAACTCGTCCTTCTCTGAAGGTTGACGATAGAAAATTCTCGCGTTGTCCATCAGCGTCGGAAACGACCTCACCCACACATTCGATACCAAAAAGTGATTTAGGCAAGTACGCAAATATGCCGACGATATTGACATCATTGGTAGGACTCAAGGTGGTGTCATAGCCACGTTTGCTAGTATAGAGAAGGAACCGGCGAACATTTTTTTTAGCAAATGAGGGTAAGACCAAGTATGTACTGTCAACATGGAAGGATACAAAATATCGACGAATTGGAAAGAACGTCACCATTGACAGATACAACTTTGAGGTACTACGTGATTTTATCCACCTCGGTTTCGCTATTAATTCTGAAAACAACATCTCGTCAGAAATTAAACGAAAACTTACTCTTGCCAACCGCTGTTTCTTCAGGCTAAGAAGGCAATAATGTGGTAAATTCCTCACTCGAATTACTAAGGAGATCCCATACAAGACCCTGATAATCTCAGTCTTGCTCTACGGCGCTGAAGAATGGACCGTATCAAAGAATAGAAATTAGGGCAATTGCTCGGTATTAAAAAAAACTCACATGTTAAAAAAAGAAAAAAAAAATGTATTAACGTTTTAAAATACGTTGTACCCCGAAATCTTTTTTGTTTTGATACATGCCAGGCATTTAATTTCCCCAAGCAGCACAAATTGCCCATTTAGCTTTGCAAGTTTAATCTTGAGATGTTCAAGCGTAACAAAAGAGTTCGCTATTCGTATGTCTCCTAATTTTTTTTCAAATGCGTTGGAATACTATCTAGGAGCTGCTAATTTTGGTTTACCTGACCATACGTGAGCGCTGAACTAAAGTCTAACTAAAGCCAAATAAAACGCGGTTAAATATTTCGTACATTGTTTTAGCAAACCTACATATTAAGTCCTAAATTCGATCAATCTACACATAAACGCCTATTCCGAACGGCAGTTTTGAAAAGGGTCTTCTCATTACCATTTCTAAGTCTTTTGAATATGAAATACTTTCGCAAAAAAAAAAGGCGGTGAAATAACTTTTTGTGTTGGCACTTTCAGGATTTGAAGCAGGGTCCCCACCCTTAGCAGTGCTATGAACCAATAACTAGCCCATTGAACCCACAATAAATTATTATTTACTACTTTTGCCATTGACCAAAACGTCAATGGGTGTACGGAACACTCTAAAAGTTTTTGGTTACTCTGTCATTACAATGTGTTGGGTCGGCACTGTTAGAAAAATAAAAAAATGGGAATGGTACAAATTAACTGAAGGAGATTGAACGACATCTTCACTATGTCACTGTCTAGCTATTAAAATTTTCAATAGCAACGACCTTATTCATTCAGAACAACTATCCCTGTAGCAAAAACCATACAATACCATACAAGTGTCACTATCCTACTCAGTTATAATGATTATATTTAGGTAAAGCATTTTACATCAAAGGGTATCGCTATGAGCCCACGTACCCCTACGCAGGATTTGCGACTTACCTAAATGTCAACAGCCCATTAAACCTATGTCTTATAATTAAAAGGTGAAACAAAAGATCATTATCATGAAATATCCCTACACAGAGCTATCCACATCAACATAACATTCTAAGGATAAGGAATGATTGTATCCCTGCTAGGGTATAAAATGAATGGCAACATTTCAAATGATATTTGATAAAACTTCTAAAGCCTCAGGTCGTGTGAAAAGGGTCCAAGACCATCACTTAACACTGCTCATTGTTCTATACATGAGTTTACCTTTCCACATTAAATGGAACACCCTAGGTAGGTGTTGGCAGGAAGTGATCACCCTCCACCATTTGCAAACATTAACAAGCCAATTAACCATTCGACTTTGACCAAGCGCAAACTAATTTGTTTGGTTACATAAGAGATAAAGTGGTTTTAGGGTTGCAGTACTATTGAGATTAATTACAATTGTAATACTGAACCATTTACATAAGCCGCTCATAGTTGCAAATGAAAATCCTTGCCAACAAAAACTCCTCTCAGGCGATGTTGGCGTGTAAAGAAAATCAATGAATTTGATATTGAAATCAAATCAATTTGCCTCGAGACTTACATGGCTACACAACAAGGATTGTAATTGCTTCTCAAGCACCATTTCCTTTGTAGTTCTTGAGAATTCTGTCGAGTTGGGGAATCTGTTTGCATTTTCGTTAAGCAAATGTTGTTGAAGGATTTGATTTTATTATTCAACTACACATCCAGTACCACCCTGTATGCTGTTGTTGAAACTGTGTTATCATATTAAGAAAACGAATTATTGGACAGTGGGATAGAAGCTTTATAAACGCATTTGTTGATATCAGGCAAAGGGGACAAAAATATGTGGTCTTTTGTGGTCCTGTTTCAAAACTGAAATTAAAGAACACCTATGTTTGACTTAGGTTAGATTAGGTTAGGTTACAGTGGCTGCCTGGGTACAGTGCAATAACAACCGCGGAATTAAGAGTCAAATTCCCAAAAAAAATAAAATAGCCCCCCTCGAGGCTTATTTCCTAAAAGCCCGGCCACAACAAAAGCAATAACACCCCGGGCTGTTATTGCCATTTGAAATTGGCATTCTATTCAAAACTCTCAACGAAAACTAATTATTATCCCATTGGGAAAAAAATAAATTTATTATTCAACCAACCTGGTACGCACGGTGGGCTTAGTGGCACGATGGTTAGTGCAATGAACTGCCGCGCAGAAGGGTGGGTTCGATCCCCTGCCGTAGCAACACCAAAAGGATTTTTCACTAGCCCTCCTCTCGTGATAATCTGACAAATCATCCGAGTAGTATCAATAGTCAAGAACAGCTTAACTCAACTTAGCCGTTTGGATTCGGCATAAAACAGGAGGTCCCGCCATCGTGCAAGAAGTACACACGTACACATGAATGGTGGTAAGAAAGCTAGGCCCTGGGTACTAATATTCAAAGTTCCAAAACATCCAATTTCGCACACAACCAAAATTGAGGAGTTGGCCCCGTGGCGAGCGAGTCAGGGAGATCCTCGACAACTACATTTCCAAGATCCGGTACAACTGGACCGTTTAAAGTCTCATGTTATAGCTGATGATATTCCTTGGCGACCATGGGCTAAGGAGTTCAAAATCATACCGCTGCCTAACCTAGGAATTCCCATGACAAACTGAACCCAAACTAAGCCCTCTTAATATGCCTAGAGTCTCTAAAAGCTATACAGAAGGCCGACAGCAGACTGAAATTTGGTATCAGACCAACTGTCACTCCAATTTTCCAAGACCTTGTTGGTGGTTTCGGGTTATACCTTACTGATTGCTTGGATGATATTGGCCCTAAGTGCTTGAATCATTTCCGGATTGTTGGCATCGTCTTTCACTGTTCCCGAAAAAAAAGTCCAAAGGAGTCATATCGCAGCTTCGATGAGGCCAATTGACATTGCCAAGGCAGCTGATAACACGATCTGGGAATTAAATGAGCAAACGATCGATTGTGGCATGGGCTGTGTGGCATGGCGCGCCATCCTGCATGAACCAGAGGTCATCCAAATTCATGTCTTCAATTTCAGTAAAACAAAGTCGGTTAACATGGCTCTGTTACGTCCACCGTTGACCGAAACGTAGTTCTCAGCCTCAGTTTCGAAGAAAAATAGTCCAATGATGCCACCACTCCACAATGCGCACCAAACTGTCACTCTCTGGTGCTGCATCGGCTTCTCGATGTTCCAGTTTGTCCGAGCCGCCTATGATTTACGTGTTCCATATATACTTATCTACTTGTTCAAACACTTTTTTCTTACGGTTTGACAAAAAGGCGTTGGCGGATTTTTTATACATGTTCTGCTGAGAGCTTCAAAGAATTTCAACTTTTAGCTCAAAATTTAAGGCCCGAAAATTGATGATGTATGGACAAACGGACAGGCATGGCTAAATCGACTCTGAGTCGATTCATGTACTTTGCTATATGTCAATACAAATTATTTATCTATGTTACAAACTAAAGGTGTTTATTTTAGAGGTATAAAACATTAAGTTGGCAACGCTATTTTAACTGGCGGCCTGCGGCCATTTTGTCAGTTGTCAAGTGATTTATTTTTAGTTTGGTTTGGCATTTTAACATGAATAGACTACGTCTGAACAACGTTTCCAAATTGTGCAAATTTATTTTACGGTCAACATAATCGTGGAACGTTTTTGCACCACGTTTACTCTAAATGATAATACGTATCCACAGAGACGTAGTACAGTGCGTACGAAGAAGTCATTGCTGCTGTAGAGCATAGCGTAGAGGAAGACCCGAATCAGTCTATCCGCCATCGTGCACAGGAATTGAATATTATGTGTCCATCCACTTTATGGAAGTTTTTGCGGAAAGATCTTGATTTGCGTGCTTACAAAATCCAACTCGTACAAAAATTTAAGCCACAGGATCACCTAATAAGGCGTAGATTCGGTGAATGGGCCCAAAACAAAATTGCCGTTGATCCCAATTTTCATAAGCGAATTTTGTTTAGCGATGAAGTTCACTTTTGGTTGAATGGATACGTCAATAAATAAAACTGCCGTATTTGGAGTGAAACTAATACTCAAGTTTATGTTGAGACACCGTTGCATCCACAATAACTGACTGTTTGGTGTGCTTTATGGGTTCGTGGGATAATTGATCGTACTTCTTTAAAAAATATGCTGGTCAGAACTTTAGATTTAGATTTATTATTATTCAGTTAATTCATTATACAAAAAAGAGATAAATCTTATATAAAATTGTACATGCTTTGTTTTGTATTAATATTCATGATAAATATTATTATATATGTAATTCAATTAAATTTACAAACTATAATTAGTAAAAAAAAAGAATGAAAGAAAATGAAAAGAAAAATGTATGGGGGAGAAAGGAAAAAGGAAAAGGTCCGTCAATGCACTAAAACGTCTCTGCGAAGTATTGAAAAATATTTTTAGCGAATGTGTTGTTCGCCTAATATTGAGGGGCAAGGAATTCCAAAGCTGAGCAGCATGTACAAAAAATTGTCGTGATGTTACCAAATATTTATGACTTGGTGCCTTGGTGGTATTAATTGTAACACTCTTTGGGTTCTACCCATTGTAATTTTGTCATATAAATATTCTAATTATTTTATGTAGATATAGAATGGTTCGGTATTTTAGAAGGGCTGTAAAAGAACAGCCCATAATCTGTTTGGCATAGCCGGATATATGATCGTGTCTGTTTATACCAAAAATATATCTAGCGCAACTGTTGTAAGCTACATTTAGCTTTTGTTTTGAATCAGAATCCTTATTAGAAAAAATCTCGCATCCATACAAAACGATAGGCAGAATAAAGGTCTTTACTAGTTTAAGTTTTACATCTGTCGGAAGATATTTTCTAGTTGGACTAAGACCACGGAGCGCTCCATAGACCTTTGCTACTACCTTATTTATATGGAATTTCCATGTGAGGTTTTGGGTAATATGAACTCCTAAATTTTTTATATTGTCAACGCACTCAATTGGTGAGTTGTTGAGGTATAGTTGATGCATATCAGAAATTTGATTGGTTCTGCTTATTATCATGGCTCTCGATTTGGTTGGGTTTAGTTGAAGTTTGTTGAGTTTGGACCAAGAATAAACTTTATCGAGCTCGTGATTAACTTTTTCTATGGAACTATATTTTTGGGACTCAGGAAACATCAAATATAATTGAACATCGTCCGCATATATATGATGGTACATATGGTACAACTGCCTGCAATATCGTTAATAAAACATGTGAATAAAAGCGGCCCTAGGACAGAGCCTTGGGGAACACCAGAGTAAAGAGGGAGAAATGAGGAACATTCATTTTTATGTATTACGTACTGATTTCGATTGGAAAGATATGATGCCAGTAACTTGCACAGAGTATCCTCAAAACCAAATTGTACCTTAAGTTTATTCAACAAAATACTGTGATCCACGCAATCAAAAGCTTTAGAGAAATCTAAAAAGACAATACAACCCATCATGTTTTTGTCCAAACCCTCGCGGATATCTTCGGTTATCTTTAGCAAAGCTGTGGTGCAGTTATGTTTTGCACGGAAGCCCGATTGAAAATTCGTAATGAGTTTTTTCTCAGTCAGGTAAATCTTAATTTGTCGACTAATAACAGCCTCGAAGGCTTTGCTGAGGAAGGGAAGGATAGCAATTGGACGAAAATCTCTTCTATTGGCTTTTGGCAGTGGAATAATTTTGGCAGTCTTCCAGCCATCAGGGTACTTGGATGTAGTTAATATTGTATTAAAGATATGAGTGATTTGGGGCAGGATGATAGGAAGTAATATTTTTATAAAATCTGGGTAAATTTTATCATAGCCTATGGCTTTAGATTTTATTTTAAAAATTGCTACACCTACACATGTTTCATCAACACCTGACAAAGAAAAAATACTATCTATATTTCTAATAGGTACACTAATAACAGACGTGGCGTTAATTGGTTGAACGAATTGTGCATTTAGTTCATTAAGGTTTATATCATCTGGGGGAATATGTTTTTCTTTATTTATGCCTATGTGGCGAATATTTTTCCAAAATTGAGAGCTTGAAACACTATATTTGAATTTGTTTTCATAAAAAGTCTTTTTGTTTCTCCGAATTAAGGCATTTACCATGTTGCGGGTGCGTTTAAACTCATCGTATGTGCTTTACAGTCAATGATGACCGCTATAGAGCCATGATTACTGACTTTTTCGTTCATCAATTGAACAACCATGATATGCAAGAGCTGTATTTTCAACAAGACGGCGCAATATGTCACACAGCTCGTGCCACAATTGTTGAAGGAAACGTTCGGTGAACGCTTAATTTCGCGTTTTGTTCCTGTGTATTGGCCTCCAAGATCGTGCGAATTAACGGCGCTTGACTATTTTTTGTGGGGATATGTGAAGTCAGAAGTCTACTCCGATAAGCCCGAAACGATTGACCACCTGGAGGACAACATTCGCCGGAGTTATTGCCGATATATAGCCACATGTTGGAAAAAGTCACGAAAATTTAACCTCCAGATTAGACTACATCCGAGTCAGCCTTGGCGGTCATATGCCAGAAATCATATTTATATGCCAGAAGATTATCTTTCGAATAAAGTAAATTTCATGTCAATTTAAAAAAAATCATCTTTGTTTTATTCCATTTCAAAGTTTTATAACCAATTCTTATTCTTATCAATTATCCCAGCTATTGTTATCGAAACCGAAAAACTGGAGTGCCCGTATGCAGCATCACCGTATATGACTCACAACCGATTAACACCATCAAAATAGGTATAGCTTCTAACACCTGCTAAAAAAAAGAGTACTGACCTAATTTTATTCTACAACGAAAATGCCACACCTCTTTGGGTGACCCTAAGATCGTGTAAACACTTCAAAATTTGATGAAAAAAAAAACAATGAACGACCAGGAAATCTTTTTTTTTATAAATTTAATTGAATGAGCTTAATAACTTCACATCCAACACAATATTCTTACAAATTTCTATGAACCTTTGTCCGGGTCATGTCATACCTTTTAGTTATCCTTGACAAAAGATTTTTTATGCGTATGGTCAACATAGCTTTTTTTTTAAATTTTCCTAGTACAAATTGAATATAAAAATGATGATAGCAATATTGCATCGACAATATAAAAAAAGGTATCATCCTTTCTTCTCCGAATTCAAATAATGTGTCACTATAAATAGACCCGCCTTTACGATAGGTCATTTCGCAGGCATAACATTTTTAATACCACTCCAATCTCTACACAAAAGAACTATCTACGGCGTATACGTAACTGATTTTTTTTTTCATTATATAAATAAAATAAATGTCCCCAGATAACATCAGCATTTAAGTACAATGTACGACAGAGCAACGTGATGGCTTTAAACAAAGACCAAATGAGCCTTTTATCCAAACGGAGTCAACAAAATCCATTTGGCTTTCCGGCTCGAACAAAAGAGCAATCATACTTTTAGTTTAAAGTGCTTTCACTTTACCTTCTCAATTGCATCTCACAATCCAATTTCTTTGCATTTTGATTTTTTTTCCATTCAAAGGATATATGTAGATACTATCAGTTTTTTTAAACTCCTTGCTTATAATCCATGCTTGGCTTAACATAATCGATTCACTCAAAGAGAAGGAAGAAAAACTGAAAATGTGAACAAAAACCACCGAAGCAAGGTCGATCCTTTGCAATTTCATCGCACATGTCAGGATATTGCACCACAGTTGAACGAATTGCAAAAGTCGACCTTTTTCAACTTTGATCATAAAACCGAACATGGTTCGTATATATCAAAAGTCATTCAACCATGATACTGTGTTGAATGGGTGTATGTGTGTGTGTTCCTTTTTCGTTTTAATTCAACAATGTCCTTTAAAATAATTTTTGGTCACCCGCTTCTCATCCGCCGATAAAAGGACCATTAAATGGAATGTTCATTTTTACGACATGTGGTCTGTGGTGCGGCTGAATAGATTTTTTTGTCTGTGGTCGGTGGGTGTAGTTGTATTTGAATTTATGTCACCTAGTTATGTTACTTAGCAGCGCGTTCGTTTGTTACGCAGTCTGTAGCGCAATTTATCGCCACACTATTTGTAAGTGCTGAGATTTTACATGCGAATATTCGTCGCTGCTTCGATTCCTTTCTCGTGAATGCGCAATATGCGTTCGGGTTTATCGTCCTTTTGTTGCCATTAAAGGTGAAGTGATATATTGCGTAAGGCAATCCCTATTTATTGGGTACACAAACTGTTTTTTTTTTGTCTTCAAATTCGAAGGAATCTGAAAGGATGTAACGTAGGTGAAATCGTGTGGTTTATTTGTTTGTATAAGACCATTTTCAACGCCAGGATAGTATTTAAAATCGATTCTTGTATTTTTCCTTTTTTTGTCGTTTGACATACATACGTCGTCGCGCGGTTGCCTTTGGATACCTCATGTTTTTATGAAGGTAATGTTATTCTTATCACATGTATTTGCACCTTAAAGATGCCTGTTGGAGGAGGAAGATTCTTTTATTTATTGTTAAGCCAATCGAGTGACTGAACTAAAAGCTTTTTTCAAGGTAATAGGTAAAATAGGGAGAAACAGAGTGCGTAATAATTATAGCTGCAGGTACTGCTGATAGGGATGTATCAGGATACATTTTTTAATTAAAAATTGAGTATTCAAATTTCTATGATAATTAACATTTTAAAAAAATGTATTCTTAGTGTGTTTAAGGTATATCTGTGGAAATTATTTCTCTATGTCGAAACTAATATACCCCTATGGGATAGGGCCTCCGTTAATGAATAGCTCAGGGCATTACCTCAAGATGGTACCTAATCAATTTGGTTTGGTGATAGCATTACTGAATTGGAATAAGGAATGGAAAGTAATGAATTCCCTGATGCGCACATGGCATTCTAGTACTTAAAAAGCACTACATCGGGGCCTCAACATGGTTTCCTGGTAAGGCACATGTTTCCACTACAAAGAACCGGTGAGCTAAAAGGGCGTTTCCTTTAATTTTTCCTAAATAACGAGCCATGCGCTGCTGATGATATTGTTGCTCTTCTTAGGACGTAGCTTTTAACAACGCTAGTTCGGGAGCGATCATTAAGGCGCTAACATGTCTGAAAGTCGATCACTCACTTGATTAATGTTGATTAATTTGCTATTCAATAGCCGGACTATCAACACAACACTGGGGGGTGCTTCGACCAGAAGACATGTCTCCTCTGTCCTCTCTTCTCTAGAACTGAGTGGTAAACGAGTTTTTACTTATCCTGGAAGCAAAGGGATGCCTCGTGATTGCCTACGCGGATGACGTCGCTATCGCTATTTCAGGGAAACACCTGAATATACGCTAGGAGTTTCTCCAAAATGCCCAACATAAACATTCAAAATGGGCAGTCAGCTGTGGGTTATCAACCCCCACAAGACTGAACTGGTCCTATTCGATCAAAGTAGCCTTATCCTGGCTGAAAGAGAATGTAATATCTGCCAAGAATATTAGCATTTTCTCGGATAGCCAAACGGCTATCAACTCCATGGAATCAGTATCAACAAATTCAAAGAGAACCCTAGATTGCCGGTCATCTCTGCAGGAGATGTCAAAGCATTTTAACATTTACCTATGCTGGGTGCCTTGGCATAGTGACATTACAGGGAACTGTAAGGCTGATGAACTCGCCATAAATGAAACCAAATTACCAGTTGTACCCGACACGGGTGCACTAGGTATTCCTATCGCTACATTCAAAAGCTTATTAGCGAAACATGCTAACAGCAAATCAAACCTCAGATAGAGTATTGGCACGACGTTTCAAATAACGAAACAAATTTGGCCAAAGCGAGATTTGAGAAGATCAAAGGGACTGATTTCGCTTGATAGACCGTATATTTGCGCCATCATAGGTATCATAATGGGACACTGCTTAATAGGTAGGCACGCAGAAAGGCTAGGCCTCTTCTCAAACGACTTCTGTAGGAGATGCATGGACGAAGAGGAAGAAGAAACAATACTTCATCTCCTTTGTAACTGCCCAGCCCTATCAAACAAAAGGAAGCTACATCTTGGAGCTTACAATTTTCAAAATCTCAGTGATTTGGCAAAAACGGAAGTGAAAAGCCTCTTCTATTTCATCAAAAGCTCAGAATGGTTTTCCCACGGATAGTTAGGAGAATGGACAAGATCAACGTGGTATCACAATGGACCAAAATAGTCTAAGTGTGCTGTAGAACGCTGGTAGCCACTCAAACCTAACATAACCTAGGACGTAGCCAAATGGCTTATGCGTCTGCTAGGATAATACTCAAAACTGCCCAAACGAGATTTGATTCCTGTCGGGCTTTATGTGCCATATAGAAAGGTATTTTTGACGTTGACCGTCGCTTTGTGTCCATGTTTCTTTTGTACATGGTATAAGTCAACTAAAAACTCCTCCTGACCTATTAGTTTCTGACGCACCGCCCGGCAATACTGTTTACTTCAGGGGCTTCTATAATTATATGCCCTTTCGGGTTCACTGTGTCTCGTGGGATTGACCTTCTTCTATTTTCTTTCTTCTGTGGGCGAATGTGTAGATTTGGATCCAGTGCTGCTCACTAGCTACCATCTTGTTGGCTATGTTGTCTGGATTGATGATATCGACATTTCTCTCTGGTACTGGTAGGCTGGGATGTTGGTTTTGCCGATCTTGTATAGAAAGATGTTGAAGTATCCATGTCCGGTGTAATAGTTAACCTCTCCGTGTTTCCGGTCACATCCGCTACTCATTGCCCTCCGTTTTCCAAAGTCCAGTGTTCTTGGCACTTCTGGATCGTGAGCTCTTAAGCCTCTTCCATCGCCTTTTCCATTCCAAATTTCGTCTTTTTGTCGTAGACGTACTTCATTTTTGTCACTAGATAGTGTAAAGCTCTACGTCTCTGCAAAGCTGCCTACTAAGTAACGCAGCCAATTATAGTCCGTACCAATTCAGTTGGCCATTCAACTGCGCAGGTCTCTTAAAATGTATTTTAAAATATCTCAAATTTCTCTTAAATCCTCTCTCTGCGCAATCGACCGTTGGCCAACTGATTTGGTACGGACTATACGAAGCTCTTTCCGCCGCGTTCATTATCTGGTGGTAGAAAGTAAATTTGATGTTGATGGTCACACCCAAATACTTCATGGCGTCTTTGTTTCTTAGTACCTCCTGGTCGTTTGGAAAGTCGATATGAGTCGGGATCCTTTTCGTAGTCAGAAGGACTTTTTCAGTTTTTTTCTGTAAATAAGCTGAGACCGTGTTCATCCATCTTCCTTCCTTTGCGCACTTTCGGTGTCTTTTGCCGTTATCACCGAGGCGATATCATCTGGAAATGTTTTATAGTTCAGGCCCGGAAATAGATTCTTCCGGAGGGGACTTGCATTCTTTGTTGGCCCTCTGTGGTCTCATAGACCAGCTCCTGATCATTTAGATTATCAGTCGACACCCGCAAAAGATAGACTGGGGCTTGCAATGTGTTTTCGAGAGATTTCAGTATTTCACTCCATCTTACAGAGTTAAAGACGTTCTGATGCCCAAAGGGTTGCCTTTACTACTTCATAAAACGGCATTTTCTAAAGCCGTGTGGTCTTTCTGACAGGTCTCCTTCTGTACTGCAATGCTAAATCGTGGTCTCAGCGTCTTCTGTAAGAGTTTCCCAGCAATGTCCGGCATACACAAAGGTCTGTACGCTAATGCAGAATCGGGGTCGTCTTTACATTTACCTCTCACCACTAGACGCTGTGTCTCCAAGCTTCTGAGAAAGACTTCTTCTTTCAGGTAGGCGTTGTATGTATATACCTATTCAGCAATAGTTGGGGGCATGAGTGGACGATCACCTTTAGCACTTCTGACGATGTCCCGTCAAGTCCAGGGACTTTTTGTTTTTAGGGGTTTTACTGCTAAGAATTCATCTTCACTAAAGTGGTATACAGGTGCCAGTGGTTATTCCCTGGTTCAAATCCCGAATGTAACAACAAATACAAATACAAATTATTGGCCTAGCTTTCTCACAAACATTCTTGCACGTTGGCGGAACTTCTTGTGTTATGCCGACTCCGGACGTCTTAGTTGAGATGAGCTTTTCTTGATAATTGATACTACTCGGATCAGATCAGCACGAGAGAAGGGCCAGTGAAAAATCATTTTGGTGTTGCTACAACTGGGAACCAAACCCATACCTTCTGCGCAGCAGTTCATCGCACTAACCATCGCGCCATTGAGCTCCTTAATTTTTTTCACTGCCCCTTAACTCTTTCCAATGTCTGATAAATGTCCAAGTTAGTATAAAACTGTCATCTGAAGCTTCTCAAATTTTAAATTTGGATCAGCTTTAGACGGGAAATCCCATTATTGGTTGCGAAATGTAACTTTGCGCACATAAATGAACGGAGAAGCTAGGTTTGAAGTCGTATATGGGCCGTTAATGCTAGATACTTCATTTTAATTTCATTGTTTGCTTCGATTGGTCGACAGGTAACTCTTAAAACTCTTACTCTTAGTAAACATAGCTCTTAAGTATGTTGAAGGCCAGTTACGACAAATGTGTAGAATAGGGTTGGTCTCTTCATGTCAACGCATCATTCCTAATCTGAGAAAAAAACCTAATTGAA
This sequence comes from Rhingia campestris, assembly GCA_932526625.1. NCBI lineage: Eukaryota > Metazoa > Arthropoda > Insecta > Diptera > Syrphidae > Rhingia > Rhingia campestris. The sequence goes on along the minus strand of OW052182.1, from coordinate 55,288,999 downwards.
AATCCTACCTTTAAATATTAAATTTGAAATGGGAAATAGAAAATCTAACCTAGAAAACCTAAGAGCTCCAAGCCTCTTCGAAACCCAGGAAACCAGAAAAGATCGAAAGCTACCGAAATCCTAAATGGAACACGTACATTCTACAGCTTTTGAAGTTAAAACCATTGGCCATAAGTTGTTCCATTAACGAAGGGGCTGTGAAGTCGACTAAATGCATGACGACACAACACACTTCCTCTGTCACTATTAGTGTCTCTATGTGCTAGATTTATAGTTCCTCCAGGTCTAAGAAGAATTATCTGTTACTAAATTTCATTAAACTTTATATGTGGCTTGAGAGCCAGAGATTATGGACTCAACAGCAAGGGATTTACAAACAGCCCAAGACATTTTACCTTACCTACTTAAGATCCGGCTTCACAAATCTTAAGAACCTTAGAGCCTTCGCAGCTTGGTCTACGCTCAATGACATTCAAGTTTCAATATCTTATCTACACAACACATTACATTTGTTCCTTAGTGGTTCAGATTCACCATAAACCCATCCTTCATATCCTCTGAATTAATTTCCGCCAAACTATGGAATTTTTTTCAAACTCAAAATTCTTTGAAAAGGTAGGTAAATGAGCTTTTGCATGGCACTCCACCCACGACATGAATTCTAACTCGGTACAGGAAAAAAAATTCCTCTGCTTGAAGATTCTTTTTAAAATGCCACTCAAAGTAGAAACTTTTTTTTTCAACGCCATGTTAGTATTTTTATGAAACGAAACAAAAATTGAAAACCCCCGCATGTTTTCACTTTTATGAACTTTGAGGATTTCCGGTGAAAATGTAAAAATAACGCGTCAGGTTCAACAAGTTGTTGAAACAACTTTTTCGTATGTTTTCAACTTTAAAACTTTTTTGACGAAGAATACAATTTTAATTATGTGTGTATGGGAATATTCCACCTGTGACATAATACATTCAAATTATTTAGATACAGGAAGGCTACACGGAAAATCAAATTTATGAACTTTGTATGGATATGAGAAGGTGAATGGTGACATAGATTATTTTATCCTCATACCTTTGGATGGCACAAGTTCATTTATTACAAGAAGTCACAAATAATTTGTCTCTAGGCTCATTAAGTATTGAAATATCTTAGTCCTTGTTAGGAAGAAAAGATGGAATACCTCGTGTCATATCATTCAAATGAATGCAATAAAACACAGGTATAGTGCTAAGACGCATGAACATTGAATGTGTCTCATTAAAAAATAAAAACATTGTTCGTACTTGGTCCTTGATTTAATTGGAAGTTCCAGGGATTATTTAAGAATGTCAGTGATTGTTTTTTAATTACATTTCGAGAATTGCTTTGACTTGCTGGAGTGACAGCTAAAAAGGTTAATCGATTGAAATAATTACGCCATCTTCTTGAACGTTTGATGATTCCGTTTGATTCGTCCGTTTGATTCATGCGTTTTTCGGATTCATTGCGTTTTTCGGATTTCTCTAGAGATACAAATTCTCTAGAGAAATCCGAAAAACGCAACTTCAAATCAAAGTCTCAGAAAGATAAACGGGCAAAAGCTATAGGTATTTGGATTAACCTTTGATATGTTAAAATAACGTGAATGTTCATCTCTACTGAGTAAGCTTAAAATTTCAGCTGAATATTCTACCACACAGTGACGTTAAAAAAAACCAATTTGTAGCACCAGTATTGTTGCGGAAAAATTTAGAAGAAGGCTCACTCCCTTACCCCCTGAAATCCATTCGTTCCCTCTTTTCTTTGTGGTCACAAACCCGGAATTTTGTGGAAAACCTAGGCAGCAACTGGAAATTTGTGTGGGAGATCATGGGCAAACTTGCAAACATGAAAACAGTGAAACAATACACATTGGTACTTGTAACGATGTAAACAAGATGACCAATTATTATTCTTTTTATGTATTTGTTCGAACTAGAAGATCGAACATAACAAATCGTAATGGATAACCCATATGATAAAGCTGATGTCGATTTTAGGGTAATACACGGTGTAACCGGCAGAATTAGTTTTAACATTAGATCGATAACAAAAACATGGGATACGTTTATAGAGGAAATTGAAAATGTTTTATGTTATGTCGATATATTAGTTTTAAATGAAATTAATATGCCTAAGAATAAGAATAATTTCTATTATATTGATGGATTTAAACCAGAATTTATTAATCTTGATACAATGAAGGAAGGAGGCGTCGTTATTTTTTTAAAAAATAATATATCTTACAAAATATTACCAGCAAAGCAATTAATTTTGAAGGCATTCATCTAGAAATCACTTATAATGGTATGTGCATGCTATTTATAGACGACCAAGTCTAAGTGTTACATGATTCATTGACGAATCAAACGGAATCATCAATGAAAACAAGGAAAATATTTTATTATGCCAACATAAATACTCCAGACGAGAATAACTCCCTTGTCTTCAAATACATGGAGATGATGGCTTCCAAAGGACTGACAAATGTTATAAAGCGACCATCTCGTGTAGATATAGCAAATGACACTGCAACGCTTATAGACCATATCTACATTAGTGTCACAAAACTGGATACTTTCTCAGCGTTAATTGAAACTGATCTATCTGATCATTACGCCGTTTTTTATGCAATAAAAGTGTCTACAAACAATATGAACATTTTATTGGTAGCTGTTTATAGATCTCCAAGTAAACAAAACTCACCTGAACAGATTTTTTGCGATTTCTTTAAAAACAAATTAGAAGATCTCTGTTCTACCTATGCTGATATCATTAAAATGGGTGATTTCAATACCTTCCGATGTATTTTCTGATAGGAGGATTACTTTTGCGAAACCTTGTATAATATCATTACATTTCAATATTAATATTATGTACAATAGAGATGAAGTACAAGGTGGCGCAAAAGTAATCCTCCTATCAGAAAATACATCGGAAGGTTATTTTTGCGCCACCTTGTACGTACAAAAAACGAATCTTTGAAAGTTTCTCAGACAATTAGTTTAAACAAATAGTGGAAGAACCTACAAGAATTACAAAAAAATCATCTACTTTAATAGATTACGTAATAACGAACAATCAAAATGTACAAGCCAAAGTAATTAATGACTACAAAGTGAGTGACCACGAATCATTAGAAATAAAATTTGAAACAAGCTTTGTTAACACAAATCGCTCTAAAAAACTGATTAAGTCATTGGTATTTAATGAAAACTTATAAATAACGAAATATCAAATATAGATTTCAATGAAGTAAACGAATCGACAAAATCTTTCAGTGTAAAAATAAAAGCTATTATGTGTAAAATGATGATCTCCAGAATAATAAGTGGAACCAGTTGTAATATAGGTTGGTTTAATCAATATTTATTTAATATGAAAGTAGAGAAAATTCAATTACATCAAAGGGCTGTGCTGACAAACAACACGGATGACTGGAATTGGTATAGGCTTTGTAGAAACAGGTACTCGAATGAACTTAACTTAGCGAAAAATAATTTCATTCCAAGAAGAATTGGGTAATCTACTAACCAACAAACAATGTGGAGAACAATAAAAACGTTAGCACTTAGAATGAAGAAAAAAGTGATATAGAAGGAATTGTGTGTGATAGTGTAACTATAAAAAATAGGAAAGAGAAAGACATCAACGAACAAAAGTGGCGGATGAAATATCAGAATTGATGGCGGTAAGACTGGGCGTACCTCAGGGAGCAGTTTTGGGAAGTCTTCTGTTCATAATCTACATCAACGTGGTGGAAAATGTACTTCAACATGCGCAGGCTAGACTGTTTGCTGGCGATACGCTTATTTATGTTGCTGGAAGTTCTGCAGAAGAGTGCATCAACAACATAGAAAAACAAGAACGCTGATTTAAAAAACATAGAGACTTTTTTCAAAAGTAGTAAATTGAAACTTAATGTAGGTAAAACAAAAACCATAATAATAAATGGAGAGTAAGTTTTGAGGATCACATAAACTATGTATGTAGTAAAATTGCAAAAAAAATTGGATTTTTCCAAAGAATAAGGCGTAGAGTATCATTGAGTTGTGCAATACAAATATATAATGTAATGATCAAACCGCATTTTGAATATAGTTCAACAATACTTTTCTTAGGAACAAACCAAATGACGGAACGATTACAAAAATTACAAAATAGAGGTATGAGATGTATTTTATTGTGCAACATGCTAACACCTATACAACTAATGCTTAATACATAACAATGGCTTTCAATAAATCAAAGAACTGTTATGAATGTGCTTGTTTTTATATCTAAAATTAAATATAATATATTATTAAATTATCTGCGTAATCAAATAGTATACGTATCGGATGTACAACCTTATAATTTAAGAAATGCATGTGATTTTAGACTTCCTTTCTTAAACACAAACAAAGCTCAGAATATATTGTTTCATAAAGGTCTCAGATTGTTCAATAATTTGCCAAATGACTTTAAGTCAGAAAATAATGTGATATTATTTAAAAAATATTTGATCCTATATGTAAAGTCGACCTATAATGAATTGATTTATCAAAAACGTTGAAAAACATTATAATAACTTCGTACAAGAAATTAATAATATGTATGCTGAAGCAAAACCAAAACATCCAAAAGTACACGCAAACATAAACCATGGATAACAACCGAAATCTTGCCAATGTGGAAAAAGAGAGATGAGCTTTATAGGAGGTGGGAAAATAGCCCGAGGAGTAAAAGATATGAACAAGAGAATAAACGTTTTAGAAATATTGTTAAAAACATACAACACATAAAAGCCAATTTCTATAAACAACAATTTGTAAGTGCTAACAATGATCCAAGAAAAACATCGAACATTGTAAATGAAGTATTCGGATGAAAGAAACAACAAACAAAAACAACTTTCCAGATACTGACGGTTTAAACGACATAGTAGACAAATTTGTGGAGCGATTTTCCAACCAAGCTTCAACTATTATACATATTTGTAAAGTATTATACATATTCGACAAAATATTTACTTAGAAGAAACGGAGCAAGAAGTCTATTAGATATTGTATCAATTGAATACCAATAAAGGTCCTGGAGCCATAGGCGCCCACATGGGGGACAGAGTGCCCACTGGCACTGGCTTCGAACTACGACTTTTTTGTCAATTTCCATAGGATGACGATGACGACTCTGGAAATTGGTCGAATAAAACTCTACGTTCTATTGTTTTGCCCCCTCTTGTATACAATGAACATTGTTTACTGGTTATAAAAATCGATTTAATTTTTAATTTCATGTTGAAAATTTGTTCACATAGCTCTTTAACTGTAAACGTTTAAGTCATTCGAAAATATATTCTTTGCAAAATAGTTTAATTTCCTATAGAAAAGGCTGTCAAAACATTTTATTGCGTTGAGTCGTTCTCGTAATAACAGTTAAAAAGTATCTCAAGAATACCACCAGATTAAAGGTACTATGTATAAGGTCTAAACTGCTACAAAGCAGACATTACTTCCATCCAGGAAATACGATGGGATGGGCCGGGCAAAAAGAGGATGAAAAACTGTGACATCTACTACGGACCGTGTTATAGTGAGCAGAAACAGCGACTTGATGCGGATTTGTTATAAGTGCCAGACTTAGGCAAGAAGTCTTATGTTTCCAAAACATTAGCGAACGCATAGTAACAATCCGCATCAAGGCCAAATTCGCCAACATAAGCCTTATATGCGCTCACGCTCCGACGGAAGAAAAAGATGATATAGCTAAGGATTGCTTCTACGAGCTCCTTGACAAAACCTATGACCGACTACCGAAGTACGATGTTAAAATCGTGCTGGGAGATTTAATTGATTTCGCTACGGAACGAAATGCGACTATAGCCAGCACACGGTTTCCTCACCTCGATATCCATAAGGGGACATGGCGGTCTCCAGATCAACGAACGGTCAACCAAATTGATCACATTGCGATAGATAAGAGCCACGCATCCAGGGGTGGAATCGAGCAACTGATAGGTACAATTTTATTCGGTGTTTCATATTCAACAAAATAGAATAAATTTTGCATTTTTTTAATGACTGCAGCAGTATTTTCAGCCACCGTACTTTGACCCATTGGTGCAGCCCAATCAGCCCCAACTTGTTGAAGTTTCAAGACATTTGCTTTATTCCTCAGGTTTCTTCTTATTAGTTGGAAATTTTTGTAATTATTTTCTTCATTTTCCTCTCTGTTTGAGTAGAAAAGTTCCAATGAAGTAAACATTGCACTTCACGAATTTTCACTTTCACTTAAAGTTTTTTATTTTAATTTATTTAATATTTTCTTTTATCACTAAATTATGTGGTGAAGAAGATTTCCCTGCAGCTTCTACCTATGAAAATCACACAAATGTATGAAAGCGACACCTAAATAGCTGTCGCATGAAATTGATCGCAATTTGATAATCACCTTACGTGGATGTAAAACGATGATTTTGATTGTCAACTATCAACTATCACCTTAGCCGATACCGCCCCAGTATTTTGGATGTCCGAACATTCCGAGGAGCTAACATTGACTCGGATCACTACCTTGTAGCAGCCAAGGTAAGAATGCGGATAACCACAACGCCACAACAATCCAGAAATACTGTGAAAAAAATTAATGTCGGAAGACTGCAATCGCAAGAGACCGCCAAGACCTTCGCACAACGCGTATCCCTTAACCTCTCGATTAACACCATACCACCAGCATCGAATGTCGTAGAGCAATGGCAACGATGCCAACAGGCCATTAGATCAGCCGCAACTGATGTGCTAGGTTTCTCGCGCCCACCAGCAAGAAAACCCTGGTTTGATGAGGAATGCCGACAGATGCTCGCAGCCAAGAACGAGGCCTACAAGGCTAAGCTGCAGGTGAAGACGAGAGCTGCCATTGAGCTCTATAGGCAAAGAAGAAGGGAAGAACAACAGCTTTTCATCAAGAAGAAAAAAGAGCAAGAAAAGCGCGCGATCGAGGATATAGAGAGGTGCCACTCCAGGAACGATGTTCGCAAGTTTTACCAAAGTGTAAAACGTCAAAGCCAGGGATACAAGGCTCGAACAGAATCCTGTCGAGATGAACAAGGAAATATTGTAGTTGAGACACAGTCGATGCTGAGGATATGGAAGAACCACTTCTGCAGACTGTTAAACGGCGATGACGAACAACATTCCGCTGTCAGGCAGAACGAACCATTCAATATTGGCAACGACAGCGAAAACTGCCAACCACCCGACCTGAGTGAAGTGAGGATAGCAATATCTAAACTCAAGCTTAATAAGGCTGCCGGAAATGACGGCCTTCCCGCTGAGCTTTATAAGGCCGGCGGAGATGACTTGGTAAGTAACATCCACCAACTCATAAGCCAAATCTGGTCGGATGAAAATATGCCTGAAGAATGGAACCTCAGCATCGTTTGCCTGATCCACAAAAAAGGAGACCCTCTGAACTGCGCCAACTACAGAGGCATAAGTCTCCTCAACATCGCCTACAAGATCCTATCTGCATAATATGTGAACGCCTGAAACCGTTTACCAACAACCTGATTGGCCATTATCAGTGTGGTTTTAGGCCAGGTAAGTCCACAGCCGATCAAATTTTCACACTTCGGCAGATCCTGGAAAAAACTCAAGAAGTCCAAATCGATACTCACCAACTATTCATCGATTTCAAAGCCGCATATGACAGCATTTAAAGAGACGAACTGTACAGAGCCATGTCTAGTTTTGGTATACCGCCCAAACTCGTCCGTTTGTGTCGGATGACGATAGAGAATTATCGCTGCTCCATCAGAGTCGGAAACGACCTCACCGACACATTCGATACCAAAAAAGGATTTAGGCAAGGCGATGCGCTGTCATGTGACTTCTTTAATCTGATTCTTGAGAGGATTGTGCAAAACTCCAAAGCCAACACCAGAGGCACAATTTTCCAAAAGTCGGTGCAACTACTAGCATACGCTGACGATATTGACATCATTGGTAGGACTCAACGTGATGTCATAGCCACGTTTGCGGCGAAAATGGGTTTAGCAGTAAATGAGGGTAAGACTAAGTATATGCTGTCATCACGAAAGGACTCACAACATCGACGAATTGGACAGAACGTCACCATTGACAGATATAACTTTGAGGTAGTACGGGACTTTGTCTACCTCGGCTCCGCTATTAACTCTGACAACAACATCTCGTCAGAAATTAAACGAAGAATTTCTCTTGCCAACCGCTGTTTCTTCGGGCTAAGAAAGCAATTTAGTAGTAAAGCCCTCACTTGAACTACTAAGGAGATCCTATATAAGACCCTGATCATCCCAGTCCTGCTCTACGGCGCTGAAGCATTGACCGTATCAAAAGCGGATGAAGAAATCCTTGGTTGATTCGAGAGGAAAATTCTTCGAAAAATCTTCGGTCCCGTTTGCGTTGACGGGCTATGGAGACGAAGATTCAACCAAGAACTATACGAGATGTACAGCGACATGCCCCTGGTCAAAAACTCCGCATTGGACGTTTAAGATGGCTAGGACATGTAGAACGAATGGACACCAATACTCCGGCTCGCAGAGTCTTCGATTTCTCAGCCAGACGTCGGACGCAGTAGAGGAAGTCCTCGCCTTAAGTGGCGCGCACAAGTGAAAACCGACCTCAACTAACTTGGAGTGCGCAACTGGAGGCAGTTAACTAAGGATCGGACTAATTGTAGCGCCACTGATGTAAGTAAGTGAGATCTTTGTTTGTTGCAGGGTTTTGGTTAAATTTTTATTTTTGTTTTTCGACATTTCTAAGTGTATCGTGGTGAATAGCTGCCATTTTTTCTGGTATATTGTTTTAAGGAATAAACTTTGGACTTTAAGTAAACCCACTAAACAATTCTGTAGGCGTAAAGTCAAATATCATGGAGGCTAGGTGAAAGTATCATTTTTTAAATGATATCGCGGCCCGGTCTCTGTCAACTGTGGAGCCTTCCCACATAAACCAAAAAATGTCCATGTTATTATCATTCAGAATTATTATCGAAAAGTCCATAATCATGACCCGATAATGATCTCCATTGACATTTATTACTGCTTTGAAATTTCTTCGAATAAAAACAATACACTGATGCTTTTCGCACAAATTGCAGCCTGAAAATCGTTACCACTCGATGTTGTCGATAACCTTTAAACGTTGACAAATACAGCTTAAGTGTTGCCATCACACCACCTCAGTCAACGTCGGCCTTGACAACTGGTATTAACAAGACAAAGATTCGCCAGTAGGTTGTGAACTGAAGGCTCTTCCCTTAAATGATTTTATTTCATGGGATAAATTCGCTTAAATGGACTCTTTAAATGCAGCCTCTCAAAACACGATCTGAAAACAGATGTCTAATTTACAGGGTTATAGGATGCCGACGATTTAAAAGGCTCACCTATTTGTATGGCGTATGCGTAATATTATGTCGTCTCACGAATATGCAAAAACTAGGTAAACTTTATCAAATGACAAAACATATCAATGACACATCATCATCTTAACAAAAAATAAATACCCTTCTTCAAAAAGTATAACCTGGACACTAGAATCCCCCTTAACGACTATTTCAATAGAACATCTACTTCAATAAGGCACGATTATACACAACACGTATCCCAAATCATTGCATTAACTTTGACCCAATCTTGCTAAGGAATATATCACAAATTCTATCTATAACACAATTTCCTTGAGATTTCCTTCGACAATATGATGATAAAAGGTATATCAAGACGCACATCCTACTTTAACCTGATAAGGAAACAAACAAAAACAAATAATGGTTCTGTTTGTTTCTTATTGTGATTTTGTCTACTGCTATCTTTTTTGTAGAAGGTTTATTCAATTTATAGGTATATCCATAAAGCTGCCTAAAAAGTAATTTCTTGTTACCGGATGATACTAAGCTAAGGAAAAGTGCAATTCATTGTACTCAAATCGGATTTAAGATACAAATAAAGAATCTTTGTATGTTAGAGTTAGTCGAATAACGGAATTCAGATTGTCCTTGTAAATTATTATGTTGCTAGAGGATTATGTACTCTTTATTATGATGAAGAGATATTATGGATTGTATTGAAAGTATCTTATGGGTTATTAATTATGTTGGTATGGGTTTTGTGCTGCCTGATGATATGATATGAGGTGTTTGATTAATGAATAAAACAGAAACAAAAAACATTTTAATAGGTTTTTTTTTGTATTTTTTGACTAGCGGAACCGTTTTCTAATTGGGCGCCCCAGTTCAATCAGGAATTTTAAAAAATTCAGTTGAATATGAAGGAGAGCAGGATATGGATATGACTTGTTATCCGCGTCATTAATGCATTTCGGATTCATATATTAATGACGCAACAAGTTCAATCCAAATCGGAAATGCAATAATAAAACGAGTGGTGAGTGCACGACTGGGTCGTACGCAACTTTCTCTCTCACAGCGAGTTGGGCGTTAGATCAAATAGTACGCATTTTGATTATTGATGCTAAAAATGATATAAATAATGTCGAAATGTGTTTATACGAACGTTTACTCCGAAATTTGAAGGAATCGATGTCAATGCGAATAATAATGGTTTTCCGTTATTGGCAAAAAATGAAAATTTTGTTTAGTGATAGTTGGGCTAAAACTAATTATGTGGAATTGCTTCAAGCTGTAACAAGCTTACTTACTTTACTTACGTGGCGCTACAGTCCGGAATGAACCTGGGCCTCAACCAACATGCCTCTCCAATTAGCATGGTCCTGAGCTAACTGCCTCCAGTTGCGCACTCCAAGTTGGTTGAGGTCGGTTTCCACTTGTGCGTTCCACTTAAGGCGAGGTCTTCCTCTACTGCGTCCGACGTCTGGCTGGGAATCGAAGACTCTGCGAGCCGGAGTATTGGTGTCCATTCGTTCTACATGTCCTAGCAATGTTAAATGTCCAATGCGGAGTTTTTTGACCAGGGGCATGGCGCTGTACAGCTCGTATAGTTCTTGGTTGAATCTTCGTCTCCATAGCCCGTCAACGCAAACGGGACCGAAGATTTTTCGAAGAATTTTCCTCTCGAATCTACCAAGGATTTTTTCATCCGCTTTTGATACGGTCCATGCTTCAGCGCCGTAGAGAAGGACTGGGATGATCAGGGTCTTATATAGGATCTCCTTGGTAGTTCGAGTGAGAAACAGCGGTTGGCAAGAGTAATTCTTCATTTAATTTCTGACGAGATGTTGTTGTCAGAGTTAATAGCGGAGCCGAGGTAGACAAAGTCCCGTACTACCTCAAAGTTATATCTGTCAATGGTGACGTTCTGTCCAATTCGTCGATGTTGTGAGTCCTTTCGTGATGACAGCATATACTTTGTCTTACCCCCATTTACTGCTAAACCCATTTTCGCCGCTTCCTTCTCTATACTAGCAAACGTGGCTATGACATCACGTTGAGTCCTACCAATGATGTCAATATCGTCAGCGTATGCTAGTAGTTGCACCGACTTTTGGAAAATTGTGCCTCTGGTGTTGGCTTGGAGTTTTGCACAATCCTCTCAAGAATCAGATTAAAGAAGTCACATGACAGCGCATCGCCTTGCCTATATCCTTTTTTGGTATCGAATGTGTCAGTGAGGTCGTTTCCGACTCTGATGGAGCAGCGATAATTCTCTATCGTCATCCTACACAAACGGACGAGTTTGGGCGGTATACCAAAACTAGACATGGCTCTGTACAGTTCGTCTCTTTAAATGCTGTCATATGCGGCTTTGAACTCGATGAATAGGTGGTAAGTATCGATTTGGACTTCTTGAGTTTTTTCCAGGATCTGCCGAAGTGTGAAAATTTGATCGGCTGTGGACTTTCCTGGCCTAAAACCACACTGATAAGGGCCAATCAGGTTGTTGGTAAACGGTTTCAGGTGTTCACATATTACGGCAGATAGGATCTTGTAGGTGATGTTGAGGAGACTTATGCCTCTGCAGTTGGCGCAGTTCAGAGGGTCTACTTTTTTGTGGATCGGGCAAACGATGCTGATTTGGCTTATGAGTTGGTGGATGTTACTTACCAAGTCATCTCCGCCGGCCTTATAAAGCTCAGCTGGAAGGCCGTCATTTCCGGCAGCCTTATTAAGCTTGAGTTTAGATATTGCTATCCTCACTTCACTCAGGTCGGGTGGTGTCCAATATTGAATGGTTCGTTCTGCCTGACAGCGGAATGTTGTTCGTCATCGCCGTTTAACAGTCTGCAGAAGTGGTTCTTCCATATCCTCAGCATCGACTGTGTCTCAACTACAATATTTCCTTGTTCATCTCGACAGGCTTCTGTTCGAGCCTTGTATCCTTGGCTTTGACGTTTTACACTTTGGTAAAACTTGCGAACATCGTTCCTGGAGTGGCACCTCTCTATATCCTCGAACGCACGCTTTTCTTGCTCTTTTTTCTTCTTGCTGAAAAGCCGATGTTCTACCCTTCTTCTTTGCCTATAGAGCTCAATGGCAGCTCTCGTCTTCACCTGCAGCTTAGCCTTGTAGACCTCGTTCTTGGCTGCGAGCATCTGTCGGCATTCCTCATCAAACCAGGGGTTTCTTGCTGGTGGGCGCGAGAAACCTAGCACATCAGTTGCGGCTGATCTTATGGCCTGTTGGCATCGTTGCCATTGCTCTTCGACATTCGATGCTGGTGGTATGGTGTTAATCGAGAGGTTAAGGGATACGCGTGCGAAGGTCTTGGCGGTCTCTTGCGATTGCAGTCTTCCGACATTAAATTTTTCACAGTATTTCTGGATTGTTGTGGCGTGGTGGATATCCGCATTCTTACCTTGGCTGCTACAAGGTTATGATCCGAGTCGATGTTAGCTCCTCGGAATGTTCGGACATCCAAAATACTGGATGCGTGCCTCTTATCTATCGCAATGTGATCAATTTGGTTGACCGTTCGTTGATTTGGAGACCGCCATGTCCCCTTATGGATATCGAGGTGAGGAAACCGTGTGCTGGCTATAGTGGCATTTCGTTCCGTAGTGAAATCAATTAGACTAAGTCCGTTACCAGACGTGTTGTCGTGTAGACTATGTTTTCCGACAATACTTTTAAAGATGTCTTCTCTTCCTACCTTTGCGTTAAAATCTCCCAGCACGATTTTAACATCGTACTTCGGTAGTCGCTCATAGGTTTTGTCGAGGAGCTCGTAGAAGCAATCCTTAGCTATATCATCTTTTTCTTCCGTCGGAGCGTGAGCGCATATAAGGCTTATGTTGGCGAATTTGGCCTTGATGCGGATTGTTACTATGCGTTCGCTAATGTTTTGGAAACATAAGACTTCTTGCCTAAGTCTAGCACTTATAACAAATCCGCATCCTGTTTACGCATCGCTGTTTCTGCTCACTAAAACACGGTCCGTAGTAGATGTCACAGTTTTTCATCCTCTTTTTGTCCGGCCCATCCCATCGTATTTCCTGGATGGCAGTAATGTCTGCTTTGTAGCAGTTTAGGGCTTCCGCTAGTTGTTCGCCTGCACCTCTTCTGTTTAATGTTCTCACATTCCAGGTGCAGATACGAACGTCGTTGTCCTTTTTTCGTTTAGCAGGGTCGTCAACAATAAAATCAGTCCTTTCTGAGGCTATTGGTTGCTTCGTAACCATTTTTTTTTTCTGTGGGTGGGTAGTTAACCCAAAACACAACCCCCAACCTGGAGGGCCAGTTCCAATTTATTAGATACCCCTAGGACACGGGGCCATCGTGATTGAGCGCTGCCGTTGGCCTTTCGGTTCATCCGCCACCATCTCTGTTCATGTGGCCTGACTAACCCTTGAAATTCCTAGACAACCTGTTGTCCGAATATGTCAGAGCAGCTCATCTAGGTTCGCCTGGGACAGCAGGCCGGGTATTCATCCGTGCCATTCTCACCAGGGTGTTTATAGTGTTGCTGTTTTTCGTCGTGTTATCAACACTCGCACTTATCGTTTAGCAAGTCAAATCCGGTTGGATGAGACCAGTACCCGATCGTTACCACTTGGAGGTAAAAATAAGCACATTTGATGTGTAGTCAGAGTTACAACACTGGGCATAACCAAGTTAACGCTAATCAGAGTCTACCTTTGTTCTACAACACCCAACCACCCAGCTATAACAAGCTGTGTTTGTTAATATGATTCTGTAATGCCCACCGTTTACCAAAACGTTTTTCCCAACCTAATTTTTGAAGAAAAACGGTAATATGATGCCACCACTCCACAATCCGCACCAAACTTTCACACTCTGTGGATGCATCGGCTTCTTGACAATAACGTGCGGGTTTTCCGAGCAACAGATGCGGCAATTTAACGTTAACGTAGCCGCCGATATGAAAATTCGCTTCGCCAGAGAAGATGATTTTTCGCCCAAAATCGTTATCCAATTCAATCTGCTGTAAGGCCCAAGCTCAGGTTAGGTTAGAGTGGCTACCAGCGAGTTCGCCAGCACACATAGACTATTGTTTGGTCCATTGTGATACCACGTGGATCTTGTCCATTCTCCTTACTATCCGTAAGGAAACCATTCTGAGCTGTTAATGAAACGGAGGAGACTTTTCGCTTGCGTTTTTGTCAAATCGTTGCGATTTTAAAGGTAGTTAGCTCCAAGATGGATTTTCCCTTTGTGTGATAGGGCCGGGCAGTTACAAAGGAGATGAAATATTGTTTCTTCTTTTTTTCGTCCATGCAGCTCCTACACAAGTCATTTCAGTGAAAGCCTAGCCTTTCCGCGTGACTGCCCATTAAACAGTGATGACACCTATAGTTGCGTTAATGTACGATCTATCAAGCGAAATCAGTCCCTTGGATCTTATCAAATCCAGCAATGATCAGGAAGACGGAAAGTTAAGCTGAGATTTAGCCTGTCGGGGAAGAAACCAGCACCCACTCCGTCATTTGTTTTGGAGCCATCGGTATAGAAATGGATCGAGTCATTATGCATAGGTTCGTTACCCTCCCATGACGATCTGTCCGATATTGTGACCTGGAAACTCTGATCAAAGTTTAACCTGGTGAGGGCTTAGTCGGTATTTTCAGGAATATTTGTATGTTCGTTTAGAAGTTTTGAGTGGCCAGTTTGTATGTTTTACCACTATATGGCCCAAACTGCGAAGCGATAACGAAACGGATGGTCGTTTACCTTCAATTACTGAGTAAGTTGGACCTTGTAAACGAATAATCCGAGATCTTTGTGCAGATTTCTCCTTAGGCTAGTGCGTGAAATGTTGAGATGGATGGCGAGTTGATGTTCGCGAATTGCGTCTCACACTCTCGGCCAAAGCAGAAACATTCTCGTCTGTGGCACCGTACGACGACGGGGCCCATGAGTGTTTTCCACTAACATATCAGTCTCATGAACTTTTTGCGCAAACTTCCGTAGGTGGGTGCATCATTTCGGACAAAACTTCTTTTCCATTAACGTTCCTCGAATCGTTCGTGAAGAGTTTCCAATGTGGCGTGGGTTACACATCACTCACTTTGGAAATAAGTTTTCAATATTTCTTGAATTGGATAACGTTGTTCAAGCATAAAGCGACTCATTTCGTTCGTGGAGGTATGAAACTGACATCGACTGATTTCGAGCGGGAAACAGCTGTCAGTGCGGAAATAGCCTTTGATTTAAAAAAAACACTAGCCCTGTATATTTCTTTATGACCTTCGAACATTATTCGATAAAGAACATTTATTTCATGCCGATGTTTTTCGCACTCATGAGCATGCGACATTGACCTGCTCATGTCAAATGACTGAATGCTCTTCATTTATACTGTAATTCGTTTATTGATGGATAAAGTTAAAGCAACTCGAATTGAAAAATGGAGACGAATAAAATTGAAAATCTGGTGAGAACTAGCAAATACAAGAAAAAACAAGCCCACTGTTCACAAATCGAAATCGAAAATACAGTCGTCAAACCAGAAGAATCCAGCTATCACAATTACTACGGATGTATCATGGCAACAACATGTTGTGAAGGGGATTACACTTACACCAGCGACCAATTTATGTTCCAAAACAGTTAACAAAAAAAAATCCACCTACTTCGATGATTAATACTCAAGATGTCCATAAAACACACACATACAGATCGCCTCACATCCACTTACCTTATTTTCTCAAAGCAATTAGTAAATGAAATTGTCTCTCAAAAAATAATACGGATATAATGTGTTGACAAAGTAGTATATTATACAATACGCGATCTAGTAATAAACATAGATACATTAAACTTCTTATTTATACCAGCTGAGCACTATAGGCGCATAACAAAGAATGCCCGGTCGTTAATCCAAATATGTTTATAAGACAATATATGCAGAGAGAACAATAATCTCACTTGGAAATGATGAATTGATTTGAACATAAAGATATATCCATTCTTGACACTCACTTTTTTTTAGATAATCCCTATCATATGTTTCCCGCAACTGCGCCGTAGCTCGGGGACGTTCCAATTTCCGATGATGCGTTCGAACGAATGACACAAACACTTTAGATTTTACGTAGCCCCATCACAGATGAAAAATGACATACAATTGTACTTTTCTCGGTACAATTGATTTCTAAAAGTACGCAAGTACAATTCTCCAAAATTGAGTACACCCAGGCAAATACATTTTACTTAAGAAAATACACAATTACACTTCATCGATATTTAATTCATCTTTCTACCCTCCTACATTATTTTTAATTTTGACTGCATCTACGAACGCATCCGAAAATGCACTCGACTTTCGTGAAGAATGGCGTCATTTCCTAGTTGAAGGCTGAACGGCCCAAGCAAGGAACATTTTTGGAAACAAAACTGGCATTGCCTCCAGCGATTTGCACAAGCGATCCGTGAAGTCATCAAAGAAGACCTTAAAATTGGATATCCTACTGCAGCCAAATAGAGAAAGCATAACAATTTTAGAAAGGACTAAGCGGCTTGAAATTTCATTAACAATATCACTGACTCCAGCACAGTAAGGGAAATGCTCATTTATCGTCAAAAATGTCAAAGCATACAAAAATATATATAAATATTAAAAACTTATAATTTAGTTTTTTACAAGTTAAGCTGCAAACCATTAAGTCAAGCATTGCAGTGAATTCATGTCGCTATTGCAGTGGAATACATATTCACCTACAATAAAAAAAAGGGTACAGTGGGATCCATTCAAGTTCAATTTGTATTAAGTTTTAAATACAATTGAAAAACTGATTTTTTTATCCCTGAGCCCCATAGGAAAAAGTCTAACCGGTTTATCGCATGATACTGCTGCCCAATTCACAGGTCCGAAGCAGTCTTTCAATATGTCCATTCTTTCCATTTTGTGGAAAGTAACGTCTTGTTGGAACCAAATTTTGTCGAGATCTCGGGCTTTAATTTCAAGCAAAAAAATGGTCCGTTATCATGGCGCGATAACGAGCCCCTTTTACAGTAAAGTTGGTGACAGCCTCATTTCTGAAGAATTACGAACCGATGATTCCACCGGCCCATAAACCACACCACACGGTTGTTTTGAGTGGATGTAACTGCAGCTCTTGAAACTCTTCCTGTTGTTCTTCGACCCATACACGGAATTTTCCATATCTAAGTATCCATTAAGCCATAAATGGGCCTTCATCGCTGAATAAATTGATATTAAGCAAGTCTGTCGAGTGCCCATTCACTGAAACGATGACGCAACGGAAGGTCATCCGGCTTCAATTCTTACGTCGGCTATTTATCCATGATGAAATATCAATGAATACTGAATAAAAAACACATGTCCACTTGACACGACTCACTCGCCATCTGTCAAAAAAACCCCTTTTGAAAAAAATACATCTTGATTGTCTATTAATTAAGTACAAAGTATCATCAGCAAACTCAGTTTTGAGCATCACTTCAGGACAACCATTCCTAGTCGCCTTGAATTGGAGTCGGATTCGATCGAAACTATTAACTCAATTCACATCTACACTGATGGGTCTAAAACAGAATCTGGAGTGGGTGGAGGTGTTTTCTCCAAAATGCTTAAACTGAGCATATGCTTTCGTCTTCCCGATCATTGTAGCGTTTTCCAGGCGAAATTATGGCAATCAAAGAAGCCTTGTCTTGGCTGAAATGAAATGTATTATCCACGAAGCATATTAGCAACTTCAGCGACAGCCAAGCGGCACCCAAATCCCTGGAAGAAATCTCGTTCAACTCGAAATCAGCCCACGAGTGCCGAATGTCTCTTAACGAGATGGAGGAGCATTTTACCATTCATCTCTTTTGGGTGCCGAGCCACAGAGGCATACCAGGGAATTGCAAGGCAGATGAGCTTGTCTATGCCTGACAGGGCACTACCCTTGATAAACGGCAAAACGTGCCAAATATCCAATAAACTCTGGCCTAGCTTTAACCAGATGTGCTTAACAATGCTGAACAGGTGAAACATCAGCACCATAATAGGTGTCCTCACAGTACACTGTCCTATAGGCCTACACACAAAAGACTATGCCCTTTCAGCAATGACTTCTGTACAAGCTGCTTTGACGAGGAAGAGGAGGAAAGTATTACTCACCTTCTTTGCTCTTGTCCAACTCTCTCAGAAAAAAGGAAACTTCATCTGGGAGACCAAAATACAAATTTTTGGCGCAACAGGCTCGTTAGTACCCAGGGCCTAGCTTTCTCACAACCATTCATGTGTGCGTGTGTACTTCTTGCACGATGGCGGGACCTCCTGTTTTTATGCCGACTCCGAACGGCTAAGTTGAGATAAGCTATTCTTGACAATTGATACTACTCGGATGATTTGTCAGATCATCACGAGAGGAGGGCCAGTGAAAAATCATTTAGGTGTTGCTACGGCTGGGAATCGAACCCAGACCTCCTGCGCGGCAGTTCATCGCACTAACCATCGCGCCACTGAGCCCCTGGGAGACCACTTCTTTGATAATAATCTAGGTGAGCTGGCTAGTATCAGTGTCAAAAATCTACAACGCTCCATAGCTAAACGAATATAGGGAAGTCGATAGATACACGTGGTACAACACTGACTTTTATGGTCTAAGTGTGCACGCGCATCGCGTGCAGCCACTACCACCTAACCTAATCTATCATCAGTAAAAGTTTAAAATTTACAACGTGACCTCTATTGCCAAATCAGCAGCGTCCAAACTAAGTAACAGTAACAGAGCTAAGAGATATTTAATACCAGCCAAGCTTCTTCTTCTGTATAAAGTCCAAGTATGACCAAGTATACCAATAATACTGTTCTCATGTTTGGAGTCAAGCCACAAATCATATACTGAACTTTTACGAAAATGGGCGTTCAAATCAAAATGAATTTTGCACTTCGTAATTTTTTCGGTCAGCATAATCGAGCTAATTTGTCCAGAATCGGGAGAATTGTGCACAAATTTAAGCAAACCGGGTCTGTAGGAATTGTTCGCGATATTGTGGCAGAATAGCCGTCAACCTCGACTCGTCGTCGTGCCCAACAATTGAACATCTCACGAACATCACTGATACGAATTTTGAATAAATATTGGAATTTACACGCTTCAAGGTTCAATTGACTCAAGAGCTGAAGCCTACTGACCATCTAAAGCGTCGTCAATACGCCGAATGGTTGGTCGAATAGACAGAAGTGATTGGTGACTTTACGAAGAAAATCATCTTCAGCGACGAGGCACACTTTCATCTCAGTGGATTCGTTAACAATTCTGCCGCATTTGGGCAAATTAGAATCCACGAGTGATTGTTGAAAAGCCAATGCATCCACAAAGATTGCCTGTTTGGTGCGGTTTATTGGCTGGCGGCGTCATCGGGCCGTACTTCTTCAAAAATGAGGTCGACCAAGAAATTACCTTGAATGGTGTTCGCTATCGCGAGATGAAAACGGACTTCTTGTGGCCAGAAATTGAGGATATAGACCTGGACTATATGTGCTTTCAACAGGATGGTACCACTTGCCACACAACCAACGAAACAATGGCTCTTTTGAGTGAGAAATTTAATGATGTTAATTGGCCGCCACGATCATGTGATTTGACACCGTTGCACAGTGGCCGAAATACCCCATCTAGCGGCGCTTTAGCGAAATTTTAAAATTCAGAATTCGCAAACATTTTTTTTTTGAAAATTTAAACCCCAACGGATTTTTTTCAGTTTTCTTTTTTGTTTTGTTCCTAATATTCGCAAAGCTGTGAGCATTCAAACTTAACACGTGTTTCAGCAAGTGCAATAACTATTTTTGAGGTTAGTTCAAGTGCAATTTTGTTGACAGCAAAAAATTAGATATTCAATTTTTTAATAAGATTTGCGATTTCATTTTAATTTAAAGGTATGTATTAAATAAAAAAAATTGGTTTGTGATCTGTGAGTGTATGTTTTAGTGCTTAACAGTGGAAAAAGAAAATGTCCTTTGTGAAAATGTTTTTAGATATGAAATCCAATTTTGTGAGGAAGAAAAGTAGGGTGGATTCGACCGGATTCGCTTCACTATTTGCATAGTTTGTTTAAATGGGTTGTTATCTATGTCAAGTTAAAAAATAGGCTGCAAGTTTTTGCTAAGTTTTGTTTTTTTTTTCGTTTTTTAGTTGCAATGGCAGAATCTAAACGAACACTTTTTTTAACATGGCATAGTGAACCAGTGCACAATGGCCGAAATACCCAATCTAGCGGCGCTTTGTAAATAACTTTAAAAATATAAAAAATTGTGAATGAGTTTTTTTTTTAATTCATATATATTTAAAGATAACCCATTCATTAAATTTTATCTTTTTTTTTTTTGTAAGTATATGGGTAGATCCATATATACCTAACCAATAAAATAGACATTATGGACCTGACGCACTCCAAGCTTGACGAAATTTGGTATAAATATTGTGTTCTACATGGTTAAGACAAATACAAATTTTGGGATTGCTGGACCAAATGGTTCCGGAGATACCAGGTCATGAAAAGTGAAAAAATCATCAAAATCTTACTTAAGCAGTCTTACGTTATTCGCCATATCTTTGTCAATTTTAATGCAACGACATTTAACAAAATCTCATTTTAAAGCTAATGAGGTTCAAGAGATCCTCAAAAGCTGTTGAAAAACCTTGTACTATACGTGCAACAGTATGGTCTACGAGACTTTGCAAGCCCACTTCAGCTGAACGTTCAGTTTTAACCAACACATCGTAGCTTGGATAAATATTGCAGTTTCGTTCTATTGCACCAGATTTCATTAGCTTGTATGACCTTTTTGAGTATCCACCATCAGTATAAAGAGCTAAAGCTTCCTCAGGTGTATACGGAATATGGGTTTTTGTTTCAGAGTCTACAGATTTAAGCATTTTTGGAGCTATTGCAGATTCTGAACATAACTTTGAAACCACCTGTGAAGCGCTTCTTTTTCCAGCCTTGTATAGACTAACGCTCGCCGCTACCATTAACTCTTGGTTCGGTGTTTCATTGGCGATTGATGCAATTTTTTTTTTTGAGTCTTGCTCGTGCACTCTGAAAAAGGTTTCTCCTACGTTGGGCAATGGCCGGATTTGGGAAAATAATGTCTTGATCCAACCACATCTTATTTCGCTCTTCGAGCACTGCCAAAACTCTGTGACTTTCTTTCCATTTTTGTACTAGTTTTCTTCTAAAATTACTTAATTGTTTTTTAATTTGGTGGTATTGTTCTTCGCTATATTTCGAGCGATCAATGACATTACAAAATACATGATTTTCGACCATTAAACTTTTTTTTGTTGGCACTGCGTTGGACTTATTTCTTTGGGAATATTTAAAAGAAAAAGTGTGCATCAATAAGCCAAGAACAATTCAAGAGCTAAAAGATGAGATTATTCGACACATGAACGATATTGAACCTCAATTATGTCTCATAGTCATTGAAAATATGGACCATCGGATGGAGGTATGCCACCGAAGCCGTTGCGAGCATATTTTGTTTCACACGAAATTGCTATAGATCCTTCTATCATAATAAAAAACATATTAAGATAATTATCTGATAACTTTTTTGTTTTATTTACAATTAGCATCGTGCGTTTTCGTTTGACCACCCTTTATAAAATCTCGGAAAAATCAAGAGCAGCAAGCATTATCCCAAGGCGCTCCTGGAGCGTAATAGATTCGTCTCACCTAAAAATTGTAAAATAATAAAAATTAAAACCAAGCACGAACTTCTGCGGTTATCCTATATAAGGTCCCGGTAATTTTGTCCTGTTTTACTGCGCCGATCCATAGATCTAAAGTAGATGAAATTCTTTGAAAAATCTTCTGCCCGCTTGCGCTGACGTCGCAGAATATTCACTGTATACCGGTCAAAAACTTCGATTGGACGAAGATAGGTAGTAGATCGGGCAATACTTTGGCCCCAGAGTCTTCGAATTCCAATCAATAGTCAATTCAGTAAAGGAAGACCATGCCTTAAGTTACCATCTAAGAGTGAGCAACTGGAGGAAGTTCTATAAGGACCAAGTTAGGGGTCATTTTCAACCCAGACTATTGTATTATTTAAGAAAGTAAGTGAATTATACGTGTTGTTCAAATCTAGTTATCCCATCCTTCGGTTTATTTGAATTTTAGAATAGTAAAAGATTCCATTTAAGCTGCTGATCAGGATTTTTATCCGGTTTTAATAATATGAAAAATATTATATTTTTGGAGTAGTTTTCAAGAGATTTCAAGCCCCTTTTTAAGTGTGCACATTGAAAAATATATTTTATTAATTAGACTACTTAATATTTTCTGTTATTTACTGCAATTCTGCTTTCATGTAACGGAATCTGGTCTACTAGCTATGAGTTTAGTAGTATGTAATAAATGGCATTCCACTATAAATAAGGGTCAACATTTGTCAAGTTTTAATGATTTCAAAAGATCTAAGGCATAAAATTAAAGTCCGGGTTTACCCAATCTTCGTTAATACAGAAAAAATGGAGACCACCAATTACTTTGAAGAAATCCTTCTTAAGTAGGATTAAACAAAACAAATACAAAATGTGTCATCCTCGTCCACTTCGGGACGAGATTCTTCCTCCATTTTAATTCTTATGAATATGTATCATTTTATTGTCGACTTGAAAATTCCTTTTCGAACGAAATGGGGTAGTTTGGGATTAGAGCGTCTTAATTAAAAATAATCCGTAACGAATTTTAGAGCCAAATTGTTTCTTATTTGACGCGTTTCCCTTTTGTGAGAAAACAAAATTAATTTTCAATTGGGCATGAAACGGGTATATTCAAAAGCAGTATAATCGAGACTTTTAGAATTATTCATTTAGAAGCGAATTATTTGGTTCATTGATATTTCGAATTAGTATATCATCGTGTATTCCCAATAATAATCTCCAAAAATGACTCTGCACAAGGATATACATAGCTTACTCTCTAAAGCATGAACTTTTACTTAATTATATAAGGAAATCCTTGGTCGTTTCATGCGAAAAACTCGTCGGTATCATTCGCGTTGAGCGATTTTGGAAAGCGAAAACGATGTTTTTAGAGAGCAGAAGAAGAAAATCCACTCATCCAACATAAAGAGCTAGCAGATTTACTCTGGCAGGTAGATCTAACATCTAAGCTGAATCTCCTCAAACATATACCTGATACTGAACTTGAAAAAAAAAACACATCATGACAGGGTGGAGATGTTGTTCTAGGACTTGTTTCTCATTTTGGATGTGCGCCAGGAACACAACTTTTTTTGACAATTTGTTTACAAGTGTCAATTTACTGGAGGAACTTTCAAAGCGTGGGATTGGCGGAACCAGAACTTTGAGAGAAAATCTGGTTTCTAAATATATGAATTTTCAATCAAAAATCCTTGGTCCAAGCTGGAGAGGGATCTTACTCTACATCCTCAACCAATAATCTTCTGGCTTCTGTTGTAAATGTATTGGCAAATTGCATTCCTCTAGAATCAATAAAAACTGCAACCAGGTACAGGTACAAGAAAAAAAAGCGAGTTGATGTACCATAGTACCAATGCCTGGACCTATCGACCTTTGTGACCAATTTCTGGAAACATATAGGTGCAAGATTCGTACAAAAAATGGTGGTGGGCTTTTATGCGATGGATTGTGGATGTAAGTTGCGTTCAAGACTGGCTGCTTTTCCGGAAATCAGGCCACAATATTCCGCTCCTAGAATTCAGAAAACAATGCGTTCTCTTTCTTTCCAAATCATTTGCGAAGGTTAATCGAGAGTAGGACCGTCGAGCTCGTCGACTGCAACGGCGGTATTACAAAGCTTAATGGTTGATGGTAAAGACCACTTGATAACTTAGAGTGAAAAAAAAATCGATATAAGGAATGTCGTAAGGAATCGGACATCATTCATATGCCCAACTTCACCCTAAAGATTGCTTTTGAAATTTTCATAAATTTTCATCGAGACCCCTATGTTCGGGTTCAGGACACTATCGCCGCTGTAGACTCGTCAATACAGGTAAATCTGCGAAAATTGGAGTTAGCTGACGGTCATTACAACATTCTGTAATTTTAAGGTTATTTAGTCTGCTTTGTGTGTTAGCCTTGATGGGTATACATTGTAAAGAGGCTGTTAGTCTCACAGCTGCACAAGCTATGGTCTGTTTGTCAAGAATATCTAAAAGCCCTAGATGTAGGATCGCTTCTGGGACTTCGAATGGGGTGGTTCTTAGAGCTCCACCAACGCATTTTCTAGCTGCTCTTTAAACTTTCCCTAGAAGGTCGCATTTGAAGGCTAATACTAGAGCCGTCCACCAGATTAACAAATCATACAAAAGTATGTGTCTAATGACGCTTAAAACAACATGGTTGCGTTTTCAGGTGTGTATAGGGTTACGGTGGCTTGTGATTCAGGTCTAAATTAATCGACTTCATTGACAAGCTGAAGGTAAATCGGCATTTCAATGATCTAAATCGGTATGTGAAATGATGATACCACTTATATCCTAAAAAGGACCTCAAACCTAGCTTCTTCATTCCTTAAAGTGTGCCAAGATTTCATTTTTTCATACAAGGAATGGGGCTTTCTGTTTAACGCTGACTCGAGCAATTTTATCCTTTTGAATGTTTATTAGACTTTCGGGAATGAAACCAAGGACTCCGCGATTAGTAGTCTAACTCGCTAACAATTAGATTTCCTACTTTAGGGATGGCCAGGAGAAATGGTGCTTAACATTTTCTGGGCAAAAATTCTGAAGACTAGGACAGATCGAATAGTGTTCGTAGTAGCTTTTTGAGCTTGTAAGAACACTTCTTAAGATCGATTGTAGAAATGCCTTTACCATCTGAACCAGTAAATATCAAAAAAGGTTTATAAACTATATGACAACCTAAGCGTGAAATTCGTTTTCAACTAGAGGAGGCAGCGTGGAACTGGCTTTAAAAAGAGCAAGCAAATTTGGCTGTGACTATTAAAATTGACAATTAAATTGTCATCATGACTGAGCTTTAGAATTGATGACAAGCATGGATTCTTACGCTCGTATTAAAACAATCTTGAGTTACATTTGCCATTTGTGAGTGTTATTTTGGTCAGTGGATAGCTATTCAGGTTTGTAAAAACTTTTTGCATTATATCTTGGTAGCGAATTTTGAACATCTGAAATGGCAGTTAGTTTGATTTCTTGGCCATTTGAATTTCATTCGGATTTCCTAAGTAAAATTAGCTTTAATGACAGAAAATTTATGTACCAACCTTAATCCAATGACAGAAAATTTATCTGCCAACCTTAATCCAATGTTCCCCATAATCTGTTTTTTTTTTTATTTTTATGTCAACGAATACAAATAAATGGAAGAGAAGTAGGGTTTTTTTTCAATAAAACCACCAACTATTCTATAACTTTAACCAATCTCAATCAGAGACTGTCAATGTGTTCAATAACATTTTATACATTACACCCCCTGAGTTTAATTGCCTTTGTGACAAAAACAAAATTTTCCGAACCCTTACAAAATTGCTCCCAATCCACTCATATGTCTGCTGTCAAGCTACGGAAAACCATTTTCACTACCAGTTAAACAACCAGAAAAAAAATTCCCCAACCGAAACCTTTTAAGAAAATTGCACAAACAAGTCCTTGAAGTACATTCCTCCTTGCCCCAATCCCGATAAAACTAGTTTTCCACCGCAGCAATGCACTTCCACCACATATCCCCCGCTCAATTTGGTGAAAACTTTTCAGACCCTTCTCAAGGATATAACACCCCCTCAAACACCTGATCAGAAGATTTGGAAAACCAACATACGGAAAACTTTAAAAAAAACTTATTTGACCAATGAAAAAAAAACTTTTCGTAACCATCAAGTAATCCCTCGACGTATTATTAGAAAACTTGCAAAAATTTAAAGCTTAGTCATTGAATCCTTAGTAATAGTGAAACACGCAATTTCTTGTTCTCATCTTCCCATCTAATCCTATTAACTTCAGATAAATCGCTTCAATATGTTAATCCATCCGACAGAACGACCTACTTGAAATTCATCACATTTGGGGTTGTCAGTTTTGAAGAGGACTCTTAACATTGAAACTAATCACCTCTTTGGCCCCATCACATCTGCATCTACACAGGAAGACTACTGTGCCACAACAGTTCACTTCAGATTTGATTGTTTGGAACCGACAGACGTCCAGTCTTTATGAATACGCTTGGAGGCATGTAGGTAGACCGTGTCAATCGCAGTTGCTCTATGCTCAGCAAAGCACAGAAAAAAATTTGTTCGTGCCTTTCAAAATGAAAATAACAACACACACACACACATTCAACACAGCTGGCATTATGTATCTCTCGCACACAATACGAGTATCTATCACTCTACCGGCACTTCATCTATAACGTTTAGGTTAGTATATCTGTATAGCACAACAACTGAGTTACTCCATTGTTCTCCCATGTGGCACAATGATGCCCCATCAAAAGTTATTTCATTTCCGGTGGTACTTTGACCAATTCAATTCAATTTATCCCCAACAATACTATGTGTGATTACTGATTATCCTTGGGAAAGATTATTAAATCACCTTTCTCTGTGTCAGCAAAAATAAACACACTCACCCACCACCATCCTTATGACAGAATATAAATAAAAAAAAGCGCATAACGATTTTCTGTATCACACAAACTTGTGAAGCGGCGAGATGGCCTTCTGGTGAATTAAATAATTTTTTTAAGGAACTTTTCATTTTCCCAGAATCCGACCACCCGACACACACAAAAAAGGGTTATCCTTTCGGGAATTTACAAAGTTGGGGAAGGTAACGGGATTGTTGATTAATGTCCAAGTTAAAATTTGAAAAAGAAAACACAAGGGGGGATGTCAAGTCAAGTCCTTTGTAATGACGACAACGACAGTGTACGTGTATAAAAATAGCTCAAGTGGAATATAATTTTTTTTGATTACTTTTGTATAACTTAGTCCGGAACAGAGACAAAAAACACCAACAAAGCACTGATAAACCGACAGAATGAACCGAAAACGTCCAACTAAGTTCGACATAAATTTGTATCCTATTTGCGTAATTGAATTGCCCGCGAAATGATAACGAAACTGATTTTTGTTTTTGTTTATTCGAACCGAAGTTGTTAGCACAATAACAACACCAACAACGATGCCGATGACAATAACATAGCAAAACTTAAACCGACAACCAAAAAACCGATGAATCAAACACGAAAAGGATACTCGTAATTAAATGACAAAAATTGAACAACACAAAGGTAAACAAAAAACTCAAAAACGCAGCCGTAAAGAAGCAAAGATAGAAGAAAAATGAAAGGATTCGATTGAGAACAGCGTTAAAAAGCAAAAAACTGGCGTGTCAACACGCTCGAGAATATAACTTTCGACTGAAAAGTCCTTTCAATCATCCAACAGGATACTGAACATGAACTTCGCTCGTATATTGGCATTTGTGTGTGCTTGAGATGGTATGGTGGGTGGGTTCGTATCAATACACGTAAGACTGTGTGGGTATATAGGTGTGTTGAGGTTTAACTTTTGTTTGTTCACCACCCACCGTTATGTGGTGGAAGGTTGGTGGCAGCCAGCTGTAGAACAACGGTACAGCCAGATGTGGAGAGAAGTAACGACGAAAGCATCCAGCCAAGGTGACTTGATGGAGGTACAAGGATGTTTCGGTTTAAGGTGGTCGTGGTGAGAAGATTAGGTTGTTCTTTGCAACAGCTGATTGGCAGAGCTTTTGTTACAACTTTTTAACTGAGATGCGCTCTTTATCATTTTCTCTGAGTGAGAGAAGGATTGGTAAAAAGCTTAGCTTTGCAGACTTTTTCGAGATGAGTAGTATAAGAGATGTGAACTTGTGGAACGCTTTGGACTTTGCAGATCCTGCGCAATAATACAATTTAACGGTTTTGAGAGACAGTTCCTTTTTTTGAAATGTCAATGCGTTCATGTTTCCGGATGCACATCGAATTGTGACATTCGTGATAAATTGCTGCACGTCAGTGGAATAGATGACTTAAGGGGATTTAGAGTCACTGCGTTGGATGGAAGTGGAGATTGATGCTATTAATTGGGTATCCATAACGATTTGTATTCCGTTACTTTGTTGTTCATTATATAGCTCATGGACTATGGTCGCCTACAGCAAGCTTTTGAACAATGCGAGGTCTATGCGTTGACTTTTAACCAACAATTTCATCTTTCTCATTTCGTAATCAAATTTTTGGGGTTTGAATATTTTTTTTTTAGATTGATAAAAAAAGCATAAGTTAAAGCACAGTTCAAAACTCAATATACATATGGAGATATAACAACGCTATGATAAGGACTCCTTCAACATAAGCCATCATATCAATATTCCGAGTGGGAGATTTAAAGATTATAATTTGGAATTTAACTAAATCGCTGCCATTGTAGTCGTGCCAAAGATGATTCCAGGATCATCTTTGTGAACCAGTAATCCCTGGCTCACTTCCTTCACTATCATTTACGAATATCATTTTGAAAGTTACGGAATGAGTGCCCTGAAGAATTGCAAAGCGAAAGCCCTTTAGCGACCCATAAATGGCTCAATGTCATCTGCAATCTACAATGGTGGAACTCAAATTCTGTCATCAATGACCAATACCGGGCATTAGATCTAGCTCCTCCATTCATTTGTTTGTGTGAAGTAATATATTTTTCCCACAAGTAATTGGAACTAACGCCAGCATGGGGACCACCTACTTAGTTTGATTCAAGACACTCACTTTTTTGGTAGTTCCAAACACGTTCAAAATACACATTCTATATTTTATCACCAAGCCATTAAATCCCCTAAACTCAAAAGAATACATTATTCCTGATACAAAAGAAGTCTACAGCAATGTCAAATCTGACACGATCATTGAAGTTCTGTCAGAACTAAAGGGTCTTTAGCGCTTCCTGATGGCCTGGCCAACGTCACTCCGATGATGCAGAACACCAATTTTGATAATTTGGCAAACCAGACTTACAAAATGACAACTAATTTGATAGATGTAGCTTCAACAATATGGCCGCTATCAACTGTCAAAGTAGTTCGGAAGTCCCTATTGAAAGGCCCTTTAACATCAAATAATCTCTCTTAGCAAACATGATGTTTAAGACTACAGATTAAGGATTGGCTATCGTATCGTACCGTATCGTCATGACGCTTAAATAAGATGTTTCTATTTATGAAACAAAAATATCTGGCATTAACGGATTCTAACTAGATTCTACTTCAATTGTGAGTTCGAAGTTATTATTTTTGAAAGAGAGAAGAGGTTCTAAACAGAAGGTCCTCTTTTTTGTGACATTATCCGAACGCCGAATCGGAACAGCAAGGTAAGGTTAAATTGTAGTGGCTGCAAGCCTAATTGAAATATTCAGAGCTAACTATGTAGCGTAGGAGGTCTCCAATATGAAGTTTCCTTTTTCCTGAGAGGGCTGCCCAAGAGCAAAGAAGGTGAGTAATACTTTCCTCCTCTTTCTCGTCCAAGCAGCTATACAGAAGCATCTCAGAGAAAACACCTCCACCCACTCCAGATTCTGTTTGCGTAGATATCTAGGGGCACTAAATGTAGGATAGCATCTAGGGCTGCGGAGGGAGTTGTTCTAAATGCTGATCTTTGAACTTTACCTATTAGGTTACGGTTGGAGGCTGTTTCTAAAGCCGTCCACAAGACTAAGACACCATACAGAAGTATGGGTCTAATGATAGACACGAGCGAGAAAGAGATATGTGGTTGCATACCCCATTTCTATCCGATCGCTTTTTTACAAGATTTCTTAACACGTTCTTGGATGTTGGCTTTCCAGTACTGTTTTCTATCCAAAACCAGACCCAGGTAGTTGGCGGATTCTGCGAACTTGAGACTGGGAGGGTGAATGTGCGGGACTATATTTCCTGCTCAAAAGGACCATTTCGGTTTTTTTAGGGTAACCGGAGCCCATTTTGTAATTTTGTAGGAAAGGCCATTTTGTAATAGATCTCTAAGGGTATTAAGGTATTTCTTTGATATAGCTATTGTCACGTCATCTACGTAGGCATTCATTTTGCATCCCTCTCTTCCTAAATTTACTGTATAGCTTGTTAACAACTAGATTCCAGAGAAGAGGAGACAGAACGCCCCCTTGTGGGGTGTCACAGTTAACGGATTTGCGTGCGGATGAGTTGCCGATATTTGTGTTAATAATACTGCCTATGATTAGCTGATTTATTAGCACTCCCAGCGAGTCATCACCATTTAAATCCGAGAGTCCATTAGCAATTGCTTCTTCTTGGACATTGTTAAAAGGTCCTTCTATATCAAGAAAGGTAGGCATAGTATTTACCCTTGCAGTATGTAGGTTGGGAGTTTGAGAGTGCAGTCGGTTCTATACTAGTACGGAGGCGTAGATCAATTAATTTTTCCAGGGACCTAATTCCGTAAAGTGATGCTTCACAATAATTGCCAAATCACAGACGATTATTGAGCGAAAGTTCTCGACTACGTTCTGAGTGATAATCATTTTACAATTTACGGAATGACCCCCAGGGTTTTAAGCAGAAAAGAAGATAGGTTGATCGGACGTAGATCCTTCGGATTTATGTGATAATTCTTTCCTGCTTTGGGAATGAATACAACTTCTACTTCCGTTCATGTCTTGGGGATACGTGCTAACCGTAGATAGCTGGTCATGATAGTTAGTAGCCATGGTAGCAGGATCTCAAGGTATGATACCATCTGGTCCAGGGGATTTGAATGGTTTGAAGCTCTTAATGGCCCAAAGAAGTTTTTCTTTGGTAATGATTATGTTGGTATGTAGAATGGATTTACTCAACAACTCTGGTTCGTGGGTGTCCAGAAGTAGGTCAATGGTTTCCATGCTGTAGGTTGTACATTGACCATCTGGTTTGAGTAGGTAGCTAGATCGCAAATTGGAGAAACTTCTCATGGCAGTGGAAAGATGGATGTTGTCAGAATTTTGCAAGCTGGAGCAGCGAAAAAAAAGTAGGTGTTGTCACTTTCGGGATTTATAGGAAAATACCTACAAGCAAAATAAAATAAATAATTTGATTGTATTTTAATAGGCTAAATTCTGCTAAACATATGCATACGGAGGGCTCTAAAACGGAGGTAGAGGATACCCTCAGTAAGCTGATTCTTTAATCTGTTTAACTACTCCAGCTGTCGCTTTGCTGAATCTGATATCAAAATGTGATCTAGTGCAATGTTTTTTGCAAAACTTTGCATATCCTTTTAAATTTACAAAATCCTCGTGATATAGTTGATGGCCACCACATTAATTCCCTCCTTAATTTGTTTAAGCGTCATCTAGGTAGTTCTTGCATCCTGACCCAGACCCAATCAAACGTTTGTTTGTAACGAACAGTGTCCATACAAAATATTTGAATAGATGAAGATGCATAGACAGCATATTTGTGAAGTTCCCTTCTTTCCAAATAGTTTACGAAAGTTGTGCTGAAATGTGTCAATCATTCCATTTGTATCTCAATACGATGCAAAGCTCACATTAACATGTTCGTTTGCATGTGCTTAGTTGAATGCAAGGCATGTTAATGACAGTTTTGCAACTATATGTGCATTTTCCAATATCTTAATCTAAAATCTTGAAAACCCGATTGCACTGATAAACTTAAAATTTAATTACAACTCGGCGCCCAGTCATCACCCATCACAGTAACCACGAAAGCCACGGCAAGCAACAAGTGTTGGAGTTGCCGGAGAACTTTGAAAACCGACAAAGGACGAGTTGGTTAGCAACATATCCACCGACCGACCTAAACAATGGTGAATAAATGGCCGAACAACTCAAGGCAATTGGATGCACATCCCTGACATGGTATTAAACTTGCATAGTCGATGTGACGGCATAGGGTTCTGCAACTGGCGTTAGATAAACCTACGAAACCCGTTGTGTGGTT
The DNA here is from genome assembly GCA_932526625.1 of Rhingia campestris. Lineage (NCBI taxonomy): Eukaryota > Metazoa > Arthropoda > Insecta > Diptera > Syrphidae > Rhingia > Rhingia campestris. The sequence goes on along the minus strand of OW052182.1, from coordinate 55,256,639 downwards.
TTAGCTATGGTTGCTTTGAAACTGGCATTCACAATTAGATTATATCATCAGAACGATGTGAATACGGAGGTGGCATGCCTGTAGGTTCCGTTTATGTGCGTGCAATTGTGCACCCTTTGACCTATCCAGGAGATAGTGTAAGCCAACTAATTTGCCATACGTAGTAAACTTGTGGCAAGGGATTAAGGGTGGATACAGTAATCCAAAGGAAAATGTCGTTTTTTTTTGCAATTTAAACTTTAAAGTTTAAACAAGTGCTGGTGGTAATTGCGAGTTTATTTCAGTTTGCTTTGTCAGGGGTATATCCTCAATATTCTTCCTTTCTGAGCATGGAATGGATCCAAATAAAAATTTAAATTTTTACTACATAACTTTTAATAGCGACGCATTCATCACTTTGATGGTGTCAATGACGGAATCCTGCTGATTTCCCTGGACAATTTCACATAACAAGGCAATCAATATGCTAATGATTGAAGTTTCTGAAAAGGATACCAAATGGAAGTTGAATCTGTTCATGCGGGCGATATGAGTCACAGTCTCAGTGCTACTCCACATTTATGTGACTGTTTTCTGCCATATGAGTTGGAATGAGAATGAAACCATTTCGAGACGTAAAAACCGTTGAAAGTTGCGAAAGTGGGTGACATGTTATTTTGCTGTCGCGACTTGTAATACAAATGTACTTCGTTATGAGAAACAAGTTGTTGCTAGGACATTACTTCGGATTTTAGATGATGAGATGATAAGAACGTCCATGAAGCTATGAATATTTCGAAGCTTTTCCCAGTTTATAAATGGAAGAGAGGACTCCGTTTGTGTTGGCGGTCTTAATACAGCATATTCAAAAATGGTTAGTTGTATCCTTGGGAAACGTTTAAGATGTAGAGAGAATGGACACCAACACTCCTGCTCCTAAAGTCTTCGATTCCCAGCCAGACGTCGGACGAAATAGAGGAAGACATCGAAGACAGGCGCGTAGTAGCAAAGATTATTACACAGATGACGCACTCCATATAAGAGAAATTGTTCTATGGCGGGTCGTGCTGGCACAGCCCGCCATACCATGAAGCCTGCCTGCCCGTACCATGAAGCTACTGAGCAAAAGTTTCTGTTTTTTGTTCTCAATGCGTCATCTGTATAGAATTCATAATCTTTGGTAGTAGGCAGTTGGCTAAGAACCGGGTTAATTGGAGAGACATGTTGGTTGAGGCTCAGGTTCATTCTGGACTGCAGCGCCACTTAAGAAAGCAAGTAAGTTCATGATACATAGTTGCATACAAACTTGGTTAAGCTGTTCATCCCATTAATATGACTCTAATTGGTGGAATGTTGGGAAATTGTTGATAGGTCGCTATGATAATAGAAATCTGTTGGCTGAAATTCATGTTCATTAACCTCAAACCAGCAGCACCATCGTTTTCACGGCGCAGGAATCTCTTCTTGCGTTGCAGGTGATGAAGCTTCCCGTAAGCAAATGGGATGCATTGGCAATTCTTCTTGTGGTATTCAAGCAACCAATTTCCACTCTAAGGGCTTGGTGTGTGGCTTCATCCTCCGATGAGATTCCTATTCAGGTAAATCGTTGACATTTTTTACAGCAGCGTGAATCAGAACCTATGAAGAGTTGTTGTTTCTCCTTCAATCTTACCTAACCACCGTGTCACTCAAACACTAGAAAGAGATACCAACACGAAAGGCAATCCACCTGTATGGACCTATGGGCTCCAGCTGTGGGCATGCACATGCAAGACAAAATTACTAAGAATACAAACCAAAATTACTAAGAATACAAACCTTCCTTAGTTAGCGCACCATGGTACATATGTAACACCGATCTGCATAGAGATCTATATATTGACATTGTCGAAGATGAAGCTAAAAAAGTAACGTTCATGTCACGTTCTCGTTTTTGGCACTTGCTTCTGGTTTGCAGTCTTAATAAATATTCACCGCTCCACTTTTCCCAAAAGTGCTGGTGAATATGTCTTAGCCATTGCAAACGGCCGTGTTCCGGATTTCAGATTTCGTAAGAAATCTTAAATGAATCTCTGTTCAAAATGGTCGATTGACCAATGAAATCAGAGCTTGATCTAGGTTAAGTTAGTTGGCGAGATGAAGAGGTAGACGGCATACGTCTTGCTTCATCACACTCAGGTCAATATATTGCGATGCCCATGTGTGGTTGGTTCCTTCAATAGTCCCGTAACTGTCCCTTTCCAGCCATCCAGATGTTGTTGATAGGGATTTCGGATAGATTCCTATGGTTCTTATTCTTAAGTGACTAAAGCCTGGGCAGTGGCTCAGAAAGTGGAGGGTATCCTCGTGTATTTCTTCGTCACCACAACCTCTACAAAGATCATCATATAGTAGTTGCATTTTCAGTTTGTGACTTTTAAGTAAAATGCGTCCAGTAAGAATACCTACTAGTGCGAAACAGAATTTGCTGTTTCTTTGAAGTAGTTTGTTGGTATCGTCTTTATCATACTCAGGCCACATCCTCTTGGATGTTTCACAGGTGAGGACGGAGTTCCACCTGGTTTTGGCGATATTCAGTGTTTTCTATCCCACCCATGATTTGAGGTCACATCGTGGCGGTTTTACATACATGGTCTGCCTGATAATTGCTATGCTGGTGATAGATCCTTTCCTCGTCAGTTCATCAGCAATTTTATTGCTCTTTATGCCTCTGTGTTTGTGAAGATGGTGATACAATCTGGTGGTATCACCTGCATTGAGATCGCTTTGGCTGCCATTCACATGATCTTGGCGGCCAATTGATATCGCCACCACGTGAGATAACACGGCCATTGAATTTTTCGTGCATAAGAGCCATTGTTTCGTTGGCTGTGTGGCAAGCGGCACCGTCCTGTTGAAACCACATATCGTCTACATCCATATCTTGCAATTAGGGCCATAAAAAGTTCGTTATCATCTGACGATTGCGAACACCATTCACAGTAACTGCAGAACCGGCCTCATTTTGGAAAAAATACGGCGCGATGATGCCGCCAGCCCATAAACCGCACCAAACAGTCACTCTTCGTGGGTGCATTGGTTTTTCGACAATCATTCTTGGATTATCATTCGCCCAAATGCGGCAATTCAGCTTATTGACGAATCCACTGAGGTAAAATTGTGCCTCATCACTGAAGATGATTTCCCTCGAAATTTGATCATTCACTGTTGCCATTTCTTGCCACCATTCTGACCATTGACGATGCTTGAAATGGTCAAGAGGCTTTAGTTCTTGAGTCAGTTGCACTTTGTAGGAGTGTAAATGCAAGTCTTTATGCATAATGTTCATCAACGACAAGCGTGAGAGGTGCAATTGTTGGGCACGACGACGAGTTGAGGTGGACGGCTCTTCAGCCACACTATCCTATCGCGGAGAGCAGCAATATTTTCTGCAGCACGAATTGTATGAGCATGCGCTGGTGTTTTCACAGCTCCTACAGTCCCATTTTGCCCAAAGTTTTGCACGATTTTTCCGAATGTACGCACATTTGGACCATTAAATTGATCGAAAAAATCACAAAGTGCACGATATGCTTTTTGATTTGAACGCCCATTTTTATAATAAGCCTGAATAACTTTAACGCGTACCTTTAAACCTTTAAACAGTGTATTTTTATACCCTATCCCATAGGGGCATATTAGTTTTGATACATAGTTTGTAACATAGAGAAATAATTTAGCTACATATACCTCAAAGTATATGGATCGACTCAGAATCGAAAACTTTTCGGGCCTTAAATTTTGAGCTAGAAGGATGAAATTTGGTACACGTGCTCTTTGTTTCTCCCAGCAGAACAAGTGTAAACATTTTTGAAATCCGCCCACTGCCACGCTCCCTTTTCAGAAAAACGTAGTTTTTGGCTTAACCGTAAGGAATTTTAAAAAAAGTGTCTGCGAAACATAGTTATACAATCGTAATATCTATATGTCATTCATATAAAGTTTTTTGCCGCGCCCACTTTTTGGGGGCGTTTTTAATAAAAAAAAAGTTTTACGGTCAAATTTTAAAATTTTCGAAGAAAATTTTGATGCAGACTAATTAGTAATATTAATATAAACATTTCGTCCATAGATCGTTTTAGCCCACGCCCACTTTTTGAGGACGTTTTCTTACAAAAACCGTTTGTATACCCTTCCCCATAGCATATGCAGGAGGAAAACGATGTGTTTTGTCAAACAACAAAAGATTCTGATAAACTGTTTGAACAATATGTTGTGACATTGTCATTTTCTATTTTATAGGCCCATAAAGCCCACTTTTTGGAGGTATTAATTTTTAGGATGGGATGGGATAGGTTATTTTATGCGTTTGAAACAAGATCACGCTTCAAAATACGCCCATACCTTTATTACGGCACCAAATTGATTGATCAAGGTCTTCACAAATACTCTCTGCTACTGCAGCAATATTCTCATTATTACGGGTTCTATGCACTCATGAACGCCCAATTTAATGTAAAATAGTTTCGGAATTTGGTGATGATTTTATAAATAATGCATTCAGTTGGACGATTATGACGACTAAAATGTTGTCGAAGAAGTCTATAACAATTTTTAACTGAGCACTGATTAATAAGTTTCCTCAAGTAGGAATTGCAGCGCAAACTGAACACAAACTTCATATAAACACAAAACAACGCTATTGAAAAAGTACCTCCTATTGGTTCACCCGTTATATTAAAAAAAAATTAAGGTGTTGTGAAAGTGTTGTTGTCTCTTATTTTTGAATTTTTTGAATTTATATTCTCCATGTTTATAGCTTAGAATTTTATAAATTTCAGATTGAAAAAAAACTATTAATTTGATTTCGAAAATCATTCTTTTTCGTAAATTGCTGTCCTTTTTAATTGGCATTGTATGTAACGTTTTAAAAATTTAAAACTACTACAACGTGTTTTCAGGTAAGAAAAAACATCTTTTTGATTTTTATATTCGTGCTAGATTTCATTTCGTTATCGAAACAATATTTGTTTTCGGACAATTTCACTTTAAGAACAAAATACAGAGTAGCTAGACCCTTCTTTCAAACTTCCAAAAGACTTAAAATTCATCTTTTTTTAAATACCCACCATATAAAAATAAATATAAAATTCTAAAATTTTTCTAAAACTTACCTCGATGGTTACATGATGTCCTCGACTTCGATAGTTTTCACTATTCCCCGACCGCAGGTTCTTCGAGTCAATTTGAACGTTTGTCTGCATGATGTGACGATATACTCTGCAAGAAATAATTTATGCAAATAAATATGATGATGGTAAATAAATTTAAATGAATTTATTAATGTAATCAAAATAAAATTAATATTTTGCAAATATCCTTTACCTCTCTATGACATAATTTATGTAGATTGTGTGGACTACTCGTATTTAATTAGGCAGTAAATATTCATCCAAACAAACTTCCAATTAGATTTCCTGTTTAATTTGGTGACAGCGTACACTAATTGTTTTCTCTAAATTAACATTATGAAATTTCAGGATAATCAATTTTAATTTTATTCACTCCCGGTCCTGCCTATTTTATTTTGTAATATTGGTGTAACAAAAACACAACTACGTGAAAATAGACACTATGATTGTACTTGCTATTTGCAATTCAAACCAAGACTGTCATTTGCCTGCCAGTTAATATTTGCACACTTGGTTTAAAGGATTAAATTTGCACTGCCTCCCCACAAGTGTATTTTGATTCACATTCATTTTGATTAATGGCCCAACACGTTGTTTAGACTTTATCCATTCTGAGTGATTTATAGGATCCATGTAAATTTGTATCTCTGATTTCATTTTATACCCTTCAACGGTGGCAATAGAGGAAACATGTTTTTTTGCGTGTTTTAAGGACTATTCTGTATTAAGCTGTCGAAGTGAAAAGGAATTCAAGGAAGGAAGTCTGTATTGAATTTCTTTATAGTAAATTGGTTGTAATTTGTAAAAGTTTTTGTTTTGCCTTATATGGATTTTCAACAGAGAGGTATGTGATTGAATAAATCACATCAACTGAGAGGTATGTTCAATAAACATTACTCGGTAGCACTTCTGCCAAATGATGTGTTTTAGAAACATAGAAAAAAAAATGGTTTGCAAATCATACCGTTTCGAATAAAAGATCCGATACAACAAACTTCCCCGGGAATGTAAAAGAAAATTCTGAATTGATATGGAGTTTTAACAAATCTCATTTCGCTAAGAAACTTTTACGACGGTTAAATGTTTTATAATTTTAAGGGAAACACTGGAAGTGTAAACTTGCTTAAGTTTAAAAAAAATTAGTTATTAAATATCTCGTTTATAGCAATGGACATCTTCCATTCTATGGTGAGAATTTTCAGGAACGAATTTAAGTAAATAAATTTATTAAATTCACACTTTAAGGCGTTTTTGAAAAAAAATCTTGTACAATATCATGCGCTATTTTACTGTTATTTTTTTGTAAAACTGTAAACTAATTTTTAAGAAAAACTGAGTATGCAGCATTTTAATACACGTATAAATTATCAAAATTTAATAACGTTGGACCGTTTTCAAGTAAATCAGCATTTAAAAAAAATTGCAGCTTAGTGTACTGTTAATTAACTGGTTTTTGAAAAATCTGAGTATTCAGTCATATTCAGAATATATATATGTATTGCACAACTGAAAACTGTAATGGTTTTGATGTTTAAAAATTGTTGTCTGAATGACTGAACGACTAGGTTGACTAGTAACCTGAACAACGAATGACAGCTGGTTATAATTAAGTTTGACATTTCTAAAAAGAAAAAATGGCATTGTTGGATACCTAGCTAAATAGAACAAACGTTTATAAATTTTATAAGAAGAATAAATCAAAGTTTTTCACGACCATCCACTAATCTTAGTTATATGTACAACGTTCTTGAGAAATCAGTCATTTTCGAAAATACCGTTGTTAAGTGCAATTTTGGCGAAAAAATTCTATAAAAATATTTTTTTTATTAGCTAGTAAGTCAGCTACATTTTGGGATTTATGGAATATATGAAAAGATGTGTTCGCCCCAACGACTATCTGCGAAGTGGTTTCGAGACGGTTTTTCAAAAACTGAAAATGTATGGTGTTGTGTATGTTTGGGAAACTCAGTTTTCGGTTCGGTGTAAAAGCAGTTTACGGTTAATTCGTGCTGCTTTGGAAAATATTTTAAAGGATGAGTTATGGCCAATAATGGTGAAATGGTAGGCAATGTGATTACATGAAACCTTGAGTTTTCACCTAGCTGATGCCTACCAACTCCGACTCTCAGCCTTCTCTGGAGACCGTTGAGTGCCTAGTACCTTGACGTTGACCGTAAATAGGGTTTCAATCCCCTTGAAAAATATTGGCAGCAGCAGATGAGAGCGGGGGAAGACGTGTACACACTAATGCACATATTCGAAGATGCAGTCGACGGTTACGTCTACAGTCCCAGTTAGTGAAAAACCTTAATAAGCTGCTTCAACATATACGAAAAACAGGTCATTAATCTCAAGGGTAAATCAGGCAGATGAGCCGAAAGGCCAACTGCAGAGCTTAGTTCCGTAGTGGATACTTATGGCCCCTTGTCCTAGGGGTATTTAATACATTGGAACTATCCCTTCAGGTTGAGGGTTGTGGCTTGGGTTAACTACCCACACACGGACAAAAAAAACTCTTGTTACGAAGCAACAAAGAGCCTCGGATTGGTTTTATTGTTGACGACCATGCTAAATGAAAAACGGACGAAGACGTTCGTATCTGGAATGTGAGATCATAAAAAAGAAGAGGTGCAGGCGAAAAACTAGGGGAAGGCCCAAGATGTTTAAAAGAAGACATTACTGCCATCCAGGAAATACGATACGATGGGCTGAGCAAAACGTTTATGAAAAACTGTGACAACTACTACGCACCTTGATATAGTAACCAGAATCAGCGACTATTTCCAAGACATTAGCGAACGCATTATAACAATTCAACATTCAAATTCACCAACATAAGCCTAATATACGTCCGCGCCCGACGAAGTGAAAAGATGATATAGCCAACGACTGTTTCTACGAGCTCTTGACAAAACATAAGATCGACTACTGAAGTACGTGCTGGAAGATTTTAACGCAAAGGTAGGAAGAGAAGACATCTTTGGCAGTATTGTCAGAAAACACGGCCTACACGACAACACGTCTGGCAACGAACTAACGCTAATTTACTTCGCTACGGAACGAAATGCCACTATAGCCAGCACCCGGTTTCCTCACCACTATATCCATAAGGGGACATGGCGGCCACCAAATGAACGAACGGTCAACTAAATTGATCACATTGCGAAAGACAAGAGGCATGCATCCTGTATTTTGAATATCCGTACATTCCGAGGGGCGAACATCGACTCGGACCACTACCTTGTTGCAGCCAAGATAATAATGGGGATATCCACTACGCCACAAAAAATCAGAAAAACTGCGAAAAAAATTAATGTCGAGAGACTGCAATAATAAGAGATCACCAAGGCCTTCGCAGAACACGAATCCCTTTCCCTATCGATTAGCATCATACCACCAGCATCTAATGTCGAACAACAACGATGTCAACAAGACGCAAGTCAGCCGCAACTGATCTACAATGCTTCTCGCGACGAAAGCACGAAACCCTTGGTTTGATGAAGAGTGCCGATAGATTCTCGGAGCCAAGAACTAGGCCTACGCTAAAGCTGGATGTGAAAACGAAAGCTCCCATTGATTTTTATAGGCAAAGAAGAGGACTGAGCAAAACTCCCAAACCAACACCTGATGCTCAATCTTCCATATATCGGTGCAACTACTACCATACGCCGGCCGAAGTTGTTGACATCATTAGTCAGACAGAACGTGATGTAATAGCCACGTGTGCTACTATAGAGAAGGACGCGGAAAAATGGATTTAGCTGTAAAGAATATATATTGTCAAATCGAAAGGATACACAACATCGACAGATATAACTTCGACGCAGTACGGGACTTTGTCTACCTCGGCTCCGCTATTAACTCATTAACAACAACATCTCGTCAGAAATTAAACGAAAAATTACTCTTGACAACCACTGTTTCTTTAGGCTAAGAAGGCATTTTAGTAGTAAACACCTCACTCGAACTACTACGGAGATCCTATATAAGACCCGGATCATCCCAGTCCTGCTCCTGGATGAATTGGTCGATTTGAGAGGAAAATTCTTCGAAAAATCGTCGGTCCCGTTTGTGTTGACGGGCTATAGAGACGAAGATTCAATCAAAAACTATACGAGCTGTACAGTGACATGCGCCTAGCATTGGACGTTAAGAGGACTAGGACATGTATAGAACGAATTGACACCAATGCTCCGGCTCGCAGAGTATTCGATTCCCTTCCCAGTCGGAAGCTGTACAGGAAGACCTCGCCTTAAGTGGCGCGCACAAGTAGAATCCGACCCGAACCAACCTCAAATTCGTAACTGAAGGCTAATGATCGGGCATGATGGTTGAGGCCCAGGTTCATTCCAGACTGTAGCGCCACTTAAGTTAGTAAGAGTTATGGCAAATTTAGCATTTTGGCATTATTTTGGAAATGTTTGTTTAGCCCAGATTATGCAAAAGCAATTGGTAGGATCTAACAGGAGCAATCGTTGGTCATTGTACTGTAAAATTACGGTCAGTATTTTCTTCTCATTAAATCTGCAAATCTCAACATCTATACCAACAATGCTCTACAGACAACCATTTACCTACATCAGATTTTTATTTCGACTATTACGCTTTATAAGGCATCCCCTTTACGTAGACATAAACTCAGAAATACAGATGTGCATATTCATAAAATAAATTCAATTTTGTCATTTATTTTCAAACATTTTCCAAAGAGAGTGTCTATGTAGAAATACATGGATAGAGCCGCAGTGCAGTTCAGTTTTATTTCAAGTCCTACACTCCTTCATTCAGCTAATAAACTCTTCATGAAACGATTGAAAAACAGAGGGTGGTTAAATTTAAATCGCTTGCAATATTACAAAATTAGGTAATCAGTAAATTGTTGACTTAAAACATGTTTATGGGTGAAGGATCAGCAGCAGGCACGCTATTACAACATCACATTGTTGCGATTACAAACAAAATCATTTAGGTAAACATGCCGATAGGAGGCAATAACCATTTCCGTAACATATTCCCTTTCACTTGGAAAAGGAGAGAATTCCAAAAAAAATTAAATGATGCATATCCGTAACATGCAAATTTGTTTATATCAAAAATTGTACGCATGAAATGTTTTAGGCATGGCTTTTGAGCTTCCCCAGTGGGGGAGTTGTTTGTATTTAAATATGAAATTGGAAAAAAAGTGATGAAATCGGAAATCGGAACACTGAAATCAATCAATTGGAAATAAATTATTATGAATAACCATACAGGCGCAGAGTCATGAATGAATTTTACTAAATGAATTTAAAATTAATTTACGGACTTTATTAAATCTTTAGAGCGTGCTTAAAATAATAATTTTCTCTTACGAAGCAGCAGTCCTTTTTTTTTTTGCATTGACGTTTCATCCTTTTACACACTCTTAGTGGCTAATTGCATTTTTTCTGGATTGAATTTTTTTTAAAATGCGATTCGCTTTTGACTTTTTTAATTTTGATGCCACAATCACTCTTCAATATTAGGCTTGTTTTCGTGAGAATTATGCAAAGCAAAGTAAAAGATTCTCAACAAGAAGATCCAAACGCAATCTGCTATTTAATATTTGGAAAATGGTTCGTCTATACTCAGACTCACAGTAAGATCACGTTAGTTGTCAAAATACACAGTGGGCCCGTTTCCATTTTTGGTTGCAAAAATCATAACTTTTGAACGAATTAAGATATTTTGATATATAATTAAAATTAAAGTTAAACCCACAGCTTCCAATTTCGTGAGCCTTAGAAAAATTGGAACACAGGCTATTTCAGATTTATTTCCATCTAAATACTGTTTTACTATATTTATTTTGAGTTTCTGTGTTCAAAATTGAAAGCAAATTAAAATTTAGACATGAAGCTTGACATTTCGTTTTTAAATGTAGTGAATGTGATAAATACAAACAGACCAACAGCTACGAGACCAAAAAATGTACAAACCGAGAATTAACCTAATGGAACTTCAATGCAAATATTTTTGGCAAAACTATAGATTTTCTAAGCCCAATATGGAAAAGCTTATCAACCTTGTGCAATCCGATCTTAAAGGATCAAATAGGGGTCGTCATAATACTGTGATCTTCAACTGCTATAAGATATTGGGGTCGAAATAAGGTACATATATTATATAATAACGGGTGGTTAAATGTTAAGGGCCGATGTTGAATGTGAACCACACCTCAACGTCAAGTTTTTTTCATTTCACATTTATCAATTTCAGACTTACTCAATTTGAACCATGGAAAGATACACAATCGAGCAACGCGTTAAAGTTATCCAGGCTTATTATGAAAATGGGCGTTCAAATCAAAATGCATATCGTGCACTTCGTGATTTTTCCTGTCAATTTAATCGTCCAAATGTGCGTACAATCGGAAAAATCGTGCAAAACTTTGATCAAAATGGGACTGTAGGAGCTGTGAAAACACCAGCACATGCTCATACAATTCGTGCTGCAGAAAATATTGCTGCTGTTCGCGATAGTGTGGCTGAAGAGCCGTCCACCGTCGTCGTGCCCAACAATTGCACCTCTCACGCTCGTCGTTGATGAACATTATGCATAAAGACTTGTATTTACACACTAACAAGGTGCAATGGACTCAAGAACTAAAGCCTCTTGACAATTTCAAGCGTCGTCAATGGTCAGAATGGTGGTAAGAATAGCAACAGTTGATAATCAATTTTCGAAGAAAATCATCTTCTGTGATGAGGCACATTTTCACCTCAGTGGATTCGTCAATAAGCAGAATTGGCGCATTTGGGCTAATGATTATCCAAGAGTGATTGTCGAAAAACCAATGCACCCACGAAGAGTGACTATTTGGTGCGGTTTATGGGCTGGCGGCATCATCGGGCCGTATTTTTTTCCAAAATGAGGCCGGTCCGTAGTTACTGTGAATGGTGTTCGCTATCGTCAGATGATAACGAACTTTTTATGGCCCGAATTGGAAGATATGGATATAGACGATATGTGGTTTCAACAGGACGGTTGGGTGCCACTTGCCACACAGCTAACAAAATAATGGCTCTTTTGCGCGACAAATTCAATGGCCGTGTTTTCTCACGTGGAGGCGATGTGATTTGACACCTTTGGACTTCTGTCTTTGGGGTTATTTGAAAGAAAAGGTGTACGTCGATAAGCCAGCAACAATTCAAGAGCTAAAGGATGATATAATTCGGCACATTAACGGCCTAGAACCTAAATTATGCCTCAGCGTCATCGAAAATTTGGACCATCGGATGGAGGTATGCCGCCGAGGTAGCGTCTGTCATTTGGCCGATATTTTGTTCCATACATAATTGAACCATACCAATATTATCATAATAAAAAGAAATGATCAACGAACGGTCAACCAAATTGATCACATTGCGATAGATAAGAGGCACGCATCCAGTATTTTGGATGTCCGAACATTCCGAGGAGCTAACATCGACTCGGATCACTACCTTGTAGCAGCCAAGGTAAGAATGCGGATATCCACCACGCCACAACAATCCAGAAATACTGTGAAAAAATTTAATGTCGGAAGACTGCAATCGCAAGAGACCGCCAAGACGTTCGCACAACGCGTATCCCTTAAACTCTCGATAAACACCATACCACCAGCAAGAAACCCCTGGTTTACGAGGAATGCGGACAGATGCTCGCAGCCAAGAACGAGGCCTACAAGGCTAAGCTGCAGGTGAAGACGAGAGCTGCCATTGAGCTTTATAGGCAAAGAAGAAGGGAAGAACATCGGCTTTCAGCAAGAAGAAAAAAGAGCAAGAAAAGCGCGCGATCGAGGATATAGAGAGGTGCCACTCCAGGAACGATGTTCGCAAGTTTAACCAAAGTGTAAAACGTCAAAGCCAAGGATACAAGGCTCGAACAGAATCCTGTCGAGATGAACAAGGAAATATTGTAGTTGAGACACAGTCGATGCTGAGGATATGGAAGAACCACTTCTGCAGACTGTTAAACGGCGATGACGAACAACATTCCGCTGTCAGGCAGAACAAACCATTCAATATTGGCAACGACAGCGAAAACTGCCAACCACCCGACCTGAGTGAAGTGAGGATAGCAATATCTAAACTCAAGCTTAATAAGGCTGCCGGAAATGACGGCCTTCCCGCTGAGCTCTATAAGGCCGGCGGAGATGACTTGGTAAGTAACAACCACCAACTCATAAGCCAAATCTGGTCGGATGAAAATATGCCTGAAGAATGGAACCTCAGCATCGTTTGCCCGATCCACAAAAAAGGAGACCCTCTGAACTGCGCCAACTACAGAGGCATAAGTCTCCTCAACATCGCCTGCAAGATCCTATCTGCCGTAATATGTGAACGCCTGAAACCGTTTACCAACAACCTGATTGGCCCTTATCAGTGTGGTTTTAGGCCAGGTAAGTCCACAGCCGATCAAATTTTCACACTTCGGCAGATCCTGGAAAAAACTCCAGAAGTCCAAATCGATACTCACCACCTATTCATCGATTTCAAAGCCGCATATGACAGCATTTATAGAGACGAACTGTACAGAGCCATGTCTAGTTTTGGTATACCGCCCAAACTCGTCCGTTTGTGTAGGATGACGATAGAGAATTCTCGCTGCTCCATCAGGGTCGGAAACGACCTCACCGACACATTCGATACCAAAAAAGGATTTAGGCAAGGCGATGCGCTGTCATGTGACTTCTTTAATCTACTTCTTGAGAGGATTGTGCAAAACTCCAAAGCCAACACCAGAGGCACAATTTTCCAAAAGTCGGTGCAACTACTAGCATACGCTGACGATATTGACATCATTGGTAGGACTCAACGTGATGTCATAGCCACGTTTGCTAGTATAGAGAAGTAAGCGGCGAAAATGGGTTAAGCAGTAAATGAGGGTAAGACTAAGTATATGCTGTCATCACGAAAGGACTCACAACATCGACGAAGTGGACAGAACGTCACCATTGACAGATATAACTTTGGGGTAGTACGGGACTTTGTCTACCTCGGCTCCGCTATTAACTCTGACAACAACAACTCGTCAGAAATTAAACGAAGAATTACTCTTGGCAACCGCTGTTTCTTTGGGCTAAGAAGGCAATTTAGTAGTAAAGCCCTCACTCGAACTACTAAGGAGATCCTATATAAGACCCTGATCATCCCAGTCCTGCTCTACGGCGCTGAAGCATGGACCGTATCAAAAGCGGATGAAGAAATCCTTGGTTGATTCGAGAGGAAATTTCTTCGAAAAATCTTCGGTCCCGTTTGCGTTGACGGGCTATGGAGACGAAGATTCAACCAAGAACTATACGAGCTGTACAGCGACAAAAATAACTTCCTTAGAACATAAAGTAGTGTAGAAAAAAGCGACAATAGGACATAAACGTATATTGAATTTCAATCTTTTGTACTAGATTTGTAAATTTTATTACGTTTTTTGAAACAATTATCGTTTAGTTAAGCAGCAATGAAAAATCAATTATAGATAAAAATTTAAGCAACGTTGCTTAGAAACAATTTAAATATTTAAGCATGCTTAACTAAAAAACCTCTGAGACACATTTTAAGAAAATCTAATAAATACGGCTGTAGATTTCTTGAACACGCTCTTCTAAATTCGGGGTAAGTTCTTACAAATTTATCATTTCTGGAGAGTATCTGTTTCAGAAATAGTCAAAGGTTAAATTTCCGTTGAGTTTAGACGTAAGACTCTGAAAGATTTTTTATCGCTCAACTTTTTTTTATCACTCAAGTCAAAAATTTGAGTCAAAAGCAGCATTCCGAAAATCTTAAAATTTTGCAATATTAAAAAAAAGTGGATCATAATTATAATACAAATGGTTCTTTTTTATCATCTCAAATATTTATCTCAAATAAAAAATATAATCTTTTAACTATTTTCTAGATTTTAACTCCGAAACTTAAATAATTTTCATAAAAAAAATGTTTCTTTGATTTTAAAAATAATGGAACTTTGTATCCGTTTACCTGTATCCGTTGAATATTTCGACTGATTTAAAAATTTCTTTCGGCTTTTAAAGCTTCCAATATTTCCTAATACAGTAAATAAATTAGTTTTGGATTTTAAGCACATGCGAAATATAATTTTTGCAATGGATGGCCGTCAATTTTCTTTCAACAAAACACAAACAAACTACTTGAAAAAATTGTTTTCAGCGACCCCTGATGTTGAGTAGGATTTACTGACTATCCCAACTCAATCTTACTTTGTATAGAAAGGTGAAGTAATTTCCAGTCATGTGTTGTATTTGTACTTCGTGTGAAATCTTACTCCACTTGGTAGCGAAATCTCACGAAAACACGCCTATTGATCCCGCAATCAGACAGATTCGGAAGCTAGCATATAAAAGAAATTAAGGCAAACTCAATTTGAAAGCGGTGAAAATCTAGAGACGTCCGTTTGCTGTTCATGCACGTGTATGTACAGTGCATCTGGTGAAGTCCACGAAAAAAGCTTAAACACCAACCAAAATGCTTGCCAAAATGCGATGTTTGTTAGATCCTAAGTCCAGCAACTTAAAGAATTATTTTCGCCGCAAATATCTTTCTCTACTTCGTCCGAATTCCGACTGGGAATAGAAGACTCTGTTGTTAGATTCTGAGTCCAGCAACTTAAAGAATTATTTTGGCCACCAATATCTTTCTCTACTTCGTCCGAATTTTGACTGAAAAGACTCTACGAGTTGGAGTATTGGTATCCATTCACTCTACATGTTCTAATCATCTTAAACGTTCATAACGGAGTTTCTTGACCAGGTCTATGTTGCTGTACAGCTTCATAGTCCGGCAATTCAATTGAGAACAAACAATTTTTCGATCAAAACGACCAAGGATTTCTTCATCCGCTTTTGGTACGTTTCATCTTTCAACGCTGTAGGGCAGTCTGAGATGAGTCTGAGTCTTTTAAAGTATCTCCTTAGTATTTCGTGTGAGGGATTTACTTTTAAATTCTTAGCTCGAACAAAGAGCGGTTGGCAAGGGTAATTCTTTATTATCTTTCTGACGAAATATCGTGTTAAGAGCGGAGCCGATGTAGGCACAGTCGCTTAATAACTTAAAGTTGCAGATTTCGATAGTGGCGTTCTGTCCAATTCTTCGATATAGTGTATCCTTTTATGTTGACAGGATCTACTTAGTCTTACCCTCTTTTACTGCTTAAGCCATTTTTCCTGCATTCTTCTCTATACAAGCAAATGTGGCTATGACATCATGTCGAGTACAACCAATGATGTCAATATCGTCGGCGTTTATGGAAGATTGTGCCTCTGGTGTTGTCTCCAGTGGCGTGCTACCTGAGGGCTAGATGGGGCAGTGTCCCGGGCCCCCAGTACTCTGACTTACAAACTATAAATTGAACTAGTGAAAATTTCTTCCACATTCGGAATACAAATAAACCAGATTCCAGGAACGCGACTTTAATAATGGCAACTTATTTGAAAAAATACAGGGGAATTCCCAACACGTCTCGAACATCTTAGTTTGAAAGTTGCGGGGAACTGCCCTGTGTTCTAATACATAGTACGTTTCCACCTAGTCGAAATGCGTCATTTCAGCCGAAATGCGAAGCATTCCGCCAAACAATTTCACATTCCGAAATTCGCCATTCCGCTGGAATGCTATTTTAAACGAGGTCCAACTGAATTATGTCAAATCAAACATAAACGTCAAATTGCTTTGTCAATGTTTTTTTTAAATAAAAATTCTTTCAGAAAACAAATTTAAATCTATGAAAAATTCAAAATGCTTTTAATTAATGAACATATTCTCCTGCTTTTTCATGTCCAAATAGCTTCTGCAAATGTCATAGGTAGCACGGCCTAATCTGTGAATAGACCTATTGAAAAGTGTAGTGTAAGAATACTTATATTGGTGCTGATATGGTATTTGTGGGATACCCGTTGTGTCTGATATTTCATTTTTTGGGGTAACACGATTGTTATTACACAGGGCCTAGTTTTTATCAAAACCATTCATAACTCCTATTTTATTCCGAATCCGAACGGTTGAGTTGAGATAAGTTTTTCTTGGCAATGGTTGGTACTCGGATAATTTGTCAGAGAAGATCCAGTGAAAAAAAATGTTTTTGACAGTTGGAATGAGTTTTTTTGGTGGGAACATTATTTTCAAATATTGAATTTCGTTAATGAAATGACGAATTTCTGTTCTGTGGAAACGTACTTGTATATTGCACGCCGCGGAAAACGATATTATACGCTCACTTTCAATAAGTCATTATTTATGTTGTCGCACACGGAAAACTGTAAAAATAAATGTTATAGACCATAGAAGTAAGAATAGAAGTAATCCGTTAAGTAAATAAAAACTTCATTGCAACAAAAACCTTTTATAGCAAACTTTTTCTCAATTTAAGTTTTTTTTTCATACTATATAAGTTTGCTAGTGCTATCTGTCGATCAATAAAAATGTTTACATAAATTACTTATCTTGTTGATTATGACATAATAACTTTTCAAAAATAAACGAACTTAAATAATGGATACAAAAATATGAGAAAGCCTCAATCCGCTTTGCGGGTAGTTTAATACCCTATCCCATCCCATCCTTAAAATTCGTTGCCTTAGTGACACAAAAACGTATGTCATTATTTGCTAATTTTCGATATTTTTTCCTGGATTATGTGTTTTTTTTTACCATTTCACGAATACTTTTGTAAAGCGATAACTTCTAATCTACTTTACTTAGAGGTAGAATTTTTTGCCACAATATAGAAATTCTATATTTTTGGTAAGGTGGCATACCCAGCCCAAAATCGTAAAAAAAATGTAGTTACGTCCTTGTGTCACTAGTGCGAGGAATTAATATCCCAATGATATTGTTCATAAAATTTATCAAAATCGGGGGTAGGTATACAAATGGTTTTTGTAAGAAACGGTTCCAAAAAGTAGGCGTGGGTTAAAATGATCTAAAGACAAATTGTATAATCATAGCCAACGATTCTGCATCAAAAGTTTTTTTTTTTCGATATTATAAAATTTTACTGAAAACGCCCCCAAAAAGTGGACGTGGCAAAAAACTTTGCTTGGATGAAATATAGATATTGAGATTGTCTAAATATCTATCAAAATTCCTTACCATTTAGCCAAAAAGAACATTTTTTTAAAAGGGTGTGGCAGTAGGCGGATTTTGAAAATGTTTACACGTGTTCGAACAGCACGTACAACAAATTTCATTTAATTTGCTCAAAATTTAAGGCCTTTAAACCGGTGACCTACAGAAAGACGGACGGACGGACAGATAAACAATAGACATGGCTCAATCGACTCAGCTAGCGATTCTGAGTCGATCCAGATACTTTGAGGTATATCTACAAACTATGTTACAAACTATGTATCAAAACTAATATACCCTTATGGGATATGGTATAAAGAAGAAAACTAGCAGTGCGTTTAAGCACAGACAACGTCAGGAAAGAGAAGATGCTAGCAAAAATGTAGTACGATGAATGTGAATTAAGATAAATCTTGGGTACGTCGAATTCGGAAGACGATGAATACGGAACAAAAGATTTTAAATAGTTTAGTTGGGACCCTAATTATTTTTTTGCCCCAGGGCCTTTGGTTACCTAGCTACGCCACTGGTTGGATCCGGACTTTTGCACAATCCTCTCAAAAATTAACAATCCTTCACAATGTAATCATTATCCTCCTTCGAAGCTTGACCGCATTTAAGGCTATTTTGGCCTTGATGCGGATTATTACAGTGCCTTCGCTTATGTCTACGAAGCATAGGATCTCTTGTCTAAATTTGTCGATTATCACAAATCCTAATCCGAATAGTCTTTGTTTCTGCTCATTATAACATGGACTTAGTTGCAAGAATAATACAGTGAATATTTAATTCCTCGCTTTGGACCGGTGAATCGGACGTGTAAATTATGATTTATCAGACTCCTTAACTTTTCACTTTTGGGCCATTTCTGAAGTCATTACCCTGGCCAAATACCACGCACAATGTGTAAATGCATCATCGTAAATTGGAACTTTAGAATGAACTATATTAGCATCAGTAAAGGTTTACGTTTGATAGAAGTATTCTTTAAAAAATAAAATGTTAAGAGCACCTCTAAATTAATAACTATCAATGAATCAATGGGTGCTGCCTCATAAGACCTGTCATAACTACACCCTATGTTGTAAATCACTGTAACCATCATAAGCATCAGTTCAGTTCCGTTTTTTATTTTATTAATTTTATAAGGTAAGCTAACCGAACGTTATTCAGCTGTAACTAGAAAATAATGGGCATCAACTTCATGTTTACCTTACTACTTTCTACAACTTTCTACTTTATCTACGAAACCAGAACAGATATCCTGAAAATAGATAAGTATTCCTCTTTAACCCAAAAATCCAGATTTAACCCAAAAATTCAGATTCGCGTCTGTCAGAAAAAGTCGGTTCAAGTATAATTTCAAACGTTTTAACCCCTGTAAAGTTCGCACCTCATAATCATAAGCATTCAATGGTCTGTTGAAGAGCCCAGGAAATTGGTTAAGAGGTATCCACTCTATTATTAATATCTGAGGTGTGAATTAATATTTAAAGGAAAATGTTAGGATTTTCATTTCCAGTTCTTTCAGGACATAAAAAAATATTTTTTTCTGAATATTAAATTCATATCTCTCTAGATACCTACATGAAATATAAAACACGGATGAAAAGCCAAGGTTGAGCTATAAAGCAACCGAACTTGAATAAAAAAGTTCCCAATAAAAACTGGAAAGAATGTTAGAAATAATCTTCAGATTGGGAGAGATAATTTGTTTAGGGGTTTAAAATAATGTTGGCAATGGTGAAGTATATGTATTCCGACAGGTTTAAAGTAAGTATAAAAAGCCTTATTGAAGCCTCTTCATTGAAATGTAGAAAACACCATTGGGTTTGGGTTAAATAATGACTATTTCTGACGTTATTGACATCACAAAAACAAAATATTTTAGGAAATAACATTGCTTGAATAAAAGGGATGTACGAACATTTTCACCTAGCTAAGGAATACCATAATAACCAGCTTCAGACTTTGGCAGCATGCATTAAAGCATGCATCAAGACTTGATTAAAATATCTTACTAAATCTTAAATCGGGAGCACGACCTTTAGCAATGGCTAAGACATATTCACCAGAACTTTTGAAAAAGGTGGAGCGATGAATATTTATCATCATTTGCGTGATCATCAATGTGACATCAATGTTGGAGATATCGTTTTGGTACGTCATGATAATCAACCACCAACTCATTGAAGGATAGGATGTGTAGTTGAGGTCCACTTGAGCAGCCATGGGTTGGTACGTAACGCGAGTATAAGAACACACAGTGGGCGCTGTGCAAAAACTATGTCGGCCGTTAGAATCCGATCATTTGTGCCCAGATGCCCCTGCGGTTATAGCGAGGAAAATGTTTAACCAGGAACTCTGGGTAGCTGGCATTGGTTGGGATGCCCCACTTACTAACGCGCTTCATAAGCGGTGGATTGCCTTTTGTGTTTGTTGCCTCTTTATTGTGTTTGAGTGTTGCTGGTTAGGTAAGATTGAAGGAGAAACAACAACTCTTCATAGCTACGGTGCTGTCAAATATGTAAAATATTTCAAAGATCTATCAGTATAGGAATCTCATCGACCACCAAGCCACGAAGAACTATGATTGGAGATTGGTTGTTTAGTTGGATACCACAAGAATAATTGCTAATGCATCCCATTTCTTAACTGGAAGCTTCATTACCTGTAACTCACGAAGAGACTCCTGCACCTTGACAAGGATGGTGCTGCTGGTTTGAGATTAATGAATCGGAACACGTGAATTTCAGCCAACAGCTTTCTATTATCATAGCGACCTTTTAACGCTGCACAAACATTTACATTCCATTTAGCGGCATTTTATTGGGATCAACAGCCTTAGCAAGTTTGTATGTCTTGGTCAACTTCGTATCATGAACTTACTTACTTATTGCATTAGCGCTACAGTCCGGAATTAACCATGGCCTCAACCAACATGCCTCTCCAATTAATCCGGTTCTTAGCTAACTGTCTCCAGTTGAGGTCAGTTTCTACTTGTGCGCGCCACTTAAGGCGAGGTCTTCCTCTTCTGCGTCCGACGTCAGGCTGGAAATCAAAGACTCTGCGAGCCGGAGTATTGGTGTCCATTCGTTCTACTAGCCATCTTAAACTCCAATGCGGAGTTTTTTTTTACTAGGGTCATGTCGCTGTACAGCTTGTATAGTTCTTGGTTGAATCATCGTCTCTATAGCCCGTCAACGCAAACTGGACCGAAGATTTTTCGAAGAATTTTCCTCTCGATTCGACCAAGGATTTCTTTATCCAATTTTGATACGGCCCATGCTTCAGCGCCGTATACCAGGACTAGGATAATCAGGTCTTGTAAAGTATCTCCTTAGCAGTTCTAGTGAGGGCTTTACTACGGAAATGCCTTCTTAGCCATTTAATAGCGAGGCAGAGGTAGACAAAGTTCTGTACTCCCTCAACGTTATATCTGTCAATGGTGACGTTCTCCCAAATTCCTCGATGTTGTGTGTTCTTTCGTATTGACAGCATATGCTTATAGTCTTACTCTCATTTACTGTTACACCCTTTTTGTAATGACATCACGTTGTGTCCGACCAATGATATCAATATCGTCGGCGTATGCTAGTAGATGCACATATGTACCTTTGGTGTTGGCTCAGGAGTTTCGCACAATCCTCTCAAGAAGGATGTTCAAGCAGTCACATAACAGTGCATGGGCTTGCCAAAATCCTTTTTTTGGTATCGAATGTTTCGGTGATGTCGTTCCCGACCCGATGAACGATAATTCTCCATAGTCATCCTGCACAAAGAGACGAGTTTGTTCAGTATACCAAAACTAGACATGACTCTGTAAAGTTCGTCTCTTTGCTGTAGAGTGCGGCTTTGAAATTGATGAGTTGGTGGTGGGTATCGACTTGGACTTCTTTGAGTTTTTCCAGGATTTTCCGAAGTGTGAAAATTTAATCAGTTGTGGACTTTCCTGGGCTAAAATCTCACTGGTAAGATCCGATCAGGTTGTCTGTAAATGGTTTCAAGCGTTCACATATTACGGCAGATAGTATCTTGTAGGCGATGTTGAGGAGACTTGTGTGTCCTTTTTGTGGATCGGATACCATTCTTTCATCTGACTAAATTTTGCTGATGAGTTGGTGAATGGTGCTTACTAAATCATATCCACTGGCATTGAATGCTCGGCAGGAAGGTCGTCATTTCCAGCAGCCTTGTTAAGCATAAGGTTAGATATTGCTATGCTCACTAAAATTGTTTGACAGTATTACGCATTTGTTGTGACAAGGTGCATTCTTACCATTGCTGCAACAAGTTAGTGGTTCAAGTCAATTTTAGCCCCTCGGAGTATTGGAACATCCAAAATAAAGGTTGCGTGCCTATTGTGCCTATATTTGATTCATCTAGAGACCGCCATGTCCCCTTGTTGTCCGTTTGCCTTAGTCCGTTGCCAGACATGGTGTCGTGTAGGCTTTGTTTTCCTACAACACTGCTAAAGATGTCCTTTCATCTAACCTTTACTTTGAGATTTCTCATCAATCTTCAGCTTTTCTATAAGAACCCACTATACGGGATTAAGTGCTGCCTTTGGCCTTTTGGCTCATCCGCCACCATCTCTGTTCAAGGGGCCTGACTACACTTGAGATTCCTAAATGTTTTCCGAATATGTCGAAGCAGCTCAAGTAAGTTGTTTAATTTGTCCATTCTAACTGGAATAGTAGACGATATCGTTGCCTCCATCTTGGGAATTCTCCTACTTGTGTCTTGAAAAATGAATATTGTGCCTTAAAGTGAGGACGAGACTTCCCCGCTATCAGCTGCTGCTGCCAAGGCTTAACACAGCGGTTTACACCCTATCTACGATCAAGGTGCTAGGCAACGAAGATGTTGATAGTCGGAGTTGAAATTAATTTCAGTCCAATATTTCAATTGTTCTGTATTTTATTGAAATACAAATCTTTTATGTTGCTAAGCTCTGCTTAATCGAAAGCTTTTACTATCTATGTGAATCAATCTATAGTTAGTTGAAAAATAAAGCATCCATGTGGTATCCCAACGGTCGTTCCTGGAGCAAATGTAAGTGCGTTATTACAAGCGCCCACATTACCTTAACCAAACCTTAAAATGTAAGGAAGTAGGTACACTTGTTCTCCACTTTTTAAAACGAGAAATACGACCCTATAACGAGGAAAGTTGTGAATCCCAATATTCTCATGCGACCTCACTCAACAAAAAGGATATTGTAGGTAGTAAGAGTTTATTGTACTTGACATTCGACAGATACACTGAACTCCATGTATTCCATTGAGAAGCAAAAGGACCTTTTATAACATTTGCCCAGGTTTTACAAAAAAAAACGCATGTAGCCCCCTTGTTTACACACAAGCCCTTTGTGTTTAAAAATCACCTAACGGGGACCCCTGGATGCTGCCAAAATAGTACGGTCGCTTTTGATAACTAATTTTAGTGGCCTCTGGTTGTCCCCGTCATTAAGGACATACTTTCTTTCATGTGTTATTCCTTGCGCCTCCTCGAATGTGTGGGACTTTGTTTATTTATTTTTCAACTCAATTAACTTGTTTGCCTGGACAAGAACACATTTACATAACGTCCTTATACCCAGCACATATAGACGATAAGTCTAAGTTGACGTTTATTGGATTTGTCTCATAGTTTATCTTGCAAATAGGACGATACTTAACATGTCTGCCGGAAGGAGAGGCAAAAGAAGTAAGAGTCAGCGTGTTTGTTTGACGACACGTAATGTTCTCTTTTGGAAGTTTTATCCTTTTTTGCGTCTCATGACCTTATACCGGATGGAATTGTGTTGACATTGCGAGTTTATTAGGGTAAGAAGGATAATGTTTATCTGGACTGTGGAAAAAATAATATCCGGCCTAAAGTTGATATTACCCTACCGCCAGGATTTCAAAACATAATTATGGAACCCTTTAAAGGATTTTCGTTTCCCGATGATCTCTTGTATTTAAGCAAGCAATCGAGCTAATTAAATGAAGCGCAATCATAAAAAGGATCATCGTTAAATATTTACCGTTTGCGTGCTCTTGTATGCACTTAATGTGGATTTAATTTAATTGGAATTATCCTCCGGTTTCAGTGCATGTAAATTCACATAACTGCGACACAGGGTGGTGTTTGTTGTACAGCGTTTAACCAAAAGCATGACTATCTACGTATGACGTTTCATTGCAGTCCTTAGTAATGTCACATGAGAGTATCTCGTTGTGGTGGGGGGTAAGAGAAAACATTGCATGTTAAGAATTCCTGTACTTTGTGGTTTCTTGGTATTTCTCATTTTTCGTTGCCTTTGCAATGTAAACGATTGTAGGGAACTTGTCTTTGTTAGAGTTTCGTTGGATGTGTGTTGAATTCCTTTGCGCCACATTTGAAACGTTTTATTGTGCAAATTTCCAACGAGGATATTGTCCTTGAATGGGTACGAAATACGGGCAAGCATACATGGTGGGCGTACATAATTTCTTTAATGTTGAGTGGAGCGGTTTTAAATGTCCTCTAAATTAAATTGGGAAGGAAAGTGATGCGATTTATAATGCACATTGGAATCTCAAAGGATATATCACAACCCGACGGGAAGACATTTAATTAAAATATATTTCAGAACTACGAGATTCGAAGGAGAAATGTAGGATTCTCCACATTTGTTTGAAGGACCACTAAATGTAGTTGAGTCGTATGACGTGAACATCAATAGTAGTTGAAGAGGAGTAGTCGCAGTCGGCCCTTTGATACGAAATAACCACTTCAGGAGACAATTAAATACGCAAATTGGGTAAACGCATGTTGTTAGGCAGAAAGATCGATTTAATATTGACAAAAACAGCAACCAATTTTGTCCACCCTACTTGACATTGAAGAGTCTTCGGTTTCGTTTGATTTTGACTACCATACATTGGTTCTAACAACTTTTTTTTAAAGACTTGGCAGCAGCAGATGATAGTGAGACGAAGTATGTATTTTCACTATTATGACAACCATTAAGGCAAAAAGGAGACGCTGAGCA
The DNA here is from genome assembly GCA_932526625.1 of Rhingia campestris. Lineage (NCBI taxonomy): Eukaryota > Metazoa > Arthropoda > Insecta > Diptera > Syrphidae > Rhingia > Rhingia campestris. The sequence continues at coordinate 55,231,386 of OW052182.1, read as the reverse complement.
GGAAGATTAAGCCGAAGAACTAGTTGAAGCTCCAAAGCTGCTACAAAGCAGACATTTCTGCCATCCAGGAAATACAATTTGGTGGGCCAAGCAAAGGGAGAATGCAAAACTGTGTGACATCGGTTGGATGTGGATTTGTAAAATTGGCAGGTGGATGTAGATTTGTAAAAGTTGACAGCCTTGACAAAGCATAACGTTAAATTCCTGCTGGAAGATATTAACGCTATGGAACGAAAGGAGGACATCTTTACCAGTTTTGTCGAAAAACACAGGCCACACGGACTTGACTTCGCTGCAGAACGAAATTCCACTACAGACAGCATATGGCTTTCTCGCATTGATAACTAAAAGGAGTCATCGCGGTCTCCAGATCAACAAACAATGAAGGGGCGAAGAACACAGGCTTGTCAGAGAAAGACCAATAAAAGCCCGCGATCAAAGATATAGAGAGGTGTCACTCCTGGAAAAATGTTCGTAAGATTAAGTGTAAAACTTTAAGGGGGATACAAGACTTAAACAGAATCCTGTCGAGATAAACACGGAAAGACGAAGTTATGACACAGTCTATTGTGAGGATATGAGAGAACCTTTTCTGCAGACAGTTAAACGGCAATGACCAACAAGAGGTTGTTGTCAGGCAGATCAAAGTTCAAAACATTGGAGACGACAGCGAAAACTACCAACCACCCAATCTAAATCTCTAAGCTTAAGCTTAACAAGGCCGACGGAAATGACGGTCTTCCAGACGAGCTTCATACATCCGATGGAAATGATTTGGTAAGTAACATTACCAAAATTTAGTCGTACAAAAGTATGCCTGAAGAATGAAACATCAGCATCGCTTACGCAGAAAAGGAGACCCTCTGAACTGCACCAACTACAGAGACAGACTCATGCCGTAATATGTGAATTCCCAAAACCATTTACCAAAAATCGGATCGGCCCTTATCAGTATGGTTTAAGGATATGAAAGTCCACAACTGATCAAACAATTACACTTCAGCAGATGCCGGAAGAACCCCAAAAAGTCTAAATCTATACCCACCATCTATTCATTAATTTTAAAGCCGCATAAGATAGCATTGTAAATTGTATAAATCACCAAAAAAAGTAGTTTCAAACCTTGCCTAAAAGCGCTCACAATTTTAAACCGACTTCAACCAATTTTAGGTCCGCAATATGTGCGGTTAGCTAAGAACCGATATGGTGACCGCTATACAGCCATGATTACTGACTTCTTCGTTCATTAATTGAACAACCATGATGTGCAAGAGCTGTGGTTTCAACAAGACGGCGCAACATGTCACACAGCTCGTGCCACAATTGATTTGCTGAAGGAAACGTTTGGTGAACGCCTAATTTCGCGTTTTCAGGACCGTGGATTTCCGTTTACAGGTCCATTACACGAAAATATGAGCTCAGTAAAGGTTTCCCGCAATAGATTGATGGTGCCGGGTACCGTGTGGCATGTAGCGCCATCTTTTTGATACCAAAGCTCTGTCACGTCAATGACATTCAAGTGAGGAACGAAGAAGTCAGAAATCATGTTTCTATAGAGATCTGCATTGACGGTAACATTGTGGCCGGCATCGTTCTTAAAGAAATATGGGCCGATGTTTTCACCAGCCCATAAAGCACACCAAACAGTGAGTTAAGATGGTTGTAAGGGCGTCTCGACAAAGGCTTCTGTGGTTTCTACACTCCGTATTCAGCAATCTTGCTTGTCATATCGATTTCACCAAAAATGGACCTCATCGGAGTACAACATTTTGCGTTGAAAATGAGGATCAAGCTGAATCATGTTTTCGGAGCACTCACCGAAACTACGACGCGGTTGCAACTCTTAAGGCCTGCTCAGAATGCATATCAGTAGCTGGTATCTGTAGCTGAGTGAAAAGTTAAAAACAAGGCAACCCATAAGCGCATACACAATGTGTATCTTTGTGAATCTGTAACTTGAAGTTGAATAGAGGGCAACCTTTTGCATGAAATGTATCTCCCTTTTGACAGCGATGCAAGATACCAGCTACAGATATGCATTCTGAGCAGGCCTTTACACAAGCTGAATCTTATAAGCTTGTAAGCCGAGACCATTCCGTAAAATCGTCCACAAAGGGGATGGGCATAGCTTCAATTGCTGTGCACGATGGCAAGTCGGCACATTCGTATTCTCCTCAACACTGCGCTCCACAACCGCAATAACTTCTTCCAAGGTTGGCCAAAAGAAGTCATCCGATGTTGTTTTGCCTTTCAGAATATCGGTCGTGGCTCACGCAGTGTGTGCCGTTGCTCTGTCCTGTTGTAACCACATGTAATCCAGTCCTAGGTCGTCCAATTGCGGCAGAAAAAACTAGCGGCGTTCTCGGAAAAAAAATGGCTCGATGACTCCTCTAGCGTGAACAGCGCACCATGCAGTACCTTTGAGCGGGTGTAATGGCTCCTCGTGCATTACTCGTGGATTTTCGGTACCCCAGAAGCGATAGTTTAGCTTGTTCACGTATCCGCTGAGGTTGAAATGAGCCTCATCGCTCATTATGATTTTGGTCGAAAAATCTTCCACTTCGTCCTCGAGATTGAGGATGGCTTGGGCGTTATGGGTTACACGCGTTTGGCGGTCGATTTGCTCCCTTTTGTCAAAACGTATCGAGACAACAGATCGAGATTGTACGCTACCCCAGACATGAGAATACCGCTTTCGGAGAAAGTGATAAAAGTTTCATTCTTCAAAATATCTTAAAAAATCGAGTCTATTTTCTTCCACTAAACAGCCGGGCCTAAGAGTTAGGGTTCCGAAATATATTTATGCCTTGTTTAGAATTCCACGGCTTTGTAAGTTTGAGAACCACTGCACTAGAGTGACCACGTACACGAAAACGATTCATCGTGTCCCGAATAACTTGCTCAGATGTACGATTATGTCGACCGTAAAATGTAGAGCACGATAAGTTTGGCAAACTGAGCCATGGTTTTCAAAATAGGTTTGCACAATTTGCACGCGTTGTTCTGGCGTTAATCTATTCACCTTCAAATGGCAAAACGTACTCAACCCTATTGAAGTATCCGTCGGATCGGAAAATTCTCCGATTTTGTACGATTGGAAAGATTTTTGCTTCGAGGTATTCTTCCGAAGAGCTGTACCGAATATTTCTCCGACATTTTGTAACGCATCCCGGCGAATTGCGTTAAAGTGCCTTCAGATGCATTTTTCGTGCAATTTTTAATAGCTAAGTGCCATTCTTTTTCCGATTTCCTGCGACACAAATTATTCGCGGAATTTATTTACGAATTGTAGTGAAGTGAAGCCGTCGCGTCTGGGTAGTATTTTTTTTTTCGATGACACTCACCTCGAATGGAATTTGAACCTCCGACGAAGTATGCGTTGCGGAAAATTGTCCGCTCCGACGGTTCCCTTAACCACGATAGAGCTGACTATTGACTAATTGACTAATTGACAATCTGTAGAAGCAGTGTTGCCAATTTAAAAAAAAAACATATGAGAAGGCTACAATCCACTGTGAGGATCGTTGAATACCCTATCCCATCCCACCTTAAAATAATATCCTCAAAATATAGGCCTTATGGCGATGAAATACAGAAAATGAAATTGTCACAATATATTCCTCAGACAGTTCATCAAAATCTTTTGTGGTTCGACAAAAAACAACGGTTTTCTATTGCTAATGCCTTGGGAGGGGGGTTTTGTAAGAAAACGCCCCCAAAATGTGGGCGTAGGTGAAAATAATCTATAGACAAAATGTTTATATTATCATTGCGGAAGTATTTGCATCAAATTTTTTTTTCGAAAGTTTTAAAATTTGGACAAAAAAGGGTTTTTTTTACTAAAAACGCCCCCAAAAAGTGGGCGTGGCAAAAAACTTTGTATAACCGAAATATAAATATTAAGATTTTCTAAATATGTTGCTAACACACTTTTTTGAAATTCCTTACGGTTTGGCTTAAAACTACGTTTTTTCTAAAAGGGGGCGTGGCAGTGGGCGGATTTTAAAAATTTGTACACTTGTTCTGGTGACTCGGCCAAGGATCCTATACACCAAATTTCATTATCCTAGCTCAAAATTTAAGGCCCAAAAATCGGTGACGAACAGACAGACGGACGGACGGACGGACAGACAGACAGACATGGCTAATTCGACTCAGGTAGCGATTCTGAGTCGATCCATATACTTTGAGGTATATGTAGCTAAATTATTTCTCTATGTTACAAACTAAGTATCAAAACTAATATATAATATAAACTATGGGATAGGGTATAAACAAATCTCTAAAAAACACTCTTTACAAAAATTTCAGTTGGATAATTATAGCTTAAGTATATTTTATTGGTAAATTAAATGAATGTGTAAATTTTATAACGCCCTGGTTTTTTTTTATCAATACAGCTGCATACATTTACAAAAAAAACAGCAAATGGCCTTTATTCCTACAAAATATATATGCGACTTTTTCAATTCCATCAACGAAAACAAAGGTATACATATATCGGTAGAATTAAGCTATTAATACCAGGACTTATGTCCTTTGTATCTTTGTATTTATGTTTACCTCTGTAGTCGGCAAGTGATGTATTAATAACTATGCACCGCATCAACGAACAGAAATGCAGTTTATTGCAATTAATTTTTTTTTTTAAATCCTGTCGTTCGTAATTTTTTGTTCGCCGTTGAATATGTATCCTGACATTTTCATATTTAAAAAAAAGCTCTAAAAAATATGTTTCATTAAATTGCCCTTAGAAATGTTGCGTAGTCTGGCTATTGTTTAGAAAATACAAAGGTTTCTGTTGAACTGTGCAACACAGCTTTACTTGCAACATTTTACTCCTCTATTTTAAGGACTGGAATTGAATAGACGAAATGACCGTGATGTAATGCAGTAGCCTTACGCCCTAAGGGTAATTTACTTCAGAATCTACAACAATGATTGTTATCATAGTAACTAGCTGGGAAAAAGCTGAAAAGAAGCTTAATAATGAACTTCACGTTGGAGTCAGTTTCGTGCACAAGGTTATTCAACGTTGAAGGATTCAAAAAATGTACAAAAATTCTATACAAAATTAGTTTTTTTTTTCAATATTTTTCGCTTGCTTTGCTGAGCTATTTGAAGACTTTTTCATTCCTTAGCATTCCTTGCAGAAAAGGGCAACATTATTTTAAGGAACTTAGTCAATATTTCTAGAAGCAACTACGACCCAGCGTTGATGAATTTATTTCCAGACCACAACAACAACAGATTTCCATCGTATTTGCATAAATAGCCCCTAGGCCATCGTAATGGATGGTTCTGACACCTGGGTTGATACTTAAACAATGTTGGTAGTACAGAACAAAGCCTTAAGACTAACAATCCAACACAGCTGTGTCCCAGAGAACTATACATTGAATGACTGCCAGGTATAAAGTCTCCCCTGTAATACGAGTCCTCCAACTAATGCTCATCAATATTCTTCGGCCACCCAGCTTTCTGTCTTTTTGTGTTGCCTCTAGATGTATACCTACCTAGCACCCGGAGGGAATCAATCGGAAACCACGTATGTATGGTTGCTTTGTACCTATCATCTCAATTTTGCCAGTACGTGTACCTCTTTTTAACCAATGAAATGCTTGAAGGTACACAAGTATACTGCTGGATGAGTAGGTGCATATCGACCGATGTACTCCTTGGAAAGGTGTACCATTAAAATTGAATTTCAATCGAACGACGACGCAAATGTGATTTTCCACGGCTCATATGAAAGATGAGATGTGTGATTCCAAACATATGCCAATGTAACCATTTTCAATTCAAGTCGTTAGGTATATGGAGCAGATGCTTTGTGCTTTTTTAAAGATTTTGGAGAAAGAACCACAATCTTCTGTGGAATATTGAAGAACAATAATACCGATGCGAACCAGAAAAGCTTTATTAAACAAGTTTAACGAAAACACCTGACCTGATTGTAGTTCGTATTTCACGGTGGTCCTACTAACAGTATTAGATCCATAGAAGACTGGGTCATCACTCCATAGGGTAGGAATACAATACCCCGGTACAATCAGTGATTATGATAGGGAATGGTCACCTACCGAGGTATATCGAACACTTCTTGTACTCTAAGGTCCACCTATCCTTACATTACCATATGTTCACACGATACTACCACTAAGGGCCTACCTCATAAACAGGTTGAGTCAAGCAGTCTATACTAATTATGTATCAGGGACCAGAATATAGCCTATTCGCGAGAACGAGGGTCACATTCATATGGGCTGCTTACTACCCGAATTCTGTCATCCCTTGGTTTCCCAGTATAACCAAATGACCGATGGCTGCACATGGCAAACTTAGTACAATTTCAAGAAATGTATACCTATCCATAGCTAGCGGTGGTATATTAGGATATATCCTATGCTCCATGCATTATTGCGTGAACATTGTTTGGAAGAGTCTAATGTCTCAACCTAAAGCCTCAACCAACATGCCTCTCCAATTAGCCCGGTTCTTAACTAACTGCCTCGAGTTGCGCACTCCAAATTGGTTGACGTCGGTTTGTACTTGTGCGCGATACTTAAGGCGAGGTCTTTCTCGTCCGCGTCCGACGTCAGGCTGGGAGTCGAAGACCCTGCGAGCCAGAGTAATGGTGTCCATTCGTTTTACATGTCATAGCCATCTTAAACGTACAATGCGGAGTTTTTTTTTGACTAGGGGCATGTCGCTGTAAAGCTTGTATAGTTCTTGATTAAATCTTCGTCTCCATAACCCGTCAATGCAGACGGTTGTCAGAGTGAATAGTGGAGCCGAGGTAGACAAAGTCCCGTACTACCTCAATGTTATATCTGTCAATGGTGACGTTCTGTCCAATTCATCGATGTTGTGTGTCTTTTCGTGTTGACAGCATATACTCATTTTTGCCGCTTCCTTCGATATTCTAGCAAACGACCCTGATGAAGCAGCAAGAATTCTCCATCGTCAGTTTGGGCGGTATACCAAAACTGGACATGACTCTGTTCGTCTCTATAAATGCTGTCATACGCAGCTTTGAAATCAATGAATATGTTGTGGGTATCGATTTGGACTTCTTGGGTTTTTACCAGGATCTGCGGAAGTGTGAAGATTAGATAAGGTTGTTGGTAAACGGTTTTTAGCCTTCACATATTACGGCAGATAGGATATTGTAGTCGACGTTGAGGAGATATAATGCCTCTGTAGTTGGTGCAGTTCAGATGGTCCCTTTGGGATGATGGATCGGGCAAACGATGCTTAGATTCCATTCTTCAGGCATACTTTCATCCGACCAGATTTGGCTTATGAGTTGATGGATGTTACTTACCAAGTCCTCTCCGCCGGCTTTATAAAGCTCAGCGGGAAGGCCGTCATTTCCGGCATCCTTATTTAGCCTGAGTTAAGATATTGCTATTCTCACTTCACTAAGGTCAGGTGGTTGCCTGTTTTCGCTGTCGTTGCCAATATCAAATGGTTCGTTCTGTTGTTCGTCATCGCCGTTTAACAGTCTGCAGAAGTGGTTCTTCCATATCCTTAGCATCGACTGTGTCCCAACTACGATATTTCCTTGTTCATCTCGGCAGCCGAGCCTTGTATCATTTGGTTGGACGTTTTACACTTAGTAAAAGTTACGAACATCGTTCCTGGATTGGCACCTGTTCTGTTCTGTTCTTCTCTTCTTCTCTGCCTAAAGAGCTCAATGGCAGCTCTCGTCTTCACCTGCAGCTTGTAGGCCTCGTTCTTGGCTGCCAGCATCTGTCGGCATTCCTCATCAAACCAGGGGTTTCTTGCTGGTGGCCGCGAGAAACCTATCACATCAGTTGAGGCTGATCTAATGACTTGTTGGCATCGTTGCCAACGTTCTTCGAAATTAGATGCTGAAGGTGTTGGTGATTGATAAAATCACCATGAATATGTCTTTCTCTATTTGTCGCTAATAAATAATCAACACATTAATCATGATTGCACATTTAATTCAGCACATAAAAGTTGCTATAAAATGATGAATGCGTCCATTGCAAAATGACAAGATGAATATAAACAAGAAATGTAACCTTTTTGACAGTCCGCCAAAATAGGATAATTTGCGCCAATAAAATGATAATCGCACTTATAACGTAAGACAAAGGTTGTGTTTTATTTTACATATTTTAACTTTTTCACAAAGACGGAAAAACAGAAGGTATGGTGTGAATCGAGAAGTTAAGGGATACGCGTTGCGCGAAGGTCTTGGCGGTCTCTGGCAATTGCAGTCTTTCGACATTAAATTTTTCTCCGAATTTTTGGTTTGCTGTGGCGTGGTGGATATCCGCATCCTTACCTTGGCTGCAACAAGGTAGTGGTCCGACTAGATGTTAGCCCTTCGGAATGTTCGGACATCCAAAATGCTGGATGCGTGCCTTTTGTCTATCGCAATGTGATCAATTTGGTTGACTGTTCTTCTCTTCCTTCCTTTGCGTTAAAATCTCCCAGCTCGATTTTAACATCGTACTTTGGTAGTCGCCCTTAGGTTTTGTCAAGGAGCTCGTAGAAGCAATCCTAAGTTATATCATAATTTTCCTCCTTCGTAGCGTGAGCGCATATAAGGCTTATGTTGGCGAATTCGGCCTTGATGCAGATTGTTACAATGCGTTCGCTAATGTCTTGGAAACATAAGACTTCTTGGCTTAGTCTGGCACTTATAACAAATCTGCATCCGAATAGTTGCTGTTTCTGTTCACTATAACAAGGTCTATAGTAGATTTCACAATTTTCCATCCTCTTTTTACCCAGCCCATCCCATCGTATTTCCTGGATTGCAGTAATGTCTGCTTTGTAGCAGTTTGGGGCATCCGCTAGTTGTTCGCCTACACCCCTCCTATTTATTGTTCTCACATTCCAGGTGCAGATACGACCGTCGTTGTCCTTTTTTCGTTTAGCAGGGTCGTCAACAATAATATCAGTCCTTTCCGAGGCTATTGGTTGCTTCGTAACAATGTTTTTTTCTTGAGCGTGTACGCTTCGATATAATTATAAACAACCACCCAATATAATCGCAGTGCTGGAAGACGAGATACTTCTGCCAGGATACGAAGGATAAGGAAGTCAATTGAATATGTAAACATTATATTTCCAGTAACAAGCTGAAACCTCAACATCGAATAAGAGTGAGTTAGTTCAACGGCCTTAAACGAAGCAAATGCGACAGTAGAACGATTTCCAGAATCCCTTAAAAGCTAACTGATGTTGAAAGACAACACCAGGTAAAAGCCTTAGCCTCCAACGACACCGCTGTTTTATAATGTGTTAAAAGTATTCCAAGTGCTCAGTTCTCATAATACATCCTTAATTTGGCGACAATACGATGAAAACCATCCTTTACCATTGAATCGTCGTAACATTCCATCATCTCTGTATCGTCACACCTTTAAGCAATTACGTACAGTGGAAACCTCTTAATGGTAGCCTACCAAAAGTGGGGTCGTTTCTTAAGTGAATAAATTCTAAAGTACTTTTATACCACCTCCACGCAATAGGCATTCAAATGGCTTCATGTAGAAATTCAAGGACAACCAGCCTCAGTAGTACCCGAAGTCGTTAATAAGTAAGCACTTTACTCCAAGGAAGCATCTTAATTGAAATTACAACCGTCCCACTGGTGCCATCTCCAAATTGCACTTGAGAAATTGTAGTTCAATTTAAATTCGCCAGGACATAGAATAAATTAAAGCACAGTATATCCTACTCAAGGAAGAATGTCTTCCATCCAATGATGCCATTTAATGACCCACTGGAAAAGTGCCGGAACATGAGCATGATAAGTTCATACGCCCTCTAAATACCACCCACTGGTGGTATTCCATACGCACACAGACTTCTTTCGTTATTGTTTTGAAGTCATAGAGCCTTTTATAGGCGGAGTGGGAGCACAACCCACTGCTCTAATACGAGTAATGGTTGACATTTCTTATTTTTGCAGCGAATATGATTCGAAAAAGGATATTCATGCGTTCTTAAGAAGCATAATTCAAGTACGCCTTTGGTACATTTGACACTTGAATTGGCTCGAACACCGCTTCTGGGGTGATAAAAAATCTGTATAATTCGACTTAAGAGGACAATGTGTCCCTTTGGGATGAAATATTAAAATCCTTTTGACACAGCACTTTGATAGGAGCACAACTTCAGATTTCTGACGCACTGAAAGAGTGAAAAAGAGTGAAAAAGTGGTTTGTCTGTCAAAATCCGTCCAATTCGTATGAGACGGTATAAGAGGTGTTGAGATGGTTGAGGGTTGTTTTCTTTTTAGTGACCTGATATCTAGACCTCCCGTCGTGAGTGTGCAATAAAAGAGATTGTATACGCTTTGGCAATTCAGAGACCAACATTTTCGAGATAGACCAAATTTAGATGGCTCATTATTTGCAATATTCACCCCCAAGAGTGTCCTGAATCCGGGATATATAGATGTGAATGTGTGCATACAGTGTAATCCGTATTTATACTGAAGGACATTCGCTGAAGAAATATATTAAATTGTCCTTGTGGTACTCGATGTAGAATTGAATCAATTCAAATATTCGTAGACTGTCAAACAAAGCCTATAAGCCATTCGGTCCTCCCATAGAATTTGATACGATTGTGATGGAATTTCATTATAGTTGAGTACCATTTTGAAAATTTAAGCTTATCGTATATTTATCAAGGATTGTGTAAGAGGGCTTTCTTGTCCGATTGCCATCTGCTCCACTCCTGAGGATGTTATGATTTATCTAAGGAAATCTTATATGATTCGTTATTGGAAGAGTTTGTGAGCAAATTATTTTTAAGTAAGCTGACCGTCTTAGAAATCGAAAATCTTTATGGGAGGCGTTTTGGATTTCCATATCCTTTTTCATATGCCGGGAATTGGCGAGATGTCCAACATAATGATATACGAGGGTTTTAGAAAATATTCTTCGGATCTCTGTTGAATCGATTTGGAATAAGAGTAGCCAACGGTCTTCCTACTACTTATCGAAGTAGTCTTTTTTACTGACCCACCTTTTGCGAAAGTCTAACAAGCATGCAAGAGTATAAAATTGTCATGATAAGCTTCCCAAGATTGGCGTTCGGAATTGGCATAAAACTGGAAATCATATTCTTCACATAACTTTGCACACGTAGATTTCAGTCCTGTATGGGCGGAGTATGCCAAACACATCTTTGTAAGATTAGGTCCTCCTTGAAAATAAAAACACAGACCGGGTTTATGTAGCTGTTTTTGTTGGATCTCCGTCTCCATACCCAATCTATGCTTCAGTGAAATAAAGTAGGACTAGGACGACCATGGTCTTAAATAATTTCTCATTAGTAAGAGCTTTGTTAAAAAATTGCCTTATTTTTCCGATAAACAGCTTTTGGCAAGAGGTAGTTAAACAGTAGACAATGTTTTTATAAGAGAACGTAAACGTTTTCAACTAGCTGCTTCCTACCACCCCCGAATCTCAGCGGCCACGTGACCACCACTGGGTCTATAGCATTATGACCTGAGATTCGATATTAAGCCCTTCGTAAGGACATGCCCTTAGCAGATGAAACCGGGGGATACTATTTCCTTTCAATAGGCTACCTTTCGTTCATTATTTTTTAATATTTTGTATTTTAATTATTTTTAAAGTCCTCCAAATTATTTTCTTAAAGCTGGCAAGCCTAATTGCAATTCAATTACTTTATTTTTAGATTAGAACATGTGTTACGCGAGAAATGTCGCCGTATAACACTCTGCAGAAGTGGTTCTGTTCGACTATAACTTAATTAGGATTTTTCCGTGTTCATATCGAGTTGGGCCTTTATCACTGGCCTTGACGTTTTAGAGTTTGATAGAACTTACGACCATCTTTCCTGGAGTGGCAGTCTCTCCTCCCTTTTTCCTTTAAAGCTTTTCTTGTAGGTCTCGTATTCGACTGTGAGAGTCTCTCGGCATTCTTTGTCAAACGAGGAGTTTCTTCATTAGTTGCGGCCGAGCTTATGGCTTTTGGATATTGTGCCGTTTGTCTTTGACATTTGATTTATCAATAGACTAAGGGCGAAGTCTCTTTTAGTCTCTTGCGATTGCAGGTGTATTAAGTATCTCCATTCTACCGTTAGCCGAAAGAAGTAAATGTTTCATTTTGGTAGCCCCTATCAAAGATCTTAGCATAAAGTACCTGTATGGGATGAGCCAGGCAAAAAGAGGATGAAGAACTGTGACATCTACTAGGGAGGTGTTATAGTGAGCAGAAACAGCAACTATTCGGATGCGGATTTGTTATAAGTGCCAGACATAGGCAAGAAGTCTTTTGTTTCCAAGACATTAGCGAACGCATTGTAACAATCTCCATCAAGGCAAAATTCGCCAACATTAGCCTTATATGCGCTCACGCCCCGATGGAGAAAAAAGATGATATAACTAAGGATTGCTTCTACGAGCTCCTTGACAAAACTTATGAGCGACTACCGAAGTACGATGTTAAAATCGTGATGGGAGATTTTAACGCAAAGGTGGGAAGAGAAGACATCGTTAGCAGTATTATCAGAAAACATAGCCTACACGTCTGGTAACGGACTAAGGCTAATTGACTTCGCTACATGGCGGTATTCAGATCAACGAACAGTCAACCAAATTGATCACATTGCGATAGACAAGAGGAACGCATCCAGTATTTTGGATGTCCGAACATTCCGAGGGGCTAACATCGACTACCGCTAATACTACCTTGTTGCAGCCAAGGTAAGAATGTGGATATCCAACACGATAAAACAAACCAGAAATACTGTGAAAACATTTAAGGTCGAAAGACTGCAATCGCAAGAGACCGCCAAGGCCTTCGCGCAATGCGTATCCCTTAACCTCTCGATTCACACCAAACCACCAGCATCTAATGTCGAACAACAATGACAACGATGCCAACAAGCTCGCGGCCACCAGCAAGAAACCCCTGGTTTGATGATGAATGCCGACAAATGCTCGCCGCCAAGAACGAGGCCTCCAAGGCTAAGCTGCAGGTGAAGACGAGAGCTGCCAATGAGCTCTATATGCAGAGCAGAAGGGAAGAACACCGGGAGAGCAAGAAAGGCGCGCGATCGAGGATATAGAGTGGCACCTCTCTATATCCTCGATCGCGCGCCTTTCTTGCTCTCCAGGGATGATGTTCGCAAATATTAACAAAGTATAAAACGTCAAAGCCAAGAATACAAGGCTCGAACAGAATCCTGTCGAGATGAACAAGGAAATATCGTAGTTTAGACGTTAACCTCGGCTCCGCTATAAGCTCTGAGAACAACATTTCGTTAGAAATCAAACGAAGAATTACTGTTGCCAACCGCTAATTCTTCCTGCTATGTATTTAGGTCAAAGTTGAAAAATCATCAATTTCTCGTTAACTATATTGCCTAGCTTAATAAAACTGAAAATCAATGGTACTATTGACATTTATAACGATGCCTTATAATCAGTTTTAGCCTTAAATTCTCTTTACTGAATTATCTGTTTTTGAAAATAACGACAAATCACAATTTTCTGCCACATGTATGATTTCCTTTAAATTCAGTTCTTATAATCATTATTTAAAATCGTCAGTATCGAGTACGTACGAGTGTACGACCCATTCGTGCAGCCACTCCTCGTTTTTATCGTACGGCGTTATTTTAAAACCACATTTTATGAAATCGTAGCACATAAAGTGAAGTTCAATCGAAGGGCAAACTTTTATTTGCTTGCCCTAGAATGCCGTCAAAATGTTGGCCGCTGAGTTTAACTAGTAAAAAATGTCGGTTCAGCGCCATAGACTTGGAACGTCAAAAGCACCCTGTACAGACTTATAAATAAGTAAAAATACCTACATCGTACGTGCTTATCTATTTGGAAATTACAGAATCATATAGTATGGTACTTCGACATATGCAAAATGGATTTTCTTTGACACATAGACATCGATATATGCATAAATACCTACTACCACATGGAGTGCATGCTCATTTCAAATTCTCTTTTCGCGATATGGATTGACACTACAACACCAGCGAAACACAAATTCCTTTATTGACGCTGAAATTTACTTCTAGATGCGAATATTTTATAGTCTATATACAAGGGGCTCCCAAAGTGTGAGCCGCGGCACCCCGCCGCGTCGTAAGAGGCAAAGATTTTGGATTGCAACTTGATGAGGCTATACTGACAGTAATAATGACGCACATCTTATTCATTGCGTACACTTTCTGGCTCATCATATTATCGTCGAAGAACTTTTATTCTGCAAAAGTATTACCGAAGCATATTGCGAAGGGCTGTTTAACAGTCTTGACAAGTTTATGGCAGCAAATGGTTTAGATTGGGAAAAGTGTATTGGTGTATGTATTGATGGTGCTTGATCCATGTCTGGCTGGTATGAAGGAATACAAGCGTTTATTCGTAAAAAAAAGCTCCGAATGCTATGTGGACCCATTGCACCATCCATAGGGAAGCTCTTGCATCAAAGTCAATAAGCTCTAAATTGAACCATGTACTAAAATTTGTCATTGATGCAGTAAAATTCATAAAAACTTGGCCGCTAAAGGCCAGACTTTTCAAAACACGATGCACAGATACGGGAGCTGAACATACGGCCCTGCTGTATTACGGCAATTCCCAATGGTTTTCACGTGGAAATGATTGTGATCGAATTACATAAAGAAATTCGCACTTTTTTGCAACAAGAACGTCATGAAAATGCCATATACTTTGCTGAACCAGATTTTTTGCTAAAACTAGAAGATTTGTGCGATATATTTGAAAAACTTAATAAATTGAATCTATTGGGCCTCCGCACATGAGTAAAACCGGTTTTATGGGCGGGGGACTGAGGCATACGGAGAGAAAATTGTTGAAAATCTTCAACCGAGTTTTTGCGGTGGAACAAGGTTGAAAACTAATACAAACACATTATTCAAAATTTTAGGTCTGACATTTTTTTTATGTCATTCGGCTATCATACCCGTTTAGTGAGTCGAGCGGTCAACATAAATGTAATTGCATATACTCTCACTCAAACCTAAGAGCTTGCGAATTGTCAAAAGTATTCTAGGCAAATGTCAATTTCTATAGAATTGCTAACACAACGAAAAGGGGTTCATGAATACAATTTGTTCTGCATATTCATCTCGTGTGCGCTTGGAGTATGGTGTGAAACCAGTTTCAGTCCAGACTTAAACTCATCTCATGTGCGGAGGCCCATTGCCAGGCAACAACACGCACATTCTGAATTTATTGGAGAAGATTGCGGCGTGCAGTTGTGAAAAAAGAGATGTATGAAGGTGGTGCCAAGATTGTTTCCCGCAATTGTATAAATATGCGGCATCTAATGAACTAGTTAGGACCTGATGGCCATTTTTATGGAGTACCTTTCGAATCTGATCGAATGGTTTTCAAAATACTTTACAAATGAAGATGTCGAAAAGTTTGCCAAGATCGATTTCATGCACAAGCTTATCATGAATTCACAACACAAGAAGGAAGAGAGTCTCACTGAATTCTCTTGCGACAGCAGTCTTAAAACTAAATTCACCGGTTTCGGTTTGGTAGGGTTTTTTTTAACTTCAAATGTTTTATGAATTTTCATTCCGTTTGCAAATTTTGTGTGAAGCTGGATGTTCAGCTGTAGCTTTAATCAAAAGCAAATATCGCTCGAGGGAGGGGCTCAGTGGCGCGATGGTTAGTGCGATGAACTGCCGCGCAGGAGGTCTGGGTTCGATTCCCAGCCGTAGCAACACCTAAATGATTTTTCACTGGCCCTCCTCTCGTGATGATCTGACAAATCATCCGAGTAGTATCAATTGTCAAGAATAGCTTATCTCAACTTAGCCGGTCGGAGTCGGCATAAAACAGGAGGTCCCGCCATCGTGCAAGAAGTACACACGCACACATGGTTGTGAGAAAGCTAGGCCCTGGGTACTAACGAGCCTGTTGCGCCAAAAATTTGTATTTTTTTTTTTTTTTTGTAAATATCACTCGAGGACCAATGTGCAGCAAGAAATGAGAGTAGCAGTGTCAAGCCTTATTCCCCGCTTGGAAAAACTATGTTGAGATCACCAAGCTTACCCGTCACATTGATTTGACTGAGTAGCTTTTATATTTTTTTTGTTGTTCTTAAGTTTCATATTGTGGATGTTTTAATTTGTTCCTATCTATCTATTATTTCATTCGACTGTTTCTTTTTCAAATAGCTAGGGTAGGACGTCGTGACAAAATACTAAACTTGTAGGTGCGCCGCGAACTGAAAAAGATTGGGAACCACTGGTCTATACTATCGATTTCTTTTGATGTGGTTGGTTCATTTATATAGGAACGACTTGTGAATGCGACGTCTTGCGATGTTCATACATTTTTTTTTATAAACGCAACCATTTACATCGACTTTCTTAAAAGCTATAAAAACAATCGGTTGGTAACACCATCCCCTTTATACACCATAACGCTAAATTCTTTTATCCTTGTTTATGACAATTTCGTTTTTATCACGTTTACTTTGTGCCAAGCCAACGGATAAACCTAAAAGGAAAACAACAATCCATTTGATATACAATAACCCTTAACCGTTATGTTGGCATTGACATGTTATAGCTGTCTGCTGGCAAGATGTGAAGAAAAGAAGATAATTCAATAAGTCGTGACGTCCAGGCGTTTAGAAATGTTGAAAGATGAAAAATTAAAGAAATGTATAAATTTATGCAAAAAACACAACTAAAGGAACACTGAGATTCTGAATTGATGAGGAGGAGAACCACTTATTGCTCCTTTGAATGGTGTGGCTTTTGAAAGGAATGTGCACGGTTCAGCAGAAACATTTATAAGTGGAAAGTAAATCTCTGTATGGACGATTGCATTCGATTTATTTTAAAAGAATTTATTGCAGTTTCAATCGAAGACAGAAACGAACGCACTTCATTCAAATTTGTTAGGAGATTCATTGAAACCCTTTGAATCACCAGGATTTGGCAAAATAGATAAATCCTTTTATATCAAAAGAGCAATCTTTATTCATGACCTCCGTATCCCATGCAGAAAGGTAAAAGAGTAAAAAAAAGTTTTATTCATCGTTGTTTTTCAACGCATATGGTTACATACCAGTTATACCTACTCCTTATGTTATCAAGAAGTCAGGCATCGTCTTTATGTAGCAATATTTTGGCACTGCTATTGTGAAAAATAATTCAAACGTTTCGGTGTCAGATGGGTTAAGATTTTTCACGATGTTGTTGGAAGTGTTCATATTGTACATGGTGTGGAACGATTTTCATCGTAACTGCGATTTTGCTTCTTTTCTTTTAATATTCCATTCACATATGACATTCTTGAATGTAATTTAATAGTGTTTTGCTTACCTTACATTATCCTACAGGAATAGTTAACTAATGCTATTCCTGATTTTTACTCTCCTAAACCGGTGATCTTAATCTTGGCAAACAAGCGATTTACATTCACGCTTGCGGAAATTTTTCCATGAGAAATATACGCGCAAATGTCAAGAAGTCGAAGGATACCTAAACCTTGTTTCTTAGAAGGGGTCACACCTAATCTCAAAATGTTTACTCATTAATGTCAATCTTCAATACTGTCTTAATTGCATTGAAACAATTTTTCTTAATATATATTTTTATACCAGCGAGTAAATGACAGTTTTCATGTAACTGTCATTTACTCACTTTCGTTTGTCATGTCAAACATCTCTCGCCAGACCTTTTGTTTTTATAATCAAACATTCGAGTGACAAAAGATATAATTGGAACTTCACAAGGTCATCCAAAAACCATAAATCACTCGGTCCTTTTGCAATATGCCGACTAATCCCTACAAGAAGTGGCGACATCCTAATTAAGGCTAAGAAACCTATTTCTGTTCAACAGAGTCATCTCTCCGCTTGCCCTTCATTCAGAAACCTGACTGAAATGATTACAACTTGACATGAAGAGAAACGAGTTGAACCATGTGTAAAGATAAATAATCATAGTCTGGTCCTGTTGGAAATAATTTCATGCTGTCATGGAGAGTTGATAAATTATTATTTGTGTATAAATAGGATGACACCTTAAACTTGCAACGTTGCGTTAAAAAGAGAAGTCTGGCAAAACATGGCCTCCATATCATTTTGTGAATTTCAAAAGTTTATTTATTTGTCATGGTGTCGGCCTCGATGTCAGGTTGGGGGTGCATATGAGGTATGTTTCCGTGCAACATTATGTTTTTAATGATTTTTATCATGTGCCGTTCTACTACTACTTCATAAGTCAATAAATACATTTCATGCATAAATATATCTGGGTAAGAATCAGGAAACTGTTGGTTTATTTTTGAATGTGTCATAAGTTTGTTTTGATATGTGTCTTGCTTATGTCATTTTTCTATAAAAGTCAAATGAAGCAAATAATTTTACATAACCGCGTTCCAGTATACTTTTCGGTAAACTTGTCCATCTCTTTAGTAAAATAAAATATGTTGCCAATGTTTACAATCCGTTAGGCCCATATATATAAAAAGAATACTTAGTAAGGAGTGTCACACTAGCACGTAAGTGTGATTGGTTATATACATAGATTTATGGTATTTGGTACGTCAGGTCACTGTTTTGACATGTTGATTCTTGACAGTAAATACAACACTACACTAATTTGAGACTTTAAATAAAACTAATTCATAATGATTACCCGGATGTTCCCACATTAAATAACAAACGTCTTATACGTGTATATATGATATATCCGCTCTAACCACAACCATTGCATTATCTATTTGTCTTGTAGTTATAAGCTATTAAAGTCTGACGGTATTTTGTCACACAAAAGTTCAACTGGCTATAAGTGTAACATGAGAATAGACGTTTTTACATCAAATGGGACCGAGTGCCAACGCCGACATAAATTATTGCATTATACCAGTAGATGGCATTGAAGGACCGCTTATATATTATAATAAATTCCCCACCACGGCCCAACCAGATACACACTTGTATGCAGCCCTGGTAATTTATGTGTCAAAATGACAAGTAAGAAATCGGGTGATAAAGGGGAAGACTTACGAAAGTTTCCTATCTCTTCTTACTTGATCTCTGTTATTTTAGCTATTTATGCAAAATTGGAAAGTCATCGTAAATTTTGTAAGTGTGTCAACTGAAACGTGAACTGTCAAAAATTGTATGGCAAATCTTTAACAACAATATTTGAAATTTAGTACCCGATTTAGGTGTGTAAATTGAGGTGGTAGGCATCGTTAACTTTTGAAACGCCATAATCATTTGTAAAAATGGCTACTAAATTTAGTTATTTTACAACTTCTTATGTTATGTTATTTACAATATAGATTGTTTGCGAAGGATGGTTCCAATTCATGTTGTCCATACATTCAAATTATTTTCTTTGTTGCTGTTTATCTACCCAAATGTGCAAAAAACATACAATCAACTGTCAACACTAATCAAATTTCATTTACATTTCCATCTGACATTCACTAACGAACAATCTACATCTACAGTCCTTATAAAAATGAAAATATAGGAAAGGAATTAAATTGTTTGCATGTTTTTATGACTAAAGTTTGAGTACTGTCATAAACATTATGATGCTATCATATTTTTTTTGGTCCAATTAATGTTGATGCCTTAATTATACACTTCCAATGTGCTTTCCATTCATCTCAATCCTCAGTAGGTATACCAAAAGTCAAAAATTAGCACAGGATACATTTTGTCGAGCTCCGAATATGTTTAAAATTTGAAGTCTATACTCACCACACCAATGTCGCAAACTGTCCACTTGTTACAATTTTTACCCATTTGTCAAATTACTAAATGTTTTGTTTTTCACTGAAATGCCATAAAGTGTGGGAATTGTAAAAATCGTCACATACATCGGGCAAAAATTTACAGTGTGTGTGGGGGAACTCAAATAGATCCGGGTGGCTCGGCATGGTCTTCTGACTTTCTGAGCCGACTAACCGAGCCGAGGATCCACTGATTCCCATATCGACGATCTATGTAATTCCAGCTGTTTTTAAGTTTGCAATAGTGCTCATCACCATATCACAACACAGCCCTTGCTCACTCTCTCAAAATAACAATTTTTATGGTTGTCCTTCTCGATTTGACAAGTAATTCCTATTGAAAATCATCTTAGGGATTCCGTCTAAAAGCGACTGTCATTTTCTTATTTATTATATAGATCCTAGCATACCTATTGAACACAACCATCAAATATTGGCAGCAGAGACTCCCCGCTATGCCCTCATCCAACAGCAATATGAACACCCAGTGGATACAGTATCGCAATACTATCAAAGACGTAGAAGAATCCACCAGAATCCAGCTATCGTTCATCACCGAAAAGTTGATATATATCACCGTGGTATGATATTTTTTTGCAAAAACCAAAAAGAGGTGACAGAAGAGGAAAGATGCTATGACACAAAACCCGCCCGGTTATAATGTCGAGCAAAAAGAAGGAACTAGGAGAAAAACATGCGTAGGAAAAAAAGAGAATACGCAGCCTCCCAGCTTAACAACTAGCAGCTGTCTTTAAAGAAGGAATGCATGCCTTTACGAAACAACAATTGCAACATAGTGACTGACGCGCAAGGAATTGTAGATGTATTCAGACAGCAATTCTAGCAGCTTTTTAGTAAGCATAATGTCGAGAGATAGTGATAGTACAAGAAACCGACTCACCTCCTGTCAAAGAAAGGGGTAACACTCCCTCCCAGTATTAAAGAAGAAAATTCAGGCATAAAAAAACTGAGGAGTAACAAGGCATCCGGTTCTTATCCGGATTACCACCTTAAATCATCAAATACGGAGTTGTTGCTATATATGTGTGTGCAACTTAATCAAATTTACCGTCATAGCAGTTGTCGGACTACTCGTTGGTAAACAACGATTGACATTAGGGGTGCAAGTAAGAGCCCTCGTTTAAACGACCGTGTTCCGGAGGTGAGGTGTTGTAGAACACAAAATCTTATTTAATGGCAAGGTAAATGTCAAACTATGCCAACCCTTATTTTGTAATTTCATTTTTCCATATTTATAGATTTTTATTTACTTTTATCTATTCAGAATAATTATTCTTTATCAAAAAAGTAAGAAATAACCTTAATAAACTCGTAATATTGGGTAATGCTACTGAAATCAAAACATCTTCATGACAGGTCGACGCAAAATCAGCTGTCTCACTCATATCTGATTGTCCATGCGTTGATTTTCAACTTGTTTCGCCAGTCATTTCCCCTCCAATGTCATTTGACTAAAATGGTCGATTGACCAATGAGAACAGTGCATCGGCATAGTTTACTTGGTAAAACTAGAACACGGACGAATATAAATCCTACTGGTATGAAACGACAATAGAAGACCCAGATCATGTAGAGAATTCATCATTATTATAAGCTGTGAAGTAAAGAAACTAAAACATGAATAAAAAATCTAATTTGAGGCAACGGAGGAAAATCTCTGAGGGATCTGTAACTAGATCATGTCTAATTTTATTGCTTAAATGTCATTTTAAAATCCAGGGAAATACTTATGTCATTTTCTACTGGTAAGAAATATTTTATTAGAAGCACATGAGAACTGTCAAAACGTACATTCTGACAATTCTCAGAGGGGAATTTTGCTTCTGGATTTTACAAAATGGAAAAACTTGCAATAACATGATTTGTTTACCAACGGAAAACGACATACGCATTCGAATAATATTATTACAACAAAATCGTGTGAACTATCTTGGGCGTGTCAAAAATGATTTCATTTTATAATCTTATTACAAGGATTACAGTTAAACAAGAGCGCACACCGAAACAATGCTATAATGTGCACGTTTTCCAATTAATCCGCACGTACATAGGCTATATTTTTAAGGACTCTATTGGACCAAAACAAACCGTACAATGAATACCAAGTATACTGTCTCATCTAAGCCAACTAATCACAGACTTTTTATGCAGCACGTACTCAATTCCCTACCAGAGCCCCTGTAGGCACAGTCTATGTTCATGAATCATGCTTTCTCAATGTTTGCTTGTGCATAGGTAGGTAACGTCAAGAGTAAGCCTTGCCTCTGGAAGCAAACAAAAGAAACAACACTTAAGAAACAGCTAAAGCCAGGCCAATAGTTTATGAAGGAACTTGAATCAATAAAGCAAAAGGGAGCTCAACTATAATTTTTTTTTCATTAATAAACGGATTGGTCTGTTGGCGATAGAGCTGTGTACCTATCTATAGGGCAGGACATTTTTTCTATCCAAGTAATATTCCATCACGTAAATATTTTCACTTGGCAAATAATAGAGACAGGAGTACACACACAGATAGATGACAATGCACAGAAGTATCCTGCATTCAAGTAAATAAAACTGAATCTTACCACTTTAAAGGATTTGTCGACCGAAACAGCTGCTCAAACTACTAGGGAAAAATGCATTCACTGCAAAAACGTCGGTTCTACACAAATCACTATTATAGACAAACACTCTATGGTACACCGTTGGAGATAGAAACTTCCATTACTTTAACTACACTTGGGAGTAGCACTCATACACATACTTGCATGGAATTTCTGCAAAATGGAATAACAAACGCACAATTTCACAAGAAACACGACGAAAACTACGTTCGTAAAATTCGTAAAATTCACGCACTCCAAAAAAAGGACACACAACACCCGCTGCCGTCGTACACTGTAACGATAGTGAGGACCAAAATCATACTACTACAACTTGTTGGCATATGGATGACATTTCCAATGTTTTGTTTTCATCTTTCATTCGATGTGGTTGCTGCTGCGTAAGTTATCGAGAAAATCATTGCCGCTCTGTTTGGGAGTCATCTCCACCGCCATCACCTCACCACCACCATCATGGAAAATATTGAGATGAAAAGCTCTCAGCCAGCATATACACAAACAAATGGCATTCAGTGTGTCCAAGTCCAATATTTGGCATCCAAACATAACATCCACTGCGGTTTGAGATGGTCCACGGATACTGTAGAGTTTGTATAAGAGAGTTGTTGAGAATTCACACACACAATCGCACAAAGAGATCCTTAAATAAACAAAAAGGACCACAAACCGAAATAATTAATTTAGTGTCGAATGTACACATGATTATTTTGTTTTGAGGAAAAAAAGCTCTAAGGGGGGATATGATACTCCGAATCAGATTCATTTTCAAGGCAACACTTCTCGAGTTGACGTGGTAGGTAGGTAGATATAGTGAGATGGCTTTTCGCAACACCCACACTAGCCCACTTGGAGTTTATGAGAGTTGAGCATCGGTGTACGTTCATTGTCAGTACAATCGAGAGGTATTCAACAAGTCCTTTTTTTCCATCGATATGTACAAGATGGCAATAGCAAGTAAATAAAAAAAACACCGATATGCCATGAGGATGGGAGCGTGAGTCCTTTTTCTGGTGCAAATTGAATATGTGCGCTGTACAATATGCTTCAACGATACGAATCTATATTGGAGGAGGAACATTTTACTTATTCACTAAGTTTGTCGTCGAAGTATCGTTGTCGGACGTGGCATCGTATTAAAGAGCAGTAAAATGTCATTAAAGTATCCTTAAGTTCCGTTATTGAGTGGGAGAGAAAGAGAGTAGAGTCCTTAATATCTTTTTAGTTAGATGATTGATTAATGAACTCGAAAGCTTAATTGGTCCGATTAAATAGATGTCCCTTGTTGGGACGCGCGTTGGGACTTTGGAAGAATTCAAATTTCGTTGGTCAGCAAATTGGATAATTGGGTTTACCTAATCACCGTTCAGGGGGGAAAGATTTAGATTCTCTTTTTAATGGTACTTGGTGGGTATTCGATTCGCCTTTCAATTTTAAACAGGACATTAATTTCTTCGACAGAGCATGGTGCCTCTAATTAGCTACGGTGCTAGGTTTCAACGAAGTTTGTTTTAAGTTCAAATGTCATGGTGCGGCATACGCTAACTTTTTACTATTTTTGTGTTACTTTGACTGGCGTTGCAGTTGAGTAGTAATGGGTGCTTCAAGATTTGAATTAAATAGAAAATACAGTTTTTCATTTGTAGTACTTTTATTGAAACATCAAGTACGTATAGGAGACGGTTATACATAAAAATGGCTTCCACGGCTTTGCTGTCAGTTGTCACATACGCTTAAACACTCTTATGTCAAAGTTTTCCAAAATTTTTACATAAATTAGACTAATTATCGGTGATGTAGCGTTGAATCTCGTTTTTAAATACTCGAGTGGGTGTAAGCTTGTTGCCATAGACCTTTGGCTTTGACTTAAAAAATAACCGAAAAAAATAAATCCAGTTGTGTTA
Organism: Rhingia campestris; assembly: GCA_932526625.1. Taxonomy (NCBI): domain Eukaryota; kingdom Metazoa; phylum Arthropoda; class Insecta; order Diptera; family Syrphidae; genus Rhingia; species Rhingia campestris. The sequence continues at coordinate 55,207,066 of OW052182.1, read as the reverse complement.
AATCACATGCTCTATCTAGGGAGGGCAATTCTGATCACCAAACAAAATGGGTAGACGACAGTTGTTTTTCGACAGTCATATGTGGACTCACATAAATCCGACGGATCTCCGTCCGATCAGTCTATCTTTTTTTCTGCTCAAAACCTTGGCAAGATTATTTGATCTACACCTCCGTACTCGTATAGAACCGACTGCAATCTCTAACCCTCGACATGCATACTGCAAGGTCGATTGAAACAGCGCTTCACTCACTGGTACGCATCATTGAAAACTCACTAAGAGTAAAGGAGTATACTATGGCTGCCTTTCGTGATATAGAAGGACCTTTTAACAATGTCAAAGCAGAAAGAATTACTAATGCTCGGATTTGAATCTTGATGACTTGCTAATAAATCAGCTATTCAAAGGAAGAATTAGTAACACAAATCTCGGCAACTCATCCGCACATAGTTCCGTTAACTGTGGCAACCCACAAGGTGGCGTCCTGTCTCCTCTTCTCTGGAATCTAGTGGTCAATAAGCTTCTAGTAAATCTAGAAAGAGTGAGATGCAAAGTGATTGCCTACGCCGATGACGTGCAATAGCTATATCAGGGAAATACCTTCATACCTTTAGAGATCTATTTCAAAATGACCTCTCTGTACTCTGTAATTGGGCCGCCAAACATAATGGCGTCAGTCTCAAGTTCGCAGAAGCACCCAAATACATGGATCTGGTTTTGGATAAGAAACTGAACTAAAAAGGCAACATCCAAGAACGCTTTAAAAAAGCCACCGTAGACTTATACTCTTTTAAAAAGGCAATCGGAAAGAAATGAGGTATGCAACCACATATCTCTTTCTGGCTTTACGTGTCTATCATTAGACCCATACTCCTGTATGTTGTCTTAGTCTGGTGGACGGCTTTAGAAACAGCCTCCAACAGTAACCTACTAGGTAAAGTTCAAAGATCAGCTTGCATATGCATTAGCGGAATAGCCCTTGACGCTATCCTACACCTAGTGCCCCTAGATATCTACGGCAAACAGACCGCAGCTTATGCAGCTGTAAGACTAAGAGCCTCGTCACAATGGACACCCAATCAGAATGAACACACAATGATTCTGAATCACCTTCACATTACAGAAAACACCGACCACACCCAACTCAGCTTTCAGCATAACTCCAGGCAACCATTTCCAGTCGCCTTGAATGGGAGTCGCATTCTCAGTAAAAAGGAAGCTTCATCTGGGGGAATTCTTCTTCGATAATCTAGATGAGCTGGCATATATTAATATCAGAACCTTCTACGCTACATAGTTAGCTCTGAATGGTGCAATTAGGTGAACGAACAGTCCACAGATCCACGTGGTACCAAAACGGACTGTTATGGTCTAAGTGTGCACGCGCATCTCTGTCATTATCATCATCAAGGTGAAAATGAGCTTCTTCGCAAAGTATGATTTCACTCAAAAATTAAGATTCATTTGCATATGTGCATCCACTCGGCACACTGTGAATGTTTCATGTGTTTGTCACAATCGTCTCAAGACACATGACAGTCCATCGTCGTGGCTAAATTCTGACCCTGATGGAGCAGCGAGAATTCTCAATCGTTATCCTGCACAGACGGACGAGTTTGGGGTATTATTGTTCGTCTCTATAAATGCTGCCGTGTGTGGGTTTGAAATCGATTAGAGGGTCATTCTGTAACTTTGAAAACGATTATCGCTCAGACAGAAGAGACCTAATGAGCAATCGCTCAATAATCGTCTGTGATTTGACGATTATCGTTTTAAGTGAAGCAAATAATGTGATATCGCCGACAGCAGAAACGACTATTGATCTTACGTGATGCAAAATGTACCGTCGAAATGTTATCGTCAAACGATAATCACTTTACAGAATAAGGGCCCAGGTTGTTGGTAAACGGTTTCAGGCGTTCGTATAGGCGATACTAAGGAGACTCATGCCTATGTAATTGGCGCAGTTCTCCTTTTTTGTGGATCGGATAAACGATACTGAGGTTCTATTCTTTAGGCATCCTGTCATCCGAAGGATGTTACAATATTGAAAGGTTCGTTTAGCCTGGCTGCGGGAGATTGATTGAGCTTTGACTGTATCTCAACTACGATCTTTCTTTGTTAATCTCGAGATTCTGTTGTATCCCTGGCGTTTGACGTTTAACACTTTGGTAAAACTTCATGGAGTGGCACCTCCCTATGTCTTCGATTCCATACTTTGTTTTGTCATTTTCTTCTTTCTGAAAAGCCGATGTTCTTTATTACTTCTTTGCCTGCAAAGCTTGAGGGCTCAGTGGCGCGATGGTTAGTGCGATGAACTGCCGCGCAGGAGGTCTGGGTTCGATTCCCAGCCGTAGCAACACCTAAATGATTTTTCACTGGCCCTCCTCTCGTGATGATCTGACAAATCATCCGAGTAGTATCAATTGTCAAGAATAGCTTATCTCAACTTAGCCGTTCGGAGTCGGCATAAAACAGGAGGTCCCGCCATCGTGCAAGAAGTACACACGCACACATGAATGGTTGTGAGAAAGCTAGGCCCTGGGTACTAACGAGCCTGTTGCGCCAAAAATTTGTATTTTTTTTTTTTGCCTGCAAAGCTCAATGGCAGCTCTCATCCTCGTTTCTGACTGCGAGCGTCTGTCCTAGTTTTTCACCTGCGACATTTTTTTCCCTGAATAGCAGTAATGTCCACTTTGTACAGCTTATAGCTTCCTCTAGTTGTTTGACTGCAACTTTTCTAAAAAGTGTTCTAAGATTCCCTTTACATTTATTATCGTCGTTGTCGTTTTTAATGTCGTCAACAGTACTTTCTGTGAGTTAGCCCAAAGCACATCCTCCAACTCTAAGGATACGGATATCCATACAACGGGATTCAGCACTGCAGTTGGTCTTTTGGCTAAACGCTTCAAATTCCTATATGTCCTCTTGTTCGAATATGTCATAGGGGTGTATATTAATTTTGATACATAGCTTGTAACATAGACAAATAATTTAGCTAGATATACCTTAAAGAATATACATAGATCGATTAAGAATCGCTAGCTGAATCGATTTAGCCATGTCTGTCCGTCCGTCCGTACGTCACCAGTTTTAGGGCCTTAAATTTTGAGCTAGAAAGATGATTTTTTTTTAAATCCGCCCACTGCCATGCCCACTCTTTGGAATAACATAGTTTTCGGCCAAACCGTAGGGAATTTTGAAAAAGTGTCTGAACAACATATTTAGAGAATATCAATATCTATGTCTGATGTATATAATGATTTTTCCACGCTAACTTGTTGGGGGCATTTTTTCGATACAATTTTTAAATATTCATAAAAAATTTTGATGCAGGATCATTGGTTATGATAATGTGAACATTTTAACCCACTTTTTAGGGGCGATTTTTTTACAAAAAAAAACATTTGAATACTCTTCCCCATAGCATATGCAGGAGAAACACCTTGTTTTTTGTCGAACCATAAAAGATTTGAATAAACTGTCTGAACAATATATTGTGACAACGTCATTTTCTATATTTTATCGCCCACATTTCCTTTCCCACATGCCTTTTCATATGTTTTTTACTTCAATGGGTTTATTTTATTTTCAGCACCTTACACCTAATATTGGTCAGGGTGTTCTATTTCACTCCCTTTTATAAAAAATATAGGAAAATCTAGAATAATGGATGTAAGTAAAAAGCATATGAGAAGGCTACAATCCGCTGTGCGGATCGTTTAATACCTTATCCCATGCCATCTATATAAAGCTAATATCCCCAAAATTGAACATGGCTTAAAACATTTTATAAAACACTTTTTATGGTTCTAGTAGTGTGGGGGTAGTGTATTTTTTTTTTTTTAAACGCCCCCAAAAAGTGGGCGTGGGTTAAAACGGTATATAGACGAAATATTCATATTAATATTACTTATGATTTTGCATCGAAAGTTTTTTCAAAAATTTTAAAATTTTACCGGAAAAAGTTTTTTTTACTGAAAACACCCCCAAAAAGTGGTCGTGACAAAAACTTTATAAATACGAAATATAGATATTAAGATTGTCTAAATATAATGTTCAGAAACTTTTTCAAAATTCTTTATGATTTGGCCAAAAACCACGTTTTTCTAGCTCAAAATTTAAGGACCAAAAACTGGTGACGGACGGACAGTTAGACAGACATGGTTAGATCGATTTAGCTAGCGATTCTGAGTCGATCCATATACTTTGAAGTATATCTAGCTAAATTATTTATCTATGTTACTAACTATGTATCAAAACTAATATACCCCTTTGGTATAGGGTATATACAATAGCTGAACAATTCATTACCATAATAAAAATTATGAGCTGAATGCGTCCAACCATTTTTGTTTTAATGTTACCTGAAACGCACTCTCCACAAAATGCCCCACCTTCCTCCGCCTGAACTGCTGTCACAGGAATGTCTTGTAAATTAAAAATGTAAATAAATTAATTAAATTAGTCTATAAAGTGTGTGTAAAGTAAATAACTTATTTTGAAAACATATCACATAACTTATTTACACAATTTGCATAAAAGGAAAACCAGATTCGAGAATTTTCGCTGTTTAGTTATGACAAACAAGTTTTGTTTATGCATTTGACAGATTCATGTCACTATCTGTTGAGGTCGGGGTATTCTTTGTTTATGTTCTCACTTCGCCTACATTCCAATAGTATATTCTCGTATAAAGACTGCAAAATTAGTATGAACTAGCCCAGACTGAAAAATATAACATGGATCATGCCATCGATACATCGCCTAAGGAGCATAACCGCCAAACCGAGTGGCAGGAGAGTGTCCTTATTCGGGAACGCGGTGCTCCACAAAACGAAGGCTCGGATTCAAAATACTCCATAAAATACTATGAAATATGTTCAACCGGTTTTTCGATAGTAATGCGAGCCATCGCTGTGATAATAAACGTTAAATTGGCCTTTAGCTACTACCAGCAAGGAAGTATCGACTACTGTATATGGACATCTGCCTGCATTGTTATTCCCATGATTATTACAACACTTATACATGCCAACATGTGAGTAGATGAAAACAAGGTTGTTTTTTTGTTAACATCTAGTTAAATCAAATTGTGTATGCCATAGGTGCCTTCAAGATGGGAAACTAAGTAAGGGAAGTTACAAAGTCACATGGGTAACGTTTATATCTTCATTTATGTTTCGGTGAGTTGTGAAATTGCGTTAGGGTTTATTTTGATTTATTCATGCTTTCTTGCAGATATTGCAACTCAATTTGTTATGCCATATCTTCCAAAAAAGCAGAAAGGCGGGGCGACTTGGAAGCGCAAAAGAAGTATGTTTTAGAGGCTCATTGTTCTTAGAGTAAACGGAATCCTTTATGCTTTTAGATTCTACAAGCTGACAATACGCGAAGAGAGCGATGTTGCGTTCATACGCATTTTTGAATGCTTTTTGGAAGCCGCTCCCCAAAAGATTCTTCAAATCTCGATTGTTCTAAACCTTTCCGATGATATGTCTAGTAAGTGAAGCACACTTATGCTAAATTAATTTTACTTTTCACAAATTCCCATTACAGATCTACAAATCGTGGCCATTTGTTCATACTTTGGTAGTATGGCATGGTGCTTGTCAGCGTACCATCGATGCAATCGATATGCTCAAATCGACAAAAACAACATGAAGACAAATGGATTTGTTCTACAACTTTGCTGGCACTTTTGTGTCACAGGTTAGATACATCCATCATCTCATCTCATCCAGTTTTATGTTTGTGCTTAAATTTCATTTTTAATTTCGTTGCAGTATCACGCACGCTTTGTATATCATTTGTGGCTAGTCTTTTCCCCTTGTGGACGCTTCTGGCGTGTCTGGCTCATGGCATGTTCTTCGGATTTTTGACATTCCTCATAGATCGACCGAAATTCTGCGTACTCTCCCTTGGGAATTTCTTTTTCTGTATGATTTTGGGTATAGTCTATTTGTTCACATACATAATGCCCAAAGATGGACGAACTAGGAACAAGTATATTGTGTATTACACTCTGAATTCCCTGGAGAACATCGCCTGTGTAGCGCTATTCATTCTATTCTCACCGGGGAGTATGCGAGAGTTTGCGTTCTTTTATCCCATGTGCGTGTTATCCATTGCATTCTATTATATAGGCATTTGTTGTATGGTAATATATTATTTATGCTTCTATCCAAAGATCACTGCGAGATCGTCCAAACTCATTTTAAATTATAACAATTAATTCGTACTTTATACGCATATGTATATGTAGTGCCTCATATTTATTATACATTACAACAGATAACATATTTTGTAACTGTTTTTTCTATAAAAGATGATCAATATATTTATAATTTTGTTTTATTTTTGTTTGTCATTTAGAAGTTGTTTTCCTTTTTGGCCATTTCATCATATTAACAACTATTAGTTGAATATTCAGCTAAATGGTAGTTAAGCTTGTATGTTCAATTTTGAATGAGAAATGAGCGATTGGAAATTAACATTGGAAAGAAACATTGTCATAGTTCCTACGTTTCATGATTTATGATTCAGTAGCTTAAAGTCCTATTAGAATATTTCTATTTCTCCACTTCTGAAAATTTTATATTTTTGTAAACAGTCGTCCATTTCGATTTGTCAAAATAATCGAATTTTATTTGAAAAGTTCACATATAATCGAATTGCCGAACCTTAATTGATAATCGATTACGTTCTTGACTTTTTCGATTAACATAAAAATAATTTTCGTAAGGCTTTTCCTTTTCTGAAATGGAATCGAAATTCCCTTTTGTCAGAATATAAGTTTTCAGATTTTTCAAGATATTTCCTATAAATATTTCATCTAATCGAAAACGCCAAAAGTTGGTAAAATTCATCGATTAACTAGGTAATTGCTATAAATATTAATTATCGGAAGCAGTTGAGAACTGTCAAAGGTACATTCGGACAAATGTATGTCTGAAAAATATGTGTCTGCGCTAGCTCTTGGTAATCTTTGAAGTTGAACTGTGTCACTTACAAAAATATCTGTCAAGAACGATCTTGATTTGAAAGAATGTGTTTTTCCAATTGTTAACAAATTACGCCCGTATTAGCTAATCATAATGGCTAACTTGACAGTTTTTCCCATAAGAAATGCTCGCGCAAATGTCCCAAAGTTAGCCACTGCTTAGCTAATCATCGTTTACTAATAAGGGTTTTTTTGTCTGATCGGTCAAAAGACCGATTTCGACAGTTGTTGTGTTACATTGAGCAAAAAAAAAATGTATATACCTATCGTTTTATCTCAGATATATTTTGCAAAACTGGGGGGGTCATTCCATAACTTCGAAAACGTTTATCATCCAAAACGGTAGTCGTGAGTGAGATCGTCAGCAAATTTGCTTCACGTAACTCGACATTTTGGGTATCGTCAATCGTTTATTTGAGGTACTCTCAAACCGTAGTAAGTAGTTCTCCTATTATTCATTAGATGGCATACAAACTGTACTTTTGTACTTTTTTTGTTATGTTTGGTGCCGCACAATTTCAGAAAATAATGCAAAATGGAAATAATTTATGATTATCAACTTAAACAAATACTTTTTTTTATTGGATATTGGATTATTGAATAATTAGGTCAACAAATGCTAAAACTAATAAAGTTCTTAATTGGTGTGTTTAATGACTCTGAGCTGCACAGAAAAGTAAAGCCGTTTGTTTTCCATGAGAAAATGTGCTGTGCGAAATTGTTTTGCTTTTTTATAAGCCAGAGTTGGACACATCTAGAATACATTTGTCTGCACCTACTTTTGAGGAGCAGAAAATTCTATTCTATTCAATTCTAGTTAGATATTAGTTTGGCTGTTCGGTTGTATTTATTATTGTTAAAATGTTTAGCATTTAACAATAAGCAAGTAGGTGAACATCATATGTCATTTAGAATTTGATTTTACCTTGCTAAAAATGTGTACTTTTCTGTTCTGACAGTTTCACTAAGTCGTGTAGTTCTGTATTGTTCTGGTCTTAGTTCATATTTATTAAACAAAAATAATTTTACAAATTTAAAAAAAAAATCAGTATTGAGTTTATTTTCTATATATTATTATTAAAAACGTTTGCTAAACATTTTATTTTCCAATATAATTGTTTTTTTTTTTTCAAGTTATAATTGAGTTTTTGGAAATTTGTAATAGATATATAGAGTACAAAACAACGCAAACTTTTGAAAAATCTTAAAATTTGACATATACACAAAACATATGATCAAATTACAGCGACCTACATTCAACTTTTAAAAAGTTCAAATTACAGTGGGTTACAAATGGTTTAAATACAAAATCAATTTTAAATACCGGAATTTGAATGCTATAATTGCCTGTAAAAATTAAAAAAACCTATTAAATATGCTTTAGTTTTCAAAACAACATCCAAATTGATGTAAGAAGATACCGCAATCGCTCAATAAAAAAGTGATATCGCAGACAGCAAAAACGATTATTGATCTTACATGATGCAAGACTACCGTCGAAACGTTATCGTCAAACAATAATCACTATACGGAATGAGGTCGCGGTCACGAAATTACACTTATATATGACATAGGTCGTTGGGGTATATTGCTCAGTCCGAAATATTTTGGGCAAAGATAATGAAATCTCGTATATTAGCTCTTTGTTCCTTGATACAATAGGACAAATTTTTAAAATACGTCCCTCATTTTTCGAAAAAATCGTCATTTTGGTCATACGAAAAAGAATTTTAATAAAGTGCCTAATCAAGATATTCAGACAATCTCAATTGCTATATCTTACCCAAATAAATGCATAAGCCACATCCATTTTATGGGATTTTTAATTCAAGGATAGAATGGGCACAGCCGATTGTAGCATCCTCATATGTTTTTTAATTTATTCGAAAAATCATTCACTCACAGAACTTATTTCTGGCGTTTGTCAATGCTAAACACAACTTTAACATACCTGCCATGTTTTATGTCAGAATTAAAACACATAACATAACCTCAGGTTTAGTCTAGTAACGACATAGCATGAGCTTCTGAAACATTTATGAATATGCGACAATAGGAGTGATGGCTGAAACACAATCACGCTTTGGTGCGTTGCGTTGGCTGACGCACCTAGTTCAACCATATGAAATCAATGTTACCTATCAGAATTTAGCTTTGTCTGGCGTTGAGTTTCCACCTCAAAATGAAAAACGTAAAATCTTAACGTAACGTTGCTGTAAAGCGCCATGGGCAAAGCAAAGGTTGGAAAAAGTGTGAATTGTCAAAATATTTGTTGTTGTTTTCTGGATTATTTTCTGAGAAGGTTGTGGAATACGATATTTTTAGCAAAGATTTTAATCATTTCCCCCATTTTTGTAGCAGAAGTTGAAACTGCTGAGAAAATAAATATGTCAAAGCGTGCGCAAAGCAGTTGGGCGTAACGTTGGTAAAGCGAAGCTCCAAAGCGTGATTGTGTTTCAGCCATGACGCTTTTCATACTTTTCCGCTCGCCAATCTAAGGGCCCAGTTATAGCTATCATTGAAAAACATCATTGGGAATTTTCTTTTACTTCTTGCGGTTTTTTTATAAATTCAATCATTGGCGAGTTGGTGTCAAAACAAAGCTTATGAATATTACAACATGTTTTAAAATTTTACTGTAGCTATCGCAGAAAATCACTTTTTATTTTTCACTGATCATAATTTATTTCTGTGAAGTAATGTTTATGTTTATAATTTATTTATGGACGTAAAATTTCCATTCCATCATGTTTTGTGTTCCAATGAAGTTGTTCAATGATAGCTATAACTGAGCCCTTAAAGTCCAATCAGTTTAATGACGACCTATCGATTTCGTTTATCGATAACATCGATTAATTTTCCATCAGACATCTCATCTCAATGCAGCGCATCTTGCTCTTGCATTCTTCATTTTGCGAAACGAACAGCGTGGGAACAAGCAAAACACAAAAACCCCACACACACGCAAACATCCACTCCATCCATCCATGTTTGACATTTCTCCTAGTCGATTCTTCGCTACAGACGAAACATGTACGGTTTGAAACGAGTTCGCTAAAGACGGAATTCACGGAATGTTGTTTTGTAAAAAGTGTTAAGCCTTTGGCTTTCGTATTGAATCATAAATAACCGAATCCTTGCCACAATAGTGTGTACATTATCCATAGTGCAGTGCGAAACATCCCAATTGTAAGCTCAAGTGACCCCGACCAATTGGAAAAATAACCCTCTGTGTGTTCGCTAGTGTGACCCACCTACATACTCCAAAGGTAAGCCCAGTTTCAATATCACATTCATCAAGCGTATATAATTTCAGAAAATGAATATAGAAACGTTCTCTTGAGTCGAGTTCAAGGTTAATTTATTTTATCGTTGTCCGGATAAATTTGAAAAGATTTGCTAAAAGGACTACAAGCTCAGATCAGCTCGATATTTGCTTGGGTCAAAGCGCTTGCCTCGTCAGCTCATTTGTTTTTTTCTTTTTTTTTGTTGTATTACCAAACCAGTGTGACAAAAGTTGATAGTCATCTACCATGTAGTGGCTCTGATTCCACTCTGCCTACATAATGTGTAGCCTGTTACGTGTTTGGCTGCAAAACCATAAAAATGTAGATGACTAAAAAAAAAGAAGTGGAACTGATGCTGTACTTAAGCGTCATGTAGTGGAATTGATTTGCGGGCTTGTGGTTATTATTCAAGGGCCCAAACGCACATCACACATTCGGTCCTTGCGTTCGGTATTGATTTACACAATGTGTTCCCATAAACGTGTTATGAGCCATCAAAATAAGCCGAACGTCTACGACTCCATTGCAGCGTCGTCAGTGTGTGCCTTTGTTTGAAGTGGAGCTCCATTAAATTCTGATTTGTTGATGTGCTGACCCTTGCAGGTCAACAAATTAAGCAAAGTCATGTTTACATTTTCGGTATTTCCAGTGAGTGTCGCTGGCAATCGGAATATCGTGTCTCGTATTTCATTCACTTGAAAGCCGTGATATAAAATAAACAAACAAAAAGAGAGACACACTGATATGTTGGAATATTAATTCGAATGTTTATGTATGCATTGCATACGTACTTCGTCAATACGCCCTCGCTTATCTAACTCCAGCCAGACAAGGTATATTCGAAATGTTTGCATCGCACTACACTGGTAGGTCAACATTGCCCTGAACACTACAAGTGCAGCTCGATTTACATTTGGAACGTGTTTTATATTGTGAATATGTGGTAATTAACAAACGTAAATAATGAACTATTTGGTATCGGTAAACGGTGAAAGCGAATTGAAATGAGCAAAACTTGATTTTTCTCAACGATCGTGATGCTATTTTGTATCCAACACCTTACTGACATTCCAATGTGTCCCATTGTATTCATATTTAAACTGAGTGCCTTGCCCATGAGAACCTTGATGGCAATATAGAGTCACCGCACATCCCTCTAATCTTATCTTCTTCATATGGGCATTAGGTCTACAGAACGTTTGAATGTTGTCATCGCCAAAATAGCTGTGTTTATGTTTGTCAACTCTGTGAATACTAATTATATAAAATAAAATGGAAAAGATAAACACGCAGGCGCAGCCATGTACTTGGCGCATAACGAATTGCTGTTGCGCTTGAACTGGATCACGTCTACTAAAATGGTGCCCAAGTTGAAGTGGCCTATTTTCACAGAACTAAACACCAAATTTCGAGATCGTTATGCGTATCTGATGATTTTTTTATTTATATATTATGTCTGCCATTGTGTAAGCCACGCACAGGGTAACGTCGTTGAAGCATATGACATGAATACAAAACCTAGTTAGTTCCATATACACACTGGATTTCGTATTTTTGTGCACTGCAATCAGAATAATTCTTCTCCACTAACATGTCTCTAAAATTATCTTTCCGATTGCAAGATGCTTCCTGTTGATAGACGTTGGTTTCATATTTTGTGCTCAACTAAGGACCTCGTTTTCATCAACTGCTGCTACAATCTATTTCTGAATTCAGGCTGAAGCCTGGTAAAGTTCCTGTAGAACTCGTTTTTTGTTTCCATAGTCCATCAACGCAAACAGGATCGAAGAATTTATCGCGTAATGTAGGATTGGAGTTATTACGGAGGGACTTATATAGCAAGGGCTTTGAATTTAATTCTTAGCGCATAGAAAAAGCGGTTGGCTAGAGAAATATCCTCAGTTTACTCTCTGAAATTGCTTAATATTTTCTCGGCTTTCCGGTCAGGTAGACTTTCGAGTTGAGAGTTTTGATCCTATTTGCTTCGCTAAACCAAAATAGAATCGGTTTCCTAAGTTTAATCTTCGTCGTATGTCCACTAAGGTGTCATTCATGGGGTTAATGCTGACTAAAAGGTAGATGAACTCTTTTACTACCTCGAAATTATTGCTATCAACCGTGGGATTTGTCCAAAGTAGTTTGTTGATAACATACACTTCGTCTTGTCCTCGGTTACTAAGAGCAAAGCGTTTCTCCATCATTTGCCGTAAATGTTTCTACAACAGGGCAATGCGACGACCAATCATGTTGATATCGTCGGCATATCCCAGTAGCTGGGCAGATTTTTTGATGACAGTCGTTCCGTATTTACAGCTGCTCTACGCATTATCGGTTCGTCATTCTTGTGAATGACGAAATCGCATGATAGCACATTTCCTTGTCGGAATCTTCCTTTCAAACGGAACGTTACATCACGTGTCCTCCAATGTTAGGTGACGCAGTATCAATTTGGATGAAATCCCGAATTCCATCATCGCTATATAGAGCTGTAGTTGATGTAGTTGATCATCGCTATATAGAGCTGTAGTTGATGTATGCTATCTTACTTAAGACGATAAAAAGCTGATGCGTCTCGACTTGATATTCACTGGGCTTCTCCAGAATTTGTCTTAATGTGAAAATTTGGGAGTCACACTGATAATTCCCGATCAGTGTGTTACAGAAACGTTCACACAGTTTGTTATATAGTATCTTGTATGCGACATATATAAGGTCTTTTTTGTAAACGGAACTTATTAAGCTGATATTCCAGTCTAGGGAGCATTACCTCTTCATTGACTCGATATTGACCGGTTTTTTGCCCCATTACTTTCTCTACATTGCCATCAAACAGCATACATCTGCAACTCCCAGCGAATCAGTGACTAGGTTCTTCTTATTCTTAAGTGGCGCTACAGTTCGGAATGAACCTTTGTACCCATTAACATGCCTCTCCAATTAGCACGGTCCTTAGCTAACTGCCTCCAGTTAAGCACTCCAGGTTGTTTGAGGTCGGTTTCTACATATGCGCGCTACTTAAGGCGAGGTCTTCCTCTACTGCGTCCGACGTCTGGCTGGGAATCGAACTCCCTGCGAGCCGGAGTATTGGTGTCCATTCGTTCTACGTGTCCTAGCCATCTTAAACGTCCAATGCGGAGTTTTTTGACTAGGGGTATGTCACTGTACAGCTCGAATAGTTTTTAATTGAATCTTCGTCTCCATAGGCCGTCAACGCAAACGGGACTGAAGATTTTTCCTCTTTTGAGACGGTCCACGCTTCAGCGCCGTATAGCAGGACTGGGATGATCAGGGTCTTATATAGGATCTTCTTAGTAATTCGAGTGAGGGCTTTGCTTCTAAATTGCCTTCATAGTCCGAAGAAACAGCGGATAACAAGAGTAATTCTTCGTTTAATTTCTGACGAGATATTGTTGTAAGTTAATAAGTGTAAGTGTAGAGTTAATAGCGGAGCCGAGGTAGACAAAGTCACGTAATACCTCAAAGTTATATCTGCCAATGGTGACGTTCTTTCCAATTCGACGATGTTGTTTGTCATTTCGTGTTGACAGCATATACTTAGTCTTACCCTCATTTACTGCTAAACCCATTTTTGTCGCTTCCTTCTCTATACTAGCAAATGAGTCCTACCAATTTGATTTGATCGATTATGGACTTTCCTGGCCTAAAACCACACTGATAAGGGCCGATCAGGTTGTTGGTAAACCGTTTCAGGCGTTCACATATTACAGCAGATAGGGTTTTGTAGGCGATGCTGAGAAGACTTATGCCTCTTTTTTATGATCGGGCAAACGATGCTCAGGTTCCATTCTTCAGGCATACTTCATCCGACCAGTTTTTGCTTATGAGTTGGTGGATGTTACCAAAGAGGTATATAGCTATAGAGTACGCATCACAGCTAAAAATGTTGATGCTGTTTCAGACGCGGCCGGTAAGTGCGAAGGGGAATTTTCGTCGTTCGTATGCATCCGCTTGATGCTGGCATGGCAATGTGCACACTGGGGTATCAATATCAGTACCCCACATAGTAAATTTTCGTTGTATGAGATGCGCACTCGATGTAGTTCTATAATCTTTGATGTTACTTACCAAGTCATCTTCGCCAGCTTTTTAAATCTCAGCTGGAAGGCCGTTATTTCCTGCAACCTTATTAAGTTTGAGTTTAAATATTGCTATCCTCACTTCACTTCAGTCGGGTCGTTGCCAGTTTTCGCTGCCGTTGCCAATATTGAATGGTTCGTTCTGCCTGACAGCGGGATGTTGTTCGTCATCGCCTTTTAACAGTCTGCTGAAGTGCTTCTTCAATATCCTCAGCATCAACTGTGTCTCAACTTCTATATTTCCTAGTTCATCTCGATAGGATTCTGTTCGAGTCCTGTATCCTTGGCTTTGAAGTTTTACGCCTTGGTAAAACTGGCGAACATCGTTCCTGGAGTGGTACCTCTCTATATCCTCAATCTCGCGCTTTTCTTGCTCTTTTTCCTTCTTTCTGAAAAGCCGGTGTTCTTCCCTTCTTCTTTGCTTTTGAGCTCAATGGCAGCTCTCGTCTTCACCTGCAGCTTAGCCTTGTAGGACTCGTTCTTGACTGCGAGCATCTGTCGGAATTCCTCATTAAACCAGGGGTTTCTTGCTGGTGGACGCGTGAATGTGCTAGGTTTCTCGCGGCCACCAGCAAGAAACACCAGTTGCGGCTGATCTAATGGCTTGTTGGCATCGTTGCCATTGTTCTTCGATATTCGATGCTGGTAGTATGGTGTAAATCGAGAGGTTAAGGGATACCCGTTGTGCGAAGGCTTTGGCGGTTTCTTGCTGCTATCAGTCTTTTTTTTTACAACATTTCTGGTTTGTTGTGGCGTGGTGGTTAGAGAAGTCAATAGAAGTTAATTCGCCTAAGTCCGTTACCAGACGTGTTTTCGTGTAGCCTATGTTTTCCGACAACACTGCTAAAGATGTCTTCTCTTCCTACCTTTGGGTTAAAATCTCCCATCACGATTTTAACATCGTACTTTGGTAGTCGCTCATAGGTTTTGTCGAGGAGCTCGTAGAGGCAATCCTTAGTTATATCATCTTTTTCCTCCGCC
The DNA here is from genome assembly GCA_932526625.1 of Rhingia campestris. Classification (NCBI taxonomy): domain Eukaryota; kingdom Metazoa; phylum Arthropoda; class Insecta; order Diptera; family Syrphidae; genus Rhingia; species Rhingia campestris. The sequence continues at coordinate 55,191,698 of OW052182.1, read as the reverse complement.
GTAGCGTGAGCGCATATAAAGCTTTATGTTGGCGAATTTCGCCTTGATGCGGATTGTTACAATGCGTTCGCTAATGTCTTGGAAACATAAGACTTCTTGCGTAAGTCTGGCACTTATAACAAATACTCATCCCTCAATTTGCCCGGCCCATCCCATCGTATTTTCTGGATGGCAGTAATGTCTGTTTTGTATCATTTTAGGGCTTCCGCTAGTTGTTCGCCTATCCTTTTTCCGTTTAGTAGGGTCGTCAACAATAAGATCAGTCCTTTCCGAGGTTATTGGTTGCTTTGTAACATATAGTTTTTTTTTCATGCGTGGGTAGTTAGCCCAAAGCACGACCCCCAACCTGAAGGGCCAGTTCCAATTTATTAGATACCCCTAGGACACGGGGCCATCAGTATCTACTACTGGATTGAGCGCTGCCGTTGGCCTTTCCGTTCATTCGCCACAATGTCTGTTCAATGGGTCTCACTAACCCTTGAGATTCCTAGATAACCTCTTGTTTGAATATGTCGAAGCTGCTCATCTAAGTTTGCCTTGGACAGCAGGCTTGGTATTCATTCCATGGCATGCGTGAAATGCTCCGCAAATTTCGATTGTATTATTATTTTTTTTTGTTTATTACGAAATGATTTCTCCGGTGTTTTCCACCGGGTGTTGATGTGCTTCCTCTTGTTTCTCCATGTTGACTATCGACAGCTATTCGCAAAATACAAATGTGTTGGAATTCTGCGAACTAATCTCCGACAGTGATCAAAACATATATCCACTCACGAATGACTGTATAACAGTTCGTATGTCGAGAGTAAATAGTCAACTCTCCGCGAGCTACTTTCAAGACTGTGCAAGTTTGCTCTCGAGAGCTGCTAACAGCATTTTTACTCTCCAATGGGCACGCACCTTTATGATCTAATCAAGTATAAAATTCTTTATTATGAGTCAGCATCAACGGAAATGAGGATTTTTACCTACGCAAAATATTTCAAATCCATGAGACCAAGTATACGCACATCTATCTGGGTAGGTGTTTGATTTTTAAATTACACAAATATTTTGACAAAAAAACTGTCTCCACAAAAATATGTCTAAAAAATCAACATTACAAGATTGCTAGCAAAAGCTGTTGAAGTATAGCAAACAATTCGCTGCCATGATAAGACAGAAATGGACTTTGTTAAATGATACGACTACTTAAGTGTATTATAATATTATTCACGTATGAAACTTCTACAGATCATGTTCTAATTGATGCTGCAATCTATCTTATCATTTTGTATACATTATCCCATTGGGGTATTAGTTTGTAATGTCTGTCGGATTGCAGCCTTCTCATATTATTTATTAACATTTTACATAAAAACATGGAATTTATGTGCGAATATGACGTAACGTACAACTTAAATGAAATGTCAAAGGCCGACTTTGTCATTTTTTATTATTTTTATTTATATCGATTTAAAAGTGCTACTACAGCGTTCTAAGTCCCCTTTACCTCCAATGTTACAATATTAATCCTACGATTATTCAAATTTACATATATAAACAGAAAAAATGTCATAATGCACATAATCCCAAAACCACCATCACCTGCCCATAAGACACACCAATAACGTTTGGTAATGCTTAATAAAACGAGCACCATGTGATGAATTTTTATTAAGACGTTAACAAGTTTTGATTGGGTGTCCTAAAACAAACAAACTGGTTCAGTGAATAAGCAAACAAATGGTAAAATGTATCTCAATGAGGGCATATAAAAGTTGTTTATTTAACTAATTTTAAGAACTGTTATAAATATACAATAAAATATCTGTTTACAATAATTGCTACCTAATCACAATTGAACTGTAATCTGCCTAACTGAGAACAGTCGGCTTTTTATATTTACTGGAAACGGTTGAGCTTTGTTTACCTTTCGTTCTATTTGCAATTTTATTGAGATATTCATGGGCTTGGAATGTGAATATTTGATTGAAATTTCCGTTGTTAAATGTAAGCGTGACATAATTTTTCATCACTTTGTGGATTTTCGTTTGATTAGCTAGGGAATGGGTATATTCGCGTACTTTCTCATTAAAAATTAGTTAGCTCTCATTTTTTTAGAGTGCAATTAATTAATGGAACTGTATTAAGTAGCATACGTTGAAGTTATTCATTACATTTTCATCATGAATAGACTTACGCTGGAACAACGCTTACTTATAGTGAAAACTAATTTCCAAAATCAGTGCTGAGTTAAAAATTGTTATTATCGTCCAACTGAACGCATTTTTTTTAAATCAATTCGGTGATGATTTTACACTATTGGACATTCATCCTAAAACCCGAGTGCGTACAGCCCGTAATAATGAGAATATTGCTGCAGTAGCAGAGACTATTCGTGAAGCCCGTGATCAGTCAATTCGACGTTGTCCTCAACGTTGTGTCTTATTTTGACGTATGATCTTGCTTAGAAAGCGTAAAATACAGCTCGTTCAAGAATTGTAGTCGGGTGACTTTGGCCTACGTTTAAATTTCTATTAGTGAGACTTGGAACAGCTTGAAGTTGATACATTTTCAAGTGAAACTTTTTTGTGACGGTGTGAGTTTTATGAAACATAAAACCTCACGATGGAGGTGTTTTGATCCGGTCCACCATCCAAGTACTAACCCCAACCGACGCTGCATGATGTCGGTTATCGCGTGTTGTTGTTTTACTAGGTTTGTTTGAAGTGAAACTTATTTTTGGACGACTGTTGTTTCTGATCGTGTGTAATAATCGGATGTATGGACTTTTATCTCAGGCAATACGTACGTTGGTGTGCAAAAAAGGATGGTTTCTTGTTGGCATGTTGATTGGAGAATGGACCTTGGTGCACCGGTATGCACCAAGAAAGTGTGTTATCTGTCAATAGACTGTCAACAGCTGGCTCATCTATTATGTGGTATCTCGTCTTAGGTGTCGTATTTGTGGCACTTGACTGTCTTTGGTGTCGTTCCTGGTGTTGAATTCGCTGTTCCCCGGCTGTCCAGTCTCTTGGATAAAAACCTTCAGCCACAGTTTTTTTTTTTTTGTACTGTTAAACTCACAGAGACTAAACTATCAACCATGTTATTCCTGAATTCGAAAATCACTTTAACATTAAGTGTTACCTGGCTTCTAATATGCACTCAATTCTTCACATGTAGTCTAAACTCCACTTCTACTTCCAATTTCACTTCGCTGTTAGACTTTTTTTTTCTCATCTCAAATTTGCCCTTAGCTCACTTTAAATTGCTTCCCGGACGAACTGCAGTCCTCAGATTCACTTTTCTTAATCCAGTCATGGTCAGTACCTACTACTTCTATATGAAACTTCGCATCGTACCATTTTGCGGGTTTGTTTTCTACCAACTTACAGCTACGACCTGATCGCGCCATAGTCCTGCTAGATTTGCTGATATCAGATACAAACAAAAAGAAAATATCTGAATCCTTTGGTGATTGGAACCCACGCTCTTCGAACGCCGAGCCCCCAATACATCCCCTGCGCTGTTATGTCCTATAATTTTCTTATCAACATCTTCAGAGTTAGCTTTGCACGGGGTTACATAACAAAAAGCTGAAGAGAGGTAACGGTCAAATTTTAACCGAAAGCTGGTCGTAGACCAAGTAATCTTTCCAAATCTTACCGTCCACTTAGCCTCACCTCCTTTTTCCTTGGAAAAAATCATTGATAGAAACATAAGGGATTGTCCATTAATACACAAAAACCAATATCAACCACGAAAATCGAAAACTCATGCTCTTCAGGAACTCAACACCCACTTTGATAAATCCCAAAAGAGCAAAGATATTGCTGTGGGCTGCTTCCTTGACATCGAAGAAGCTTTCAACAACACCGAACATGCCCAAATAGACAGATGCATCCATAACACAGGCTTAGACAGTACCACATGTAAATGGATAACGCACATGCTTTATAGTAAAAATATAAATGCTACATTAGGCATTTACGGCTGCAAAAGATTGCCAACAGGGAGGAGTTTGATCCCCCTATTATGGTCCATCGTAGTAAATGAGCTACTAAACATACACAGCAATGATGGTTTCTATGTCCAAGGATACGCCGATGACATTGAGATCCTAATCAGAGTAAAATTCGAAGAAACAATCTCAGAACTCCTACAGAGGGCACCAAACCTCGTTGCTGACTGGTGCAAAAAAAAAGGCCTAACATTCAACCCCAAAGAAAGTACCATAATTGCTTTCACGAAAAGACATAATGGGGATAAGCTAAAAAAAAAAACACTATGCTTAGTGAAACAATAGAGTTTTCAAAAGAAGTCAAATACCTGGGACTAACTCAGGAAGAAAAGCTCACTTGGAACTCTCACCTCATAAAAACCTTCGACAAAGCCAGGATCTCTTGTGGTACAGCAGAAGTCTAATTGGTAAAAGCCAGATCAAATACTTGGAATCACCATGACAGATAGCTGTCTACCCAAATTCAACTTCAGCCTAAACATCAAGTTAACATTCCCAAATCGTCAGCATTGGGAACCGAATAAACCAATATTTCCCAACGATTCTCATGTATGGTACACAGATGGATTAAAAACAAATGAAGGATTTGGAGCTGGAGCATACGGTGTTAAAACAAAAACGTTCATGTACACAAGCATGGACAAATGTAACTCCGTATTTCAAGCAGAAATCTTTGCTATAGAAATATGTTTCAGAGAAAATCTAAATAAATCCATAACAAACAGAAATATATCTATTTTCTCTGACAGCAAAGCAGTACTCCTAGCCTTACAACGTTAGGAGATAACATCAAAACTAGTATGGGATTGCCTACAACTACTGACATCGCTAGCAAGCACAACAGGACACGTAGGCAACGAAATAGCAGATATACTAGCCAGAAAAGGATTGGAATCAACTGTGGCCGCAGTGATATGGTTACTTGCTTCCAACTCCCTAACCTAATCTAAGATCAAATTATGAAACTCATCGGCCACCTCGTTTGTGTGATTTGACACCTTTGGACTACTTCTTGTGGAAATACGTCAAATTTCTGGTCTATGCTGATAAACCAGTGTTGACTGATCACTTAGAATACAACATTCGATTCACTATTGACGAAATAAAATCGGGTATGCTCGAAAAATTGGTGCAAAATTGGAAACACATCAAATTATGAAACTCATCGGTGAGTCCAGGAAAACAATTTCCATTGTCGTAAGAAATGAACGAAAATCGCTACATATATGTATGCGACATTTGGTAACATGTAGAGAGTTTGTCTTTGAAGCTTGAATCCAAACAGGTAGATTTGATTGAGTTTTAGAAGTGTATGTGATTAGTGATAATTAAGATGTATTTTTGGAATTCCGTCCGTCGGTTTGTCGATCCCTCGGTCCGTCTGTCCGTTATGATCTCCCCAGCCTAAACGGCTTGACCGATTTTCTTCAAAGTTTGTATCCAAGTTTCTTTTGGTCATAATTCTAGGCCAAGATATTGTTTTCGTGAAAATTTTCGACCTCGAGATTTTGATTGATTCTAACATTACGATGATAGCGGAACCCAAAGAAGTGGTTTTTGGAATTCCGTCCGTTGGTCCGTCGGTTCGTCTGTCCGTAATGGTCTCCCCAGCCTAAACGGCTTGACCGATTTTCTTCAAAGTTTGAATCCAAGTTTCTTTTGGTCATAATTCTAGGCCAATATTTTGTTTGCTTTTAGCCATGTTATAAACGGTACCTGCCATATAAAATTACGCATTACCTCATTTTTCTCGAAAACGGCTCTTACTTTTTTGATTAAACTTTATATATATTATAAGAATATTAGTTCCAACAAAACTGCATACCCAGTTTTTTTTTCGAGAAAATCCATATAACGGATTTTTTTATTTAGGCCATATAAAGAAAATTGTTAATTTCTCGCAAACTATAATGTCAAATTTAATATGTACACTAGTCGGCATAAGTATTTTGACGAAACCTTTTTGTGACTAATGAGACTAACTTTGCTTGGTATCGTTAAAACAACGGTGCAAAAATGATGCGCGAAACAAAGAATCTATTTTTAGCTCTATGCATGCCAAGTTTTGTATTGTTTACCTTTTGCATTCTCTTTTTGCTGATAAGAACGCATGCAGACAAAGAATTTTTACGTGGCATAAGTATTTTGACGGAAACTTTGTGTAAATATTTTAACAGTTTTGAGCACGTGATAAAGTAGTACAAGCCAAAGTAGTACTGGAGAAGCGTTCTATGGACAGATGAAAGCTCCTTTGAGTATAACTCATCAAAAAACAAATTTTACGTTAGATTGCCAAAGGTAGAAAGGCAAAAAAGACGCCCCGTTTGTCAAAAAGTGAGCCATGGTGGAGGCTCTGTCATGTTCTGGGGATGTGTTGCGTATAATGGCCTGGGTGAATTGGTTCCTATCACCGGCTCGATGATCCAAGGTCAATATTTAAGAACCCTTAATGATAATGCCTTTCCTTCCGGAGGTAGGCTTATTGGTGAATCATTTATCCTGCAACAGGACAATGCCCCATGCCACAAAGCCCGGATGATAACTAAATTTTTGAAGGATGTTGGTGTTGCCACTTTGGACTGGCCACCTCAAAGTCCAGATTTAAATATAATAGAAAACTTCTGGTCTCTTTTGAAACGCAAAAGAACAGTTTCTTTAAATAAAACCAGAGAGGAGACGATTTCTGAGGTCACTTCCCTTTGGGAAGAGATATCTCCAGAGATTCTTCAAAATTTAGTAGATTCATTAACGAGACGCCTTCAAAAAGTTATTGAAGCCAAAGGAGGTTATATATTTTACTAAATTCTTCTTTATTTATTTACTTTTGTTAAGTTTAAAATGTTTTTTCTTAGAGTTATATACTTGTCAAAATACTTATGCAAACACACGAAATTACAAATTAATTTATATCTTTTTTGACTTCTATGAAAAAATATTTGTTTGCCTATTTTTAAGTTTGTATTAGTTATATATAAAAATAAAAAAAAAATAAACATGAATTCTTGTCAAGCCATTTAGAAGTTAAACTCAAAAATGCACGATTTTTATTTCGTCAAAATACTTATGCCGACTAGTGTATACTTCTATTATAGTTTAGAACATTTCCAGATAATTAGTTTTAACCCAACCATCACTAAAAGGAATTTTCAGTTTTGCCAATAATGGAAATCATTATTATTCACATAGACACCGATTCCTTAAAATTTAAGAGTAAACGTTCATATAAACACATTTCGACATTATGTATATCATTTATAGCATCAATAATCAAAATGCTTATGATTTGATCTAACGCCAAACTCGCTGTGAAAGAGAAAGTTGCGTACGACCCAGTCGTGCACCTACCACTCTTTTTTTTTTAAATCACCATGTCACGACTTGCACCAAAATAACGTTTACAAATCGTAGAAATTAATTTCTAAAATTCGAACTATATTCCACAAACTTATAGATCATTTCGTCAACTTTACGGTGCACATAACCGAGACCGATGCCAACATTACCGTTAATGGCAAAAGATTCGTGATATTTTGTATTCCTCATGTCATTGGAAATCATTTTGAGGAGAAATGGTTCCATTAAGACGTCGCAACATGCCATACCACGCGTGCAAACATGAATTTGTTGAGCCAAACGTTTGGTGACCGAATCCTCTCATGAAATGGATCTGTAAATTGGCCACCTCGTTTATGTGATTTGACACCTTTGGACTACTTCTTGTGGAAATACGTCAAATTTCTGGTCTATGCTGATAAACCAGTGTTGACTGATCACTTAGAATACAACATTCGATTCACTATTGACGAAATAAAATCGGGTATGCTCGAAAAATTGGTGCAAAATTGGAAACACATAATGGCGTTCATAAGACGCAGTCGCGGAGGCCAAATGCCGGAAATTATTTTTAAACATTAAATGCCATGAAATTTGTAAGCTAAAAAGCCAAAGTGTTTGTCAATCCATTGGATTTGTTGTTTTATTTTTAAAAAAAAAAAGTTCTATGCATCTTAAAAAAAAAAAACATCCATGGAGTATGATCTATGACAGTCAGAGCATGTCCCATGTGCCTGAGCTGTGAAAGAGTTATTAATGGTATTCCTATAAAATTAAAAAAAAAAACAGAAATCTAGAAAACGGAACATTTCAATATCTCCTGCAAATAAATATTAAAACGCTTGCTAACCCTAATTGTAAGGCCCAGGTTCATTCCAGACTATAGCGCCACTTAAGTAACCCTAATTGTGATCATGCAATTCTGTGTACAAGTATAATCGTCATCATTTATATTTTAATCGCATTTAAGTGTATTAATGCTACATCACATCCATAAGCTAAAATTACTCGTACTAAACACTAACGTGCATTTTTTTTACATGCTCACAGTGCCTTACCTAGATGTCACGTAACGGCAGCAAAACAGGTGGACTACGTTATCTATGGATACCGGGCAGAAAACGGTCCCATCCCAAAGGCCGACTTGATACGACAAGTAAACGTTTTACCCAAAATTCCGGTCATAAAAAAAGCGAGCCATGGTCTCTTGGTGGCAGCAAGACTCAGAGAGATTTTCTGGAAGCGTAAGTTTTTTAAGGCTTGCATGAGGCCTAGGTGGAGTGGTTTTGTTTCCCGCAATTTGAAGAAAAGGAAGAAGTTGTACAAAGGTTTAACAAAAATGTTTCTCGTTATTATTTCATCGCTCAATTGGTTGATAAGGATTTAAATTAGGTCATTACAGGATGATCAACTTTAACAATAAATTGATCTACATCATGGTCAACATGTGAAATCAGATGCGGTCTACGTAACAACGCACTAGTTTAGTCGCATCTTACTAAATAATAGAGGAAGTAGACCTGTGATTTGGTAAGGGCAATACCTCGTAATAGCAAGCCTATTCGTTTGACGATAATAATGATATGGTGCTTCTGAAGTAAATAATCGTACATCTTCAGTTCTGTGTGCTGAGGTTGTTATCTAAATAAACAAACGCATTCCTTCGAGTCGCACTGTGGCTGTGATATATACTACGCCGGTGTTCTCCTGTCATTTCTACCCATGGATCGGATTTAATCGTCGATTTCGATAAGCACTATTTTTCGGGATGATGTTCTCATCCCGTCTCTGCAAAATGATCCCGGACTATATCGCATTGCACACTTAGTTTGAACACCGATGAGTGCTTAGAAAAATAAATATCAATGGTATCCAAATGAAATCTGCGACGAATAGTACATACATAGGAAAACAAAACCTAATGACTCTTTTTGTACAACTTTGTCCGCTGGTTGAAGATCACTCCACTGTGCGGTGCTGCCTTGTATGCACATTAGTTGGTTCACGTCTACACGTTTTCATTACACTGCTCATGCTCAATCACATTTGCCTCCATTCATAAATCACTCATTCCTCTATTTGTGTTTGATCGTTTTAATAGGTTACATTTAAGGAGGTCTATAATCACCGTTAAGTGTTTCGCTCTTGAAAATTGAATTCCGTAATATATTTGCAAGTTCCTGAAGTACCTTCGGGTTTTAGTTTGCTTTCGACGCTTTGAAAGATGGTATCGTTGTATACGCAATTCTACAACTGGCTTTGGTATAGATCATCCCTTCATAATCAGACCCTCATTCTAACCACATACATTTCATTTTGTTATATACACACACACACTAATTTAAAACACAAAACATTGTAGTGGACTAAATAAATAAAATATTTCCAGGGAACCCACCGGATTTGATAGCGGACCTTCGATATCTGGCTTGGGAACAATTTCATGTGCAGCTGGAGTGCCGACAGTAGTTTGTGCCACCAATATGCCGGCCTTAACGGTATGCCAATCATTTCAAATACTGAAATAACAATTTTGTATAATTTTTGTTTTTATTTTTTCTAGGAAAATAAATTCGCTGTATTGGGGAAAATCAGCGAAAATGATCAACTTCCGACGCCACCAAGAGATGGCGATAACAACGAAAAAACCAACAATCACATATCCACTAGTGATCTGATTGGTGATGCAGTATCATATCATAATTTGAAAAAAATCGACGAAGACGTCGAAGACCTTGACTTACCTTCACCGCCTGGTTGTGATGATCACAACAGTGATGGTGTCAGCGAATACAGTCCTCATAAGAAGCATTTAAGTACAAATAATAAAAAGATCTATAATAGCCGTCCAGAGGTAAGTGAATTAGATATTTTGATTATTTTGAGTCATCTGTAGGGAGAGCTGCATTTTTAGATGTTCACAATTTCTGGTATATCGATTCGAATTTTTGGCCACACAGGATGATTGTGGTATCTACTTCAGACCTAGCTTCTACATTCATTTGTGTGTGCAAAGTTATTTTTTAAAAACGAATTCAAGTTGTTTTGGACGGTTTCAAGTCTGCTACTCACCAAATCGGCCAATGTTCCAATCCGGAACCAAAAAAAATAATCCACTACTGTTTTATTTATAGAAGCCCAAATATGGACAGTAATTCGACTTTTAATGAGTTTGATGCACTGTCTAACTCCATCTCAAGAATTGTATCCATGTATCCTCAAACTGAAATCACCATTGCGGGCGATTTGAATGTACACAATTCTTCGTGGCTTCAACTTTCTGGACAGTCAACACCCGAACTTAACGCAGCTTGTAAATGAACCAACACCAATTCCGGACATTCACAGTCAAACCACTAACACCCTGGACTTGTTTCTAACCTCTCACCCTAATAAATACAATATCATTGTATTATCGCCTCTAGGCTCGTCCGACCACTGTATCGTAATGGCTATATCTCGTACTCCAACCACGTTTTTAAAGCACAAATTCCTAATAGAATCGTATGGCAATACGAGAATGCCAACTGAGAAGCTCTAAACGGGTTCTTTAAGAATTTTTGCTGGTCCTGAATAATGATGTGGATGCTACTGCTGATGCGATAGCGAACACCATTCTCCTAAGTATGAAATCCATTATCCCTTAACGGTTAAAGAGTATCAAACCTAAGACAAACGGGTGGTATGACTCGAGCTGTAAAGAGGCTATTAGGTTGAAAGAGTTATGTTTTATAAGACTAACCATACTGAGGAAAACCGAATAAAGTTCAAACGGGTCAGAAATGACTGTAATGCCACATTAAGCGTGTCAAATTTTCCCACGACCAAAACCTCAGGCAAAAATGTCTACTGCTTCCCAAAGGTTGTAAAAACGTTTGTTCGTTTGTTTAAAACATTAAAAATTCAACCTCATCTTCAATCCTAACACTCATTTACAATAACATTCCAGCTGTCACCTCTATAGACAAAGTCTGGTCCAGATGGTATCTCCCCCATAATTCTGAAGAGCTCGCAATACCAAACGACTGCGTAATCTTTTCTAACTGTCCTATTCATCAGGGCTCTTCCCGAGTAGATGGAAAACATCATTTGTCCAGCCCGTCCCAAAAAAGGCGAATCTTCTTCTTTCTCCAACTACCGACCAATTGCACTTACATCCCTTCTTTCTAAGGTCATGGAAACGCTGATAAACCGTCAGCTTATGAAATATCTTGAATCACGAAAACTCTTCAATGACTGACAATACGGTTTTCGTAACAACAGGTCTATCTACCTTGGTGGCGAAAACAAGATCGTTGCACTTGATATTTCAAAGGCATTTGACAGGGTTTGGCATTAAGCACTTTTGTCGAAAATGTGTGCTTTTGGTATCGATGAATCTCTTCTTTAATGGATTAGAAACAATCTCTCGAAACGTTCAATCCAAGTTGTTTTGGATGTTTTGCTGGTGTTCCTCTTGTCTGCAACTTCTAATAAAATCCATTACTTTGCTGATGACAGTACCCTTAGCTTTACATATTCTTTCTCGAATCCATTCCCTTCACCTTCGAACGTGGAACAAAAACGACAACATATGTTAAGTTCATAAAATTCCGACCTCGATAGCTTAATTAAATTGGATAAATCTAATAGAGTGGCATTTGCACCGTCGATCTTCATTGGAACTACCAAATATTTAAATTCGCAAAAGAGGCCACGAAATGCTTGGGTTTCCTTTACCGATGCAAGAAATATTTCACTCCTTCTGATCTGGACTCAATATATAAAGCGTATATAAGGACCAAACTTGAGTTCAACGCCCACTCATGTTCAGGTGCAGCCAAAACATCATAGACACCTAAATAGGATACAAAAGCGTGCGATAACATTGAAAGGAGATCAACAATAGCGAACTTTATAGTCTCGATCGAACATCGTAGGAATGTCTCCTGCCTTACAGCCATTTGTATTTCGCCCCTTCAACAATTCAACCGTAATACTAGCCGTGCCATGAATGCTAATCAATGCACCTTCAAATCTATAAAGATTCATTCGTAAACCGAACAACACGAGTGTAGAATTCTTTATCAAACTCAGTTTTTCCTTTCTATTACAATTTACGGAAATTCAAAACCAACACCCTTCGAAATCTCCTCACATAAGGACTCATCAATGTCCCTAATGCCCGCGCTGTGTCAAACACTATAAGGGTATTCATTATCTTTTGAGCGCGTGCCAATTATAAAAAAATGTGATTTCCAGTTTAATGTCCATTCCGAACGGCAAATTTAAGAAGCTGCTTATAACAGTTTTATACTCTTAAATGTTTTTCAGACATTCGAAAGAGGTAGGACAGTGAGAAAAGCCTGGGAGTAGTTGCTTTACTAAGCACTAGGACACTAGTGTTTATAATCAGTTCACTAATACTTTATTTCCATTCTCCATCATTTCGACCGCTTTGATTCAAATGGCTGTTTGAGTGAATGGAAGATTTTGACTTTTTGCAACATTTGTGGCCGTATATCGGCAATAGGAGAATGTTGTCATCCAAGTGGTTAATCGTTTCGGGTCTATCGGCGTAGACTACTGACTTTACATATCCCGACAGTAAATAGTCAAGCGGCATTAAATCGCACGATCTTGAAGGTCAATTCACAGGACCAAAACGCGAAATTATGCACTCACCGAAAGTTTCCATCAACAAATCAATTGTGTGTTGAAACCACAGCTCCTGCACGTCATGGTTGATCAATTGATGAACGAAAAAGTCAGTAATCATGGCTATATAGCGGTCACTATTGACTGTAACGTTCTGGCCAGCATCGTTTTTAAAGAAATACGGAACAATTATTTCATCAACCCTTTGTGCTTTATACCAAAAAGTCAGGTTTTGTGGATGTAACGGTGTCTCAACATGCACTTGAGGATTATCATCACTCCAAATACGGCAGCTTTGTTTATTGACGTATCCATTCAACCAAAAGTGAGCTTCATCGCTCAACAAAATTCGCTTAGAAAATTGATAATAAACGGCAATCTCGTTTTGGGCCCATTCAACAGAATCTACGCCTTGCTAGGTGATCCTGTGGCTTCAATTCTTGCACGAGTTGGATTTTATAAGCACGCAAACCAAGATCTTTCCGCAAAAACTTCCATAAAGTAGATGGACACATATCCAATTCCTGTGCACGATGGCGGATGGACTGATTCGGGTCTTCCTCTACACTACGCTCTACAGCAGCAATGACTTCTGTAAGCACTGTACGACGTCTCTGTGGATGCGTATTATCATTTAGAGTAAACGTGGTGCGAAAACGTTCCATACTTATTGAATTGATTGCTCTGATGGACGATTATATTGACCGTAAAATGGAGGTAGTGCCGATACGTATTTCGAGCAGAACCATGATTTTCAAACTAAATTCGCACAATTTGGATGCCAAACTAAACAAAAATAAATCACTTGACAGCTAACAAAATGGCCGCCAGTTAAAATAAAAAAACTTAAAGTTCTATACCTCTAAAAAAACACCCGATATATTAGGTCTGTTCCCGTACTTTTTCAGTAAAAATTAGTATAGTCCATACCAAATCAGTTGGCCAACGGTCGATTGCGCAGAGAGAGGATTTAAGAGATATTTAAGATATTTTACAGTAAATTTTAAGAGACCTGCGCAGTAGAATGCCCAACTGGTTTGGTTTGCACTAGTTTGCCAACGGTCGAATGCGCAGAGAGAGGATTTAAGAGCAATTTCAGATATTGTAAAATAAATTTTAAGAGACCTGCGCAATAGATTGGCCAACTGATTTGGTACGGACTATAAATTCTCAAATTTCTTGGAGTGGGGGTAAATTGTCTCAGAAAGAGACAAAATTACCAAAAAGTACGGGAACGCGTTTAAGTAAAAATCAGTAAAATTATATATTTTGTATGCCTTTTAAAGAACAAATGACATAAATCACCTGTCAAAACAAGCGAGTTGTCACTTCTAGATACCAACTGACAGTTTACTGATTTTTACCAACAGAAATTTCTGCAGTAATTTTTTTTACAGATTTTTATGGAGGGGTAGTTTTTTGCTCTCTCGTGAGCTGTCTCTTTTACTTATTTTTGCGTACGGGAACGGCAATAAGTAAAAATCAGTAAGAATCAGTAAATATTATTTTGTACGGGAACAGACCTATTGTGTGTTTCATTTAAAAAAATTTCTATTTCTATTTCTCATAGCTATTTATAAATTCATCCTTTTCTTGTTCATTTTCCAGGTTGACCTCAATTCTATCGAAAGCGTAAGCGAATGCAAACTCAAATACTCCGACTTGGATTTGCCGGATGGACTCTACGGCAAATCACAATCGAATGACTCATTTAAGAAGAAAAACAAAAAAAAGAAGAAGAAGAACAAAAACAAAAACTCACCGAACAATGACACAAGCGATGAAGAAGAAGACAAGGTAGTTAAGTGCTTATACTACACTCTAATGTGTTGCGATTGTACAATATCATAAGCTAACACGAAAATCAAAACGCACACTAAATGCAGCTATTTTTTTTAAAATAAATTTAGCTATAACTTATTTTCAATGGCAGATACAAAATAAAATCTTGAATCAAAAAGAAATCTCCTAGAAATGCCAAAATAAGATTCTTAATCTATATGTATTACTTATATACACTTACTATTAAAAAAAACAAAATAAAAACGCAATTATGCGTTAAATACTTGAATTAAAAAAAAGGAAGATATTTAAGAAAAACGATTTTTATTTAAACAAAATGAATAATAAAAAAAAGTATATATTTATGTACAAAAAAAAGAGTTGTTTATTTTTTTTATGAAAGTCTTAAATACCGAGGTGGAAACTTTTCCTTTTTTTACAAACTATAATAGTATTTCTTTCCATTCAGATATATGGCAATCGCAACCCAAAGCGATGTCTTCCAGATGCACTCCAGAAGGCGCATAAAATGTGTATTCATGGCGCCTATAGCCCAATGCCAGGGTAGCATTTTATGGAAAACTGTGTGTCCCACGTATAAAATAATAGCATTCATTCCGCATTCAGCAAATGGATATCCTGTCCAGAGTTGTCGCACATCGATTAAATAGTAGAGAACGGTGAGCAGGAGAAAGGCCAAGGATGAAGTCACAAGCACAAATGAAAGAGACCTGTAATGAGATGGTATTGGAGAATGTTAATTTCACTTTTAGAAAACGTTTTTATGTATCAGGATTGTGAGCCTTTTTTAATCAAGACCCCAGCTAGCCACCTTGGCGAATCGATAGGTTAGCGTCTAAATCAATGCGTTTATAATAAGAAGGGATTTTTACTCTCTGAGCCTATTCATAAAAATCTGACTGGAAAAGATCTGTTAGCTGAGGGCCTACTCAGATAGCTCTTGTTGCATGTCACGAAAATATGAAGCAATATCAAAAATACAAAGCATAGCATATATTGGGCAACGAATGCATTGAAAACTAACCCAAGCTCCGGGCTTGGGGTAATTCTAAATTTGCTACCTCTGGATGTGTACCGGCAGGAATCAGCTGATAGAAGTGCTTTCAGGATCAGCTAAACAAAGAATTGGATTCCGAGTCTTTTTGGGAAAAGAGCAACTTTTGATTACAAATTTCCCTTCTTGGATTTGGATCAGGCATTCAAGTCTCTTCAATTTCAGAGATCGAGTGGAGTACAAGATCCAAATTAAATCCAATGACTGGTGGAAGTCACTAATCATCCATGTCCAGCCAGGAATTTTTATTAACTTTTCTCATGTCAGTGTGTCTGTGAGTTGAAACTGCGCGTCTTGTCGGTCGTTGAATTCAACGAGTCTAGGGTATGATTTCTCTAAGCTCCTTCAAACATCTGCCGTTATAATCAGCGCTATCGAGGTATCCGTCGGAGCGGACAATGTGTCATCGGAAAAACATACTGCACAAATGCGATGGCTTCACTTAAATACAATTCGTACATAAATTCCGCGAAGAATTTGTGGCGTAGGAAATCGGAAAAAGCACTTCAACGTGATTCGCCGGGATGCGTTACAAAATGTAGGAAAAATATACCGAACAGCTTTTCGGAAGAATACCTCGAAGCAAAAATCATCCAAATCGTACGAAGTGGGAGAATCTTCCGCTCCGACGGATACCGATTCGGACCTTCAAAAAGGAGGTGCCAATTGTCGCAAATTTGAAGTAAGGGAAGAATATAAGGCGGATTGGACGTCTTTGGAAAGATTTCAGCATGTTCTGGGGCCCAAATTTAAACAAGAAAATAGTTTTCAAGCCCTGATCGCACTTGATCTTTATACAGAAGAAGAAGCTGTGCTGATATAAAATGTCTCTTAGCTCTGACCTCTGAAAAGATTATTTAGTTTAGACGCTGCTGATTTGAGATTACATGTTAAGTCAATGATACATCTGAAATAATTGTGATGCCTAGAATATGAACAGAACCGATCAACTTCTAAGGTATGAAGGAACATATCTGTTCATAGGGGCATGGGCCATGGAAAATGCCTTCTAGGAAAGGAAACCACACAAAAATTAATCTCAAGGATGACGGCATTTGCAGAGGCTACGGTAACAAAGGAAAAACGAGAACACACCTATGTTACCGCCCGAATGTGTTTCGTGTGGTCAGGAATATCGCTACAGTATTTGATTTGTCGTAGAGGCGAAAAGTCATGCAATTGTACATTAAACATTCGTCGGTGTAGTGCCTTTTAGAAATTGGCATTGAGATGTTCCCATAAAAATTGCAGGCACTCAATCAGCTGCTGCATTCAGACCGCCAGTCGCCTCTTAAGGGCCGACCAGAATGCGTATCTTTAACTGGTATCTGTAGCTGAGTGAAAATTTAAAAATAAGGCAACCGGGAAGCGCTTATACATTGTGAATCTGTAGCTTGAAGTTAAATAGAGGGCAACTTCATGCAAGAAATGTATCTCTCTTTTGACAGCGATGCAAGATACAAGCTACAGATATGCATTCTGAGCAGGACTTTACTCTTACGTTCGCCTGAATCTCAACGACGCATTTGACGCATTTTCATGCAACGACTGCGACGACGTACATTTACATCAGAATGAATACGACTTAATAAAATGTCCGATTCTGAGGCACTAAAAATTCTCAATTCATTCACGAAGACCCATTACATCCACTCAAAGTCTAAAAGAGCCTAATTTTTAGAGAACTCGTGAACAATAAAGAACCATTATGAACGAGTTTTGATTGCTGCAAATTGTTGAATTGAAACTAGAGGACATGTGACTCCAAAAAGCCAGTGGAATCGCACACACAACTAGCGCGAATGTGTTTTTTTATGGATATCCTCCAACGTCCGTTTTAAGATCACGCGATTTAACCGCAGACTTCTTACTTTGTTTTGTTTTTGGGAGCTCTCAAAGACCGACAAAAAGTTCACTTTGAAACGATTGAAAAGGCGGTTAAAAAGGTCATCAGCAATGCATCGCCCATTTGACCAAGATTATTTTCGACAGCTGTTTCACCTTTCACTTCTTTGCTTGTCCAGAAATTTATAACCCTTTCAGTGGAGCGGTAATGAATTTGAGGCTCGTTGCCGCATTGTATTATAAATTTAGACTTAAGGAACAGCTTTTAGCACTTTTTCGTAACTTTTCGTAGATCTATTTGCAGAAATGCAGAACTAATCATCTTTCTTTTTGCAGTAAAATAGGCTACTTTTACATATGAATGAAATAGGCGCCCAGTGTGAGGCCCCAGCCTAAATATTAATATATTATGAGTATTGTATTATGAATATTGTGTCAACTACAGTCATCATTTGACAACATATACCTACTTACCACAAATTTTTGTTCAATGGAATCCACCCCCCTTCTTCTGAAAAGAGACACAAACTACCTCCCAATAGTCCAAGAATAATACCCCATCCTATCCACCGTTTGGCTCTAGCTAACCATTCAGTATGTACTATCAAAATTGAACCACAGATGACGCCAAAGAACACTTGAACTATTGTCAAAATGGAGCCTTTAAATAAAATAATTGTGGTAAGACTGCATTTCAAATAAATAGAAAATAATTACCAAAAACTCCCTCCGGATCGAATGCTTTAGAATCGTATAAATACTTTGCTGTTGGATGCTGATAAATATGAGACTCTCCAAGTATTTGCGTGTCTATGAATCCAGCGATTCCCCCAATACAGTTGGGGTAAGCGGCATATTCATGCTTTCCTCCCGGGCCAATATATCCTCTAATGGGTAGCAACAGATTAAGTTAGGTGAATTAGTTCCATTCTAACTATTTACATACCTTGGACATCCAGGAGCGTTTACACCAAACATTAACGCCAAACTAATTGCAACTAACCAGCTCGTGGCAAATAGTTGTTCCTTCAGTAATATCAGGTCAAATATGGATCGCTTACACCCAGACTAAAGAAAATATGAAAGATAAGTCATATATGCTTCGATGTAAACCAAATTTTTAAAACGCATGTTACTCACTTGGGGCATTACATATTCGGTTTTAGAAAACACTGTATGAACAATGCCGACAACGAGAAAAGCAATTCCGAACCTTTGTAAAACTCCCATAATTCGAAGATTCTCCAATTGAGGTCCATTTATTGAGTTTAAGCACACTCCAATAAGAAACATTTTTATCGACCTCTGGAAAATGTTTTATTATATCTTACACACTTGTTAAATAATGGTTTTGTCTCTTACCCAAACGATCTTTTTGCAGATTGTCTTTTTAGTAGATCCACGTGAAAGTTGAGATTTTATTGAAATTGGAATGCAAACTCCCATTATCCATAAGAACGAGGGAAACACTACATCAGCCAAATGTAAGCCATTCCATGGTGCGTGTTCTATCCACCAGTAACCGCCACCTCCACTGTTTACAAAGATCATCAACACGATCACAAGCCTTAAAAAGAAAACAAATTATTTTCATCATATTTGTAAGTCCTAGTGCGGATGGGAATGTCGCGTATAAGGTCGTATCCAACGTACTGACTACTGAATAAATATCTGAAGCATTGCCGCTGCAACAATTGTCGGAAAGCTGATCGATTATAGAACACATTTTCACGCCAAGCAAAAGCTGAACACTACCAACGAATTTCAGCTTTCAGGTCGAGACTTAAGGGTCAGGTCATCCAGTGCCGTGAGCTCTGTAAAGCTATGAGGGAATTCGGGATTATATCAAAATTGATAGAGCTGTGCTACAATAATTACGGGACGTGCGACACAATGTTCAGTTTGGCACTATCTCATCTGACCTTTCCCATACATGTACATGGATCCCGATAAGTACCTAGATGCGCCTTCATGCGATCTCGTTAATCTCTTGATAAAACTGATAGTACATAGGGCAGGTAGAAGCATGAAAGGCACTACCATTAACAAATCTGTTAATAGGAGACGCAGACGATATCGACATTATTGGGAGCCGTCAATATTGTGCCGTTGAAGAAGCATTTACAAACCTCTTGTTATATTGCCCCAAATGGAAAAAACTTAAAAGGGAAAAGTCAAACACACAAAAATTTGCGATTTAGCTTAAAATCGTTGAGATATGTGACATTTTTCATATATGATAGCTTTGGCGTTATGCATTTTGACATAAGGTCTGCTCCTGGACAAAACGAAACGAATAGTTTTGCTGTATATTGCTTAATCGCGTTCCAGTAGTAAAATTGTCTCTCGTTCTCTCTCTCTCTCTGAGTGTGTTTACCCCCTCTCTAAAATATCTCAGATTTTTTTAATTTTGGCTGCAAAAGTACGGGAACAGACCGATCGATTCCATTATAAAAGGCAAAACACGAATCAGTTCTTTTGGGTATTTCATCATTATGTCAAAGCACCCAAAAAAGTGATAACATTATTTTGGTTTTGGACAATAAAAAATAAAATGACAGGAAAAACGTGTTGGCCTTATTCAAATTCGACTCTCCAACTCTCGACTCGGTTTGGTAAGAAAACCCGCTGATCGTGTGCCGGAGAACCCAAGTCAGTCGATTCCTCGCCATGCACATTAACTCGGCCTTACATTGACTTTTACGTCAACTTTGTGCCAGGATTTGGTCCTGCAACCGTGCCAGATCCAACTATCTATACGGGAGAGTGTAATTGAATCTCTCAGATTCGTGATAGCTGCGGTTGACATTTGAACGATTTTCGTTAATACCTCACACATTGGACGTGTTTCGGATTTCAGATTTATTAAGAAATCTCTGTTCTTATTGGTCAATCGACCTTTTTGAAAAATTAGAACAGAACAGAAAAATCTGAAATCTGGAACACTGCCATTCCTTTTTTCTATTCAACATCGACCTGCCCTTTTTATAAGGAAGACTATTTTGGCATCATTGGATGGACTCAACGAGATAACCATATTTGCTAGAACATAGAAGGGTTAACAAAATATGAGGGTAAGGCCAATCTTAGGCTGTCAGCAAGAAAGGGAACACAATGAGCTGAGAATGTAATATAGTAATAAATGCCTCACTCGAACTACCAAGAAAATACTAAATAAGATTCCTATCATCATATAACCCTAGATTGCCGCTCATCCCTGCAAGAGATGTTTGACATTCACCTATGCTGGGTGCATGAAGGAGCTGCATGGACGAAGAGAAAGTTTGTAACTGTCTGGCCCTATCAAAAAAAGGAAGCTCTATCTTGGAACTTACTACTTTCAAAATCTAAGCGATTTGACAAAACGTAATTTAAACGTCTCCTCCGTTTCTTTAACAGCTAAGAATGGTTTTCTCACAGGTAACAAGGAGAATATACGTGGTATCATAATGGACCAACAAATGGTCTAAGTGTGGTGGCGAACTTGTAAAATTTACAAAGAGGGCGATAAGAACAAGCTTATATCTTGACTTTCTTGACTTCTCTTCTCTCTTCTCTCTTCGTACTCTTCTATCATTTTTGAAAACGAATTATCGAAATCAATCAAACGGGTGAGCTTGCAATCGTGTTGGGCCTTGGCGAACCATGCGGTCGACTTCCACTTGGACTTCAAGTCATATTATCAAACCAAGCCTTGCGAACAACCTTGGTTGGGGCTGTGAATGGGAACTTGATGCGGTATTTCAATTACCCTATCTATACCATCAGCTAGTACCCCATTTTGGTCAATAATATCGACGACAGCAATAAGGTATCCCTATTTTTTTCGCTAATGGAACGCACTATTCGTATGCGTTTTTAAACTATCACTACTCAGAATTTGTGCAACCAATTTGAAAGCCGAGGTAGGCACAGGTTTCATGTAAACATCGTTCATTAACGTCAAACCGGAGGTACTGCAATTGAACTAAGTTAGTTCGATAGAAAATCTGAATGAATGAACGCAGATAATGCAGTTCTTTGTTATTATGACGTTTTTGAATTCAATTTTGAATTTTTCGCCACCATATCGCATTCAAACTTTACGAGTACCTAACTACATTTATAAAGTGCGTAGCTTTCCAATGGAAATTAAAAAGTTATCATTGGTAAACTTGTGTACAAATTTCACCAATACATGCATATCGTTTTTAAGAATGAACGATTCCACTTCCCTCTTGCAATAAGCTGAGACTAATGGCGTTTTCCATTGGAAAATCTGGATTTTGATCTAAAATTTTATCTTTTTGAGTGCCAATGGAACACGATTTCAGATTGATTTTTTTTTGTCTCTGTATTGTTTTAATTTCTTGTCTGTGAAGTCAGTGGCGGTGTAGCTGTCATGTTTCAAGTCACACACGTTGATTGTTTTTCATTTAATTTATATTTCCCATTGAACTGCTACATGTTTTAATGATAAAGAATAATTTTTCACAACCTATTATTTCGGTTATAAATTATAAATTAAAACGAAAATCACTTTGGTCAAACTGACAGCTATCATTTGTATTAGTGTGTGTGCAAGGAGGGGTAAATCTGCCAAAAAATCCAGATTTTCAAAATTGAGCAAACAAATTTTTTTTTGTCCAAATCGGTCTTTTGACAGATCTAGATCAAAAAACAAGATTCATTTTTTTACCAATGGAAAAAGCCATAAACTTTATTGAATTCGTCTCTTCGCCTACTCTGCTAAAAAAAAGTACAGCTGGTTATTTTGTATGTGGGAAATTCATCATTATGATAAGCTACAAAGGAAACCGTTTGTTAAGAATAAGTTCCACTTGCTAAGGATGTTGTTTCACTGAATAAAAAAAAACTCTGCTTAGCAAATGAAGAAAAATCTCAGAAAATTAGAACACGCCTTATGATTATTTAAGGCCCGGACTTTCTGTACTCAAAAAACTTTCAGGATTAAAATGAATCTAGAGTTTACTCATGTAGTAATTTTTGCAGGGTTGATTGTATCTCGATTAGTTGTAATTTAATATGATAACACCGCCAATTTATCGATTTCTCTGCCAAAAACCTATCGATTGTACAATAGTAGATCAGTTGTCTGCTGTTTTGTTTTTATTACAAACAAATTTCAGCAGTAAAAATCAGTTGTAATAAGTACAACATATTTTGTACGGGACCAGGGAGTTGTTCTTTCATCATCTGTATAATTCGTTTTAAAATTGACTACTCACCCTCTAAACGCGTCCAAACTTCTCATACGACGTCGCACATCAGGTGGCGTTTCCGTGTTTTCTTTATTGTCGGGATTAATGACAACTTCGGCATTTGACGATGATCGTAACTTTCTCATTCCATATAAGGAGAGTTTAGTTATGATTGTAAGCAATAAACACAATAAAAGCACCGATAATATTGCTAAAGAATACAAATAAAATTGCTCATTAAAATATACAATACGTAAACCTGTCTAAACTACTTACACAAATTTACATTAACTCCTGACTTGTCAGTTATCATCTCACAAGATCCATTTGAAAAAATAGAAAAATTGTAGACCCCAAACTCCTGCATAGGTATTTGTAGCTCACAAAGCGCAGTACTATTTGGAATATTTAATTTTTCTCATGAACTAAATATATTTCTGAAACAAGTATTCTTACATATTATCTGGTGCATATCGTCCAACGTCTTTGTCAAATACTTTAAAGCTAATTGCATGCGCTACGTTAGTCTTCAGCGGTTCCTCCGTGTGATTCGTCAAAATAGCTTTCACTTTTGTATAGGGGCACTTACGTTTGTTTTGTTAACATTAATTTTGACAAGCTACCACCTCATACTCACTGTATAGCATTCTTCGGAGAGCGAGTACAGGTAAGCATTATCGCCAAAATAAGACTTGGGGACAATATATGCTTCGTCTACTTTTAATGCCCTCATTCGCAGATCTCGCCATTTTGGCTTAGTGTATTCTATCCAACTGGACATTATTTACTAAAAAAATATGAAACTTTATTTAAATAAAGAAACGTTTTCTAAAGCAGTTTCATTTTACTTGAATTTGTTTAAATAAATTCCAGATATGCACTCCGGTCTCACTATAAATGCCAACAAGTATCAAACTATCAAAGTAAGCATGCAAACTGAATGGCATTCGCTTTATTAAGCTTATCGTGTCTTTAGTGGGTCAAGTTTCCAACTGTACAATGGTGGGGGAGCTATTTTAGTTTCAGAATTGATTGACTTTAAGAGCAACTTGTTGTATGGTTTATCAAGCATCAGTTCGTTTTGCATGTGCAATATTTATTGATTTTTTAATGTGGGTAAAAACGTGTTCAGTAAAAAGCGCATCATAAGAATGGTGTGTGCTTTTCCCAGATTCAAGAGAAAGAACAAATACTTGTACGTTTGATGAAACAACTGTAGAACTGGTTTTATTTACATTTTGAAACCGAAGTGAAATCTTATGCGACAGTTTAGTAGGAAAACGGACATGGGATAAAGTAAAATCGTTTTGAAGATGTTCTCGATATTATTCAGCCAATGGTATCAATGCTTATCATTGGTGTATGTGAATTTGGGAGTATTAAAAACACTACAAAGTTAGCAAAGCACGCCACGATCTGTACCGAAATATAATATTTACTTGGTACTATTTGGAGGCGTATACTTATTTTTTTGCAAATGAACTGAATCTTTCCGCCAAAATCATTTATCTTAAAATGCTCTTTTTTATGCACTTTTTACTGAACCAAAAAAAAGCAGTTCTAGATCCGATCACAACAAAAATGATCTTCTATCGATGACAGCTTTGCTATGAATTCACCAAATTATCATAATTTAATATTTTTAAGCGGTGGGTAAATAGTGTTTATTCTACGTTCTACGTGTACTGTTTTTTTTTTTTTTTTTTTTAATTATGGTCTGATTTTAATTATTATTAGGTATGTAGTATCTAACTAAACGAGTGGTGGGTGCACGACTGGGTCGTACGCAACTTTCTCTTTCACATTAGATCAAATAGTACGCATTTTGATTATTAATGCTTAAAACAATATAAATAATGTCGAAATGTGATAATACGAACGTTTACTCCGAAATTTGAACGAATCGGTGTCTATGTGAATAATAATTATTTTTCGTTATTGGCCAAAACTGAAAATTCCGTTTAGTGATAGTTGGGCTACAACTAATTATATGGAATTGTTTAAAACTACAATTTGACATAGTAGTTTGCGAGAAATTAGCAATTTTCTTTATATGGCCTGAATGACAATATCCGTTATATGGATTTTCTCGAAAAAAAACTGAGTATGCAGTTTTGTTGGAACTATTTTATTTCAACGAAGTACCCGTACGCTTTCGAAAAGAGAAAAAGGAAAGACGTCAAATTTTGAAATAGGTATGTTGAAAGAGAAAACAAACAAAACGATTCTACTCGAATGTTTTGCCTTAAAGACTTCGAAGATTATTTTAAGGAACTCAAATATTATAAGAAATCCAAAGGAATATATATATATATATATATATATATATATATATATATATATATCTGCGTTTATTTGAAATAAAACAATTATTTTGTTGGTCTCTATCAAACTCCGGGGCCCTCATTCCGTAAAGTGATTATCGTTTGACGATAACATTTCGTTCATCCCATCTTGCATCACGTAAGATCAATTCAATAGTCGTTTTTACAGTCGACGATATCACTTTTTTTTGCTTCACTTAAAACAATAATCGTCAAATCACAGACGATTATTAAGGTTTCGACTACCGTCTGAGTGATAATCGCTTTTAAAGTTATGGCCCCTCTATGCTGTAATTCTTTGGCAGTTTTGCACATAAGTAACCGAACGGACCAACGATAGTATTAAGAAATAATTTCAAGTTTCTTACAAAAACACCAAGCGCTGTCGAACTGAGATTCAACAATCAAAACTTGCAAATAAGAAGGTGTAACTCCAATCAATTTCTCAGTATAAAAATAATAAAATATGTGTTCTTAACAGTCAACTCGCCATCGTCCGCATAACATTCCAATTCTGCAGAATGAAACCAACACTTCAGCAAGACAGCAAACAAAAAGCTTTTTTGTTGAAAGCAAAGCTTTTCTGTTGAAAGCATAGCCAGCTGATAAACAAAAGTCCACCGAAACCGAATGCTTAAAGCAAAACAAATGCAATTGTTTGCGCGCATGCCTTAACTCACTTCCGTTATATTTCTTTACACATAATGGACAATAATAATCGGTCATCAAAGTCATAAGATAACTAAACAAATGAAATGAAATTTGTTTACATACACGCAAGTAGATACTTTGGAAAAATATAGAAAATACGATAAATTCATTTATAGTGGATATGGATAGGTCCAATCAGTATATATGTATTTACTTTATCAGTACACATAGAACAGAAAAGTTTCACCTTTGTTATTATTACGAAGTTGATAATAGTTGGTACCGAAACACATTTCCCGATTAAATTAATACATTAGGGACCGTATGTATGAAACTATGTAGTCAGACATTAGTTGAAGCTTATTGAACTACTTCTGCCAATTGACGAGCAACCAAAGCTAAATGCATCTCAAATTCTCAACTGTTCACCTGTCAGATTTTATATGCCGCACCAACTATCAAGAATAAACACTGTTAATACATACAGATCCAAGGAATAAGATACGAGAATACGAATAACCATGTGCTGATGCATTTATATGTATGTATTGTACACGATTGTAATTGATAAGTTCTAATATTTTGGTTTGGCTCAGTGCTGCCGTTTACCGTTTCAAAGAGCAGCGCATTTCATGATTAAAGAGTGCCATTTCCGTGACAGAGGAAAGAGGAGCTATCGAAAAAGTGTCAAATATTCTGTGTAGTTTTAGAATTCGCCATTATATTGTACCTACTACTGTAAGGCTTCCTGAGTAAGATTTCCAAACAACCTAGACGCTGGACCTGGAGTAGACTTATTGCGCGTATACAATTTGATTCCCCAGAACACATAGTAGACTTAAAAATATATATGTCTATCGTACGGAGTTTGGATGTCTGGAGTCTGTTATCAGGAGCCTGTCATTGATACTGGAGCTCAATCTACTCGCTCAAATTAACTGAAATTTGGTGGTGGTTGGTGGTCCTACGGAGAGGGTTTTGAAATCTTAGTGACTTAGTAAAATAAGCAGTACCTTCCCTATAATAGAATTTGTATAGATTTTGATAAAAGTTAATAAAGGGCTTTACAATAGGCACAGATCGATCTTGACAATCTGTGACGGACACATTGTTTTGGCGGCAGTTGTCAAATCGTTTGTTTATTACTCATTCACTAAAGCAAAATCACCATGACAAGTTACACGATTAAGCAGTTGTTCCAAATGATAAAAACTGGGCCTCTAGGATCCGTACATATTACATATATATATTTCATATATAATAGCATACTTGGGCCTTTCAAATGTTCTTTTTTCAATTCCAATTCAGTGCTGCATATTTCATAAACCGATTTTCGATAAAAAAAAAACAAATAATGGTCCAGGAATAACATCAACGATTGAATAGAAAATTTGTAGCGTAAAGGCCTGCTCAGAATGCATATCTGTAGCTGGTATCTGTAGCTGAGTGAAAGTTAAAAACAAGACAACCCGTAAGCGCATTCACAATGTGTATCTCCCGTGAATCTGTAGCTTGAAGTTGAATGGGGTTCAACTTCACGCTTCAGATATGGGCATTATGGGTCAATTTCCAACTGCTCCAGAGCCCAATCAGCGAACACGCGTCGTTGTCTATGGTCATTACCTTCAGCTCCTGGGTTAGTTGATTTTTTTACTGGTGTATGCTCAAGTCACGACACAAAAAACGTCCAGTTGTGGTCTGCGAAGAGAAAAATCGACTGCCTCGGATTCTCCTGCACACTGTTACGGGCAGTGGTAATGTTTTCGGCAGATATTGCATTTCGTCGAAGTACAGGTGTTGGTTTATAGTTTACTGAACCAGTGAGTAAAATTTATCCACCACACTGCGAATAGTCCTCTCAGGAGGATGATGATGAGAACCACGCGGAAAGTTGCACGAACAAAACAACCATTTTGATAAAAGAATTTTATCATTTGGACATGTTGTTGAATGCTATATCCGTCTCCAATGGCCGTGTTTTGGATTTCAGTTTTAGCAAAATATCTTAGATGAAGCTCTGTTTTCATTGGTCACTCGACCATTTTGACCAAAACAGAGGTTCATCTAAGATATCTTACTTAATCCGAAATCCTGAACACGGCCAATAATTTAGAAAACCAGACTGAAAAAATGACAGCCAATTTGACGGATATAGTTTCAACAATATGGCCGCTATCAACTATCAAAGTTCGGAAGTCCCTATGGAGTACTTCGCGATAACGTCATTTGTATGATGGAAAGGGGGTTGGGAGTAGTAGTACTATTTGAAGTTTTTATGAATTTCCCTTCATACAAATGATATAGCTGTCTGATTGACGTTGTCATGAAGTACCTACTCTATTGGAAGACCCTATACGATTATTTAAAGAATACAATTTCGTTTTCAGTCCGATTTCTCTGTTTGTAAGCATATCTTTATACGCCGGTCACCTATCAAAAATCCATGTCTGTGTCGTGATGCGAAAAAAATCCGCCAAGTGGCGCTGAAATAAATCATCAGATTTTCAATAAGGTTCTAATTACAAGCAAACTCGGTCTCGGACCAGAAGAATATTTCGACGGCAATGTAGATATAGTCCAACCAAAATCCATGAAACCTTTATTCAAAAGAAATAAAAAAAAATTTGGTATTTACTCCTAAAACGATACACCATCTTAAAAACTCTGCGAATTTAACGAACACAAAAAACAGTGACTCCCCGAAGTTAGTTCAGACACCACCCATGGAGTAAGTCTTCACTACATCCAAAATCTTTCCTATCACTCTCTTTCTTCCCTCGTACTGTGGTACAACATTTAAAGGGTATTCATAACCCATTGAGTGCACTCAAATTATAAAAAAAACACTGTAGTGTTTCATCGAGCTATATTTTCGGTCCACATTTTTTTTAAGAAAACGGTCACACATTAACGTTCATTGGAGAATTAAAATCTCTATGATTTCAACAAGATGGGCCGATTTTAGCACACATAACGAGGCCGGACAGAGTTGCAGCGATAATGTCGTTCTAAAATTATTCTAAATAACTCCACATATTGCTGACATCCATTCGCGTCCATTTTCAGATAAATCCTTCATCTGTAACTGATCAATTATATCATGTGTTTTGTTTTTCAAAGTACGTTTATATATATTTTCAAATAATATATTGTACAATATTATAATACTATACAATAAATAAATAATAAAAATTATTAACACAGTTTGAATTTAAGTTGTTCATTCGAGTTAGTAAGAAATAGAATCACAAACAAAGAAAGCAGTTGCTAGTGTGATTGATTATATAAATCAAACACCAGGCTAAGCATCTGGATATCTTCATCTGTGATCAAAGTAAATAGAGAGAACGTTAGTTACAATTAAATTTGTTTGAAGCAAATTTTTGGAATGATTAAGTTTACTTAAAATATTACATATATATGGAACACTGACAAACTTACATACAATTTTATTAATAAAAAATAAATTGAACTACCAAAATAAACCGCTAAATAATTACATTTATTTCATTTAATATAAACTATTGCATGCGTTATTGTGTTGCGCTGGTGTTGAGATTCTCTAGAGATGTTAAGAGTTTTTGTTTTGTTCGTTTATTGCCGGATAACACGCACGTTATCAAGTTTGTTAGCTGTTTCTTTGAATAGATGCCGAGATTCTTTTGTGTTTCAATCCATTCTTCGAATTCTTCAGCTGGGAAGTAGTAAGCTTTTAGGTAGACATCAACATAGGAGCGATGTTCAAGAAATTTAAGGCCCGAGATGAGTTCGATTATTGACATGAAATTTGTAAAGTCTAACTGCATGAGTGCTCTGCCGCCCGCTGAACACTTTTTCGCATTTGAAAAGCTGTTTTGTGTGAGGATATAGCGTTTGAAAATGTAATTGTGAGTACAATCAGATAATAACTTACCCTTCGACTAGTAAGTGCGTTGCGATACGTGCCATCGTATTCCAGACAGCCTCTGACGGAACTGGAACATCCTTAGCTATTTCCTCGAGTCGCATTGCAAAATTTTGTACATTCTTGAAAGAGCATGGTTATTTATGCCTAGAGAGAGGGCCATAATTTACTTACCCTATTCATAATGTCGATGTAACTGCTGTGTTGAAAACTCACATGATTGATATCCCATTTGACTTTGGACATAGCCGCGAGGATACTAGGCAAATCGATTATTTTTGATGTTACACATGTGTAAACGGGATTTGCAATGTTAACCATTAAATCTGAATACATCAAGTACGATGAAAGGATGCTTCGTTCATTTATAGGCAGCAAGTGATTTAAATAGTTTTTTAGCTGTTGGAACTGTTGGATCATGCAGGAACCACTCTCGATGGCGACAATTCGAAGAGACAGACCGTACAGTATATCGGGGTTAGCTAGTTCATTATTAATCTGTCAAATACAGTGAGATATGAATATAAGATAATTGAGCATGAATAGAGTAGTTTGGTATTACCAAGGAAGAAAAATTCAAAGGCCAAATTTTAATGTTGGGAACAATCTTTTCCTCAATCGTCTTCAGTTTGGATTCGATTCTACTGGTGTACAAATTCTCCATTTGTACATTCTGCAAAAATAGTAAAGTCAACATTTTAAAATTATAAGTTAGAAGATTTCGTGTAGAGATCAGAAACATTATTACTCTTGCATTGACTTGATAAATAAATAAACAGATAAATGAAGCATTTTACTGCAGTGTATATGGTCGCTACCACCGTGTCGTCGTATAAGCCTTTACGGGAGACAAAAAACGGGAAGACAAAAAATATGGTATCAAAAAACAAGGTTTTGTCGACCCACAGCCTTGGACAAGACGCTACAGTTAATAGCAACAACTTCAAAGTATTTAAGGAGCTCATCTACATCAACCCCCTTTAGTAACGATGCGATGAATAATGACCTGTTGAAACTGATGCTAGTTTGGGCAGCGCTGGAGCTCGACAATAAGCGGGAAAACGGAGCAAATATAAGGCACTTTCGAACGAAAAATTCTTGGTCGAATATTGTTTGGTCCTGCATACGAGTACGCCGAATGGAGAAGTAGAAACAACCTTTAGCTTTAAACACGGCAACCTCATTAGCTTGGCCACATTAAACGGCAAAGCTCCAGGTAAACGATTTTTGTGAGTGGTACAGTTAAAAGATTACAACCAGGATGCGCATACAAACTTTTCTAGTCCTCAATAGTAAAAACCCGTATCAATACTACACAAATACCATGTTGCGCTCGGGGCATTACGGTGGTATTGTTTGATGCGTAATCTTTGTAGTTTTATACTCTTTGCTAGACTATCTCCAAGCATTAGCTCAGTAAAGACGGCCGACATATTAAGGCGTCTGATCTATCTTACTCTATAAAACACATTCTCCTACTTACCGAATCCTTTGCGAAAATTTCATGAACTGCATAACAGTAAAAGTCTATCAGCTCCAACATGCTGCTAACTATTTTCGGTGAGATGCAATGCAGTAGTTTACACATTTGCAAATATCTTCCAATGCATCGCAATACATTCAATGATGTATTATTCACAATAACTTGCCTAAAACGAAACGTAAGCTACAGACACGTGGTAATGATAATACAAAAACTACATACTGCACGCCACTACTCCCATCAAAGTCATCCTTGCTCTGAGTGCTCTTTTCGTCATCGCTCTCCTCAGAGAAATAACACGACGCCTCATCAACAATCCCCGACAGAATGTCCTCTTCCAACATTGCTGCATCAAGTCCACCATCGAATGGTGAACTCTTCTCCGAAAATCGTAGAAAGTACCCACATGAACCGTATATCGAACTACCACCGTCATGAGAATGAGCAGAAACTAACTCATCACAATTGTTATTGCTGGTCGGACTATTATTCGGATCTGTGGGTAAAATTGCGATATTGGGAGACTTGTGACGCCGCAGTGTATTACGAACTGAACGATACTCTTGTAGTTGGAGAATATTGCTAAACGAATCGATGATTGTCCACGATTCATTGTCCAAAAACAGACAAATCTCCTCTAAGCAGGAAACATGGTATCGATTGAAGAACTCCTCACTTTGCAATTGCATGGTGGTAATCAACTTTTCCGAATGTTCTCCACAAAATTCGATGCCAACTTTCTGCAACCGTTGAATAACCGATAGAACTTGAATAAATTGCTCGTGTTTTAGGGTTTTCAATTTGGAACTTGACAGATAAACACACATCTTTGATTGGATGTCGTTCCATATCCGTGATTGGCCGTTTTTTAGTTTCTCTTGTATGTACTGGTCGGGTGAGTCTTGCGCGTCGTCTGGGTAGAGTTTGTAGTTTTGATGCCACATGACAATTTGATAGTAAGATGCTAGTATGGTCCAAAATGTCTTGCATAGGCTTATCAAGCATGGAATGTACTTGTCGGCAGCAACTTGTTCGCATAATTGTTCGAATAAATACTTGAGATTCTCATCGATGTTGGGATCGTTGTACGCTCGCAATACTGAGTTTACCGATGAGTGGATTGAGGAGATGAAATTTATGTGCAGCTGTCGGGAAGAACATTTTTTTTTTAAATTTGCAAGCCTACAACCATTGTATGAGTTTTACCTGGTCCATCGCGAAAAGGGATTTATTTAGTAGCTTATAGGACTCTTGGAGTTTCCCATACTTCTTTATATCGAAATTGAGAATAATCTGCAAGGAGGAAACGCATTAAGATTACGATGTGCGGCTATGGTGAAATATTTACCTCATTCAAGACTGTATCCAATTGGAATTCAGTTAACAACAAGGTTTCTTGTAGTTTCTTTGTAAGCGATTGTACACTGTCATACTGGGTGTATTCGGCGGCTGAATCTTTACATTTTAGTAGCAATCCTATTGCTTCTGAATAGTTGCTTTCAGCAAGCAGAGTTTGTACTTCCACATCAGTTGATTTCTGCAAAGAAAACAAATTCATTAATAAACGTGAAATTAAAAGTATCTGTATGCTCGCGAATATTGCAACCTGCCAACCTATTTTCAAAACTATGGACCGTAAAATTTTATGAAAGAAATTAGACTTGGGGATATCAATGCATATGAAAATGACTGACTGGACGGGCCTGTCCGCAATAAGATGTGAAAATCATACTTGGGGACTTTAATACGGAAATCGGTAAAGAAAACATCTTCGACGGGTTAATTGGAAAGCACAGCCTTTACGAAACGACAACAGATAATGGCTTTCGACTAACAGACTTCGTGGCACCATTTAATACCGTTATCAGCAGCACAAAGTTCCCACAACACAAACTTGCGATCATCGAACCGCCAACCAAATCGACCATGTGCTCCTAGATGCAAGACACGCATCCAAGAACCTGGATGTACACATTCAGAGTGACAAACGTCTAATCTGATCATTTTCTTGTTGCAGATAACAACAAGGCAAAACACGCGCGGCGCGGAAAGAGTATGGAAAAAGGAGAAGGGAAGCGAAGAAAATCCTGCGTAGGAAAAAAGAGAATACGCAGCCTTACAGTTTGAAGTCGCGACAAGAAAAACATCCATTAATTCTAGAAGAATGCCACAATTGGCAACTGGCTTCAAAATATAAAAGCGCGCTCTACGAAATAACAATAGCAACCTAGTCACTGACGCGCGCAGGGAATTGTAAATTTATTCAGGGAGCATTTCCAGCCGCTGCTGATAGTGCAAGAAACCAGCCCACCTCCAGTCAACGAAGAAGTAACGCTCCCTCCTAGTATTGAAGAAGCTAGGGCAGCCATAAAAAACGAAAAAACAACCAGACAGACGGTTTTGATGGAGTACCAGCAGAACGGAGTTGTTGATTTGGAAGTGTGCATGCAGCAAACCAACAACAAATTCTGAATGAATGAGAGCATGTCCGATGACTAGAATATCAACTGCAAATCTCCCATCGACAAAAATCGATACCATTTCTTGCATTAACTATTGATGCATATCATTACTAAATATCGCATATAAAATCCTATCCAACGTACTTTGTGAACGTCTTAAGACTTTCTGCAACACACTTTTTGGCACGTATTAGTGTGGCTTCCAAAAAAAATGTTCACACTAAGGCAAAGACCAGCTAATTTCAAGTCGAAAGAAACAAAGTTTTGATCCACCGTCGACGGCTTTTTAAAGTGATGGCGAAATTCGAGAATCTAAAAAAACTGATGCAGCTGTAGCTGCATCGGCTAACGTTCTGTTTTGAACTGAATTTTCCAAACTTGTGCGGTGTCCGCCACTATGCGATTTTTTTCTTCTCGTTCGGGAACAGATATTGGGGAGAAGTACATACGTAAGGCACTATATTCAACAAATCCGTTCAGCTACTGGGGTACGCATACGATATCGTCATCATTGGTTGCTCCCATCGTGCCGTTGTAGAAGTATTTAGAGGCAGAACGCATTAATCTTGTAGTCAATGAGGGCATTAGTCTATAGTCCAAACTGTTCAGTAATATTTTACTTTGGCCATCCTTGAGTGTGCGAGGTCTATCGTTGGTGGCACCACTTGTTCCGAGTTTATTTTCTCTTATTCAAACTTTAATAAGTATAGAAGAAGACTTTAAGATTGGATTGGTTTAGGTTTGTGATGATGGTTGGTTGATTTGTATTTTTTTTTTTGTGGATTGTATGTGTGTCTATGTCTTCTGTCGGCCTTTGTTGTAGCTAACAATCCATCAGAAGGGACTAAAAACAGATTCAAATTGTTATAACTACTATTGCCATTGAACAAAATGTCCTTGAGCCTCTCGAACAAGCCAGAAGTTTATTAGTTACACGTTCGTGGTGTTTTCTATTGTTTCGTTAACTTTTGTTGCTGGTTGATGGAAACTAATCTTTTCTCTTTAGTTGGATCTGCTCGCCATTCTCTGAATGCTTTCGCTGCAACTACTTGTTCGAATTGCTTGTTTGAACTTAATGTTTAATAGAGGTCACCCCAAGTCCGTTTTTTTGGTCAAATTTTTAATTTTATTTGATTTAGTTGGTTGGTAGTTTCATGCTCCATAATAGCATCGATATCGCTGTTTTTCATGTGTGATCTGAGCTTTCTATTGGCGCAGAGATTATGATTTAGTTGTCTGGATCAGAAATGAGGAACAAATCCTAAGATGTTTTTTTTATTAATTTATAATGAATAAATTAAAATGTATTGATCTGTTGACTATTCGGCCTCTCTGTCTGCGTCATCCGTTTCCAATTGGAATTTTGAACGTTATAATCACTAAAGATGATGAAGAGTTCTTATCTAGTCAACCTTACCATCATTTGGAAAACGACATACACAGCACATACATTTTTAAATTCCTTGGCAGACAAAACACCGAAGTTACCAGGTTCTATCCATGTCTGTGTCTGGCATGCTAGATCAGATCTTGTGCATGCACGTGAACAACGTAGACGTACAAGCAGGATATGTTTGATCCGTCATTGAGTTTATTTGTGTTTGCGGAAAATTCAAAATATGTGGCCTTTCTTTTTGGAGTGGTTGGTGTACAAAGTGGACATTGACGTTTGATAGCCAGGATTTCGACTTCTCTCACAATTCTGTTACAAGTTTGGCGTTGGTGATACTTTCAGTATTAGTTATATTGTTTACCTTGAAGTAGTTTCCCCCTTCTCAACATCTAATCTAACTATTAAGCTGATCTATGTAGTTGGTTCCAATTAGCATATTTTAAGCTTGACAGTGCACAGTTCATTTCAACAATGATGTGCATGACTACATTCTGGTATTCTACACACGCACGAACTTACACATTTTAGAAGCTAAGAAAACCTATTGAGAACAACTTTGAAACTTCAAAGTGTGAGTTTTTTGGTATTAAAGGGGCGCACCCAGACTAATTGAATTCCCTTTTCTCCAAACATTTTGAAAATATGTGCATCACTTACCAGCTTCTTAATTGCGTTCAATGACTTCAGCAGTTCATTTAACACCTCTCGCTTTTGATAAGCTGCCAAAATCTCAAGACTGGTTGTAGTCAAATTAGTTTTTGCATAATTTAAGTACGAACGAGCCTTCCTACACGTCCACAGAGATTCCTCCAACTCCTTTTGTACACCATTTATGGCAGCAAGCTCAACATTGCAGGCACTTCGTTGTTCGAGAATATTTTGCAAGACTTGTTTCGATAGAACCTTGTGTTGCATTTTCAAAGTGGTCATGGTCTCGTCGATTTTTGCCAGATTAACTCCATCACTGAGAACTTTCTGTAACATCATAAATGAACAAAGAACTGGTTTTATAAAAATGATTCGATTGACTCACTTGCAATTCGTATAAACTTGGATCACTTTCTGGATCGAAATAAATACTTTCTGTACTTTCAAGAATTTCTTGATCAGACTTTTGCTGACTGTCTTCTTCTGTTGTTGATGCTGCAGTCTGCTGTGCTTTGGCTGCTTTGACTTCTGGTTCTGTGGTAACATGTTGTATGAAATAATCTGAAAATCCCATTGCAGGGATTTTCATCTGTCTGTTCTGGAAAGGGAGCTGTTTTCTGAATTTGGTTAGCATGCGAAATATTTAAAAATACCTGCTTGTTGAGCAAATCCAAGAATTTTGTTTTTATTTCGTCCATTTCACTGTTTATTCCATTTAGGAATAATCTTTTGTGCAATAGACACTGAGGATGACAGTACAGTGACAGCGATATTTTTTGTGAATTTTTCTATTTGGGTAGCGTTCAAGGGTCGTTGGCATATCTACAAATCTCAAATGGGCACACATGACATTAATAGCGTTCTAGCGTAAAAGAATATGTTATCGGAAGCAATTGAAAATTGTTAAAAGTACATTCTGGCAGTTCTCCGAAGGGAATTATCTTCTAAATAGAAGAGAAAAACTATTTTGTTAACATTGTTTTTTTTTTTAAACCGGCCAAAAAGGTGGCTGTGAGATAGCTCTGTATAGTTGGTTTCTATAAATGCTGTAATTTGTGGTTTTGTTATCGATGAAATGATGGTTGTTATCGATTGGAACTTCTTGTTTTTTTTCTAGGATCTGCAATTCCCTTCTGAGAACTGGCTTCTGGGAACTGTTCGTTCGTTTCCAGATGCTTTCGATATCATATTTTGTTTTTAATACCATAGTGCTAATACCATAGTTTATCACAATGGCTTTCATTGCTATAAACACAAATATCCTTCGTTGGTATGAAGTATGTTTTTACAGCTGGAACAGGCTAAAATCTAAGGGTCCGGCTATAGCTATCCATCATACAAAAGCCTCATTGAATCTTTTATTTTACTTTTTGTGGCATTTTTACTAAGCGAATTATTAACGAGTTGGTGTTAAAAGCTATGGTACTGCAATTTCAATTCCATCATGTGTTTTGTTCCAATGAAGTGGTTTAATGATAGCTATGCCTAATGTTTGTCAATGCACGCTAATGAAACAGTATTTTCCAATTATTCCTATAACCAACTAGAAAAAAAATTATTTCCATCATGTTTTGTGTTCCAATTATGTTGTTCAATAGCTACAACTAGAACCTAAATCAAAGCCTTGTATTTTTCATGAAGCTGTTATCGATTTTGAGGTCTACACTCGGCACAGGCAACATTCATATGAGGATTTTTGTTAAAATGAAATGGTTTGGAAGTACAACGTTCATGCCAATATCGATAATTTATTTTGAAATGGATACTCGGTGGATTGTCGATGCAATCTTACCTTCTCTTTTCGGCTCACATAAAATCTACCTTTCTCGTTTGAGATGATTTTCATTCCAATGAACGTGTAGCCAGGCACATACTGAATTGCAAAAACCAAGCCAATAAAACCTTATGATGGGTACATTCAGTACTAAAAATAACCTCACTTCTTGAACACGACCGCGGAAAAATGTACAATAAAATGGCGTCCCATGTCGATAATGAAGTACGACATTATTGTTTGATATAAAAACCTATTGGTGCAACTTGACTATTTCCTCACTTTTTTTATTGATTGAATAAAGTTTCGCAAAATTATAAAGTTCTATAAACAATAGTTATAATCACGCAACTTCAAATACGTACCCCCAATCGCAAGTTAACGTATTCACTTGTTTAGTGCAAACAATTCGATCGGAAATAAGTTTTATTTAATTTTTTTTCTTGAACTGATCAGTGGCTACTGCACTTATTTTTATCTCACATAAAATATTAAACCGCGAAAGAATAAATGGCTACAACTCAGCAATATTCACTGCGTTGGAATAACTATCTGCGGCATATTACCTATGCATTCGATTCCCTGAGGTTGAATGATGATTTTGTTGATGTTACGCTCTGTTGTGATGGACAGAAAATCAAAGCGCATAAGGTACTCCTCTCTGCATGCAGTGGATATTTTAAGGAAATTTTCAAAGAGAACCCCCATCCGCATCCAGTAATAATATTTAAATTCATTAAATATGAGGATTTAAATTCGATAATTGAGTTTATGTATCAGGTAAGGTTACATTTTGTTTTGGTAGTGCGTATGATTTACTCCGTAAGCGGGAAATGTGTGTACGTACTTGATCGAGGTGTCAATGTGGCCTCGGGTTAGGTATACAAATTTCAATTTTACATAACTCAACCTTAATTTGTAGATTTTTTATTTGTTTATTTAAAAACATAATTTTCTATAATAGGGTGAAGTCAATGTACATCAAGAAGCCCTGCAATCATTTCTGCAAACTGCTGAGTTACTTGCTGTGCAAGGATTAACATCAGAAGAGAAGGACAAACCAAAAACCCCTCGAACACAGAGTGATGAGCAAATTATTAAAACCATACCAAGTACAATACGAACGGTTACCGAAAATGTCACACAATCTTCACAGACAATTGAGATTCCAGCAACAGCAATTGTTACACATGCAACTCAACAAACCCAGCATATCACGCAGCAACAACCACAACAGCGGCAGATTACCCAACAGGCGAGTCCTCCTTCGACAAAAAAACGTAAAATAACGTTCACCGATGAAGACGATAATATCTACACAACAGAAGCGGTTGAAGAGCCAACGATTGTTAAAAGTAAGCAAATCCCATTTGCCCACAGAATTATCAAAAATGAAAAATTTGTGTTTTGTTTCCATTTAAGCAGCAGAATTGACATATCTACCGGCTACAGTGAAAATGGACATACCTGAGTACATAGACGTAACCGATACAAATCAATTAAACGATTCAGTAGCACAATCTCATCAGACGTCCCATGAACCTGCTGCACAAACTGTCACACAATACACCTCGGAATATGAAATATTGACCGAATCAGAAATTGAGGATAAATTCCACAATGAGTCAGGCGACAACGCGGAAATAACCACCATCGAAATGGGTATAAAATGTTTTTTGCATAATCACATTGCTAGCTTTGTTCCATAGGAAAACATGTGTAAAAGTATTTTAATTTCTGTGCAGGACGTTTAATATCGCAGCCAGGCAGCACTGATAGTGGTGGGAAGGATGAGAAAGGGAATGCCATTCAAGGTTAGTTAGTTAAAGCTTACAAGCAATATCTGAACTAAACAAAAAAACCAACTTAATACATTTCAATCATGCTAGTTTAATATAGAAAACTCAGTCACAATCATTCACTGTGTTAATGGTTTTTGGAGGGTTTTAACGATTTATTTATGTCGTTTAAAATAGGCAGCTAGTCAAGCAGTATGTTAGGTTGGTGGGTGGTTACGTCTTTCCTCATCACATTCTGGTCACTATAGACCCGTTGAGATGCCCGTTGGGGTCCAAGCGTGTGGT
Organism: Rhingia campestris; assembly: GCA_932526625.1. Taxonomy (NCBI): domain Eukaryota; kingdom Metazoa; phylum Arthropoda; class Insecta; order Diptera; family Syrphidae; genus Rhingia; species Rhingia campestris. Next base: position 55,152,096 of record OW052182.1, on the reverse strand, counting down.
TTGTTCCTTCATTTCCTTCATCGAGTACCTATCCACACTCTTCACATACTAACGCCATACGCGTCATGAATTTGTTTTTTAATTTGCGCGCACTCAAGGGGCTTATGATAATTTTTTAAATGTTCTTGCCTAGTGCCGACGTTATGATAATTGGAATTAAGGAGAAATGAGGTACCAATGCCCATTGGTTTTAAATGACTATACGCTATAATAGGAAGTAAAAACAGAGTTTGTGGCAAAAATAGTAACTTCGTACACACAATTTAACGTAAAAGCTAGGTTTAAGGCTCTGCATGAGCCCTTCATGTCAAATATTTCATTTCAATTGGTAGATCATTCCACAGTCGTGTTGTTAGGTTTCTGTAACAATATCAAATATTAAGATTGATGGTAAACTGATTGCATTTATAGCAGAGAATATTAAGCTCGAATTGTTGACTATATGTGATATGTGATCTTTTGTACGTAAGTCGTTACTAACATACATTTTTTTCACTGTTCCGCATCCTGCGAAAGTCTGACAAGAGGAAGTCCTCTTCTTCGTGGCAAAAATAATAACTTTATACACATAAATGAAGGCAGAAGCTAGTTTTTATGTCTTATATAGGCCGTTTATCCCAGATATTTCGTTTTTCAATGACAGGAGTCCACGTCCGACGCTGGGGGATGTAGACCTGAAAACGAATATGAGAAGATTAGAGTACTCGATGGTGTCTATTATTATTTTATAATGAATGTTGGGTCATTGGGACAAAAAAAAAATGAATGTTGGGTACCAAATAATTTGATGAATTGTACGTTGGATAGGCTAGTTATCTATATGGACCAAAAGTTGCTTAAGCGAACGAACACATTGCTCGGCGAACTCTAATTTTTGTAATACATCTTAGCGCGTTTCCATAAAGAATGTCAAGCAGTACTGAATAAAAATACCATGCCGGTTTTACATGACTCACGCATCATCTGTCGGTAGTCTTTATATACGAATAGCATGTACGTCTAAAAGAATCACCTAATATATTAATGACGGTGTATATGGTAGTACAATGAAGGGTTTTTCTGTAGTCCCCACCAGCTCTGATAAAAAATAGTAAAAACTCGTGTAGAAGGTACTGCTTCACTTGACGGGCTGGTGATCCGTTTCGCTTTCCTGCTTATTGTCTAGCACTTGGCACCGTAAAGTAGGACTGATAGGATTAGTTTAGGGTCCGGTAGAGCAAACTTCTTTCCGGGATAAGATTTGATTCGATAAACCAAAATAAAAACGGTTTCCTAGTGACAGTCTTTTTCGTATCACCGCTAAGGTGTTATTGTTGTTATTAACGGTTACATTTTGTCCAAGGTTGAGGGTCGACAGTACCCAATTTGTTGATAGATAACTCAAGACCAAGGCATTTCGCCTGGCCTGTTTTTTTATTGCCATAAATGCTTTTATTACGGCACCATGGAAACGACGAATGGTGTCAATATCCTTCCTGTATCACAGTAGATGGACGGATTTGATGTACGCACTATTTGTTTCAACATGAAATTGAAAAAAAAATCGCATGATAGCGCTACTTCATGTTGGATTCCGCTACATGTTCGAAAAAGTTCAGATGAGCTGTCAATGGTCGATTTGCAGGTCCGGAAGCCAAACTGGTACGTGATGATTAGTATGTTGCAGAAATGCGTCATTTAGCAGGGATATGCCTCGGAAGTCGGTACAAGCCCTTTCTTGTAGATGGGATGGGAGCTAATATTCCAGTTATCGGTCATGCTCTCATCGATCCAGACTTTGGTTTGGTGCATGCACACTTTTTATAGCAACATCTCCGTATTGGTTGCCCTGTTGTACTTCAGTTTTTTTATGACTGCAACTTCTTCAATACTGGGAGGGAGCGTAACCTCTTTGTTAACTGGAGGTGGACTGGGGTCTTTCCCTATCACTTTCGACATTATGTCCATTAAGCAGTGGTTGGCAATGATGCCTAAATTAATCTACAATTCCCTGCGCGGCAGTGACTAGGTTGCCATTGTTATTTCGTAAAGCCTACGTTCTTACATTGAAGCCAGCTTTTTGGCACTCTTGTAGAATTGACGGATGTTCTACTTGTCGCGAGACTCTTCGATTTCCCTATGCTGGGAAGCTTCTCGTTGGACAATCGGGCTCTGAATTTAGCCGCGACGTCAAAATGGTAGGAGTCACACCATGGAGTCGATGTTGGATGAGTGCCACGGATCTATGAGCACTTGGTCGATTTTATTGGCGTTTCGACCATCTGCAGATTGTAAGGTTGGATTTGTATATTCGAAGTCTTGGGAATTAAGTGCTGCTTCGAAGTCTGTTAGTCAAAAACGATTATCTGTTGTTGTTTCGTGGAGGCTGTGCCTTACAACTAGCTCGCCGAAGATGTTTTACTTGCTGATTTTCGCATTGAAGTCGCTAGTACGAATTTCACATCGTATACCGGACATGCTCTGTTCAGGAGGTCGTAAAATTCATTCTTGATAGGGTCTTCAGTCTTATCGGTAGGGGCGTGTGCACATATAAGGATGATGTTGTAAAACGTTGTTCTGATGCGGAAGGCAGCCAGGCGATCACAAACTGACTTAAAGTCAATTACTCATGACCTGAGTCTGTTCCCCGCATCCTAATATATGCAACGATGGGTGACAGCTGTAAGAAATGTCGCATGTTTTTCGTTTATGGATTCCTCTCCAACGTATTTCCTGAATCGCGGTAATGTCTGCCTGTACCGCGAGAGAACAGATTCAGATTTTTAGTACCAACCGTCGTATATGTGTGCATAAGTTCAAGGTACATACTCGTAAGACGTTGTCCGCGGTCGTTCTGAGTCCGTCTGGTATTTAGAGGATCCGTTATCAGAGGCTGTTATCTCTTTCATAAATATCTATTTTTTACGTGGTAAGGAAATTATCCTGACGGACTAAAAGGTCAACGTTTTGAGCGTCTTTTTGTGACTCTAATTGCTTTACAGAGCTTCAGATGAATTTCTACTGCATGATTTTTGAAATTTGTAATCGAATTTGATAGCAAGTTACTCAACCGATTTTAATATCTTTTATTTGCGGTGCAAAAGTTAACCAAAACAAATCGTATGGTAGTGGGTGAGTAAGGTAACAACGATTCTAACTCTAAGGGGGACAGCACCTGACAATTTCTGTTGGAATTTTTTGTCATTTAACAATTGAATGATTGAAATTTCAACAACAACTTGTGTACAACAACACTATTTGGTTAGAAATATAGCTATTTCGGGCATTACCAAGTGTCCTCATCAGATTCCTTCTAATAGTGGTGCTAATTTGAACATTCAGTTCTCTGTATAATTATAGAAACAACTTTTATTCCCTAAAATTTTAACTTTTTTTCTTTTACTGCTTATTATTACTTAATCTCACTATTTTGCTTTGTTTCGGAGTATTATGGTTAGTGCGATGAACTGCCGCGCAGAAGGTCTTCGATTCCCAGCCGTAGCAACACCTAAATGATTTTTTACTGCCCCTCCTCTCGTGATGATGTGACATATCGTCCGAGTAGTATCAATTGTCAATAATAGCTTATCTCAACTTAGCCGTTCGTATTCGGCTAATTGTGGTTATTGTTAGAGAAATTGTGGTGCTAAAAATGGCAACCCATCGCAATGCAACGTAGACCGCCGATGTGCGTTACGCTTTGTCTGAGAAATGTTCCGAACAACTGATCGGAAATATTACCATAATGCAAAATTTTCCGATTCGTACAAAATCGGAGAATTTTTCTTTCGGAACGGATACCTTAATAATCCCACTATTATCGAGCTTAACTTTTCTATCGAAAATAAGTTTATTCCTCAAGTTTCGAAAGAATAATCGAAAAAAAGTTAGAAACTGGATCAGGTGAGATATTGTTGAGCATTATCGGATAATATAGCTTGGGATGTACATTTGGTTCTGGGTGTAAAAATCCGCTCGGATTTTAATGGCCGCTCTATTCGAGTATATTTAATAATTTTTTGTATGGAGTTACTTGGTTTTGCCAACAAGTTATCAACATTAGATGACAATCAACATTAGGTTACAATTTCGAATATTACTAACTTTTGCTAAATCGATCGCTGCAAACGAGCTCAGGTTGGGCATACGAACAAGATCAAATTTGATACTTCAATTTAACTTGTGTACTACGTCTGGAATAAATGTCAGACTAATTTTCTGCATTTTATTTAAATACCAACAGCCTTATTCATAAACTCAATACAAGGAGTGTATAAAGATGCCTCTAAACGCAAAAACCATATTCATAAAACTTATACAACGTTGAATAGAGGCTGCAAAAATTAAACGCGTCTGATGCTTGAATAGTGCCTGTATAAGGGTATTTAATTTTGTTTGTATTTCTGTATACACAGGCTGCTGCGCAATAGGGTTACCAAAGGTTCAATTGTAAGTTGAAAAACATCGTTCAGAGTATTTTTGTATTTTAGCAGTTGTGCTTCACTGTTTAATTTGTTCAAATGGTAATTATATTTTATCTACAGACTCAACATTGTAAACGATGTTACTAATTCAACATAAGTCACAAAAATGTTATAAAAGTGTAGAAAGCAAAGATGTCACCATAAGTTTCGCAACCATAAAAATGTTTCCTTGGTAACTCTGCCGAGCTTTTTGGTAATTTATTTGACACAAACCCTATATAACTATTATGGATGGGGAAATATATTTTGAATAAGAAATTGTGCGACCCTTAATAAAGGCTGTATAAATACTTATGCACTGTATAACTATACAACCATTGAGTGTTTTACTGAAATCTAATGAATAAGGGGGCAAATAGATAAGTCCTTGTTCAGAAACCTTTTTTAAATTTCTAGTCAGGAGCTCTATTACATGAAACGAGCGGAAAGTAAACGATACAGAAAGAAACGATAGTCACGACAAAGTGCAATTCTAATAATTGAGAAATATTTATGACAGCTCAACGAAAACGAAAGCTAAACGACATAGAACAATACTAGTTTTACGTATTCGAATTTCAACCAGAACGAATTGATTTCAAAGATATTCGTTTTATAAAACATGGCCCCAGAAATGTGATACTCTTTTATTACAAGTACAGTTGCAGTGTTTTTATATAGACCCCTATAACTTTCCTGTCTCGTAACATGACCTATCCGCTATGCTTTTCCCGATTGCAATCCTCTCCTTTGCTTTTCGACCTTAAACACGACTCATATGTACGTCTCCATGACCCCGAGAATATTTATTAAGAAATTACTTAAACATAAATTTTTATTTCAATAATCACTATGTATATATAAATTAAAAAAAAAAACAATTTAAATCTTAAAACATTCACAGCGTTTTAATTTTTTTTTATCGAATATGTCTCCAAATGATAAACAGACGAGCGACTTAACAAATTATATTTTTACATATATCGACATTGAGATCCGCTTTTATCACCCACCGCCAAAAAAAAAAAAAAAAACATTTAAAAAACAAACAAAAAAAAAAATCAAAATTATACCGTTACTAACAAAAAAAATATATTTTGTTATACTTTTAGATATGCCAAATAATAAATGGACTGAATGTCAATTTTGCAAAATGGTTATAACGACCGTAAATCTTTGGAGACATATTCGAACTCAGCACACTCCGCAACCGCCCCGCAAGTGTGACATGTGTCAAAAGAACTTCAAAAACAAATACAGTTTACGTGAGCATATACGAATATCCCACGAACAAAAGATAACTGTCCGAGACGTCGATATCTTATAAGGCAATCAAATTTTTTTCAAAGAAAAATGACGAGCCAATCACAGACACACAACCAGCCACCTGCGTCCAAGAATTAATTAAATGTTTAAAAAATTAAAAAAAAAAAACAGAAATCCCTTACTTTTGTTTTCATATAAGGAAATAAAAAAAAATACTTTACGTTTTAGAAAATAAGTCAATCAAAGACAGAAGAGGAAGGAACTATATTGGTGTAAAAAAAATGAGAGGGGAAAAAAAGAGCACAGATAAAGTTCGACTCAATTTAAAGTTGGAAAACCACCAACCATTCTAATTTATTAAATACCAGCTATTGGAAAATAATTCCATAAACAAAGAAAAGCTATGTTAAACGATGGTTTTCATTTTGTGTATCTCCACAGAACAATCGCTACAATGTAAAGTGTGCAACCGCAAGCTGCAGTCAGTGTCGGCACTGCGACGACACAACGCGTCAAAGCACTCGATAACATCGAAAAAGCACGACTGTTCCATGTGCAACAAGAGCTTCAAAACGAAATGGTCCCTGTCCACCCACAATTCGCGATTCCACAGAATGACACGGCCGGCCAAGGAGTGTATAAAGATGGATTTATTGTAAGCAAACAAAAACAACAATAAGCATAGTGTACACATTTTAGTTTTTAATTATGTATAACCTACAATATGTTGTAAGATTTTTATTGATACCAATTTATTGAGTCACGTTTTTGATGTTGAATATAAAAAAAAGAAACAAAACAAAGAAAACAGTAAATAAATACTTTACGAAAAGTACAGCTTGTTTGGATTGATGTTTTTTTTACAAATCTCCTACTCCGGGTAGTGGGAAGTTCTCACTGAATGCGGCGACTTCGGCAGAGAGGCCCTTGACTTTAGCAGCGATGTCGGCGTTTTCATGAACGACTTTGTAGAAATCGGCGATTTTAGGGCCACCGACGGCAGAGGCCTCCTTTGCGATAACTAGAGCACGATCAATATATTCAACGACCTTGGTCATGTCATCTTCCACGAGTCCCCTAGTAGTTAAAGCGGGAGTACCCAAACGAATGCCTGACGGGAAAAGAGCAGACTTGTCTCCGGGGACGGTGTTTTTATTGCAAGCGATTGATACTTCTTCGAGAAGGTATTCTCCGCGAGCTCCAGTCAATCCAACACTTCGCAAATCAACGAGAACCAAATGTACATCGGTACCACCGGTAACAACAGTGTAACCCTTCTCTTGCAAACCAGACGCCAGACGCTTTGCATTCAACAGTACTTGCTTTTGGTAGGCGGCAAACTCATCGGTCTTGGCTTGCTTCATGGCGGTGGCAATGGCAGCAATTGTGTTGTTGTGGGGTCCACCCTGTAGACCGGGGAACACAGCTGAATTGATGCGTTCCTCCAAATCGTACATAACCTTATCTCCATTCGGCTTGACTTGACGCACTCCCTTGCGGAAGAAAATCATACCAGCACGAGGCCCACGCAGTGTTTTGTGTGTGGTTGTAGTAACCACATCAGAGAACAGGAATGGACTTGGAATGAGTTTAGCAGCGACTAAACCAGCCACGTGTGCCATGTCAGACATCAGGTAGGCACCATTAGCATCGGCGATTTTCCTAAAGCGCTCATAGTCTAAGAAACGCGAATAGCATGACATGCCAGCGATGATCACTTTGGGTTTGAATAGCTTTGCGTTGGTTTCCAATTGATCGTAGTCGATGAGTCCAGTCTTTGGGTCGACCCTGTAGGGCATGCTTTCGAAGAAGATCGACGTGGCAGAAACTTTTTTAGTTGCAGTCATGAAGCCGTGCGTTAAATGTCCACCGTCGGGTAAGTCCAAACCCATAATTCTGTCGTGAGGTTGCAGGAGTCCAGTGTAAACCGCCATGTTGGCGGGAGAGCCAGAGTAAGGCTGTACGTTGACGCCCCATTCTTCAGGGCTCAGACCGAAAGCTTCGAGAGCACGCTTTTGAGCGAGAACCTCAATCTGATCGATTATTTGATTTCCACCATAGTATCTATTGGGTAATTCAAATTGTATTAACTTGTGATTTTTTTTCAGTTTTTTTTTGCGTTCTCACCTTTTACCAGGAAGTCCTTCGGAGTATTTATTATGAGGGCACGAACTAAGACACTGCAGAACTGACACTGAAGTGAAATTCTCACTGGCAATCATCTCGAGTCCACGTTTTTGACGTTGCTTCTCTTCTTTCAGCAAACCAGTGAGTTCGGGATCTAACTGCTCCAGCTGGTCGTGAAGGATTTTTGCATTTCCAGACATTTTCTAAAATAAAGAGATGGCAGGATTATGTTAATAGGTAGTAGTGGTATAACAAAAAGCGCGAATTAATTACAGAACGTTTCATCTTAAAGCCGTTGTATGTTTAATCGTTAACTGCTTGCAATTGAATGATGCAACAAAAATAATCCCTGATCGTTTTAAGGAAATACTGTGGCAAAAACAACGGTTAAGGGTTATTTCTGATAGTGCACGCAATAACATTAATAACGTAGGCAAATGCACTAATCAATAAAAACACCAGCGGAGATTTTGATTAGGCACTTGCTGAAACATGCAAATGGGAAAAAACAGACAACAACTGCATCACACAGAAACAGATGAATGTAGTGGCGTAGTTCATGGTTGTTTTTCATAGATATTGCAATGTATAGCTTGAGTGTAAGTTATCACATTATGACGACTAGGATGCAAATAAACACAACTACCCATTAGGAATGTTAAGTTTCAAAACATATTTGTAAGCATCATTGCTTGTCTACATAATCAAGACCAAGATTGTGAAACCCATTTAATAAAATGATTTGCGCCAATGATTTTTGTATTCTCTTCAGTAGCATAATGTCCATCATCTATGTATGTATATAAAAATAAAAGCCTGTTTCCCTTTGTCACGCTATCACTTTAGAACGAATTTACCTATTTTATTCAAATTAGGAATGGCAACGCCCAATTGCCCAATGCACGATGCATTTAATAATGAGGTGAGACGCAAAACCCAATACGATTACGAGGCATTGAGAGAAATCATTTAAAGAAACGTTCCCTTTTAAATCATGAACAAAAATATGACTACGTAGTCTGCATATGCCTAAGTAGTAGTAGTAAATATGACTATGTAGTCTGCATATGCCTAAGAAGTAATTGAACTGTCAGTTTTTTCTTAGATGCTTAGATGGAATTTCACTCACACTTGCTTCTTCACTTTCACTAGCTGCAAAAGGCGGTCGAACAGCTAATTCAGTACTCAAGTTGCCGTTGAACATGCAAACTAATGACTTTCCAACTTCAAACCTTTCGATGAATTATGCGATGGCCAAAGTGTTACAGCAAAGCAAATTGGTCGTTTGGGATGAATGCACGACAGAAAATCTTTCGAGACATTAAACCGCACGATGCAAGATTTAAAAAACAACCAAATACGGTTTGGTAGTACGATGATTATACTGGCAGGTGATTTTCGACAAACATTGCGAATGATTCCACGATCAACGCCAGCCAACGAACTAAATACATGTTTGAAGTCGTTCATGTTATGGAAATATGTGAAAACACTTTAATTAAATATCAATATGCAAGTCGAATAGCAGAACGACCGATCTAGTGTTTTTTTTTTTTTCAAACAATTGCTCGACATTCAGGCCTATCGTGAATACATTTTCCCGGGAAACTGTTCCCATTCAGCAATCTTATTTTGCATTGCTGGCAAGGGAAAATTTATTCGCGATAGGCCTGATTGTTAATGGAAAAAACTCCCCATGGTCTGGATGCATACATTTCCTGCCAATTCTTTTCACTTTACTGAATCAAAGACCGAACTCATCGAGATGGTGTTCCCAAACATTGCTCAAAATTACAAAAATCATGTTTGGTTGAGCGAACGTGTTATTGGCTGCAAAAAATGTTGATGTCACCGAAATAAAATTTCGGATTCAAAATAAAAAAGCTGGCGAATTGATGATATACAAATCGGTTGATTTCGTTATTAACCAAGATGGTCAACTATCCAACGAAATTGTTAACTTTGCTGGAATTGCCCGGATTTACCACCTCAACATCTCAAATTAAAAATGGAATCAGTAATCATTAGGTCTGTTCCCGTACAAAATAATATTTACTGATTTTTACTGCGGAAAATGATTTGCAAGCAAAACTTGTGTACGGGAAGGTTTTAAGTAAAAATCAGTAAATATTATTTTGTACGGGAACAGACCTATTATGTTGCGGATCAGAAACCAGCCACGTGTTTGTGATGGCACCCGGCATGCGATGAAGCAATTAATGAAGAACGTCTACGAAGCCACAATGTTGAAAGGGAAGTTTAAGGCGAAGACGTTTTGATTCCCCGCATCGATATGATTCCGAACGATATGGCATATAATAAAGTCGAATTATACGGTTACAATTTCCAGTGCTGGTTGTATTTGCAATGTGGATAAAAAAAATCGCAGGGGCATTTGGTAGGATTAGAGTCATTTGTTTTAAATAAGAAACATAGCATTATCAGCCTTATTCATAAAATAATTATAAGGAGTGTATAAAGTTATGCAGCTTATAATGTGCAAAAACCTTAGTGAACAAAAAATTCAATTAAGCGGGGTCCGTTTAAATGACAAAAAAAGACTGTGACATTTTGCTGTTTATCTTAAGCGGGTTTTACTGTATTACAATTATCTGTTGTACAGCTTGAAACTCATAGCGACCACTTTGATTAAAATAACAAAATTGTTTAAAATTGAATCTTTAGTAACCCTGAAATAACAAAATTAAATCGCCCTTATACACTAAACAACAAATGCGTTTAGGATATTCAGCCTCTATTCAAAGTGGTTGTGTTATAAGTTTCATGAATAAGGTTTTAGCGTTCAGAGGCATTATAGGCTGCACTGCCCGGATAAGTGAAAACAATATGTCACTTAAGCGGGTATAAAAATTCCATTAAGTGTAAATTTAAAGCTCGAAAAATTTGTACATATTTATCTTTTGGAGTAGAAAAAATATACATCAAAATGTTTTAATCCTACACACCAATACAAAAAAATAAATTGGAAATGAAAAGCACTCTGATACGGTCCTTTGGTAGCTTCATTCTCGTTCTGTTCGATTCAATGTTATTTCACTTAAAAGAGTTTTTTTCAATGAAATATGTTTTAGGTATCCGGGTTTTTCACTTAAGCGAGTATTATTTAAGCGGAGTGTTTTATAGGTAATTGTTCGACATTTATTCGGCGGAAACACTAAGGGTATTCATGCAACGTCGTAATTTTACTGCGTGCGAAAGATTGTAATTTTACGACGACGTTTCATGAACGACCATAAAACTGCACCACTAAATAATGCGGTAACTAACTGAATTTTAGTAATTTATTTATTGATAGAATTTTGTTTCTATTGTTCTTTTTCCGTTCTCAATAATTTTTTTTTATAGATTTTTATGGAGGGGTAGTTTTTTGCTCTCTCGTGAGGTCTCTCTTTTAATTATTTTTGCGTACGGGAACGGCAATAAGTACAAATCAGTAAATATTATTTTGTACGGGAACAGACCTATTGTTGTAAAAGATTTCCCATACAAATTTTGACATAAGAGGTTGCTATAAGAGGTTGCCGTCCTATATCACTCATCCCCTGCATGTCGAAAATTAATAGAGAAGATAGTTGGCAAACGATTATTATGATTTATTAAAAAAAGGAAATTAATAACTACTAGTCAAGCTGCTGTCAAACCAAAAAAAAATCTAAAAATTTAGTAATATTTCCACTTAAATGGAATTGAAAATAATTGTAGATCGGCTGTAAGCAAGAAAGAAGAATTCTGATGGAATCAAAGGTGCAGGCGACGAAGAGAGTTGCTAGTAATTGGAAGCTTCAATGTGTATTTGCCTTAACGACCCAATAGGCTACGGTCGGAAACCAAGCGTTCCCCTTCATTTCAGAGTGCGAAGTTATTATTTCTGCCAAAAACAAAACTGCTCTTAGAAGAAAGATGCCTACAGCGAAGGACCCATACGAGGGTGATGATTGAGAATGTCATCAGCAAATTTGCATTCTCTGCAAACAACTCGTGTGTGGCAAGAAGACGTTAACGACAAAGAAATCTGATGACTTGGAATAAATTTGTTTACACATACAGATGCTTGGATTTCATCTAAACAACTATGTGCAGATGCTTCAAAACTTTATAGACAAACGATTTGCACAATAAAACTGACTGATAATGTATACAAAAATGATATTAGGTAACAAATGCCATTCAATTAGGACTCTTATCGTTAACTTTATTAATAGAATGATCTTATTCGATTATATATTATAATTTTAAATAAATAAAATGTTTCACAGTGATAATCAGTATTTATATATATTGTCAATCGTTTATATAAACAGAATGATGATCTATTGAAACATGGAATTAGAACTCTGCCAATTCCCTAACAAAACAATTCTTGAAACTGAAAGTGAAGGTCAACAACAACAAACAAAATGCGAACACGAGCATTTTTGTCTCTACGACAAATTACATCTCGAACCATACAGCCCTAAAATACCACAATTCAAAGGTAAAGTACGTAGTGCGTAGATATCATAATTTTTATTTATATGGTGGGCGCACCGGATTAGTATAAAAAGAAAGAAAACTAGTTTGTAATGTTTTCCGCTTACTATTGGCAACTAATAATTCTACTACAAGATAAGTTTGAAATCAATTTCACTTTTCAACACTTGTTTCGAAATAAGCAAACAAATTAAGAAAACACACTTCAATGCAGCCATGTGCATGAGGTGTACACACACATGTTTTCTGGTTAATGACACTAATGACTGGAAGCCGGTTACATGCGAAGGAAATTGTGCATTTACCCAAACAAAAAGTAACAGTAATACAAATGCAATTTAACAAAATATGACATAAAATATTGAAAAACCACACTTACCGCCAAATATGGGGACGTTGAAAAATTAAGAGAACTTCTTTTGCAGGTACCGCTCAAGATACTGAGTAGAGTTTGTTCGCCCAGCAATGGATTATAAGTTGACGATCTTGAAATGTTGCTTTTTAATTGCTGCAGGGGGCTGGTTGTTCTTGTGAGAGTATAGATGGCACGCGTAGCAGTCATTGTGAGCTTTTATTTCGATCGTTAGTTGAAATGGACAAGCTCACCTACCTACAAACTGTCGTAGACTAAAATCCGAAAAAAAAAGAAAAATATTCTTTAATGTTGATGGGGGGTTCAACAGAGGAATACGCTGATCATCTTTTATCAGTTGGGATGATAACCTTTGACAAGACAAAAAAACATGTTGATCGTGAGCTAAACGATGAAAAAAAATATATATATTATATAGTTAATAAATAAATTTAAATGGGTGATAAGAGTTTGTTTGCACGTTCGGAAATAAAAAGTGGGTTGGTAGTCGTAATGCCTAGCAATAATAGCGTATTAATGCAAAGGCGCGTGAGACTAGACTAGTCACTAGGGCAATACAACTGATATTGCCAAATGCATAAAAAAATGCACAAACTTTAAAAAAGCTTTCACACAGAAAGTGGAACACGCTTCTTTATTTAGTGGCCGGCTATACACATCAGGGTACTCATTCTGTAAATTTCAAAACGATAAGCATTGACGATAGTGATGGAGACCTTCTGGAGACACACAATATAAAAATTGCAAGCCATGTACCTACACCATCGTCAACGATAATCGTTTAGAAGTTACGGAATGAGTCTCCGTATATTTGATGTGAATTTAATGACGTACGGAAAATTACTCAAAATCTTCTCCTCACCCTTTCTGCTAAAATAACGCAGCGGGATAGTTTGTATCATGAAAGGAATTCGTTATTAAAAGTAAGAGAAAGGTTTTTTTTGGCAGAAGAAGCTTCCTACTGTTGAGAATTTTACTATTTGATTCAAAAATTCTCTCCCGTAAGTGGCACAAAATTTCAAAAATTCTCTCCCGTAAGTGGCACACGCCTATTGTTCAAATTTGTGTTTACAAATTTTAGGGGTATGCTAATATAATTCATTTTTGTATTTCTGCCATATAAGAGTACAGAGTTTTAATATATGACTAGGAGAAAAAAATGATATGTATGTTTGCGAAATAAAGCCGAAGTATGTGGCTAAGGAGTTAATCATAAAATCTCAAAACATAGAATTTCAATAAGACTAATAACTAGTGATCCAATAGGAGGTACTTTTTTAATAGCATTGTTTTCACAGTTATTATTGTCTATATGACATTTATGTTCATTATGAATTGCCATTTTATCGTGAATAGACTTACGCCGGAAAAACGCTTACTAATTGTGGAAACGTATTTCCAAAATCAGTGCCCAGTTAAAAATGTTGATAGAGTTCTTCCACCACATTTTGGGTCGTCATAATCGTCCAACTGAACGCACTATTCATAAAACAATCACCAACAAATTTTACACTATTGGACATTCATCCAACGCCCAGAGTGTGTAAAGCTCCCGTAATAAATATTGCTGCAATATTCGTGAAGACCGCGATCCATCAATTCGTCGCCTTTCTCAAGGTTTGGGCATATCTGGAATGTTCTGGCGTAATTTGAAGCCTGATCTTTGTTTAAATGTATTTTTTTTAGGTATAGAACTTTACGTTGGCAACACTATTTTAACTGGCGGCCATTTTGGCATTTCAACATGAATAGACTGACGTCTGAATAACGCTTCCAAATTGTGCAAAATTATTTTGAAAATCATGGTTCTGTTCGAAATTGATACGTATCGCGCACTACGTCCGTTTTACGGTCAAAATATGCATCCATCGGAGCAATTAATTCAATTAAGAATGAAACGTTTTCGCACCACGTTTACTCCAAATGATAATACGCATCCAAAAAGACGCCGTACAGTGCAAAATAAGTCATTGCTGCTGTAGAGCGTAGCGTAGAGGAAGACCCTAATATGTCTATCCGCAATCGTGCACAGGAATTGGATATGTGTCCATCAACTTTATGGAAGAATTTGAGGAAAGTCCTTGGTTTGCGTGCTTACAAAATCCAACTCGTGCAAGAATTGAAGCCACAGGATCACCTAGCAGGACGTAGATTCGGTGAATGGGCCCAAAACAAGATTGCCGTTAATCTCAATTTTCATAAGCGAATTTTGTTGAGACACCGTTACATCCACAAAAACCAAAACTGACTGTTTAGTGTGCTTTATAGGTTGGAAGAATAATTGGTACGTAATTTTTTTTAAAAAACGTTGCTGGCCAGAACGTTACAGTCAATGTTGACCGCTAAATAGAGCCATGAATACTGACTTTTTCGTTCATTAATTGAACAACCATGATGTGCAGGAGCTGTGCGGTTTCAACAAGACGGCGCAACATGTCATACAGATCGTGTCACATGTGATTTGTTGAAGGAAAGGTTCGGTGGGTGCATAATTTCGCGTTTTGGTACTGTGAGGCTGTGAATTGACCTCCAAGATCGTGCGTTATTGCCGATATACGACCACAAATGTTGAAAAAAGTCATTAAAAATTGGACCTCCAGATTAGACTACGTCCAAGCCAGCCGTGGCGGTCATATGCCAAAAATCATATTTAACTTATAATGCCAGAAGATTATCTTTTGAATAAAGCTAAATTACCATATTTGGGCCGATGAACAGCCAAAGGCAATCTTGGACCATTCATCATTACCTAGTGCTACTCTTTTCGTAATGTAAATGTGAAGATTCATATTTGAAACGGCAACAGAACCAAAAAAAAATATGAGAAGGCTACAATCCACTGTGCGAATCGTTGAATATCCTATCCCATTCCATCTTGAAATTTAACATACCTAAAAAGTGGGCGTGGCATTGTCACAACATATTGCTCAGATAGTTTATTAAAATTGTTAATGGTTCGACAAAAAACGCTTGTCTCCTGCATATGCTATGGGTTAGGGTGTACAAATGGTTTTTTATCAAAAACGCCCCAAAAATGGAGGTTGGGTTAAAATGCCCTATAGACAAAATGTTCACATTACTATAATTAATGCTTTTGCATCAAGTTTTTTTTTTTTAAAACCGAAAACCGTTTTTTTTACATAAGACTCTCACAAAAAGTGGACATGACAAAAAACAAAATCTGGACGAAATATAGATGTTGATATGGTCTAAATATGTTATTCAGATACTTTTTCCAAATTCCTAAACGTTTGAACAAAAAGGACGTTTGGGAATGGCAGTGGGCCGATTTTAAAAATGTTTAAACTTGTTCTGTAGCCTCGGACAAGGATCCTATATGTCTACAAAATTTCAATATCCTAGCTCAAAATTTAAGGCCTACAAATCGGTGACATACAGACAGACGTACAGACTGACGGACAAACATACAGACATGGCTCAATTGACTCAGCTAGCGATTCTGAGTCGATCCATACATATACTTTAAGGTATAACTAGCTAAATCATTTCTCTATGTTACAAACTATGTATCAAAACCAATATACCCTATGGGATAGTGTAAACCAACTCAACAGTAAAGACGTTTTTCTGTTAACCGGTGTAAGTTATGTATTACCGGAACAATGCAAAGAAGTATTCACTCTTATTTCATTATTAAAGTAATTTGAATGTGTATATCTATTTACTAAAAAAAATCATTTGCACTTACCTAACTTGAATAACTGTATTTAGCTTCGATTTATTTTATGTTGACTTATAAGTAAATTATTTTTTAAGGAAGAACTCCGAAATCACTGCAATTTTTGTAAATATACTATATTCCACAATCTGACAGTAGCACCTAACAGCTGTTTGCACACCAAGCTGTTGCACATACAATTATTTTTATCGTATTGTGGCATATTCACAATAACTAACAATAGTGTGTTTTAATTTCTAGTTTACCCGGGGTTTATATTGGAGAGTATGATCTAGGTCCATCTAACAGCTCTTGTACTCTAAAGGCCTGCTCAGAGTGCATACCTGTAGCTTGTATCTTGCATCGCTGTCAAAAGAGAGATACATTTCTTGCATGAAGTTACCCTCTATTCAACTTCAAGCTACAGATTCACGAAGATACACATTGTGTAAGCGCTTACGGGTTGCCCTGTTTTTAATGGCTGAAACACAATCACGCTTTGGTGCGTTGCGTTGGCTGACGCACCTAGTTCAACCATATGAAATCAATGTTACCTATCAGAATTTAGCTTTGTCTGGCGTTGAGTTTCCACCTCAAAATGAAAAACGTAAAATCTTAACGTAACGTTGCTGTAAAGCGCCATGGGCAAAGCAAAGGTTGCAAAAAGTGTGAATTGTCAAAATATTTGTTGTTGTTTTCTGGATTATTTTCTGAGAAGGTTGTGGAATACGATATTTTTAGCAAAGATTTTAATCATTTCCCCCATTTTTGTAGCAGAAGTTGAAACTGCTGAGAAAATAAATATGTCAAAGCGTGCGCAAAGCAGTTGGGCGTAACGTTGGTAAAGCGAAGCTCCAAAGCATGATTGTGTTTCAGCCATAACTTTTCACTCAGCTACAGATACGCATTCTGATCGGCCCTTAAGCTCTCGCATTGTAGTCTGTCTAGTCACAAATCACATATGTAGTCTTCCAAACTACCAGAATATAGCTTCTGGTGGAGTTTTGCAATCACAAAGGTGACTTCGTGTCCCGTGATAGGATTATAGCTTCCCGAGGTCATGGACCTTTTAACTTTCCAGCACAACCACCAACCGAGGTCAATAGGTAGTTTTTTACTATGGGATTGGACATTTCATAACAATCCAACGTGTAGTAGATTGTTTTATTATACAATTAGATTTTGGGTGGTTCGCGATGGAATTTCACTGGTATAATCTTATTCACCTCGAATAACAATTGCACAATGTCTCGATTCATTGCGTTATTGCGGCTTACTCAATCGACCACCCAAGGACGCTTGGTAGAGGCTACAATGTGAACAGTCGGATATGATTATATGCCTTTGTTTGAAATGTCAGATTTCGTCAGCTGAATTCGGTTGCACTCTGAGATTAGCTTTATAGCATACGGTATAGTCGAGACCTCGAGCAATCGCTCAATAATCGTCTGTGAGTTGACGATTATTGTTTTAAGTGAAGCAAATGAAGTGATATCGCCGACGGCAAAAACGACTATTGTTACCGTCGAAATGTTATCGTCAAACGATAATCATTTTACGGAATGAGGGCCCAGCTTTTTTAACGGCACCAAGGAAAGTTGGTAATAGTTTAATGATATCCGTAAAACTATCTTTTAAAGGACCACAGAAATCAGACCGGTACGCGAAAAAATCGTTCGCCAAAACGTTTTATGTCCTCAGTGTAAACCGCCTACATGAGCCTACAAACTAGAGTGGGAGTGGTATAGATACGGTTCACACTACGACTGTATTTTATTCGCAGACCGAATTCTTATTCAAACTACATAAATCAAAATTGTTTCAAATGTTATATCGATGTAATATATGCGTGCATATTAACCCGATACCAAATATTTCCATAATCGTTATTCTCTTCAGCGGTTATAAACATTTATATAAAAATGAATTTTTCATGATTGTGAATGGTTCTGAAAGTCATCGCAATATTTAAAATCGTAAATCGATATTACAACATGTGACAACTGACAGCCAGACAGATTTTTTAAAATGTCTAGAACGTGTTCGTACTTTGTTTACAAATTTGTTTCAGTTTGTTATTCGTACAAGTTTAGTCGAAATTTCGTTACTTCATGATATTTACCAAAACATTTGGTCACTATCTAACCCGTGCAATAAAACGACGTCTGTACACATTTCCTATGGCGTGTAGCAGATACGAATACGTGAAAAACTATGAGCTGGACGATACAATATTGCCAAATGTATGGATCGTTTTACGTCTAGATGGTAAGGGATTCCATAAGTTCACCAAAAACCACGACTTTGAAAAGCCCAACGATGTAAATGGTAAATATATATGCGCGTTTAATTGACAGATTATTCAATTTAACATTTATATTTATATTTAGCTCTAAATGTAATGAACAGCGCTGCTATTGCTGTTATGGAGGAATTCCGTGATATTATAATCAGTTATGGACAAAGCGATGAATATTCATTCGTATTCCGGAAAGAGACAAATGTGTATAATCGGCGATCAGCAAAGTTGCTATCCTATGTTACTAGTCTATTTAGTTCGGCGTATGTTTACAATTGGAAAACGTGGTTTCCCGAAAAGAAACTGAATTACCCCCCATGCTTTGATGGAAGAGTGGTTTTGTACCCATCTGATCAGAACTTAAAAGATTACTTAAGTTGGAGGCAAGCCGACGTTCATGTGAATAATCTGTACAACACTTCCTTTTGGAGTCTGGTTCTTAGGAGCGGTTTAACCAATCAACAGGCTGAAGAGAGACTTCGTGGTACTTTTTCGGCAGATAAGAATGAGTTGCTCTTCTCAGAATTTGGCATTAACTATAACGAGTTGCCTGTTATGTTCCGAAAAGGAACTGTGCTGTTAAGGAAATATGTCGAGATACCAGGAACAGACAAGAAGAGACAGTTGATTGTGCCGCTGCATGATGATATGATAAAGGAAAAGTTTTGGAAAGACCATCCAGAATTGCTGGGAAAGTATACTCCGATGGAGTACGATCTCGGTAAGAATGGCAAAGATTCAAACTCTTCGACAGTAAATGAACTATTAAGTAAACAAATTGAAAAGTGTCTTCACATAAATAAAAGTAACTAATGACTATGCACACGTATGTTTTGATTTTAGAATTATTGTCATGTGGAGAAGTGTATACAAAACACAGCTAGAATTAAGCTGCTGGTAGGACCAGCGGCCGGTCCTTCACTATTCCAACTGTAACTACCACATAAATCGGGTATAACATAAATCGCCGTTAGTGGCAAATATTTGACTCACGAACGGGAGCGGTTTTCGAAAACTTGCTCGCGAGTGTGTATTACAGTGGGTTTGGGTTTCAGCATCCATTTAATGAGTTCTTCTCTTGTGTCGGTTCTCATGAGTTGTATCTATTGTAGGAGTTAAAATAATTCTACATCGATGTTGTAGAACGAGGGTAGACTCTAATTGGCTTCAACTTGGCAATGCCCAGTGGTTGTAACTCTGACTACACATTAACTGTGCTTATTTTTACCTCCAAGTGGCAACCATCGGGACTGGTCTCATCCAATCGGATTTGACTTATGCTAGTCTTATAAGTGCGAGTGTTGATAACAAGACGGCAGCACATGACTGGCACTTGCTGTCCCCAGGTGAACATATGATCCTGGCCCTCAGGTTGGGGGTTGTGCCTTGGGTTAACTCATACACGTACGCAAACAAAAAGATTGTTACGAAGCAACAAAGAGCCTCGTAAAGGATATTGTTGACGACCATGCTAAACGGAAAACGGACAACGACGTTCGCATCTGCACCTGGAATGTGAGACGTTAAACACAGAGGTGCAGGCCAATAACTATCGGAAGCCCTAAACTGATACAAAGCAAACGTTACTGCCATACATTAAATACAATGGGATAGGCCGGTCAAAAAGAGTATTAAAACTGTGACATCTACAACGGACCGTGTTATAGTGAGCAGAAACAACGACTATTCGGATGCGGATTTGTTATAAGTGACAGACTTAGGCAAGAATATTATGTTTCCAAGACATTAGCGAACGCATTGTAACAATTCGCATCAAGGCAAAATTCGTCATTATAAGACTTGAATCCGCTCACGCCCTTACGGAGGAAAAAGATGACAAAGATCACTTCTACGAGCTCCTTGACAAATACTATGAACGACTATGGAAGTACAATGTTAAAATGGTGCTGGGAGATTTTAACGCAAAGTAGGAAGAGAAGACATCTTTAGCAGTATTGTCGGAAAATATTGCCTACACGACAACACGTCTGGTAACGAACTTAGGCTAATTGACTTCGCTACGGAACGAAATGCCACAATAGCCAGCACTATTTCAAGCCGCATACGACAGCATTTATAGAGACGAACTATACAGAGCCATGTCTAGTTTTGGTAGACAAACTCGTCCGTTTGTGTACTTCTTAATATGATTCTTGAGAGGATTGTGCAAAACTACCGATCCAACGCCAGAGGCACAATTTTCCAAAAATCAGTTCAACTATGATGTCATAGCCACGTTTGCTAAGACTAAGTATATGCTGCCAACACGAAAGGACACACAGCATCGACGAATTGCACAGAACGTCAGCATTAACATATACAACTTTGAAGTAGTATGGGACTTTGTCTATCTCGGCTCCTCTATAAACTCTGACAACAACATCTCGTCAAAAATTAAACGAAGAATTATTCTTGCCAACCGCTGTTTCTTCCGTATAAGAAGGCAATTTAGTAGTAACGCCTTCACTCGAACTACTAAGGAGACCCTGATCATCACAGTCCTGCTCTACGCCGCTAAAGCCTGGACCGTATCAAATAAGGATGAAGAAATCCTTGGTCGATTTAAGAGGAAAATTCTTCGAAAAATCTTCATTCATTTCCTATAAGCAATATACGTCCAATTACTCGGGGTCGGAATCATGTCAGCCACATGTAAGGGTGCATGTTGTATTGTAAGTAGCTCCGCATGTTTCGAGATTAGTGCTTAATTTGTTGGTTTACCTTTTGTGTGGCTGCTAGTGAACCATTAATTCTGATTAATGTAGGGTAGACGATATTTTTGTTACTAACTACGTTTGCCAATGACCAAAATAGCTGTGAGTCTCCCATGAAGTTTGTAAGTAATTCTTTTATTGCAAGCACTATTTGTGGCTTCTATTGCTTGATTGGCTATGCTGATGCTGATAGCTGTATTCGTCAATGCGTGGCTCACACCCCTCAATTGACATCAGCTAATTTTGTTCACTGCCCCACCTCTTGCGACCGTCTGACAAGCATCCAATAAGGAAATGTGATTCTTCCCAAATTTACCATTCGGAATCGGGGTTGAACTATAGATCCCATTCTTTGTAGGAAAAATTTAACTTCGCACATACTAATTAGTGGAGATGATAGATTTGAGGCTCCGTATGTACTTTTAATGTCAGATATTGCATTTCATTTTCCAATTTTTTCAATTTAGTTGGATCATTCCGAGAGTTGCTTAGACTAATTTTTTCCCGGTATGTCCCTAGTTAGGTTAGGTCAAACCCGCATAGGCCTACGTGGGCCCATAGGGATACCCTTTATCGTACCTGAAAAGAAAGCTGTGTTATTGAAAAGAGTGATACTTAGGTGATTTTTGCTGCTCCATTAGCTTCAAAGTGCTCCAAATAGACTGGTAGCAGAAGCGACGATCTGTTCTATAGGTGTTGTAGCTAGCTTCGTCATTTCTTCGTAGTAAAAGCTGCCGAGAAACGCAAGCTTATAAGCACACATTACACCACTCGCGAGGTGCATTTAAAATAAAAAAAACGCGAGTGCCCATTTAAGAGTCACCACAAATATTTGACTCACGAACGAGAGCGGTTTGTCGGTTCCCATTTAGCACGAGTTGTTTCTATTGTAGGAGTTAAAATAGTCGCAAGCGGCAATCGTTAGACAGCGTTTTCTCACGGCTTATGTGCAGCTCATGAGACCATATAAAAAAAAAGAGTGCCATCACATTTTGTTATACAATATCTATATATTTTGGTAAATTGTAATAAAAATACAGTATATTAAAAAAACAACAAATACAATTGTTAATATAATAATAAATTAGTTTTCGAAGGCACGTGGAAATGGTTAAACTTTAGTGATTACATTGAACAAGAAAAATATTTAAATTTCTAATATTCGTTGAAGAACATTTAGGCAACATTCCTAAACTTGGTAAACAAACTGTAGAGCACTCGGAGTGTCGACTTTAAATCCATGTTCACAATATCTATAATCCAAAGAAAAAGATTAATTTTCATTGCATCGTTTGATGGACAACACAATTACCTTCAGGCCTTGCTTTTGGTTTTGGTAGGCCAACATCCTGCATCAAGTCGAAAGAGAATCCGACATTATGCACCATTTGTTCGACATCACGTGGCGTCAAATGAAACTCGTAGAGTGGCACGAAAAATCCACCCAGTAGGCCCATCAACAGGCACAAGTAGACGCCATCTCGAAAATCAGTACTCAAGTCGTTGACTTCGAAATTCAATTTGGCCAAATGTTTGTTCACGAATGTAATCAATGATTTCTTGACCACGGCGAGTTTCTCGGGAGCACAATCGAAGAGTGTGTCAAAGGCATCCTTTTCACAACGCATGCCGACATCATCGTATTCAGAGGTGATTTGTTCTTGGAATTTTCTTATCGAATAGAATAAGATGGTGTTATGAGAATGGAGATAAATGCAATAGGTGACTTACTGTGCATTGAGAATTCCACCATTCTTCTGGGCAATGACGACAGTTACGAAAATATTCTCTGGCAGACGGATGGGCGCACGGAAGTGGCGAACCAGTGCTACCAGCAAATGCAAAATTGCAACAATGTTCTTCGAGTGAACGCTTTCTACTGACCATTTTGGAATCTTCTGATGGAAACCCAGAGTCTGAAAATGTACAAAAGTATTTCAGTATTATTATATCTTTCGTGGGGCGGCGTATTTTTTTTACATGATTGACTGCTCTCAAAACAATGCCGAGTTTCTGTCGTTGCCCCTCTTCGGATTGGGTAACTTCGAGGACATCTAGTTTTCTTCCAGTTAATTTCTCCCACAGCTTGTGAAGTACCTGAAATAATTGTGGAAAGTTAATCATTTTTACTAGCACACATTATGACCGATCAATGTACGTTTGTTCAAAATCTTAAATCTCCGAAGGTTCCCTACCGATTGATTGACATTTTGTGTTGCAAGCGATGCTCATGCAAAAATATTGCGACAACGTGGAAAGCAACTTCTAAACAATAATGGTTCGAGGGGATTTCGATAATGAGGATGTTAACAAATTCTGTACTTTCACTCTGCAAAGGCTGACAGCACCATATAATAATACGCAGAATGGTTCTATCTATGGTTGGATGTAGTAGAAGAAGCGAAAAATCTGATTGGCGTTAACTTGGTGATGCACAGCCGTTTTAACTATGACTACACCTCAATTGTGCTTATTTTACCTGCAAGGGTAACCATCGGATACTGGTCTCATCCAATCGGATTTGACTAGCTAAACTTATAAGTGCAAGTGTTGATAACAAGACGAAAAACAGCAACACTATAAAAGTTCTGGTCCGAATGACTGGCACCTACTGTAATCAGATGAACACATGAGCCCTCCAGGTTGGGAGTTATGCTTTGGGTTATCTGCGTAAAAAAAAACATTGTTACGAAGCAACTAAGAGCTTCGGAAAGGACTGATTTTATTGTTGACTACCATGTTAAACGAAAAAAGGACAACGACGTTCGTATCTGTACCTGGAATGTGAGAAAATTGAACAGGAGAGGTGCAGGTGAACAACTAGCGCAAGACCTAAGCTGCTACAAAGCAGACATTACTGCCATCTAGGAAATAGGATAGGATGTGACATCTACTACGGACTGTGTTATAGTCAACAGAAACAGCGACTATTCGGATGTGGATTTGTTATATGTGCCAGACTTAGGTAAGAAGTCGTAAGCATTCAAGACATGAGCAAACACATCGCAAAAATTCACATCAAGGACAAATTCGCCAACATAAGCCGTATAAGCGATCATGCTCCGACGGTGTAACAAATGAATGTTTCTACGAGTTCGATGTTAAGATCGAGTTAGAAGGAGATGGTAGGAAAAGGGATATCTTTAGAAGTATTGTCGGAAAACACAGCATACACGACTGGCAACGGACTTAGGCTAATTGACTTCGCTGCGGAATGAAATGCCACTATAGTCAGCACACGATTTCCTCATCTCGATATTTATAAGGGTACTACAGATCAACGAACGGTCAATAAAATTGATCACATTGCGATGGACATGAGGCATTTTGGATCTCCGAACATTCGGATGGGCCATCAACGACTCGGGCCACTACCATGTTGCAGCCAAGGTAAGAAAGCGGATATCCATCACCACAACAAACCAGAAATACTGTGAAAAAAATTAATGTCGAAAGACTGCAATCGCAAGAGATCGCCAAAGCCTTCGCAGAACGCGCATTCATTAACCTCTCTATTAACACCATACCAACCATTAGATCAGCCGCAACTGATTGTCGCCCCCACCAGCACTAAACCCTTGGAAAAAGAATGCCGATGGATGCTCGCAGTCAAAAACGAGGCCTTCAAGGCTAAACTGCAGCTCTGTAGGCAAAACTGAAGCTCTATAGGCAAAGAAGGAGGTAAGAACTCTGGCTTTTCAGAAAAAAGGACAAGAAAAGTGCGCTATCGAGGATATAGTGTTGCCAATCAAGGAATATGTTCGCAAGTTTTACTAAAGTGTAAAACGTGGAAGCCAAGAATAAGGCTCGAACTAAATCCTGTGGCTATAAACAAGCAAATATCGTAGTTGAAACACTGTCGATGCTGAGGGTATAGAAGAACCACTTCTGCAGACTATGAAACGGGATAGCAATATCTAAACTTAAGTGTATCAAGGTTGCCGGAAGTGATGGCCTACCTTGGTAAGTAAAATTCACTATGCTCCATTAGGGACGGATACGACCTCACTAAAGCATCCGATACCAAAAAGGATCTAGGCAAGGCGATGCACTGTCATGTGACTTTTTAAATCATAGCACAAGTAGAAACCGAACACAAGAAAGTCCGCAATTGGAGGCAGTTAGCTAATTATCGGGGTAATTGGAGAGAATTGGTATAACGATGGATCTTATTTAAAGCAGCCAACAATGTTCTGGTAAGGCGTCGTTTTCGAAGCTTTCGTTCCAACGAAATAAACCCTCGAAACAAGGCCAGATTTGGCCTAGTGTTAGGTTCGTATTTAGATCATTGGATCAATATGTTTTTTTCAGCTATGACTCTTCGTATGGCTACAGTAGTATTCTACATATACAAGCTTACCTGGCCATCATACATGTCCTCATCGAGTTGTTGAACAATGATTCTTTGTTCGGCAAGTTCATCATTAATCCAGTCGATTAAAATTTGCTGCAGCTTAATGAGTTCAGGATCCCTAGCTGACTGTGGATCAATGACAGCTCTTTGTTCATGATCACCTGCAAATATTTAGATGATAAGGAAATTCCCAGTGTTAATCAATAACAATTTACGTAGTGCGTAGTCCTCTGGTGGGATATCAAATTGATTAGGGTTGCCGGGAGAATCGATTGCATGCTTTCCCTCTTCCTGAACCTCTTGGACTGAAAAGATTATAAAATGGATACAATCAAACCTATGTGCGGGTAAAAAAATTATTTTTATAAATATAATCATTATTCACGTAAAGCAAATATTACCACCTTATAGGTATATCTTCATCAGTAGCACTTGGATAAAAACAAAGACGTAAAGGGCGTGGGCTGGAGGCGGCCCTTTAGACTATTTCATCTCAAATAGTTTTTAAACAAATGTGTACATACTTTTAAAATTTAATAATTTCAATGAAGTTCTGTTTAAATATGCAATTTTTAGTGGGTAGAATTTACCATCGGATGTGACTCATAAACAACCTTGAGAAGTCATGTTGCTGCTAGTACATACAACTTCCAGATGTTTTTAGTGATGAAAAATAATACTCCAGGAGAGGATTATTTGCTTCTTCGAATGTATATCATAATTGTACACGCTTGAGAAACTCCAACGCCCACTAGCAATGCCCCTATGTTTTACTTATTTCTTTCCTTATATAACTTTTGTTTTGATGAATGTTACCTTCCTTGATGCGCTTCTTCCTGCCTAGTGTTCCAATTTTATCCCAGAAACTCTCCTCCTTCTCGCCACTTTTAATTGAGTTTGGAGTGCGAGGTGATTTTGGCCGAGGAATTGTCGACATTTTTTTAAATATTTATTTTTGTACGTCACGTCACTGAGTTAATTGTCGTTTGTTTATATTTTGCGCTGATGTCATAGAGAGTGATCGACCTACAATCACAGATGAAAATTACCAGAAATTGCTCCAAAGAAAATTAGTCGAAATGTATGCAAATATGTTCGAGCAACAAGCCTTTTTACACTTGTGCGAACGGGATAACAATATTATATTTGCAATGCGAGGAGAGAGTTCAAAATTTAAAATAGACAGAGATGAATGCAATAGGAATAATAGAACCAGGGATGGTTGTAAGGGTAAGGTAGGTTGTTTTGTTTTTTATTCAAGTAGATGAACACGTATTTTATATAAAATAAAATCTACTAAAATTTTATTCTAGTATCCAGTTTGGTTACTATCGATTTATTTGAATCAACTGTTATTCTAGCTGGTATCAACCTGAAGCGTTTTTTTATTTAATACTTGTTGAAATTTTAAATTAAATTCGACTGCTTCATCTGGGATTATATGATTTAGTGAAAGAGAACATTCTCTAGTTATACGTTCAATCGACTTTCATTCCCATGAAAACCGTGGCTACACAGAGAAAAGAGTCATTGGAATGATATAACTTACAGCTGAAACACACTGAAAACGAATACAACCCGCCATATTTTCATTGCGCAGAATTTTGGCTGGTGGGGAAATGATATGTCACGGATTGACTGCCCAGGAGTTTCATCGAAACCAACAAAAGTCAATATTCCTTGTTTTATTCACACAATGCGCGGAAATATGACAATTTTTTTTTTAGATTTATGAATATTTTAGTTCGTAAAAATCATGTTAAAACATTTGATGGACAAAACAGTTTTACCGTATATTGTCTTTGAGAAGGCATGTGGTTATATCATAATATATCCTTAAATGTAACGAGTGGTGCCATTGAATGTAACATTAAGCCTACGTTTGAGCTCTTAGTAACAGTTACCAACAATCGCAAAACCAAATAGCATAATTGGAAGCCCACAATAACCTAAGGCATACATACCCGCTTAGTTTAGTTGGAGGAAAATATGACTTCTTAAATCCTTGAAATTAAATATCATTTGGATTTGGTTAAACTATGAGCAAGACCGTTTTTTTTTTCTGCAAAAAAGAAAGATTCATTTATGGCAGATTATGGAAGATTGTGCATCCATAAATCAATGCAACTACTAGCATACCCCGACTCAATGTGATGTAATTCTCACGTTTAAATCGATTTAGGGAAAGACTAATTATATGCTATCAATATGAAATAGGGCACACAACATCGACGAATTGGACAGAATGTCACCAATTACAGATATAACTTTAAGTGCAACTACTTTTATAACTTTTATAATGCAACTACTAGCATACCCCGACTCAATGTGATGTAATTGTCACGTTTAAATCGATTTAGGAAAAGACCAATTATATGCTATCAATATGAAATAGGACACACAACATCGACGAATTGGACAGAATGTCACCAATTACAGATATAACTTTAAGGTAGTATGGGACTTTGTCTACCTCGGCTCGCTATTAAATCTGACAACAACATATCGTCTGAAATTAAACGAAGAATTATAGTGAGTTTCCACCGTACCGAAACTCGTCATTTCATTAACGAAATTCAACATTTCAAAATAGTGTTCCCACCAAAAATAAACACATTACAACTGTCAAAACAATTTTTTTTCACTGGATCTCCTCTTGCTTTGATCTGACAAAACATCCGGGTACTATCAACTGCCAAGAAAAGCTTATCTCAACATACCTACTTGTTCTTATTCTCGAAAAATAAGAGCTATGAACGGTTGAGAAAAAAAGCCAAGCCCCGGGGTCTAACGATCGTGTTACACCAACAAAAATGTATTATTTTTTTTTGTATGTAATCAATAAAGCAAACACCAGGGACAACGGGTATCGAGCAAATCTGGCCCATGTTCAGCAATTTCATATGTTGTTATTCTGAAGATATGTCATTTGCAGAAGCTATTTTAAAAGAAAAAGCAATAGGACATCATGCGATTGTTCATTTATTATTAAGATGTTTAAGATGTAAGTAAGTAAGTAAATAAATATTAATTGGAGACCTTAGTCGGCATACATACGACGACTTCTTGACATATTTTGGTAGCTCAATTGGGGTATAGATTGGTGAGTAGGAAAATTATAATTTCTATTGTTTATATGGGTAAGTGTATCTATACACGAGAGCTCTACTCGCGATCTGAATGTCAAAAAATGTTTGCCAACGAGTAGGAACTAGTGCATTCTGCGATTGTTTGGAAAAAACGAAAGGCATTCCGTGATAATGTAACGAAATTCAAATTGGTCTACAAATGGTCATAAGTCAACAGTGAAGCTGACTTCAACAGTTGTACACCTTTTCCGATGACAGTTCGATGTTTTGTGACCATATCATATTATGAACGACATGGCAATGCTGTATTGCAACCAGTAAGAGTGGTTTGCTCTGCACTTTGCAAATTCAAGAGATTTTCAAAGGTCGACGGTTAACTGTTGGCCCGTTCCTTCATTTTTAAAATCATTTGTGAAAAAATTGTCTAAGCAGCGGCAGGCGCTAATCTCATTTGATTGGATTTGGCAAAAGAAAAAAAAAAATTAAATAAATTAATATAAAAATTATAAAGGTAATTTTCTATAGAAAATAAAAAAATGTGTTGAAAATAACTAAATAAATTGTAACAACCTAGTTGAAACAACAAGAAGTACCTCGGACATTACATATACCTACAGAAAAGGGGGAACAAAGTTTCATACCTTCAGACGCTGCAGTTATCATATGCAAACACAACAGGGAAATAAAAGGTAACTAATTGAGAATACAGGTATATAATTTAGGAAAAGTGACACAAATTTGCGAAATTATAGGGATATTCAAAAAAGAAGAAATTTCCCAAAGTGCGAATCTTCAAAATTCTTGGACAAATTCCTTTTCTCGGAAAAAGCCCGCCATTTTGCAGCCAATTATTATAAATTGGACTAGCGAATTTCAGCAGAGGCCGCGGCTTAGTGAATAGAGTAACCAGAACCACTTTGGGATATACCTAAAGGTCCCCGGTTCAAATCCTGTGTTGGAATTAAATTATTTTTTTGTTTATTTGATATTATCAATCTTTTTGTGTTTTAATTAGAGTCAATTATTGTAAATTAACGTAATTTTTTTGTTGTAATAGTTAGTGTTTAAACATTAGTGTATAGTGTTTATAGTGTTTAAACATTAGTGTATTTATATATATAGATAGTGAGCAAGAGGGCTCATTTAAAAAAAAGAATTTCTCAGTGAAAATAGGTGGGAACATAGACTACAAACTCATCAAGCCGCAACCTGGATGCTGTGCACATCATCGCCAGTTGCTGAACAAAGTGGTGAGTCAATTAAAATTACCATTTTCATAGGGAAATTGGGGTAAGGGGACCATTGCTAGAAAACGTATTGCAAAAGACGGCGTTGAAGCCCACACTTAACAAACGCTTATATATATACAAAAATATTTAAAGATTAGCTTTGGATGTTAAAAATGTATAAATTACTTAGAAATTTGTTTTAATGAGACTAACAATCAATAAATTTGTAATGGCATTATGACAATCATAAACAGGATGTTTAATTAGGGGGGCAAATAAGGGATGAGAATGGTAGGATAAAGAAAGGATGACAGACACGGCAAAACAGATGAGGTGAGAAGTGGCAAGGAAAGGGGTTATCTAGGCGAGTATGGTAACCAAGGTAGGGAGGGTTTTGAGTAATTTTCTCGCACTCGTGACAACAGCTAGACGAGAAGACTGGCATGAGTTTTGTTGTGTATAGACCAAGAGTCAAGTCCCACACCCACCGACGAGCTAAGAGGGAACTAGCATGCCAGCAATGACTCAAATGCAAACAAGGTCTACGCAACAATAAGTTTCATTGATGATGTCAAATGACACATTAATACACAGATAAAAAAGATCAATCTCTTTTATGTTCGATTGGGATGAGTGCAAATCGAAAACGCTATTAGATAGAACCCACCACCACGTTAAAGTTGAAAATACACTCGTAAAACTACAATTAAAACACCAGGAAATTGATTTGGAGGGAGAAAAGTAACAGACCCAGAATAGTACCCTGTGGAACCTTTTTACATATTTATGGGAAGAAAGGGTGACATGGTATTGTAACCTACGACCGTCTGTAATCTAATGCTTAAATATGATAAAATCAAGTTCGTGGCTGATTAAATTAATTAATTAAATGGTTCTACAAGTTTGCTACAGAGTATTTCGTAATTAACAGTGTTGAATGCTTTCAAAAAATCTAGCAGGGTAAGAAGTGTTATGGCGTTTTCCTTTAGTAAAAAAATCGATTTTTTTTTTATCTAGATATGTCAATAGACCGATTTTGATTTTGATTGATTTTTTTTTATCTCATATTAATTTTGCAAATCTGGGTTTTTCGGCATACTGAACTCGAAACCATTGAAAGGTCTCAGGTCCTCCACTACTTGGTGTCTGTTATATAACTTTTACTTGGAAAGGATGAGAAACATTGGAACGTGAAATGAATAAGGTCATGGTTGGTCGAAAAAGATAGCTTTGTCTAGATGGCTGACAAAAAAACAACGGGGAGTGTAATGAGGGATCATTTTGTTCGTCGGCTCTTTGATAATACTTTGACGTTTTTCACTTTTCGTTGAAATGAGTGAATTCTCTCTCCATGGTGGAGATTTGACAGTTTTCATTTTTCTTCACACAAAAGTACCCGAACACAAAACGCATGTTCCTGGTCGAGAAAATACTCATTTTGTGTTAAAAGAAAGAGTGTTCGCTTGTTTTACGGAAAAACTGATAAGCTTACCATTTTGAACTTAAACTTTTGATAGCTGACAACTGTTTATCATTAAAATTAGTGGAAACTTGAGAGTTTCCTCAAAGATTACCACCAGTGAGCGCAGACAAGCGGATTTCCGGATTTCAAATTTAATAAGGTGTTTCTTATATAAAGCTCTCTTATAACTGGTCAATCAAACATGTTACTAAACTAAATCCGGAACACGGCCATTGTTAATTCGCTACGGGAAACCAGCATTGCAACGACATTCTAATTCAAATTTGAAACAACAATGTACAGCAAAACAATTAGACTTGTAATTTATCAGAAGATAGATAGATTGATAGTTTATTTGATTATAATTTAACATTGGGTTTGTTACCGCACATTTGATAACAAGTAATTTTCTTCTGAAACATTATATATTAGTTTATTAAATAACTATGAGAGACAAATATACGATTGTTGCTTGGAGAATAAAATTATCGGAAGATATAATATATTTATTGTTTGATTGTTTATATTATTGTTTTAATTTAAATCAATCGAATACAGAAGTCCTTTGAACTTGTTGACTTGTCTATAATACACGTTACCATGAAGAAAGCGAAACACAACCGGCATTGTTCCACTACTAATAAGTCAATATAATATACTGTTGCTAAGTATCTAGGTACTTCGAATAAATATAACAAGCAATAACAATAGAAATAATAAATTGTGATAAAAATGAACATGTCAAAAGAGGTAAAAATACACGTTTTATTTTTAATAAACAAATCTTTAAACTTACATCGCTTTTGTTTTGTAGGAGGAAGTTCGATCAGCCGGCAAAAGGCGTAGAAATATATTATACCTCATCCAAAGATATCTCAGCGACAACGGTTTGTATGATACTTGCTCGGCTTTGAAAAATGAGGCCCGACTTCAGGATGACTATGAAATATGCGACAATGTGGATTTAGATTCAATTTACCTCGAGTACTCTAGTTTTTATCAAGTGAAATTCGGAAAATACCCAAAAATACTCAAAAAAGTCTCAACAAACATTAAAATGCAGTTGAATCCTCCATCTAAGAAGAGCATACCTCGTATAAGTAGTAGCGTGAAAAATGAAGAATTGACCAAGCAGAGTGCTTCATTTAATGAAAGTCTGCACATTAAGCAGATACCCAACAACAGTGTCAATGAGGTGACCATCAATCCAATGGACTTTGGTGTGAAGTTCGACAACAACAATTTGGATGATGAATTGACAGTGAATGGATTGAAGGATTTGGAACAATACGCAAAAGTGTAGGTTTAATAACTATAACACCATTCAATGTTTAATTTGATTTTTTAGAACAATTGTAAACAAGGATCTGGGATTCCGTTGGACTGATGTATTTGGCAGTCAAAAGGCTGTTGATACCATTAAGGAGGCAGTTATAATGCCACTTAAGTATCCGGATCTGTTTACGGATAAACTTAAGCCTTGGAAATCGTTACTTCTGCATGGACCACCAGGAAAGATTTCTAACAATTTTGATGAAAACTTTATTATGAGTGTCTGAATTTTAGGTAGTGGCAAAACCTTACTAGCGAGAATTCTGTGCTCTGAAACTGTTGGCCAGATTACATTTTTCAACGTCACTTCTAGTTGTATTACTTCCAAGTGGAGAGGAGAGTCGGAGAAAATCATTAAGGTGAGAGATATTCTTATGTCAGAATGTTATTGATTACAACTTTCTTGTTAGGTTCTTTTCCACTATGCAAAGTTACGTGCACCTTCTGTTATATTCTTTGACGAAGTTGATGCATTAACATCTGGACGTGACCGTGCCTCTGATCATGAGGCTTCAAAACGTTTTAAAAATGAGTTCCTACAACTACTTGATGGTTTGGAGGACAATACTGCGTCCACTTTTGTGCTAGCGAGTACTAACATTCCTTGGTAAGAAAAAAAGGCAGTTTGGTTGAAAGTGATCAGTAAAATGATCTCAAGTTGTAGGGAATCATGGCAAGTAGAACTTA
The DNA here is from genome assembly GCA_932526625.1 of Rhingia campestris. Taxonomy (NCBI): domain Eukaryota; kingdom Metazoa; phylum Arthropoda; class Insecta; order Diptera; family Syrphidae; genus Rhingia; species Rhingia campestris. The sequence goes on along the minus strand of OW052182.1, from coordinate 55,118,552 downwards.
CCAGTTTTGATTTGATTGTTGTTACTAATTCGGCATTTGGATACCAGAAATTTTGCAACAGAAATGCTGCAACTGGGTTCTTCTGCATTCCTAATCTTTTTTTAATATATAATATGTTATCCTTGTAGGGACATCGATGTAGCATTTCTGCGACGTTTTGAAAAGAAGCTTCTAATAGGCCTACCGACTGCAGATGAAAGGCGGGCTATGATTGACCGATTTCTTCAAAGTTCAAAGCTATTCTCGACTGATGTTCTGAAAGAATTGACTGACCTAAGCGATGGATTTACAGGTAATGCTTTCCTTTTGTTTATTAAACTTTTCTATGGTGAGGCTAACTTACAAGGGTTGTTAACTTTGCTTTTAAATTGTTGCTAAATATATTACAAACTATTTGTTAGATGTGACAAACTTGACTTTTTTTTTCTTATTTGTGACTTCATTCCAGGGTGAACATGAGCCACAGCCAACATGCCTTTCCAATCAGCACGGTTCTTTGATTACTGCCAACAGTTGGGCATTTTAGTTTTTACTTGCCCATGACACTTACTGTGTCTTACGTTTGGCTAGAAATCGATGCATAGGGCCGTAGAATTAGTGTCCATTCGCTCTACATGTCCTAGGCATCTTAAAATTACCAATGTGGAATTTGTTAACCAAGTCAAAGGTCGGGTATGAATAAACGCAGTGTTGGGGTCCATTCGAAGGTCGGTGGGTGGTCATTTTCACTGTCTACTAATACCTCGGGAAGTGAATTGAGGAAGCCGCAGCATGCAATTAATCGAGTTGGTAAGGAACTACTTACCATTTACTTCGATTGGTGGCAGTGCTGAAGAACTAAGAGGAACCAGAACGTGGATCTTAAGGAACCTATATGGAGCTTGACCATATTCTGGTACCATGGAGAGAGGACCCCTTATGTTATGACTGCGCTATGAACTGCATGGCTTAGTTTGTTAAGGAGGTAGTCCACCTCATGGTGGCTAAGATTCTGAGTGATGGACTTAGGAGTACTAGAGGTGTTATATCCTTGAGGATTGATGCAACACCTTTCTGTTGTTCTGGTTTATGTGTATAGCAATCGTGAAATAATGCCTGAGTTACATTGTCTTTTATTGACAATAGTCTTCCATCAGTCAGCAGCATCTTCCATCTCTGCATCGGCTGTGACTCAACTTTGATGTTTCCTTATTCATCTCGACTGGATTGTGTTCGGACATTATATCACTTTACACGGTTTACATTTCGATAAACCACACAAAGATCATGTCTATCTTCGATTATTCATTTTTTCTTGACGGAAAACCCGGTGTTCTTCCATTGTTCTCTATTAAGCTCAATGGCAGCTCTCGTTTCCCCTACAACGCTGTATTCTAGTCCCCATTTTTGCCTGCCAGCATCCATTTTGTGAAGTGTTGGATATCAACATTCTTACCTTGGTTGCAACAAGAAAATTTCTTTAAGCGTACATCTGGTCTATCGCAATCTGATTGGATATCAACGTGAAGAAACTGTGCGGCTATAGTGGCATTTCGTTCCGCAGCTAAGTCAATTAGCAAATCTTCGTTGCCAGACGTAGTATCATGTAGACTGTGATTCCCAACAATACTGCTAATGATGTCATATCTGCTTAAATATGCCACCAGTACTTTTTTAACTGCGTACTTCGGTAGTGAGTCGATAGATTTGTCAAGAAGCTCCCGACTCTTGCTTATTTCATCGTAAAATTTAGTAGTCTTATCCGGATCTGCTAACCATACCATTTATTCTGAATTGTGCAGACATTTGCTATATATTCCTATAAGGCTTGAGTTGAAAAACAATAACTACTTGAATCAGTTTGTGATAAATAGCATTACAATTGTTCTTCTTAAATTCAATTATCAATTCTGCTTCTTTTTTTCAGGAGATCAGATTCGTCTAGCATGCAAAGAGGCTGCAATGAACCAAATACGAAACATAACAGCATCAGGCAAACAACTTAAACAACTCACAGCCAGTGACCTCCAGTCAGCATTTAAAACCATTAAACCAATGGATGAGAAGCTCGTCCACAGACATATCGCCTGGAATAACTTAAATGGAACATAAAACACATGCCCGTATATACATAGTTGTAATTTTATATTTTATTTGTAACGTTTACCGGTATACATACGGTTCCATAGTAAAATGAAAAAAAAAACAAAATTTCTCAAATCAACTCCGCACTATTTCTTTGATTTAGGATTCATTTTGGCCATTTGCATACCCTGATAGATTCCAGTGTAGTACCCGCTCATATACCAAGCCATAAGCATGGCAGAAAGATGTTCAGAATCTTCGTATTGTCCCTGACCCAACATCGAAGGCATTGGCGGTGGCGGTGGAATCGCACCAAATGCCAAACCAGTTGGCTGGCCCATGGGAAAACGTTTCTTATTCTTCTTACTGTCTTGAGTACTAGTAGCATCGTTTGCCTCGCTTTCTTGTTTTGCACGCGCAAACTGCATGCGGCGAGCTTTTTTCCCCCATGAAGGTACCAAATCGCAAATGCGAATATCTTGTTCATTTTCATAACCGATATAGCGTACTCGACACATAATTTGTTCTTCGTCAATAGATATGATACTTGCCTCATAATCAACACCGTCGGTATAGGTGGCTCTGGCGTGGTCACCAACCTTGAAACATAAATTTTCTTCTTCGGATTGCTTTGAATTTGATGGGCAAGGTGCGGGAGGACAAGCTGCCGCGGCATTCCTCTGCTTTACTGGAGTTTTCTTGCCATTTGTGGATCGTGCAATGCGACGAGCCAACTCTTCTTTAGCTAACCTGAGTGAACTGTCGTATGCTTTGATCAACAAAGCATCATCCCAAACGTTTTCGTCTTCGAAAGACCCTTTCTCTGCCTGGAAGTAATAGAAAAATTATCACTTAAGCGGTTTCTACTAAGTGTGCTGTTTTTCTATTGTCTTACAATGCAGCTCATTATTGAGATTTGAGAATTTTAATTAGCAAACCAATTAACAGTACAAGTGAGATCGTTTTAAGAGAATTGTCTAGCTTTTGTTTGGAAATTCGGTATTTCAGCAAAGGACTTGCTGCATATTTTGTTGTTCTTGCTGTTGACAGACGGTTTAGATTCCGTTATAGTTTTTTACAATGACAGCTGCATTGGTGATAATTTAAATTTTCCACTGGACGCGCTCATTCTATAATTGACTACAGCCAGTGATTAATTTTTAATAAAATATTACAGTGGTCTTAAATCTCAATTATATTTTATTATTATCAAAATAAAAATTGGATGTTTTATTATTTAATGTATAATGCGTAATTAAAAATTATTTCATTTAATATTTTCAATATTTAAAGAAGTACTCGTTAGTCTGTAGTACTCGTTATGTAGATCTTGCAAATTTCTCCGGCTCTGGTATCAGAACCAGTCGAAATGGTTGTAAAAAATGTACATGTTTTTTTTTACGGTCGCATAGAGTGTAGCAAATATATGCGAGTTCATGCGACAACTTGTTTGCATAGAAATATGCTATTTAATTGATATTACAACCGTTTGATATCATCAATGCAGTTTGACATTCCCACTTTCTTATACCAACTGAGAGTTTACTGATTCTTACCAACAGAAATTTGTAAGGTCAATTATTTTACAATTATCTTTAAATAATTCAGCTCTCACGTTTACTAACTTTTGCATATGGGAACGGCAATAAGTACCAAGCAAGAAAACAAATTGGTCGTCGTCATGCATCCAAACTTACGATTCATGCAATTCAACCATTCACAGAGCGCTATGGAGCAGCCACTTATCCACCCAAAAACTTTGTATACCCTATATCATAGGAGTATATTAGTTTTGACAAGTTTCTAAGAAAAAAATTAGATGAATATATTATCGTAAAGTATATGGATTTGACTAAGGGCGGTTGCAGATTTCTCAGGGGGTTAATTTTCGTTCTGTGAACCTGTGAAGTGATAAAAATTTATCATGGCTTCACGATTCTCGATATCTGAAAAAGTTAAGCCAAATGTCAAAATGTTTCCATATGAAGATTTTTTTATCACAGCCAAATTATTTTGTGAACGGCTGTGAAAAACGGATGGATTCAAAGATTAAGCACCGCCCTGTGAAAACTGAAATGAAAAAAATGTTATCACTTCACAGTATAACAAAACGAGAATTGAACCACAGGTTAACTAATCTGACCGTGGATTCTCTAGTTACATTTTTGGTAAACAAACACATTTGCTGGTTACAGGCAAGAATAACCGTTCGTTAAAGTTAACCAACAGTAAACAAACCGACCATGAGAATCGATAGCTGAATCGATTTAACAATCTCTGTCTGTCTGTCCGTCCGTCTGTGTGTTACAGATTTGTCGGTCTTAAATTTTGAGCTATAATTGATGCAATTTGGTATATAGACGAAGCTTATTAAAATGGATGCATGAAATATTTGCTGACCAAACTGATTTCAAGAAGTCAGAATTGATATCCACCACCTACCTATTGATTTCAAAGCAGCATACGACATTTATAGAGACGAACTATAAAGAGCCTTGTCTAATTTTTTTATACCACTAAAACTGCTACAGTGTAAGATGACGATGGAGACGATAGGTCACCGGTATTAGGGGACTTTATATCTCCCGGCTCGGCTATTAACACTGATAACGACAACTCGTGAGAAATCAAATGAAAAATAACTCTTGAAAACCATAGTTTCTTTTGGCTATGAAGGCAATTTAGTAATAATGCTCTCACTCGAACAACAAAGGAGATCCTAATTGTGATCATTATTATAACAGAAGTGCACTACGGCGCCGAAGCCTGGACCTATCAAAAGCGGATGAAAAAATCTGTGAAAATGTTCGGTCCCGTTTGCTTTGACGGGCTCTGGAGACGAAGATTCAACCATGTACAATACGAGCTATACAGCGACATACCCCTGGTCAAAAAAACTCCGCATTGGACGTTTAAGATGGCTAGGACATGTAGAACAAATTTTAAATTTTAAAATTTGACCGCAAAAGTCTTCTACTGAAAACGCCCCCAAAAAGTGGGCGTTGCAAAAAAAATTATATAGACGAAGTATAGATATTAAGATTGTCTAAATATGTTGTTCAGATTTTTTTCAAAATTCCTTACGGTTTAGCCAAAAACTACGTTTTTATAAAAAGAGACGTATTTCAAATTTTTTTACACTTGTTCTGGTGGCACGGACAAGGATCCTATATACCAAATTTCAATATCCTAGCTCAAAATTTAAGGTCCAAAAATCGGTGACGAACAGACAGACGGACAGACAGACACGGCTTAATCGACTCAGCTAGCGGTTCTGAGTCGATCCATATACTTTGAGGTATATGTAGCTTAATTATTTCTCTATGTTACAAACTATGTATCAAAACTAATTTACCCCTATGGGTTAGGGTATAAAAAGTGACTACTAACTACTGGGTATCTAGTTAAAATCCCAAAAGTGATAACATCTGCTTTTTTTTTACTTCCTTACCTCTTGCTCTGACAAACATCCAAGACTACAACACTATCATGAGAAGCTTCTAAAATTTTCTGTTGATTGTCGGCGTTAAATAGGAGGTCCCACTCTTTGTGCTAAAAATATAACTATGCAGAGACAAATGGATGGAGAAACTAGGTTTGAGGGCCTGTATGGCCCGATAATGCCAGATATTTCTTTTTCCCTATAGGGATAGGCCATTAAAAGTACCTCTAAGGCCTGAACGTTCACTCTAGATTAAGATAAACAAAAAAGTTGTTTGACTTTTATTTAAATGTAAGTAAACACTGATTACATTTAACTCAGAGTGAATAAACTGGTCTTAAATGAATCACCCATTACTATGTTACATTAGGGCACACATTGTACCACATTGTGTGACCCTTTTCACATTTAATACTTCCACCATGTCGGGTAAAATAAAAATGTCTTCAAACACCGGCATCTATGAATGAAACGTTCACCATCACAATGCGCCCTATACCTTTAAAATAAACTCCGCCCATCAACCAACCACAGTCCACACCTGTTACACTGGTATTGCATGCTTGGATAAGCTCGAACGGACGTTAAACTTCAGTACGAGATGCAAAGCAAAGTGGTACCTGACAGTGTGTAGTATCGTGCACTTAAAATATATTTTAAAATAAATATAAAATCAATTTTATAATTAGAAAATAAATAAATCTTAACAACCTGACTTGTGAACTTGACAATGGGCCTTATTAAATGGATAAAAAGGTACGTAAACGGCTATCAACTGTGTGAACTGTCGCGGTTAAAATTTGAAACAGTAATTTGAATCATGTCCTATCAGGTTCAATGACTGTGTGCCAGCATACTCTTGGCAGGTTGAAAATTTACAGTGGTTGTGTGACATCATGCGTGTCTCCTCTTCAATTCATTGTAGTGTAGCCGCCATAAGCTGGTCTTAAAACAGGGCTAGTTCTTTCTGTGTTGTGTAGATGAGTTCATTAAATTTTTTTTGATATTATTTTGATAGTTGCGGTTTTGCTGGTTTAATTCTACGGAGGAGGTACAATTGGTAGAATCGGTTGACCCGGTGGAAATAGTTAAAGGTTTGAAAAGTGGTGGGCAGTGATGTTTGGATTGTGATTCGGTGAATTTCGTAGTTGTTTTTTTTTTGAAATCCTGTTGTGTGCAGTTAATAAAACATATATTTTTAAATCATTCGCCTGCGAATTAGTTTAGTGAGAACAAAAAAATCACATTACTTGTGAACATATAAAGCGGGTTTTTTAACGGGTATTTGTGGCAGTGTAATATAGTGCGCATAACCTAGGGAAAGTAATGACAACCTGTGTTGCTCTTCCTGTCTGTCTAGGTCTGACATATTTGAGTTGATTTATGTTTTCTTCATTTTTGGAAGTTTCTTGGGAGAAGTAAGTTTTTTTTTTCATTAGGGTCACTTGCATCAACTTGTTTATTTAACTACCTTCCCAGCCGTTTGAAAATTAAATTTGAAGCAGATAGTTGAATAAATTTGTTGGTGTGAGTGATGTGCCTATTTATATAACGTGATATTTTTTTGGTTTTTAAACGAATGGGAATGGTGTTCTTACGTTTGGATTAAATTCTGTTGCTAAAGTAAATCAGAGTTTTAACTGATGATAGTTTGGTTTGCCGGATTTCGTTTCGAACGCTGCATGTTAAAGGGTAGATAGTACAAGATATAGATGGCTCAACGACTATAGACCTCATAAATTCTTTATACCATATTCCAAAGGGGTGTATTTTTTTTTGACACACAGCTCTAATATTGAGAAATTATAAACCAGTATAGACAAAATTATTTGCATGCAAAACTTGCGTACGGGAACGTTTTTAAGTAAAAATATGTAAAAATCAGTAAGAATCAGTATATATTATTTTGTACGGGAACAGACCTAATGTCGTTATTTTTTACTAGTTTTTATCCAAGCCCACTTTGTGGAGCGAGCTGAGTCGTATAGCCATTTCTATCTAAAACTCCGTCGGTATGTGTGTTACCGTCTAGTGAACTTAAATTTAGACTTGGGAGGATAAATTCTGGTATATTTTCTCTCTTTTTGAAAACATTTTAAAATCTGTCCACATTTAAAAAAAGCTTTGTTTTTGGAATAAGGAATTTCGGAGAAGTGTCTAAATAAGATATTTACATCGTTGGAAAATTTAGTTTATAATTTTAAGAGAATTTATCCAACAATATTGGTGTTTATGGATATGAAAATGAAGGTTATGAGATATACAATATTTTTATTAAATAAAATTGCTATTTATTGTTTATTAACTATTGATTACGATTCCAATCTGCTTACAAAATCGCTTAAATAAGGGAATGATCATTCAATAATTTAGGTAGCATATCATGTAATAACTTTGTAGTTTATAGAGGCTAAAAAAATTGTTGTAGATTAAAGTAAATAAATAAACATAAAAACATATGAGAAGGCTACAATCCCCTGTGCGGATCGTTTAATACCCTATCCCATCCCAACCTTGAAATGAGTATCCCCAAATCGTGGGCTTTATGGTAATGAAATATAGAAAATGACGTTGTTACAAGATATTGTTCGAACAGCTTATCAAAATCATTTATGGCTCGACAAAAAACAACGTTTTCTATTGCATATACTATGGGGTTGGGTATACAAATGGTTTTTGTAGGAAAACGCCCCCAAAAAGTGGGCGTGGGTTAAAATGATGTATAGACGAAATGTTCATACTATCATAGCAATTGATCTTGCATCGAAAGTTTTTTCAAATAATTTAAAAATGTACCAAAAAAAGTTTTTTAATGAAAACGCCCCCAACAAGTGGGCAAAATGTAGATATTAAGATTCTCTAAATATGTTGTTCAGACACTATTTCAAAATTCTTTACAGTTTCGCCAAAAACTACGTTTATCTAAATAGGGGACGTGGCAGTGGGCGGATTACAAAAATTTTTATACTTTGTTCTGCTGGGAGCAACAAAGAGCACGTGTACCACGATTGATAAAAATTCCTTGGACAAGGATCCTATAAACCAAATTACATTATCCTAGCTCAAAATGTGTTGGTGACATACAGACGGGCGAACAGACAAACGGACAGACAGACATGGCTTAATCGAATCAGCTAGCCATTCTGAGTCGATCCATACACTTTAGGTTATATCTAGCTCAATTATTTCTCTATGTTACAAACCATGTATCAAAATTAGTATACCCCTATGGAGTAGGGTATACAGAACTTCTAATTTAAGCAAACTATATTGACTAGTTTTGGCCAGTAACGGAAAAGGACTAATTTCTGCTGCACAATTTCATGTATATAACTATGAAATATATCTCATGTAGTTTAGTTATCGTGCTGTTCGTGTGGTTGTTAGTTTAACAGTGTGGCTCAGTTTAGTTAGTGTGGTGTCGTGAAATTAACCCCAACAAAATGAGGCCATATTTTAAGGAGAGTAGTTTCTCGATGATGACGATATCGTCTGTGTACCCAAGTACGAATTTATTCTACGCAATGGATGCTATCGTACGAGCCCTTGAACTCGATATGACCAATCTGGCGTGTCGGAAGCCACTCTGGTACGTACTTAAGACGTTCACACAGTACGTTGGATAGGATCTTATATACAGCATTTAGCAGGGTGCAAGACATGAGATCTCCTTTTTTGTTGATGGGACATATGAAGTAAGTAAGTACTCATCCATTCTATGCAGACGCCTCCATATTTGAAAAAGTTCTGCTGGTAATCCATCAGAATCGTTTGCCTTCTTATTGTTCAGGTTTTTAACTTTCTCTTACAAAGAGAAAGATATAGTTTTTGTGAAAATTGTCGACCTTGAGATTTTGATTGATTCTAATATTACGATGATAGGGGAATACAAAAAAAAAGTGGTTTTTGGAAATCTGTCTGTCGCGCGGTTCGCCTGTGCGTCTGTCCTTAATGTTCTTTCCAGCCTAAACGGATTGACCGATTTTTTCAAACGTCGTATAGGCATTTTTTAGGCAATTTGTTTTGCTCTTGCCATTTTACCGTTACCTACAATATAAAGTATCAGTTATTTTCCTACGCAGAATTTTCTTCTTTATACTCTTCCCGCGAGGCTCGTATTTTACGTTGTAGCGTCTTGATATGTGCCTCTTCTGTCATCTCTTTTTGGTACATACATGCAAATATTATCATACCACGGACATCTTATTTGTGTAGCTGGTATCCTATGTTGGTTTAGGCTACTTTTTTGATGATTTTACAATACGAATTTTTGTTAGCAGACTCTGGCAATCTCACGGAGAAACGCGAAGGCTCTTTTTGCACTTGAATCTCTGAATTTGGCTGCGCTGAGCAATTGGTCAGAGTCGACATTTGCCACTCTGAAAGTGTGTACATCAAGGATGTTTGATGATGTCTGTTCGGCGGTGGAAACCTTGTGCTGCTGGTCACAATATTATACATGCTGGTGAGAAGTCTTTTATTCGGCAGCCATTATCTATTGTCTTTTCGTAAAAGTCGTCGAAGATGTTTTCGTGACCTATTTTTGCATTGAAGTCCGCAAGTACGATTTTCCATTGTAATCCGGACAGGCTTCATCCAGGAGGTCGTAATCTTTTGATAGATTCATCAGTCACAACGAAAGGAGCGTGTAGACTCATCACAGCCGGATCACTAACCGACATAGATTACACTTGAACTATGTCGGCTTCCCAAGGCTGCATGTGCTGTGCAGCCTTGGGTGGTAGCTATAATAAATGTTTTTTTTTGTTTGTATCCTGATCCTGTCCCACGTTTTTCGTGAAATGCGGTTTAATTTATTGAGTAGCACCCAGGATAAACAGCGTGCGTACGTTCCAAGTGCATACTCGTAAGTCGTTGTCGGAGGATGTTCCGGGTCTGGTTGGTATTTGAGGGGAACCGTTTCAGAGCATGCCGGGTATGAGAGATCATACCCGGCTATTTTTTACGTGCTATGAAAGTTACCGGGCACAACAACCTCCAACCTGGAGAGGCAGTTCCAATTTATTAGATACGCTAGGACACTGGAACATCAGCATCCACTATGGGATTGAGCGCTGCCGTTGGCCTTTGGACTCATCCGCCAAACTTACCTGTCCAATGGGCCTGACTAACCCTTGGGATGACTAAATGAATCTGTTGTCCGAATATGTCGAAGCTGCTTAAATATGCTATTCACTTTGCCCATCCTAATGGGGACTGTAGACGTCACCGTTGACTATTATAACTTACTTTAATGGCGCAACAGTCCGGGATGAACCTGGGCCTCAATCAACATGCCTCTCCAATTAGCCCGGTCCTTATCTAACTGCCTCCAGTGGCGCACTCCAAGTTGGTTGAGGTCGGTTTTTACGTGTGCGCAAGGCGAGGTCTTTCTCTACTGCGTCCGACGTCTGGCTGGGAATCGAAGACTCTGCGAGCCGGAGTATTGGTGTCCATTCGTTCTACATGTCCTAGCCATCTTAAACGTCCAATGCGGAGTTTTTTGACCAGGGGTATGTCGCTGTACAGCTCGTATCATTCGTGGTTGAATCTTCGTCTCCATAGCCCGTCAACGCAAAGGGGACCGATGATTTTTCGATGAATTTTTCTCTAGAATCGACCAGTGATTTCTTCATCCGCTTTTGATATGGTCCATGTTTCAGCGCCGTAGAGCAGGACTGGGATGATCAGGGTCTTATATAGGATCTCCTTCGTAGTTCGAGTGAGGGCTTTACTACTAAATTGCCTTCTTAGCCCGAAACAGCGTTTTTAAGAGTTAGTTTTACGGGTTTTTGCAGTCTCTAGTCTCTCCAAGTATATTATTTTGTTCTGATAATTATATTATACCTATACAATCCTCACATTATTCCTTTCAGGGAGTTAGACTCGTCAAATTCATGCAAACGACGTCAAAGTGAACCGCCTCTTTCTGGGAATAGTTCACAGCTACCTCGTGACGAATCGTACGTAAAGGCCTTATCAAAGTTTAATGAATGGAGACATCGTCAAATATTCGGAGGCTCATCTCGACTTAGTCGTAAACAGAGTAGAAAAAAGCTAGAGAGAAGAGGCCAAAGCGATACATTTTTCGAAAACCGAAACGTAACAAACGATAAGCAAATTGTCTCCAAAGACGTGACAACCCGAGACAATAGTCTGTATGAAGAAATTCAAGTCAATCGGATCCTGCAACACCACGATAGTAACGAGAGTTCATCGCCACTTGAAAACACCCTTGATGTAGTTCCGGTACGCCATTCATACCCAACTACAGATATTGGAAAAAATAAACCACTCCGAAATTCGTCATTTATACAGCCCGAAAATTTGCAAATCTATGAGAACACATTAATTGAATTGGTTAGTCAATTTGACCAGAGTCCGGACATCCTGAATATCAGCAAAAACATATTCAGTCCACCAGTGAAATTTTTCAAGGACAACTCCAACCCATTTGCGAATGCCCGCACACCGATTCGAGATCAAGAGCTGTATTCAGAGGAATTCAGCTATCAAAGCCCTAGGGATTTGCAGGGGTTAGATGTCCTTAGGGCAACATTCAAACCCATCGAGGAAGAAGAAAGTAATCGAGACTCAACTTCTCGAAGATCTAGTAGAAATCCACCTTATCAGACGGTAATAAATAAGCACGGTGAAAAGGTCGAGTATGCCCTGCCCTTGAATGAAAAACTCGACGACGACGAAGTGGAGTATTGTGTCGACGAATTCAAGGAAAGTGAGTGTAGGGTGATAGCACTCAACAGCACATCGAGTTATCAGCAGTACGTTGACGAAAATTTCCAATTCCTTAACGAGAAGGAACGTTTCGGGATTTCACACATGTCAATGTCTTTCGGGAGAAATCAGTTTTCCAGAGGAAATGTGCCTGTTACTGATTTAGACAAGACAAATGGTTAGTACATCGTTTATCTAGGAATATGTCAATTAATTTTCTTTTCTTAAATTTATCTGGCAGGAACTAAAATAACAGATGATCAAAATAATTCCAAAGAACGCGACATAATTCAGGAGTTGGAGGCGCTAGAATTGTGGAGTCGGAATCTAAGTGAGAATATAGAAGTTGATACTATTAAAAAGGCATCCAATATGGTAAGTGAGTAAAATAAATGATGACACATTCACATTGTATTACATTTGAGCGACCAATGTACATAATACAATGGCCGTGTTTCGTGTTTTAGATTTCCCAAGTTAACTTTGCCGATGCACAGTTCTCATTGATCAATCGACCATGTCACTTGACTAAAAATGCTCGATTGACCAATGAGAGCAGTGCACCGGCAGAGTTAACTTGGTAAAACTGATTGTATGCAAATGGTGTCAAATGTCATTCTGCTTTGACATTTATGTTGTAGATAGATAAATTATGTTGATAGTAAACTATGGGAAATACACTTTTGGTGTATTGACAGAACTCTTCTAAAAACCGTTCCATTAGCAGTTCCGACAATTCTAACAATTTGACAGATCATGAATACACTTTCAAATGTGAGAATTCAAGAGCAATTTTGTTGTTCCATTGGTAAGCAGAATAAGTTGATTCTTGAATATTACCAATGAAAATTAAATAAATCGGAATTATTGTTTCCTACTGCTATTTTGAAAAATTTCAGTATTCCTCTGTTGGGCCTTTTTAAAATCTCGCTGACCACAATCAACCATACCATGTCAGGACATGTCTTGAAATTAAATATTAGAAACAAAATCGCTAACTTGTAGTCAGATTTTTGCAAACATCAAATCTGGTGGTTTTCATTTGACCAAGGTTATTTTTTGAACATAATTTCATAATTTTTTTTTATTTACAAATAAAAGCCAATTTCTTATAGCGTTTTTGATTGGGATTTTCAGATTTGCTCTCAGATTTTACCGCCCCATAAAAGATATTGGTCTGGTTTTGTTTGTGTGTTAGTGTGCCATTTGACAGCTTATTGTTTATCGTTAAGCCGCAGTTATAGCTATCATTGAAAACCATAATTAGAAATTTTCTTTTACTCATTGCGTTTTTTTTTTTATAAATTCAACCATTGGCGAGTTGGTGTTCAAACAAAGCTTATGAATTTTAGAACGTGATTATCCAAAAATATTTTAATTTCTAATTAAAGAAAATCCCTTTTTAGTTTTCACTGATCACATAAAACACAAATCAAACTACGAAATACAAACTTCAAACTGACAAAATCAGATGTCAAATGTTTTTGGTTGGTGCATGTAGGTGTAAATCTCACTTGGAATCGAGATTCTTCAAAAGTGCTCTAGAGTAAAAAAAAAGAGTGCTTTTTGTATCCCAATCAAAAACGAAAAAATTGATCTAGAACATAAAACGAGTGCCTTTTGTATCCCAATCGAAAACGCTATTAGAAAATGACAGCCAAGACACATGACGTGATATTATTTCTGTCCCTTTTTGCTATTTCTTTTTTATTTTAATATTTTTAATAATAATGTTCGCGTACTATTGCAATACATTTTTTTTTTTAATTTTCTCAGTGATAAATTAATTTTGCCAAAAAGTACTAGAACGGGAAAAAGTAAAATACAGAAAATAGATCAGTTCCCAAACTTTGCATTTAAAATTTAGAAGTTTCCAAATTTGTTTTATTAAAGTGCATTGCGTATACGCAATTTATTTAATAGTAAATCGCAGCACCAATATTTGTAGGTAAACAACAAAAGGTTTACTTACTACACTATTGTCTTGTACAACTTTAACAATTTATCCAAACAACGACAAGATACCTTAAGCTATCTTACCACTTGTCGATTTGTAATTCACAAAAGACAATTTATTAAAATTGATTGTTGAAATAGTGTAAAATTGACTGTCGTTTAGTCGAACGTCAGCCTTTTCAACGATTTGCAATGAATTTCACCCACAGATGGAAATTGAACGTCACTTCGTCTATAACAGACATAGGCCGTGTTCCGGGTTTTAGATTTCCCAAGTTAACTTTGCCGATGCACTGTTCTCATTGGTCAATCGACCATGTCACGTGACTAAAAATGCTTGATTGAGCAATGAGAATAGTGCATCGGCAAAGTTAACTTCGTAAAACTAAGTCACGGAACACGGCCATAGAGTACTTCCCGAAACAATCAGCAAAGCGACAAATTCGCCCTTAGAGATTACTGTTCCTGAATAAATGTTGATGAAGGGGTATGATGATACTGAAGTAGGGTTATAGTGTAATACAAAAAGTGTTATAGTGTAATGCTGTCCGAAAAATATAGTCACTCCATCCCAATCCTTTACAGAAAGGGACTAATGGCGGTGTCATCCCTTAGATCTTCGTTGAAGTGTATTCCATTTTTTTTCGGCTGTTATTTATCGCAGGGTTTTGACACAACAGATGTGTGACTTCACCTTCTACTTCAGGGTCACTAATTTTTCTGCTGAAGTGATGCATGCTTATCAACCATATTGAATTAGAGTGCTTACCCAACAGTTTGTGACATTTTATCATTCTTTTGAAATTGATGGCCTATTTAGGGCTAAAATCTTGTTTTATTTGGTGCCGTTGGCACCTGGCTCTTGCTTTTTTTTAGGTGTATTTCGTTATGTTCTGTTTTTTTTTAACCAAGCAGTGGGTAAACCCTGATATCGGATACGGATCGGCAGTGGGCTGAGCCTTGTCTAACCTCGTTTGCTCTATCATTTTTTATTATGTCATTATATCCTCTTACCCAGAATAATATTCTGATTGCACAGAGCCCTAAGATCTGCCCTTATGGCAGCTTCCAATAACACTAGACTTAACTCCATTTGATGCTAGAGCTTTAATGGCCGCTTGAATATCTACGTAGATGGAGATATCCTCTTGTGATATGCATGGCCGATCTATGATCTTTTCTTGGAATACACTACACGAGTCTGCTAATCTTAAGGTTATCAACCCGCGAGCCAACCCCGACTTCAATTTTGATCCAGCAAAGTAAATTACTGTTAAAGAGATACCACATTGTTTGACGACCATTCTTCCCTGCTTGGTATTCTGAATGAATGTTTAATATCAAAATCGTGGTAAAAGATGATGTAGTACGACAACTTGCAGTCCTCAGAGGCTTATTTACGTGGTGCGGTAGAAAATATATCATCAGGATGTGCATACATAATTTTCCATTTGACTAAAGCGAAAATGAATATAAGTATCTTAAAATTGACAGCGCCATTTATCAATGTCTTATAAGGTATGTTCCCGTACAATATTATTCTTACTAACTCTTACTCTTTTTTTACTTACTGTCTTTACCGTACGCAAAAAATAGTTAAAGAGAAAGCTTATAAGAAATAAAAAAAAAAGAAACGTTCCCGTTTTTTTTATAAATTTATTCTTTCAGACCTTTTTTATAACTAGCACGCGCTAAAGGGTTTATGAATATCCTTATAGAGTTTGTGCACAACGCAACGTGGGCATTAAGGAAATTTAAGTAGAAGAAAAGAGGAAATACCGATGTGCGCTGGTTTTAAATTTCTGTAAATTGTAATGGAAAAGAAAAACTGAGTTTTTTTAACGTTCGTGTTGTTATGTTTAGGAATGAATCTCTGTATTGCAAAATACGTCTGAAGATAAGCTTGAGGGTTAATGTTTTAAGGTGCGGAATGATACTGGCATTTCATTTGAGAATTTTCTGTTATAATAGCGGTAAAAAAGTGTTAGGCAATAGATCTATGAGTTCGCTACGGTGAAACCTGAATGTTAAGTTAAAGGTATTACCAGTTCATTAGTAATGAACTAGTGGATAATTGACAATAGAGCTGGTAATTGACACATTTATAAGAATGACAAACTTTGCCAATTTAAATGCACCTACAAACGTAGCTGATTGCACACAACATAAGGTCTGCATTGATTTTTACACATTTTTGCTTAAAACCGTTACCATACGCTATTTTGTATTCAAATAAATTTAATTAATTAATAATTAAATTTATAACATATAATAACACGTTTATATATACCTACATATTTCAAGAACGCAGAAATATCTCTTTGATTAAATATAAAAGTGTTAACAAGACATAATACACTTATTAAACAAATGTTTTATATTTTTCAGTATTTTGCGGAAGTAATTGTTTGCAAAACAAATGAAGTCACCGAAAATAATCCCCGGCAAGTGTTTGAGACATTAAATGGAACCTTACATTCGGGTACTTTTCACTGCGTACCCGTAACGCAATTCAAACCACAAAGAAGGGAGCAACGCTGTACTGATAGTGTGCTCCAACTTAATTATGAAATATTACGGTGAGTTTGTTAATATTTTTGGATTTATTGTTTCAAAGAAGTACATACCTACCTATATTTCTGAAATTAATTTTCTTTCTCTTAACAGAAAAATACGACACCCAGACATAGCACTGTTGATGGGTATTACAGTCGACAATAAATGCGCTCTTGATTCTTTAATATTAGAACCACTAGATTATTCATTAAGTCACCTAATACATAAAGAGGTAAAGGTTTTTATTTTATAATAGCAAATGAGAAATACAATATTTATTTTTAAATAAAGGGAATCTGTATACCGACATCAGCCTGTCTATTGTACACTTTTCAAATAAATAATGCGGTTACTTATCTTCATAAACATGGATTGGTCCACTCGAACATTTCAACGCATAGCATTTTCATGTGCCATACATCCAAGGCAGTTAAACTAACATCATTTGAACTCACAACAAAACTTAATGGTGACTTTAAGGATGAATTAATTTCAATCTTGCAGAGCGGTAAGTTTTTAAGCCAAAAATAAACTTTTTGTTTTTTTAAAAAATGTATGTGAGTCTGTATTGATGCTGAATTGACTGAAATGTTAGGTTTATGCTAAGGTAATCCTAAAGAGAGGTTTTTGGAATTACACTCCCAGTACTAAAATGAACGCTATTTCCCATAAAACGAGATTTTTAAAACGCAATTATCTCGGAAACAGCTCTAACAATTTTGAAAGAAATGAAAAATTTAGTTCTTATAAGTATTTAAACTAAAAGTATAAGCAACGGTTTAAAATGACTTAAGTAGTCGAGAACGGAGGCAACAAATAAATGAAAATTCTGGTATAGCTTACGTATTTCAGGTAAGACAGAATACCCAGTCAGACAGAATACTCAGGCGGAAAGTTTTTTTTTTTGTTGATAAATTTTAAATTTCTGGAAAACGGATCAAACGATTTTAATCTATATTTATAAAAATGGATCTTGGTTTGTTCGGATGCTTAAAACTCGAAAACGACTGGACCAAATTGGATACTTCCTTCTGCGGATTTGTTCGTAATTGCTCCGCGAAGGTTTAGGAAAAAAGAAAAATTGAAAAATTCTCAACAGGTGGCGCTGTATGCGGTCATTCCATTTGATAATGGCAAAACGTTTGACGGGCCAGCTTGTCTTTTATATATATACAAATGGATCTTGGTTTGTTCGGATGCTTAAAACTCGAAAATGACTGGACCAAATTGGATACTTCCTTCTGCGGATTTGTTCGTAATTGCTCCGCGAAGGTTTAGGAAAAAAAAAAAAGGTGGCGCTGTAGGCGGTCATTCCATTTGATAATGGCAAAACAACGTTTGAAGGGCCAGCTTGTTAGATTATATAGATGGGATTGTACTGACGATTGTAAAAAAGCTGCATACAGAGTTGTTCCCTAAAAAATGCTGACAACGACAATACATTAAATAGCTTATTTATTTTTGATTATGGAATACGGGATTTTTATCGAACATGGTGTCAACATATCGTTAAACCAGATTTCTTGAAAAAAGGCCCGTACGAGTGTCTACTCATGTGCAAGCGTAAATTTGAATAAATTTGGAATTGAAACTTCACAAAACCATTTCGTTCATTTGTCTGTTGTTAGGTCTGTTGCCGTAAAATATTATTTTACTAATTCTTTTTTTTTTACTTTTTGGCGTTCCCGTACGCAATATTTAGTAAAAGAGGTTACGAGAAAGAAAAGGGTCGCCCCTTCACAAAAATCAGTAAATAAATATACTGCACAAACTTCTGTAAAAATCAGTTGGTATCTGAAAGGGACAACTTGCTTGTTTTTGACAGATGTTTTATTTCATTTGTTCTTTAATAGGCATACAAAATATTTAATTTTACTGTTTTTCCGTACTTTGTTCTTTTTTGAAATAATTTCATTCCACTCCAAGAAATTTGAGAATTCACTAATGTTTAGTGCAAAAGTACTTCACCCAGAATTTCTGCTGGTGCGAAAATGAAAACTGTCAAAGGATGACAGCCCTGAAGTTTAACAGAAACCAGCAAAAATGTGTATGTTTTGTAGATTAATCATAAGGTCTGTTCCCGTACTTTTGCAGTACAAATTAGTAAATTTTCAAATTTCTTGGAGTGGGGGTAAATTATCTCAGAAAGAGACAAAAGTACGGGAACGCGTTTAAGTAAAAAACAGTAAAATTATATATTTTGTATGCCTTTTAAAGAACAAATGACACAAAACACCTGTTAAAACAAGCGAGTTGTCACTTTTAGATACCAACTGACAGTTTACTGTTTTTTACCAACAGAAATTTCTACAATAAATTTTTTTACAGATTTTTTTGGAGGGGTAGTTTTTTGCTCTCTCGTGAGCACTCTCTTTTACTTATTTTTGAGTACGGAAACGGCAATAAGTAAAAATCAGTAAGAACCAATAAATATTATTTTGTACGGGAACAGACCTATAGACACAATAAAGTGGAGCGATAATTTTTGTTTTCTCTCCCGAAATTGGAGATTGCGAGTTTTAATTTTTCCTTAAACAAAAGTACCCGTACGGACCTTAATACGGTTATTTTTTGCGATCAAAATTATCTAGTAGATTCCCAAATTTCTTGAAGTGACGGTAAATAGTTTAAGAAGAAGACATACATTTAGGAAATAGTACGGGAACGTCTTAACCCTAGAAAGATAATCTACGTCTGCCAGACGTATCGCCCGAAAAAAAATATTCTTTAAACTGTAAACCGCATCGGGTTGGCTGCCTAGATATGCTCAATCGTTGGTCGGAGCTTGTCCGTGACGATAGTGGTGTAACGTTAAATACCTGTGGTGACAAGTTATAACTTGCCATAAGTCTGGGAGAAATATGATTATCTTTAAAAAAAAAAATACAAAATTCAAAATACGTATTATCCTTAGCTAACTGCCTTAAGGTGCGCCCTTCAAGTTGGTTGAGGTCGTTCTACTTGTAAGCACCACTTAAGGCGAGGTCTTCCTCTTCTGCCTCCGACGTTTGGCTGGGAATCGAAGACTCTCCGAGCCAAAGTATTGGTGTCCAATTGCTCTACATGTCCTAGCCATCTTTTACGTCCAATGCGTAGTTTTTTGACTACGGGTATGTCGCTGTACAGCTCGTTTAGTTCGTGGTTGAATCTTTTTCTCAATATCCCTTCAACGAAAACGGGACCGAAGATTTTTCGAAGGACTGTAAGATAAATATCTAATATAGGATCTCCTTAGTAGTTTGAGTGGGTGAGTGGTTTTACACAAAATTGGCTTCTTACCCCGAAGAAACAGCTGTTGGCATAAGTATGTGTCCTTTCGTGTTGACAGTATAACTTTGTCTTACTCGTAACGTCTCTATACTAGCAAACGTGGCTGTGACAATACCGTCAGTCCGACAAATTAAGTCAATATCGTCGGCGTATGCCAGAAGTTGCACAGAATTATGGAAGATCAAGGTCTGTTCCCTTACTTTTGCAGTACAAATTAGTAAACTCTCAAATTCCTTGTACTGGGAGTGAATTCTCTCAGAAAGAGACAAATCTACTGAAAAGTACGGGAACGCGTTCAATTAAATACGCTAAAATCATTCGTTTCATGTGGCTAGGTAGAAATCAGTAAAATTCAGTTAAAGAAGTCACACCACAAAGTTTCACCATTTTTTAGTTTTATGACACCAATTTATAAAAGTGCCGCGAGGTACAACTGAGAAAAAGAAAATAACCAGAGATTTTTACATCGACGATAGTACCTCAACGATTTTTTAATGAAAAGCTTGTGTGTTTTTATTTTTTGTTTGTTTTGTCAAGAAAGGCAATCCTACCACGTTTAGGCCAGATATTCTGTCTGTCTGTCTGAAATTAAAACTAGTTAAGCTTGATAGATGGCTTTAATTCAAATGACTTTCTACGAAGGAATATGATGCATATTCTCAACAGGAAATTTTTTTTCATTGCTTGTTTTTTGATGACTTACCTATGCGCTTCAAATAAAACCATTTCAGTCGAATATTCTTAAAAAAAATAAATCTTTTCTTTTTGTTTTTAGACAACCAATTACTGAGCAGTACAATTGATTTAAAATACAAATTGCGTCCACACAATATTGAATATAGAAAAAAGTTTTCGAAGTACAACTATCAAGCTCCTGAATTGCTTTCCAATCAGTTTTCCCTCGTATTTCCAAAGATACAATGCGATATCTACGGAATTTGTTTGACCCTTTGGGAAATGATAAATTGCACCATTCCATTTGCTAATTTTAGCTACGATGATATGTTAAAGCTGGTTAATCAGCAAAACTGTGAACTGCCAAAACTACAAGAAGAGCGACAAAAACCCTTTGCAAGTGTCTTACGCCTAGGTCTGAATATTCTTGCAGAAAAACGAATCTCAGACACAACTGAGCTCAACGATGCCCTCAGCGAAATATCATTAAACTTAAATAATGATAAAATTGATACACCAAATTGTGAGGAGAAATTGCTCTCGGGAAAGGAGACTTCGGATGTGATATCAAATTTCCTAGTTTCCAGGCAACGAGGACCCATTATATACGAACGTACCAGCACCATTAAAAAGAGAAAAAATGATTTAGGAGAAAATCGTTTGACTGCAAGACAACTGTTTGTCTATTCGCAAATTGAAAAGTTGAAAGAATCGCCCGACATGATGTATCCATCACATACATCATCGCCCAACAGTCCTCGCTGTGGTTTTGATATCGGCGATATGTCTATTCCAGAAACACCGATTGCCCGTAGCAATAAACTACGAAAAACCGCTTGGCTCTCTAACCAGTCAATATCGCCCATTGTGCATCTCGAAATCAATTCAAAAGATACCGATGCTGCTATTAATCAAGTACAGATAGTGGAAAACAAAAAAGTATCCGAGGACACATCAACATCCAATAAGCTGTACAATGTGAATATTCGAATCAAACCCAATTCAAAAAAGATCAAAAATCTGGAGAATAATAACGAATCGTATGATGAGAATGCTTCTCCTGAGCCACAAACCACATCACAAATAACCGATCATATAAAGTTCTTTAATTCGGTATCGAAATCAAATCCAGAACAACATGAGCTAATAAACACCCCTTCACCGACTCAGAATCCTGACAACTTTAATAAGAACGTCATGAAACCCACGCCAGTAACAGAAAAGGTTTTAAACGAATACTCCAACCCAATCAGTCAGAAGGGCATAAATGAGTTCTTTAGTCGTAGTCAACCGTCGTCAGACTTTGAAAATTCACAATGGCGACGTGAGAAGCAGAAATGCGATCAAAGTGTCCGAAGTCAACGTCGTATTTCGGTCAAAGATGCTGTCAATAAATTTGAATCATTTTCGAAATCAGTTACCAGTGAGTCCATCTCACCAAAGTCGAGAAGAACCGGCTCCTCGGCTTCTTCACGTTCGGATGATAAGAAGAAAATCGTTTTAGATCAGCAATCAAATGAAGATGATGCGGAAAAGAATCTTTCAAAGCTGAATGTAGTTCTGACAACTAAGAGCAACAGCGATGAAGTGAATACGAAATCGAACAATTCGAAAGTAATCTCAGAATGTGGACCTATGCTAACGTTAAACTTTAAAAAATTGGATAGACGATCGTCCGATTTGAGTACTTATTTCATTCGTCAAACTCCTAAAGGCAAGGGGCTTAAAGCCAGACATTCGATATACGGAACAGAAATTTTTAAACGCCTACGCAAAGCGGAGGCTACAACTGAAAGTGAAAATGAAGATGGAAAGGAGGGAAGTAAAACCGCACAGAATACAAATTGCTTAGAGAACAAACCCAACGATTTCAAGATCAAAGTCGGTAAGCTGACTTGTTTGAACTGCGGTCACAAATTATTTGTCGTCGATGATATAGGTAAGTAGTAGGACAGTTGTAATTGGAGAACACACGCATAATGTTTGTCTTTTTTTTTCTGGATTTCTAGTCCGGTCCATTACCGGTGAGGATAACAACGATGCTTACACGGAAATGCTGCTAACACCACTAAAACGCAATGGATTGCAGGTTAGTCTAGAATGATAAGAATGCACTGTTTATCTGGTTCATTTAGATTGACGCATATATCTTAAATGAACCTGTTTTAAAACTTTCAGCAGCTTTTGGAGTCTTAAAAGGAGGTCATAAAATTCCTTCTTAAAAGGGTCTTTAATCCCATCGGTAAAGTGTCTGAGAATAACGGGCGATCAATAACCGGCTCAAAGTTATTGAATCTTTACCTAAGTTGACAACAAATCCGGATCCTCACATGGCAGGTGTATTGAATATCACATGTTAACCTTTTTTGTAGTCCTTATT
Source organism: Rhingia campestris (assembly GCA_932526625.1). Classification (NCBI taxonomy): domain Eukaryota; kingdom Metazoa; phylum Arthropoda; class Insecta; order Diptera; family Syrphidae; genus Rhingia; species Rhingia campestris. The sequence goes on along the minus strand of OW052182.1, from coordinate 55,095,474 downwards.
CTATCCATCGTGTTTCCTGAACAGCATGAAATACGATGGATATCTGTCTACAACGAGGACTGATTTCGTTACAGCGTCATTGTCATTAGTCGGGATTTTCTATTTCCTATCAAATCGTTATAAAAATCACGGATTGGATTCCAATATTATTACCCGGCTGAGTTCTTATTATTCACCGTTTACAGGCACGTACACGCTTATTGTTTCTTTGATCTTCTTTAAACGGTACTGCTGATTTACTCCTTTATCCCATGGCCTGTTTGCGAGTCACTGCCTGAGACAAGGCAATCTTCCATTCTTTTTTATACACGGCATGTTGCTTTCAGGCATTCTAGACTGTGGCATCTTCAATTCTCTAAGTCAGCCAAAGTGAAATATTTTTTCCATATAATTCACAGCTTCTTCTCGTTGGAACCTTGTTGCGTCGAAAAAATTGTCAGAATCGACGTTTGTCCCTATGCATGTATGATAATCCAAGATGTTGGATACGAGCCTCGCTTCTATGTTTACATATTCGATTTGGTTGATGGCTTAACCATCTGTTACTTAAAATTCTATCAGTCCGAAGCCATTATCTATTGTCGTTCGTGGAGGCTGTATATTTCAACTAACAAGATGAAGCTGATTTCTTTTCCGATTTTCACATTGAAGTCTACATTTACAATTTACAATTTTAAAATCCGGGCATTGTCCGTTAAGGAGGTTCGTAAAATCTCTTCTTGAGTCTTCAGTCTCTTCGGTAGGGGCGTGTGGACGTATAACGAAGATGTGGCAAAACCTTGCTCCGATGCAGATCACAGCCAGGCAGTCACTTACCGGATTAAAGTCACCTCCTTTTAACCAACGTCGCCTACCTACAACGACGAATTCATATCCTAATATGTTCAGTCTTTGCTGGCAGCTGTGATAAATGTCGCATGTCATGTTCATTGTCTTACACTCTTTTACCGCTATTATAACAACTCGTGATCAAACGAAATAGCCAGTTGCATTCCGCGCTCTTCAACAATCCAACCGTAATACTTGCCGTGTCATACATTTACCCAGGCGTACTATGAAAAATTAATCGAACCTTTCCATTACAATTTACAGAATTTTTAAACCACCATGCATCGGTATCTCCTCTTTTCTTCTTCTCAATTTCCTTAATGCGTGCTCAAATGACATAAGGGTACTTATAATCCATTTAGCGCGTGTCAATTATAAAAAAAGTGTCCTGAATAATCCTTGAGATTATTTACTGACCGATTGTCCTAATATGTCATAGCAGCTATTATAGGTTGTACAATATCTCAAGCCTAACTGGGACCAGAGACATCAGTTGTCTCCATCTTGGTAATTTATCCGCAGCCGTCTATTAAAAAGGGAGAGGTGTTGTAGTTTGAATTCACGTTACAATCTTATGTTTAAATTACACATTAAATTACACACATAATTAGTTTTAATAACCATTCCATATAATCGCATTAAATTTTATTCTCTTTCCACGCAGCAATCCAAATCGCCCGAAGATTTCTACATTGACGATGATTTCTGTGAAGACTTTGAGCTGTGTGCCAACATGGAGCTCGGAACGCGGTCCCATCTCTCCGATCTGATAGACTTTGATATTTTTTCAGCAGACATTTTCAATCCAGCCGATGAGAGCGCACATGAATTCGCATAAAATAAGTAAACTCCCCAATCAAATTACGTTTGTACAAAAAATGTTATATAGAAACCCTATAGCGTTCTAAATGCTTAAGAATCTGTAATAGTTACAGTACTAGCGTTATATTTATAATTTAAATTTCGATTGTTATGTGTTATAATGAAAGAAAAAAATCATTAAAAGTTTATGTTTTTATTAAACTATAAAAAAAAATTAATCAATAAAATTATTTTTCCTAGAAATTGGTATTTTATTACAAATTCACAACATCTACTGAATATTTACAGATATATCCTTGGCATTTTGATTCTTATTGGCAATCCGTGAACCAAATTGTATTGCACGTTTTTTCAATAAAACCGAACTTCTTAAACCCAATTTATAGCCAGCTAGTCGTAAAAACAGCTTGTCACCTACACCTTGGTCGAGGGTAAAGCAACACCGCTGTTCGGGTTTAAGATTTCGAACGAAATTGACAAGATCTTCTTGAATAAATGGGGCACGTGATGTCTTACCATTGTCGGCTATAACTCGATCATCTCTGCCCAAGTTCCGTGATGGTATTCGCTGCCAATCCATTTCTAATTCTGCAGAGAGACTTGCGATTTTGTCGTCATGAGTGCCTTTGCATCGTGTGAAGGCATTTCGATGTCTAGTGTATCCGCCGAAAAGTTCATCAGCTCCACTACCAATTAATATTACCTACAAATAAGAACAGTTAAATTGAAGCTTCTATTTGCAAAACTGCAATCTTTACCCTTGATGTGGATTTGTATGGTTCACCATTGCAGTGGCCGATACCGCGAGAGGCAAACCAAAAAGCACAACCCAGTGATTCATCCAGGACAGTGTTGAGGGGATAAATTAAATGCTTGATGTGTGATTGCAACTTGTCATTCAATTCACTTCTTGTCACGTTCACTTCAACAAATTTCCAATTTCTAAGTCAATATATCAATACCAATGGATGAATTTTTGCAGAAATACTTTTTAGCAGTCAGTTTTACCTTGTTGGACAAATACGAGTAAGCTCTTCATATGATTCTTTAGCTGAGCAACGATCGGGAACATCCCAATTTACTTGCTTTGCATTAGGGGCTTCAAATGCTACATTAATTAAATCGATAGATTCACTGATGTCTACGAATTCATTGGCAATTGTCGCTAAAATAGTGCAATCTATACCACCGGAAAATAAAATTCCTATCTTGGGATGATCGCATTTTGGGGTCATGTCCGCAATACATGTACTGCAGTATTTTGTGGTACATTTTACTCTTTCTTTGACAGAGTTTCGAAGGATCTGTAGGAATTCACCGACGGAGTTACTGACATTTTTGTGGCCAAGGAGGTAATCATAAACGTTTTCATCAGCAGTTCTTGAACTGCAAAGATGGTAGAAATCAAATGATTCCTGCTATGAATGATGGTATTAGAGCAGGGACAGCAAATAAATATAACATTATGAGCACATTCAGTAAAAACCTTCCACTTACATGATTCTTGTTCGATGGCAATAACCAAATCGGACTGATGCTCTCATTTAGTGCGATTACCGGCAATAAGTTGCGCAATGCACCAAGACCATCTGAGAAATTGTTTTCTTTAGATCCCCATGGATAGACAAAAAGTCTTCCCAAGTCATTTACATTTACTTTATATAGTCCATGTGGAGGTAGTTCCATGGAAAGTTTCTCAGATTTCGCTGCACTGATGACTGCAAAGAACTATCATATTAAACGACTCTTGAACATGACTGCATTTAGTATTTATACATGAGTTGCTTAGTATTGTTAAGCCATTCGTATCTCGTTCAATAATTAACGAATTCCGGCCCAAGGAATCTCTAGCGAAATACAACTGATCAGTGTTTTCATCGAACATGATCACACTGTAGGGTCCTTTTAAGGACTTGAACAACATCAGAATTTCATTATCATCTCTGCAATTGGATAGTTTTTGTATTAACCAACTTGTATCTGAGGATCCATCATTAGTATTACGATTGAAAATATCTCCATTGAGTAGTAGGGTCCAATTATTTAAGCAGAGAGGTTGTGGTGTGATGGATTGACCTTGCTGCCAGAGAACATATCCTCCAAATAAAAGGTTTTTCTTTTCGAAAACATTGCGACTGTTCGGTCCACGATTCTGCAATAGTTTACAGAGTTGCTAGGCGAGGAAGTTTGGAAGTAATTTGTATTTATATTTGGTGTATTTTTTTAAATATATAGAATGTATATACCACATCGATGGATTGCAATTTATTATCATTGCAAGCTGAACAAAATATCCCACACATTTTAAATCTCACAGACAAATAGGAATAATAAAACTTATTTTTTTAAAACAATAAACACGTTAGATAAACTCGTCAGACTCTCGTGCAGAGGAAACATTTGTTTGTTGTCAGTCGCTGTCATAATCTGTCATAATTATTGTTACACCACCTCTACATTAGGTCTGTTCCAAAACAATATTTTTTTTACTAAAAAACTGTCCCCCCATTAATATAAGTAAGCAATTTTGAAATCCATATTTAACAAGGCTCTAGGAAATGACGGCATTCCTGCCGAGCTTTACAATGCAAATCAACTTAAAAAAATTGGTCTGATAAAAATATACCTAAAGGGTCGAACAGAATGCGTATCTGTAACTGATGGTTGTAGCTGAGTAAAAAGTTAAAAACAAGGCAACCCGTAAGAGCTTACACAATGTTTATCTTCGTGAATCTGTAGCTTGAAGTTGAATAGAGGGCAACTTCATGCAAGAAATGTATGTCTCTTTTGACAGCGATACTAGATACAAGCTACAGATATGCATTCTGAGAAGTCATTAAAGAATGGAGCCTCAGCGTCTTTTGCCGGATCCACAAAAAGAGGAAATCCACTGAACTTCATTTACTGCAGACTACAGAGGCATACATCGCCTACAAGTGAAAACGTCAAACCGTTTACCAACAATCTGATTTGCTTTTATCCGTGTGGTATGTGGTTTTAGGCCAGGGCCCTCATTCCGTATAGTGATTATCGTTTGATTTTTATCTATAACGCTTCGACGGTAGCATTGCATCACGTAAGATCAATAAATGATTTTCGCTGTCGGCGATATAAGTTTATTTGCTTCACGTTAAACAATATTAACTGAAACACAATCACAAGTTTCGCTTTGACATATTTACTCGTACTGCACAATCCTTTCAGAGAAAAACCCAGAAAACATCAACAATTTGTTTGACAATACACACTTTTTCCAACCTTCGCTTCGACCCACGGTGCTTAGCAACAACTTTACGTTAAGATTTTACGTATTTAATTTTGTGATTGAAGCTCAACGCCAGGCAAAGCTATATTGTAATAGATAACATTGATTTCATATGGTTGAACGATAGGTCATAATCACTATTGGGCCTGCGCACACGAGTATGCTTCAACCGGAACGTCATGTTTGTTGGTGGGACGGGTGAGGAGGGAGCACAGTTTGAGAGGCATTGGAAAGCAATTTTTCACCCAAAATTAAGTGGTTGAAGAGGTTGAATCTACCAACACATGCATGCGTTTCTGACAGTTGTGGTATTAAAAAAAAATGCGGCGGCTAGTTCGGTGTTAATCGAATTACACATACATATAAAGTTTGGTATATTACACAAAATTCAACCGGTTGAACATATTCCCGTGTGTTTGGAAAGTAACCATAATGACTACGGTTGAACGTCATGTTTGTTGGTGGGACGGGTGAGGAGGGAGCACAGTTTGAGAGGCATTGGAGAGCAATTTTTCACCCAAAATGAAGTGGTGGAAGAGGTTGAATCTACCAACACATGCATGCGTTTCTGACAGTTGTGGTATTAAAAAAAAAATACGGCGGCTAGTTCGGTGTCAATCGAATTACACATACATATAAAGTTTGGTATATTACACAAAATTCAACCGGTTGAACATTTTCCCGTGTGTTTGGAAAGTAACCAAAATGACTACGGTTGAAGCATACTCGTGTGCGCAAGCCCATTGAGCGTTTGCTCATAACCATGAGGTCTCGTCTTGCATCGATTGGATGTTATAAAGACAACTAAAGAAACTTTCATGATTTTTAAAGCTATCAGTAGCCGTTTTTATGTTATTAATTTTTACATACCATTATAACGTTTTGTATTTTAAACATATAAAATCACATGATCACATGTTTTGTGTATTATGTCAAATTTGAACATTTACCAAATTTTGCAAAATGTTTCACTAGCATGTCAATTTGCTTTACCGTAACGGAAAATACAAATGTCATTGTGCAACCGGTTGAACGGCATTTTTGAGGGTTGGACGCAGAGATCAAGTAAGGAAAAGATAGGGAACTTTCGTACGTATTCCCGTTGGACGGGTGACCCGGGGTTTAGATTTGCATGTAATAAATTCAACTTTCATGGTATTTATATATGCGAGTGTATCTGTACACGAGAGCTCTTCCTTGCAGACTGATTGTAAGAAACATTTTGCTTGCAAGTTAGGTCGACATCTCCTACTCCATGAATGTAAATTTGACATTTGGGTATTGCTTTCTCTTTTACACTTGTGCATTTCGCAATTATATTCGCCCCTAGCGAGGTATCCGTCGGAGCGGAAAATTCTCCGATTTTGTACGATTCCGATGATTTTTGCTTCGAGGTATTCTTCCGAAAAGCTGTTCGGAATATTTCTCCGACATTTCGTAACGCATCCCAGCGAATTGCGTTGAAGTGCGTTCAGGAGCATTTTTTGTTCAATTTTTGACAGCTAAGTGCAATTCTTTTTCCGATTTCCTCCGACACAAATTCGTCGCGGAATTTGTTTACGAAGTGAAGTGGAGTAATAGAAAAATGTATGTAATTATATAAAACTATTTATTTAAGTAATTTTCGTACTAATCGTTTGAATTTGTGTTTCCAGGGCGAGCTCATTGGAAAAAACCACCCCTGAACAGTACGAGCTTCGTCGTCGCATATGTGTAGTATTTCTTTCCGATGGCAAATACCTCGAATGGAATTTGAATCTCCGACGAATTATGCGTTGCGGAAAATTTTCCGCTCCGACGAATACCTCGCTAGGGCAGATTATGTCTATAGTCAAATTTCTTTGACGTTCCCTTTTTCGACGGTGGCTTTGTTTTGATTTTATTTCAAATTTCAACCAATAGGTATTAATTTTTATTTGAATATCGATATCCTTTTTCAGTGGAATTATCATACCCTTTTACACAAAACTAACACCATTAAAGAAGTAATGAATTTATTACATGAAAATCTAAACCCCTGGGTGAGGAAGGAGAATAGTTTGAGAGTCACTGGAGAGCAATTTTTTTAGAATTTCAACAAAAAAAAATTATACACGCAAAGAAATCAGCACCAGTTTTATTGGTTTGTGTTGTATATTATCGCTGAAAATAAAATGAATCAAAAGTGAAAACAATATCCATGGCAGTACACATACATATAAAGTTTCAACCGGTTGAAAATATTCCCGTGTGTTTGGAAAGTAACTATAATGACTACTGTTAAAGCATACACGTATGCGTAGGCCCGTTGATAATATCAGAGAACCCAAACATTTTGCTTATCAATTAAAAAAATTGTGAACAAATTTGAAAATATATTAGTCAAACATACAATATAGGGATTGTAACAAGAATTAAAATAAAGAAATATTTGTGTTGTATATTATTATCGCGGAAATTAAAAACAAACAAAACTGAAAACAGAACATGACTGTGTCAAATAAAAAATAAGACAGCAAAAAATTCTGTCTCAATAGAATACCTCGCGTCAAATAATATTGCTGTCAGATTGCCGTTGTCGCGAAGTGCTTAATTGAGATATAGAATTAGTCGCCGTAATTTTTTTTTGTTGATTTTTACATGAAATATAAAAACTCTCATAAACACATGCATGTGTTGGTAGATTACACCTCTTTAATCACTTATTATGGATGAAAAAATCTCTAGTGGCTCTCAAATGGTGACCCCTCCTTAGCAAGCAAATCAGAACATTGGCCTGCGCACACGAGTATGCTTCAACCGTAGTTATTGTGGTTGCTTTCAAAACGCACGGGAATATTTTTAACCGGTTGAATTTTGTGTAATGTAACAAACCTTATATGTAATTTTTAATTTTTGTTTCATTTGATTTTCGGCGATAATATACAACACAAACCATTAAAACTGAGTGGTACTGATTTTTTTTTATTTTTGAAATTCGTGTTTTTTTTATTTAATTCGATTGACACCTAATTGGCCGCCGTCTTTTTTTTAATATGCATATGTTGGTAGATTACACCTCTTCAACCACTTAATTTTGGATGAAAAATTGCTTTCCAGTGGCTCTCAAACTATTCACCCTCCTCATCCGTCCCACCAACAAACATGAGGTTCAACCGGTTAAAGCATACTCGTGTGCAAAAGCCCATTTAGGACGATGTAACCATAGCATTACATTGAATATAATGACAGTGACAGTTGAGTTGTAAATTCTGAGGTTACATGTGGGTTTTATTTTGAACTTGACCGGCTAAATACCTTTTTAACATAAATATTTTTGTTTACATTTTATATATCTAAATTAATTTAAACATGCTTTGCCCAGAAGTATGGAATTTTCCTTTAAAACAAACCAATATCTCATACGAATTGGGAACTTGTGATAATAAATCGAAACAGACGTTGGACAAAGTAATTAAACGTTGCGTCTTTAACAAAATGGTAAATATAATTTGGTAAACAATCGCCCATGTTTTCTATTCTTGGGTGAATGGCTATAGTTAAATAAAACATTGAACTACCTAGCAAAACGCTGAAAAATAAATAAATTGTATATATGCCTTCCCTCTTTGTCAATTCTAAAAATATACCCAATACCTGCCATCAAAATGAAGAGGTAATCATAATGCGTCTTTTCTTAAAGATTGCTTTAAGAATTAACAGAATTCGCAAAGTGCTGGCTGATTTCATTTGAAAAATTAATTTTCTCTCTTTTCTTCCGAATTTCTGCTACATCCACATACGTTTTGATATATCTAGGTGTCTTTAGTTCTACCGGGCTGTGAAACGATACCTACTCCAATAAGGCAGCTGATTGAAGCTAGTGATTATTATTTAGTTCAAAAACTAAAACTCAGTGATTTAGTACGGAAGGACTTCGTTGAAGCGTTCATTAAGCGAGGTGAGTATTAAATGAAACATTAAAATACTGTTCTAAAAACAAGTGCGTATTTGTATTCAAGGTACACTGACCGGTATTACCTCGCAAGTTGGAATACATGATAGCAATGAAAATGCATTTGCCATAACACCCGATGGTAGACTTGTTCTTTTGGTCAGCAAAGATTTGTACCAAACTATTGGAATAGTAGGCCGCACTACTGGAGTATCGAAAAGAAAAAAAGAACTATTTGGTAAGTTGTTTGTTCCAAAAAAATATATGTTTGTCTCGTATATTGCTTAGATGATTGGAATGAGTTTTGGCTTATTGATTGCCGTCCTTGTGTATCTCATTTAAATAGGTACAACAATATTAGCGGTGGATACTTTAGCGCCTTTGGTAACAATTTATCGTTAGTTTTGGTAACTATACAAAATGTATTTAAAACATATTCGTAACTAGCGTTCAGTTTCAAATTATGCTCAATGGACTAACATGTCATGTATCTGGCATCAACTGCACATACAGAGCCTCATAGCAAAGAATTCGCTTCATTTGTGGGTGCGAAATTATTATTGTTACCATAAGGAAGATCCGAACGGCATATTTTAGAAGCTTCCCTTGACAGTGCTACTCTCGGATGTTTGTCAGACTTTCGCAAGAAGTGGAGCAGTGAAAAAAAATTAAGAGTTGTCACATTCGGGACTTAAACCAGGCAGCCGGCGATTAATAGTAGGAACGCACTAACGACTAAACCACTGCACACACCATCAGGAGCCACTGCCGAGAACCAATCGAAGACCAGGTTATAATACGCCAACTACAAGAAAAACGCAAGAAAACATTCTTATCGATGAGGTTTCTTGCTTTCGTGCTTACTTTAGAGACGGTAAAGTCCGTTGTCAATCAGGGCTTCATTTAATCCAACCTTTAGCTAACTACCCCCAGTTGCGGTCTTTAAGTTGGTAGAGGTCGGTTTCGACTTGTGAGTCTACTGCGTCTACAATCTGGCTGGAAATCGTGAGGTCTTTGGCCCTTCATAATTGGGGCCTTAATCTAAACTTCCTATGCGGATTTGTTTGACAAGATCTGTGTGTAGGCTTATGTTCTTGGACTCTTGGGATCTGACGATTTGATTAGTTGTGGGTATTCCTGGTCTGGGAACGATCAGATTGTTAGAGAACGGTTAGTATCGTTCATATATTAGGACATATATGTTCTTTTATACTTTGTTGGGGATATCTATCTTGGAGTTGGTGCAGTTCAGAGAGCCTCCTTTTTGTGGCAAGAACAAACAAATGGTTGAAGGCGATTTCTACTTGTGCGCGCCACTTCAGACGAGGTCTTCCTATACAGTGTCCGACTTCTGACTGGGAATCGATGACTCTGCAAGCCGGAGTGTTGATGTGCAATTCGCTCAACATGCCCTGTTCTTCCAGTTTCCATCATTAAATTATTGACAACATAAGACTTTTTGCCTAAGGCTGGTACTTATAACAAATCCACATTCGAATAACGGCCCTGACTAATTCTTGAGATTTAGAATTAACCTGTTGTCCGAATATGTCGAAACAGCTCATTTAGTTTTTTCACTTTGTCCATAATAACTGGGACTGTATACCCCGGGGGTTGTCATGAGAATGCTCAGAGTAGGAGTAGGTAGGCATCAGCTAGGTGTTCACATAGTTTTATACCATTTGACTCTCAACTAACTGAACTAGTCGGACTACATTTTTCTAAAGAAGTGCTCTTCCTTGGATCTTTGAGTTTCTTATTTGAACACACTTTCTTAAATTCTGTTGTCATATGAAAAATCTTCATCTCAGGTGCTATTGACACGCTCTAATGACTTGTTCTACATTGTTCGGCATTATCCGATGTATGTGCGACGGACGGACAACTGCTAGAGGTGGTATAGTTGCTACGACAGGGACATGAACATAAGCACCCTGCGTTGCAGTTTATCGCAATAACCTCCGCACCACTGACCCCGTCTCGGATTATGATTAACGAACTTTGTGGCCACCCATCACCATGTTTCCTTGTCGTGCTGATTGTTCCCTATTGAAGCTTCGTATTCCGAGTAACGTCGGTTTACGGAAAAAAAATAGATATTGGATTTGTGAAGTGCGTTATCAGGGTTTGAGGCTTGTTGCGCAATGATTCATTAGATGAATGCGAGAAGAGCGCCTGCTTAGTATATATTGGTGTCGTCTTCTGGGTGTCAGTTCATCGCACTAACCACAGCTCCACTAAGCCTTCGTTTTTGTACCATAAATCTCACTAATAAATATAATAGGATACTGAGATGTCAGGGCGGATACCTACACCTTTGGCTTGAACTAGCTAATGCATATATCATAGCGACAAATTCGTTTTATCGTCTACAGAAAATGCATGCAAAGTTCATCTTAGATAGCAAACCTTCCTAAGCTGTGGTAACCATTTTCAGTTAACAATTGTTTTGTGTACGTTCAAATCAAACTAACACTCCACCATAAGCATTTGGAAAATCCAGTATAACCGATGATATTTTTCAGATTCGTAAACTAAACTCAACCAAGCTAAAGCAATGCCCAAATATAGAAAACCCCCACCACTCGAGGAGTTGGCACTCAAAGCCTGCGTTGTATGGTTAAACAACTTTGGAAGGATATATATGAAAAATGTTCGAATTATTTCCAAGAAGGATAATGAAAAGGCTACAGAAATTTTAAAAATCGCCCTTCAAACAGCACACGACCTTTTCGAATACAATGTACCTCACTACCTATTCGATCGTCTAAGCAAAGAGATATTTCGAACTATTCCCCAATTGATAGACGATGTCAAGAGTTGCCTGCGCTCGTCATCATCCGTAAATGAATATCTAAGTCAAGTCAACGTGGCTGTGGGTCTGGCAGGAGTTATAATTTCGCCTTACATACGTTTTCTGGACTTTTTGCAAGTTCCAAAATTGATGCTACACATGTTCTATACGAAACTGAGCTGCATGCTTGGTCTCGAGTATCTTAATCTTAGCACAATGTCTGGTGGTTGGAAGACTACCGAAATGGAGTCGATTGTTGTGGACGGCTTAATTTATATGCGAAACTTGAGAACACTGGTGTTGAACTATGACTGCACGGACAATATATTGGAAATGCTGGAAACAGCGTGCCCACGTTTGCATACATTGGACATATGCTCATCGAAGTCCATTGACAACAACAGCATTAATTTTTTAATGAATTTGAAGAGTTTACGTGTGCTTCACTTGTATAGGACGTCGATAACACTTGAAGGATACACAAGACTTCTCGTCAAAATGCCATTTTTGCAGGACATTGGACGATTCGACGACATCGGCCGCTGCTTGGAATATGTTGACAAGACCTATGAGGCTTTCGAAGCGTTGGAGCGTCCAAAGCTACAGTTGCGAATTTTTTCCAGTCGTTATGTTGTGACGAAGCACTTGCAAATACTATCTGAACTCTGTCCTGAAGTAACGACAGTTCTGCTCTTTCACAACCCCCTACTCAACGATCTATTGGCACTGATCGCGATCAACAAACTGTCTGTTCTGAAACTGCTATCGTGTGATTTCTTCGGTGATCAGGTGAAGGATGTACTTCAAGTGAAAGGTTGCAATCTCACTCACCTTCATTTCGAGCATGTAGACCAGTTGGACATGAACGCATTAATGTACGTCAGCCAGTACTGTCCAGATCTTAAGATTCTTACCTTGTACAACTGCGAATTGATTGAGAGTACATCTCTGTATACAAAAAAACTTGATATACCGCCTTTTATGAATTTGGAGCAATTGACAATTGTGGCGACATGTTTCGATCAGCACATGGAATTTCTTCTGACGAATTGTTTGAAAATAAAAAGCATTCACATTGGTACAATGGCAACAACAAGCGATGCGTTGTTCGATTCTATACTGGCTAAGAATCCAATGCAATATCTCGAATCACTCAATGTGGTATTCTCTAATAGACTGTCCATACGTACAGCATACAAATTGGTAGAGGTGTGTGAAAATCTAAGTAACCTCGGTGATCTTGGCAGCTGGTCGTTGGTCAATGAATTTGAATTGGAGTGTTTCAAAATATTTATCACGACAAAGAATCTGGACTTGAATATACACACATTTGCCAGATTTAGTGGCGAACCACATGACTCGAATTTGTGATTTTTTTTATCTGCATTATTGTGCATATATCGATGATTATTGTGTGTGAATTAATTGCTAACGGGATTAATAAATATTTGAAAGTTTTTTTTAATTTATTTTGAAGAATGTTGTATCAGTTGTAGTTTAACCTGTAAGACCACTATTTGGTTCATAGATCATTTGAGGGAACGACTCCATTTGCAGCATCCTTCTTGCACATAAGATTGGAAATTCCTATCCTCACTTCATTAATGCCGGATGGCTGATAGTGCTCTCTGTCGTCCGATCATTCTGCCTGACAGTGGAAGATTGTCCGTCATCGCCGTATAATAATCTGCAAAAGTGGCGCGCCCATATTATCTCCAGCGACTGTGACTCAACAGCGATCATCCTTTGTTCAACTTAACAGCATTCTGCTCATTGTCTCCCTTTTACTTACGGGTAGAAATATAAAGGAAAATGCAACGATCAGCTTTCGTATGCATTAGCGGAACTCTAAGAACCACTGCCCCGAGATATTTATGGCAAACAGACCGCAGCTGTGATACGTTACAACGAACACCCACTCAAGGTGAACCCACAAAGATATTGAATCACCACAACATTACAGGAAACACCGACCACATAACTACCCAACTCAGTTTTGAGCAGAACTTCAAGTCAACCATTCCCAGTCGCCTCGAATTGGAGTCTGATTTGATTGGAGTTAATAACTCGATTCACAGCTTCACGGATAGGTCTACAACAAAATCTGGAGTGCGTGGAGAAGTTTTATCCAAGATGCTTAAGTTAAACATACCCTTTCTCCTTCCCGATTATTGTAACGTTTTCCAGGCGGAAATCATGACAATTCACGAAGCCTTGTAATGTAAAATCCACGAAGAATATTAGTATCTTCAGTGATAGACAAGTGGCAATCAAATCCCTGTGATTCATCTTATTTACATCGAAATCAGCCCACGAATACCGACTATGTCTCAATGAGATTGCAAAGTACTTTGCCAGTACTTATACCAGGACACTACCCTTGATATTCTACCGCCAGTAGATGTATTATTTATGCACCTCGCTACATGTAAATCATTATTTAAACTGGATGCGATTAACCGCAGATGGAACGGCACAACGTGTCCGATATCAAGGCAACTCTGGCCAAATTATAACCAGAAACGCTCTCTCTGGCTAGAAAACCTCCTCCGCTTTATAGTTAGCTCGGAAAGGTCACTTAGGCAAAGGAATATTAGAAAAGTCGACAGATCTTCGCGAAACCATAACGGACCTTTTCTGGTCTAATTGAGCACGCCCATCGCGTGCAGAAAAAAAAAAACTTACGAACACCATTTCTGGACTGGCACCTCCCTATATCTTCGATCGCTCGATTTTCTTGTTCTCTTTTCCTCTTTCTGAAAAGTCGAGGTTCTTCCCTCCTTCTTTGCCAATAGAGCTCAATGGCAGCTCTCGTCTTCACCTACAGATAGTCTGTAGGCCTCGTTCTTGGCTGCGAGCATTTGTCGGTATTCCTCATCAAACAAAGAATTTCCTAGCACAATAGTCGCGACATCGTTGCCATTGTTCTTCGACAATAGATGCAGGTGGTATGGTGTTAATCGAGAGGTTCAGGGATACGCGTTTTGGGAAGGCCTTGGCGGTTAATGTGATCAATTTCATTGACCTGACCGTTCGTTGAGCTGGAGACCGCCATATCCCCTTATGGATATCGAGGTAAGGAAACCGTGCGCTGGCTATAGTGGCATTTCGTTCTGCATCGAAGTCAATTATCCTAAGTCCGTTGCCAGACGTGTTGTCGTGTAGGTTATGTTTTCCGACAATACTGCTAAAGATGTCTTCCTAACTTTGCGTAAGAATCTCACAATACGACTTTAACATCGTACTTCGGTATTCACTCATAGTTTTTGTCAAGGAGGTCGTAGAAGCAGTCTTTCGCTATATGATCTCTTTTATCCTTCGGAGCATGAGCGCATATAAGGCTTATATTGGCGAACTTGGTCTTGATGCGGATTGTTACATGTCTTGAAAACGTAAGTCTTCTTGCCTAAATCTGCCACTTAGAACAACTCCGAATAGTCGCTGTTTTGTTCACTATAATACGGTCCGAAGTAGATGTTACAGTTATTGGCCCAGCATATCCCATCGTATTTCCTGGGTGGCAGTTATGCCTGGTTTTAAGAAGCTTAGGGTTTTCGCTAGTTGTTCGTGTGCACCTCTCCTGTTTAATATTCTTACATTCCTGGTGCAGATAAGAACGTCGTTGTCCGTTTTCGTTTATCGTGGTCGGCAACAATAAAATCAGTCCTTTCTTAGGCACTTGGTTGCTTTGTAATTATTTTTTTATTTGTTGAGGATGTTAATACGTTTTTTTTTTTTTCTAGAGATCACAATTGACCTAAAGAGCAAAGACTTGAATGTCCAGTCGAAATGGTATAACCAACTAAAAAGAGCTCTCTCTAGTCCCGAAATCGAACCATTTAACTTCGAATTCACTTGGGAATCCATTGACGCATCAGTTTGTCCGTCATCCATTGCGAAATTCTTCAACGATTGCGGATACAAAGTCGAACAACACAGCCTACAAATACAATCGACAAACACAGAAAATCTAAAGTTACCACATAAACTCCTCAATCAACCGCAAATTGATTCTAATTTAGCCGAAGCAGTAGCAGAATATTTCGGATCAGTTATGCTGACATGTGACACAAATGCAGGCAATGAATTAAACTCCTACCAACCAGACCTGGAGTTGGATTTGCACAACGAACAATACACGCAAGCAGTTATCCTGCATTGCAAAGGACTCTTAGCGGCCGAGTTTATTTTGAAGGTGGTCGAATTGGCAAGGTATTTAAATTCGACTTTATCGTTACCAAAATATATAGATAAATTTATTTATTTTTAGATTATGTGTGGAAACAAATTCACTTGTATGCAGTGTCAATGGCTATGAGAATGCTCCGGCTGCAACAAGCAACGGATACACGATTATTTTGATAAATGATACAAGATACTTGTTATTCAAGTGAAATATATAAAAATATATAAAGCAATTTGTGCTTTAACTGATTATTTAAAATTATATGTTAATAAGGTTCCCCTCATCTGATTGGAAGTAATCTGTTTCCTTGACATTTGCTTCTGATTGTTTCGTTTTAGTCGGTCCAATAGGATCATCTTCAAGGGCTTTTTTCTTTTTCATGATTCTTATATCATCAACAAGAGGTGTACCTGTTGTCTTATTAGATTTTGATGACGTGGGGTTCTCAGTCGCATTAAAATTGGTATTCGGATTTGCTGCTAATAAACTTGAAGAAACGCCAGCAGATGTTGAAGGCACATCCGCTACAGAAGCTGTAAAAAATTTAATGAAACACTAAAAACAAATTCAAACGATTAAACAAACTTACTTTCATCAAGAACTTGATGATTTCTCTCGGTACGCTTAGTGTGTAAATACATTCCGCCGTAAAAAATGAATGGTAGCGAACCAAATATAGTGCTACCAACTAGGAACAATGTTAGACTATACTCTCGACGGCAGCAATTTAAATCTTTTGACCATTTTGAACGAGTTTCGTTCATCTAAAGTAAACAACAATTTATTGAAAATATATTTAAAAAAAATCCGTACGGAGTTGCACCTATACAGATAGGTGGGAAATAAAATACAACTCGCAAATCAAAATTAGAAAGAAATAAGTTCCCCAATCAAAAAACCTTCCAGTGATCAGCAGCACTAGGTCCCTGTGCTCATATGTATATGCGAGTATCCAACATCTGCGATATACAGACCTTCATAGGGCCCAACGTCGACTTTGAACATTTTCAGAGGACGTCCCATTCAGGACTGTATAACGAGAAGAAGCTACGAATGGTGCAAAAAATGGCATGCTAGTCGCCTTAGTGAACAAGAGATTGCCAGACTTTTCAAACAAAAAACTGAGTGAGAGACTCCCCGCTGTGACTTCTTTATCACACCCGATGGGTAAAGTATTGCAATATCATCAAAATAAGCCAAAAACCACCATTTGCTACTAGTCATATCCGTGATATGATGATATTTGCAAGTACCAAAAAGAGATAACAGAAGAGGCACGTATCAAGGCGTTACCACGCAAAACACCCGCCGCGCGGGAACTATATCGAACCATCATGTGTCTGCTAAATATCGCATATAAGATCCTATCCAACGTACTTTGCGAACGTCTTACTGCACCACACTTATCGACCAGTGTGTACCAGTGTGGCTTCAACCCCAACAGAACAACGAATGTTCAGAGCCATCCCAGAAAAGATCCACCGAGTTTCAATACACACCTTTTCCCTGCCTAGATCTTTATATAGCGATAGGGTAATTTGGAGACTCCGAAAAGGAGACGCGCTATCATGTGATTTCTTCAATATCGTGCTGATCAGACAGTGCTTAGGGCAGGAGTAAATACAGAAGGCACTATTTTCAAAAAACCGTGGTACGCAGACGGAGACGTAAAAGCATTTAGTTCAATTAAAGCTTCACCTGTGCGCGTTTGTCTTGTAGTTAACGAGGACAATTTGTCACAGGTGATAGCAACAATTTTGAGGAAGTTAAAGAGGTCACCTACCTCGGAGTCAACATAAATCCCACAAATGATAACTTAGTGGAGATACGACGAAGACTGACTCTAGGCAACTGATGCCATTTCGGTTAAGCAAAACAAATGTGATCAAAACTGGAAAATAAGCAGGAAAGCGAAACAAATATATTTTAGTACCCAGGGGCCAGGGCCTAGCTTTCTCACAACTATTCATGTGTGCGTGTGTACTTCTTGCACGATGGCGGGACCTCCTGTTCTATGCCGACTCCGTACGGACAATCCGAATTGACAATTGACACTACTCGAATGATTTGTCAGATCATCACGAGAGGAGAGTAAGTAAAAAATCATTAAGGTGTGGCTACGGCTGAAATCGAACCCAGACCTTTTGCGGGGAAGTTCATCACGCCACTGAGACCGTCATTTCATTGTAAAATATGGCCGAACATAGCCCAGTGAACGAATCAAGAAAGTGTGCTGTTATTGCTGTGACACTGACATTATTCCGAGATGTCCAAACTAGTGATGGGCATAATCGAATGATTTAAAGAATAGAGACATTAGTATTCGAGTGATCTGTATACGATCATTCGAGATATCAAAAACTCGTAAAATAAAATCGCCGCAAACGAAGCAAAAAAAACTGATAACTGAAAAATTCTATTCTGTAAAACTCCAACACACGAAGTAATAGCATTACGATTACGTAGTCCCAACCCCAACAGTGCAGGTATCTACAAGAGAATCTTAGATGATATACAATTAATAATATCGAGTTCTCAAAAAACTCTCACGCATTGTTTTCTTCATTCATTCGATTGAAATCATTCGAGATATGCATATGAGATATGAATTACAAATGAAACATACAAGAAACTGAAAATGTATGAAGAAAAACTCTCGAGAATTCAAGATGTGAGAGGAGTGAGTAGTAAAATAAAACACGAAAATAATGTATGGCGCTCTCCGCCAGTATAGTTGAAGCAGAAAGAGAACACGAGTCACACTCACAAGCCAAGAGACAACACATAAGCACACAACGTGTAAGAAAAATTGAAAACGAAATCATTCGAATGATTTTGGGTGAAGAATCGAGACATCTCGAGATATTCTCATGATCGATTCATTCGAATGCGCGCATCACTAGTGCAAACATTTATCGAAAGGCAAACGGCGAACTTTTCGACTGAATCGTGACAAGGATCGAAGAGGATGGAGGGCTACCTTGTCTCAGGCAGAGATCATCAACGGATCCTGTTAAGGTAGCATCGTTTTTTAAAAGCTTTAATGCAAACGGAAAGGAATGTTGCACCATAGGGAGTTTTTGATTCCTATCCAGATGGTAAATGCAATACAAGATGGTCAAAGCAAACAAGTAGTAAACGACTTCAACAGACACGGAGTGCGAAGCTGAAACCAACAAGCTGCACCCAAGGTATATTCCGAACACGAAGTCATCAAAAGACATGCTCCTAGTTGAATAAAAAAACTACATAGGTAACCTTGGTTTTACTATTATAACGTATCGCCTTGCTGTTTAAATGGTCTAATCGTATGAATGTAAATAATTACTCACTGCATCCTGAGTGTCAAAACATATTTTTTCTGATCTAGTTTTTTCCATATCCTTGTAGAATTCATTCAATGGCAGATAATATTTAATACAATCCTTGCAAACAGTTGTTCGGTTGTTGTTTTTTAAGCAATTTTCTAAGTCATTTTTTAGACTGTTGAATTTAAGTGTGGAATTGCTTGTAGAATCGCCTTCAAAACAATCTGCAATTAAAAGAATATTAAATCTTAGAGATGCATATAGAAAGAGAAAAATATACGCTATGATTTAAAATATTAAAGTATGCGATGTCGAAACGTGTGTTTGAACTTATGGTCAAAAAAATATACATGCAACACAGAAAATATTTAACGCTAACCTCAAAAGTTGGCTTGTTATATGAAACGACTTGACGCATAATATTGAAGGATCTTGGAATAAAAGCATTACCCACCAGCAAGAAATTCAGTCTGAGACAATGGCACAATGTCAAATCGGCCATAAGCCGCAACATATCGCATGGTTTTAAAAAAAAATGAGACCCACAGCCGCAGGCAACGCTGCAGGGAAACACTAGAGCTGCTGAAGAAGCTGCCAAATTTAACTATTCGTGCTTGGCGTTAAACGGTATGTGGAAGAAATTCACATTCTGATATCAATGCTTTTGAACAAAGGCTTGACTTTAATTTCTAACGAACCTGCTGCGCCATGAAGTTGTCGTTTTTTGTTGTATTATTAATAATTTATAAGTAATGAACAACATAAAATTATTGCTAATCAAGTACTTACCATCACAAAATCCTCTATTCCATATATCTACCAGTGTGTTTTGCATGAGATAAACCATATTTAAACGATTTCTATTGAGTATTTGTTCAGAACAGTTCTTAAAGTCCACTAAAGTTGAATAAGCTTTAACCATGTTTTGGTAAAGGGGAAAACATTGAATACACGATTCTGCTTTTGGCCATGATTTGTCAACCGTACAATAAACAAACTTATCTTGACAATCAGACAAATGACCAAGTTTATTTTTGCAATCCTTTAAATAAATATTTCTTTAGATTTATGAAATAAAATAAATAATATTCTAGAATAGTTACATCGGCTGATAAGCCATTTATTAAAAATCCAAAGGTGAAACCGACAAGCAGATAATTGACCGGACAAGGAACCATATTGTACAAGTGAATGGTAATTCCCCGAAATTTGTTTTATTTTTAAAGGCACCTCCTGTAAAATACAATCCTATCCTACACCAATCTTTGTGTTTTTGTTTACAAAAATATGCAGTATTGCAGTTCGTAATATTTATTTCGACATGCAATGTCACATTTACCTGATATGGAAACAGGGATGTTATGAGTATCGGAACTAGGAAAGCGAACACACTCTTCGGAGTCATTTTCATGACAGAATTTTCTAATTAGTGCATGGCCGCTGGCCGAATCAAAGACACGAAAAACGAAAATATGATGGTGTTGTTTCAGATTTATGTTCCATGTGTAAAACGATACTTCATTCCAATGGGACTACGCACCGTAGTCAATATGGCTACTTTCCAAACATCACAAGCTTTATTTGTGTGTACTGTCCTTGTTTGTTTTCAGTTTTCTTTCTTTTTAATTTTCACTATAACATCCAACACAAATAATTAAACTTGAGTGCTACCGACGTATTTTTTTTCTTTTAGCGTTTTCCATTGGTAAAAAAATGAACTTATCTAGATCTGTCAAACGACTGATTTACACAATTATTATGTTCCATTGGGTAAACAAATTGATTTTTTTTTATCTCAGATCAATTTTGCAAATCTGGATATTTCGGCAGATTTACTCCTGCTTGCATTTACACTTATACAAATTTCCCACGTAATTTTATTACGTGGGAAAGATTATAACTTTACGAGGACGTTTCATAAACGACCTTAAACTGCAGCACTAAATAATGCGGTTCCCCACTGAACTCAATCTGATTTTAGTAATTATTTTATTCATAGAATTTTGTTCCTATTGTTCTGTTTCCGTTCTCGATAATTTTATTTTTAGTTTAGCGAATACGTGTGAATCGTACCGAATCGTACAAAATCAGAGAAATTCCGCTCCGACGGATACCTCGCAAGGGCTGATTATGTTTATATATATTATCATTACCAATGATTTTTCATCAAAAGTTTTTTTCGAATATTTTAATTTTTTACTGAAAACGCTCACCAAAAGTGCTTGGGATACCACTTTTGGGAAGCGTTTTCAGTAAAAAATAGAGATATTAGGTCTGTTCCCGTACTTTTTCAGTAAAAATTAGTAAATTCTCAAATTTCTTGGAGTGGGGGTAAATTATCTCAGAAAGAGAAAAAATTACCAAAAAGTACGGGAACGCGTTTAAGTAAAAAAACAGTAAAATTATATATTTTGTATGCCTTTTAAAGAACAAATGACATAAATCACCTGTCAAAACAAGCGAGTTGTCACTTTTAGATACCAACTGACAGTTTACTGATTTTTACCAACAGACATTTCTGCAGTAAATTTTTTTTACAGATTTTTATGGAGGGGTAGTTTTTTGCTCTCTCGTGAGCTGCCTCTTTTACTTATTTTTGCGTACGGGAACGGCAATAAGTAAAAATCAGTAAATATTATATTGTACGGGAACAGACCTATTGAGATTGAGAAATACAGATATTGATATTGACGACTGAAGGCTAGCATTTTGGTATACATTGTAATATTCCTTTTTTCTCTACTAGTCGCAAAAGTGGCGCTATTCGTATGGAAAAAAAGCGCCAAATTAAAATGATATTTTTGTATTAAAATGTTAATCTAATCGCACAGCATTTCATATATTTAAAAAGTCCATTATTAATTCCATTAAATAGCATATCAACTTGTATATTGCCTAATAGTAAAATGTTTGGAAATACGCGTTTGCATTATCGTCTTAAACACAGTTTTCTTATGGTAATGCTGTATAATTGAAAATTTCCCATAATTCACTTAGCATGTAATTTATTTCACATGTAGAGGCGCTTTTCAAACTTTTCCACTCGTCAATTGTCAAAATATGTTGTTCAGACACTCTTTCAAAGATTCTCGTTTGATCATTGGCCGTGAGTAGACGTGCGCAATACAAGCCGAAGAAGTGAAAAAAAAAAAAAAAAAGTCAATCCAGACGTCTAAAAAAAAACAGTTAGTCGTGAACAAAGAACTTTTTTTTTACAATTTACATATAGTCACCAAATGGTGATAGTGCTTAAAATAAGTAACTCTGACAAAAGTGTTATTGTGATTAAAGTTTCACAAAGTGAACGAATTCGATACAAATCGATATATAAAGATTTTTCTTTTTTTTTAATCGGACCTCAACTGCAGTCACGTGGTTTTCACTGCGTGACATGGTAGTGAGGCCACATCATTTGCAAAATGATCAACATCTCCAAGAGAAAACCACTCAACGAAGACAAAAATGCTCCCAAACGCATTAACTTAAACCCAAAAATATTGGATGCAGCACACCAGCTAATAAAAAAAAAAAATAGCACTTCGAACAACGAAAGCCTGTCGGATGAAGCTTCAACAAGCGAAATCCAACCAAACTACGGACAGTTCCCCGAAAACAACACCATGGGCCAAGAAGGGCATCTTACCGCTAAAAATAACGCCACAAAATCCATACCCCAAAAAGATGAGAACCGTTTTGGGATATTCAACGACGTCACCGTCAACAACAGGCCGTGGGATAACAGCAAACACTCCCGTTATTCAACAATGATCCCAAACCAACCAACGGTGAACGACATCACAGAACATCATCAACGGGATGGACACCATGCGGATTCCAGCAAAAACACCAGCATTAGTCAAGCAGTAAACAACCAGGAGACTGAGACCAGCAATACTAACCCGTATAGCGGAATAACACCACAAAACAAAGGTAGGTTCTGCCCTCCAATTTTTTTAAAAAATGTAGACGTCCGTCAACTAGTGTCGGATTTCAGAAAAAAAAAAATTAATTTTAAAGTTAAGAACAGTGGCAATAAATGCAAATTATATATTGAGGAAATTGCGGTCCATCGAGATTTCATGGAGAAACTTAGAGCTACTCCAAATATTCAGGCATATTCGTTCACCCCTAAGGAGGACAAAACTGCCAACCTTATTTTAAGAGGACTTTCCTCCGATTATACAGAATCGGAAATCCTTGCTGAGATCAACGATCTTGCCCCTGGTTTCGTAGACAAAATTTCGAAATTCTCAACCATTCGGTCCAAAAGAGAAGGAATAGAGTATAACCTCTTCCTAGTAAGACTCTTTAATGGCAAAATGCCATCGGAAATCTTAAAAATTCACTATCTTTTTAATACACTGATTCGTTGGGAAAAACCGAAAGGAAATAACGGCCCCCTTCAATGTAGGCGCTGCCAATTATTTGGACATATTGCAAAAAATTGCGCCAGCATGCATAAATGTGTTAAATGCGACAAACCACACCAACCAGGAGTGTGTCCTATCAACAAAGAATTGGGGTCAAAAGCCCGCTGCGTTAACTGCGGGAATGATCACCCGGCCAACTACCGTGGATGCCCGGCATATAAAGAGTATGCTTTGCATAGGAAAAAAATTCTTCAGGAGGCTAAAGCGAAGAGAGATACGATGAAATCGTTCGTAGAAACCCCATCGATACAAAAACCTCCTCCGCTTTCTGTCTCTTTTGCCAGCCACTTTAGAAAGCCGAATGACACTCCAGCGATCGCGAAAGTGTCTGATAGCCCAAAATCCAGCGTGATAGGACAATTCTTTGAGTTGTCAAAAAACCTATTCGGTGTTGACATGCACACACTGCTGCACAAAATTGAAAATTTTCTCAAAAACGTAAACGGGTTTGGATCAATCCAAGAAAAACGCATCCAATATTTGGAATTAATGGACCAAATAATAGTCAGCAACAAATAATGTCTTTAAACCTTATAACTTTTAACATTTCGTCCTTAAGAGATCACAGCAGGAGAATAGAGCTTCAAAAAATCCTCCTAGCTAATAAATGTAATATAGCATTCATTCAAGAGACTCACCTTAGCGACAGACATAACGTCACCTTGGACTCCTTTTTCTGCATTAGGAACAACGAAAACCAAGGTGTTGCAATTTTTATTAAAAAAAATATAAAATATTACCATGTCGAGCTGGTCAATCGTAACCCTCTATTTCCCAGTAAGTTTATCTCGATTAAAATCAAAATAAACAACCAAGTTAAAAATATTTTGCTGGGTTCGATTTATTTCCCAAGTAATAGTCAAACATCTGCCATGACCGAGGAACTGATTAAAGTTGAGGCGCTGAGTTTATCCTTTGATGGTGCAATTATCGGCGGAGATCTTAACGCCAAAAGCCCAGTATGGGGTGATTCAACACACAACCTAAATGGAAAGACACTGGAAAATTGGCTACGTCTTCAACTACCGTCGCTTATTAACATTACGTCAGACTCACCTACCTTTCCTAGAGGCTCTTCCTTCTTGGATCACTTTTTAGTCTCCAGTCATTGGCTAAACTCAATGGATAACAACTTTTCCATCAAAACCCTCCCAACATTTTCAGATCATTTTCCAATTTTACTAAACTTGAATCTTCAAAACCTTGAAATACCGAATGTAGAACCCAGAACTGGAGTATCATATAACAACACCAACTGGTCGGCCTTCCGAGAAGACTTAGACACTCTCCTTTACCAATCCTTGCCTCCACAATCTACCTGCCTTTCAAACAGAGAAATAGACCAATACATTGAAAAATTTAATCATGCACTGACCAACAGCCTTGACCAACACTCGGACAGAACTACAAATACATACAAGAAATACAAAAACCTTCCCCCGGACTTACTTAAACTATTCAAAACAAAACAACAATGGCAAAAACAACTAAAACGCATATTTCATAACACTTTTAATAGAACCAATACAGCTTACCTAGAACTTTCAAATAGGATCTCTTTACTTAAAAACATCATAAGAGATAAGGTAAAAATCTGGTTGGATAAGCAGCTTAACGAAAGAATATCGAAAATAGTTCCGGGACCCTGGGCATTTAAAGAAGCCTTCCGAATAGTTGGAAAAAAAAAAAAGTTTGCTTGCGAAAAAGTGATTGTTAACGACATCACTTTGACCAACGAACAACAAATCGTGACGGCCTTCGAAAATCACTTTAAGGATTTATTTATAGAAAGACCTCCTAACTATGACCTAAATCTAGTGAGGGAAATACACTCCACCTTACAACAGGCCCGTTTTCTACAACCAACCAATATATTCTTATTCGATAATAACTTCTCTTCACTGAACCCGCAACCAACGCAAATATTTACCAACCTAGAGGAAGTCTCTTATATCATACAGGATTTAAAACCCAAAAAATCGAGTGGCCCTGATAACATCTCGAACTATGTCTTAAAAAAAGTTTCTAGCCTAGCTCTAAAATACCTGACAATCATTTATAATAATTGCATAAACAATTCATACTTCCCCTCTAGCTGGAAATCAGCCCAGATTCTTCCGATTGCTAAAACCCAAAACAAAAACGATATCAACAACTTCCGTCCAATCTCCTTACTTTCCAACGTTGGCAAAATCTTGGAGAGAATAATTGCGCTCAAAATAGATTCCCCAGAGGTAATACCGGTTGAATATATTTCAGAATACCAATTTGGATTTAAAAAAAAACACTCAACAGTACACGCCCTCCTTAAGTTACAGAATGACATAACAATAAACCTCAGGGACAAAAAATGTACAGTTGCGTGTTCTCTAGACGTTGAAAAAGCGTTCGACCGAGTCTGGAGAGATGGGTTACTTTTCAAAATCTTGAAGTTAAATTTCCCTACACAAGTATTCTATCTCCTCAACAGCTTCCTTGAGAACAGAACTTTTTTTGTCAAAATTCAAGGCACTAATTCTAATACTTGCAACTCAATGAGCGGAGTAGCCCAAGGATCTATTTTGGGACCAAAATTGTTCAACATTTTTATGCACGACTTCCCACACACTGACGTTAGAAATAATATGATTACCTCTCAAGGATTACTGTATGCGGACGATACTCTTGTGTATGCCTCAGAGGACTACCCATACACGGCTCTCAGAAACCTGGAAGCCCATATTGCCAAAATAAACGATTTTTACAATAAATGGGGATTAAAAATTAACCACACAAAATCTGAAAGCATATGTTTCAGAAACGCTAGTGGTAAGGGTAAAGAAGGAGTAGTCCTAGAAAGTAGAAACCTCACTCTAAATATTGACAGTAATCTTATCCCATTCAAAAATAAAATCAAATACCTTGGAGTAAACTTCAATAACCTTCTAAAGTTTAACAACCACGCTAGACTAAATATGGAAAAAGCTAGAAAAGTGGCCAACATATTTATGCCCCTGCTCAGAAACAGAGACCTTCAAAAAAGAACTAAGACACTATTCTATAAAACATTAATTCGTCCAATCCTGTTATACGCTTTTCCTATTTGGTTTTCGATCTCACCAATAGTTGCCACGGAATTAGAAAGACTTGAACGTAAGATCCTAAGAAAATGCATCAACAAAGTATTTGAATCTCGAAATAGAAAACACTCCAACGAATTTGTGTATGAAGAATCAAACATCACCCCACTTATTAGATACGCACTTTGCTTAATGAAAAAAACTATAAACAACATAAACCAGCTAGATAATGATCTCATCAAGGATATATATTCATCTCAACTTAACTCAAGATGGTCAAACTCAATATATCCATCACCAATAGGAATTATTTCCGAAAACCTAGATCTCGATGGACCGCAAATTCCCTACTATCTTAAATCAATCCAAGGTCACAATCGTGGCTAAAAACAATCATAAAAATTCAAAAATAATAAAAACAAAAAACTTTTACATAAATTTACTTCCATTCGTTCTAACTATCTTAATAACTCTAACATAATTGGAGGGCATTACCTAGACATAAGGCAATCGTATATCTATTAATTTTTTACCTCTTTCCTTTTTTACCAATTGTAAAGTCATAACTATCATAACTTAAATAAATACAATGTAATATGACGCTAAATATACTCAATGTAACAAGACAAAAAAAAAAAAAAACACATAAAATCGAATATATAGAAAAAAAAATTATCGTAAAGCATTGCACTACGCTAACAAAGATATTGAAATTCACTAATTCGAAAGATATTCTCAAAAAAAAAAAAAAAACAATTACTAAATGTAAAATCGTTTTTCACCCCCCTATACTATAAGTATACATTTTCATTGTATAATACACTCGAAAACCAAAACAAACGCATACATTGCTATCAAACCTGCAAATACAAAAGTTAATAATGTACCTGAGAAAGAAGAAAACGACATAAAACCAAACACCTTAAACAAAATTGTACAATGACTACATTAGCAACCTAATGCATACTATGTCGTTCTCTCTCTTCCTTACTAGTTTTGTAAGTTAGGTTAAGTTCTTATATTGTACAAACGACACTAGTCAAAAGAAAAAAAAAACATATTGCTTGTGAGCAGGAGCAAAATAATCTTTAAATGAAACAAATAGCCGTGTGGCAAAATATACAAACTTATAAGTCTGAGCAGGCCATACATACAGCCGCTATATACGCAAAAAGTGAAACAAATATATGTACTACACCATGTCAAAAAAAAAAATAAGACTCAATAAAGAATTCAATTCAAAAAAAATTCACTCTTTCAAAATTCTTTACGATTTGACCAAAAACTACGTTTTTCTAAAACGGGGGCGTGAAAGTAGGCGGATTTAGTTCTCGTTGAAATTCTATTACGTAAAACGAGTATCGTATAGTATAGCTTTTATTTTCATTGATCTGTCAAAAATATTTCTCGTTTTACACAATCGCACTTTTTCGTGGCTATCGTTTACTTCTATATAGTTTACTTGCCGCTCGTCCCGTTTTTGTAATAGAGCCCCTGCTGTTTTTTTTATTCACAACTCACCCACAATTACATACCTGGTAGGTATGCCCTGTGCTTAGCCTTACCAACTTACTTGAATACCCAGGGTAAATCCTACCCTTACACCAACGTCGATGACAGCCTGGGGGTGATTCTCAAACTCGCAGTGGATCATATCGAAAGCAATACCTTTATTTTGACAGTCTTTCCTAAAATCAAACAGAAAGATTTGAACTACTTTGTACAGCCCCAAAATACGAAATGAAACAAAATTTATTTTATGCAAAATATGTTTTTTTTTTGTTTCCATTGTTACATATTAATAAAAACTGTTTGGTATTTTATTTACAGGTAAACAATTGACGAGGAGCATCCCATGCTCGTTGCCTATAACAATGCAAAGTGAGAAAAAAAAATCAGATTATAGATTTGTTTGGATGTTATAAACCTCATCGTCGGGTATCTATGACTAATTAACCAATAGATTTTAAACTTAAACGCATAAAAATAACTTAATCGGGTTCACATTTATCTAAACTCGTAAATTTCAATGCAGCTCTCGGGCACATGATTTAATTCGATCGATTGATATAACTCTGAAGACTTGTGATAGTAGTAGCCCTCCATTTTGCCCTTTGATTTTGTAAAGCATATGTAATAAAAACCGGCAAACGATGCACCGTTTATATCTTTAATTGTGTGATCAGGTACCTGTGAAATATAAAAAAAAAATAGTAAAGTTAAGCAAAGAGTGGCTATTATTTTTGAAATGATTTCTAAATGATTTTTTTCCAGGGGTGGGTAGTTAATTTCTGAACAGGGTGATTATAGTGTTGCTGTTTTATGTCTTTTCACGCACTTTTCGTTTAGCAAGTCAAATATGGTTGGATGAGACCCGATGGCTCATTCTCTGCTCTATAGTCTGATGTACCTCATAAAAAAAGACAGAGTACATCATTCTTGAGAGGATTGTGCAAAACGCAAAAGTCCATAAAACTGTGCAAATACAAGCATGTGCCTACGATATTGACTTCATTGGTCGAATTAATCGTGATATTCGTGCGTTTGAAAGATAGCAAGACCAGGTATATGCTGTCAACAAGTATGGAAACACAAAGTCGAAGAATTGAAAAGACTGTCACAATCGACGACTTTTAGGTATTAAGAGACTTTATATACCTCAGCTTCGCTGTTGTCGTAACAAGGGAAAATCCTTAAAAAATGTTAAGCCCCGTTTCAATTAATGGACTATGGAGACGAAGATTCAACCGCGAACTTTATGAGCAGTACAGTGACATAAATCTGTTGGAAAAAAAAACGCCGCATTGGGAGTTCAAAATGGCTATGATATATAGATCGAATGAACATCAATGGTTTTGCCCGATACCGAACTAGTAGTAGTAGAGTTTTGTTAACAATCATGAATAAATCATTAGACGTAGCTATTTTTCCTAAATCTTGGAAGCAAACTATGGTAACACCAATCGAAAAAGTGAAAAATACAAAGAAATGTGAAGAGTTTCGTCCTGTCAATTCGTTACCTTTATGTGAGAAAGTGTTTGAAAAAATAATATATCGTCAGTTAAATGAATATTTTGAAAAAAACAATCTAATAATAGACGTTCAGTCGGGGTTTAGAAAGACACACTCTTGTGAAAGTGCACTCAATCTAGTTATAACCGAATGGAAAGAGCAAATTGCACAAAGAAAACGTGTGTATTGCGTATTTCTTGATCTAAAACGGGCATTTGAAACGATAGACAGAGACTTGCTTCTAAAAAAGCTAAAAAAATACGGTGTACAAAACGGGGAATTATCATGGTTTAGATCATATCTAGAAAATCGAACACAGACAGTAAAAGTGAACGGAGTGCTATCATTTTCAAAAGAGGTACCATTAGGTGTCCCTCAAGGATCTGTGCTAGGAACATTGTTATTTATCATATATATAAATGATATGAAAAGTGCGGTGAAATTTAGTAAGCTTGCCTTATTCGCGGATGATACGGTGGTTTACGCGACGGGGAAAGACTTTGCAGAATGCCATCATAAAATTCAAGAGGACTTAAAATCCATTGATTTGTGGTTAAAACAAAACAGACTCAAACTCAATGTTAAAAAAACTCAAAGAATGATAATGAACGAGAGAATCGGAGAGGACATAAGACTGGATATTGATGGTGAAACAATAGAAAAAGTTGAGCAAATAAAGTATTTAGGTATTATTATTGAAAACAATATAGGCTTTACAAAACATGTTGATTACATATGCAAAAAAGTGTCAAAAAAGTAGGGGTTTTAAGAAGAATACGAAGCAATATTTCAACATTAAGTGCAATAAATATATATAACGTAATTGTCAAACCACATTTTGAGTATTGTGCCACTATTTTGTTTTTATGTAGTGATAACGTAATTAAGAGGCTCCAACTTTTACAAAATAAAGCTATGCGTTGTATTCTTAAATGTAACAGATTTGTACCTATTAATATTATGTTAACATCGTTAAAATGGTTATCAGTAAAGCAAAGAGTTGTGATGAATGTCCTAGTGTTTTTGTATAAAGTGAAGTATAATTTAATGCCAAAATATTTAGTAAACTATGTGCAATATATAAGAGATGTCCAACCATATGCATTAAGAAACTACAATGACTTTAGATTACCAAATATGTTAAGTGTGAGTACACAAAATTCCTTGATATATAAAGGTTTTAAATTATTTAATTTTATTATTTATTTAATTCCTAATACAATAAAGACTGAAACAAATTTTGTTATATTTAAAAGAAAATGTATCGAATATGCTAAAATTAATTATTAAACTTAATATTAAGTACTAACTGTAAACCAAATTGTAAACTGTGAAGTTCAATAGCTTCTATGAAGCTAGTAATAAATACTACTACTACTACTACTACTAGACGAAGTAGGGGGAAGATCAAGCCTTAAGTGGCGCTACTAGGTTCACCCAGAACTGTAGCACCTCTTAATAAGAAAACAGCTGTAGAAGCTGCTTGGACGAAGAAGAGGAGGAAAGTATTATTCACCTTTCATCAGTTTCATCTGGGAATCTACTTCTTCGATAATCTAGGTGAAATGGCTAGTATCAATGTCAGAAACCTCCTAAGCGAGATAGTTAGCTCTTAATGGTTCAATTAGTCGAACGAAAATAGGAAAGTCGACGGATCCACGTGGTACCACAATGGACATTTATGGTCTAAATAACTATAAATAAATAAGCACCTGAATTATTTTATTCCCTGCAATGTCTTAATAAATTATATAATGACTATTTAGTTAATATGGAGACCCTAAACGCTTTTGGGGACTTGACAATTAGAAGAGAAAAACTGATGGATGTCCAGCCAACTTATATTAGAATTACTCAAAAACTTCTAACGCCTTACCGATATCGTATCTATTAGCAGAGAATTTCAGCAAGACATTCATTGATACCGCTCTTGTCTTAAATGAACATTGCAGCTATCTTTCAGACTGCAACTTTACATTTGACGATGAAACATTTATGTAATCCCATCAATAGTTAAAGCAATGCTAGAATGCGTTTTTGCCATAACTTAAGTATTTGTTTAAACGCTTCCTTTCCACAAGTAATGGAGAAATGTCTTCATAAGATATTTTTAAAAATGATGAGCGAGATAACATTACCAATAAAGACCAATTTCAAAACATTCCTTCGACAGGTACAGTCGTGTCTAATCGCGTTCCTTATCTCCCCTAATAGCCAATAATTCCACCAGGACTATGCAGGAAAAGACCGAGCGGCGAAGCTATTTAGCTTGATTGAATCAGGTTTATCAGGGTAAACTCCGCCGTCGTTTTATTAAAGTGTGTGAAAGTCTTTTCAAACGCTGCATTTTCCACCATAGAATCAACAACGTTGGTTTCCGTAGGGTTTAGTTTCCCAGCAGCAAGATTCATTGAGTTTGACTGCGTTGTACTTTGCCCCCCCCTGGTGCCGATACACGCAGTTCATTGTATGCTCTCAATTTTGTCGATAATACTCATAAAAGGCCCCCCTAATGGGTCACAATATTTAAGTGTCGGGATATCTAAGGCTGGCCACCTATTGGGGAAGTCGGACAATCATCTAAGAGCATTAAACTTTCATGCGAAGCATCTCAAATTAACCGTTCAAAGTCAGAGTTAAACACGAAGTCCCATTCTTTGTGGCAAAATATAACTTTGCACACACCATTGAATGGAGAATCTAGTTTTGAAGCACTATATTGGATTATTGGAAAATGGGTTTAGCAGTAAATGAGGGTAAGACTAAGCATATGCTGTCAACTTGAGAGGACATAGAATATCGACGAATTGGACAGAACGTCACAATTAACAGATATAACTTTGAGGAAGTACCGGCCTCTGAAGAAATTCTGGGTCGTTTCGAAAGGACAATTCTTCTAAAAATCTTCGGTCCCGTTTGCGTTGACGGGCAATGGAGACGAAGATTCAATTACGAACGATACGAGCTGTAAAGCGACATGCCCCTAGTAAAAAAAAACTCCGCACTCGACATTTAAGATGGCTAGGACATGAAGAACGAATGGACACCAATACCTCGGCTCGCAGTCTTCGATTCCCAGCCAGACGTCGAACGCAGTAGAGTAAGACCTTGCTTTAAGTGGCGCGCACAATTAGAAACCATACTCAACCAACTTAAAATGCGCAACTGGAGGCAGTTAGCTAACTGGAGAAGGATGTATGTTGTGGCCTGTAGCGCCACTTAAGTAAGTAAGTAAAGTGAAAGTACTTGTCTATTGGTGCGTCGGTAATTTAGGGTCAGTACTTTACCCTTGCTTTTCCAGTTGGCAATTCCTAAATTTGTGCAATCCCCAACCCCAATTACCAATGTATCGGCTAAACATTGGACCTAAAGACAATTAAATAAATCCAATATATTACCAGAAAATGTTCCTTCCATCGCATAAACACATAATCACTCTTCTCGAGTGTCTCGTAATCAAAATTGTCCGAATAAAAGGTATCCGTGTAGTCGGCAAAAGCATTAAATTTGCCCTAGAATGAGAAAATTCGGGCTAAAATATTGAACATACATCACTGCAATTCTAAAACTCACCCAATGACCTTTGTCGACATCAGCATTAGCCTCCCATTTTCTCGTGAGAAAGGGATATTTTTTTGATATTATTTCGCCATCAAAAAACGTCGTCAATGTGGGAAATTCGAATGTAAGGCCGTTGATTTTGAGGTATCCGCATAAAAATGAATTTTCCATATCAACATGCTGGGAAATATTTCCAAAAGAAAATATAGTTAACATTTATCGAGAGATAACGAAGATTTGTTTACCTGCAATACAACTTCAACATCATAAGAGTTGCCTTGGGATTTTTGAAATCCTTGAAACTTGGATCCATTGTAGAGCAGTGTTTTTGTAACTCCGACTTGCTTGGAATTCGCTGGCGGCGGAGGTACTATATCATCTTTTACGGGCATTGTAGAAGAAGCTACGAACTGGAAAGGTATTTTGTTTCAAGTGATAACCCTTTTCAGCGAAAGAATATGTAGTGGTATTCAAATGTTTTACACCTAAAAAAGAAATTGAGAAATTGTATATTAGGTATAAAATGCAATTAGAAATGAAGTTCATTTAGAAATATCAAGGCATCCTACGTTTTATGCTAGAACCCGATTTATCAGCCTAAAGTTAATCTAGTATAAACTCACTCAATATTAAAATTTACTGAAAATCATGTTTCTCGAGTTTACTTGAAGGGACACCATCGTAATTGAGTTAACTTATGTATTTCGAATTAACTCGATAGAAGTACTGAAAGTGGGATGATGTCGCATGTGAAAAACTGGCCGTTATGGTGACATACCACAAGCAGATCTTACGAAATGTTTGGAATTCAACGCTCGCATACAGGAAAAGACAACAAGCTTGGGAAAAATCTGATAGGGTTTAGGAAAATTAATGAAAAACCGGCGATGGGGTTGACCCACTGGAAACTTGAATGCTGTGAAACATGTGTGGGAAACAATTTATAAGATCGATCGGAGGATGAAGGCAAATCCTGGAAACAACCAACAAATTTTAAGTCGGAGCACATTATCTTTTTATTCGACTAGGTTGCGTATGATAGCATCCATCTCCAAGAGCTCTATAAAGCGATGGCGTGATTCGGAATACCTACCATCCAAACTGATTCTGACAAGGAGATGCGCTATAATGCGATTTCTTCAATCAGTTGTAAGGTAAGGTCAGGTGTAAATACGGAAGGCATTATCTTTAACGAATCCATCCAACTGGTGACTAGCAAAAAAATGCTATTTCGGTTTGGCAAAACAAATTCTTAACCCGAAAGTCAAATGTTTACTCTACCGGACCCAAATTCTCCCAGTCCTATTTTACGGCGCCGAGTGCTGGCCAATAAGCAGGAAAGCGTAGCAAATACTAGGCACTTTCGAAAGAAAGATTCTTCGTCGAACTGTTGGTTCTGTATGTGAGAAAAGCGAATGGGACAGAAGATGTGGATGTAGTTTCAAAAGAAGGTAAAAACACGTAGGCTACTACATGAGCTCAGCCAAATCGAGCGGTTTAATGATCAAGCGATGTCGAAAGGGGGAGAGCTTGAACTGAAGGACTGAAATTGTACGATGAAAACAATTGAGTTGTTCTACTGTTCTATGAAGGGCGTTTCAGGGAACCGACCAGTCGCAGAATACGAGTAAATCTAAAAATACATGAGTTTGTAATGTGTTCTCTTTTGTAAATGTAGCTTTTAGACGTCTACTGCTGTTTATGAAAACAAATGTAATTTAAATTATTTTAAACTATCTACACATTTTCTGTTTGGTTCCAGGCAAATAGCCCCTGGTTAGTTGAACAAATGCATAAGTGTAAAGCCTTCCTAACATTGGTAAGTACATTACTTAACTCTACAAAGCATTTGACCTTTATTTATAAACTAGGCAATTTTGAACATATGTACATTACACTCCAACAACCCAGTCCTTTTCACTTGCACAAGGACAAAAGAAAAAAACTACCCAACACTGTTACTACGCAAAAATTTTTCCTCATAGAGAAAATACATAATTATTAATTGACTATAAATGTGCACACTTATTGTTTACAATCTATAGGTATATTTGACGATTGAAAAAATGTATTTTCTATTTTTGGAATTTTGTTTTCTACGTCGAGTAATAAAAATTGGCAATACCGTGTCCATAAGTGTTCAGTTTTTTTTATTCAAGGATGAAGACATTTCAGTTCATGAGTAATTTTTTCATAATCGAATATGCATTTTCCGGTGGAATGCACTTGTCAGAAGCTGCAGTATATGCATTAAAACGCAAAAGAATTCAATCGCTTTGATTCAACGTATATTGGAAATTGATATTTACTGGAAGTCATTTATTTGAAATACTTACTTGAATACGAAAAAATTTTCTCTTCTTAAGTATTATTTGATCGAATATTGTTAAGTTGTTTCTTTGATACAAACTTTTGATAAAATTTGCATACTTTCCTTGTTCTTATGAGTAAAACGAAATTGTTGATAGAACGAGAGGTCTGCGACGTACATCAGCTGCTTCATATTTAGATTAAAAACACACACATACTAGCAAAATGTTTAGGGAAATGAGAGCATTCAGGGCGTAATAAAAATAAACTCATTCAGTTCCAAATTTAGTTATTTATTTCGATTATTTTTTTGATGTGAAACACATTTTATGGCGCCTTGCGATTTCCTATGTTACAAAAACCGACACCATTGGGGAATGAATGTGTGCGAATGAAATAAATGGTACTTTGGGAGGGGAGCACGAGAGAGAGAAGGATAGAGCATTCACGCACATCTAGACCCGTTCTCGTACGCAGCGTAACCAGATAAAATTTTTTAAACCTGCTAAAGCTAGGACGAAAAACTGCGAAACCTGCTAGACGAAAATGTAAAAAAAATGCTAAAAAAACTGCGATCGATTTTTCCTTGAGAAATACGTTTTTTTCTTTATTTTTTAGTTCAAAAAATACATATACAGTTACATTTGTTATTAATAAGATGGTAATTCATAAAAGATTATATTTTTTAAATTTAAATATGTACAAAGTTATTGAATTAAATCGTTCGGAATCTTTAGAGAATTTTTGAATTTATTAGAGTTACCATTTTATTTGTTGGAACAAAGTTGTAACAGCCTTCACCTTAAGAAACCCCCTGCTTTACTTGTAAAGCAACATTTTCGTTACTGAAGCGATTACGGTTTTTAGTTTTTAACGAATTTACCTGCGAAAATATTAGGGATATTCATGCAACATCGGAAAGTCGTCGTAAACGTTGTAAACGTGATAAAATTACGACGTGATAAATGAACTGTCAAATTTTGTATGGGAAATCTTTTCTAACAAACTCTTGGAATTCTAAAAATTCTCGTTGGCTTTTACTACTTTGAGAAAAGTATGTTTTGACCAATTGCTCAATGGATTTTGACAATTTCTTACTGCCATGACTGAAAGCTAGAGCAACCGAGTGACGTACGTATTTAATAAATACACAATTTGGATTGAGTGTCGTTGTCCAAGCAATGCCTATGTAAATAATATAATAACTATCTGCACCCTTTCCATTTGGAAATGCTACACAGTTACATCAATAGGTATCCACCACACCGACACCACACATAAACAGCTGTGTTTACTTTGTTTGCTTTCTGACCCTAACTCTGCGTATTTTTTCATTGGAATAATTTTTCTTGAAGACAATCGTGTATTCGTGTTTACTGTCGCCCAAACAATTAAAAACATGTATACATTTTTTTTTGAAAACTGCCAAAAAATGCTAAAATTTAAGAAAATGCTAAAAAAACTGCTGCAGGTCATTTTCATGATCAAAAACTGCTAAAATCGCAGGAAACTGCTAAATCTGGTAACGCTGCTCGTACGTTCTCGGTAGAGAAGAGCGAGAAGCGAGAGAATTATGCAAGTGTATGTGTGCGATTTCTTGAAAAAAATCGCCCATAGTACGAAAACAAGAGAATGGGAAATGCAAAAACAAACAAACGCGGTTTAAACGGCAATGCGCACGTATATTGATATAATTGGATTGTTTTAAATGATAACCTCCGATTACACTGATATTAGAGCCACTGATCCTATCCTATCCTCAGCAATAGTACGAAGTTTCACTTCTGTCGCGTAGCTCTATACGCACACTTTTTTATTTATAATAGGGGTATTCATGCAACGTCAAAAATTCGTCGTAAACGTGATAAAATTTCGACTTGATAAATGAACTGTCAAAATTTGTATGGGAAATCTTT
Organism: Rhingia campestris; assembly: GCA_932526625.1. Lineage (NCBI taxonomy): Eukaryota > Metazoa > Arthropoda > Insecta > Diptera > Syrphidae > Rhingia > Rhingia campestris. The sequence goes on along the minus strand of OW052182.1, from coordinate 55,058,070 downwards.
TCCAAAAATATTGGAATTTTCTCACAGGAATTAGGTGCGTAACTGAGATGGTAAACTTTTAAACTTTTGAAATGCTATTTGACATTTAATCAGTCGCTTTCACACATCAAACGTATGCGCTAAGCTGAAAAAAATTATCGAGAACGCAAAGAGAAAAATAGGAACAAAATTCTATCAATAAATAAATTACTAAAATGAGATTGAATTCAGTGGGTCACCGCATTATTTAGTGGTGCAATTTAAGGGTCGTTCATGAAACGTCGTTGTAAAATTACAATCTTTCGCACGTAATAAAATTACGACGTTGCATGAATACCCTTTTTGTAAACTTTTGAAATGCTATTTTGACATTTAATCAGTCGCTTTCACAAATCAAACGTATGCGCTTGCGCTAAACTAAAAAATCGAGAACGGAAATTCTATCAATAAATAAATTACTAAAATGAGATTGGATTCAGTGGGTTACCGCATTATTTAGTGGTGTAGTTTTAGGGATGTTAATGAACCGTCGTCGTAATATTACAATCTTTCGCCCGTAATAATATTACGACGTTCCATGAATACCCGTATTATGTATAAAGGAAGATGCGATAAATGTTGTAAACTTTTGAAATGCTATTTTGACATTTAATAAGTAACATTCACGCATAAGAGAATAGGAACAAAATTTTATACATAAATAAAACACTAAAATGAGATTGGAATCATTGGGATTCACTTAGTGGTGCAGTTTTAAGGTCGTTCATGAAACGTCGTCGTAAAATTACAATCTTTCCACTTACGACGTTGCTTAATACCCTTGTACAGATTTGCAAAAAAAGCCTATTATTGAGAAGACAACTTAAGTCCATCGTTCATCTCATTTTTAATAATAAGAGTTTAATATTATTTAAAATTGTGCCACTTAAAACTATATTTACAACAAGTACTTGGTATGAGCGCTCTACGACCATAAAATAAAGGATTGAGGCACACTGACACAAAGTTAAATTCTTACCCCCATATTAAAAAACGCTGATTAGCTAATCAATGACTAATTTGACAGTTTTCCCCATAAGAAATACATGCGCAAATGTCAAAAATTAGTCACTGATTAGCTAATCAGCGTATATTAATATCGGAATTAAATTTCATATTGCAGCAAAATAGGAAATGTTAACTCATTTGTTTCTCATGTCAATTGTAATGACAATAAATAATTTCAGACGGATTTGTGTTCAAGATACAAATATTTCTATGATACAGACTTTTTCTGTAGTCAATGATTCTGGAGGAATCCAATTCCAGTGCTATGGAAATGTCCATGGAATTTTAAATTTAACGTTTTATATGTAGGTTTCAATTCTTTCGTGTGAAACAATTGAAACAAATCAGGCATGTAGTTTATCCGATTTACTACGCATGTTAATCGAGGAGATTACCTCGTAGCAAGATGCTGCAGACGTAGTTTAACATAATAATTTATTTCGAGCCGCAAAAATTCTATTAAAAGCGGTAGATATTCTGAACTATCTAATGCGTGAAATATGTGTGATTTGCGAACAAAACAAAATAAACGATACAAAAATAAAAAATGAACATTCCTATAACTTAGAGGGAGAAAGAAACTCCATAATTATTGGAGCAAGGTTTGGTTTACTCCTGTAAAGCTGGAAAACGAAAGAATAGGAGCGCTCTGCGATGAATGAGCTATCAATTATCGTTCTTAAGAACACAACAACATCTAAGCTTCAGGCACATAGTTAAATTCTAAAATTTCAAATTGTAACAAAAATAGGAAATAAGTGGACTAATTTCTCATGTTAATTGTCATAATTTCATGTAATTTACTCTGCCATATCCATTATTAAGTAATAAATAAGAAAATACTCAAAATGGACTAATTAATCATAATATTATCAGCAATTTTAATAAAAAAAAATACTAATTAGCTGCTTATTTACGAATTAACTAATCCCTTAATTAAAATATAATTCACGAATTTAGACTTCTTATTAATAAAAAAAATTAACTTCCAATGTAATAGCTGATTGACGTTTTGCTTGGTGAGCGAATGGCAGCTGGTCCGGATATCAGATTACAACTGAAAAATAAAGTGAGATGATGTCGAACGCAAAATCTTACTGAATGGTAATGCAAATGTCAATCTATGCCAACTACTCTTATTTTGCAATATAATTTTTTTCAAGTTTATTGATTTTTATTAACTTTTATCATTGTATATGAAACTAATAGTACTATCACTTTGGCAAATCGATGGTGGTGCCTCTATCGGCGCGAGATACTACTAGGCCAAAGAGGGCTGTAAATTTTACGCTCTCTTTATTAGATTTAATGGAGATCCACTCACATAATTTACACAGTTCTACTCTAAAATTAAACCAATCGCATGCCAATATACTATTTCTTTCTCGCTCATTTTGTCAAATACGAAAGCTAAGTGAGTTACTTTGTTGCAATGCGATATGCGAATTGCGAGTGTGCCATACCAACCCCCGGTATGAGCAAAAGCAATTGCATTTCATATCAGAGCAGTAAAAGTAACGAAAAAATCAGTACCCGTATGTGTTCGGTACTTTTTAAGTAACTACACGTTACAAAGTATTCGTTACTTTCTTACATTAACAAAACAGCTTAATAGCCCGATTCTCCCCATCATCACTGATACCTCACAAGCCACAAGGAGAGGTGAAATTGATTTTGTGACTTTTTCGTATTCTCCCCCACAGTCACAACTTGTGAGAGTCACAAAAACAATCGAAATTGTGATCTCCTTCAGAGCAGGTCACAACTAGCAAATTATTTGAGATTTGATATTTTGATTGTTGAGTAGTGTAAAACATGGAAGTTGAAATGAATATGGCGCATATTATTGACGAAGTTTCCTCCGTAAATGAAAAGTAAATGAACTTTGTAACAAACTAATAACATTGATACGATTGCAGTGAAGACGGCTTTTAACTTCCAACTTCCTTGCCATTTGTACTTCGAGTATAACATTTTGTTCTTAGTAAGTTCTCATTGCAATTTTATTAAATTTGTTTTGAATAGTTTCATTCAGTGCTATATTTCCTTGCACATGGCTGTTATCAGAAGTGAATACCAAATAACTATACAATACCTCTCAGCCAAGTCACAATTTGCAGAAACGTTGCTTATATATATTCACCTTTGCTGTGGTGAGTTTCGTTGTGACTTTTCTTGTGAGGATTATCGGAGAATCCGACAAATGTTATCGAGTCACAATAATCCTCACAATGAATAGTCACAAGAGGTTGTGACTTTTGTTTCCTCACAAGGGGGAGAATCGGGCTGTAAAATAACAAAAACCCAATTATAACACGATACAGCACATCAGTAGCACTACACAAACACAAGAGAGAACAATGAACACTGACTGACTACAGATTATAGAACAATAAAACATCACTATATGACTACAACTACACTGCAGACTGCAGATGCAAAACACATAAAAAACAAAAAAACATACCTACCCTGCCTACAGGTACCTCTCTGTTTGCACGGATAAGATACAACATTCAGTATAGGTATCTATACACAAAATTCAAATTATTTCCAAACGAACCGAACGGCGAGTATCAAAAAAACATTTAAGAATAACGAATCTGATTCGAGACGAAACCTGTAAAAGTAACGAAACTTATTGGAGAGTAACGATTCGTTACTTCGAATCGTATCGAATATTCGTTACTCAGTAACGAATACATACGGTTTGCTACAGCTCTATTTCATATCTCAATCGCAGTGCTGAAAAGCCATTTGCTGAGGGTTGTTGTACATGTCTTGTTTCATACTTTACTCAGATTCAAATTTTATTTTCATATTTTTTTGTTAATCTACTCAATGTATTAAAATTTGAGCCTGAGTGAATAATGCAGCATACATAATGTACGATGTTCCCATTTCCCATCCCATAACATCTTTGTTCACGTACAGCATACACTCTGCTTCAACTGAATGATCGGTTTTTGGAGTATTTTTTTTGTGTGTGTGCTTTATAGATACTGATCGCTCATTTTCAACCAATGTTTTGGTGAAGTGCAGTGGCAGTTGGTTAATATTACAGGTGGACAATTTTACTGTGAATTTTTATACCCTATCCCATAGGGGTATATTAGTTTTGATACATAGTTTGTAGCGAAATAATTTAGCTAGATATATCTCAAAGTATATGGATCGACTCAGAATCAATAGCTGAGTCGATTTAGCCATGTCTGTCCGTCCGTCTGTACGTCACCAGTTTTTGGGCCTTAAATTTTGAGCTAGAAGGATGAAATTTGGTACACGTACTCTTTGTTGCTCCCAGCAGAACAAGTATTCAAAATTATGAAATCCGCCCACTATATTTCGTCAATATAAAGGTTTTTGCCAAGCCCACTTTTTGGGGGCGTTTTTAATAAAAAACTTTTTTTGGCAAATTTTAAAATTTTCGAAAAAAAAATGTATGCACAATAATTGGTAGTATAAATTTGAACATTTCGTCAGTAGACCATTTTAACCCACGCCCACTTTTTGGGGGCGTTTTCCTACAAATACCATTTGTATGCCCTACCCCAAGGCATATGCAATACAAACACGTTCTTTTTTGTCGAACCACAAAAGGTTTTGATAAACTGTCTGAGCAATATATTGTGACAATGTCATTTTCTGTATTTTAACGTCATAAAGCCTACATTTTGAGGATATTAATTTTAAGGATGGAATGGGATAGGGTATTCAACGATCCGCACAGGGGATTGTAGCCTTCTCATATGTTTAATTGTGTTATTGTTCTGCTTTTGGTTTGTGCTTCTTGGTTTGTTTTTCAGCGAACAAAACAATTATACATTTGTATTTTTTTATTTCTAATAAATTAAAGTTAAATTTTATATAGCATTATAGAATGGGGAAATGCTCATATGGACTGTAATAATTTCAAAATTCCATTTTCCTTGTCCTTTTTTAAGCTCCCCAATGATCATAGGAGAGATGTTTGGATAAAACATTCACATCTCATTAAATAAAAATGTTTTTATGTGTGAAAACCATTTCTATACCAAAGACTTAAAATTAGAATCACTTCGAAAATGTCTTCCTAAAAATTCAGTTCCAATTTCATCCCCATTAGTTTGCAATTGCTCGAATCTATTCACTGACGATTCTTGCTTAAAAATTATGGATAATAATCGAAAGACTGAACATCGAAGGTAATTTAAAACAACTCCAGATCATGCAATAATCCAAACTTTATTCAAGAAACTGGTGAAACTGAAAATGTGTTCACCTGTCAGTTCTGTTAAAAGGGTTGCTAACCCCGTAACATATGTAAGAGATTTCTCTTTACCTCCTCTTAACAATAGCTCCGAAATTTCTTCCTCACAATTTCCATCTCCCGGTTCACGTTTCGTTCATAAATCTAAAGGTGGAATACAAAATTCTGTCCCGCGTTGCATTTTGGATACACCGAAAAGATTAAAATATGATAAGGAGTATAATTTAGAGAAAAACGTTGACTTGCAATTGCAGGAAAAACAATTCGATGTTAAAACATTTGTTAGCATGTAACTTTTTCATAAGGTAAATGCACGTTGGACATACAATGAAAAAGATTTGTGTCTAAAGTTTTTTATAAGTCTCCTTCATAATAATTCCATATGCTGAACACCGAATTTAGCTTACCATCTGTAAGCACAATATATAGATGGCATTCATCTTTGTAAGGCCGAGACCATGTTAAATATACAAAAAAGATGTGTTCTGATTTTTGATGAAATGGCAATAAAGACCGAGCTTGATTATAACACGAAAACGGATATGATATACAGGTTTTCGGATTTTGGGGAGCTGGGAAGGCACACCACTGTTGCTATATATCATATTATATAGGATGCCAAAGGGGTGAGAACATCCCAACAGAGATATTGAAATTAACAGTTACCAAAATATTAGAATGTGGATTTGAAGTTATTGCTGTATGCTGTGACCAGGGCAGTAACAATAGAAAAGCATGTAAATTACTGGGAGCAGCAGAAAATAAGCCGTTTTTTTAAATATCGGACCAGGTAATATTTCTTTTATATGACTACCCGCATTTATTCAAAAGCGTGCGAAGTTGCTTGTTAAAAAATAATATTCGCATAGCTGATGATATCGTTTCTTGGGGAACACTTGTCAAACTGTTTCAAGAAGATTCCAAGAATATCTTTCAAGTATGCTTCAAACTAACGAAGAGTCATATAAATCCAAACAATTTTGAAGAATGATCAGTCAAACTGGCTACACAGGTTTTCAGCTGCTGGAATTTTCAACGCTATCTCAGCAAATTGTTTTCAAACCGACACAGATAAAAAAATCGCTGCCTCGACGGCACATTTTGCTATTAAGATGAATAATCTTTTTGATAACTTAAATAGCTACAGTCTTTACACATCCAATCCTGATCGTCGACCTGTTTCAGCATGTAGTGAAACTCTACAGTCCATCAAAACAGCTAGGGAGTGGATCTCATTATGGGAGTCTACTGGTAAAATGAAAAAGCCACATTGCTTTGGTGGTCTTATGCAAACGTTGCTGGCCATAGAATTAATATGGGAAAAACTCAAAAATGACTAGCAGTTTCTTCTCCTTGTACATCTAAATACTGATGTTTCAGAAAATTTATTTTCTATAAGAAAATTCAATAAGGATTTCTGTGGAGTTAAAAGTGCGAGGAACTAAGATCCCCACTTTCGTTTTTTTTTTTAATTTTTGTTTGTTTATCGAATTATCGATATGTTTTCTGTTTTTTTACCCCGTTTATACATAAACATTGTTACGTTTTCTCATATTTATGTTAAACTTATTTTACATATTGTATTTTCTAGTTCTAAAGTGCGTCTAATATGCTACCTCTTTAGAGACGTGGAAAAGCATATTGAAGTTATCACCTCACCTCTGTATATTGCTCATTATCTTATTTAGTTTGGTGCGAGTACGCCAAAACCGGGTTTGTTCTTGTTTGCACTCTTCAAGTCACTCATAAACACACTCATTATAATATTATTTACTCTATTCAGAAAGAGTGAACAAATTTTTCTTCTCTCGTGAGAAACGATCGATCTCCCCCTAGGCGGCTGGAGACAGAAATAAAAAAATTGCCGTGATGATACTACTATAAGCTTCATATACAATGCTTTTATCTATTTAGAATAATTATTATTTATCAAAAAAGTAAAAAATAACTTAAATAAACCTATATAATTACTGAAATCAAAAACATTTTCATGACAGTTCAAAGCTAAGTCAGCTATTTCACTCATATCTGAGTGCCCATGCGTAAACTTGTTTCGTCAGTCTTTTACCTTCCAATGGCTTGTTACTAAAATGTAAATAATCGATTGTCTAATAAGAACAGAGCTTCATAAAAGTTATATTACCCGGAACAATGCCAATGAGTGGTTTCTTAAGTATTACCAATGAATACTTACGGATTTTTCAAAGAACGAATAATTTAGAAAAAGAAAGATAAAATGCTTTCTTATTTTCTAAAAGAAAGCAAAACTTTTACAAATAAACCTGCCGCCATCAAAATCAAAAAGAGCACACAGGACACATCAAACTGTCATTGTAAAAAGTAAAAGATTGTGAAAATGTTTATGAATAGCAGCTGAGTTTATTTAACTAATAGCCCGATTCTCCCCATCATCACTGACACCTCACAAGTCACAAGATGAGGTGAAATTGATTTTGTGACTTTTTCGTATTCTCCCCCACAGTCACAACTTGTGAGAGTCACAAAAACAATCGAAATTGTGACCTCCTTCAGAGCAGGTCACAACTAGCAAATTATTTGAGATTTTATCAGCCGTATTTATTAGATTTCCTTAGGCGGGGTCTCAGAGGTTGCCTAGTTAGGCATGCCTAAATATTTAAGTTGCCTCTAGGCAACGTTGCTTAAATTCTTATTTATAATCGATTTTACATTGCTGCCTAACTAGGCGAAGTTTATGTCAAAAGAAGTAGTAGAATTTACAAATCTAGTATAAAAAATTAAGATTCTTGTACTTTGTTTACATCAGATTTTTTTTTTTTGGGTTTGACAGCATATGTTATTTGTAAACAAATATCTTAAAGGAAGAACATGGAGCTATATGGGCAATATTAAATTGCTGTTCGGAATTTTTTTGAGGATTCAACAGTGGAGTGAAAAGAATGTTGGAGCAGGCATAGCCCCCATCACAGAGTAAGCGTTTTGTATAATATTCACTACACTTAAATCATTTACAAGTGAAATGTAGCTTGATTCCATTCTTATTAAAATATTTTCACTTTATTGCAAACCACCACCCAAAATCTCAAAATAAATTTCCAGATTGAAATTCTCGTAAACGTCAAAATGAAAATGAAATGAAAATTCCTTAGGCAGCCTTTAGGCAGGGTTCACTCGCGCTTAAGTTAGGCGGCCTTTAGGCAACGTTGCCTAAATGTGAAAATCGATTATAAATACCGATTTTGCACTTAGGCAGTACTTAAAGGTTGCCTAAAGTTAGGCAACCTCTAAAATGCTTTTATAAATACGGCTGTATCAGCCGTATTTATAAAAGTATTTTAGAGGTTGCCTAACTTTAGGCAACCTTTAAGTACTGCCTAAGTGCAAAATCGGTATTTATAATCGATTTTCACATTTAGGCAACGTTGCCTAAAGGCCGCCTAACTTAAGCGCGAGCGAACCCTGCCTAAAGGCTGCCTAGAGGCTGCCTAAGGAATTTTCATTTCATTTTCATTTTGACGTTTACGAGAATTTCAATCTGGAAATTTATTTTGAGATTTTGGGTGGTGGTTTGCAATAAAGTGAAAATATTTTCATAAGAATGGAATCAAGCTTCATTTCACTTGTAAATGATTTATGTGTAGTGAATATTATGAATTCTCCAACTAGTAGGAGACCAAAAATATACAAAACGCTTACTCGATGATGGGGGCTATGCCTGCTCCAACATTCTTTTCACTCCACTGTTGAATCCTCAAACTGATTCCGAACAGCAATATAACATTGCCCATATAGCTCCATGTTCTTCCTTTAAGATATTTGTTTACAAATAACATATGCTGTCAAACCCAAAAAAAAAAGAAAATCTGATGTAAACAAAGTACAAGAATCTTAATTTTTTATACTAGATTTGTAAATACTACTACTTTATTTGACATAAACTTCGCCTAGTTAGGCAGCAATGGAAAATCGATTATAAATAAGAATTTAAGCAACGTTGCCTAGAGGCAACCTAAATATTTAGGCATGCCTAACTAGGCAACCTCTGAGACCCCGCCTAAGGAAATCTAATAAATACGGCTGTATATGTTTATTGTTGAGTAGTGTAAAAAATGGAAGTTGAAATGAATATGGCATATTATTGACAAAGTTTCCTCCGTAAATGGAAAGTAAGAATTTTACAAAAGCACATCATTTGTAATAATCTAATAATATTGATAAGATTGCAGCGAAGACAGAACAGCACGTTTGTAAAGTTTTTTTTCGATTTACAAAAACATTGTGCTGGGATCTCATGCATCAACCAACTTCCTTGCTTTTTGTATGCTATGTTTCCTTGCACATTTATGTTATCAGAAGTGTATAGGAAATAACTATACAATCCCTCGCACCCAAGCCAAAATTTGCAGAAACGTTGCTTATATTCACCTGTGGTGAGTTTCGTTGTGACTTTTCTTGTGAGGATTATCGGAGAATCCGACAAATGTTATCGAGTCACAATAATCCTCACAAAGAATAGTCACAAGAGTAAGTCTGCTTCCACACGTTGACTGGTGAGTCAAGACTTTTTTCGAAGTTCTCTTTGTTAATTTTCTTCCGTGAGTCTCGCGCTTTTACACGACGAATTTTTCTCTTGACTCAAATTTGACATTCCTATTTTATTCTGCTTGAAAAAAAACACCAGCAACCGAACAAATATACGCAAGTAGCCGAAACTGACTCTCCAAGCAACGAAATTATATGAAGCAACATGATGATAACAAGAAGGAAGAGAAAAGAAAACGTCAAAAAGAGTCGCTGAAAATTTTGCCCACGACTCACAGGGCAAAATATTTTTCCTCTCAACTTTTCGAATTTTCTTTCTCTTTTGCACTCATGTGAGTCGTGAGTCGTGAGTCTACGTGTGAAAGTCTGCTTCCACACTTCCACAGACTAAGTAAGTCATGACATAACTTTGAAAATGCTTCACTGTATTTTATTCAGGCAAATTGTTCTATGGGGTTTCGAATATTGTTCTTGTTCGACTTGTGTTTGTTCTTCGAATTCTCCACTAGCCATGGAAACGCATTACCACGTTTTTACTCGATTTCGGTAGGAGCAGTTTATTGATAATTTGATATCAGCCAGCGCTTAATTTTGTGGGGAATTCATATGTATTCACCAAAATTCACACATATATATTTGCCGGTGATAAATTATTTCTGACAGTTCAATTTCATTCATCAACAGTTCGTTTCGAAGGTGCTGTCGGTTGTAAATTGTAGTAATAAACGGAAAATACAATAATGGCATTTAAACCACAACCAAAAGGATTTGCTACTAAAGCAATTCACGTGGGACAGGAGCCAGAGCAATGGAACAGCATGTGCGTTATTCCACCCCTCGTAACCAGCACAACTTACAAGCAAGATGGTCCCGGTGAACATAGAGTAATTATAAAATAATTTGAAATTATTATGTTTTTACTTAAAGCAGGACAAATGTATCTATTTACGTCTGCCTAATCATTATATACGGTAGACTTGATTATTTAATATAACAACGCACATTTTTCTGCGTCACTTGCTTCCAAGTGACTTACATCTGCGATGTCTTTAGCTACGTGATGCAATTCGAAAGGAAATTACATTGTAATTTCGAAATGGAAAAATTTGATATCAAATGTAATTTTGGCCAAATCAATTAAAGAATATGAATAGAGATTAAGTTGTTGCGGCTGGCATTTAGTTATATAGATAACACTCATAAATGAGCAATCATTTGTCTAATTAGATTGATGGATTAAAGTGACACGTACATCATATTCAGAGGGAAGGGAGGGTAACTCATTCTTATTTGTCGTTACGCCAAATTAAACAAACTTGATTATTGTTTACTTAGGAGGAAGAAAAGGTCAACACATTGAGTGTTAGATTATAAAATGAAATGCGTAGTAAATATTAAAAGGGGCAAGTTGTATTCTTTTAACAAACAATTGTAGGTGAATGACAGACATTTGATGTCAATTAAGATAAGTGATCTTATATTACAAAGCAAGTGGTGTTGTTGTGTGCTTACTAAGAACCTTCTTACATGAACAATTTTTAGCAGATAAACAAGTGCTTGTTTTTTTTAAGAGAAAGTACCTATTTGGAAGTACTTAGCAAATAGCAATCGCTCCGCATTAGTACAATTTATCTCTCATTGTTCATACAATCATATCATTTTTAATATTTATTAGTTTCTGCACATGCCAATCCATTTTCTAATAATATGTGAATATTGATTGAATAATAAATACAACAACTGATAGCAAACGAGGAGTTCTCCGACCTTTTGTTCGCAATCCTTTGTATTGTGCCTTAAAATAGATATTAGGGTGTTCCTCTTTTATTTGTACTTGCTATGTACATGTGGACGCGCGCTACTACTATGAAATAGAGATGACTTCAGACTCCCTTCTCTATCAACAAGCAGATCTCAAAATATGCTATTTCTTAAAGGTTTCAACTGTTTAATAGTTTGCCAAAGGCAGAAATAATATAATTATTTTTAAAATATTCTTACATGTAAAGGCCTCTCATAATTGGTGATCAATCAAGAGGTATTTTTTCTTTTAAATGCGAAATAACACACAAAATTCAAATATATCGTGTAATCATTATTATTAATCTAAAGAAGCATTCTTGACATTTACTTTTTAAAAATAATTCCCTTTAAAAATATTGGCCGCAACTGCGCTGTAGCTCGTCCATGCGGTGGTTCCAATTTTCGATGACACGTTCGAGCATATTCAGAATAACAGAGGGTATTGTTGGCCTCCAATGCTTTAATCATAACTGGGTACTCATTCAGTAACTTTCAAAACTACAATCATTGAGAATGGAGACTTTCTGGGTACGTGTCGTGTAATTTCTATACATGTGCACAGACACAACAAAACATTTACACTATCGTAAACGATAATCGTTTTTAAACGAGTAATGAGTATCCTGACTTATCCACAAACATTTTAGACTTTACGTATCCCCAAAGGATAACGTTGTGATATCGCATGATCTTAATGGCCAATTCACTTGTCCGAGAGTGAAAATAATTGTTCACCAAAGCGGTCTATATATAAGTCCATTGTTTCACGGGCTGGGTTCGAAGTAGCGCCGTCTTGTTCGAACCAAATGTTGTCGAGATCTCGTGCTTCAATTTCTGGCATAAAAAAGTCCGTTATCATGGCGCGATAGCGACCCCATTTACAGTAACGTTGGACTCATTTTTGAAGAAAGCAGCACCGATGATTACACCGGCCCATAAACCACACCACACGGTTGTTTTGAGTGGGTGTCACTGCAGCTCTTGAACCTCTTCCGGTTGCTACTCAGTCCATATACGGGAATTTTGCTTATTGACGTATCCATTAAGCCACAAAATGTTGATCGAAAACAGTGGGTCTCTCGAGTCCCCATTCGCTGAATTTGAAAACCTTGTTTGGGTAAGACTATTCATGATGAAATGTCAATGAATGCTGAATGAAAACACATGCAACTGGATACGACTCACGCGCCTTCTGCCAAAAAACTCCTTTTATAAAAAAAACCCTCTTGATTGATCACCCGTTCCCTATATATTGATTAGTTTTTAAGTTATTGTTGGTAACAAATAGCTTATGCTAAATAAAAAATCGAATCTAATCTACTCATGCTGTCGGATATAAGATGAAAAGCATTCGTTGGAACGCATCCAATTTTCGTTACTAAAACTAGTGTCTTGAAAAAGTGGTACATATAATTGTAAGCTTGACAACCAGCAATACTCCTATTAAACCACGTTTCTTTGGAGCAATTCTCCATCTCCTCCTAAACAATGACTGCCCAACATATTGCTACGAAATATTACCCATTCATAATTATCGACGTTCCATTTTAACAAAGGACATGTCATGTCGGTAACAAACAAACAAATTTATAAATAACAATTCGGAAATGCACTCTATCAGATAACTACGCATTGTACTTCCATAATGTCTGATGTGTTGACATCAGATAAAATACTATCAGTGGTGGTCATAAATCATTTTTGGAATTTATAATTCCCTTTTGTACAAACAACTCCAACAAAACATGTGCAATGTACATATTGAAATGTTTTTTGGATTCCACGAACAAAAAAAAATAAATTCTTTACAGAGCAAAAAAATAATCACCGTCATAAGTGGTACTAATTATCATATGATAAGCTTGTTGTTTGATAGAGATTCTATTTTTATTTTCGACTAAGGGGACGGTTTTCAAATAGCTTATCAACAAGGCCAAATCATGAAACTCATCCAATCTTCCGTTTTATTTTTTTGCAAGCGTGTTTCAATTGAGTTCAATTATGTCATAGAAAGATCGCTTAATCGTAGGATATTCTGTTGATGATGATAAGTCATGTGTGAACAGTAGCGAACTCCATTCAATAGTCAATCTTCATTTACAGATCGCGTCATGTTTGTGCACATGATCTTCAGGTTTAAATTAATGAAATTCCCATTTCGGAGAATTTACAATCATTTAATGTACACGCGCAAAGTGAATAAGAAATATTACATTCTTTTGCATTTAAACAAACATGTCATACAAACAGTGTGTTCAACATCGAAAGCTAATTATGAATCATGTTGGAATGTATAGACACCCCTTTTATCGGTTATTGATTGTATATTGTTATTATTTTGTCTCTTCATGAATTTATTAACTCATAACAAAGCCATTGAAAAACAATGAATTTTGGTGGTTCATTATTTGGAAGACTCACTTGAAGGACATGGCAATAATGCCAAAACAGAATTGATGATATAAACGCACGTTGTTCCTCCAACAGCCAATAGACATTTAAAACGTTGGAGCGACTGCTAGATCTAAAATTATGCAACATTTTAAACCCATGTGGCTTATCCGCAAACCCGCTAGCTGTAGTTTCCTATCTGATTAGAGAGTTCATCCCTCGTTTGTCTTTAAAAGAAAGAAACAACCAAGCATACTAAAAAAAAGGTGGCATAATACAAAAACTTGTCAAAACATGCTGAAAGAATCAGATAAACGAATCAATTTATATAATGAGCAAACACCTGCTCCGATCGACGACACAGTACATTGAGGATTGTGGTAATACATTTAGAATGCTGAGCACACTGATATCAAGAATCCGCATCAGGGTCTGTAAAACAAAGCAAGTAAGGCTGATGGTCCTGAAATCTTTATGCTTGTCTACGTATGCCTCCTGTTTTGAGTTTAGCTTTTCTTGACAATCGATACTACTTGAATGATTTGTCCATCACGAGAGGAGGACTAGTGAAAAATCATTTATGTGTTGCTACGGTTGGAAATCGAACCCAGACCTACTGCGCCCGAATGCAGTTTCGATGAGTCCGAAAAAAAACACACTCATTTTTTTCAAGAAGGTAGGATCGGCGTAAGCGATCGAAGATCTGATATGCGACTTTGTCTTCTGTTTGGGATCAATTCGCCTCTGGAGGGCCCGCACTAGATGTAGTCGGAATCTTGCTCATTAAAAATGGTGCGGTTTTTCAATTTATAGTTCTGAGATAAATTTATGCCCAAATATTTTGTTGGCTTCATATCTTCATCAACTTACTACTGCCATTGTCATTACATCTTGAGCGTCCAGCAGAGTATAGCATTCCATAATATTTCTCGATTGTTAAGAAACTGAACATTAATCACAATATTTCGAGAAACCATACTGCAGTAGTTTTAACACCAGGAAACGTGATTTTCCTTCGTTTTTTGTCCTAGAAGCATGCGAATGGCAATTCCTACTTGTTAGGACTGCTACTAACTCTGACCACAGCATCTCGTCAGAAATTAAACAAAGAATTACTCTTGCCAATCGCTGTTTGTTTGGGCTAAGTAGTAAAGCCCTCACTCGAATTACTAAGGAGATCCTATAAAAGACCTTGATCGTCCCTGTCCTATTTTACGGCGCTGAAGCATGGACCGTATCAAAAGTGGATGAAGAAGTCCTTGGTCGATTTGAGAGAAAAATCTTCGGTCCCGTTTACGTTGACGGGGTATGGAGACGAAGATTCGAAGAAAAACTATACGAGCTGTACAGCGACATGCCTATTAGTAAAAAAACTCCGCATTGGACGTTTAAGATAGCTAGGACACGTAGAACGAATGGAAACCAATACTCCGGCTTGCAGGGTCCTAGATTCCCAGTCAGACGTCGAACGCAGTAGATGAAGACCTCGCCTTAAGTGGCACGCATAAGTAAAAACCGACCTCAACCAACTTGGAGTGCGCAACTGGAGGCAGTTAGGTAAGGACCGGGCTAATTGGAGAGGCATGTTGGTTTATTCCGGACTGTAGCGCCACTTATGTAAGTAAGGTCTGCGGGTGATGGTATTATGAAACCGCAACACATGGTGCATAGTGGAGTTCTAAGCCTAAAAACCTAGAGGTTTGTTAGTACAGTTCCTCGCTTCCGCAAAATAAATTGACTGTTCATAATGTTCGATACAAAACTTTGCTAAGGCAATGGGGCCTCTATACATGAACAATATTTTCAAGAAGATGGAAAAAAGATGTTGCTAACACAGCTGTTAAAGATTCATCGTCAAGAATTACAATTGGTAAATTGGTCATCACCGGAAGGTTTTTCGAATTACCGCATTGGATGATCTCGATGACTTCCAGTCATGTCACCAGCAGTGGGATCATCCAAAGTTTTAGACTCACTAAAGGCTGTTATGCTGTTACCAGTAGTAGTAGTGTAAATACAGGCTTCGACATCAATGCCAAAATATAGTAGACGATTATAAGGACGGTCCTGAAAATATTGATGCGCTCTGGGATGTAATTTTCTTTTTCAACTAGGCGGGTTATTTTCTTGAAGGCGGTCTGGATAGTTTTATATTCTCGGGTCAAATCTTTGCGCTCGTGGTGTTTTACAGCAATTCTATAGTGCTATAAGGTAACAGCTGTATACGAGCTGGTTAACCCGCTGGCGACGCTTTTGTAACCTTCACATTTGATGTATGTGCTGTAAGGGGTGTCCTCACTTGTCTTGTCTGTAATTAGCTTCATCTAACGATCCTAGTGAGAAATGAAGAAAATGGTTGCGAATGGTTACCTTCCACGTATACACTTATCGTGTGTTGCACGTTAGAACGGTGTGCGTGCAGTGGGCTGGTGGTTAGTGCGCTGGAATACTAAGCACGGTGTTCCAATCCCGAAAGTAACAATGCCTTAGTTGTTTTACTCCCACCTCTTGCAAAAGTCTGCAAACATTCAAAAGTATAGACATAATGGAGGTCTCTTTCATTGTGGAAAACAAATAAAAATTCTCAGATCCCAATGAATGAAGGAGCTAGGTTTGAGTGCCTGTATGGGTCGTTAGAGCTTAAATTTTATTTTTTTTCATTCGCGCGTTAGCTTGAATGATGTTGTCGGCTGGTTTCCTTTGCACCGCAACATGACAATGGTACAATGCCTGTGCTCGTGCAAGTGGAAGTTTGCTATTCTTCGCTCAGAACCACCATTGTTTTTGGTTTTTCTTTCGTTGTAATTGCAGTTGACAATCTATGATCCATCTGCGGAGATTTCTATTCGGCACACCAAACCTTTGCGAAGGAATTTTTCACTGTTGCTCTTGATCAATAATGGTTTATTCCAGTTGAATTTACTCGGTTGCAAATGCTGCCGGTTGTCGATGATACGTTGCTTTTCATACCAAATCTCCCTCCTGTGTTGTCGCACTATATAGTAAAATTGCTATTGGCCCAGCGGTTGCACACTCACGAATCTATATTACTGCATTGTTCAGCAAGCTTACTTTTTTTTTTCTCTCAAACAGGGCTTCGAATACTCTCGCAGTGGAAATCCTACAAGAAATGTTCTTGAAAAGTGCCTTGCTGCGTTGGACAATGGCAAATATGGCCTTGCATTTTCATCAGGACTTGGTGTCACAACAGCTGTCATTACAATGTTAAGTGCCGGTGATCACATAATTGTATGCGATGATGTCTACGGAGGAACCAATCGTCTTATTCGGTAACACAAACTTATCACCAATACCGAACTTGCATATATTTACAATTCTTTCCAAAATAAAAGTCAAGTAGCATGTCGAATGGGATTGGAGGCATCATTCGTTGATCTTACCGATTTGAACGCTCTCTCAGCAGCTTTCAAGAGCAACACAAAGCTATTGTGGATGGAAACTCCCACCAATCCTCTGTTAAAAGTGATCGACATCGAGGCAGTATCTAAATTGGCTCATCAACAAAAGGACATCATCGTTGTTGTTGACAACACATTTTTGACGTCGTACTTCCAACGGCCATTGGAACTCGGTGCTGATATTGTTGTCTACTCGCTTACCAAGTACATGAATGGACACGGTGATGTTGTCATGGGAGCTGCCACATTAAATGATGAGGCCTTGTACGGACGTCTTAAGTTTTTGCAAAACGGTAATACATTTATATATCTTTTTACAAGGATTATGCTGACCACAATAGTTTACAATTTCAGCCGTTGGAATAGTTCCTTCACCATTCGATTGCTACCAAGTGAATCGTAGTTTAAAGACACTGGCTATCCGTATGGAACAGCATCAGAAGAACGCGATTCAGGTTGCGAAATTCCTAGAAAGCCACCCATATGTCGAGAAAGTTCTACATCCTGGGCTAGCCTCACATCCACAGCACGAACTCGCCTTGAAACAAACCTATGGATACAGTGGAGTATTTTCATTTTACATCAAAGGTGGACTGGATCAGTCGTCAAAGCTTTTAAAATCCCTTCACATGTTCGCACTGGCTGAAAGTCTGGGAGGTTATGAGAGTTTAGCTGAATTGCCGTAAGTTTTGATTTGCAACACATTTATTTAAACAAATAGAGATTGTATACATTGTTGTTTTAGTTCTGTGATGACGCACGCTTCCGTACCGGCTGAAGATAGAATCAAATTGGGAATAACAGATTCGCTAATAAGGATATCTGTTGGACTGGAGGATGTTGATGATTTAATCGAAGACTTGAGCCAAGCTTTGAAAGCTGCCTCATCTGTATAAATTTTACAAATAATAAAGTGCGGAGACAATAAAAAAACTCATTTTATACCAAATATTTGTTTGTTATCTAAGATAAGGGGATTTGATTAGGTTTAGGCTGTATGCCAACAACATTCTCTGTTTAGTAAAAACGATTTATTACTTTTTGATATCGAAGTTAGATTTTATTTATAATTTCATTTTAATTGAACGTTAGTTCATAAAATATCAAATGTTGATATACGCATTTAAGTCCTATAAAAGTACATAATCAGAAAATTGATTTACTGAACGATTGTACGAGTGCATCAACACCCTACAGCTAGGTCTAAGTACTTGGTGAGTAGGCTCATAATATTTCGTATCTGTAGACAAAATTTAGTTTTGGCTTTCGTTCGTTTGATTAATTCAAGTTGCTTTAAATACAAGTAAGTTGAGATGATATGTGTATAGTATAGTTCATATTGTTATGATGAATTGTTTAATATTTAAAAAAATATAGATGCTTCAGCCGCTCTACTGGATGTTACATTGTTGGACTTTTGAATAATTGCAGTACTTAATGTTTGGTGCCTCATGATTTTCACAAAGATTGTTTGCCAAACATTCTATTCGCCTATAAACAAATGAAGTATCGACGTCCAGCACTGAACACACTTCTAATGTGAATGATATCGATATGCCATTTCAAACTCACAACTCACTTCTCACTCACCAATTACTAATTAATCACTATTTGTTGTTATCGATGACACTAAAAATCACAGATTATTATGTATTGATGTCGATATGACATTGACATATTTATTTGATTGAATAAAAGTATATGACTCGCACGTTATTAATTAATAACTCAACGAATTCTACACCACTCAGATCCAATGGTATTCATTTTTGGCATTAAATTAACATATTATGTGAATTTGATTCATTTCGGTAGATTATTATAGAATTTGTTATTAGGGGTACCTATTCATGCAACGTCGGAAAGTCGTTGTAAACGTGATAGAAGTTCTGTTCCTGTACAAAATAATATATACTGATTCTTACTGATTTTTACTTATTGCCGTTCCCGTACGCAAAAATAAGTAAAAGAGACAGCTCACGAGAGAGCAAAATACTACCCCTCCAAAAAAATCTGTAAAAAAATTTACTGCAGAAATTTCTGTTGGTAAAAATCAGTAAACTGTCAGTTGGTATCTTAAAATGACAACTCGCTTGTTTGAGAAATTAATAATTACTAATGAGAATTTACTAATTTTTACTGAAAAGGTACGGGAACAGACCTAAAATTACGACGTGATAAATGAACTGTCAAAATTTGTATGGGAAATCTTTTCTAACAATATCAGAATTTTCTCACAGGAATTGGGTGCGTAAATTGAGGTAGTAAACGTAGTAAACTTTTTAATTTGCTATTTTGACATTTAATCAGTCACTTTCACAAATCAAACGTATGCGCCAACTGACAAAAATTATCGAGAACGGAAAGAGAACAATAAGAACAAAATTCTACCAGTAAATAAATTACTAAAATAAGTTTGAATTTAGTGGGTTACCGCATTATTTAGTGGTGCAATTTTAGGGTTGTTCATGAAACGTCGTCGTAAAATTATAATCTTTCGCACGTAATAAAATTACGACGTTGCATGAATACCCTTATTAACTCAAATGACACAAAACACATCTCAAAACAAACGATTTCCACCTTTTAATACCAACTTATAACTTACACCTGGGACTGAATTACATAAACCGAAACGATCGGCAAGTAAACGACACAGAAGTAAACGATAGCAAAGAGGTAGGTATATAGATATAGAGTACGCATCACAGCTAAAAATGTTGATGCTGTTTCAGACGCGGGCGGTAAGTGCGAAGGGGAATTTTCGTCGTTCGTATCTGCATCTGCTATGCTGTTGCTTGATGCTGGCATGGCAATGTGCACACTGGGGAATCAATTCCAGTACGCCACATAGTAAATTTTCGTTATATGAGATGCGCACTCTATGTAGTTCTCTACTCTTTGACAATAGTCACGACAAATTGCGATTGTGTAAAACGAGAAATATTTATGACAGCTCAACGAAAACGAAAGCTATACGACTGCCAATTAACAGTCGTAAAAAATTACGAGTATCGTAGAGCCAAGAACGATACTAGTTTTACGTAATCGAGAGAACGAAGTGATTTTAACGATATTCGTTTTATAAAATATGGCCTTGGTTAAGAGTATCCAACCGAAAGACTCGAGCTGTAAAGAAGCCATTGGGTTAAATGAGTTAAATTTTCGGTCCTACTGAAGAAAAGCGAATAAAGTTTAAACGAGTCAATAATGATTGAAATCACGATTGTTTATTCTCCCACTACCAAATAGTAAAAACTTTTGTACACAAAAATATAAATTAGACATCATCCCTTCTCCAACGCTCATTTACAATGATATTCCAGCTGTCACCTCTCTAGACACAACTAATGTGCTTGCTGCTCATTTTGCAGCCAGTTTCACATTGTGATTGTGCTCAGGCTCGTAGAACGTATAGTCCGTCCCATAAAAGAAGAAAGATCCCATTTAAGGGAAATTTTCTCTTTTAAGGTATTTTTGATCGCATGAAATTGTTAATGCTTTTCTGTACTTTATCTTTTTGGCAGCGATATTGGAAAACGTAATTGTTTTATTATTGATACGTGTTTTAACTGTCATTGAGTTTCACCAATAAATTATTGTAGTAACTCATGAAAAAAGTTTCATGCACGAAGTAGAACATTACATTCAAGAAAATAAAGAAATAATAAAAAATATCAAAATTGACATAAAATAATGTAAAGCAAAGAAAATGAATACGTATCAAAAAAAGGTATTGTTTGAAAAAATAAATAGTTGATAAGGGGGTAATCGTAAGACTTCATGGCCTGCACTCCTAATGATGTCATCAATTTGAAGCTTTCGGGAGGACTTGTTTTGTTTTATTAATCCATATAGCTGTACTTTGCAGCTAGCTGGTTGGTGAGGTATTTTGTTTTCGGATAGCCATTTAATCATATCAGCCTTTAATGATGGCGAGTTGGGGACAGTACCATCAATTTTATTGTGATATGTTGCATTGTCCATAACAATAACTGACGGTTCTTCTAAGTTACAAAGAACTTGTTCCCTTAACCATTTTGAAAAGTTTTCGTAGTTCATCTCATTATGGTAGTCACCAGTCTTGCTTCCAGATTTAAAAAGCAGTAGTCCATTTCTAACAAATCCTCCTTTTCCACCAGCATGAGCTATAATCAACCGTGATCCTTTGGAAATATTTGACTTTAAGCCGTCCAAGCTGCCATATCTGGCTTTTATCAATACATATTTGAGAAGTGCAACACCCAGCAAATTTCCCTTTTCTTTGGGGTGGGTAAAGTGTATCTATTGCATGCGCCAACGACGGTTCTGTGTGGACAATCAGTCATTCCTCGATCGTCGATCGAGAGAGATGTTTTCGCAAGCAGGGGTATGCTTGCTTTATGAAATGCGCACACATTTTTTTTAGCTGTAGTTTTTGTTGGAAAAGTAGTTTTGCTTTCTCTAAGAGAATAAAATCCCTGATGTGAAGAGACCTGCGCAAGATATTTTCAGGTACTTTGGGACGGGCTATACGTATACCAAATCAGTTGGCCAATCTACGGCGCAGGTCTCTTAAAATTTATTTTACAATATCTTAAATTGCTCTTAAATCCAAAACCATTTGGCCATTCTACTGCGCAGGACTCTTAAAATTTATTGTAAAATATCTTAAATTTCTCTTAAATCCTCTCTCTGCCCAATCGACCGTTGGCCAACTGATTTGGTACAGACTATACATATTATTTAATTTTCACCCATAATTTTAAAGAGACCGTCCTCTTCCCGAGAAAATGGCAAACAGCATTGGAAAAATAGGTTACACAGTCGCAGTCCCTAAAAAAAGAGAATCCGACTACCGACCTATTGCATTTATCTCCCTTCAACTAAGGTCATGGAAACGCTGATAAATCGTCAGCTTATATCAACGTTTATAGGAATTTTTAAGTGTTGGTATCACTTTAGCATACTTCCAGGCGGTAGAAATATTTTTATAAATGTAATTAGCTTCATTACTTTTAGGACATATCGTCAAAACATTGTAAAATGCCCTCAACACATCCCACTATGACCGAAATTGATACTCAAAATAAAATGTCGCATCTAAAGTTAGGATCTATATCGCGGCACCATTTCGATATCTGATGAAACATGTTTTGAGAAATTGGCACAAAATATTTAACACTAATCTTGTTTCCGCCTAGTTAGAAGATATCAAGGTTTCAAAATTCATTTCTTCCTATGGCATTGCTTTTATAAATCCTAGAATTATCCTTCGATTGATTTGAATTTTGTATGCATAGTTTTAGGAGTGGCATGTCTTTATCATTAAAACTTCGTTGCCCTGCTTATTATACTATCTTGAGTAACCTACATTTACACTCCTAAAACTATGCAAAAAAAATAAAAAAAAAACAAAATTATTTAAAAAATTGGAACCTCGAAAAGCAAAATATCCCCTTCACTTTCACTTTGTGGATATTGCGATTCATTTTATTTGTACATCTGGTAGCTTGACACAACATCTGACCAACAAAAAAACTAGCGATCTTTTGCAGTGGCATAACAGTACATACTTGTACTATTTTGTACATTATTTTCTGACGTCGTTCTCTTAGTTGTTGTAAGTGTGTCCAAGTCAAGGGTATTTTGTATACAAAGTACAAAATTATGGCCAAAGCATCACTTTTTTGATTGCCATGAAAAATGTTCCAGCACCTGAGTTTGTTTTTGTCGATACTTCCATGGAGCATCACGAAATCCAGCTAAATTTCTTCGCCGGTTGACTTTCCACCTTCATTGATAGTCCACAATAGTGATGATGATTTTCTCAACTCGAGTTAACCCGAGTTGGAATTTAAGTTGGAAAACTCGGTTTGAAAAGAAATATTTGAAATATTTTTCTTCTCCTGTACATTATGTAATATGTGCAATCAAGGTACTTGTATTTATACGAAAAAGATAATTTTTTGCAAATAACTCTTCCCTGGTGTTTTGGAAAACTTCCCACACTATAGATGATTTTCTTCGGCCGGTATTATTTGAGTTATAAAAGAGATGACCCAATACAGTGGAAAACAACTGAATCCAGCAACTGAACATTTCCAACTGCCAACGCCCTCATCAATCATATGGAAAGATAAATCGCAGCGGAAAAAATTCCCAAAATGGAGTCAACGGTGGCCTACATGAGCTTCTTCGACATATGCGGACAGCAAGTTATTTAGGTTAGTCAGATCTATTATGCACCTTTTAATAGAGTGGTGGCGGATGAGCCGAAAGGCCAATGACAGCGCTAAATTACGTAGTGGATACTGATTGCCCCGTGTCCTAGGGCATATAATAAATTTTAACAAAGTACTATTTGAATGTCTTAAGCCTTTCTGTAGCACAATTATCGACACGTAACAGTGTGGCTTCCGGTCCGGCAGATCGACCACAGACCACGTTTCCACACTAAGCAAATCCTGGAAAAGACCAACGAACTTCAAGTCAGACATATCATCTTTTTATCGACTTCAAGCAAAGAGGTCTATAACTATAGAGTACGCATCACAGCTAAAAATTTTGTAGCTGTTTCAGACGCGGGCGATAGGTGCGAAGGGGAAATTTCGTCGTTTGTATGCATCTGCTATGCTGTTGCTTGATGCTGGCATGGCAATGTGCACACTTGGGTATCAATATCTGTACCCATCATAGTAAATTTTCGATGTATGAGATGCGCACTCTTGTAGTTGTATACTCTTTGTTTCAAAGCACTGTATGATAGATAGCATCCATTGCTTGGAGCTTTACAAAGCGATAGCGGAATTCGGGATACCATCAAATCTGATACAGCTGTGTCACCTAACACTAAAGGAGAGGCGATGCAACGTTCAGTTTGGATTGCGACAAGTGGACGCGCTACCATGCGATTTCTTCAATTTTGCGCTGGAACAGATTGTGCGTAGGGCAGGAGTTAATACGGAAGGCACAACATATTCCTAGGTCCAGCTACTAAGGTACGCAGGCGATATCAACATCATTGGTGCCGTTGTAAAAGCATTTACGAAGACAAAGTATGACAAAGTAAGACTGACCCTAGGAAACCAATGCTACTTCAGTTTATCGTTTATCTGAACGAATAACTAAGTCCAAATACTTGTTCTACCGGACCCTAATCATACGAGTCCTACATTACGATGCCTAATGCTGGACAATAATCAACAAAGTGGGGGCAAATATTGTTGGTCCTGAATGTAAGAAACACGAATGATGTGGGTGTAGTACAAAAGATAAAAACACGTCGACCACATAGAGTGAATGATAATTGAGTAAGATAATGCAGTACGTTAGTTCGAATTGAAGTCCATCGCCAAATACATAATACCACAGGACCTCGCGCAGAAAGTGATAAAAAATTAACGTCTGTTGAATGTAACCTAAGTGTCATTAGTGGAATCTACCCAAAAACCGTGATTATTTTGCACCACAGTAGCAAAAGGCAGAAAAATACTGGCAATTATTTTTCTTCGAAGTTTTACTTCTAATCATTAGCAGCATGAATGATTAAAATCTTTTCAACAATGCCTAGTTCCGATATGTACTACAATGGGACTGCATTTAAATAGCTCTCGATTTATGATCACATGAATGCCATTACTGCAAGTTTTTCTTTGGTGCGAGTTAATAAACATCTTGTAAGTGTAATATTTCTAGGTGACCCTTGCGTTGCCAAAACAACCTTGTACTTCTCAATTACAAAATTTCCCCACTTTAAATTCAATTCATACCATTAGATGTTTATGACTTTGTTTGTAAACTTCACAATTGTCTACCACGATAAGCACACTCACCTAATTTTGCCGCCACATTCGATATTATCACCAAGTCATTCAGTGTAAAGTTTTTTTGTTTTTTATTTCGTTACACTATTACAAAAAAAAGGTTGCGATTTACTTGCTAAGGAGAGCTCTATGCCTTGACAGCGAACTTCCTCATTGGGTAGATGGACCTCTTGCGGATTTCCTTCAGTGTTTTCCTGTTGGCATCCCTTGGCGACAAAGCCTTGCGCATAGCACGGGTCTTTTTCTTCCTCAGATCCAAAGGCTTGTACTTCTTGTTCTTGAAGACTTTGCGCAAATTCTCCTTTTGCTTTTGGTGCATAACAATGTAAACACGAGCGATGGCTTTACGCACAACACGGCTGAAATAATAAAATGATTTTCGTCATGGTTCCTCTGGTTTTTGATGTGTGAAATTTGTTAACTTACATCTTGGAAAGCTTTGATGGAGCTCCGCCAGTCACCTTGGCAACACGAAGACCGAGGAGTTCATTCTTCAGCTCTTCGAGCTGTTTGGTGAGCTCAGCCTTGTTCTTGGTCCTCAGATCGGAGCACTTGACTTTGACCTGGAATTTTTCATTGAATTAGTTTGGTTTCACGGAAAATAATATTTTAAGCACAATCAACACTTTATGAATTTATCGGATGCATAAAGTTTCGTTTGTTTCATTTACGGATTGCAAAAAAAAATTCGGAATTATTTCACATTGAATTGGAAACATACCATCTTGGCTAAATTCAATCGTCAAAAAGAAGTTTGACAGGCGCGTTTGGCAAAATGTACGTCAAATTTGGTTTTCATGTTAAGTGAGTATTTAAAGATGTTAGAGGAAAATTTGATTATTCAAATATACTATTCTCCGCTAGGTGACTCTGTTTTGGGGTATGTTCGGTTATTGGATTGGATCATTATAGCTTTGCATTAGGAGAATTTTATTTCAATCAGAGATTTTCATTCTCTTTCTCAATTTAATATTTTAAATTAAGTGTATATGATTTATTTCATAGGCCCCCTATTATCAAATAACTTTATATTCGGAAAGTGTTTGATTATGGTGGTAAGGTAAATTTTGATTACTAAAGCTTAGTACGCAGCTCGCGCTAAATTTTATCTCTACTACTCTCCACTTGTTTTCTCCAATCCAAAGATAAATGCTCGCTAAATTCGAACACAGCGTATAGATGAGTCAGGGAAATGTCATGCATTCGCAGATGTCAGTAATATTAATATTTTCTTTGTAAATATAGATGTCGTCTTCATCGAGAAATTCTTCCATCAAATATTCGTCTTCATTTTCTTCCATTTTGTTTTTATTTTTCATTAAAATTTCGCCGATTTAAATGCCTCGCACATTAATTTCGCGAGATAAATAAGTGGAGACCTGTCTTCCGCCGAGTATAACACTTTTCGTATAACACATAATATTGTTATACCCTACCTACATTTTGTGTGTCCCATCTATATGAAGTTAAGAATTTATTTCGCGAGCTGCGTACTGCACTGATAAATTTGCTCGCTAAATTTTATCTCTGTAGAGATTTTTGTATGGGAGATAAAATTTAGCGCGAGCTGCGTACTACGCTTAAACAATTACAAAAAATTAAACCGAGAAAGGGATTCTCTACTACCATCGACTGTCATTATGTCACGGGGAAAATTCGAATTTGGTGTATAAAACAAAGAAACAATTGAAACGCTTAGAATATTAACAGCCTTAGCGAAATTTTCAAGAATTAGAGTAATGAGCGTTTAAAGTTGTTCACCTGTAACTCCATTGATAAAAACAATAAAAATTAGAAACACATATTTTGAAGCAAACAGAACTGAAGTGTTTTGTTATGTTAGTAATATTTTTTATTAAAAAGGGAGGATTTGCGAAATATTTGCAGTTTTAATTTGGTGGCAAATTAAAAAAAAAATGTCGCTTAGGCCATTCATCTTCTAAGCGCTTCAATTGTAGCGATTCAATTGTATAACATGGTCAAGAAAAGATTTTTGTGATTATTGTATTGAAGAGTCAAAAACACTGATCGAGCAACCTATACTTTTTGAATACATCTTTAACAACTCGTATATCTTTAGCGCGCACTACCTTTTAATATATCAGAATTAGGTTGTCCTTTGTGGATAATAAAATGGTCAGAGTCTTCAGTTAGGTTACTGGGTTGATGACTCATCATATACTCACGATAGTACATGCCCATTGATATAAGCCCAAGTGAAGTTCACATGATTACCATTACAAATTCTGCGGTATTTGCAAACCCTAATAAATTTGGAAATATATATAAAAAAAACTAATTTTACTTCCGTACAACTACCCATTAATTTAGATTGCCTAGATTTCTTAATCTAAAAAAATTACTCAAAGGACTTCATAAGCTTATGGAAGTACGACCTACACTTGGTTGGAATGCCTTTCTTCGCAAGATTACCGCTCTTGGCTTTTTTGATCTTCTTCCCAAGATATTTTTCTAGTCTTAAATATAAAAATAAACATCCCCTACATCATTCCCCACTGGACCGTTCTAGTCAAGCAAAAATGGATACTTTTACTTTGTATCTTGTACCAGTTTATCACCCGCCTGAATGTCAGAATTTAAGTCCGCAAACGGCTTCGGTTTTAAAGAAGGATTTATCTAGCTGTGGCTGATATTTTTTTAGGAGCTACAAAATGTTACAGCTAAACAATTTTTGTCGTGCTCATCTTCTTCATTATATGTCTGCTCCTCTGGCTCATCTTCGTGTTCATTGTCGAAGTCACGTCGCAGTCGACGGTGGTAAACAATACCCACCCGGATGTTCACTTTTCCTTATTGCCTCGAACCTGAAGGCTGTGCTTCGATGATTCTATTGGCTGAAGCATTACTGCCCATTCACTCAATGTGCCCGAGAAAATGTAGTCGCACAATTATGACACATCCACAACATCCACATATTGTAGCTTTGACTGCCGTTACTCTTCAACCTTAAAATAAGTAACTTAAAATTTGAACGTAATTCTACTTTAAAGCGCCTTCGAATGTAGGAAAAAGTGTCAATTGTTAAAATATTTGTTGTTGTTTTCTGTTTTTATTTTTTTTTTTTTGGTAGGGTTGTGGAGTATGACATTTTGAAGCGACGATTTCAATCATTTTCGCTATTTTTGTAGCTGAGGTATGCTAAAACCTTTGGGCTTATAAATATGTTAAATCTTTCGAAAGTAAGTACAATGCACAAAGCGAAACTCCAAAGCATGATTGTGTTTTAGTTATAATCATCTCAGTCCAGGACCGCATATCAAAAGTGGATAATCCCTGGTCGTTTTGAACGCTTTGCGTAGACGGGTTATGAAGACGATGATTCCCCCAAGATTTTTATAATCTATGCGTCGATATAAACATGTTAAAAAAATCCGCACAGCACGTTTAATGATAGCTATGATTTGTAGAGCGAATGGACATCAACACTCCGGGTAGCAAACAGCTAACTTATGATTAAAAAACGTGAAAGAGGATTGTTAAATGAGGTGGACATAAGGGAGTTTTGCATAGTAAGTTTGCTTCAATAACCATCAAAAGAGTTTTGCCCATTAGCCATTGGTAGTATTCTAGTCCCTCAGGCTTAGGGTCCAGTTACTGACATCATCGAACAACATCATTGGAACACAAAACATGATGAAATTGAAATTTTAACTCCATAGCTGCTCCATTTAACTCCATGCTGGGATTAAATTTATTCCGGTGTTAGTTAACTCTGGCTTAACTCAGAGTTAATTTAGCACTGAAGAACCGGGCCATAAAGTGTTGAAAATGTATCAAATTGGAAATACATACATAATTATATATATTTTATAAATATATGTACGATAATAAAAAAACGATATAATGTAACAGCGCCATTACACAATTTGCACTGGTACTAGATTATTGCAAAAGTGACACTTCTTCGACGACATCAAAAATAAAACAACAATTTACCCGTTACTGCAAAAGACCGAACACCGAACACCGAAGACGAAAATAATTTCTATAGTCCAATCCTTCGAATAAAGTTTAAATAAGACATTTCATTATTTAAAGTTCATCAAACAAATCACTTCGCTCCTACACCTACTTACAGTGTTTACAAATCATTTAAAAAATGTCTGATTGGGTCAAAAAGGCGGAGGATCAGGAAATCTCAAATTTGGTATGCAAATCCTTGAAAATTGATTAATAAACCAACCAAGTCTGTCTGTGTCTCATTTCAAGGTCGACAAATTAGATATAAAAAGCAAAGACACTTCCAAGGCAGTGGGAAAAGCCAAAGATCCTGATGCAGTACCAGAGGAACAAGCCGACGTCGTCAGGTTTGCTTAGTTTGCAATCTTCAACCACATGTTTGCTATCTTAATGGTTTTTTTTCAGCCCGGCTGAGACAAGTCTGCTATTAAAAATAATTCGTAAGGGATTAGTCGAGTCTAATTTAGATTTGGAAGTGCAACGTAAAGATCCAACATCACCATTGCATTCGGTGAAGACTTTCGAAGCCTTACACTTGTAAGTATTGTGTACACATACAGGGTTAACAATTATTTACGCATTTTTTATGAACAAAGAAATTCTTTTACAAAGATAAGGGAATTTATAGCAAATTTGTGGACGGCACTGTACTAACTTTGATTTTATTTAAACTATATGCCATGAGTAGTGTATTCCTAAATTAACGTATTTATCGTTATTGGAATTGACTATTGGGGTGATTTTCATAACCCATTAGAGGTGGAAAGACTTCCGGAAAAATCATTTATATTTCAATGAACCCTAACTAGAAAGATTGGCATGGTGGCACTAACTATCACATTGTCACATTTTTCAATCATATTTATTTGATAGGAAACCGGAGTTACTCAAAGGCATCTACGCCATGGGCTTTAATGCTCCTTCAAAAATCCAAGAGACAGCCCTACCTACACTGCTAGCTGACCCTCCACAGAATATGATTGCTCAAAGTCAATCAGGAACTGGTAAGACTGCCGCTTTCGTCTTGGCAATGTTAAGTCGAGTTAACACGAAGCTCGACTACCCACAGGTAATACTTTATCACCCGTAATATTGCTGTACCATAACTTACCAATCTTTTAAGGTTCTCTGTTTATCCCCTACATATGAACTTGCTATTCAAACTGGTGAAGTGGCCGCCCGGATGGCACAATACTGTCCTGAAATTAAGTTAAAATTCGCGGTTCGTGGAGAAGAAGGTATGCAATAACCACCAGTTGACGATGTTTCATGTTCACCAGCTCTTCTCTTTCAGTTGCACAAAATTCCAAACTCAATGATCATATAATCATTGGAACACCTGGAAAAATTCTCGATTGGGGTATCAAGTACAGAGTATTCGATTTGAAGAAAATTCGTGTGTTTGTTCTTGATGAGGCTGATGTGATGATTGCTACACAGGGCCATCATGACCAGTGTATTCGTATTCATAAGTGAGTTCACATTGTTAACGTTTTAGTTAAATTGTTGCTTGTATGCGTCTTCTAGGCAACTTTC
Source organism: Rhingia campestris (assembly GCA_932526625.1). Lineage (NCBI taxonomy): Eukaryota > Metazoa > Arthropoda > Insecta > Diptera > Syrphidae > Rhingia > Rhingia campestris. Next base: position 55,027,339 of record OW052182.1, on the reverse strand, counting down.
ACCCAAATGTCAAATGCTCTTCTTTTCGGCTACCTATGAAAAGGATGTCATGGACTTTGCGCAACACATCGTCAAGGATCCGACAATTATACGGTTTGATTCTGTGATATTGATTTTAATTCAGCACGAGATATAAAACTATTCTCGACATTTACAGGTTGCTGAGAGAACAAGAGTCGTTAGATAACATCAAGCAGTACTTTGTGAGATGCAAAAATGAGGAAGAGAAGTACCAAGCTATTCAAAATATTTATGGCGGTATCACGATTGGTCAGGCAATTATATTTTGTCATGTAAGTTTTGTGGGTAATGTGAGATTTAGATTTTTTTCAGTTTGATCCATGTATTTTATAATGCTCGGCAGTCGCCTGTCGGCGAGTCAAATGGTAGGCAATGCGATTATATGAAACTGATACTGAAGATGTCTGTGTAAGGTATTTTCGGCAGCAGATGAGAGCGAGGTGGATGATGTGTCCTCAAACTAAGGCACATCGTCCTTTTCCATCACGGTAGCGAAAGAATTCCCACGATCGAATCAACTGAGGCGTATCAAGTCCCAGTTAGGATAAACAAACTGAAAAACCTTAATGAGCTGCTTCGACATATTAGGACAACAGGTCATTTAGGAATCTCAAGTTTAGTCAGAGATGGTGGCGGAAGAACCGAAATGCCAACGATATCGTCATGGTATATCATGAAGTACACACTTGCTACTGTTCACGGGACAATCACAGACATTTTACAAATTGAGGGTTTAAGCTCTTTGTCTAGGTGAATAGCCAAAATTGATAAGGGTTTACACACACTTCGAAAAGATCTAAGGCAGGTTACCATGTCATGTTTTTTTTAGTTTAGTTTAGTTTATTACGCTCTAAGGGATCTGAGCATTCCCAACTCAAACAGTGACAATTATTCATACACTACAGCAGCGTTAATTCCGCCACTCCAAGGCCTTTAGCCTTCAACCAAAAATCATGCAAACAATTTATATGGTGGTTGTCAGACCTGTAGGTTAGGTTATAGTGAATGCACACAATACGCGTGTTAACTTAGACCAGAAAGGCCATGTGCATCTGTCCACTTTTTCTAAAATTCGTTTTCATAAGCAAACCATTCCGAGCTAACTATGAAACGGAAGAGGTTTCTGACATAAATATTACCCAGGTCAGTAGTAATATTTAAGAGTAAGATCGTCTTTTAAGACGGTTACAGCTTAGCGACCAACTCTGCTCTGAGGCTACGGAATATTCACAGTATTCAGAGCATTTTACTTGTTCTCGCTGATCACAGAAAGAAACTTCACTGACTAAGAACACCAAATTGTGCAAATGCCACTTATTATTCGTAAGCCCCTCTTATTCCTATCACGTTTTAGTCAAACTAGACTTCTGATGGAAAGCCTCAACGTAGGAGAGCTAACTCCACCCTGTGATGTGCCTCTATCTGATTAGGCTGCTGTTGTCTAATATTGATTGACTAACTCTAGATCGTAGTTTGGATACAATCCATTGGCTAAAATGTCCCTCTACATCGGTAACGTTGAGGGCTTGAGGGCTAGTCTATACTTCCTGCTTTTATGTTATTCAAATGCCCTTCCATATCTAGGAATATGGTCAAGTAGTAGTCTTCGTCTCCACAGCTTGTCAACGCGATTGCGACGTTGAATAATGAAATAATGTTCCTTTGGAGCCGAGAAGCAGGGATAAGATGGTAAGGGTCTTATATAGGAGAAGTCACACGATGAGAGCACGTAGAATTCTGCATCGTCAGACGGACGAGTTTGGACTATATACCAAAACTACACAAGACTCTGTTATGGATAGGCTTTGAAATAGATGAATATATGGTTGTTATCGATTTGGACTTCTTGAATTAATTCCAAGATCTGTCGAAATGTGAAGATTTGATCAGTTGTGGACTTTCCTGGCCTAAAACCGCACTGATGAAGGTCGATCAGGTTATTGGTAATCGGTTTTAGGCATGCACATATTACTGCAGAAGAGATATAAAACTATTCTCGACATTTACAGGTTGCTGAGAGAACAAGAGTCGTTAGATAACATCAAGCAGTACTTTGTGAGATGCAAAAATGAGGAAGAGAAGTACCAAGCTATTCAAAATATTTATGGCGGTATCACGATTGGTCAGGCAATTATATTTTGTCATGTAAGTTAAGCGATTATGAGGAGACTGTAGTAGTAGTAGCTCTGTAGTTTGCCAAATTTGAGTTTATTTTCGTGAATAGGGCAAAAAATGTTTTTTTTTTGTTGCGCTAGGAGGTGAGAAATCTTCATTGATACCATTGGTCCGTTCCTTTGGTTATGCCCGATTGATATATTTTCTGACCTGACAATGTCATTAGTGCCAATATATGCAATTTTTGAACTAGATATTTACCATGCCTTTTTGTAAAATTGATTTTTTTTTTATTATTTTACCTTCTCTACAACAGACAAGAAAAGCCGCAGGGTGGCTCGCTGGAAAAATGTCCTCAGACGGCCATTCAGTGGCCGTTCTCTCTGGCGACTTAACAGTAGAACAGCGCTTGGCTGTTTTGGATAGATTTAGAGCTGGACTTGAGAAAGTACTAATAACCACAAATGTGTTATCAAGAGGTGACCGTCGAAACAAACAACTAAAAGCACCCAACAATTTGAAATTCTTTTTGTTTTAAAAGGTATTGACGTCGAACAAGTAACAATTGTTGTTAACTTTGATTTACCCATGGACGTGAAGGGCAATGCAGACTGCGAAACATATCTTCATCGTATTGGAAGAACTGGTAGATTTGGTAAGTTTATTCATGTCCTTGAAAAGAATTCACCTTATACATTTTTCATTTCTTTTTCTAAAGGCAAAAATGGAATTGCCATCAATTTAGTAGATAGTGAAAAAACAATGAACATCTGTCGCACAATCGAATCACATTTCCAGAAGAAAATCGAGTTCCTGAATGCAGAAAATTCGGACGACATTGAAAAGATTGCTACATAGAGGGGTAGCTTTATCATTTCAGCTTATTTGCTTTTGACATGTAAACTTGTGCAACCTTAAAGTTTTTTTATGTTAGATCAACTCAATTCAATAATTAAATGAAAATTAGATATTCATCGAAGTGCTTCAAGTTATTCGAAATATATGGTTAACGTCCGCTCGAAATTCATACGCATTCCCAAAATTCTATTAGAAAATAAAGTCCACATGGATGATTTATAATTTTGGTTTTGTTGGTTTCTTTAGCTGAGGGATACTCGACATTTTATGGAATTGTTGTCTTTCTTTTCAGTTTAAACAGGGAGCGATAGTTGGCAGATATCTTATGTTCCCTGTTTCATTGTAATATTAAATGTATCCCAACCAATAGAACTGCCAGAATGGGTAGAACAAGCAAAGGGATATTATAATCTGTGTAGCGGCTATCAATAGAAATTGCAGTCGAGTCCATAGAACAAGCAACAAGGACGGCGGATACAGTGTGAAAATTTTACATCAATAGACTGCAAGCCAAGTCTTTTGTAAAACGCATAACACTTAACCTCTCGATTGCTAACATGCCAGCAGCATCTAATGTGAAAAAGAATAGCGACGATGTCAACAAGTCAGCAGCAACCATCAAGAAGGCTCTAGTTTGATGAAGAACGCCGACAAAATGAGGCGTACGAGAGCCGCCATTGAGCTTTATAGGCAAACAAGTAGGGAAGAACACCCGCTTTTCGGAAAGAAAAAAAAATAAGCCACGATCGAAGATATAGACAGGTGCCACTCCAGGAATGATGCTCGGAGGTTTTATCAAAGTGCAAATCGTCAAAGCGGTAAAGTTGAAGGAATGATAATTTTTTTGCCAAAATAGAATGCTATGGAGGCGAAACGTTCATACCAACAACGAATGGATATGACTTTGACCTCAATGAACATGTAGCCAGTGGCGTGGCTCATGGACTTTTGGAACACAAATTACCCTTTTCTAACGGTTAGGGGAAAAATAAGAGAATTGTCAGTAGAATTCAAAGAGATGATATCAATGGATATGTAGATTTACTGAAAAAGTGTCCATGGCATGGTGATTGTACGCAATAGAAAATTAATACCCCGATGCGCAAAACAAGATCCGACACGGATGATTATAGAACATAAAGAAAACAGGACGGCTCGCAAAGATTGAAATTGAAACAAAAAACAAAGCCAGTGCATTTGATAAAATACTATCGAAACTGATCATATATGTAGGTGATCCACCGAGTAGGTAATCAAAGAAGTGTTGCTTAAACTACTTGGGAATATTTCTGAACTTGTGTTGGGAATCTGTCAACCCTGAAATATGTAGACGTAATTTATGTAATTTTTTTATGAAGACGAAGATTCATTCAAGAACTATACGAGCTATACAGCGACACGGCGTTTAAGATGGCTAGGACATGTAGAGCGAATGGGAACCAATACTCTGGCTCGCAGTCTTCGATTCCCAGCCAGACGGCGAACGCAGTACAGGAAGATCTCGCCTGAAGTGGCGCGCACAAGTATAAACCGACCTCAACCAACTTGGAGTGCGAGGGAAGCAGTTTGCTAAGGACCGGGCTAATTGGAGAGGCATGCTGCTTGAGGCCCAGGTTCATTTGGGATTGTAATGATAAGCTTACAGTATTGCAGAGACATTTGTATTGACTGAACAGAACAGTCTAAATTGGTTATTCTTAAGAGAATCCGGACCAAACTAAGTATGTATTGGCTTTTTCCAATATTGATAGGCTGTGGTCATTATGCACCTTTAACTTGTCTGACAAGAGCGTCGTTGATGTAGATGCGTGAAAAGATATAAAAACAAAAACGCGACGACGATTTCTGTTGTTTAATGGTCTGTGGCGTTCACGTTGTTTTGCCGGCGTCTGTCAAATCCGTTGTTTATTATTCTAAATGCACACTGATGCCAAAACACAGTGACAAGTAACACGGTTCAGCAGTACGTCTAAACGGTAAAACTTTACTACCAGAATGAGTTTTCGTTAGTGGGAAAGTTGTGAGAGCATCGCCGCTGTCCGTGAATGTGCGCAGAGGCAGTCGATAAAGTTAATGACAACGACAAGGCCGTTTGTTCGTCGACAGGACTTTAACATAATTTTGGTTAAATAATTTTTAGTGACGAGGTGCATTTGTTGATGAATGGCAATGTTAACAAGCTAAATTGCGACCCCAACCCACATCAGGTGTCAATCTCTATCCTCAAAAAGTTATAGTTTGTTGCGGATTTCGGACCGGAAGCGTTATTGGTCCGTACTTTTTCGAAAATGGCGTTGGTGACAGCATCACGCTTTTGGCTCGTATTAAATGGATGGCACTATGAACCCCACAATAGAGGCTCTGATGAACGATATCAGGCTTTTTTTCCTGCTAGGGTGAGGAGATATGCTTTATGCACCATAAAGATGTCTTTTCAGCGTTCTCCATCATTATGTGTTCCCAATAGTGGTCGAACACAGTAAGGTATACGACACCTAAAACTCCTCCTGACCCACCTTCCCGGGACCACTTTTCGCAATACTTCAAGGGTACTGCAATCATACGTCCTTTCGAGTTAACACTACCTTGGAGGATTTCTCTTCTTTCAATACTTTCTTCTGAGAACAACTTCGGCGTAGGTGCAGATTTGGTTCCACCTTTGCTCACCGATATTTCTCTCTAGTTCTCCTCTTTCGGGTTCCCATCTGCTGCAGGAGAAGAAGGAATGGTGCACGTCGTCTTCTTGGGTGTCCCTGTATTGGCAGGCTGGACTGTTTCATTTATCGATCTTATTGAGAAAGGAGTTGAAGTATCCGTGTCCGGTGAGTAACTGCATAATCATAATGTAGTGGTTAGCCTTACCATTCTTTGGCCATTCCATTCAGACACGTTTCGTATTACGCTAAACAAACGAAGTCGGGGATTCACCAAGATTAGAGGAATTTTCAACCCTCTGAATTTCAAAATTGATTCGAATGACAAAATACTATAGTATACCTTTCAAAGGAAACTATTACGGTCCGGGATGTAGACTACTACAAATTAATGAACCTAATGAAAACTGTGCAAAACGCCAAAGTGTATTTCATATGAAAGTATTACCAGAAACAAAAATAGGTCGAGTATAGACAAGTAGACAACAATGCTTCTAGGCGGACCGATCGCCGTTTTATAAGCAAATTCCAAAGCATTAATTTGAGAAAGCTGCGAGGGTTCGAAGAGGATAGATAGTTTATAATGGAAAAAAGCTACATGTGGATATCCATGTGTTGAATAGTGTCTACTGATGTTGTTTATATTTGCTTAGTGAACTTGACAACACGAAATTTGCAAGCTTTGTTAACAAACGTAGTCATCTTTGAATTGCTGTCTAATTAGCGAAGAAAATGCATAGCCGTATAGTATAGTCTTAGTAAACCCTTTATTGTAAAAGAAAAACATTTTCTTTTAAGAGAATACACGTCCCTTGTGATAAAATGTAACAAATACATAATTATATTTAATTCCTATTACTAAACTTTATATTTATATAACTTAACTGTTCAACACTATTCGCAATCATGTAGAATTTGGCAATTGGCACGCCCGAACCGCAACCAACTGCAAGAGTACAAATATCGGCGAAAAAACCTCACTATACTCTAGTCCTGTTTGACCCGACAGTTTTAAACACAGCAAATATTTAAAGATTGTTATTAACACTAAAAAATACGTACTCCACATGAATCTGTGCAATGCCTTTCGTTTGTTGTCGATGTACAGATACATGCGGATGGCGACAATAACGCAAAAATATGCATTTAACACATCTGCACAGAAAAGTGGACTGAAAACTATAAACCAATCGACAAGTATTTCATCGAAAGTACCGGCAATTTTGAAGGCGAGTGTTAATGAGAATATAAGCAGTCCACAGAGATTGATGAATATCTCGAACTCTGTGAGACCCAACCATCTAACCAGTTCCGATAACTTAAACATTTTTTTGATTTCTTTGCAAAGGGTTCTATTGAATTAATCTATGATCTATTCGTGTCGATACTACAAGTCGACATCGAAATCAGAAGATCTAGACACTTTGATGTGTAGGGCAGAGTTCATTCTACGTTGTAATGTGAGATCGTCTTGGTCCGAAAGTGGATGTAGTTCATCTGAAAGGAAAGTTACTTGATATCAATTAGGATGAGTAGTCTTTTATAGAGTCGTACCTATCAGCTCGATTGTAGATGTATTAGCTTCGTACACTAGGGTACCGTTTGAATTGTTGACCAAAGTTAGGGCTAAGTTTATGCCACGACTTATAGCGTTGCCTAGACAGTGCAAGTAGATATCTTTGATTCCAGAGTTTAGAATATTCTCACATTGCTTTAACTGTGCCTTTAATGGAACGAGGAATTTACACACAAACACTAATTAATAAACTGAAGATTACAAACCTTAAAATTCGATTTGGTTGTAATATAAATATCGTTCTCCCTTTGATACGGTTTGGATGTTGGACGCTTCTTCAACTCGTGGGTGCCTTGGGGTCTTGGCTTTGAATTGAATTTCTTTTTTAACTCAGGTTTATTATTTAAAGTAGTGTCCATAATAAAATGTGATAAATGTAAGCAATTTGCTGCTGTGAAGTTACATTATATGATGAAAATAAATGAAACACGCTAAACACCGGAGAAACTAGAAACGAAGAATAGAAATAGTTTAGCTGTCAGTATGGTGTCAATTTTGTACCTACAAAATATTGCAGACAGTCACACACACTAATGCAAAATGGAGCATATTCGATGTGGACGATGGTGTTATTTTTACCACGTTTCCATATATGATTGGATTGCCTGTGAAAATTTTTAATTGTATGTTCTAAAATAACGTGTTTTATAAAGGGTGTTATTTTTAAAGGTATAGAACTTAAGGCTAAATTTATGGCTAAAGTTCTATACCTTTAAGCGCGCACTCACTTTTTGCACTTTTTTGGCAATGCTGGCGAGCCCACTGCATTAGAAAAAACAACAGAAATGTCAAACTACACACTTTTGTATGGACATTTAACCAAAAATTTGAATTTTGTTTTAAGCATAACTTTTTAACACACACATTTAGTGAGCGACGACAGCGATATATATATAAAAAGTCTGTGCGCGTCATTTTGTCAGCTGCCATAACTGATTTATTTTTAGTTTGGTTTGGTATTTTAACATGAATTGACTGACGTCTGAACAACGCTTCCAAATTGTGCAAATTTGAATTTTGAAAATCATGGTTCTCTTCGAAATACGTCCATTTTACGGTCAACATAATCGTTGAATGGATACGTTAATAAACAAAACTGCAGTATTTGGAATGATGATAATCCTCAAGTGTATGTTGAGACATCGTTACATCCACAAAAACTGACTGTTTGGTTTGCTTGAGGGGTTGGTGGAATAATTGGTCCGTACTTCTATAAAAACAATGGTGGCCATTGTTGTGGTTTCAACAAGACGGCGCAACATGTCACACAGCTCCACAAATGCATTGTTGAAGGAAACGTTCGGTGAGCGCATAATTTAGGGTTTTGGTCCTGTGAATTGGCTTCCAAGATCGTGCGATTTAACGCCGCTTGACCATTTTCTGTGACCCGAAACGATTGACCACTTGGAGGACAACATTCGCCTCGTTATTGTCGATATACGGCCACAAATGTTGGATAATGTAATCGAATTGGACCTCCAGATTAGGCCACGTCCGAGCCAGCCGTGGCGGTCATATGCCAGAAATCATATTTAAATTATAATGCCAGAAGATATCTTGCGAAAAAAGTAAATTTAATTTCAATATAAAAAAATCATCTTTGTTTTATCCCATTTCAAAGTTCTATATTTCTAAAAAAAAAAACACCCTTTACTATTTAAAAATTAGTGGATAATTTTTGACATCAGTGCAATGAATAGAGACTTCAATATTTTAACCTGTTCAACAGCTCGCTAAAATTTAACCAGTGGCTAATTTTTTGACATTTGTTATGCTTACTGAGGAGTGAGAGAGATGGAAAGCACACTCGTATATTATTCGTCATTACCAGTGTTCATGTTGATGAAAAACGAGTTTTCATTGGTTTTCAACCATGTTCTACCGCACAAACTTGGTTGAAGAATTTTAACTATTTTTATCCGCATACCTCAGCTCCCCCGCCAACGAAACCGGTTTTATACCAACTAAACTCATCTCGTGTGCGGAGGCCCATTCAGATTATCAAATAAAAAGCAAAGAACATTTATTTTTACAAGAAAATGTAATGAAGGTTTTAAAATAAACTAAAACTGGGTTTTCATGAGTGCTTTTGTTTCGCTATATTTTATATGCGAAATATGTTTAACTTGAACAAAGTAGGATGGATGTCCTTTATCATGAACCAAATCGTACAACAATATTTTTGTTACTGATACAAATAAATAATTAAGGGGTTTTTTGATGAGCTCTCTGAAAGCTAATCACTATGTTTTAATACAAGAAATTATAAGAAAGGATTTTTTTCAATTCTTTTGGGAAATTATTGAAAATAGTTTTAAAATAATATCCCATTTAGACCAATTGTCGCAGCAAAAAGCCAATTGGATTTTTGAAGACATTAGCGAACGCATTACAACAAAATAACAATCCGCATCAAGACCAAATTCGACAACATAGACCTTATATGCGCGCTCACTCTTCGACTTAGGAAAAAGATAATATATATGAAAGGCTGCTTCTGTGATTTCTTTGACAAAACCTATGACCGACTACGGATGTCAGATGTTAAAAGCGTTTTGAGATTTTAACGCAAACTACACCACGTAGCGAACGAAAATCCACTATAGCCAGCACACGGTTTCCTTACCTCCATATTCATAAGGGAAATGGCGGTCCTTTATTGAACACATTGAGATATAGACAAGAAAAAGGTATAAGTAACTCACATGCCTTATACCAACAGACTGATCGACCCTTATCATTGTGGTTTTAGGCCAGGAAAGTCCACAATTGATCTAAACATCAAACTTATTGCCATATCCTGAAAAAAAAAAATAATAAAAATGGACTTATAAGATGACTAGGAGATTAAGAGCGAATGAACACCAATACTCCGACTCGCAAAGTCGTCGATTCTTAGCCAGACGTCGGACGTAGTAGAGGAATACCTCGCTTTAAGTTCCGCGCACAAGTAGAAACCGTGTTTAACCAACTTGAAATGTGCAACTAGACTACTAGAGGCAGATACCTAAGAATGGGGCTAATTGGAAAGGCGTGTTGGTTCATTTCGAACTGTAGCTTAACTTTAGTAAGTAAGTGTACCTAGGTGTAATTATCCGTTGACAAACGTTAAACATTTGCGAGTATATTTCTGATGGGAAACGTTGTTGTTTAATACAGTATATAGTTACTTTATTTTTATTAATACTGTTCAATTAATAAGAGAATAAGAAAAAAACAAGTCTATTATTTATTTTGAAAAAAGCTGGTGAATTGGAAGCTATTTATTCTGAAAGCGCTTTTAAATACAATCTGTAATCTCTAATTGACAGAAACGTTTTTATTTTTGTGTTGTTCTGCGCATTTACGTCATACACGCTCATGGCACATGCCCCAAGCCATATCTTAATCTGTACTAGTTGTATCATGTATTAAGAACATTATTTCAAATTGCACTTCAATTGCTTTCACCATTGAAAAGCACACAGTTGCAAAAAAAAAGGGTTTATGTTGTCTGAAAGCTCAGCTTAAACATTGGCTTATTAATAAACAAACATACCCGCACCAAGTCGAACAATATCCAAGTGGGATCTCTGCACCTGAAAATAATATCGTAAGCTACCTCCAAGCAAGGTCTCAATCTTCAATATCACCTGCAAACACCGTTCTCTTAAACACCTCTCTTTACCTGGGCGGCTGAAATCCGTTAAGGAAACCCCAAAATATGTTGTTTTAATGATTTTCGTTTACCTTTTGGTTTTCTCTTTTAATAACCGGAATTCAAAGAAGAGGCAAGACCCAAGACATCATTTTCTAACCAAGACTTGATAAATATTTGATTACACGTGCAAGACAAACACAACCTATCAACTGTTTCCTTCTCACTTTTTAACTACCCAACAACAACATATTTAGCTCACATCCATTGCCGTGGATCAGGTATTCCGATGAGACTCAGTGCACTGTAATTTAGTATTGTAATAGCAGTCTCCGGAGAAATCTTGACATATTTCTGTTCTCGTTGAGCAATTTTTTTGTTTCTTTGCTAAGGCGGTGTCTAATAAATAGTTTTGCTTCTGATTAAAAAACAAAAATAAATAATTTTCTTTCGAACAAAAAATAATATCATTTTCGGTAAAAAATATTAAATAATGTGCAGATAACTGATATTCGAAAATATACCCCCAAAGTGCATAAATAGTTTTCTTTGAAAGAAAATCAGTTTTGGCCAGAGAGTTAGTTTCTTTTTACAATTTAGCAAACTAACACGAACAGGAAAATGCCTTGCTCCGCCGTAACACTATCGATAGCTACGATATCCGCCATCATTGCTACTGCCCTGTTGGCGATCGCATTCTCTACAGATAATTGGCTAAATTATGATGTTAAACGGAATAATATACAGGTGTGTATTCGTCTTGGAATTTTTCTACAATGTTTGTCAGTTTTTTTTTTTCATTATTTTGAATTAAAAGAGTACCGTAGCATTTAATCCCCTATCAATGACCTTATGTTTTCTGTGCACCCAGCGTAAGCCAGTGGTTTCTGGTTGTAAAAATGCAAATTCTAGTAAACATAACAGTTGTTTTGCTTTTTGTGAGAACATAATTTTAAAGAACGCCAAAAATACAAAGAAAACCCCTAAAGAGAAGCTAAAATTTTCGACGAATTCTACAAGTTGTGCGTTTTCTCCAAACATTAAACTTTCTACATTTTTTGTGCCACTAATATTACCAACCGAAACGCTTCAACACAAACACCTGCACACATGCGATACGCTACCGCCCGAACGCGATCCATGATCGTTGGAATGTGTACGAGATAGTGTTTGTATATCTCTTCTTTCATTTTGTTACCTGTGATCATGTCAACCGTGTATCTTGTAGGTACCTGCTTCTTCTATCTACAGACTCAATGCGCCAAAAAAAAACACATTAGGGGCGGGTGTACCTACAATGCACAAAAAGTGAAGCCTACCCCAAAATCTGAATGAATCTGCCTCTAATTGCGTAGTGCGGTGAAAATTTAAGTGCTTACCGTACTTAGTCAGTTGTCATTTGGCCATATCATGTCCGTCATGTTAATTATGTTTATTATCATGCTGATGTATGCGCACGAATATCCATATATTGCACACATTCCATTTCAGTGAACAAATTTACGCATTGCCTAGCAATTTACTTATGCAATCATACACAAAGTCACATAGATAGTAATCTCGTAAAGTGATCGTAGGAATTTAAAAAATTACAGGTAATCAATAAAAAAAAATTCACAAACGATCTCAATGCAAAGTCAGAAACTAGTTTTCGGGACAGCAAAAAAGTAAGAAAAATAGCTTGACTAGGTAGGTACATATTTGTTTTATTAGGTATTTCGCTTTCCGTATTTATTCTTGTGGGCATTGTGAATAGGTTTTTGTCGTCTTTCCTCTTTGTATAATAATTTTATTATGATTTATATAGTTTCCCAGCTTCGTTTTCTATCCCAAATGTAGCTACGAGTATGCATGAGTTTTGTTTGAATACTTCACAGATTGTTTGCAAGTAAATATTGAAATAAAAACAAAACAAAGAGAAAACTAGGTAGATACAAAACCTACATAAAACCTGAACGGCTGAATCCGAATTAAGACATTCTTTTAAATTAGAAGTTTAAAATTAACTTGTATCTCAAACCCATGTGTTGAAGAAAATGAAAGTGTGGGAAGAACATTTTTTTTTTCGTTTATTATCTGTAGGTGCATTGTAAATATGTCTTGGGTTTACAACTAACAAAAAATCGTTTCGTTTTCTTCTCTTTACCAAGATGTTTTTAAGGTGCATTGTTATGAACAATAGGCGTGTTTTTTTTATCTTATTCTATGGCTTAAATCAATTTGAGAAAAAAAAAACAACACCAGTCGGTGATATGCCAATACTTTTCTAGTTCGTATTTTGACAACTGAAGATCATACCTACCTACTGTTTAATTTTTAATTTTTAATTTTGAAATTTAAAATCGATTTACTTTTCTTCTTTATTTTACCTGATTTTTTACTTATTGCCGTTCCCGTACCTACGCAAAAATTAGTAAACGAGAATAGGTCTGTTCCCTTACAAAATAATAGGTATTTAATGATTTTTACCGCGGAACATTATTATCATGCAAAACTTGCGTATCTACGGGAACGGTGTACAAATCAGTAAGAATCAGTAAATATTATTATGAGAGAGGAGTGTTTACCGGATGTCGTAGCAGCAACCATTTTGCATTTTCAATAACTGTTTTCAATGACAATTGCAATAAATGGGGTTGGTAACATATCGTCGCTTGAAAAGAAAACTGACATAAGTCACATGTGGCGATTTTTTTGTTAAGAATATAGACCAACTCACAAAAAAAATGTCTATCAAACCGTCATATCTATAACTTTAAAACTGACAGCGTGAGAGCGTAAGTTTTGTTTGACATTAAAGGAAGCATCCATAGTAATGAAAAACTTAAAATACCTAGCAGACAGTTTGGTTTTCAAGCGAGTATATTTTTTATCAAGACTAAGGGCATATAATTGGATAGATAGTTATCCAGGCTTAATGAAATCTATATATAGACAAAGGTATGTTGTTGTATTTCGGACAAGAATTTATTTCTATGCAGATTATAGACTACGCACATAATGTATAGAATATTCGGATTTTAGATTTTTAGCCATTTTTACTCTTTTTTAAGAACTTTTTCCAGTTGAGGCAAACTTTTAAAGTTCCAGAAGTTAGTGTCGTTGTTAGATAGATGGCAATATGTCTATGAGATGCAAATGATTTTTGTTGTTCGTTGAAAGTTAACAAGTCTAGGGATGACACTATTTCACAGCTGTCACTAATAAAAGCAAATTCAGCTAAATTCAAAGCAATAAATTTACCTAACTATTAATAGACACTGATTAGCTAATCAATGACTAACTTTTGACATTCTCGCGAATATTTCTTATGGGGAAAACTGTCTAGTTGAAAATGATGGAGAAGCCCTACAAATTAAGTCCGGCAATTCTGTCCTTCTGTCGGTCTGTGTATGTATCTGGAGGCTAATCTTCTATATGGATAGGATATACATAATACATAGTTCAAATTTGAAAGTGGATTAATACACATGGGATTTTGGAATTGACAATATAGGGCCAAAATCAATGGTACCTATCCTATAACGGCTCTTGAACGTATTTTGATTAAAATTAAAACGCATCAATCTATGAAACAAAACTGCATACCTACGAAATAACATCTATTAGTATTTAGGCCAAATTTTGAAAATCTTTAATATCTTTATAAGTAAAAATCTCGTGTCACCATGTTCGTTTACGCTAATCTCCAAAACCGCTGCTTTCCATTTTTTATTGCATTTTTTTTTATAGAAAAGGGGTTGTTCATACTTACAACTTAAAAACGACTAGACTAGAACAAAGAAAAATATTAGAAAATGGCTGTGCTACATTGGTGATTATGATTTCGTTACGTGTTTACAAACAAATTACGATACATTTATATATATAAAAATATATTCCTCATTCAATTAAACATATAATATAATAATTGTCTAGTTGAACGAAATTGAAAATTAATCTTACTAGGTACTAGGTAGGTATATGCAATAAAACTTTCAGTTTTGGCCAATAACGGGAAATTACTATTTTCTGCCGCATGAACGAGAACGCATTTACTGATTTTCTTCCAATTCATTATAAATTTAATTCGAGGTTTGCTCGAATCAATTGTATCAATCAATTGTAATTACAATTAGTACCTTTTTTTAAATGTTAGTCATAATACACCTACTCATACTTCATGGATATATCAATGAATGAGCGATTCGTTTGTGTTAAATGAACCAACAGAACCAGTTAAATTCCTGAATGTTTTGTCAGACAATGCATAATTTATATGATTTGCTTCTTTATAAGAAAAATAAAACAAACACCTGCAGCACATAAAAACACCAAACGTTTACGATGACTTAAGAATGAATAATTTTTCGCCAATTTTGTGCCAATTGAGAAAACAATGTCAGCCAAATTGTATTTATGTTGACTGCATTGGATGCAAATTGTAGTAATTTATTTTATATATTAAACGTTTCAATATAATTTTAGTTAACAAAATCAACCCAATAGTAGGTTTTAAACAAATTTTCATAATGACGCATTTAAATAGATGCTGGAAAAATGCTTACTTGGATTCACTTGTACCAAAACACTTATTCAACTAATGGCGTTTTCCATTGGGGAAAAAATCAATTTTTTTGATCTGAAGACCGATTTTGACAGTTGTTGTGTTCCATAGGGCGAAAAAATTAATTTTTTTTGATCAGAGATCAATTTTGCAAATCTGAATTTTTCGGCAGATTTACCAATACCAATACAAATGATAGCTGTCAGTTTGACAAGAGTGATTTTCATGATGATTTTTTACTTCGGTTGTGAAAAACAAGAGTGCTTTGGGTTTAGATATTAATAATAGATATAGACACAGAAAAGAAAGTTATACGTGAACTATTAAATTGATTGAAAAAAATGTTTGTTATGTTTTTAATGTTGGCAGCTACACCGACGCTAACTTCACAGACACGTAATGACACCAATACAAAAAAATAAATCTGAATCGTGTTCCATTGACACTCAAAAAGATCAAATTTCAGATCAAAATCAAGATTTCCCAATGGAAAACGCCATAAGTAAGCTGCCTTAAATCTCGTCAGAATTCAGAAAGAACCAAGATCGTTCAAGTCACCCTTATAGAGTCTATAGACTACACAATACACATGCAAGCATGTTACAATCACGATTTCTCAACATACTATAAATGCAATCAGCACAGTACGCATTCGTGTGTTTTTCGCTGACTGATACTGTTCCTCATTATCAATGTAAAAATGTGATCCCCGCTCGATTTTTTTCCCGTAACTGTAATAAAATATAAAAAGACGTGTTCCACATAGATCAATAAAACATCAGTGTTATCATATTGAATAACCACTCATGAAGTCGAAATGAAAATGAATCCTTCACTGAAAAACTGACTCTAGGTTAACTTAAATCCAAAAACTCAGCACTGAAAAACCGGAAAAAATACAATTCCTTGCTTTGTGCAATATGCAATTAGTTGTACTGCTAAGTACAACTAATTATTTTGTGTGAATCATGAAGGCAATTCATCATTAATAATTATATAATTTTCGTTTGTTTTTCGCAATTTTTTCACGCAAATTAGGGCTGGGGAGAAAATGAAAACTGTCAAATGATGACAGTCCAGGAGACAGAAACCAACAAAATAGGTCTGTTCCCGTACAAAATAATATTTACTGATTCTTACTGATTTTTACTTATTGCCGTTCCCGTACGCAAAAATAAGTAAAAGAGAGAGCAAAAAAACTACCCCTCCATAAAAATCTGCAAAAAAATTTACTGCAGAAATTTCTGTTGGTAAAAATCAGTAAACTGTCAGTTGGTATCTAAAAGTGACATCTCGCTTGTTTTGACAGCTGATTTATGTCATTTGTTCTTTAAAAGGCATACAAAATATAAAATTTTACTGTTTTTTACTTAAACGCGTTCCCGTACTTTTTGGTAATTTTGTCTCTTTCTGAGATAATTTACCCCCACTCCAAGAAATTTGAGAATTTACTAATTTTTACTGAAAAAGTACGG
The DNA here is from genome assembly GCA_932526625.1 of Rhingia campestris. Classification (NCBI taxonomy): domain Eukaryota; kingdom Metazoa; phylum Arthropoda; class Insecta; order Diptera; family Syrphidae; genus Rhingia; species Rhingia campestris. Next base: position 55,010,457 of record OW052182.1, on the reverse strand, counting down.
GAACAGACCTAATAATAATTTGTTTCTTTTTTTTACAAATATACACAGAAATGTGTATGTTTTGTATATTTATCGTAATACTTGAATTGCTAAAACTAATCGTTAAAGGTTTAAAGGCTAAACACCAAAGTGGGGGGAACATTTTATCTGTCGTCTCTTTCAAAATGCTTCAGCAATTTCAGGTAAATTTCGTTGAAATGTGAGCATTCTCTCTCTCTCTCTGTATTAAATACTTAAGAATTTTAATTTTTTTTCACATTAAGCTACACGAACGGACCTAGTATCTGTATGAAGAGAATGATTACCAATAAGTCTACGCTAATACAAACGTTGCAGATCTGATATGTGAGAAGAATAATTTTTAAAGCACGAAAAGGAATTAATTTTACTAATCAGAATCACTTAATAAAACTATTTAAAACTTTATTTTTAAAGCAATTTAACTCTCAGTTCTCTTAGGAGACCCAAATCTATGCATTGCATTAAAAATGGGGAAAACATTAAGAGCCACCGTGACATTACTTGATCCGTTCGCATACTCAAACAAAAGCACAAATTTAAATAAAATTATATGTCAGATAGGGCGGAAAGCGTTATCATGCTGAGAAAGCTAAAAAAATAACAAACTTCATTTTCTTTATGCATAATTTCGGTTGGTGAGAAAATTAAAACTGTCAAATAATAATAGCTATGAAGTTTGACAGAGATCAGCAAAATTGTTCTTTATTGTTGCAACGCATGTAATAAAGAAAAAACTATTATCCCTTTTAAGTTTTTTTTTTACACTACGGAAACGGCTAACAGATAAAGGAATTGGTGAAATTAATAAGAATTAGTAAAAATGTAAACGCCGGAACTTACTATTATGTAACTTATCTTCAGACAAGTAAAAGTTCCTTTCACTTATTGGTTACGTAAGACCACATATTTGAATACTTGATTGTAATATGATCAAATGCCCAAGAAATTCTTAAAACCGGAAATGATAGTTTTTTCGGGTAAATTCTAACTAAAGTGGCATTCTAAATCTAAAAATTCAATTGACTTATACTCTCACATACGACCGAAGAATTTATACTTTGAACTTAAACCAAAGTGCGCTTTAGTTCTTAAAATCTTTTATTTTGTCTCAATAAACGAGTTTTTATTTAAATTTTCTTGATCGTATGTAGGTATTTTTATTGCTAAACTTTGTCTAACAAAACGAGTCTGGGTTCTGATTGTAACTACCATTATCCATTCGAACATAAATAGACACATACGATCAGATATGTTAATGAATTTCAGATTATGAATCATGCTAATAACCAACGTTATATGAAATCGATATGTATATGCTTATATACACGTATAACTATAGGTGCTTACAATTAATTCGAGAGTTGTTGAAAAATAATATGAAGCATGGAAGCAATAAATAATTAATAAGATGTATTTTATCAAAAGTTGAATACTCCCACTTGTGAAATTTATTTAGAATGTGATTTTTTCTTTGTCTATTTAATTTATAATCTTGTAGGGTTAAAAAATAGTTCTTGAACAGAATGAACAGCCGGATGTTCAGAATCCCTACTAGCAAAATACTGCCAGATCAGAAATTGGCGTTTGATTATTGTATCCCATATACTAGTTTTGCCACATACTTTGTAACATGGAGAAATAATAATGATAGACATATAGATCATATGGATCGAATCGACATCGAAAGCTGAGCCAGGTCTTTCCGTCCGTGGGTGCGTTACCATTTTTTGGGTCTTACATTTTGAGCTAGACTGGTGAAATTAAGTATACATGAAATATTTTTTGTTGGTCTTAGCAAAACAAGTGTAACCATTTTTAAAAAATGCCCAATGCTACGAACACTTTTCATAAAAACGTGGTTTTTGGTCAAACCGTTTTACCACACCCACTTTCATTGATCTATTCATCATTTTGTACCACTTTTTGGGCTCGTCTTCCAAAAAAAAAAACAGTTATATAATGGTGATTTTTTAATTTTTTTTTATCGATTTTTTTTTTTTAAATCGAATAAAACACTAAAATTTGCAACAAATATTCCAAAATTTTATTGTAATCCTTTGCCATTTATGTTTAAATGAAGTAAATGTTGTCCGCGGCTCCGTTACAAATGGTCCATTGGGAAGGTCCAATTTTGCGTCACTTTTTCGAGCATTTCGGCCTGTATTCCTGTAAGGCTTCAATAGTGTTCGGCTTGTCCACATAGACTAACCACTTTACATAACCCCACAAGAAAAAATCAAGAGGCGTTAAATCTCATGATCTGTAATTTTATTGTAAATTATGTATACAGGGCCATTTCGAGAGATAAGCTGCTCACCAAATTCATCCTTTAACATTTCCATTGTTTCACGAGCTGTGTGGCATGTGGCACCATCTATTCCTTTAAGGCTTCAATAGTGTTCGGCTTGTCCACATAGACTAACCACTTTACATAACCTCACAAGAAAAAATCAAGAGGCGTTAAATCGCATGATCTGTATGTATGTATGTATACAGGGCCATTTCGAGAGATAAGCTGCTCACCAAATTCATCCTTTAACATTTCACCATCTTGATGAAACCACATATCAACCAAGTTCAACCGCGTAACATGGCTCGATATCGTTCGCCGTTGATGGTAACGTTTCTTCCACGGTCGTCTTTGAAGAAAAATGGACCGATGATGCCACCAGCCCATAAACCACACCAATCTGTCGTTATTTTTCGGGATGCACTCCAGATGCGAGAGTTTTGCTTTTTTACGTATTCATTGAGCCAGAAATGAGCCTCATCGCTGAACTCAATGTTTCGATAAAACAGCGGATTTTCATATTTTTCACAGAGCACGAATTTTGGTTATAAATTTCAATAATTTGCAATCGTTGCTCGTTTGTATAAGTCTTTCCACGATTGAATGGCAGAGCAGTGATGCCAACCTGAAAAACTTAACTCTTAAAAAATCACCCGTTAACATAAGAAATCTTCCAATCTGTAACTTTGCATGGAGGCAAAAAGATTCAGGGTTAAAAAAACAAGTAGTCCGAACAGGCTTATGCTCTAACATGAGACCGTTTTTGCATTGAACCGAACGCCGGAATCCGAGTACAGAAAATACCAGCGCCACATGGTCCTATACGATGGGGATCAGTTGAACAGAACTGACAATTTTTTTATTTAGGTGATTCAGAGGCACGTTGCAATGGCGATGGCTAGCGAGAACAGCTTGATCTTCGGGGCTTAATAACCCAATTATAAATATATTGAAAGGACGTTCGTTTACATTGACTCTTTAGGGTTGGTGCAAGAAAGGGTTGTTATTCTGGTATTGTACCACCGCCAGCTGTGAAAACCGGATACATCGGAAATGCTCAGAATCTTCTCCGATTTAGGACCGCGATATTGGATCGCGATAAGATTGATACAGAAAGGTAGCACATCAAATTTTGTTGGCTCATAAATGCTTTTGTCATAAGGTGAACATTTTAAGTAAGAAAATGTGTTAAGGATATTTTAGATTTAAGCAGTTTTATAGAGTATGTAAGCTTACAGTTAATGATAAAAAAATTATTAAAAAGTAAAAAAAAGTATAGCAGTGCCCCTGTATATTTTAGGCTAGAATGATAAAATTTGGTACACAATCACATTTTCATGCCTCCAGTACAATTAAAAAAAACATTTTTCAAATCCGCCCACTACCACGGCCACTATTATAGAAAACCCATATGAGGAGGCTACAATCCCAATCGTTTAATACCTCTTCCCAACCTTAAAAATAAATGTGTCCAAAAAGTGGGCGTGACTAAAAACTTTACTGGTATGAAATATAGAAAATGACATTGTCAAAACGGTTTATCAAAATCAAAACAATGAATTTCTTTAAAATTGTATCAAATATATATATATATATATAGATATATATACATATTTCATCAGTTGAAAGTTTTTTAGCCGCGCATTTTCTGGGGGTTTTTATGAGAATAAATAAAATGCAACTACACCAAGTTTTTGGGGATGTTTATGTTAACGATAGAATGGTCTAAATTTTTAAACATCGGATTGAATTTTTTTCATTTTAAATTAAATTTGAAAAAAACCCTCCTTACACTTCTATAATGTTTATTGATACAAGATATTTATTGATTTCATTTCTATAAGTAGAATAAAAATGAAAACGCCCACATACCAGACATGACCGGATTAACTTGTCACAATGCTCAAACAATAAATTCGTTATGATTAAATCCACCCATAGCTTTGCTCCATGATATAAATATAAATATAATCCGAAGAATTTATTTAGAAAACCATTTACTTTCATCATGAATGCATGTACAATGTGCATGTATAGAATCTACCATTAAAAAAGGTTTCCTAATGCGCTAACAATACCAGACATTTGTGCATTTAAATATGCATTTGTATTCTCCAATAGACAGCCATGTGATAATGTCTAATCACTTTCATTAGTGCCTATGTCACGCACGATGTCAATTAAGAATACATGTATATTGTATATAGTTTAATACTCAAATTGGTTTTTGACCTTCGCAAAATCTTTTCAAGAATGGTAATGGAGAAATCACATGACAACGCGGCACATGGTGATCAAAAACGAGGAAAACGTGATTGAATTCCACGTTTGCTTATGTACTTTCTCCAAACGTAAGCGGAATATTAGCTTTAGCCTAATAGGCACGGCAAACAATAATTATCACAATATGTATGCGTACAAAAAAAAGCTATATAAGTTGATGCAACAAAGGTCAACAAGCCAAATGAAAGTTCACACAATAAGCTGTAATTTATATAAATACGAGCGAAATGTCATTTTCTTATTACTCAACTGTCAGTTAAAAAGGATTTTGTGATCATCGCACATTATAACGTAAGTTTAACGTTTTGGTTGGTATTTTTATAGAACCCGTCGGTGATAGCGTCACGCACGTCTAACAATGTGTTACCCATCAACCTTGCCAACTTTGTTGCGCGGCCTCCCTAAGCCCGCCGGCCAATTGTCTCAATTTTAAAATATCTATGTCGTGATAGCGAATCGTGAAATAGTGCATATTGAAAGTTGAAACATTCTGCAGGGCGGAAATTACATCAGTGATTCAGGTCATTCACTTCGTGAGAATATGAATGAATGTAGGTGAGCAACAAAATCCAATGCAATAGCGACACTCTCTAAATTACAAAAAAAAGATATTGACACATCATATCCGACTTTACTGATCAAAATCAATTTCTATTCTATTTTGCTTGCCATTCAGCTACTCAGCAAATTCTGCATACCTTTATACAGCATTGAAGCACATTTCATATTGGTACATACTTTCATAAATTCTACGTGATTGCTGTTTTAACGTGTAAGCGTACCATAAATAAAATAAATAAGGTTACAAAAGTAAAAGTTTTCGTTTTTCTACCAATTCTCCTCATAATTGATATGCAAATCGAGTTTTATTTTATGCACGATTCTTAGGTACATTTGCAAAAACGCATTCCACAAAATTGACGCTTTCTAATATAATATATGTATCACAATTTTGATGAGTAAAATAAATTATTTAAAATCTATTTATAAAGGTCGTCTTTTAAATATAATCTTATGCAACAAAATAAAATTAATCGATACTAATGGAACAATAATGCCTTTAAATGGAATCTCATTCTTTCGGATGAATGGGGTTCAAGCAATCGTAAACAAACATTCCTAACATTCATTGACAAGAAGTGGAGTGAGTTCCATAATAGGAAATTCCGGTGGCAACCAAAACTTGGCAATGACAATAGACAACCAATTTGTATGCCAAAAAATATTATTTAATTTACTTTTTTTCTTAATAAGATTAGATACAAAGGCCAATGACCATTTGCAGACCTGCCAATTGTGTCACGATAAATTTATTATTATGTAAGCAGAGCAATAGATCGTACACAGAAAAACAATAACTTACACGGCATTTAACGTTAGCATTCGAAATATAGCACGATATTCCTCTCTCTTTTGCCAAACCAACTATCTTAATTAAATTATAAGTTAATACAGCATATTAAATAAAACAAAAACAAGTTTAGTGTTTATTAGATTTCAACAACAGAAAAACGTGGTTTTGTTTAATACCACGCCGATCGTTTTACTCGCTCGATCTCTTTTTGTATTTTGTAATTATATTTAGCAATTACTTGTTGAGTGCAACGCTTGAAAACAAGTTAAAATGGTCAAGGCTGCTGAGCATTTTTTTAGGATATAAGTAAAAAGGCAATAAATAAGGTCTTACTGAACCAATATTAATGTGGAAATACAATTGGGGTAGTATTGAAATTAATTTTAATAGACTTTAAAACGAAAATTTGTGAATTAAAAAACATTCATACCGAAAAAAAGAATAACTGATGAAAATTAACAGTTTGCATAAAGTTCTAGAGTTTGGCATCACTTTTAATATTGTTATTTGTAAAGTTTTTACTGACCTCGTGACAAGCACTATCATATGATCATTTTTTTTTAAATATGTAGATGAAAAACGAAACGTGTGTCACATGATGGGGAACCCATTTGAAAAGTCAGATTTGGTTCAATGTCTTTTAATTTGTTTTCACTGTACTCAAGTCCATATGACACTGTAAATGAGATAGCAGTGCATTGTTCAAATGTGATCAATGCAATATTGCAGCTTAAGCCTGAAACACACATGCAGATTTCTCCTAGCAGAAAAGATAAAACACACAGTTTTCAATGGGTGTGATCACATGTAAAAGCATTGTACTTCTGCAAGTTGTCTCTATTTTGAAATCCACTGCAAAAGTCAACCACCACAACACAAAGGGAAAAAATGCAATTTTAAGATATTTGACATCATTGGATTATGTCATTTATTCCTTACAAACAAATAAAATAAAAATTAAATGTTTGTGAGAAAATAAAAACTGTCAAAGGATGACAGGCCAGCTGTTAATAAGTATTAACTTATTAACAGTAACCAAGAAAAGTATTCCTTGTTTTTTCTTTTGTTTTTTAGCTTGTTCTTTAGAATACAAATTTTTGGCGCAACAGGCTTGTTATTACCCAGGGCCTAACTTTTTCTTACAACCATCTATGTGTGCATGTGTACTTGCACGAATCCGAACGTCTAAGTTGAGATAAGCTTTTCTTCACAATTGATACTACTTGGATGATTTGTCAGATCACCATTAGACGAGGACCATTGAAAAATCATTTAGGTACGGCTGGGGCTTTTGGGGCGACATTTCACTGTACTAACTATCGCAGCACATAGCCCCGTGGGGTATGACGATTAGCAGAAGGGATTTTAGCATCTGAATTACATTTCAGAAGAGAAAAACGTATTTCTGAATTGTGGCTAACAAAATGTAATGCTGTTTTCAATTGGTAAAAAGGTAACATCCGGAACTGACAGAACTCTCCCAAAACCGTTCTGAGAAGACACATTCCATTGTGGATTTAATATATCCTTGTAGCCAACAAAGGAACTAGCATTATTCATTAGCCGTGTTTATATAGGCTTGAATTTAAATTGAGAAAAAAAGGCTAATCAGTGATCTGGTAGAACTTCCCTGATCACTTTTTGACAACTGAATATTATGGTGTTTAAATTATTTTTTTTGCAATTGAAAATCGACTTTTTTTAGTTGTTTAGTTGTTGTTTTTTTAGTTTTATATATGAGATAACCCTAACTGTAATTTTGTAATTTTAAAATCAAATAATATATGTATACAAATATTTTCACATGTTTAGAAAAAAAATACGTGAACGATATATTCACATTTCAGCGATTCGGAATTGTTTGCAAGATCACAACAAATCTATTTTCATTTGCTTAGGAAAAAGGAAAACAAAAAGCTTTTAAATGGTTATACATTTTTATAACTTTTTTATAGCAAAATCGACAAATCATCAGTGTTATGGCTGAAATACATGGTTTTAGATGCAGTGTAGCAGTGCAGTGGCTTACATTTATCTTAATGTGGTGATGTTTGGTGATATATTTTGTTTGATGTCTTTGGATATATCCATACTTTGCATTTCTTAAATGTTAACATCTTGTGGTTCGTAAAAGGGGCATATGTGAGTCACGTCACGGCAAGGTAAAAGATCTGGCTGAGTTGAGAAGAAGTCTCAAGAAGGCGTTTATTTTTTTTATGCAGAATAAACGTCATAATCGAATGTTGCCAAACATCTTAAAATTAAGTTTTTTTCTTTTGTGTTGTGTTGGCCCTGACTTTGATTTAGAAATAGAGACAACTTGCAGAACTACAATGCTTGCAGGTTTGACATGTGTTCACTCCCATTGAAAACTGCATGTTCTATCTTTTCCGCAAGGAGAATTCTCCACGTGTGTTTCAGGCATTACTACGTTGAATCCCCATCCTTGGAGTCAAATTGAATGCTTCACTAAAAAAACTATATTTCGATAACTTTTTGGCCAAAATCGATAAATCATCAGTGTTACTACATTGAATCACCACCATTAGAGTAAAATTTACTGCTGCACTTAAGAACTGCTTTATAAGTTAACTCAAGATTAAATTTAATCCAGAGCTAGTTTACTCTGGGTTAATTCAGAGTTAACGTGAGTGAACTGTGTAACCGGGCCATTCTATGAGAATTTACAATTTTTTTCTATAAAAGTACGGGAACACACCTAATGTGGGACAATGTACAATTTGTTTGTTTAATTCCCCGGTTCTAACCTTATCTAAAGATAATATGGCCTAAGTGTGTTGGTGGCGCGTCGACAGCCACTCTATCATAGCCCCCGTACCGAAACATCTTTTGCGCATTATTGGGATCCTATATAAATTATTGGAATAAAGTTAACAGGTCTTTGCCATCAGTTTTGGACACTTTCAGAAAGAAAATTCTAACTCCTAAAATCAGTAAATAGTATTATAGTATTTGTTAAAGATGCAATAATCTTCCCATAAAAACATGTACGCCATAATTATTTGAACATTTCATTAATTTCCAGGCATTTGCGGCAAAACATGTGGACTCAGAATCATTGCTGAATAGTATGAATAGCAAGTATTACTATTACACAAGAACTAGAGGATTGTTTAGGATATGTTATCCAAAGGAGAGGCCACCTACATCAGCAGGTAAGCAAATATAAAATCGAAGTAATTACATGTTGACGGACGTTAAACATCGATTTAGAAAAAAATGCACAATGTTGCATGTTTGCATGTCAACTCTTTTGTTTAAAATAAAAAGAAAGTCGGATGTGTTAATAAATTATGTTTTCATTTATCACTGACGTATTTTTTGTAATCATTTATCGCCAATACTATGTAGATATACATAAAAATAGAACTAAAGATTTGTCTAACGAGTCTGAGCTGCGAAAAGAGAGAAAAGTACTGCTTCTCACATGGAAAATCTGTACTTTTCTGTTTCTTTATGTGCAGTTCAGACTCATTAAGCTTAATGCTAATTAAGATAATTTAAAAAGTCAAACAAAACGGCTCATGATTTTTTTTAATACAAAAATTTTGTTCATATTGTGCACCGAATCTTTTTACAACAAATATACCTAAAACTTAGGAAAGTATGTGTATTACCTTGAAAACTTATCTCTGTCGAACTGGATTTATATTTCATAATCATACCAGACAAACAGTTGGCTGTATTTGTTCAAAGTTATGTCGTTAGTACTCAATTAATAATTTTTCTTTTTATTTCATTTTCGTTTCTTGTTTGTATTTGTTGTTTTCATTTTTTCGGTTATTTCTTTATGCGTGTCATTGATCTTCAAAATATAATCGGATTACATACAACATTTTTTTTAATTTATTTAACAGTACCAACATACTTATCGCCTGTTGAAACACACTGCTCCAATGTTGATTATTTCCCCAATAATGACGAAGACAAAACCCCAAATGATGATGCGACATCAAGATTACATTTGGCACGGTCATGTGTGGCTCTCTTCATAATAAGGTGCGTATATCTGAAATATTTTCACTTTCTATGAATTCGTACCTAATGACCTTTTTTGGATGGTATATAGCTTTGTCACCATATTTTGTGCTTTTTGGACTGGGCTATCTGGGTGCTGGAAACGGTCAGCAGGTGCAATCACAGCTACGGCAATTTTACTATTGGCCGCCTGTCTTTTAGCTGCCGGTGCCATGGGCTTATGGCACACGGTTGAGTTCTTTGAAAAGGAGAAAGCTGTTGGTGAAGATTACTATCAGCAGTGGAATACGGTAAGAAAAGCTGATCCCTAATTTGATGAATCTTGATGAGTTATATGGAATGTTTTGTTTCGTATATACAGGTTCTTAAGGACAACACGAAAGTTACTTACGATTGGTCGTACGTTGTGGCATGGGCTGGTGTTGGAACGTGTCTTTTGGCTGCAATTCTTTTATCTGGTGCTGCTGTATGTTTAAAAAGCGAACGTGAGAAAGAAGAACAATTGAATTTGCAATATTTGATGCCAGGTAAGATGATTTTTATGATGAATTATATAATATGTATATTCAATGCCATGAACTTGTAGTATCAATTTATGTTGAAACCGTTATATTTGTACTTTTACTTTCTGATCACAAAGAGATTGAATTTCAAAAAAACTTTTTTGGTAACTGAAACATTTTTTTTGTACTCAGTTGAAAACGCTACAGCTGCATGATTTTTTCTTTGTGATAACTTCAGCATACTTTTCTATGAAATGAGAGGATTCTTCCTTGATTTTGAAGATACGGTTTCGTAGTTTCATTCCCCAAAAAAAAAAAATACCGATGGCAATAATTGGGAATTAAAAAGGTCTCTCTGTCCAAAAACTGCAATGGAACTTCAAATTGAAAGCTATTTCAGTGATATGGTCATCATATAAAACGAAGATCGTCGTCTGTTAAATGTCTTATCTTTAAAATACACATTAGGTCTGTTTCGGTATAAATAATTGTCACAGATTTTTACAAATTTGTATTAAAAAGCCAATTTAGCTTTGAAAGGTAGATTGTATTTGAGCCAAAAAATAGAAAGAAAGATTGCACCGAGAATCCATTTCAAACTGAAATCTCGGGCTTGAGCATGAACGTTTCACTTGCAAACCATTTCATTTTGGCAAAAATCCTTAAATCAAATTTGCCTTTGCCGAGTGAAGACCTCACTATCGATATAAGATACACAACAATATGAAACGCTTGATTAAGCAGTAATGCAGAAGTACCTACTGTGTTTTGGAATTCATCCATTTTAATTAAACATACATAACATTGTGCGTAACTTTTGAATTGATAGGTGTCAGCTATTCAGTGTCGTTCATTAATAAGCAAAATAATAATGACGTACGAAAAAAGAATTAATTTACTTGAAAAAACGCATAAATTAATATATGTGATATAATAAGATAAATATTACCATTTAAAAGCAGATAGTGGTATAAAATATTCGATTATGTGATAGTAACTAATGATCCGAATATTGCCTGTTCCCGTACAGAATAACACAGAATAAACTATTACAGAACAGCACAACTTTGTAAAAACTGTTAGAACAGAAAAGAACAAAACCATGACAAGGTACAATTATGAAAAACAGAGATTTTAAGATCATCAATAGCCATATTTTGTGATTTACATACCATTTTGTAATACATTCCTAATTTTAATAAAGCTTTGTGTGATTGTTTGATTTGATACATATGTGTTAAAATTGCAAACGCCAAAGTAATTTGTTCCTTAACATTTTAATTATAACAGTATATAATCAAAACAACAAAACTGACAGCTAGAAATTACAATTTAAAACGTATGTGCTTCTACTTAAAAGTAGGTGGAGTGAACAATTTCCTAGATTGTCCAGCTCAGATTCATTCAAATAATATTTTTCTAATTTTTTGTACAGCTCAGATTTATTAAATTAAATAACTTTAAAATTTCTAGAATTAGGTAATAAAAAGAGCCTTTTATTTGCACATGTCAAAACAAACAATATGTCACTGGCCGTGTTCCGGGTTTCAAGGCCTTCCAAAAATGGATATCTGTAGCTGGTATCTTGCATCTCTGTCAAAAGAGAGATACATTTCTTGCATGAAGTTGCCCTCCATTCAACTTCAAGCTACTTATTCACGAAGATACACATTGTGTTAGCGCTTACGGGTTGCCTTGTTTTTAACTTTTCACTCAGCTAAAGATACGCATTCTGGTCGGCTCTTCTGTTTCAGTAAGATATGAATCTTGATGAAGCTCTGTTCTCATCGGTCAATCGATCATTTTCGATTGGGATTTTTAGATTTACTCTCAGATTTCAGATTTTACCCGTCCCAATCGAACATTAAAGAGGTTACTCTGATTTTCTGTATGTGTAAGTGTGCCATTTGACAGCTTATTGGTTATCTTTAGGCCGCAAATATAGCTCTTAGCTATCAATGTAAACCATCATTTGAAATTTTCTTTTACTCATTGCGGCTTTTTTATAAACTCAACCATTGGCGAGTTGGTGTCAAAACAAAACTTATGAATTTTAGAACATGATTCTCCAAAAAATACTTTAATTTCTAATTATAGTTTTCCCCGAAAATCACTTTTTAATCATCAAACTGCGAAATGCAAACTTCAAATTGACATATTAGGTAAGTCAGATGTTAAATGTTTTTGTGTTGGTGCATGTTGGTGTAAATCTGACTTGGAATCCAGATTCTTCAAAAGTACTCTAGAGTAAAAAAAGAGTGCTTTTTGTTTCCCAATCGAAAACGAAAAAATAGATCTAGAGTAAAAAAAGTGCTCTAGAGTATAAAAAGAGTGCTTTTTGTATCCCAATCGAAAACGCTATTAGTCAGGTTACATTAGAGGGGAAATGACTCACGAAACAAGCTATAAATCTACACATTGGCACTCAGGTATTAGTGAAATAGCTGACTTTGCTTGACCTGTCATGAAAATGTTTTTGATTTTTTTTTTACTTTTCTGATAAATAATAATTATTCTGAATAGATAAAAGTTAATAAAAATCTATATATACCTATATGGAAAAATGAAATTACAAAATAATTGTTGGCATAGTTTGACATTTGCATTATCATTTAGTAAGATTTTGCGTTACATGTTACCTTACCTTATTTTTCAGTTATAAACCGACTGATATTTAGCTTATTCTTACCAACATACATTTCTGGAGCAATTTTGTTTACTGATTTTTGTGTGGAATTATATTTTTCCACTCTCATAAGCTCTTTTACTAGATTTTGCGTATACGAAAACGCCGCTACTGTTTCTGTCAAACTTATCGTTTGTTGCTGTGACATTTTTTTCATTTTTTTACAACCTGAATTTTTGCGTGAAGACAAACAAACAAAACTTCTTTTTCGTTCATTTTGGTTTCTTATTTCTGCGCTTTGGAGTTTTGCATCCAAGTTTATTCAAATCTTCGCTTGTACATGACACATGGGCAATCTAATATCATCTACATGTTCGATTGGGAGAAGGTTGAAACAAAATATGTTATGGCTGTCTTACGTGCTTATATTTGGTTCTTTTTGGCGGTCGATTGATATGTTTTAAGGTTTTCCTCGAATAAAAAAAGGGTAATAATTTTTGGCGCAAAACCATTCAAGTTTGCATGTACGTTAACGATGACAATAACTTCCGTTTTATGCCGAATTTGAACGCATGCATTAAAATTGGCTTTTCTTGACAGTTTGTTTTACCGAGACGATATGGCTGATCATTATAAATCGAACCCTGCCCTTCTGCGTGTCAATTCACTATCCATCTCTCCACTGAACCCGTCGATTTTCCTCGCATGCATGTCAAAGTAAATTAATTGATGAAGCGTTAGATGATGATGATGATACGTTTAGTTGTATCATTCTTTATGATCAGATATCGAATCGCGTTTTTATTTTTGTATAGTTTTACGCATCTACGTCATCGACGCTCATGGTACATCATGTGTTATTTGTGATTGTGAGCGATTGTAGAACGTTATGCCATAAACACTGGGATAGCATTCGACGTAAACTGATTCAGCATTCGACGTAAACTGATTTACATGGTGCATTTTGACCGTGAATACAACAAAGTCATTGTGTGTATTGTTTCGATGGAATGACATAGCTCCATGAAATGATTACAGACGGAGTATATTGTCTTCCTAGGCTTCCAATAGGAAACCAAAAAACACTGATTATAGTATTGGAAAAATTTCCATCATGTCCGGTACTATAGCAGCGGTGTTAGACTCTTACTCAGAGTGTTTTTTGTAACCCCATCAAGAGTTCATTTAACTTTTCCGTTTTGAGTTAACTACGATAATTATTGTATGATCGCAACATAAAGTGTACTTTGCCATGATGCCTATAAAATTTCGTTATGCATGAAGGCGCTTAAAGCTACTCTCAACAAGTAGTTATATAGCCATTGACGTGTTGCATTGGCATTGAGTAAGTTCTTCTGGTGTCGATTAGTTTTGATTTCTCTTTTAACATAGACAAAAACATAGCAAAGAAAGATAGTAATGAATATCAGTATAAAATTATAAGAAATTGCAATTTTTCGCATGAAAAATTGAAAATGAAACCACCGAAGAAGAAGAAGTGCTGACTGTTGGTAATTACTCACTTAAGGATGAACTATAATAGAAGATGGTTGCGGACGTCCACTTCCGTAACTGTGCGAACACATGCAAATTCGTTCAGTTTTCGTTCACTTTTGCTCACTTACGAAAAACCGAATTCATTCGCTTTTTCTCTTTCGTTTAATCTTTCATACAAAAATTTGACATTTCACTTCAACAGCTGTGTTTTTGTTTTTATTTTTTGTAATCGCTTCCATTCACAAAAGTCTACTATGGGCAACTTTTGTTAATGACAGTACTGAAGGAAACTTAACGTAGAATGTTGACATTAGCTTCCGATTGCTTTCGACTGTTAGTTCAGCCTTTATGCCCGGTTTTTCAGTGATGAGTTAACTATGAGTTGAGTTAGATGATTTAACTGAGAATTAACTCACCAAAGTTGTTGGTGAAAAATATCTCGCACTGGTCATAAAACACAATATATTTTTTTTTCATTTACAGATTTTACATATTTAAATGAAAACGAATTCCAATAAATAAAATCTTTTATTAACTAAACATATTTTCAATTTTAGTGTACTCCCAGAAACAACCACCATACCCACCCTATGCTGGATATCCACAACCCCAAATATATCCAGCTCCATACTATCATGGATCACAGTACGGACCATACAACTATTGAGAACAAAACGAACATCGATGGAGAGTTACTTATTCAGACTTTTATACATTAAAAACACGCAATTGAAAAATTCAAATTTCCATAAAAAAACAAACACCGAAATAAAGAGCAATGCAAACATTTACTCATAAAAAACCCAAATTTATCAATCAAGTAATTCCATTCATTTTACGTTCATTATAACAATATTTCTATCATTGAAGTATTTTTCAATAATTGTAAACCCTTCAATTTTGTCTTTCTCACGTTAAAAAAAACATGTGTACATTTTTTTAAATATGTTTGAATTAAATGATATTTTATCAGCAGTCATTAAGAATACATCGAAGCAACCATAAGAAACGATTCCGCTACGAAGAAATCAAGTACATAACTATGTATGTATTTTATCTATAAACTTAAGTTTTAATTTAGCTTTTAGTATTCATATATAAATACATTAAAAAACAGAGCTAAAACAACTCTACACTCCACATAATAATTCTAGTTGCATTTTAGTCAATTTAGAAGAATTTGTCGATTTTAAGTACGTAAGTCACAAATTCAAAAAGAAAACAAATTCGCCAGCTCAATAGAATCTCTTCGGATATTATAAAGTTTGTAAAATTAAATTAAAAGAAACATTAAGCTGTTGAGTTAATTTTTATTTAATCATTGGCAGCTTATTGTTAAGAGTTCCATCAACTTTTTTTTTGTTACAGAATGGTTTAACTGGACTGTAGAAACATTCTGTGGTTTAAAGTAAGAAAAGACTAAGTACATATTATAATTATAAAATGTCTTCCACGAAATCGAATAATAGTTAACGGTTCTTTACTTAGTTGTAATTATATTTATCGTTTTTATATTCATTAGTATTTGTAATTTTTTTTTTTTAATATACATGTGTATCTTTCTTTGTCAATCAATACTTCACATTTTATTTGTTTAATTTTTTTTAATTCGATAAAAGTAATAATGTTGCATTGTTTATAAAATTTTGTACGTACATAATCACATAATGATTAATTTCAAGACTGGATGATAACAACGAACACGGCTCTGAAATTCAAATTTAAGAAGAGAATACGAGTATATTAGCATCATTGCGGAATTGTCATCATTTTTTATAAGTACACTGAAATATACGCACTGAATTGGTTATACCAATTTTGAAATTATTATTTTTTTTATGTAAATAGAAATTTCGTTATTTCTTAATAAAAACATAAATATATATAGAAACATAAATAAGTTGTTTTATTTTACTTTATGCAGATATACATTGTAATTTGTAAAATATCAATTCAATAATTGGAAAATATTGAAATTTGAAGAATCTGTATTATTGTGATTAATCACAAATCAATGGCCGCGTTCCTGGTTTTAGTTTTACAAAGTTAACTATGCCGATGCACTGTTCTCATTGGTCAATCGACCATCTTAGTTACTTGACATTGGAGCGAGCATTGGAGGGGAAATGACTGGCGAAACAAGTTGAAAATTTACGCATAGACATTCAGATATGAGTGAAACAGCTGATTTTGCGTCGTTCTGAATTGCAAAAAAGGGTTCGCATAGCTTGACATTTACCTTGCCTTTCATTAAGATTTTGCGTTCCACATCGCCTCAACTTATTTTCCAGTTGAAATCTAGAATTCGGAACACGGCCAATGTTCCAATGTTGTTTTTAGTTGATCAATAATTGTTTGTTCTCAAATAATTTTCAAGAAAAATTTTCCATTTTTATTAAAAGAACAACAATTTTTAAAATGTCCATTCACAATAACATTTTTTGTCTGTACGTATTGTGTCTGTCCAACCCAGATTCATTTGTTTTGCTTTGGCTGGGCAGACAGCCAATACGGCTTATATGAGAAAATGTGGCCCTTATACGCATTGTTACAATACGTTTGCTAATGTCTCCAACCCACACAACTTCTTGCTATCCTTATAACAAATCCACATCCGTTAAGTCCTTATTTCTGCTAAGCATAACACAGACCTAGTAAATGTCACAGTTTTTCTTCCTCTTTTTGCCCGGCCCATCCAATTGCATTTCTTGAATAGCAGTAATGTCTGCTTAGTAGCAGCTTAAGCCCTAAGCTAGTTGTAGATATGAACGTCGTTGCTCAGTTCTTTCCATGGCTTTTGGTTGCTTCAGTGATTGAATGGTTAACCCAAAGCACAACCCACAATAACAGTAATAGGCACAAGTCCCAACTGTAGTAGTTTAATTCTACACCAATATAGTATCCATTAAGAAATTGAGCGATGCCGTAGGTTTTTTGTGCTTAACCCTTGACATTTTTGTATGTCCTATTGTCCGAATATGTCAGGTTGCTCATGTAAGTTTTTTACTTCGTAGATGTCACTGTTAATTCATAAAACATTAGTAAGAAATGAATTTACAAAACTTGTTCAGTTTATGGGTCAATAAGTGAAGAAATATATTGTTATTGCAGAATTTATTTGAAATCACTCTTTGTAGTTTTCCATATTTTGAATAGATGACGCTACATGTCATCTATGGAAAAGAATCTCTTCGCACAAGATATCGCTCTTCTGTTTACCTTTTACTATGGAAATTTAAACTTGCTGGCGGCATTTGTTTCTTTGCTAATCCGCAGTGAAACAGTGGCGCCTGTGCTGTTTTGGAACATATTTTCTCGCAGAGGCGTATGAAAATTACATTTCACTAGCAGTCCATATATAATAAGTCTATGGCGTGTGCACTTCTTGCACGATGGCTGGACCTCCTGTTTTATGCCGACTCCGAACGGCTAAGTTGAGATAATCTATTCTTGACAATTGATACAACTCGTATGATTTGGCAGATCATCATGAGAAGAGGGTCTGTGAAAAATCATTTAGGTGTTGCTATGGCTGGGAATCGAACCCAGACCTTCTGCGCGGCAGTTCATCGCACTAACCATCGCGCTACTGAGCCCTCATGTCACCGTTAATTCAATCTTGGGAATTCTACCTCTGCGGTTTGGCGAGGATTTTTGATTGATGACTTTACCCCTAGCTAGTTTTGTTCGAATATGCTCGCGAGTTTATATTTTGTTTTATACCCTATCCCATATTTATTAGTTTTTATACATATTCGTTTTGCCAAAGCTGACTGCAGTATTTACAGCTGCGAAATTTGAATGGATTATGGATTTATAATCGTATTATAATTTCGATAGGAAAAGTGGTTGGTTGGAGGATAAAAGAAGGATTCAGGACGAGAAAGGAGGTTTCAAGTTTTGAATTTTTTTGTTCAAAAAGGAGGATCATCCTCCCAAAAGAAGGATGACCAAAACAAACTTGGATACCAACTCCAAGTTGGTTGAGGTCGGTTTCTACTTGTGCGCGCCACTTAAGGCGAGGTCTTCGTCTACTGCGTTCGATGTCTGGCTGGGAATCGAAGACGAAGATGTCATAATCATCTTAAACGTCCAATGCGGAGTTTTTTGACCAGGGGTATGTCGCTGTACAGCTCGTATGGTTCGTGTTTGAATCTTCGTCTCGGGATCGAAGATTTTTCGAAGAATTTTTCTCTCTAATCGACTTAGGATTTCTTCATCCGCTTTTGATACGGTCCATGCTTCAGCGCCGTAAAACAGGACTGGGATGAAAGGGTTTTATATAGGATCTCCTTTGTAGTTCGAGTGAGGGCTTTACTACTAAATTTCCTTCTTAGCCCGCGGTTGGCAAGAGTTATTCTTCGTTTTATTGCTAATGTGATGTTTTTGTCAGAGTTAATAGCGGAGCCGAGGTAGACATAGTCCAGTACTACCTCAAAAATATATCTGACGTTCTGTCCAATTTGTCGATGTTGTGTGTGCTTTCGTGTTGACAGCATCCATCATCCTTAGTCTTACCCACATTTACTGCTAAACCCATTTTTGCAACTTCCTTTTCTATTCTAGCAAACGTGACTATGACATCACGTTGAGTCCTACTAATGATGTGAAAATCGACGGCGTATGCTAGAAGTTGTACCGGTTTTTGGAAAATTGTGCCTCTGGTGTTGGCTTGGGAGTTTTGCACAATACTCTTAAGAATCAAATTGAAGAAGTCACATGACAGCGCGTCGCCTTACCTAAATCCTTTTTTGTATCGAATGTGTCAGTGAGGTCGTTTCCGACACTGATGGGGCAGCGAGAATTCTCCATCGTAATCCTACACAAACGAACGAGTTTGGGCCGTATACCAAAACTAGACAAAGCTCTGTATAGTTCGTCTCTACAAAAGCTATCGTATGCGGCTTTGAAATCAATAAATAGGTGGTATGTATCGATTTGGACTTCTTGGGTTTTTTCCAGGTTCTGAAGTATGAAAATTTGATCGGTTGTGGTTTTCCTGGCCTAAAACCACACTGATATGGGCCGATCAGGTTGTTGGTAAACGGTTTCAGGCGTTCACATATTACGGCAGATAGGATCTTGTAGGCGATGTTGAGAAGACTTATGCCTCTGTAGTTGGCGCAGTTCAGAGGGTCTCCTTTTTTGTGAATCGGGCAAACGATGCTGAGGTTCCATTCTTCAGGCATGATTTCAACCGACCAGATTTGGCTTATGAGTTGGTGGATGTTGCTTACCAAGTCATCTCCGCCAGCTTTATAAAGCTCAGCGGGAAGGCCGTCATTTCCGGCGGCCTTATTAAGCTTGAGTTTAGATATTGCTATCCTCACTTCACTTAGGACGGGTGGTTGGCAGTTTTTGCTGTTGTTGCCAATTTTCAGCCCTATCGAGGTATCCGTCTGAGAATTTTCTGCTCCGATGGATACCTCGATAGGACCGATTAAATGGTTCGTTCTGCCTGACAGCGGAATGTTGTTCGTAATCGCCGTTTAACAGTCTACAGAAGTGCTTCTTCCATATGCTCAGCATCGACTGTGTCTCAACTACGATATTTCCTTGTTCATCTCGACAGGATTCTGTTCGAGCCTTGTATCCTTGGCATCCATTTCCCAGAAATTCATTTTAATATATCTAAATGGTAACCTAAACAAAAATTAAAATACCACAATTCTTGCCACACCCTGTACAGAAGAAACAACGGTTTGTTTTATATAATTGTTTATTTATCAATGACTGTTAACGTTTATTGCGTAACGTGTTGTATTCTAAAATAGACACGAATCCAGCATGCTTTCTTTTTTTCTGATTTTTTTTTTCATCTTTTTGTTGTCTTACAATTTTATCATATCATATCATTTATTGTGTTTTTTTATCCAAATATTGAAATTATTTATGTGAATTTATTAAAGCAAAATAGAAACAATACTTTAAGTATCCTATTAATATTTTTTTTGTTCACATACGAATGTCCTTATACTGTATAAGAGTCTTACAACATTTATAGTTATTACTAAGGTATAAATTATGTTTTGTTTTAACTTTATTCACTTACAGTATAGCACCGAGTACAAATGTTTAATTATAATAGTATTTAATTTTATTTTTTTATTTTCTTTGTTATTTATTAATATTTCGTATTATTAATTTGTTTTCGTTTTGCATCTTAATAAAAAAAAAAACCTAAATCGTATTATATTTAATATTAATTATATAAAATCACTGCTTACAGCCTAAAAGCAAAATTGACCTTATTATGGCGTTAATATATCGTGTCCTAAACCTGACCGTCTCCAGACATCTTGAATGACAAGATCTTGTTATTAGGAATGGTTGGGGGTGGGAAATTTGATGGCAAACTTACCTGAGACTGAGAACTATCACTTTCGACTTGTTCGGAATAACAATGTTTGTAGTTGAGATAATCTAAAAGTCTTCTTGGCAATGGCAATGTCTGTATTAAATCTTTTCGAACTACCGCTTTCAAAATAACAAATCTGCAATAAATAATAGAAAATAGAAACAAATTCTTTTTGTCTTTGTTGGGGGATGTGTATAATTTAGTTTTGCTAACCTGCACATGTGCTGTAGACTTTGAATATGTTTAAATCTAGAAACAGGATTCGTCAATTGTACTCGCATTGGCCCATGCTCTGGTCTTCTATGCAAGAAGAACAAATATCTGAAAGGAAACAAGATTCGAAAATGATTCGAATAGTGTTTGGAAATAGATTTGAAATTACCTTCCACTCCTAGAGTGTTCGACTGCCTTCTCGATAAATTCAGTAATTGTTTGCGATTTGAATTTTGCATACGAACCAAATGAAAAGGTTCCTGAAAATACAAAAAAAAAACATTTAAATGCAACAATGTGGGTTTTGTTTGATTTCGAAATACCTTGGTCTTGCTCTATTCTCACATGCCGCACGCAATTGTTAAGTTTGAAACTTAGAGAAAATATATAGTGGTCGTCGGAACTATCACGAACGATAAAACTGCCGTCGGGCTCGTTTGATAGAACTTTTTCAGCTGCTTCGCTAGAGAGTGGTCCCCAATACCAGCCATACTTCAAAGGAAATGTGATTCTGCTGTTTATTTGTTGGTAAGGGGAATATTAAATGACTACTTACGTCTTTGACTTTTTCTATGCTTGATGTGAAGTGAAACGAACGTAGTTCGGTTTTTTTCGATTCCTTATCTTCCTCCAGATCGGATAAGTCTTCGCGGGTTTCAACTCCGGCTGGAAAGATAATATTTGTCTGTTAGTATTGTTTTAAGCAAACAAGATCAAGGACACATATTCTTAGAAAGCATTTCGCTATCATCAATCGAAAAAATTATTATCAATGCGACAATAGGTCAACAAAGGAATGGGAAATTAATCTGAACACATATACTTATGTGTTTCCTTCTAAGAGGCCTTCAGCAGGCTAACAATTTGGATATGATAATTTGCAAGGTATGATAGGAACTGATGTCCTGAGAAACACTAAAAACTAAGACGAAATCGAGCGAAAAAGCTGTCACTGAGCAAAGAAGAAGGGACGAACACCGACTTTCCAGATAGAAGAAAAGCGAGCGATCAAATATATAGGAAAGTATCACTTCAAGAATGATGATCTTAAGTTTTACCAAATGTTGATGTAGAATCGAGAGATACAAGGGCCGAACAGAATCTTACCGAGATTAAGACGGAAAAATCAAAAGCAACACCAATAACAATTCTGAAATAAACACTTAACTTCTAACAGAATTCTGCCACATTCGAGGTCTGGGCTACACCAACGTCATTGTCAACACGATATCTCAACAATGGCGAACCATATATGCGCTCACGCTCCAAGGGAGGAAAAGATTATGTAGAAAAAGACTGCTTCTACGAGCATCTTGAAAAAAACTTATGAGCGACTACCGAAGTACGGTGTTAAAGTCGAGATTTTTACGCAATTGTAGGAAAAGATGACATCTTTCTACACGACACCATGTCTAGCAACGCACTTAAGCTATTTGAATCCGCTGCGGAAAGAAATGGATCAACTTGATATCCTGGCGGTCCCCAGATCATCGAATGTTTAATCACAATGATCACATTCCAGTATTTTGAATATCTGAACATTCCGAGGGGCAAACATCGAATCGTACCTCAACCTTATTTCTGACAAGGCAAGAATGCGGAAAAAATGTAATGGTGGAAGATTGCAACCGCCAGAGAAGTCCTTTTCAGATCGCTTATTTACAAGATGGCAGAGTGCAGGGACACAAAGGTATCCCGGGGAACTGGAAGGCTGAAGAGCTTGCCAGACTGGATACCCTTTACATTGTTCGCTTCATGTTAACTATTAATCACACTGGATGCCATCAATCAAGCGAACTGTAGATGGACAAGTTACAAAACTAGTCAACGCTGATTTTAACCAGAAACGTACTCTCAATTTGATTGAGCTGAAAAAATAACATAACAGTACCTTCATCGGTGCCATTAGGACTACAGGCGAAAGGACTATGCCTCGTCAGCAATGTATAAGTTGTCTAAATAAGAGCATTCCCCAGATTCTCTATTCATGTCTAACGCTCTACAATAAAAGAAGACTTGACGACGAAAAATTGTTTTTTGAGAACTTAGGTGATCTGACAGAAAGATCGTAAAAACGACGTCGTTCAATAGTCATCTTCCTACACGACTAGAACCATAATTGAAAAACATAAAGGATGAGTCACAAAAAATACGGTCCCTCGCCAAGGAGGATTTCCAGTTCATTTGAGAGTACCTTGTCATTCGGGTATATGAATCCGGTTCAGTTAATTTTAAAACAAAGCAAGGATTAGTTCAACATCAACCAATGCACATAATAAATGGTGACAAAGAACACTCACGCTAATTGGAGAAGGCCCTATGAATGGCCTAAAACGTAGCTTTTCCATCATCTTCAATTCATTGCCATTCATAACTCACCTTTCTTGGGCAATGGAGGTAGTGCTCTCGACTGAAACTTCCTGCGCTTATCGTCTGCCGACTCTGGTTGCTGATTCGTTGTTGTCGACTGTTCCTTATTCGAGATGTACTCTGCCGAATCTGTCGAATTGGCTCGACATCGATTGTTATGGCTCTTACGGAAACGAAATATACTACAAAACTTCTGCTTCAGATTCAACGTGAACTGTGACTTCTTCTCCGTCTGGAGGCTTATTTTACTTATGTGATTGTTGTTGTTGATGTTGTTAATGTTGTTGTTGTTTGACACGTCACTGGTTTTATCGCCTACAACTAATTTGGTATTCTTAATACTGGCCGAATTCGAAATGCTCTTTGAGTGATTAATTGACACTTGTTTAAGGGTGGATTGTTTATTGGGGCGGGGTGTTATTATTGCACCGTTTGACGAGCGATTCATCGAGATGGTGTGTGTGGGCGTTTTACTCGCCGTCGATGATGATTTGTGCGGGGCCAAACTCGTTGTGTTGCTCTTGAGCGGAATCTCTTTTGTATCCGAATACAGTGTGTGATAGAATTGCTTCACCTCGTCGAGGGTCATGTGCAGCGGTTCAATTGGATTCTCGGGCACACTGTGTCGCTTATCTTCGGTCGTCTTGCTGCTGCTGTTTGTTTTAGTCTTGCTTTTCTCAATTTCGGGCTTATCAATTCCAGAGATATTATCATCGGTGCTTGTGTTGTTATTATTCAGATTGTTGATGTTATTGTTGTTGTTTCGTTTTCGTCGTTTATTGTTGCGGGAGTACTTTAGGCGATTCTTTTGGTTCGACTTCATTGTGTCCTTATATTTACTTATAATTGTATCTTTGGTATCGGGCTTAATCATATCAATGGGAAACGCGTATATATCAGAATCAATTGGCACATTATAAAAATCGGAGATCTCGCGCGTCAACAGCGCATCGTGAGACATTGCTTGGGTGATGAATATCGAATCATCGGCCTTGTTGGCGTTTGACACACTGAGTGAGTTATGTGAGCTTGAGAGTCGGCTGTTTAATGAGTTTCGTGAGTTGGGCCGGTTGCCACTGCCGCCGGAATGGTAATGATACTGATGCTGGTAGTGATGATGATGCAATGGACTGTACAAAAGTCTTCGTTGTAAACTGCTGTCCTGATATGCGCTACGTTTGAGGCCGTAGTACAGATCATAGTCGTGTATTTCCGACAGACCGGTCAAGTTGAATTTTTGCAATTGCATTTGTTGGGTATGCGTTGCGACATCCTGCTCCGAGGGGATAGCTCTAAAGTATCGCGTATGGTCTTGGAAGTGTGGACAGAGGGCGTGCTTCTGTTGTTGGTCCACGACATCGATACTGTTGCCGACGGATGAGCTTAAAATATCGTTTGGTTCATCGTATATGTTATCAATGTGGCTAGTGTTTAAAATGGAGTCACTCGAGTAGATATGTTGCTTGGAGTATGTTTCCTTAAGTGTGATATCGACGTTTGCAATGGTTGGATTGAGCTCTACAATAATATTTGGTGTTATCTTTTCCGACGAGATGTCTTTGACCTGAAGCGATGACTGCGACGACCAACGCGGCAAAATATTCTTCGAAAGGGATCGCGTCAGAGTTGTATGAGGAGAGTCCTTAAAGAATAAGAAAACATATCATCAATATTGAAATAACATGTCTATTATGAGATTGTCTTACTTGAAACTCTGGAGGCGGGTCTATAGGGGCGAGAGGACCTTTCTTTAAAGTGTTAAAATTCTCAGCACTCATTCCACCTTCGGAGCAGTTATCAAGCGAGTCAAACTGCGACACTTCTCCATCGCTTTCCGCCAACTAAATAAACATAAATCGATGTAACCAACAGAAAGAACAATATGAGAGCGTATATCTACCTCCATTTCGAATTTACAAATGCCCAAGCGATATGAATCTCCACTCGATATTGAACTGTTGGTGGTTAGCGGAACACCCGAGTCATCACTGAGTGATGTGGCCGCATTCAATTCTATGCTGTTGGCGCTGATTAGCTCGAGGCTTGGCGGAATCATGCCAAAGCTGTCACTGTTGCAGAGGTTGATAATAGTGGGATTCAAAATGACGGATGGAACTAACGATTCATTGCAGTTTGGATCTTTAGCTTTTGTTATTTGAGGCTCCATTTCAAACGAACAGTTTCGATTTTTGTTTGCTTGTTTTTGGTTACGTTGCAGTCTGAAAATTTAATTAAAAAGATTATAGTCTCGATCATTAGAATAAAGGATTACAAGGCATCAGAATAAATGTTACAAAGGTATACAGGAATGCACCAATTGTTTGTGTTTCTGGAGCTTCAAATTGTGTTACTCGGATTCGGGGGGAAAATCTTTCAGAAACTGTCTTCAAAGTGATTATATTGGCGTAGTCTTGAAGGATTGTTCTTTCTAAATGACAGTTCAGACGTAAGCCTGGGCCTCAACTAACTAAATTGCTAAATGTCTTGAGTTCCGCACTTCAAGTTGGATGAGATCAGTGTCTACTTCTTCGCGGCTGGCATAAAGATGGTTAAAATCCGACAGCAATGTTTGAGGACTCTTCTTCTTAAGCAATTAAATATTATGGTGTAAACCTGTACTGACCCAGGGAGATCGGGGGAGACTCAAGACGGAGCAACATCAACCTGCGACATGCGGTCATGGGAATACACCGTCATCGAAGCCCACGCATGTTAGGAGATGGTCTGAATAGTTCGATGGCTGAAGAAGGACAATCCCTGGAACCTACAGCCCAATAAAGCGTTTACGCCATCGTATTATGGGCCCAAATGAAGTAGACGTTGTCCTTTTTTCACCTAAAGGGAGCAACTGAAGAGAAGCAGAGGCGTTGGGCGGGCATCCAAAAGACACTGCTACAACAAATATGCAACTTTAAAAGCTATGATCAATGCTCCAGGCAGATAATCGACAGCTACGAACAAGAGACACCAACAACAAAGGCCCCGAGCCTAACTACATTTTGTTTACATCTTCATCAACGCCAAAACGCAATGGCTGCATGCTCGTGTACACAAGTAGGTGGTAGAAGGTGGAAACCTTTCGCAATCAAAACCAGTCAGTTGCAGTCGAACAACCTGCCATCCAGTATATGTTGGTATGAGTCGGACAAAGGGACAAAGCACCACTGTGGAATTTACATACAACGATGACCTTGAAGAGGTTGCGGTGATGAAGAAACAAACAAGGATACCCTCCACTGTCTGAGCCAATGGCCAAGTCACAATCAATTAAAAAGAAGAACTATAGGAAAATACTTTTTTCACGACCTTTAGGAATTTATTCATCTTTGGGGTCAACAATAACCGTTAAATATTGACATTTGGAAACCGGTGCTAGTTTGGTTTGCCCCAACCTACTGCTTGTCGCCTTGATGTGGCGGTATGGCTCATAGACTTTTTAGAGATACGTTTCGCATCAATTATTATGTTCATCACAACAGTGAAGCGTATTACACCCTACCCTCAAGCCTTTTTCCTTCATCCCTAACCAAGTCGCAAACGATAGAACCACAGATATCGAGATCACTCCGTGTAGATCGACCTTCCGTCCTTCTCACACTACTCTTGGAACTCAATCCAAAGGCATTTAACAATAATAATTAAAATAAATACAAAAAATCTGATTGAATGTGGCCAGAACCATCTGAGGGAAACAAGCTCCTCCTCACCGTAAGTGAACTACTCCAATCTCCAATGCCCAATGGGCAGGATAAAGCTGTGGTCAGACTTATGGAGTAGAAACTTAATCAGCAGCAACATCGCAAGCGCAGATCGTGTGCAAAGACAACATCGGTGTCATACAGAGGGTGCAAACTTACGAAGGAATTCAAGAATAAGAGCTCTGCTCTGGACCGTCAAGCTCCAACGGACCCCACCACGAACTACGTCGGCGTAAAGGAAAGCACCGGCAATGGAATTGGCATTGGACCCTTCAGTGAACACTGTGGTGTCACGAATCATGAACGTTCTGCCAAACTTAGCTTAGGAGCAATCTCTTGCAGGTAAGCTGGCGTTGGCTGTGACATCAGCATTGGATATGCTCAGTCTGTCAACTACTACTCACGACTCACCAAACACCACCGCGAGCCATCCCTTAAAAACACCATAAGATATGTCAAGGGGCAAGCAGACTCTATCTATCTAGCCTCGGGGCTAAGCGGCCAAGGATTCTCCCTTCATTTGTGTGTGAGAAGCTTTTTCCCACAAAGAAAAGGACCTTCTGTTTAGGGGCGGATCTAAACGGCAAATTTCAGAAACTTTTCACGCCTGTGTTACTTTGGGATGTTTGTCAGACTTTCACAAAAGTTGACGCAGTGAAAAAAATAGGTGTTGTCACTTTCGGGTTTTTAACCAGAAACCTGGCGCTTAGTAGTCCAACGCACTAACCACTAACCCGCTACTTAAGGGCAATGGTAGATGCAATGCTAGACGGGTAATAATAGGGCTCATTAAAGTCGCCCAAAAAACGGAGTAGGCAACAATGTTGTCGCAAGCGCGCTCGCCTACTCCACCGGAAACTATCAAAATTTAAAACTCCATCACGGCGGACATGCAGTTCCGTCGGGAATTTTGAATGAACTGAATGAAGGTCAGCTGGAATGACGAAAGACACCGTAACGAAACAAAACAACTCATTCAGCCAGATGTCGAAACCGGCCATTTTAGAGGATAGTCCTCCTATCGGTTTACCCGTAGGAGCTAAGGCAATGTCAGCTGAAACGGCGGGAAGTGACAAAAGGCTAATAGCAATCAAAACAAACTCAGCGAGCAACTTCTCAACACTGGTTGTTCTAGTGGGATAGTCGAAAGCACCAATCAGAACTGAGACAATAGCCATAAGTATTGAGAGAAATGTAGAAGCATACCAATTGCTGCGAGATTACCGAGCGATTAGCTAAGGATGCTATCAAACGTAGCGGATCAACGGGAAGCAGCAGGGTATTTATAAAAGTAATTTATTCTCGCACTTTTGCGCAGTTTTCCTATTTTGGTAAGCATTTCTGGCCCTTCACGACCTACCGCAATGTTGTTATTTTGTTCGTTAAATGAAAGAGCTGTTATAGGTTTGAGTAGATATCCAGCAACTTTGTTTTTATAAATTCAGCTGAAGATGAGGTACGTCCATATCACTTTAAACTGAAAAATAAAACAATTCGAAGGCAGTACCCTATCTAACATACATAATGAATCTGTTTGCAACGAATTGCGTCTAATGTCGATGTAATTTCTAGGCTTCATTTCAATCTTTATAACCCTCAAACTCAAAACGTAAAAGGGTGGGTCACTTGGGAGTAACTTGGCGCAGGACAATTTATGAGAAAAATAATTAAAGAACAAGACTATCTGCAAACCAAGTGTATTCTTAAGAAAAAAAATTCTTTTCCGATGATGTGATGAGATAAAATGAGTTGCTTGCAGTAACACCAAATAGTAATTCATTAAAGGTCACCAGTCACCAGTTAATGGAAACAGACTTGATATAACCAAATGGGGACACATTTCTCAAAAACATTTCAATTTTTTATACTCAACTACAGGCCATTAAAATATTCCAAAATAAAGTTTTTATTTTAATTTAATACTAAAGTTAGGTATACCACATGCATTTGCACTTGCACAACCCTCTACACCACCCTCCCTTGGACAATGTACACTCAAGGAAAAGCTCAAATAGTATCTTGTCTTTTGCGTATCGTACCTACTAGACCTTCGGTTTCAAATGATGACATCACACTTAAATCACTTAACTAACCATCATGTGGACGATGCAATCACTAGTAAACTTGATTATATGAGACTCCCGAACCAACGATAGTACGGAATCTTAAATTTATTGATTTCTTGATATCACTCAGACATTGGGTTATTTTTTTTTTTGTTGGAAGGGAAATTCTTTCTCGATGAATGAAACTCACTGGACAAGATTTTAAAGGTGCATGTAGTTATTGGGGTTGCATAAACAATCACTATTTCAATAATTATATGGAAAAGATTTTGCAAACCTTTTTCTAATTGGTTAATTCATGTTTTATCCAAACACTGGTATAAATACACAATAGCTGCTCGTCGTTCGGACTTTAGGTTTTCATGCTTTTCATTGGTGGCAAATCATTATTCCGGGTTTATGATTGCTTCGGAATCGGTAGTTTTTGTAAAAAAATCGGTTTTCCTATACAAAAGTGGTGGTACGAAATCTTTTCACAAATTTACTATACGTCTGGGCGGCCATATTTACTACAATTTGTTTAGTTTAGTTTTTTTGTGACATATAGGACAGTGTTCGGAAATTAACGTGGGCCAAGTGTCAATATTGACATTTGGTAGGACATTATTTCGGGTTGCGTTTAGAGGTGCGCTGTAGAGATGATTTGAAAGCGCTAGTTATTAATTTTGTGTCTGGTTACACGTTGATTGAAATGGTAGTTATCTCCAAAAAGTCAGGTAGATTTTGTGTGCGTCGAAAAGATAAGGGAAGTTCAAACTGAATTCACGGTATGGGCATGAACGTTTCACTTCCAAATCGTTTTAGTTTGGCAAAAATCGTAGTTTGAAATTTGGAATTGGATCCGCCGAGTAAAGACCTCAATAGAGTTGTTCAGGACAACGTCAGTGTCAATGACAAACTGACAGCATCTGTAGGAAAAAAAAACACATTAGACATTTCTATGACGGCATTGGGACAGGGGTTGTTTTTTGAACATTTTTAAAATTGCTTGAAAATTGTGTAAAAGTGCTAAATGAGAACAGAACAATTTATAAACAAAATAAAAATATTCAGAGTTATTGTTGTTTGTGAAAACAAGAACATAATAATCTTTACTACACGAAAACTAATCAACTTCTTTTGCACTCGGATTTATGTTCACGCTTTGCAGTGGCACTGGTTATCAATTTCACTCATTTTATTTCTATTTTATAACTATACACACTCTCTTAGTTTCGTTATGTATTTATAATTTGAGTTTCACTTTGAACAACTTATATTTTCATATTTCAAAGCAAATTATCCAAAAATTAGTACTCCCGCCATATACAATATCACATTGTTTTCCTCCAAGCGATTTTGACGTTTTAAAAAAAGAGACAACGCACTTGGGAGGGAGATAGTCTCATGAACAACTCTATACACAGACACGAAAATATGACGGGGTTGATTTATATCTCAGGGTGTTGCAGCTGTAAAATCTAAATTCATTCTAATTACACTTTTTATGTTTGGCCACTACAGAGATCGGATAAGGGAATAATGTTCGTAGGTTTTAACAATGTGTAACACATCAAAGCCAGGGACAGAAGGCCTGAACAAAATCTTATCAATAGGTCTGTTCCCGTACTTTTTCAGTAAAAATTAGTAAATTCTCAAATTTCTTGGAGTGGGGGTAAATTATCTCAGAAAGAGACAAAATTACCAGAAAGTACGGGAACACGTTTAAGTAAAAAACAGTAAAATTATATATTTTGTATGCCTTTTAAAGAACAAATGACATAAATCACCTGTCAAAGCAAGCGAGTTGTCACTTTTAGATACCAACTGACAGTTTACTGATTTTTACCAACAGAAATCTCTGCAGTAAATTTTTTTTACAGATTTTTATGGAGGGGTAGTTTTTTGCTCTCTCCTGAGCTGTCTCTTTTACTTATTTTTGCGTACGGGAACGGCAATAAGTAAAAATCAGTAAAAATCAGTAAGAATCGGTAAGAATCAGTTATTTTGTATGGGAACAGACCTAATAAGAGTAAGGACAAATTCCAGTTGAGATATAGTTAATGCTGACTTCTTAATGTGACTTCTTTAACGCCATTCTTGAGACGATTGATAAAAATCCCGAGCAAAAAACTAGGACGAAGTTATCATAAAAATGGTGATTGATTACTTGTAATTGTAATCGCGCACGTCAATAAATAATAACATTAGCAATGTCTCTCAAAAAGGCATTCTTCATATGAGGCTTTATTCCTATCTGTAAGTTAATCGATATGGTTTCGTGTTAAGTGGTATTTACAGCCCCTTACTTTAATTATTTTATATAGTTCTCGATATCTTCCTTTCGTATTTGTCAATATAGATCCCCGACACCTGTCTTTTTTTGGAATTAAAATCTTCTCCTGTGATAAATCGACTTCGAAATATGCAGAAGAGGTTTTTAAAGTCCGTAAACTGATGCAACTGATATTCGGCCTTTTTTCGTTTCTATATTTTTAGATGTTCCTTAAATTGCACATGATTGGAATTAAGCTTATAGCTTATATATAATTGTTAATGGAGATCTTCTTCATTATAACTGAAGCTCCATCTTTTGAGGATGTATTTTTTTATTTGGTTCATGTAGAGTAACTTGATTCATTCTTACAATTATCGATACTATTAGCGGATTTCATTCAAGGATTATTATATTATCAATCATGTTTGCCTTTTCGGTGCAGCGGTTTTATTGCCGCTTTGCTTTCAGGGAAATATACTCATTAAAGTATAATATTACGCCATTCCTTATTTCGGTAAAACACATATGAACCGGTTGTATAGTTATACAGTGTGTATGTATTTATGTAGCCCTTATTCAAGCTCGCACAATCTTATTAATACCCTATCCCACCCCAACCTTTAAATGAATATCCCCAAAATGTGGGCTTTATATGGGGAGGAAATATAAAAAATGACATATTCTGCCCTAGCGAGGTATCCGTCGGAGCGGAAAATTTTCCGCAACGCATACTTCGTCGGAGATTCAAATTCCATTCGAGGTATGTGTCATCGGAAATAAATACTACACAAATGCGACGACGCGCAGCGGCGCTATGTTTTGACATGCGACAGATTTAAGATTTTAATAGAGATGTGCAAAATATATCATTAAATCTATAAGTCGATATGACTTCCGATATTTTATATATATAAACACAAAAGGGGCTCTAAATCATCATATATCTATATGGGGAGGTGAATTAAATAGATTCTAAATAGGAAGAATGCTAATGTGCAAATAAATTTTACGCTGGCGTTTACTAGAAAAAAAATAGACATACCAATATTCCTTTTCAAAATTAATCGATTCGGTAAATATCGATATATATTTCGAAATCCACATCTCTAACTTATTCAAACTGACATTACCGAGTTGTCAAAATATAAAAAAATCAACACAACAAATGACAAATAAGTTGAAGTTTTTTTTAATTGATTGTTTCCAAAACAAACGCTGAGTCCAGAGAGCTAAGGGCACAATGTAAAGAGAAAAGGAAAATTTTAAGAAATGTGAGCGAAATACACGAATTAGTGTAATTTTGCGCAATGTCGGGTTTTTGCTGCATCATGTTGACCAGAAGCTCGTACTGTTAGGGGTGGTTTTTTTCCTTTAAGCTCGCCCTGGAAACACAAATTCAAACGATTAATATGAAAATTACTTAAATAAATAGTTTTGTATAATTACATACATTTTGTTATCACTCCACTTCACTTCGTAAACAAATTCCGCGAAGAATTTGTGTCGGAGGAAATCGGAAAAAAAGTGCACATAGCTGTCAAAAATTGAACAAAAAATGCACCTGAACGCACTTCAACGCAATTCGCTGGGATGCGTTACGAAATGTCGGAGAAATCTTCCGAACAGCTTTTCGGAAGAATACCTCGAAGCAAAAATCATCGGAATCGTACAAAATCGGAGAATTTTCCGCTCCGACGGATACCTCGCTAGGGCCGATTGCCATATAACAGAAAATTACGTTTTTCTATTGCATATGCTATGCGGAGTAGATACAAATAATGTTTTTAAGTGAAACCATTCCCAAAAAGTGGCAGTGTGTTAAAATGACCTATACACGAAAAGTTCATATTAATCCTACCGACGTTTTTGCATCGGAAGTTTTATTTTCCTTTTTTTTTTTCAATTTTACCTAAAAGAGTTTTGTACTGAAAACGCCCCAAAAAATGGGTGTGGCATAAAAATTTTAAACAGACAAAACGTAGATATTATAATAATCTAAATATCTTTATCAGACACAACTTTTCCAAAATTAAAAAAAAAAAATTAAAATTAAAAATCTACGTTTTTCTTTAAAGGGGGCGCGGCAGTAACTGGATTAAAAAAAACGTACATTTGTCCTGCTGGGAGCAACTAAGAGTACGTGTACCAAATTTCAACATTCTAGCTCAAAATAAAAACTGATGACGTTTATTTATGAATTAAGATTTCTTATTAATAAAAAATAAATGTTTATGTAATAGCAGATTGACGTAAAGTACCAAATCTATTACTAAAACTATTAAAATCATTACAAATTCCGATGAAGTTGTTATTAACGTTTTTTTCCGTTTTAAAAGTTTATTGAAGTTTTTTGTAGGTATTTATTATAAATGTAAACTGAAAATAAAAAAAAATAAAAAGAACCGAAAAGGTATGTTCAAAGTAGTTTACAAAAATATATATAATGAATCAAACATCTTATAAAATCTATTACGGGAACTTTGTGGCCAAAGAGTCTCAATTATTAAGAATAACGTGTGAAGAATGTGTTAAATTAACACAAAATTGACTTCTTTACGTACCTACTCTACTTTAAAAAAAAAAAATGTGAAATCCCAATTGACATCAACTTTTCGTCAAGATTTCTCATTTATTCATTTATTAATGATTTTTCACACTTAATTTGCGTTTATTGATTCGTTTGTAAAAGCATACCTCGTAGTGAATAAGCACATTTCGTATAGTCGGATCCCAATAGCTGTATATTTTCGATTGGTAAACAAAATATGTTATCCGAAGCATCTGAGAGCTTTCAAAGGGAACATTCTGACAATTCCCAGAAGAAAATTTCGCTTCAAAATCTTATTTCAGAAGAGAAAGACCTTTCGGTTAACATATATTTTGCATAAAAATTACACTACGACTACACTTGATAAATTCATAAATGTAATCAAACTATTAGCTCTACCCAACCGACACGACATGGAAAACCTCCAGCAAAAACCAAACAAATCCAGCTAATCAGCTAACAGCTTATCGCTTTTCGAAATTCCATATTCGAAAGTTTAGGTATTTTCGTTCACACTCGCACACCTCGCCGGCCATGTTGTTATTGTGTTGCCTAACTAATGTGAAGAAAGCAGCAAATTTCTAGACACGTGTTTAACTCATTAATTCTTGTGTGGAAAACTAGTGTAAAAACAGTAAAAAATCACAAAAATCAACGGAAAACTTGTTAAAAAACATTCTAAAAATATATCCAATAGCAATTGTTCAATTGCGTTTGCTTACAACTGATTATTTCCAAAGGTAAGTCTCGATTATTATGATCCGTGTACAACATAACCTATTCCACTGGTGCTTCAAGTGACTACGCAGACTATTTTCAAAATAAATTTTCAAAAATTCGGTAAATTTTTATTCAAATCTAAATATTTGCGCTATTTTCGTGAATAATTGATGTTGGAAAATTGTGTAAAATTTGTGCGGCTTACAGTAGTTGCATTCCAAAAAGGGTAGGTGGGGGTAGACTCGTCATCTTTCTAATTCTCAACACCCACCCACCCATAGAAAAATTGCCAACATTCAACCGCATTGCGTAGAAAATAATTGAAAATGCTTGTTTTGAATTTGGAAAACTCTTTGAAATGCTTATTAGAAAATGTCCCGCTGTTTGGGTTTAACTTCAAATCGGGTGGTGTCTTGATTTCCAAGCGATTTTAATCCTCCCCGGGCGTGTGATATCATTGGAGTTGATAGTTTTGCACACAACTATTACGTCTTCTAGGTTCCAATTTGAGATAATTGATTGAGTTTGAGAGAAAAAAATTGAAACGTACGTTGATTTATGAATGAAAAGGAAGTATACTACTACGCAGCGTAATTTGATGATTGTTACCCCGTCCGCCGCAGTTTTTGTTTTGCAAAATGGAAAGGTGCTCGACATGCTAAAAACCAATTTGACCAGTCGAGTGATTGTTTTCGTGACGAGATATTATGCATGTGATACAGCTGGCATTTCTCCATTGCATGCAATAGGGGGTCTTGAAAATCCCAATTTTGTTGCATCAGCTGGTTTCATTTGTTTGTGGTACGACCCTCTTGTCTGATGTGTCGTCTGAATAGGGCTTGGAGCGTGTATATACATTTTCTTGTAATCAACAGAAACTTGTTTTGTGTCTAAGATTGTGTGTGCTCGGTTTGTCAAACATCCCTTTGTGACTCTCTTAACATCGATTGCACAATAATATGAAATTCAGTGCCATGTGCAAGGCATGTTTAGTTTTCAGTCATGTTCATGTATACTAACGTAATTTCTGACTAAAACGTGTTCATTTGCCTAAGTTACGCATTAAACTTGAAAGAGTCAGGTCTCTCAGCTAACCGTAGTAAAGCATGCGAAACGCATTTAGGTTTTGGGAAAGCAGTGTTAGTGGTGGTGGTATACAGGGACATTTACTGGTTGTGTAATTATAAGCAGTTGAGCTGTAATAAATTATCAGGGTTCTCATATTTCGAAATGCTGCCGGGGTTCAGTAGTTAGAAAAACACTGGCTTTCTGTCACATTACTCCAGGATTTCCGAGTCCATTATCCTTATGTTATTCGTATATTGTATTCGCTTTTCTTAACCAATGTTTGTCATAGGTACACCCACGAAATGTTATGTTCCCCACTATCTATTAGAAAACTATCAACAATGTCGTCTAGCCAGCAGATTGAATGAACCTTCAAGCATAGATAAGAATAGATAAGATAGGATAAGAATAAATACGTCAGATATAAGGTCCGGCCGATGTTTAAATGAGATAAAACAAGATTCCACGAGGTATAATATTTTATTTGAAATACCCATGTATCTCATTATATATGGAATACGGCACGAAACCAAGAGGTCCAATTTTCAAGGACTCTGTCGCATAGATCCGGCTGAATTTGTCTTGGATTATGTTGATTTCGATTGATTGCGACTTATAAGCATTCACCCACGACTTCAAAAAATCCCACAAGAAGTCCAACTGGGTCAAAACGCACGATCTTGGTGAATAATTTATGTCACCTTCGCGAGGGATAACCCTTCCCTTAAAACGTTGATGCAGAATGTCCATTGTGGGGTTTCGCTGGGTGGCACGTACCGCTCTCCTGCTGTAACCACATGTCGTCTACATCAATATTGTTCAATTAGGACCAAAAGAAATTGGTTATCATTGATCTGTAGCGCTTGCCGTTGATGTTGATGGCCTCACCAACGTCGTTGTGAAGAGGTTATTCCCAAAATCCATACCAAACAGTAGCTTCTTGTGAATGCATTGCCATCTGGTGTGGGTTTTCGACGTTTCATATTCGGCAATTATGCTTGATAACATATAACATAGCCATATCAAAAAAGTCTCCGTCGCTTAAGACGATTTTTCATTCAAACGTTAGAATGTCGACTTTGATTGTCCACCACCGAGTCTGCTTTAATATTGGGCGTAGCGCTCCCAAAGTTTTTACTAACGTACACCCATTTCGTTAATAAAAATGTATCATTTGGAAGTGCTGCTCAATGTTGATTTGGCATCGGTGACTGAATAATAAAAAAACAGATTAGACAGACAGATATGGCCGGCACAGAGTACCAACATTGACCCGCTTTAGGTATCTACATACTTTTTACTTAAGCGAAACCAAACTAAAAGAATATTCATGCCTACCAAGGTATCCCTTTCAGAAGAAAATGTCTCTATCCAGGCTTCCGTTCCGATTAGCATTTCAAACATATCTCGCATGTCATCGCGGCGACATAATGCGTTATGCACACAATTTTTGACAGTTACGAGTTCTTCCGAAGTTTTCCGACGAAGAATTGTTGTGGAATCTTTCCAACGCGATTGTTAGCAAAATGATTTCCGATTGGAACTGACTTTCGTTTCGGAAATTCTTCGAACGGATACCTCGATAGGGCTGATTGTTTGGCAATAACATAACGTAAGGCCTTATGCCAGCTTAACTTAAGATTTCCAAAGAACTTTATCAACTATAGAATCACATGAGCTTCACATCCTTTTAAGGGATCTTCTTTCAAATTTGAGGAGCTTCTCATGATCTTATCTACATTTCAAAGAATTTCTCGCTCAAAATGATCGAGGATTTCTTCATCCTCTTTTGATACGGTCCATGCCTTAATGCCGTAGAGGAGGACTGTGAATATACTTTACTTACTTACTTCAGTGGCGCTATAATCCGGAATGAACCTTGGCCTCAACCAACATGCCTCTCCAATTAGCCCGATCCTAACTTAACTGCCTCCAGTTACTCACTCCAAGTTGGTTGAGGCTGGTTTCTACTTGTGCGCGCTACTTAAGGCGAGGATTTCCTCTACTGCGTCCGACGCCTGGCTGGGAATCGAAGACTGCGAGCCGGATTATTGGTGTCCATTCGTACTACATGTCCTAGCCATCCAAAACGTCCATGCGGAGTTTTGACTAGGGGCATGTCGCTGTAGAGCTCGTATAGTTCTTGGTTGAATCTTTGTCTTTTTAGCCCTTCAACGTAAACGGGACCAAAGAATTTTCCTCTCAAATCGACCAAGGATTTATTCATCCTCTTTTGATACGGTCCAGGCTTCAGCGCCGTAGAGCAGGACTGGGATGATCAGGGTCATATATAGGATCTCCTTAGTAGTTCAAGTGCGGGCTTTACTACTGAATTGCTCGCATAGTCCGAAGAAACAGCGGTTGGCAAAAGTAATTCTTCTGACGAGATGTTGTTGTCAGAGTTCAAAGCGGAGCTGAGGTAGACAAAGTCCAGTACTACCTCAAAGTTATATCTGTCAATGGAGACGTTCTTCCCAATTCGTCGATGTTGTATGTTGACAGCATGTACTTTGTCTTACCCTCATTATTGCTAAAACCATTTTTGCCGCTTCCTTCTCTATACTAGCAAACGTGGCTATGACATCAACTTGAGTCCTACCAATGATGTCAATATCTTCGGCGCATGGTAGTAGTTGCACCGATTTATGGAAGACTTTCTTTCCAAAAAGCCGGTGTTCTTCCCTCCTTCTTCCTTATAAAGCTCAATGGCAGCTCTCGTCTTCACCCCTCGAAATGTCCAAAATACCGGATGCTTGAAACTTGTCTACCGCAATGTAATCAATTGTATTAAAGTTTTGATAATGTGGAAACCGCTATGGGTATCTCCTTATGGATATCGAGGTGAGAAAAACATGTGCTATCTATTGTGCCGTTTCGTTCAGAGGCCAGGTCAATTAGCCTAAATCCGTTGCCAGACGTGGTGTCGTGTAGGCAGATGTTATCTCTTTCTACCTTTTTTAAATTTTCCATCTCGATTTTAACACTGTACTTCGGTAGTTGCTCAAAAATTGTCTCAAGGAGTTCGTAGAAGCAGTCTTTCGCAATATCAAGTATTTCCTCCGTCGAAGCGTGAGCGCATATAAGACTTATGTAGGCCAATTTGTTGGCCGGATAGTTATAATGCATTCGCTAACACCTTCAAAGCATAAGGCTTCTTGAATAAGTCAACCACTTATAACAAATCCGTATTAGAAGTCACGGCCATTAATACTCCTTTTCCCCAGCCCATCCCATCGTATTTCCTGGATGGCAGTAATGTCTACTTTGTAGCAGCTTGGCCTTCCGCAGCTTGGTCTTCCGCAGCTTAGGTCTTCTTTTTATTTGCAAATACCATGTGTAGACACGAACGTCGTTGTCTTTTTTCGTTTAGCATGGTCGTCAACAATAAAAATCAGTCCTTTCCGAGGCAAATAGTTGCATCGTTAAATTGTTCTTTTTACGTGAGTGGGTAGTTAACCCAAAGCAGGCCCGTGTGTTCACCTGAGGAACAATCCTCTATACCTAGCATTACCTATGCAATTTTACACCAATTTGAAAACTCGAATTTAAGAACACTCTTATGACAGTTTATCCTTTAAGAATGATGCATGTCAGACTTTGACTAGTGAAAATAGAATTTTGGGAGTTGATATTGGCTGAATTAAAACCATTAGCCCCACGCCAGTTGATTTTAATGCACCTACCACTGCGCAAATTTGAGTAATAAAAGGTCGAGTTTTTTTTGTCATATGTTTGATTCTTGTCAAATGTGATTCTTTAAAAAACTATCTATCACATCAGACTCCTTGTGCTGTTCAAATTTATTGAGAAAATGAAAGTTTCCGCATTCCAAGCTGCAGAAGTATGTATTAAGGCTGCATAGATACGTTTTCAGGAAAACTATAGTAAATTGTTTGGATGTAATCTAACGACTCCTAATGAATCGCTTGTTTATCTAAAAATATTTTTCGCTAACCAATAGAATATTTAAAAATAGAAAACACTTTAATTCCATTCATCGATGAATCACACTAGTCAGCATGCTTGTCAAAAGCGTATAGTTTGGAGGACAACTGAATTCTGAGAGTCAACTAAACAAAGATTACATACTCAATAGAATTTCCAATCAAAACATGATGGTTGTATGATAGCAGTTGCTTCCTATAGAGAGATACTTGTTTTGGCGTGCTCAATTGGGAGTACTCCAATTTTCTGGCCAGTTAAACCATAAACTAAATAAAATATTTGCTAAATAGTAACAGAAGCCTACCTCCCACCGGCAGCCTTCAAGCAGCCTTATCACACTGCTGAATATAGTTCACCCTCACCTTGCGGTGCGAAAGCCATTGTCCAAACAAACTTGTAACCTACTGATTACGTTATCATCTTAATAAGGCTCTAAAGTTCACTCATCTTCCCCAATGTGTTTGTTCAACGTCTGGGCGATTTTTTTTTTGCATGGTTTCCCACATTGAAATGGTCGGTAACGGGTGTTTTTCTTTCTTACCACCTGGCATCGTCAACTCAAGCTGACGAACTTATCGCAAGAACAATATTTGTCGCACCAGAAATTTCATACCACCAAACTATCGCAAGCATATACTCTATCCACACACAGTCAGAAACCGCCGAAAATACTCCCTACCCTATTCGAAGAGCAGTACTGTTAAAAATCACTTTTACATTTCGGTGAGGTAATTTTAAATTACACACGCGGGCAAATTTTCAACTTTTTGCATGTGTATTTTTATCGATCACAAAGGAGAACATAAGATCACTGAGAAGGAGAACAAGAAGGTTGCAGTGGAGCGCCCCAACTACCGAAATGTGTGTTTTTTTTTCTCAGTAGATAAGCAATCGCGTAGCCGTGAGTACACATTGAATGTCAGAAAAGTAGTTTTGACGAAATCGAACGCCCGATAACGACTTCTCCTAAATGTGTTATCGAACATTAAACGGTTTTCTGAAATGTAAAATAAACGTTTGATTTAGCTTTTAGTTGGTTTAGCCTTTTAATTCGAGAGTGTGTGATTGATAGTGGGTGTCTAAGAAGGAAAAAAACCCAAATAAAGGGGAAAGGGGAACAAAACGAAGAGATTTCATAATCGAATTCAACGCCAGTCTATAAATATTTTGACTATGCGCGAAATAGAATTACGAGATCATCAAAAGCAAGAAGGAACACAGAAAATTGCGATGCGTACTTTGGGCAGCTGTGCCAAAAAGTGTTTGCAAGCACGTGATATTGCATTTTTCTTATTTTTGTTTTATTTTTGAAGGTGACAAAAAATAGCCAACACGGCGACAAGAAGAGGGCGTAGGATTAGGCGACTCTATGTTTCAAAACTTTGATTTTATCACATGTGTAGATATAAAAATAATGTTACGATTTGTTTACCGTTTTTGTTTCTAATTGATGTGATTTCGTGTTTAAATAATATTTAGCATAATATATTTGCGTATCATAATAATAATAGAACATAGGTGTGCTAATCGATCGATCGATCTGGCCTAATTATTTTATCTCTTGAAATATTTGTATCCACTTGTGATATCAAAGTGTTTTTTCTTTTAGTCGTGTTTTTAGGTTAGTTGCTGTCAATTTTGCTCATTTGTACATTTGTACGGCGATCTAATGAAGGATTATCCATTTATTTTGCATTATTGCAAGATCCACTTGCAAGTGAAATATCATTCAAATGACCTCTTCATGACACGTTGCAAACAACGCTAATTTTACTCTTAGTTTTTGCACGATTCCTTGCACGAGCAAATAACGTGCATATAAATGGAATACTGGACTAGTAAAAATAAGGGTATCTCATGACATAGGGGACACATATTTGTTTGTGAATAAGAAACCATGTCATACCCTCTATTTTCCATTTTGTCTTAATCTAGTATTGCAGTCAAAGGATAATGATATCCCGTGCCGATTTCATGTTCGATTTGTATTGATGTACGTACACAACGTATCAAAAACGTTATTAAACCATCGACAGTTATTAAAGTATAATAGTCTTGCATTAGGGTTTAGGCAAGGCAGAGTCCTGTGTGGGCCTTAAGCTATATCTGTTCTTGAAAAGAATAAAAGGTGATGTAAGGGAATAATGATACTTACTGGGAGTATCCAATGATATGGTCATTTGAACCCGACCCTTTGTAGAAGTGGAAAATTTGAAGCATAGGGATGTTTGCCAGATCCTGAAGATCGTTGTAGAAGTTGCTTCCAAGAAACTATTGCTATAGCAGGACAGTGACACAGTACATATGTGATATCCTCTTAAACCTAAGGTTTACTACATTTCTTGTATTAAGTGATGCATGCTTCTAAACTTCATTGAACAACAACCCAATAGGTTGTGAGCTGTTCTCACTGTTACAGCTATTGAAATTGAGGTCATATATATGGGAAAATAAGCTTGCCTTTTTGCGTTAAATTCCGGGCAGAGATGCTTGATGTGCTAACGCGCACTAGTCTTGTGCCATCTGACTATTGTTAGGTGGGCCAAATAAATTTACTGTTTTGCTCGAAAGAAACTGCTTAAGTTGTCTTATAGAGTACTTCAGGCAACCGTCAGTGCCAATTGAAAACTCACATCTGTACTCTATAGTCTCTGGTTTATTGACATATATTTTGTCATTTAAGTATCCCGGTAAAAAAAAAGTCAGACGCAGTTAAATCTGGTGAACGAGGTGGCGAAGTGAAATCTAATTTTTTTTAAATCAAACGTTCACGATCAGCGATCATGTGCGTTACATTTCCTCTGAAGATCTGTTCGAAGTGCTAATCGGAACAGATACCTCGGTAGAAAATTCTTTGATTTCGAAAAAAAAACGGGGAAATTTTTCTTCCGAGCGGATACCTCGATAGAAGTGTTTCATTCATTCGGTGATTTTTCTGGTCTTAGAACCATTATCACTCTAGAGAGAAGCTTAGATCAATGCATTCCGAGGCAACATTTTAAGAAGTTCTCCCGTAATCAGGTCATAAGCCGGAGCTTTTTTAGGCGTAAGCTTCTGTATTTCCCGCTTAAGCTCGGTAATACGTGCATATCTTAATACAATATTCTCTGTTGTAGTGTCGAAAACATTCATTTGTTTTGTTTTGTTCTGGATCATCAAAGGGCTTTAATGTTTCCTCAATATGTGCGGCAAAAACGTCTGCTTTTTCCTTATCGCTTTTTGTGCCCAATCTTCTTGAGTTACCCTAATAATTGGTGGCACAGTGTTTTTTTTTGGCCTATCAAACTATTTTATCCGCCGATTCCGATTCGTTGTAGTGTGCGCACTTCTGATATCTATTACTATAGCTAACTATTTGGCTTTGTTGAGGAGTATTATTCCAAGCTGCTTTTTGAACGGTATATGACTTTCAGTTTCAATATTGTTTTTGAAGCCTTCCTAGTTGGTTGGTTTGTAAGTCTGGAAGGTTTTTATGAGTGGCTCTCTCATTGTTAGAATGACTGGAGAATAATCAGAGAAATTATCAAAGCATTCTTTAACTTTGGCAGGCTTTTACAATAAAAAAAATCGATTAAATTAAGATAAG
Source organism: Rhingia campestris (assembly GCA_932526625.1). NCBI lineage: Eukaryota > Metazoa > Arthropoda > Insecta > Diptera > Syrphidae > Rhingia > Rhingia campestris. The sequence goes on along the minus strand of OW052182.1, from coordinate 54,967,055 downwards.
TAACATTAGTTGGAAAAGGCTTCATCTTTTAAATACAAATGCATGGGGAAGCACAAGTCATCAGCATGCTTGTCTCCTCTCCTTTGTACTTTCCTTTTTCCGTTGTTCGTGAGCTTTTTCACACCCATTGCACAATCGAGGTTGATAGATGTTACGCAACACGATAAGCCTACTTTCTATTTAAAATTATGAAGTAGTAATCCGGTGAATTCCAGCGAATTCAAGAATTCTCCGGGACAGTTGACTACTTAATTCGGGTTGATAACTGGTCAACCGATTTGAGGAAAAACTTTGCTATTTTTCACAAAGAACTTTACAATGCTAAATTCCTCGTCTATCAAAAACAGGCGCAGTTGTCAAACAATGAGTTCACTATGTCTATATAAATGAATGCTCATTGACGAACTACAACTCCCATTGGTGGTGTTAAGTGTATTTTTTGATTTGCTTGCTTTTTCTGAATTTTATTTTTCTAAACAATTATTATTTATTTAAATATAGTAAAATTGATGACATTAAGTAGACATATGCGTTAAGTCAACAATTTTTGATATCTATGCGTTGAATTTCCTCCGAAGTTGTCCGACGAAGAATTGTTGCGGAATCAATCGAACGCAATTGCATGCTTTTTTATTTTATTCCACAACGGATACCTCGAAAGAAAATTGAGTTCCGATTGGAACTGACTTTCGTTTCGGAAATTGTTCCAAACGGATACCTCGATTGGTCTGAATATCGGCGACCTTATTAGTTGATGCAGATTTTTGGTCGTTTTACGGCATCTTGAATCGTACTTGCAATGTTGGCTTTTATGACATTCAAGGGGTAAATGCCTGAAGCGACAAAAGAAATTTGTCGCCGCCAGAATAAAACCCAAAAACGTTAGATGACACGGTCCAAAATTTGGCGAATCAAAATTACACAGATCTAGCAGTGTGATTTCTAGCAATATACTAGCCCCCTTATTAATTAACGCTGATTAGCCAATTAGTGAATAACTTTTGACATTTGCGCGGGTATTTTTTATTAGGACAACTGTCAAGTTAGCCATTGATTGACTAATCAGCGTTTGTTAATACGTGGGTAGACATATATCTGTAAGGTGTCCAACTGGTGCATGGATTTGAAAACTGGCTTATATTTTAAATGAAGGCGGGTATATGCTAGCTTTCTTCGAGTCAAAAGTCCTTGCAAGTATCCAAGTCGGTGATTATGATGTTGGATACGAAAGAAGGTGGAAACAGAATGAGGTGACGGTGCAGGTCAATGTTGAGTCCTTATAGATTGATTGTAGTCATTTGGAACTACTAAAGAAGGCAACCTATTCCATATACAGGCGGGAAACTGCTATGTGTATACTTTTTCAGAACATTTGTAGTTTAATTATCGGTAAATAAGTCCAAGGTATCCATGAATCCGAGAGTGGTCGAGCCAAGCTAACTTTAGTCTATGCCTAATTGCCAAAAGGTTCTTTAGCAATATCGCAGTTTTTCTGCTAGCCTTATAAAAACAGCGATCGAAAAGCATTTCTAGAAGTTCTAGACCAGCGAAATCCCTTACTTACCTTACCGGCTTCTGCGTCCCTAAATGCTACGTGTATTTTCGTGTAGCTGTAGCGCGTTCTTCATCACTTAAATCTGGTATTCCAGTGCTTACAACTAAAACCTTATCTCAACTCAGCCATTCGGATTCGGCATTAAACAGGAGGTTCCGCCATCGCCCACACATGAATGGTTGTATGTAAAATGCGGGTCAAATACAAAATAGCGGCTCATTTGGCCAATAACATAATAACATCTCTTGAACTGACTACTGAGTGTGGCTTTTACCTTGTATCTATAAGAATGCGGTTTTAATCTTCTTAAGTTACACCCAATCTGGAATACCAAACACCATTGAATTACACTCATCTTTACAGCATACCCTATGTAACTCGTTGTTTTTTGAAACTCTTGCTCTCTCTCCAATACTTGATGTCCAAAAAATATAAACCAGCATATTCAAGTACATTGCTAATCATATGTACATGACATTATGTATATGAGTCGGCTTGTCTCAGAGAAACCAGTTTTTCACTATTAACGCATAAAGAAATCATTATTGTTGGTGATGTAACATTGTTTTGTTTTTAAAGTTGAGTCTACGAATTGCTGCATATAAACGTGCATAATATTAAAAAAAAAAAAAAACTTATTCATCAGAGATTACAGAATCGAAAGCTTCACGAACGAATTAATAAATACCGCAACACGATTTGTATAAAATAAGTCAACCCCTAATCGATCATCACCTTCCCAAGGTACGATCTGATAACTTTACAAATGAAATGATTAGCGTGTACTCAATATGTATTTTCTTGTTCTCTTACTTTCAGCATCTATTCAAAATTCCTACAAAATGGTATCCAGTCGCCCATTACTCTACCTATCGCCCATTGCAATACTTATCACTGGCCTCTTTTGGCTGCGACGTCGAAATAAAACGAATTGCGGAGATACTGGCAAGGATGCGAAGAAAGTTGAACCCGAAGTAGTCGAGGAGAAATGCATTACAAATAATGTGCCCAAAAAATCGGCCTCAATGAACATCAACGGAACGATAAACACTGACGATGACTCGGCTGCGAAAATGTTTGGAAAATCTGCACCAATAAAAATTGCGCAAAATAACAATCGGCCATCGCCCAATAAACAAATGCCCATCGATTCGGAAGTGCTTAGCACAAAAATCCAAGTTGCTGAAAATAAAACGTTGCGTTCAATCGACGAAGACTACGAGAACTTGTCGTCGTCGGTGGATTTACCAGATTCAGTGCATAGAAGTGCGCCATTCTATCTGCGTGGCAATTCGCGATCCAAAGAGGAGCCGGTTGTTATAAAAGCATCGGCCAGTCCAAAAATCTCGCCAGAAAATTCATTCCTTGAATCCAAGTACCCAGTGTCGGGTGATGAGGAGAACAACAATACCAAGAGCAATAATACTAGCCAAATTGAGAAGGAAACAGACTCGGCAAAGGACACAACAGATAGTGACTCGGCGGCGACAACAGTATCGAAGACTGATGATGAGAAAACGGACATACAGAGTGAAAAAGTGCACAAAAAGCGAAACATTGACGCGTCTAGTCCTTCGTTGAGTTTGTGCAGTATGCAATCGGGTGATTCCGGCAAGGGTTCCAGTCTGCCCCGTTCCGAGGCGAATCGCAAAAAGACCTCCTACGAGTTCTTTTTCCCAAACAGTCTGATCGGACAGCTGTACGGTCGCAAGCGTACGTTTATAAACCAAATAAAGGCTAAAACCTCTGCCAATGTTGTGCTGCAAAAGAATCCCTTCTCGAGGAAGGTAAAGATTTGCGTTATCGAGGGTACAGAGAATGAAATCAACGCCGCCCTGGTGATGATTCGTAATCGATTGCCATCGAACCGTTATCCAAATTTCACCATGCAAAGGATTCACTTTGCCCTACCACAGACTATTGTTCCTCTAGCTACAGAAACTAGGTTAAATTTACAGGTAGAGATGAGATATAGGCCGGTGTCTTATTACAAATGGTTAACCTGTGTGTTTTTCTTTCCCTTTACAGTTGAGTCTAATTGAAGGCATCAACAATGATGTTGTTGTTAGTGTAGTGCTTTCGGGAGCCCATTTCTTTGTTCAACAACCGTTGCATCCTTCACATCCCGCATTAGCCGTATTACAAAGGTGCCTCTATGACAGCTACAATGAATGCGAAGCACCATTGCTTCCTGGAATTGAACTGAACGCCGTGTGCGTGATTTCCGTGAACAGCGTGTGGTATCGTATTCAAATCGTCGAGATCGACGCCGAGGATAATCAGCGTTGTATAGTGAAATTTTTGGACTTTGGAGGCTACATGAATGTCCATTTGAGTGAATTAAGACAGATAAGGGCAGACTTCATGGGAACACCATTCCAAGCAACTGAATGCATATTGTCAAATGTGCAACCAATTGGTAAGTTCATCATTTTCAAATGATCTCAAATTGTCACTAATTGTGTTTTTTTTTTCTTTGTAGGTGAAAGCTGGTCGCCAGAAGCAACAGATATTTTATGTAAATTAACTAAGGGCATAGTCTTGCAAGCACAAGTCGCCGGCTATAATAGTCACAATATACCAGAGATCTATTTATTCGCTTGCTTAGGACCTAATGTAAGTAAAACAGTTGTTTCATGTTTCATGGTCATCGTGGTGATGTGCAGCTGGGATTCGAATAGGTGAACAGTTGTACAAAACCACCCGATTAATATGACGATAGAACAATGGATCTGATGTGAACAGATGACACAGGTCAATAGCCATGTAAAGTCTTTGAGATTCAATATCGGTAGATGATCCTAAGTCGTGCAACATAAAATCTGTTGTGCAAAACGATTCTGAGAGAATACACCAAAAGAACGCAGTGTTCTGTATACTCTGTGATGAATAACAACTTAGGATACAAGCATACTTACGCTACAGTGACAAAGTTATGTTGACAAAGGCCAATCCGTAGTCGCGCAAAGAAAAACAGTTGTGTATAGCTATTCTGAGAGTACACAATTAATGAACGTAGTGTTCTGTGTACTCTGTGACGAAAATAAACAAGAATGCGGGGATGCTGTTGCTTCTGGTTATAAACGTGTCATATTTTTTTTCGATAAGTAAATGCCATAGCATGTGGACAACTCATTTCGAGAATTGCTAGCTTTTCTAGTATTTGGTCCACAAAAGTCGCACAATCTTGTAATCCCTACAGTAGAGGAGAGTTTCTTATTTTGATTCTCGACTAACAGGGCTAGAAGAATTTTCGAAGCTCAATGATATGAACAGATTCGTTATCAACTTTAGTGCATCCAATATGATCCCTAAAAAATCACGAGGGAGAAACATAAATGTGTTAGGTGTGCACCTGTGTTGTAAGATGCATGCGAAATGTAAATTGTTTATATTTTGTGGTAAGTTTTGCATTTACGTTTCTAACTTTTAAATGTTTTTCACTTAGCTAACTTCTCAGCCGTAACAAGGTAACAGAATAAACGACACATCCCTAGATTTTTAAGTTGAAGTCGCGGCATTAATTTCAGCGAAACTAAAGGTACGCTCGTTGGTTTCGATTTCTTGCCGAGTTTTAATAGATCCGCTCGTTTGTTAATAAGTAACAACATTTGATGCATAAGACGCTTTTATGTTGTTGATCAAAAAATAAATGCTAGCAAGAGGACTATCAGACAGAACACGATACTGTCTGATACTCCTCTTGCAATTTGTATGTTCAAGGATTTTCTTGTCATGAGGTTGCATACTCGGTATGTTGACGATGACCTTCGATGAAGTGTGTCTAGGTTTTCTTTAACCGAGGAAATAGATTCATTGTTAACTCCTAATCGATAACAAACGCTTCAATAAGGTCTAATGCGCCTTTATCACTTTATAGCGAGTACTAAAACTTTTTTTTACAGTTGTGGAAATTTTACTTTTCTCTTTTAAATCGTATGCCGAGAATTAACGCTTTAATTGCCTGATGTATCTTCAATTAAGGGGATGCAAATGCGATTACAAACATTGAACTGTAATTGTCAACATCCACCTTATATGATTCCTTCCCCTTATATTGAACTGCAGCGCTCAGATCTGCGACTTCAGAAAACCCTACAAGAAAAAGTTTACATCACGTCCACGTGAGATGAACATGCCCTCTAACCGCTCGTGCAGAATTTCCAATGTGACGTGAGCGCAGGTGATGGATTGTGGATTGATGTCGTCCAAAATTCGACAATTTTGTTTGTTGACATCCAGAAACGCGCCTCATCGCTGAAGATGATTTATCGAAGAAAATTATTGTCTATTTCCAACTGTTCCAGAGCCCATTATTAAGCGAACACACGTCATCGTCTTTGGTCATTTACCTCCGGCTCCTGTATCAGTTGAATTTTGTACGGCTGCAGGCCCAAGGCACGCCAAGTTGTGGTCTGCGAAAAGCCGAGTTCTTGTGAGCGACGCAAACTCGACTGCTGATTCTCCTACAAACTCTCACGGACAGCGGCGTTGTTTTCGGTAGATCATGCGTTTCGTCGACGTACGAGTGTTGGTTTATCGTTTACTGAACCAGTGGACAGCCGTATATCAGCAATACCACGGCAAATGTTGATTTCCAAATCGTCGCAACGTCTCTGGTTTATTGGCATAGACTAGTGACTTCCACATACCCCTAACAAATAGGAATCTAACTTAGTCTCACTATTCTATTTCTTTACAGAATATGTATTTCCTCGTCCTCAATGTTTTCATGAAGTCTGTTACTTGTCTGTGCCCATAGTCGTTCCACAATATCAGAGACTTGCCATTTAGTTTCTCTTGCGGATAAATGGTTTTCCTCCCTCAGGTCCTGAACACATACTCCTTATCGAGAAAGTGAAAATAAGTGCCGCGACTTTGTCGTTAAGATTTTCTCTCACTATTTCAACTAGGTCGAGTTCGTCTAGTCTGTTCGTCATTTCAAGTTTCATGGAGAATATGTCACTGTAAAAGTCGTCAAAAGTCTATTTGGGTAGTTGTTTTCTATCCCGAATCTCCTACCTATAAGTCCGCCTATTATGTCCGAACTGTTGCATCAACTCTGCTTTGAGATGGAAGAAATTCGAAATTTGCCAGTACCAAGTTTGTGCCGACCCTGAAACTAGATAGTAGAACTTTTTTAAGGTTTCTATACAAAATATGAAACTTTTGACTGACCAACCATTCGGTGACCCATCAAACTTTACTCCCTACTTTTATGAACATCTCTGGTATTTGTCTGTCGCTATGTAAGGAGTAGCGTTCTTAGAGTACAGTATGAAATAAATTCACCCCTATGGAGGTATCCGTGCGCAAGAAAATTTTCTACTGAGGTATACGTTCCGATAAGCATTTCGAACAGATCTTCCGACGACAGTATTTGAAAGCTACGCGCTGAATTTCTTCCGAAGTTTTCCGATGAAGAGTTGCTGCGGAATCAAACCAAAGCGATTCAAAGTTAAGGGATAGCTGTCTCTTGCGATTGTAGTCTTTCGAGATTAAATTTTTTCACAGTATTTCTGGTTTGTTGGGCGTGGTGGATATCCACATTCTTACCTTGGCTGCAACAAAGTAGTGGTCGGAGTCGATGTTAGCCCCTCGGAATGTTCGGACATCCAAAATACTGGATGCGTGCCTCTTGTCTATTGCAATGTTATCAATTTGGTTGACTGTTCGTTACCAGACGTGTTGTCGTGTAGGCTATGTTTTCCGAGAATACTGCTAAATATGTCTTCTGTTCTTACCTTTGCGTTAAAATCTCCCAGCACGATTTTAACATCGTACTTTGGGAGTCGCTCATATGTTTTGTTAAGAAGCTCGTAGGTTTTGGCAAGAAGTTTTTTTCTTCCGTCGGAGCGTGAGCGCATATTAGGCTTATGTTCGCTAGCCTTGATGCGGATTGTTACAATGCGTTCGCTAATGTCTTGGAAACATAAGACTTCTCGCCTAAGTCTGGCACTTATAACAAATCCGCATCCTAATAGTCGCTGTTTCTGCTCACTATAACAGGGTCCATAGTAGATGTCACTGTTTTTCATCCTATTCTTTCCCCGGTCCATCTCATCGTATTTGCTGGATGGCAGTAATGTCCGCTTTGTAGCAGTTTAGGGCTTCCGCTAGTTGTTCGCACCTCCTGTTTAATGTTCTCACATTCCGGGTGCAGATACGAAGGTCGTTGTCCTTCTTTCGTTTAGCAGGGTCGTCAACAATAATATCAGTCCTTTCCGAGGCTATTGGTTGTTTCGTAACATATTGTTTTTTCCATGTGTGACTAGTTAAACCAACCTGGAGGGTAAGTTCCAATTTATTAGACACCCCTAGGACACGGTGCCATCAGTATCCACTACGGGATTGAGTGCTGCCGTTGACCTTTCGGTTCATCCGCCACCATTTCTGTTCAAGGGGCCTGACTTATCCTTGAGATTCCTAGATAACCTGTTGTCCCAATATGTCGAAGCAGATATTCTAGGTTCGCCTGGGACTGCAGAACGGGTATTCATTCCGTGCCATTCTGACTATGGTGATTAAAGTGTTGCTGTTTTACGTTGAACGAGACCAATCACCTTTATTACCGCAATGGTAGATGTTTATTTGGATGCAGGGGAGTCTCAATAGTCGTCGTTTGTATTCGCGATATGTCTGACTTTTTTTTTTTGAAATAAATGCATTTTCAGATCTTCACAGTTTTGAAATCTCCAATTTTAAAATAATTACTGACTCACACTCTCTTTTCTTCTTTTCAGAATATTATCTTTATCAATAAGGAACTAGTGGCTAGAAATTTGGCAAAATGGGTAGAAATACGCGACTGATTTTATTTTCAATCCTCCTACTATCACCATAAAGAACAAACAAAATAATAAACCCTATGCACTATTACATTGTTGAAGCCATACGTTTAAAACAAAATATTTATGTATACTTAAAGTTTTACCAATTAAGATTACTAAGATTATGTACTCATGCGGTTAATTTATCGACGAATGGCAGCAAAAATAACATTTGCTTCCTTCAAAGAAAAAAAAACAAACAACAACAGCCAACAAATAACAATTTTAAGCATCTTGTATATAGTTTAGAGCGTTTAATGCTTAAAAAAAAGAAAACAAACCACACACAACCAATAATGAGTAATGAAGTCGACAAACTTAGAAATGAAAGAGGAGAATTATCTTAAAAAAAAATTAAAATGTACATAAATGGTTACAAATTAATTTCACTGCGCGATTTAGTTACGTATTCATTTTTTTTAAATAAATTAAAACTAAAAAAAAACTAAAAAAAAACTATACAAAAATATTATATAAATTATATTACTAAAAGGCATTTTGATATTTTACATGCTGAACTGAAAACAAGTAGAATTAGTTTAGTAAGTTACATAAATTCATTAATATTACGAGTTCAAAATATGTTTAAACACACAGACACACGGACACTCCCGAAACGAAATACGGATGTTGCCTTTCTTCTATTTGTTGATAAAGAATAAACTTAACGGATTGTAGGAATATGTCGTTTTTATTTTAACTCCATCCCGCGGGGGATTTGTAACACCCCCTCTGTTTAGTTATGCACAAATTGTTGATGACTGCGTTACAACACGGCAGAGTTTGAATTGATGGGATGCAGAGTTGGTGGAGAGGCAGTTGGGAGGGGGGTTGCGTTTGCGAAGCTAAATGTTTTTTTTTTTCAAGTCACATATAAAAATAACACAAAGTCACCCTATATGTTCTCCTAAAACAAAACACGTTATTTTGTTTAATTTTATTGAAACGTTAAAGAATTATTTCAATTAGGTTATTTCGACGTTTAGACTTATTTTTAGTAATTCGTTCTCTCACTAATTAATTGTGTTATTTAGATGAAAATCGTCCTTTCTTATTTTTAATATTATCGAATGCATATAAGATTAAAAATCAAAATGCCTTTTTTTCTCTCGTCGTTAAGTGAGTTTAGTTTAATAATGTAGTAGTACCATTACATTTATTTACCGAATGAGTTCTGTTTTTTTTTTTATATGTATAAGGTAAATTCATTCTACACTATTTATTTAAACAATAACAACAAAAACCACAAAAAAAAATCAAACTTACTCAAGTTTAATCTATATATATAGTATATTTTCTCTTTAATTATTATCAAATATTATTTTTTTGGTATATGAATAGTTGAAATTAATAAAATAAATAAAAAAAAAACCCTAAATATTTTTCAAAAAACCCTTAAAGCAATAGAAAAGGAGACGTGGGGTTTTCATTGAGCAGACTGTTGTTCACATAAAAATAAATTAATAAACAAACTAAACAGATAATTACGTATTTATATATTCGAGGAAATTTTCACAAATAAACTTATGTTTATGTTATCTAGATATGTTTATGTTTTAAGAGTTTTATTTGTTATTCAATTTATTTTTTTGTCTGTTGGAAATTAGTCAAAAGTTTGCAGCAATGAAAATCCGCCCTCCACAATAATATTAGCCAAGCAAAAATCCAAATCACCATTTGTATACATTGCGGATTCTCGGGTATATTCTTCACGGCAGTGAGTGCATTAAATACACCATTCTTTGATGCGATGTTGTTTTTTTTTTTTGTTTGGTCATGTAGATCGATATAGATAGGTAGATGAGCTGACGCGCGCTGGAAGCTTGCTATATATCATAAAGAAAAATAATATATCACACCACTGAAATCCTGCACATTAAATGGCAAGAATAATACAATAAACTAATGATGATGATGATACTTTTAGCATTAAATAAATATGTAAAAACAAATTAAAAGAAACGGTTGTTTTTATTTTTTGGGTTGCACTTTTGTTAGCGTTATTGAGGATGGAAATGTCTGTAAAGTAAGTATCCTGGCGTTGCGGTAAATGATGAAGAAGGGAAAGAGCCACACATTCATGCCTATCGTAGAATCCGACGGAATTCAATTCCCCTTCACTTGCTTATTTCACTTTCACTTTACGGCTATATCGTAGATTCCGTCGGATACGCTAAGTTGCCGACCATCAGATTCTCTTATCGACTCAGCTGAATGTTAATCTAAAGACAGATTGTCAATTATTGTGTGCAAATAAATTATTATTCACCCTTATTGTGCAGTCATTTTTGATAAAATTATTGATATTCAGTGCTTTAGAATGGACAGTACCCTCAGCTAAAAGTTTGAGGGCATACTTAAGAGGGACATCAGAAGATATTTTGGAACTACCGAATCAAATGTATGTTGAAGTTTTATTTTGTGATTTAAAATTGACTTTACAAACAAATAATTTCAGTTTTGTTAAAAACTTTCGGCTTAACAAAGCCGCATTTATATATGTTCTGGATGTTCTTTAGGAAGAGCTTAAACCCAACACAAGTCCTTTTCAATCTCACTAAAAGTGAAATTGGCGGCCTGCTTACGATTTTTTGCACAAGGGACCTACCAGCATGGGGCTGGATAGTACAATCAACATTTTCGGAAGTGCTAAAACAAGTTCTAGATGTTTTAGAGCAAAAACTGTGTCTCAAATGGATACATATAAACATGACTGAAGTAGATACAACCGAAGCGAAGAAATTGGAGTTCTTAAAAACAGATTTCGCTGTTTAATGGGCGAAAGAGTTTTACATTACGCTCCAAAAAAGGCAGTAAAAATCGTCAACGTTTGCTGTTTTCTGCATAACATTTGCATAGCATATAAAACAAGTGAAGGATCAGACGACATATATACTGAAAACTTGGTAAACGAAGATAATCACGACCATATATCCAGCACAGCGTCATCGCAATACTCAAAGGAAGCATCTGAAATCAGAAATTCAATTTTAAGATCGTTTCAAAATACGGTAATCAGTATATCAATCATTTATTACAAACAAAACAGTTTTCTTTTCAAACATAATAAAAAAATTACTTCATTACAGTGCAAAAAAGTGCATAACGTAAAAAAAAATATTTCATTAATTCTTAATAAATATCAGTCACTTGGTTTCATTTATAATTATATTATTAGTAATTATTTAGATCCGATATCATCTGCCTTTTCCTATCCCGTTCGACCTCCAGTAATTATACCCTATCCCACAGGGGTATATTAGTTTTGATACTTAGTTTGTAACATAGAGAAATAATTTAGCTACATATACCTCAAAGTATATGGATCGACTCAGAATCGCTAGCTGAGTCGAATTAGCCATGTCTGTCTGTCCGTCCGTGTGTCCGTCCGTCCGTCTGTCTGTTCGTCACCGATTTTTGGGCCTTAAATTTTGAGCTAGGATAATGAAATTTGGTATATAGGATCCTTGGCCGAGTCACCAGAACAAGTGTAAACATTTTTAAAATCCGCCCACTGCCACGCCCCCTTTTAGAAAAAACGTAGTTTTAAGCCAAACCGTAAGGAATTTCAAAAAAGTGTGTTAGCAACATATTTAGACAATCCTAATATCTATATTTCGTCCATACAAAGTTTTTTGCCACGCCCACTTTTTGGGGGCGTTTTTAGTAAAAAACGTTTTTTGTCCAAATTTTAAAACTTTCGAAAAAAATTTTGATGCAAATACTTCCGCAATGGTAATATAAACATTTTGTCCATAGATCATTTTCTCCTGCGCCCACATTTTGGGGGCGTTTTCTTACAAAAACCATTTGTATACCCCATCCCAAGGCATTAGCAATAGAAATACGTTGTTTTTTGTCGAACCACAAAAGATTTTGAGAAACTGTCTGAGCAATATATTGTGACAATGTCATTTTCTGTTTTTCATCGCCATAAGGCCTATATTTTGAGGATATTAATTTAAAGGATGGGATGGGATAGGGCATTCAACGATCCGCATAGCGGATTGTAGCCTCTCATATGTTTTTTGTTTTAGTTTTAATTTCTCTCTTGCAATTCTCTCCATTTCTTCATTGTTTCGTATGTTCTCTTTTGTTTGCTGTTTTGTTTCTTCGTAGATTTTATCTAACGATCTAAAGGATTTTACATTTGATTTGTTTTCGTCTAATAAGTTGACAAATTCCTTATACAAGTTCGTTTGTATGTCCAATTGGGTTTGTGTTAGTTTTGTGTCATTTTCCATTTCTGATTTTTTATTTACTTTTGTACTAACAGATTTTACAGATTTCGAATTTATACATACAATGGAATCATCCTGAAAGAATTTGTCAACGGAGTCCATTTGTACATTTGAATCATCGTATTGAATTGATTTCTCCTGAATGAATTCGTCAACAGATAATTCGTCATCAATTTTGCGTTTTTTAATCTGAGGCTGTCGCTCATTGCACAATGCCAGAACGAGAGAGCGTTCTGGAGGTCCTAAACTATTAAGTCTTCTTTGTAGTTCCATCCAATAATTCCTTACAATCTCTGGTGGCCTTATGCACATATTTTTGGCAATATCGGGATTCTGCTTCATCAATTTAATCAGCTCATTAAACTGATCTCGATTAGAATTTTTTTTCCTGCATAATATTGCAAATTAATGGGTATTTAGATTAATGAAATTGTATTTTAAACAAAATATACTTCAATACTTACATGTTTTCCGTATTTATTAATAATTTCCAAAAATAACAGCCAAATCCGCATTGAAACAACAGCGAATGAAATATGTCACAATTGGTATGGGGAGTTTCGTTTCGTTCGATTTTTATGAACTAGTGATAAACACCTACATTACCGACAAGTGAACTATTCCCTTTTGAATTTCTTTACGGATTCTACGATGGCAAGAAGATACTTTTCGGGAAATGTTCCCCCCCCGCCGGTTTCTACGATAAGGGTGAAATTCAATGATTTTAAAATGTTGAAGAGAATTTCAGAAGAGTGATCTTGGTTTAAAAGCGTAATAATTACCCTTATTCCAACAATCGTTTAACGACAATTCACGACAATGTGAATTAGGCATTACGGCAGGCGTTGTATGAGTTGTTTACGCCATTAAACGCTAGATGTCGATTTAGTTCATGTGGAACTTAATTCCTTGTTCGAAAGCATATTCTATTTGGCAAATCTCACAAAACGACATTTATTGCCGTTGGGAAATTTGTAAAGCCAAGTAGTAAAAAATCTCTAAAATGTGAATTTTGTTAAAATGTTCAACTATTTAGTATAGGATTCACTTATTTAGTTTCTTCAAGGGTGAAAATAACGAATATCCACAACAGATGAAACGCCTGGTTGAGTTGATGGAAACGTAACTTCATCTTGTTGTATTCATCCTCAAAGCAGGAAAGAGCTCTCACATTAATCCGAAGGATCTCCGCCCGATCAGTCTATCTTCTTTTCTGCTAAAAACCTTGGAAAGATTAATTGATCTAGACCTTCGAAACCTCAAAAACCCGAATTGGTCCTTTTCAGCAGGAAATACATAGTCCCACACATTGACCCTCCCAAACTTAATGGCGTCAGTCTCAAGTTCGCAGAATCAGCCAAATACCTGGGTCTGGTTTTGGATAAGAAACTGAACTAGAAAGCAAACATCCAAGAACGCGTTAAGAAAGCCACCCTAGCCTTATACTCTTGTAAAAAGGCAATCGGAAAGAAATGGGATATGCAACCACAAATATCTTTCTGTCATTTTCTCCTGTATGGTTTTTTTTAGTATGGTGGGTGGCTTTGAAACAGCCTCCAACCGCAACCTACTAGGTAAAATTCAAAGATCAACTTGCATATGCCTTAGCGGAGCTCTTAGAATAACTCCCTACGCAGCCCTAAATGCTATCTAGATATCTACGGCAAACAGACCGCAGCTTGTGCAGCTGTGAGTCTGAGAGCCTCGTCACAATGGACACCCTTAAAATAACAGAAAACACCGACCACACCATTACCCAACTCAGTTTTGAACATAACTTCAGGACAATCATTCCCAGTCGCCTTGAATGGAAGTCGGATTCGATCGAATCCAATAAAACAATTCACATCTACACGGATGGGTGTAAAATAAAATCTGGAGTTGGTGTTTTCTTCGATATGCTTAACCTAAGCTTATCCTTTCGCATTCAGGATCATTGTAGCGTTTTCCAGGCGGAAATCATGGCGATCAAAGAAGCCTTGTCCTGGCTGAAAAGGAATGTAATATCCACGAAGCATATTAGAATCTATAGTGACAGCCAATCCGCAATTAAATCCCTAGAAACAATCTCGTTCAATTCGAAATCAGCCCACGAATGGCGGAGCATTTTACCATTCACCTTTTTTGGGTGCCGGGCCACAGAGACATACCAAGGAATTGCAAGGCATATGAGCTTTCCAGACAGGGCACTACCCTTGACATTCTACCGCCAGCAGATTTGCTATGTATGCCCCTTGCTTCATTTAAATTACTTATCAAACAGGATGCGATCCAGAAAGCAAATCGCAGATGGATAAACGGCACAACGTGCCAAATATCCATATGCTTGACAATGCTGAACAGATCAAACATCGGCATCATAATCGGTGTCCTCACAGGACATTGTCCTATAGGCTTAAACGCAAAAAGACTATGTCTTTTCAGCAATGAAGAAGCTGCTTGGACGAGGAAGAGGAGGAAATTATTACACTACCTTCTTTGCTGTTGTCCAGCTCTCTCAGGAAAAAGGAAACTTCATCTGGAAGACCACTTCTTCGGTAAACTAGGTGAGCTGGCTAGTATTAGTGTCAGAACCTCCTCCGCTACATAGTTAACCCTGAATGGTTAAATTCGGCGACGTCGATCCACGTCGATGGATCCACGTGGTACCACAATGGACCTTTATGGTCTAAGTGTGCATGCGTATCGCGTGCAGCCACTACAACCTAACCTAGTCGTGGGCATCGTCCCAAAAGAAGTTTCACCATAAAAAAATCAGGAAACTGTTATTGGATCACTCTTTATTAATATGAGACTTCTTGAAGTTAAAATGTTTTTTGCCACTTCTGCAAACTGTTAAACGGCAATGATTTAACGACCCCTCTGTAAGGCAGAACGAACCAATCAGTATTGGCGACGACAGCGGAAACTACCAACCACCCGACCTAAGTGAAATGAGGATAGCGATATCTAAACTTTAGCTTAACAAGACTTCCGGCGGAGATGATTTGGCAAGTAACATTCACCAATTCATAAGAAAAATTTGGTTGGACTTTAAGTATGCCTGAAGAATAAAACTGCGCCAACTACAGAGGCATACGTATCCTTAACATAGCCTACAAGATGTTATCTGCCGTAATATGTTAACGCCTGAAACCGTTTAGCAACAACCTAATGGGTCCTTATCAGTAAGGTTTTAGGCCAGGAAAGTCCACAACTGATCAAATCTTTACCCTGCGGCAGATCATGGAAAAAACCCAAGAAGTTGTCAACACATACGACAGCATTAATAAAGACGAACTGTATGCAGCCACAGAGGGCAATTTAGTAGTAAAGCCTTCACTCGAACTACTTAAGTGATCCTTTATAATACCCAGATCATCCCAGTCCTTATAAAGCATGGACCGTATTAAAAGCGGATAAAGAAATCTTTGGTCGTTTGAGAGAAAAATTCTTCGAAAATCTTCGATCCGTTTGCGTTGACGGGGTATGGGGACGAAAATTCAACCTATTCGAGCTCTCCATCGACATACCACTAGTCTAAAAACTTGGCATTGGACGTTTAAGATAGCTAGGACATCTAGAGCGAATGGTCAGCAATGCTTCGGCTCGCAGAGGGTTCGATGATAAGCCAGACGTCGACATAGTAGAGTAAGACCTCGCCTTAAGTGACACACACAAGTAGAAACCGATATCAACCAACTTGAAGTGTGCAACTGGAGCCAGTTAGCTAAGGACAGGGCTTATTTGAGAGATTTATTCCGGACTGTAGCGCCACTTAAGTATTTAATCAATACGTTCCTGACATTTCACAGAACTACGTAATATTCGGCCAACATCTGTAATAAATCTCACAATGGCAACACTGATTAACAATGCTAAAACGACGAGACAAGTATAATGAAATATTGCCCACTGTATGGAAGTTTTCTAAAAACAGTTTTTGCATTTTTCGAACCAAACAACGAAATATATTTGTCATTGAGGTAAGATAAACTTGTGTCTACATTCATGAAAGACATGAGTAAAGTGGAAATTTATTTCGTCAACTTACAATTTTCTGCTATGGGAAACTACGGTTTAATAATGAGTCAGAAAAAATGTAGATTATTTTGCTAAATTTGTTTTATGTCGTAACACTTTTTTTTTTGTAGCTGAACTAATTGGGTAAAGTAAACATGTTGTACTTATGAGAAAGGAAATTACATGTTATCTTTCCATGTGTGCCAGCTTTTTTTTAAGGTAGGGGACATCCATTATCTATATTTATATCGCATGTTCTAGCATTTAAATGTAATTTTACCAAACCATACCTAAGAATCTGCAACAAAACACGAGTGGATTGCACTGAATTAATCTTTATATCAGATGACGTCATTAATGAGTTTAAAATTAAAGACAATATAATAAGAAATTCTGTTAATTGGGTTAAATGAAACAATAACAGTGATGTGAATGAAGCTATAAATAGGCCAATGGCATGACATAGATATTTTTTTGCGTAAATATTATTAACTGCGTGTTATTATTTAAAGCCATTGTCAATAAAAGTTAGAGATATCATATCATATTATATCATCTGTCACACCCAGCGTTATGCTATAAAACAATATAAAAAAATTAGTTTATAAACAAACTTATCAGTTTTTCACTCATCTTGAAAACGTTCCTTTTGGGTGTGTCTTTTAGTGCATAATTAACAGGAGGTAGCATAGCATGATACATCATCATCATCATGGAAAAAAAAATTTTTGACAGGAAATTTTGTGTTTTATTATAAAATTTAACACTTTTGTTAAGGGCTAGAGAGTTTTGAAAATAGTTGGATAGTGCTTTCTAAAATATACATAATTTGTTTTTCTTTATTCGCCCTTTTCACAGTAGCCAACGAAGAGTTTTTTTTTTACGTAAAAAGGGCTGTTCTCCCGTTAGGCGTTAAATGTCATTGTGCTTTGACATTTATATTGTAGGCAGATAGATTAGTAATGTCTTGCGAGTAATATTTCTAAATGTCGTAAAATGAGCACAAATGTGCATAATTTTCTTAAAGAGACCCATTTTGTTCATTTCTAAAAAAATGTCAGCCAATTAATATTATCGCATGACATTCCTTTTGCCCCACCCTGTATAACAACCATTTATTTAAAAACTCATATTTCTTGGTTAATATTTACAAAAACAATATAGATACAAATGACACAAGATCATCAACGAGTTTAATGGAATTGCCAAGCAACTGACTGTGGCAATATGCGTGACTTTTACGGTTCTCTTTTTTTTGAGAAGACATTTCATTGAGACAAAGTGATGTCAATACTTGAGTAATGGCAATAAAACAGCTCATTCTTCTGGGTTTGAAAATATTCGCTGCTCACTCTATATAAAAAAAACAGGATTCAACAGGATTCAGGTTGAAGAAAAAATTGATTTATCAACTGAACCAGCGAAACATAACTAACTAACAAACTTCGAGAATCAATGAAAAAATTAGTCAGTAATCATTTTAGCCACTTTTCATTCCCTCCCTTAAACAGAACTGATAGATCGCTGTCTAAAGGGTGTTTTTTTAGAGGTATAGAACTTTGAAATGGATTAAAACAAAGATGATCTTTTTTTAAATTGACATGAAATTTACTTTATTTAAAAGATAATCTTCTGGAATTATAATTTAAATTTGATTTCTGGCATATGACCTCCAAGGTTGGCTCGGATGTAGTCTAATTTGGGGGTACAATTTTGATGACTTTTTCCAACATTTGTGGCCGTATATCAGCAATAACACGGCGAAAGTTGTCCTCCAAGTGGCCAAACGTTTCCGGCTTATCGGCGTAGAATAACTTCACATATGCCCACAGAAAATAGTCAAGCGTCGTTAAATCACACGATCTTGGAGGCCAATTCGCAGGAAAAAAACGCGAAATTTTCTTTAACAAATCAATTGTGGCACAAGCTGTGTGACATGTTGCGACGTCTTGTTGAAACCACAGCTCCTACACGTCATGGTTGTTCAATTGATGAACAAAAAAGTCAGTAATCATGGCTCTAAAGCGGTCACAATTGACTGAAACGTACTGGCCAGCATCGTTTTTAAAGAATTACGGACCAATTATTCCACCAACCCATAAAGCACACCAAACAGTCAGTTTTTGTGGATGGGTGTCTCAACATACACTTGACGATTATCATCACTCCAAAAACGGCAGTTTTGTTCCATTCAACCAAAAGTGTTGACCGTAAAATGGACGTAGTGCACCATACGTATTTCGAACAGAACCATGATTTCTAAAATAAATTTGCACAATTTGGAAGCGTTGTTCATTTCAACATGAATAGACTGACTCACGTTGATATGCCAAACCAAACTAAAAATAAATCACTTGACAACAACACAAAAGAAAATGGCCGACTTATTCGCTAAAATGTTTTCAAAAAATGCTAAAATAAACTTGGTACAAACAGTTTCACCATCGATAGAGCACGTATGATGCTTAAGAATAGTTGAAGTCAAAGTTCGACCTAGAAAAATAAGACGCATCATGAATAATATGGACCTAAGAAAAGCCGCTGGACCTGTCGGAATTACACCTTTTACACTAAATAACGGAAGATGTTCAACCCCTAGACTTGATGAATTTCAATAACCTACAAGAAACGTGGTAGCAGCTTATATGCATACGGCCCATCTATCAGCGACAAGAACAACGCAATTTTAATAGACTTTTTGAAACAGAACAGCAAACAATGAAACGAACTTTCAGAAGACATTTTATCACCAAACAATCTACAACAGTTCAAGAGCACAGTCAATAATAATAACAATTGAAGTCGCTGTTTTGTAAGATAATTCAACCTGGGAACTTTCCATTTGTTTATAATAAATACAATAGGGTGAATAAAAGCATTTGCCTGAACCGCATCCTGGAGAACAGATTCTATTTCTATCTTCGAAATTAAATATCGCAATGGCGATCAAAAAACCACGATTTCACCTACTATAATAACGAAAAATTGACAAACGCCATCATTACCGAGCAAAGTTTGTCTAGTCCCCTGTTAATCTCGAAGATGCAACTCCAGATCCAGATCCAGATCACCTTCAATTCAATAAAAAATGAAGTCATCGGGAGTCGATGTTCATGAAAGAAAAGAAAGAACAAGCTAGTGATCGTGAGACCAAATGGCCAGACAATGTAGAGTAAAAGTGTAGTAACTTACCTTGACATCGGTAGACATGTAGATGCTGCTTTGACTAGAGCTAGGGAAGCGTTTGCCTGACAAGGCGATTGTTTTATAGCAGACATCTTGACAGCAGGATGAAGGTGATTTGATATATGGCCCTTATCAGACCGATGATTGCTTATGGTGTGGTTCAACTTTGTCTCATCTCTCAAAAAAAAAAAATGCCCGTGTTTGAGAGGAAGTGTCTAAGTAGCTGCCTTGGAATACACAAAACTCTCAAGTTGGAGTACACAAAATATTTTTTCAAACAGGTCCTATATAATGGACTCAACATAACCAGAATATATATTTTTCTGGGAAAGTTTATTCGGTGTTACAAGTCAAGGGCGATGTTTCGACCTGGGGCCCCAATGGCTAGATTTCACCAACATTTTTCCGATGTTTGGATAGTCGAGGGCATATTCAGGACAGATCGGCGGTTCCGTTAATCTACCAAGACTATCAACAAACTGTTGATAGGCAGCTCCTGTATGACCGAGATGTCATGGTTCAAAGTGCAGGAGAGTGCCTGTGGTTCAGTAGGAATGTGTCTGATTGGCATCGTATGATCGTAATGGCATCATCTATCTATGCCATTACGATCATACGATGCCAATCACAAAGCGAGTGAAGTATGGGCGACTTATATAGTTCTTATGTTTAAATTCAGTATAGGTAAACTGTCAGTTTGACAAAAAGAAAATGCTGCGGATGTTCTAATTCATAAGTGAATCTTCGGAAGTTGTCATAATTTTTTGAAGGCCCGGATTGTCAGTTTCATCCTAGTTTCTAGATTTAACTCAATAAACTTGTTTCCTGAATTGCAGCAGAAACGGACGATCTGCGCTATAGGTTTCATTGCTAGCTCCGTCAGGTCCTCGTAGTAGAAGCTACCAAGCAGTTTGTTGCTGCTGTTGCAGAGCGCGGGACAGTGGCAGAGTAGGTGTGGGAGTTCCTCCTCGACTTCAGGGTCGTCGCATTTTCTGCATAGTTGGTGTGAGTCAGCTAGTCAGCTAGTTTTATGGGAGTGCTTACACAACAGGTTGTGACCTGTTATCACTCTTACCGCTATAGAAATGGAAGCTCTGTTTAGAGCTATAAGCTTGTTTGATTTGCTACCGCTTAGTTCCGGCCAAAGGTCTTTGATATGTTTGCATGTGTTAATGTTTTGCCACCTGGATTTTGTTGCGCTTTGCTTGTATCTAGTTATTGCCTATTTTTTAGAGGCAAGTGGGGGTCTAACCCTGCAGTCGCATAAGGAGATGCAGCTGGATGATCCTAGCCTAACTAACTCATTTGCTTTCTTATTTTCTGGAATGTTATTATGTTATGGCACCTAGATAGTTGGACTTTATTCCGGTTACATAGAGCCTTTAGCTCCGTGCGGCAGCGCACAACTATTCGTGATTTCATTATGTTGGTTGCCAGAGCTCTTATTGCCGCTTGACTATCTACGTAAATGGTTTATATGATATCCTCTTGGGATATGTCCAATACTCTAGCGGATTCGGCAGCTTCGAGTATGGCTAGGATCTCTGCTTGGAATACACTGCATGAGTTTGCTAGTCGAAGGGATGTGGTTAACCCGATTTTATCGCAGTAGACCCTAGAGCCCACTCCTATTTCCATTTTAGACCAATCATTATAGATTGATATTTCAGTGTTGGATACTACAGTATTTGATGACCATTAGTCTCTGATTGATATTCTGATTGAGTATTTAATGTCGAAATGGTGATATAGGATGGTGTAGTCAGATATCCTATTCACGTATGCTACTAATTTCAATATGGGTTTGATACACAGATTACCCGCTTCTTTGGTGCGTGCTGAGCTTTTCGATACCTTCGGAGAGGGGCCCCATTTATTACCACAGATTCCTTTGCAGCTATATAGTGCAATGTTAGCTTTCTTAACCGTTTCGTTGATGTTCAGGTTCCAGTTTAGCTTGCTATCAAGTATCACCCCAAGATTTGGTACTTGCGGACAGTGAGAGGGTGGACTCTCCCAAAGTCGGTGCCATAAACTCTGAGACTGATCTTTTGTTGGTATAGAGTACTGATTCGGATTTCTTCGGATTTACGCCGCATGGGTTTGACCATCTACTGAACCTTTTAGGCTTGTTTGCGTGATTGCGCTTATAGTCGATGGGAATGCCATGAGAACAACATCGTCTGCATAAGCCACTGCATAGCAGTGATTTCCAGTCTCTTTAATGCTTCGTTGACTACCAGTAGCCAAAGAAGCGGAGAACCTCTTGTAGTTTTTATTCTTTTGGTACAATCACCAAACGAGGATAATTCGCCAAATGGCCGTATCTACTCCTGCTTTTTCAAATGCCATCTGTATGGCTTCACTCAACGTGATGTCATAGCCACGTTTGCTAGTATAGAGAAGGAAGCGGCAAAAATGGGTTTAGCAGTAAATGAGGGTAAGACAAAGTATATGCTGTCATCACGAAAGGATACACAACATCGACGAATTGGACATAACGTCACCATTGACAGATATAACTTTGAGGTAGTACGGGACTTTGTCTACCTCGTTCCGCTATTAACTCTGACAACAACATCTCGTCAGAAATCAAACGAAGAATTACTCTTGCCAATCGCTGTTTCTTCGGGCTAAGAAGGCAATTTAGTAGTAAAGCCCTCACTCGAACTACTAAGGAGATCATATATAAGACCCTGATCATCCCAGTCCTGCTCTACGGCGCTGAAGCATGGACCGTATCAAAGACCTCGCCTTAAGTGGCGCGCACAAGTAGAAACAGACCTCAACCAACTTGGAGTGCGCAACTGGAGGCAGTTAGCTAAGGACCGGTCTAATTGGAGGGGCATGTTGGTTGAGGCCCAGGTTCATCCCGGACTGTAGCGCCACTTAAGTAAGTAAGTATCTGTATGGCTTCCGTGTTTACGTTGTTAATGGCGCCTTCTATATCTAGGAAGGCTGCTAGTGTGTATTCTTTCTGCTATAACGATTTTCAAATGTTTGAACTACCTCATGCAGGGCAGTTTCTACCGATTTGCCTTTGATATAGGCATGCTAGTTTGGAGATAGATAGCCTGGCTATGTTTCTGTTTTTCTCAAAAGTGATATTTTGTACATGTACTGTTCTTCCACTCACCGATTCAATCATTTTCAATTGTATTTAGGTGAAAATTTTATTAAACTATTAAGAAAATGAATACATACTTACTTACTTACTTAAGTGGCGCTACAGTCCGGAATGAACCTGGGCCTCAACCAACATGCCTCTCCAATTAGCCCGGTCCTTAGCTAACTGCCTCCAGTTGCGCACTCCAAGTTGGTTGAGGTCGGTTTCCACTTGTGCGCGCCACTTAAGGCGAGGTCTTCCTCTACTGCGTCCGACGTCTGGCTGGGAATCGAAGACTCTGCGAGCCGGAGTATTGGTGTCCATTCGTTCTACATGTCCCAGCCATCTTAAACGTCCAATGCGGAGTTTTTTGACCAGGGGCATGTCGTTGTACAGCTCGTATAGTTCTTGGTTGAATCTTCGTCTCCATAGCCCGTCAACGCAAACGGGACCGAAGATTTTTCGAAGAATTTTCCTCTCGAATCTACCAAGGATTTCTTCATCCGCTTTTGATACGGTCCATGCTTCAGCGCCGTAGAGCAGGACTGGGATGATCAGGGTCTTATATAGGGTCTCCTTAGTAGTTCGAGTGAGGGCTTTACTACTAAATTGCCTTCTTAGCCCGAAGAAACAGCGGTTGGCAAGAGTAATTCTTCGTTTAATTTCTGACGAGATGTTGTTGTCAGAGCTAATAGCGGAGCTGAGGTAGACAAAGTCCCGTACTACCTCAAAGTTATATCTGTCAATGGTGACGTTCTGTCCAATTCGTCGATGTTGTGAGTCCTTTCGTGATGACAGCATATACTTAGTCTTACCCTCATTTACTGCTAAACCCATTTTCGCCGCTTCCTTCTCTATACTAGCAAACGTGGCTATGACATCACGTTGAGTCCTACCAATGATGTCAATATCGTCAGCGTATGCTAGTAGTTGCACCGACTTTTGGAAAATTGTGCCTCTGGTGTTGGCTTTGGAGTTTTGCACAATTCTCTCAAGAATCAGATTAAAGAAGTCACATGACAGCGCATCGCCTTGCCTAAATCCTTTTTTGGTATCGAATGTGTCGGTGAGGTCGTTTCCGACCCTGATGGAGCAGCGAGAAATCTCTATCGTCATCCTACACAAACGGACGAGTTTGGGCGGTATACCAAAACTAGACATGGCTCTGTACAGTTCGTCTCTATAAATGCTGTCATATGCGGCTTTGAAATCGATGAATAGGTGGTGGGTATCGATTTGGACTTCTTGAGTTTTTTCCAGGATCTGCCGAAGTGTGAAAATTTGATCGGTTGTGGACTTTCCTGGCCTAAAACCACACTGATAAGGGCCAATCAGGTTGTTGGTAAACGGTTTCAGGCGTTCACATATTACGGCAGATAGGATCTTGTAGGCGATGTTGAGGAGACTTATGCCTCTGTAGTTGGCGCAGTTCAGAGGGTCTCCTTTTTTGTGGATCGGGCAAACGATGCTGAGGTTCCATTCTTCAGGCATATTTTCATCCGACCAGATTTGGCTTATGAGTTGGTGGATGTTACTTACCAAGTCATCTCCGCCGGCCTTATAGAGCTCAGCGGGAAGGCCGTCATTTCCAGTAGCCTTATTAAGCTTGAGTTTAGATATTGCTATCCTCACTTCACTCAGGTCGGGTGGTTGGCAGTTTTCGCTGTCGTTGCCAATATTGAATGGTTCGTTCTGCCTGACAGCGGAATGTTGTTCGTCATCGCCGTTTAACAGTCTGCAGAAGTGGTTCTTCCATATCCTCAGCATCGACTGTGTCTCAACTACAATATTTCCTTGTTCATCTCGACAGGATTCTGTTCGAGCCTTGTATCCTTGGCTTTGACGTTTTACACTTTGGTAAAACTTGCGAACATCGTTCCTGGAGTGGCACCTCTCTATATCCTCGATCGCGCGCTTTTCTTGCTCTTTTTTCTTCTTGCTGAAAAGCCGATGTTCTTCCCTTCTTCTTTGCCTATAGAGCTCAATGGCAGCTCTCGTCTTCACCTGCAGCTTAGCCTTGTAGGCCTCGTTCTTGGCTGCGAGCATCTGTCGGCATTCCTCATCAAACCAGGGGTTTCTTGCTGGTGGGCGTGAGAAACCTAGCACATCAGTTGCGGCTGATCTAATGGCCTGTTGGCATCGTTGCCATTGCTCTTCGACATTCGATGCTGGTGGTATGGTGTTGATCGAGAGGTTAAGGGATACGCGTTGTGCGAAGGTCTTGGCGGTCTCTTGCGATTGCAGTCTTCCGACATTAAATTTTTTCACAGTATTTCTGGATTGTTGTGGCGTGGTGGATATCCGCATTCTTACCTTGGCTGCTACAAGGTAGTGATCCGAGTCGATGTTAGCTCCTCGGAATGTTCGGACATCCAAAATACTGGATGCGTGCCTCTTATCTATCGCAATGTGATCAATTTGGTTGACCGTTCGTTGATCTGGAGACCGCCATGTCCCCTTATGGATATCGAGGTGAGGAAACCGTGTGCTGGCTATAGTGGCATTTCGTTCCGTAGCGAAATCAATTAGCCTAAGTCCGTTACCAGACGTGTTGTCGTGTAGGCTATGTTTTCCGACAATATTTCTAAAGATGTCTTCTCTTCCTACCTTTGCGTTAAAATCTCCCAGCACGATTTTAACATCGTACTTCGGTAGTCGCTCATAGGTTTTGTCGAGGAGCTCGTAGAAGCAATCCTTAGCTATATCATCTTTTTCTTCCGTCGGAGCGTGAGCGCATATAAGGCTTATGTTGGCGAATTTGGCCTTGATGCGGATTGTTACTATGCGTTCGCTAATGTCTTGGAAACATAAGACTTCTTGCCTAAGTCTGGCACTTATAACAAATCCGCATCCGAATAGTCGCTGTTTCTGCTCACTATAACACGGTCCGTAGTATATGTCACAGTTTTTCATCCTCTTTTTGCCCGGCCCATCCCATCGTATTTCCTGGATGGCAGTAATGTCTGCTTTGTAGCAGTTTAGGGCTTCCGCTAGTTGTTCGCCTGCACCTCTCCTGTTTAATGTTCTCACATTCCAGGTGCAGATACGAACGTCGTTGTCCTTTTTTCGTTTAGCAGGGTCGTCAACAATAAAATCAGTCCTTTCCGAGGCTATTGGTTGCTTCGTAACCATGTTTTTTTCTGTGGGTGGGTAGTTAACCCAAAGCACAACCCCCAACCTGGAGGGCCAGTTCCAATTTATTAGATACCCCTAGGACACGGGGCCATCAGTATCCACTACGGGATTGAGCGCTGCCGTTGGCCTTTCGGTTCATCCGCCACCATCTCTGTTCAAGGGGCCTGACTAACCCTTGAAATTCCTAGACAACCTGTTGTCCGAATATGTCAGAGCAGCTCATCTAGGTTCGCCTGGGACAGCAGGCCGGGTATTCATCCGTGCCATTCTCACCAGGGTGTTTATAGTGTTGCTGTTTTTCGTCGTGTTATCAACACTCGCGCTTATCGTTTAGCAAGTCAAATCCGGTTGGATGAGACCAGTATCCGATGGTTACCACTTGGAGGTAAAGATAAGCACATTTGATGTGTAGTCAAAGTTGCAACACTGGGCATTGCCAAGTTAACGCCAATCAGAGTCTACCCTCGTTCTACAACACCCAACCATTTAAATGAATACATACATGAAGGATATATTCAGATTCAGAACTCAGCCACTCGAAATTGTGTGAAATATTAAAATTATTATTAACTGTTTTAAAAAGCAAGAGGCTTGGAAGAACGTGACCAGGCCATTTTCATAAGTTTGGGGAATGGGAAACCAAACAGCTGACAATTGAGCTGTTGCAGATTCGAAACATTTCGATAACTTTTTAAAAGCAAATACGTCGGTGTTACCATATTGAATTACCACTCATTTGGTCAAATATAATCCTGCACTGAAATAGCTTAATGAATTAACTCTAGATAAAAATTAATCCAGGATTAGTTGACTCTGGGTTAACTCTACTGGGCCTAAGTAGAATGAGTATGAGCATGTCTGAGCATGTATGTTTAACTAAAATAAAAAAAATATGACAAAAAGGCGTAAAACCGAAGGTCCATTCTTTGTGGGAAAAATACAAAGATTCGTACACACAAATGAAGGGCAAAGCTAGGTTTGAATCCCTGTTTGGGCCGTTCAACCATATTGTACACAATAATTATTATCCTATTCCGAATAGTATCCCCTATTATATTGGAAAAACATAAATCACGCCGAGTATAAAAACTACATTACAAAAAGTTCAATTAAAATCCCCGCAACCACCTTATTACATTTAAATTTACTACCTTTTATTCATTTAAGAACCATACCTACTTCGTTTCCTTATTTTTTTTTGTTATGTACATTCCACGTCAATATGTACACAGATCGTGTGAAGCAAATAATTGCTCCAGAGAGATAAAATAAAAGATACATGCTTTAGCTTAGTGCTTCATTCATTAGATATTTCACTATTGACCGACTGAGAGTGAAACACTTGCTCTACAGAGAGCACAGGCAGTACGGGTAATTCTTTCTTTCATTGTCACCTTTAATGGAGGTCGTAGTTTCACATATCTAAACCTTCGCACTGATCCGTAAGTTAGTCCGTGATCAGTCAGTTACATTTGAGCACCGGTTAGTAGTGGTAGTAATGAACATCGTCGGTTGAATATCTAAATAAGACAAATTGAATATTTAAAGATACTTTTTGAAGTACAAGGAACGTCTTAAGGAAATTATGGAGTTACAAACTGCAGCTCATAGTTCTGAAGTAAGTGCAGTGAGCAAGGTTTTATATTTGATGTGATATTAAACCATCGTGTGTAGTTCCGGGTTAAAAGGAAAACGGAATAATTATCCCATAAAAAGTTATTAATCACAATCAGATAAACGAGTTATTTAATGTAATGCAATTGCCAATTGGAAGACGATAGGTTTTAAAGTTTAGTTCGTGAGATGTTTATCCGTTAACGGTTTGGACAATTTAAAACATTAATTGCTTGTGTGATTTTTGTGAAACGTATTTGTGAACATATTGTGTTTAATATGTGTTTAATGGGACTTGAAGCTTTTACAGTTATTTGTCATAATGTGACACAGTGTTTGCACTAACGGATTTTTAATGACTTAAAATTGGAAAAAGCTTAAAAAGAAGTTTAATGCATTGTCGCATTAAAATACAATTTTACATGAGAAATAATTGTGGCATGTTTTAGTGGTATCGATTAGAATTGGGATACTTCAAAGGAACAAAGGTCTATTGGTACCTATGTCTGAGTGGCTGAAATTATCTTTGCATTCAATTTTTGGTGAAATGTTTTTTTTCATTGTTATTGTGTCAGGGCCTAAAACTATTTGGAAGTAATACTAATGGTCTTTTGTAGTAAAATAAAAGATGTAGGTCCCATTCGTCGTGCAAATAAAATAACTTCTATTCTAACCTCTGTTTGTTACTTACTTACATAACTAGTTCCCCATGAAGTGAGGGTCTATGTCTGAGAAAATGCAGCCTTTCATTCTCTTCGATTCTGTTTAAGTCTTTTCAAGACATTAAATGGAAGCGCTCTGGCATCCGCGAATTCTTCATCCTTCAGCCCTAAGACCATGCATTCCGTCTTTCTTGTCGTCTCGAATCTGAAGGCTAAGATTCGAAGATTCTCTTGGCTGGAGCATTAATATTCATTTGCACGATGTGGCCAACGTGTACTTGCTTTTTGTACTTCATTCACATCTTGTTATAGCTTATAAAGCCCTTCTCGCGTACAGTACCAATTAGTCGACTAAGAATTTTTCGTTCGAATGTGCCAAATATTTGCATTGCTTTCTTGCTTATTGTCAATGTCAAACACAATTAGCAGGAAATATTGGCGTAGAGAACGACTGGTTGGATAAGAGACCCGTAGAGCAAACTTTTTGACTTTTGAATTATGAGTTTTGTTCCCATTTGTTTCACTAAACCGAAATAACGTTGGTTTCCTAGACTTCATCGTATCTTACCTAAGGTGTCAAATTAGTAGGATTAGATAACGTTGACTCCGAAGTAGATGAACTCTTTAACTTCCTCAAAATTGTTGCTGTCAAAAGTGCCCTTTTGTCCGTGGTTGTGTATCGAGAGAACATTGTTTGTTGATAGTGTATCTAAACTTTGTCCTGCCCTCGTTAACTACTCAAGTCCAACGTGTTTCGCTTCTTCGTCATTTGCCATTAATGCTTCTACAACTCCGCGACGGGAGCAACCAATGATGTCGATATCGCCTGCGTTCGCCAGTAGCTAGACGGATTTGTTGAAGATACTGCCTTCCATATTTACTCCAGCTATCTATATGTTCCAGCATTAGGATGTTCTTTTTGTCGCGATACTCTTGGATTTCCCTGAGCTGGAAGGCTGCTATTATTTTTTTTATATTCCTACGCAGGATTTCCTTCGTTTCAAATGTGCCTCTTCTGCCACCTCGTTTTGGTAGTAACAAATATCATCATACCATAGGTTTTTTTTTCGGGTGTAGCTGGTTCGCAGCGTATCTTGTTTTGATGCGATGAGAAAAATGTTCAATGTCGACATTTGCTTCTCTGAATGTGTGTGGTCGGTTTCCCAAAACAAATCCGCATTTAATCAAATCTACAATTACGATGATGAAGCATTTCGAACAAGTGTGTCCGGCAATTCAGTCCGTCTGTTAATCTGTAATCGCAGTTGGAGGCTATAGCTAGACAGATTTATTTTCAATTTGATTTACTAGATCCTTGGGTCAGTTAATATTGTCAGTGTCAACATATTTTATCTATTGTATCTTCAAGCTCATTTTAACATAGAAATGATGAAAATTCTGTAAAATACACCTAACCACACCTAAAAAGGTTACGTATACGCCGTAGAGTACCAGATATCCTCATTTTCATTTTTATTAATACATTTTTATGAATATACTTCACAAACTGGATATAATACAAATAAACCTGTTGGTTTTTTGACAAAGGAACAAAGGACGTATAATTGACCATCCGAAAAGCATGGATTTTCCCGATCAATGCAAACGGCTGCCTTTGTGATTTGTTTATAGACATTGAGAATGCAAGCCGCACTGGAAATCGCAACCATTTAAAATCAAATGGCATGTCAGTCGGCATGTGTGTGATCAATACGTCTTCTCCTTTGCATTTTCCTTGAGAATTGTAGTTTCGATTACGTTGTTCATTAGTTTCTTCACCGAAACCGAGTAACATTACAAATACTTGGTTGGGTGACATTTTGCAATATAATGATTACTGATCCATTGATTATGAGGAGATGATCCGGGTATTTCCAGTGAGTTAAAAAACTATATTGGATAGTGAACGACATCATCTCGCCTAATAACTGAATTAACCGATTTGTATGTCCTCAATTCGCCAGTAATTCTTCTTCGAATTTCATAATTCATTTCGTTGACATCCATGTTGTTTGCAGCCCATTAAGCACGTTTGCTCAATTAAGTTTTATTTCTTGTAAAGTTATTTTCCGCTAAATTCCGCGATTTGTAAAATTGTGTGAAATTCCTCTCATTTGGGCTGAATTCATGCGATTTCACAATCAAAGCTCACACTTCGAAAGAGTTGACATACCAAATGTCAAAAATAAGCCAGTGGCCAATGGCCGTGTTCCGGATTAAAAGATTTCGTAATATATCTTAGATGAAGCTCCGTTCTCATTGGCCAATCGACCAATTTGACCAATGAGAACAGAGCCTCATTTAAGATATTTTACTAAATATGAAATCCGGAACACTGCCAATCATTTAACGAACTCCAGAGCAAGTTAAAAGTTTTAAGTCTCAATTCACCACACTAATGTCAAAAATGATCCACTGGATAAAATGCTAACATAATTGACACACGGCCTTAGTCTATCCATCTGACAACAAAAGGTGGGAGAAATTATAAAAGGTGCCCACATTTTGAATAAAGCTTGGAGTAAATATAAGGGAACATATTTGTCCATTTCAAAATGACATCACATCACTAATGATGTAAATGCAATTCTGTTCATACAGAGATAAGAATCTCAATAGATGTGTAGGTATACTAATAGAAACAAATTGTTTATAATTTAATTACGCAAATAAACCCACGCTTTATTCTGGTGTGATTTATACAAAACACATCCATCCATATCATTATTTGCAATGGATATGGTAAAACTTTGCAAACAAAAGATGTGGAGCAATATGTCTCTGTGCATTAAAATAATATTTAGTACATGCAATTAAGGGTGTGAGCTCATGTTAATGTTTATGACAATTTGGCAACAATATCTGGTAATAATTGCATTTAAATATTTGCTTTTCCGGAGAGTGCTTTTGAAATGGAAAGTTTGTATGAGTTATGGCCAACACCAACGACAAATTTGTAGAAATGAGATTATAACTTCGCCGATAAAGTAAACGAAGCAGAAAAGATATTGGAACGGTATTATAAAAGGAGAATTATAGGATCATTATTTTTTGACTATTAATCCATACGTTAGGAATTTTGGATTTGTTTTACCCAGATGTAGGCCTTCAGGTTTTGTAGCGTTTGATTGACTTAAATGAATTATTTAAAAAAAAACCCACAACAGAATTGCAAGGGGACAAATGTGAGCAATTTTTCCGTTTTTTTTGGAACTAAATATCCAGATAGTCCAATTCATCAATTCGTTGAAAAAAAAAACATATGACAAGGCTACAATCCACTGTGCGAATAGTTTAATACTTATCATCAAAATAAAAATCCCCAAAAAGTTGGTATGTTTCTTAATATTCTGCAGACGAAAGAAAACATCTATAGCCAAAATCTATATAACAATGTAACTGAAGTATATTGATCAACATTTTTTAAAAATTTTCTTAAACGTGTATCAAAATTTGTTTTTGTTAAAAAAACGCACCCCAATAGCTGTCGTAGGTAAAAACTTTGATCTTTTAAAAATCTCTAACAGTTTGACCTAAAACGTGGTTCTTCTGACTTAGTGCTCGTGGCAGTGTGAGGATTTTAAAAATGTTTACATTCATACTGGAGCTCATATAGCGAAATTCATTTTCCTAGCTCAAAGTTTAAGACCTAAAAATAGGGAATGCGTAAAGACTGACAAGAAAACGGACGTACATAAATTGACTAAGCTACCGATTCTGCGTCGATACATATGCGTAATGGTTTAACTATCTAAATGATTTCTCTATGTTACAAACTATGTATCAAAACTCCTTTGGGATAGGGTATAACTACACGACTTAATACTAAAAAAAACATATGAGAAGGCTGTGCGAATCGTTTAATACCCTATCCCATCCCTTTAAATTAATATCGCCAAAATATGGGCTTTATGAGGATGAAAAATAGAACATATCATTATCACATCTTATTGTTCAGCCGGTTCATCAAAATCTGTTATGGCTCGAAAAAATGACGTTTTTATGCTGTATACAAATCGTTTTTTTTTTAAGAAAACGCCCTCAAAAAGTGGGAGTGGGTTAAAATAATATATAGACGAAATGCATCTTAAATTATTTTCGAAATGTTTGCTTCAAAACTTTTTCTTTTTTTCTTTAATTTTTGTCCAACATATTTTTTTTAACAAAACGCCCACAATAAGTGGTCTTGGCTAAAAACTTTATATTGATGAAATATAGATAATGGGATTGCCTACATATCTTTTTCAGACACCGCGTGGCAGTGGGCGGATTTTTAAATTTCTTACACTTATTCTGCTTTAGAGAGTCTATATGACGAATTTCATCAATCTAGCTCAAAATTTAAGGCCCAAAAATCGGTGACAAATAGACGGACAGACAGACATGGCTAGATCGACGCAGCTACCGATTCTGAGTCGATCCATATACTTTGAAGAATATCTAGCGAAATTATTTCTCTATGTTACAAACTTAATGTCAAAACTAACCCTATGGGATAGGCTATAATCAACATATCATTTTTTCTTTGTTTATTCTTCCTCCGTTCCTTTCTTCGTGTTCGCTCCTTACTGCCTTCTTGATATCATTTTCCTCTTCTCTCTATTTATTTTTCTCAAAAAAAATGATTTTTCACAAAAACCAAAAAAATTAACTTTTTCCACGATTATCGATATCTAAGAAGTCGATGTCGACTAAGTAATCTCCATTCGTAAGCCTACTGCGACGTCTTACTACTTTCTGCCCTTACTCAGGTGCATCAACCTCGTTCACACGTGCAGGTCTTATTGCGCATTTTTACGCATTGACGTCAGGTATTTTCTTGACATGTGTTATCGCTGCCCGACACCGCACATTCACTCATTCCTATTGGGTAGTCCCGTATACCAATTGGATTTTCACAATCACACCGGTTTTTCCGTAGCTACTTGTTACAGTGTTCTAGAAAAAAATCGTCAGTGAAACATTTGCGACGGTTGCCTTTGTTTTATGAACCGTGATCAATCCAAAAAAAAAAAAGCCGAACTACCTACTACGAGGAGAGTAAATATCTGTTTGGAGGAAGGTGGGCACCGAACCTTGAGGAAGAAGGAGAAGATGACCAATCAGAAACCAATTTTCTTGGAGTAAAAATAAACAAAATTGGGATATGTTATTCCTTTTCTAATTACATATGCGGGACTGACTACGAAGAGAAAATTAAAATTCATTGAGCCTGGGGTTTCCTTGGTAATGTTGATCAGCAAAGACTCTAATAGGTGAAGTTGAGTTGAAATTTCTAAATCTGCGAAGCTGTCGCGCACCCAACAAAACAGTTGACATAGGATCCTGCCAGACAATTCCCACGATTGAATATGGAGAGTGAGTTGAGAACTTTTAATAAAACGGTTTACCTAGATGTCTGCAGACGACTGGAAATACCCTAAGTGAAGCAACGCAGTTGGATAAGCGGTATAGACACCTGAAAGGGAGTTTAAATCCGTTAAACTGAAACAGGGAGAAATAGATCCTTCCTTCCATAGTGACAAGTGCTTGTATTAAGACGCTCTATTATCGCTCTCGTGCCCTATCATTTGAAAAATAGCTTCTTTAACTAAAGGCGCAGTTGGCAAATTAAATAAGCACTGAAACAACAGCAAAAAACAAAACAATGTTTTTTCCCGGTACGTTTATTAAACATCGTTGATCTTGAAATGGGTGTTCACTAGCATTAAGCACCCTAGTCAGACTATTTGGTGCAGATGATGTTTTTAATAATTCCATTTACGATTAATTTAAACAAGTACCTAAATATTGTAAAAGCTATAAATGCTAATAGTGACCTTGTAGTCATAGAAATGGAAAACTTGTATCAAACCAGTTGAGCAACTAATATTCCTAGTGAGATGTAATTTACATTTGCATTTATAAAACGCATACTTAATCCACATACCGGCAGAAAGAAAATTGCTTGTAAAAGGTGACTTATCACATTGAAGTGGGGTTTTTCTCTAAATATATTCTGTGTAAATTATAAAAATAGGTACATAAGAGCTAACGTAGTTACATGTCAAATAAATAACCCATCAGTTAAAATTAATTATTAACCACTTTATTATCTAATAATCGTGCATGTAAATGGTGTTTTCATGAAAAAAAAATATTTTGTCGTTGTTTAGTAAACGTTATGATATGAGTAATAAATCACTTCTCTGAAGTCACCAAAATGTCAGTTAAGTTGGGGTGATGTCACTAAAGAGTTATTAAATGCCTTTTATAGGTTACATCCATATACGGCATTTGAGAGAACTGCATTTTTGTTGAGTATGCACGTAACTTATTTCAAATAAAAATACAACAAATTATGAAGCAAAAGGTTTATTAGCTAACTTACCAATGGTATAACTTTTTCTCAGTACCAATTATGTGTTCTTCCTTAATTCTTAGACAAATATGGCGGGGCATCCATTTTTATGCGGAACCCTTACGCGTGAGTTGGGATCGGTCATGCAAAAATGACCAAGCACAGCTGTGCTATATCAAATTAGACCATATACATTTTAGATCCAGCGTTTGTCAAATCGGTTTGGTAGCCTAAGTCGTGGTACCACTTTGTCATCTATGGTTTCACAATGTGATTGTGTTTTGCGAAAGAATAAGTTGGCATGTAGTGAAAAAATGCGTTAGATGAAAACAAGATTCTAATTATTTAGTAATATCGCTTGTTGATGATTTTCAAAAATGCTAAAAAATCAGATAATCACGGGTACAACGCAAAGTGCAGCACAGTTAACCTCGTAAGGCAAATGGCGTCCGTTTCAATTTTGTAGAATCAGCCTAGTACCTGGGTTTGGTCTTGGACAATACACGTCTTCGGAAGCTTAAAAACAACCTTACAGAGGTTATACCATCATAAGTTCGGTTATGCTCGTGCATAATATCTTAAACAGGCTTCTACCCAAACAATCGAGTGAAAAAATGCTGAACATCCGCGCACAAGTACTATATAAGGCCTAAAGCCCTGTATGCAGCTCGCGCTAAATTTTATCTCCCATACAAAAATCTCTACAGAGATAAAATTTAGCGAGCAAATTTATCAGTGCAGTACGCAGCTCGCGAGATAAATTCTTAACTTCATAAAGATGGGACACACAAAATGTAGGTAGGGTATAACAATATTAAGTGTTATACGAAAAGTGTTATACTCAGCGGATGAAAAGTCTCCACTTATTTATCTCGCGAAATTAATGTGCGAGGCATTTAAATCGGCGAAATATTAATAAAAAATAAAAACAAAATGGAAGAAAATGAAGAAGAATATTTGATGGAAGAATTTCTTGAGGAAGACGACATCTTTATTAACAAAGAAAATATTAATATTACTGACATCTGCGAATGCATGACATTTCCCTGACTCATCTATACGCTGTGTACGAATTTAGCGAGCATTTATCTTTGGATTGGAGAAAACAAGTGGAGAGTAGTAAAGATAAAATTTAGCGCGAGCTGCGTACTAAGCTTTATAGAGAAATAATTGTTGGTTGGGAAGAAAGTGAACACTTAAAGATCCTACATCACCCAAATACAAATAGCAAACACAGACCTTATCACTATCTAAAGCTTTGAGTGTCACTTCCAGACAACCATTCGCATATTATTGAAAATTGTTCAAAACTAGATGGTGATATAATAAATATACAGTTAAATGTAAATGTATCGTAATAAATTATTTCTTTTTTATTTAAGAAACTTCCGAGTTTATAATTTTACACCAACCGTCACGAATGAGATTGAGACACAGTTTGAAATTACAATTTAGCTCACATATCCACACTGATGGGTCCAAAAATATGTCTATCTAATGGGGGTGTAAGTTTGAGGGAAATCATGGTTATTAAAGAAGCTTTTCCTGGCTTGACGATAAAGAATATCTGTATCTTCAATGGCTACCAAGCGGCAATCATATTGCTGATAAATATCGTTTTTACATAAAAAAAGCCACACATGCTGACTATATCTTAAGCAGATTGCAGATCACTTCAACGTTCATAAGGAACTTTCAGCCTAATCAGCTTGCCATCATGTGTACCACCCTTAACATTCTTCTACAAATAATAGTGTTAGAGCTATTAGGGTTTGCCTGATATCGCTTGATTGTACTAAATCAGAGGAGCTTCCTTTTGTCGGATCCCTTTTGAGGTATCATCAGGTCGAAAAAGATAAAAAAAAGCTGACATTAAGGGGCAGTGCATGGCCTCGAAGCTACCGTCTCCCTTCATTTGCATGTGGGAAGTTTTATTTTTGCAACGTGTCGGAAAATGCATTCCAGAATAGGATAGGATCTTGTAGGATCCCTTCTAACTCGATACTATTCTCAGGATCACGGGTTATACGTTGTACCGCCTTGATAACTGCCTCTTTTGTCACCTCTTTTTGATATGCTACTTTCAAACATCGTCATACCACGTGCATCTTTACAAAGCTGAGTTGTAGTTCGGTTACCTTATTAATATTGTAGCTATATTGCGTCCATGTTGATATTGGATGAGGGTGAGGTTTTATTAAATCTCTCCTTCATTATTTACAAATCGTAGTTTCTCCTCTGTGGAAAGGCGAGATATTAATTTGGCTGCAAAGAATAAATTGTCACAGCTGAAGTTTGCCAGTTAGGGGCGAGTGCAACTATAATGCTGATATTGAAAATCGTTGCACTGAAGCTATTTACAGGCAGGCCATCGCTAACCGGCCTGAAGTCAGTCTTTTGACCTAAGTCGGCTTACCACAACGAAAACTGACCCTTACTTGTAGGCTTTTTTACAACTTTAGTAAATGAAGCTTGTCTTTATTTTCTTGTATAGGATAAGGACTATCCATCATATTTCCTGAATAGCTATAATATCTGCTCTGCACAGCTCGAGGATTAATTTTAGTTTTTGAGTAGCACCTGGGATGTACAGTGTGCGAGATGCGAGTCCGTTGTCTTTTCGATAAGTAGGTTTTTCTTAAGTGGAAAGGAACTCCCTACATGGAAGACCAGTTCTAAGGTTGCATTAGGATTAGTATCTACTACATGATTGAGCACTGGCAATATTTCTGTTCAATGGGCCTTACTAAACCTCCGTCGCGTCGTCTTGAAAAAGTGTGCACGCAAATTCTTTACAAAGCTGTTTAAACATAAAAGCCAATCGATGATCAAGGTACTAGGTACATAGTAGTTGTCCAATAGGGTAAGGTTCGGAGTTGACAGACAGCATTTAGTTGAAAGCCCTCGTGTTTTCATACAATTGTATTGCCTACGATTTACCAATACTTTTCTTGTCGTGGACTATTCGATTTCCCTGTACGTATTATTGAATATTGTGTGTATAGCTGTTTATACAAATTTTTCGTTCGTATGATTTGTCAGAACCTGGCAAGTCTACGGCCAGTGAAATAATCCACTGATATTTTTAATTTAGGGAATCGTACCCAACTTCTATGTGAGAGTTTGACGGATTAAGCTTTGTGGCACAAACCTATCATATTACCATTGTCTAACACGTTAGTTGTTAAAATTCTAGGTCCACAATGATTTTAAATAACATTAAATACTTTTTATTACAAGGCAAATGATGAGGACAAAACTAAAAAGACCGATGAAACGGAAAGGCCAAATTGGTCCAATGGACTCGAGTTCCTTATGTCCTGCATATCGATGTCTGTCGGGCTCGGAAATGTATGGAGGTTTCCGTTTACTGCCTATGAGAATGGAGGGGGAGCGTTTCTTATTCCCTACATAATCGTTTTAATACTTATTGGTAAAAATAATTCAAAATATACCATAGATGTACAATACCTTAAATGTAATACCTACAGGTAAACCGATGTATTATTTGGAAATGATTCTGGGACAGTTTACAAGCAGAAGTTCGGTTAAAATATGGTCAATTTGCCCTGCATTTGTTGGTAAATATTTTTCTTTGGGCGCGGTTTGTTAACTTTTAGTCAACATTAACTAGTTTAACCAAAAGTGAACAAACCAGAACCCCTTCTCTTCAGATGACGTCTTTTATTTGATGAAGTTTTTTTGAATTTTGTTTTCCAGGAGTTGGAGTTGGACAGGCAGTTGCTACTATCGCTATAATAACGTACTACTCTTCTCTGCTGGCTTTGACGCTTTATTATTTTGGAGTGTCTTTTCAGGCCGTACTACCATGGACATACTGCAGAGAAGAATGGGGTCTCACTTGTGTACCATCTAATGGAGGAGATAACAATATTTCATCAACTGTGGTTGGGCAGCTGCAAACTAGTTCGGAGATGTACTTTCTGTGAGTCCTATCCTATTTTAGCAGTTTAAACTTACATATTCATCCGTTTTCATTAGAATTCGTTAAAAAAAAACATCTGAATGGTTGTTGCATATGTATTTATAAAGCCTTCATTAAGGGCCGTACAAATTCTTATTCATAAAATATTTCCCCATCCATAATATTTATACAGGGTTTGTGTCATATAAAGGAATACAAAGATGGAAAACTATTACAATTTGCTGTTCCACAGCTCGGCATAGTTACCAACGGGTGATTTTTATGGTTAAGAAACTCATGGCAACACTTTATTTTCTACACTTTTAACATTTCAGTGACTTATGTTGACTGTATAATATCGTAAACAATGTCGCGTCTGTAGATAGGGAAGAATGAGCATTTCAATAAATTGAACCGTGAAACACAATGGCTAAAATAGGAAAAGACGACTGAGCGTCAGGGTTACCACACACAATTTTAAGTTGCAACAAATCGAAGTTTGTGACAAACAAACAACAAAATTAGAACTTAGAGGCATTTAAAGAAGTGCATAACTTGGTACACTACTTATAATAAGTTTATGAATGAGGCTGATTTTTTACAAGTTACAATGACTACCAGATATATCGTGTTCCTGTATTCCCTTGTAATATTGAGCTTAAAGACTAATAGGTTGGCTTTTGAGATGATAATAATGCCATATTATTCTTAATGCCTGTAAAAGCTAGGTTATTATGTTTTTATCAACATCGTTACAGCTGTTCTCATGATAATCATGTTTAATAAATTCTGTTATATGTGATGTACCATTAATTTTTAAGCTAAAACCCCAATTCCAAAAACCCTTCTGTAGGACATGTAGGACGAATTTCATTCAAATTGACTGAGTAGTTTGGGCTTCAGTATCAATAACATACTACAGATCTCCGATCAAAGACACAGACAAATCACTTTTTCGGTATATCGCGCTATATGGCAAGCCTGTGCCTTACTGAAAAATTCATAACAAACTCGACAGATGTTGCTTCAACAAATAACATGGTCGAACAAATTTATGGTAAAGAAATGAATGGTTTTTTCGGTCCATCTAGATCTGTCAAAATACCGATTTTGACAGTTAATGTGTTCCATCGTTCCATTGGAATCATAAAAATGGTAGCAGTTCTAAGTGAATATTTATGATAAAAGAAAAAAATTCGTGACTGAAAGTTTAACAGCTATATTGACATTCGCGGATATGAAATAACACTTATAAATACAAAGGCAAAACAAATTATTGCTATGCTGCTTGCGTGGTATTTCTTGATACATACTTAGGTGGTACATCCTTATACCATAGTATTAATGCCACCAGTGAGTGTGACAAATGTATAATAGACTCATTTTCATGCGTAATTCCAACGGTCATTACTGTCATGAAAAGGTTGAGTGCAACAAAGTTATTAAACGAATAAATAATATTTTTTGTCCATAATTAAAATGTTCACTTAGAGTTAGGTTTCACGTGATACCACGAGTGTCAAGGCTTATTATTTTACATCGATTGTTCAGATCATTTAGATTACTTTAGAAATGTACTGAAAGAACAGAATACATGCTGAGGAAGTTCCCTATTTCTTTGCAGCTTCTAAGTTACAGACAGTTACAGGTAAGTTCGTACAAGACAGTTTTTTAATTAACGATAGAAGTATTTTTACGTCATTTAGAAAATGACAAGTCTAAATGATTGTCAGGTCTTGTCAATAACTGACAATGAGTTAGCATGAAATGACAATTAAAACTTCAATAAGTCTGACTGATGTTGAAAATTAATTGGTATTGCATTGTATTATTTTCTGTTTTGTGAGCTATTGAAAATGGTTATTCAAATATAAAATACGGTGGCGTATACGTAACATATATACTTCATAATAATAGAACTTTATAAATAATAAATACAATCCTTATTTTTGAACGTTATTCCGCTTTATTGAAATTTCAATTAAAAATAAAAATTAACAATCAATATGGAACATTAATTCAAAAGCTTAACATTTTGTTTGGTTCTGATTTCAAATTCATATAATTTATGACTTTTCATTTAATTTCAGAAAAGAAGTACTACACGAAAAGAATGACATAACCGATGGACTGGGATACCCAGATTGGAAGCTTACGATAACTCTTTTCATATCGTGGGTTGTTATATTCCTTGTCATAGCGAAAGGTGTAAAGAGCTCTGGAAAAGCGGCATATTTTCTAGCCCTTTTTCCGTATGTAGTTCTAATTGCTTTGCTTATACGAGCTGTTACTCTGGAAGGTGCTGCTGATGGGATCATATTCTTTCTGAAGCCCAACTGGGGCGAATTGCTCAATCCAAAGGTTAGAAATTTAGGTTTTCTAATAAAAACAAGT
Source organism: Rhingia campestris (assembly GCA_932526625.1). Taxonomy (NCBI): domain Eukaryota; kingdom Metazoa; phylum Arthropoda; class Insecta; order Diptera; family Syrphidae; genus Rhingia; species Rhingia campestris. Next base: position 54,926,065 of record OW052182.1, on the reverse strand, counting down.
TTAATATAATTAACTCAATTTTATTTAGGTTTGGAAGGAAGCAGTCGTTCAGTGTTTTTTCTCTTTAGCAGTGGGACTTGGTCCGATTGTTATGTTCTCATCTTATAACAAATTCAATTATGGAATATATAGGGATGCCATGATCGTAACGACTTTGGATACGTTTACAAGCCTACTTGCTGGTGTAACGATATTTGGTATTCTTGGAAATCTGGCACACAATCTCAATGTCACAAATATATCAGAAGTAGTTCGTGGTGGTACTGGATTAGCTTTTATATCGTATCCAGACGCTATTGCCAAATTTCAAGCTATACCTCAGGTAAGATTATTTATATCTCTATGCGTTGTGTGGTTGGAAATAATGTTCGTTCTGAAAGTGGGGTTCTAAGACACTAACACATGTTTTACCACAATCGGGGAGTAATAATAATAATATCTGCCATTGACGGCCGCTACAAGGCCTCAAATGTAGCTGCTCATTTCATATGTGTGTTTATTATGTTTCCCACAAAGACGAGGACTTCAGCGAGACACTCATTTAGACCCCTCTTATCCTAGACAAACATTATTTAAGCTATGACAATTTTTTGCTCTCATGAGAGTTTTTTTTCCTGCATTCCCAAGCTTTGTCGAAATATGATATGGAAGGAACAATATATTTCTTTTTAAGAAATCCTGACTGTATTTTCTAAAGCATATGGATAGAATCATATCTATTCTCAAATTTCGTAAATTCGCTCAGAATAAGACCAATAGAAGGCTTGCCCTTATCTGGGGTATGATCCACAAGTTTTGACACCCTTCTATGAGATCCATTTCAATATAATCGAAGCAGTTAAACAACGTAAATTCATTCGATTTATCTTAAAATGACTTCCATGGTAATGGCAAACATCAATATCAAGGTTAAGGCAATTCCCAAATGTTGACGTCGATGTTGTATAATGAGTTTCTAGCATTAAAAATACGAAATGAGTGACTATTAGACTGTTCTTGTACTTTTGCAGGAGAAATTTGTAAATTCACAAATTTCGCAGAAAGAGACAAATTTACGAAAATGTTTAAAAAAGCAGTAAAATTATTTTTTTTGAATGACTTTTAAAGATAAAATGGCATAAAACATCTGTCAGACACCAACTGACAATTAGGTAATAAATTTGTTTAGGTATTGTTTTTTGTGAAGGGATATTTTTTTCTCAACTCATTGGCTCTCTCTTTTACTAATTATCGCGTACGGGAATGGCAATTAGTTTAAATCAGTAAGAATCAGTAAAAATACCTTATATAATGTCAAATATGGCTATATGTCAATATAGTTCTTTAGCATTTGTAGCATTTTTCCAACCACACTTCGTATAAATCTTAACATTTTTATTAAGAACAAACTAAAAATGGCGCTTCTGTTTTTATAGTTATTCGCGGTTTTGTTTTTCTTTATGTTGTTCGTCCTAGGAGTAGGATCGATTGTCGCTCTCCAAAGTACAATCGTAACGATCATTTGCGATCGGTTTGTCTCCCTAAAGTTCGCCTATGTAGCTGCTGCAACTTGTACAATAGGCTTTTTATGCAGCCTTGTATATGTGACACCAGTAAGTATTTTCTTAATTAAATTAATATCTGATCAAAATTCGATCGACACCTTTAACTATAGGGCGGACAATGGATCCTCAATTTGGTAGACTTCTTTGGAGGGACGTTTGTGGTATTTGCTTTGGCAATTTTCGAAATGATTGGAATTTCATGGATATACGGTAAGTTATTGGGTGCTGATTTCTTTGTTCAAATATAAAAATTATCTCATTTAGGATTACAAAACTTTTGCGACGACGTTGAGTTCATGACAAACAAAAAAGTATCCATATACTGGCGGCTATGTTGGACTGTCTTTACACCCGGACTTATGTTGATCATATTTATATATTCGATGGCAACGTTAGAACCGATCAAATACAGCGGATTGGAATATCCAGATTCGGCAAATAGTAAGCAATACACATTTGATCTAATATTGTTCAAAAAAATGTTTCTTTTTAGTTGCTGGATGGATACTTTTAAGTATTGGCTTTGTTCAGTTTCCATTGTGGTTCATGTGGGTAGCATCGAAAAACTGTGATGGTAGATCTTTTGAGGTATTTTTATGAGGTTAAATAAATGTTGATAGAACTTAATAATTTCTCCTTTTGTAGACAATAAAAAAGGTTACACGTGCAACTGAAGATTGGGGACCACTTAATCCAGATACCAAGGCAAGTTGGATACTTTTCAAAGCAGAGGCGTCCGAACGGAGAAGAAAGTCTAATGAAAACAAGAAAATTAGCTTCTTTTGGCAGAAGATGTATACTCTCTTTGGTCTACACAAGACGACATAAAAGACATTTTTTGTATGTTATCGATTTTGTTGAACTGCTTATATATATATTTTTTTATAATTATTAATTTTAATAAAAATTTGTTACTTAATACAATAAAAAGAAAAGAAAGTAAAATTTTAGAAAGTTTAAACCTATTTTCTACTATAAAATCCTGCAAAAGAATATTCCCAACCGTAGAGACATCAATTATCTCAACTCAGTCGTTCGGACTGAAAACTCTAGATCTCTGTATAAAAAACACTAGATTGCCTTTAGCTTATGGCTTTTCTTGGACTTTAAGCAAGTCTTGGGTGCGGTGAGGTCAAAATATTATAAAAGTGGACCACCTAAGTTTTCTTAAAAAAAATTGAAAAGAGTATATCTTTAAATAACTGACATACTTGGGAGGCATTAATAACTCTGGTCCTCAGTCAACATTCAGTTGTCCTTTAAATGCAATTAAATGCTTGAACTTATTCTTTATACAGTTAAAGTCCGGCCTTCTTCTGTTATAATGTAAATCAGTGATTAATTGGATCGACATATCACGATACCACCCGTCGTTGAAAATTCGCTACTAAATTAGTCCACGTAAATGTAATCGAATTTAAATACGGTAACAGACAGATATATGAGAATTTGGAACAAGCAAGCGATGCAAGGCCCTAACGGAATACTGTTAAAATAAACAAAAAAAAACGTAGTTGAGTCTACCTAACGGGCTGTATTACATATAACGAAACGAGCGGCAAGCAAACGATACAGATATAAAAGATAGTCACGATAAAGTTCGATTGTGAAAAACGAGAAATATTTATGACAGTTCAACGAAAACGAAAGCTATACGACTGCCAATTGCCAGTCGTACGAAATTACGAGTATCGTAAAACTTAAATCAATACTCGTTTTATGTAATCAAATTTCAACGAGAACAAAGTGATTTTAACGATATTCGATTTATAAAATATGCCCCCAGCATCGTTTGGCCGATTCTCAAAAATGGAGGCCCACTGAACTGCCCGGTCTACAGAGGCATTAGCCTCCTCAACATAATATCGGCCGCAATATATGAAGACTTGAAACAGATTACAAAAACCTGATCGGACCTAATTAAGTGTGGTTTTAGGACAGGATAGTCCAGACCTGACCAAATCTTCGCACTTCAGCAGATCATGAAAAAGCCGACTATGACACTATTTAAAGATAAGAAATATACAGTGTTAAGTCTATTTATAGTATACCGCCCAAACTCGTCGGTCTGTGCAGGATTACGATGGAAAATTATCGATGCTCCATAAAGGTTGGCAAGGAACTTATCGAAACATGCGATAAAAAAGGATTTAGGCAAGTCATGTCACTTCTTCAACATCATTCTTGAGATAATTGTGCAAAACTTCCGAGCCAACAGCAGAGGAACAATATTCCATAAATCTGTGCGGCTACAAGTCTATGCCGAGGATATTTTACTTCATTGTTGAGTCCGACCAATGTCACAGCCAGTGTAGATAAGGAAGCGGCAGAAAAGGGGTTTAGCAGTAAATGAGGGCAAGACCAAATATTATGCTGTCAACACCAAAGATCACACAACATCGACGAATTGGACAGAACATCACCATTGACACAATTACAATTTAGTACAATTTCACCAGAACGGTGGAAGCAGGTACCTCACAAGATGACCAAAGTCACAGATGAATCTGATTCATCAATAACGGAGAGGAAAACTGATAACAGGTTCCTCTATACGGAGGATGGATTAGTTTCATTAAAACCGGAGAGGGAAACTCACAATAACACTTTGTCTCCCATTAGCAAAAACATGGAGACAGAATCTATTATCAGTGATTCTCTAATGAAGGATGACCTTTTGGCATCTTCGGATTCGGAGGACTCGAACACCACCGTGGTGGAGCGATCTGATTGCAGAAAAAATGCTGCGATTAATATAGATTAACCTCCTGATCCAGGAACATTGGGTCGTTAACGACATGCTTTGTGGACTCAGGTCTCAAGACTATACTCTCTTGTATGCAAAGGTAAACCAAGATCCTGTATACTCGCTAAGCCTAGATGTTACTTTCTTACTTACTTACTTACTTTCCAATTACAGCGATCGAGATATGTCTTGGCATATCTCGCCCACGACCATGTGGGACCCTTCCCTAAAGAAAATCTGGGGAGGGCGATCGCAGATGCGGAGAGGCAAAAAGATGGACTCATTCTGGGAAGCGATGCTAATGCACACCACACAATCTGGGGCAGTTCTGATATAAACGAAAGAGGTGAGTTACTTTATGATTCAGCCCTTTCGAGGTATCCGTCGGAGCGGACAATTTTCCGCAACGCATACTTCGTCGGAGGTTTAAATTCCATTTTAGGTATGTGTCATTGAAAATAGCCTGGAAAGTGGCCGTCGTCGAAGAGGCGTATAATGTATATAAGTCGTGATGGAAATGTTGGAGCTTGTATGCAGCGTTTTTCTGATGGCTCAAAGTTATGAAGACTGGTCCAGTTGCTATACCCGATCGAGATCTCCGGGAATTGCCGGGGCGAGGATGTTAAAAATTAAATTAATATGTAAACCTACACTTTTTCATTATTAAGATTTGTTTCGGAAAGTTTGAGCCGCTATTCAAATTCCAGTCGTTCACACTCTTAATGACTGCTGTTAATACTTACTTACTTACTTACTTAAGTGGCGCTACAGTCCGGAATGAACCTGGGCCTCAACCAACATGCCTCTCCAATTAGCCCGGTCCTTAGCTAACTGCCTCCAGTTGCGCACTCCAAGTTGGTTGAGGTCGTTTTCCACTTGTGCGCGCCACTTAAGGCGAGGTCTTCCTCTACTGCGTCCGACGTCTGGCTGGGAATCGAAGACTCTGCGAGCCGGAGTATTGGTGTCCATTCGTTCTACATGTCCTAGCCATCTTAAACGTCCAATGCGGAGTTTTTTGACCAGGGGCATGTCGCTGTACAGCTCGTATAGTTCTTGGTTGAATCTTCGTCTCCATAGCCCGTCAACGCAAACGGGACCGACGATTTTTCGAAGAATTTTCCTCTCGAATCTACCAAGGATTTCTTCATCCGCTTTTGATACGGTCCATGCTTCAGCGCCGTAGAGCAGGACTGGGATGATCAGGGTCTTATATAGGATCTCCTTAGTAGTTCGAGTGAGGGCTTTACTACTAAATTGCCTTCTTAGCCCGAAGAAACAGCGGTTGGCAAGAGTAATTCTTCGTTTAATTTCTGACGAGATGTTGTTGTCAGAGTTAATAGCGGAGCCGAGGTAGACAAAGTCCCGTACTACCTCAAAGTTATATCTGTCAATGGTGACGTTCTGTCCAATTCGTCGATGTTGTGTGTCCTTTCGTGTTGACAGCATATACTTAGTCTTACCCTCATTTACTGCTAAACCCATTTTCGCCGCTTCCTTCTCTATACTAGCAAACGTGGCTATGACATCACGTTGAGTCCTACCAATGATGTCAATATCGTCAGCGTATGCTAGTAGTTGCACCGACTTTTGGAAAATTGTGCCTCTGGTGTTGGCTTTGGAGTTTTGCACAATTCTCTCAAGAATCAGATTAAAGAAGTCACATGACAGCGCATCGCCTTGAATAAATCCTTTTTTTGGTATCGAATGTGTCGGTGAGGTCGTTTCCAACCCTGATGGAGCAGCGAGAATTCTCTATCGTCATCCTACACAAACGGACGAGTTTGGGCGGTATACCAAAACTAGACATGGCTCTGTACAGTTCGTCTCTATAAATGCTGTCATATGCGGCTTTGAAATCGATGAATAGGTGGTGGGTATCGATTTGGACTTCTTGAGTTTTTTCCAGGATCTGCCGAAGTGTGAAAATTTGATCGGTTGTGGACTTTCCTGGCCTAAAACCACACTGATAAGGGCCAATCAGGTTGTTGGTAAACGGTTTCAGGCGTTCACATATTACGGCAGACGATGTTGAGGAGACTTATGCCTGTAGTTGGCGCAGTTCAGAGGGTCTCCTTTTCTGTGGATCGGGCAAACGATGCTGAGGTTCCATTCTTCAGGCATATTTTCATCCGACCAGATTTGGCTTATGAGTTGGTGGATGTTACTTACCAAGTCATCTCCGCCGGCCTTATAGAGCTCAGCGGGAAGGCCGTCATTTCCGGTAGCCTTATTAAGCTTGAGTTTAGATATTGCTATCCTCACTTCACTCAGGTCGGGTGGTTGGCAGTTTTCGCTGTCGTTGCCAATATTGAATGGTTCGTTCTGCCTGACAGCGGAATGTTGTTCGTCATCGCCGTTTAACAGTCTGCAGAAGTGGTTCTTCCATATCCTCAGCATCAACTGTGTCTCAACTACAATATTTCCTTGTTCATCTCGACAGGATTCTGTTCGAGCCTTGTATCCTTGGCTTTGACGTTTTACACTTTGGTAAAACTTGCGAACATCGTTTCTGGAGTGGCACCTCTCTATATCCTCGATCGCGCGCTTTTCTTGCTCTTTTTTCTTCTTGCTGAAAAGCCGATGTTCTTCCCTTCTTCTTTGCCTGTAGAGCTCAATGGCAGCTCTCGTCTTCACCTGCAGCTTAGCCTTGTAGGCCTCGTTCTTGGCTGCGAGCATCTGTCGGCATTCCTCATCAAACCAGGGGTTTCTTGCTGGTGGGCGCGAGAAACCTAGCACATCAGTTGCGGCTGATCTAATGGCCTGTTGGCATCGTTGCCATTGCTCTTCGACATTTGATGCTGGTGGTATGGTGTTAATCGAGAGGTTAAGGGATACGCGTTGTGCGGAGGTCTTGGCGGTCTCTTGCGATTGCAGTCTTCCGACATTAAATTTTTTCACAGTATTTCTGGATTGTTGTGGCGTGGTGGATATCCGCATTCTTACCTTGGCTGCTACAAGGTAGTGATCCGAGTCGATGTTAGCTCCTCGGAATGTTCGGACATCCAAAATACTGGATGCGTGCCTCTTCAATTTGGTTGACCGTTCGTTGATCTGGAGACCGCCATGTCCCCTTATGGATATCGAGGTGAGGAAACCGTGTGCTGGCTATAGTGGCATTTCGTTCCGTAGCGAAATCAATTAGCCTAAGTCCGTTACCAGACGTGTTGTCGTGTAGGCTTTGTTTTCCGACAATACTTCTAAAGATGTCTTCTCTTCCTACATTTGCGTTAAAATCTCCCAGCACGATTTTAACATCGTACTTCGGTAGTCGCTCATAGGTTTTGTCGAGGAGCTCGTAGAAGCAATCCTTAGCTATATCATCTTTTTCTTCCGTCGGAGCGTGAGCGCATATAAGGCTTATGTTGGCGAATTTGGCCTTGATGCGGATTGTTACTATGCGTTCGCTAATGTCTTGGAAACATAAGAATTCTTGCCTAAGTCTGGCACTTATAACAAATCCGCATCCGAATAGTCGCTGTTTCTGCTCACTATAACACGGTCCGTAGTATATGTCACAGTTTTTCATCCTCTTTTTGCCCGGCCCATCCCATCGTATTTCCTGGATGGCAGTAATGTCTGCTTTGTAGCAGTTTAGGGCTTCCGCTAGTTGTTCGCCTGCACCTCTCCTGTTTAATGTTCTCACATTCCAGGTCAAATACGAACGTCGTTGTCCTTTTTTCGTTTAGCAGGGTCGTCAACAATAAAATCCGTCCTTTCCGAGGCTATTGGTTGCTTCGTAACCATGTTTTTTTCTGTGGGTGGGTAGTTAACCCAAAGCACAACCCCCAACCTGGAGGGCCAGTTCCAATTTATTAGATACCCCTAGGACACGGGGCCATCAGTATCCACTACGGGATTGAGCGCTGCCGTTGGCCTTTCGGTTCATCCGCCACCATCTCTGTTCAAGGGGCCTGACTAACCCTTGAAATTCCTAGACAACCTGTTGTCCGAATATGTCAGAGCAGTTCATCTAGGTTCGCCTGGGTCCGCAGGCCGGGTATATTTCCGTGCCATTCTCACCAGGGTGTTTTTAGTGTTGCTGTTTTTCGTCGTGTTATCAACACTCGCACTTATCGTTTAGCAAGTCAAATCCGGTTGGATGAGACCAGTACCCGATGGTTACCACTTGGAGGTAAAGATAAGCACATTTGATGTGTAGTCAGAGTTGCAACACTGGGCATTGCCAAGTTAACGCCAATCAGAGTCTACCCTCGTTCTACAGCACCCAACTGTTAATATCTATATACTGCTGTTAATATCCGACATAAATCCATTCGACTGAATTCACGTCCAACTTGTGTCGCTTCTTCTTTGGCACATTTATGTCAAATTTGGTTTCTAATTTGACTATTAGCTTTTTGATGTGTTAGGCTGAACAATGCTCCAGCAACAAGATCATTCGATTCTCATCCATATGACAGTAGCAGAAGTCCTTATCTAAAGTGGAGTGGATATATCGGGATATATCGGCGGTAGTCGTCTTAGCAAATCGAAGCGCTTGTAGAATGTTTTTAGTGTTTTCAATGTCTGCCGTGAAATAGATCACCATTATAATTAATGGAACTTGCCACAGAGATACCGCCTGATTTAAACCATAAACGATTATTTAAATACCAACGGATCATAATATATAATATATCATGATTTAACGCAACCAATTCAATTGTAACAAAACATTTATTTCCAAATAAAACAATAAAACTTTTCAAAGATAAGGATCCCATCCCGGGTACAAACGACACAAATTATGGGGATTCATTGCCTCGTTGATCAATCGTTGAATTTGCACTTCAACATTTGGCGTCCCCATTTTACCCTCTTCCTTGCCTTCCAGTTTGTCTTGGACTCTGAGCAAGGCTCTCTGGGCGGTTAGATTTTTTCCCTCATCTGTAAGAAATAAATTTATTTACATTGAAATGATGTACCTTTGAACAAATACTATTTTATACGTACTGTCGCCATCCTTGTCACCGTCGAGGGTTTTTTGTGATGACCATTTCCAAACATACAAAGGATCGTACAATAACACCTCCAGGATAGTTGTAAGGAAAACGTGATTCTTTCGCAAGATTTTCATTGTTTTTTCACACGACTTTCGAAAATCGCCATCTGCCTCGGAAATTCCCATTGGAGCGACAATATCACGTGTTAAACGGAAAGGGACAGTCTCTGGCGTTGGCATGATTTTTCCTTGCTCGAATGCGATTCCTTAAACAGCAAGATATAGATAAGTTCCTCAATGAATTGTGTGAATTTCTTACCAAAATCAATGTGAATAACTTCGCCGGTTAGTTCATCAATTAAAATATTCTGAACATGTCGGTCGCCTAGACCGAGAATGTAGCCAACAATAGATGTTGTGGCAACGCTAAATAATGAAGGGAAAGTACTCGCATAAAGTTAAAAATGATCTGTTTTCAGGAATTACCTTTTGGTGTACGCCAATCGACGTTCAAACCAAATTCCAGGAACGAGGAATTTTTCAAAAAAGAAATAATGGAAAACTGGTTTTATCTTCTCACAGATGTGCGTGTACTCCTTCAGACGTACATCGAAATCTTGCCTTTTTAATGCATCCTGTGGAGAGTAGTGTCATTTTGGTAATGTCAGTGTATAATGAATTAACATTATATCCCGTACAGAAAAGTGATTTCATTAAGGCTGCGTTCTACGGTCATGAAAGTGGGCTATTGCATACAATGATCAGAGTTTTGAGTTGTTGAAGTTTGCCTTATAAAGGCACAAAGTTTAATGCATAAAATAGACGAATCTCGCGATTGTTCGAGGGATCAGACCTCGAGGTAATTTGTGTAACGGAAATTTGGTTTATTGAGAGTTGGATACTTTGTGTTGCTAAGGAGGCCAAAAAATTGTTGATTTCGATGAAAAAATTTGGTTTTGGTAATGGTATTGCGATTTTTGTCAAAAATAACTTTAAGTGCGATGGTTGGATGTTGTAGAACGAGCATAGACTCTAATTGGCTTTAACTTGGCAATGCCCAGTGGTTGTACACATTAACGGTGCTTATTTTTACCTCGAAGTGGTAACCATCGGATACTGGCCTCATCAAACCGGATTTGACTTGCAAAACGATAAGTGCAAGTGTTGATAACAAGACGAGAAGCAACAACACTATAAACAGCCTGGTCAGAATGGAACGGAATACCTGGCCCTGTCCCAGGCTTAACTTAAGTGACGCTACAGTCCGGGATGAACCTGGGCCCTGTCCCAGGCGGACCTAGGTTATTAAGGAATCTTAAGGGTAAATCAGGTCCCTTGAACAGAGACGGTGGCGGATCCCGTAGCGGATACTGATGGCCCCGTATCTTTAGTAGAGTATGTAATAAATTGAAACTGGTCCTCCAGGTTGGGGGTTGTGTTGGATGAAGACGAGAGCTGCCATTGAGCTATATAGGCAAAGAAGAAGGGAAGAACTCGGGCTTTTCAGAAAGAAGAGAAAATATCAAGAAAAGCGCGTGATCCAGTATATAGAGTGGTGCCACTCCAGAATCGGTGTTCGCCAGTTTTGGTAAATGGAAAATTCTCGCTGCTCCATTAGGGTCATTCGATACCAAAAAAGGAATTAGGCAACGCGATGCACTGTCATGTGACTTCTTTAATTTGATTCATAGATAACCACGTTTGCTAGTATAGAGAAGGAAGCGGCAAAAATGGGTTTAGCAGTATATAAGGGTAAAACTTAGTATATGCTGGACTCACAACATCAACGAATTGGACAGAGCGTCACCATTGACGTCACCATAACATTGAGGTTGTCTACTTCGGTTCCACTATAAACTCTGAATTACTCATGCAAACCACTGTTTCTTCGGTCTAATAAGGCAATTAAGTAGTAAAGCCCTCACTAGAACTACTGAAGATATTCCATATAAGACCCTGATCATCCCAGACTTGCTCTACTGCGCTGAAGCATGGACCGTACGAAAAGCGGATGGTCGATTTGAGAGAAAAATTCTTCGAAAAATCTTAGGTCCCGTTTGCGTTGACGGGCTATGGAGACGAAGATTCAACCAAGAACTATACGAGCTGTACAGCGACATGCACCTACTCAAAAAACAAACTGCACATTGGACGACTAAGATGGCTAGGTTATGTAGAACGAATGGACACCAAAATTCCTAGCCAAACGTAGGATGCAGTAAAGGAAAACCTTGGCTAAAGTGGCGCAACTGGAGGCAGTTAGCTAAGGACCGGGCTAATTGGAGAGGCATGTTCGTTGAGGCTCAAGTTCATTCCGGATTGTAGAGCCACTTAAGTAATAAAGTAAGTAAGTATGACTTTAAGTGCAAGCCTAAGTGTCGATCAACATCTTATAGTGTAGCTTATATAGTCCAAGTAAAACCATCGACTATTCGCCATTTCTGAACCTATCAGAAGAAGTCTAAATACTACGTCCCAATATAATTGTGTGTATTGATTTCAATTGCGATATCTTGGTAGATCAATAATTTCTCAAGCCGATGCAAACGTTGAACTTGAGTAATGTTAATGCCACCAACCCAAAACACTTCGGAAATCATCTTCCAACGCTACTGGGTATACTTTGGGTAAGCAATCTAGACAACCATCTACCCTTCTATATCCAGCACCCGCATTTTCCAAGAACGACCTAATATATATGACAATTCATTTTTAATAATCTCCCGCTGTCCAAACCATCCAATGCAGGGATTTCAGGCACTTTGATTTTGATCTATTGGAAGAACATGCAAGAAGAATTAACTGGTGGACGATCAATTTCCTACCAAATCCCTCTGACCAAATTCACTTTCTAAGGGAAAATGTTTGTACACATTTTGAGTGGCACGTACCATTTTGAATACCATCCGAAAATTTCCTTCTGCTTATCAGAGGAACACATCCCCATAGAGTTAACTACGTCAAGTACTTACCATCGACCTTGTCCTGCAAACAGCAACAGTATAATCCTTTGGTCGGTACTTCTTATGGGCTCCAGCTAACTTCTTGTCACCGCATAGATAAAGTCCAAGGGGAACTGTATTTTTGCACCATTCCAAAATGCCACTGCGCTGTATGGACGATTAATTTTTAAGACTATTTTCGGGACATCAAAATCAACTAATCACCATAGAAAGAGGAACTATTCGATAAGTGCGGAGGACCAACTTTTGATCGTTTGTTTCCGGGTCGGTCTTAAGTAGTTCGTTTACCATTGAAAGCACCTGTTGCATTACTGCGTCCTGGCGCAGATCATCTTTACCCTTGAGTAGTTGCGGTCTGGCCACACCATCCGAACATATGCACATTAATTTCTTGGGCGCATTAATTCCACCAACCAATCCGACGTTTTCCTCCCATTTTCGAACATCTAAACAGCAATTTGTATAATTAGCAAAAGTTTGAAAGCTTTCCACTTGCACCAACGGATTTATCAAACCATCCAGGGATTTTTGGGGGATTCCGTACCCCTAACATTGGATAGTTAAATAAATACACTGTTGCAAGCCACACTTAGTGAAACATACATGTGAGGGTATATTTCTTGTCAACAGAAATGGGCAAATCCATTGTGGGACACTGCACATTATCAAGATTCTTCAATTTTTTGATTTTATCGCTCAGCTGAAGGGAAGTACTCTTTCCCGCGTCTTTATTGGCAAAATCAATAAGAGCTGAAATAAAATGTCATGAAATTGTTCTCGATGATTGATGGTGTTTATTAGTTACCTGCAAACATTGTTTCCATTTGTTTAAGGCAGGTGGCATTGCCTTTGTTCCTTGCTTTGTTGATTATATTTTTTGCAATAACAACACGATCAGGGATCGTAGTGTTTCTTTAAGAAAGGAAAGTTAAGCCAATCGAATTTTGTGGATTATAAAACTTACTTAGGATCATCAGCGCATGCAAAAACTAAAGCAAAGATTTTGTGGAGCGTGTGATGTGGATGATCTTCAATGCATTTCACTAAAATCTCTTCAAGCAATTGAAGGAATGGCTTGTTTTTGGAACATAAACGCGCGCTCATTTGATTTAGAACGCAGAGAAATTTAAAGCTAGGTATTTTGTGAATGATTTCCTTAATTTTGTTATGCAACTTGTCGTCATGTTTGTTGGCGAACCATAATGCTATGATTCGGTATATGGCAGGACTGGTGAGAGAATCATCCAGCTCGCTGAATTGTATGTAGTTTCTGTAAAATAAAAAAAGTACAAGTTTACCTTTTAAATACCGTTCAACTTTTTTCCAAGATGAAATCAACGATGTCGCTTATGAAGTACAAAGCATATATAAGCTGATTTGACATATTAGGACAACATGTTAGGCCCCTTGATATGGTGGCGGATATACCGAGAGAGCAACGGAAGCTATCGATCGCGTATCTGATTCTGATGATCCCGAGTCCAAGGGTTATCTAAAAATTGCAACTGGCTTCAAGTTGGAGGATTCTGCTTTGGGTTAACTACCCAATCAGGAAAAAAACAATTGTTGCGAATCAGCCGAAAACCTCGGAATAAATAAATAAATTTATCATTGACGACCATGCTAAACGAAAAAAGTACAATGACGTTTGCACCAGAATCTAGAATATTACAACACTCAACAGATAATATGGAACCGAACAACTAGCGGAGGCCCTAAGCTGCTTCAAAGCAGACATTAATGGCATATAGGAAATACGATGGGATGGGCCGGGCAAAACAAGGATAAAAAACTGTAACATCTACTACGGTCCGTGGTGTAGTTAGCAGCAAAAGCAACTATTTGGATGCAGAAGTTACAGAATTAGGAAAGATGTCATATACTTCGAAGACATTAACAAATGGATTGTAACCAACTGCATCAATTTCAAATGCGCCAACACAAGCTTCATATACGCTCACGCTCCGACGGTGGTAAAATATAAAATTGAGTAGGATGGTTCGTAAAACAAGAAAGCCAGGCATACAAACAAAATCTTGTGGAGATGATCAAATAAATACTATAGTTAAGATACAGTCGATGCTGCCTGCTGTCAGGCAGAAAGAACCATTCAATATTGCAGACGACAGCGAAAACTACCAGCCACCTGACATAAGATACTAATATCTAAACCTGAATTTAACAAGAGCGGGAGACTATTATTAGGGTTGACAACAACCTCACCAAAACATTAGATACCAAAACAGGATTTAGACAAGACGACGCAATGTCATGTGACTTCCTTAATCTCATTCTTGAGAGGATTGTGCAAAACTCCCCAACCAACACCAGAGGCGTAATCTTCCATAAACTGATATCATTGGTCGGACTCAAAGTGATGAAACAGCCACAGTATAGAGAATGAAGCGGCGGAATCGGATAAAAAGTAAATAAGGATACATAAGAGTATGTTGTCAACACAAAAGGACATACAACATTGACGTCTTTGTCTACCTCGGCTACGCTATTAACTTTAACAACGACATACCGTCCGAAATAATATGAATACCTTTGGCAACCTCTGATTCTTCCGGCTATGAACTCAATTTAATATTAAAGCCCTGACGCTAACTTCTAAGAATATCCTATATAAGTCCTTGGCAGTCCTGCTCACTGGCGCCTAAGCATGGACCATATCAAAAGCTGATCAAGAAATCCATGGTCGTGATGGCCGACAAAGTCATCGGTCCCGTTTGTGTTGATGGGCTATGGAGACAAATATCCAACTGTGTTGTACATCGCCATAGACCGGGTAAACAAAAAAACACTGCAAAAAAACACTGCACAACTAAACCGACCTCAATCAATTTGAAGTGCGCAACTGTTGAGCGAGCAGCATTGGTCCATATTGCGAGTGCCGATCATCAATCGCATAGGTCGCATTGTTTATTGAACCATGGTTTGTCTGAACCGACTTTAGATAGAATGATGTATGGAGTATGATATATTTTACTGCAGAGGCACACGTATTGACATCGCTTTGTCTAAAACAATGGTTTTTTCATGAAAGAGTGGCTTGGTAGTTCCATAAAATCCCTTGATGATTCGATATTGGTAGTGTATAGTTCGCTGTTTTTTTTAATAAGCACGCGCTAAAGGGTTTATAAATACCCTTATAGTGTGGGAGCACAGCGCGAGGATTAAGGAAATTGAGGAGAAGAAAAGTAAATTCTGTAAATTCTAAGGGAGAGGAAAAACCAGAGTGAGGTAAAGCTTTCCGCATTCCTGTTGTCAAATAATTTTTAAATGCATTTGAAAATTAGCATGTGATCTAAGTTCTCTAATGGAGCTGAGATTGTGATATTTTAACTGTCGGAATATATGAAATATGAGAGAAATTGATCTAATATCCTCGACAACTTGGGTATAGCGGTTGGTAATGGCAAATATTACTGCCTGTCTTCCAGGGTCATCCGTTATTTGATTCCCTTACCCAATTGAAAATGTGTACGTTTGAATCGTCAAGGATTATTATATTCGGCCGTTAGATGATGATTTCTTATCTAGTCAACATTTTGGGGTAAATTCTGAAACAGTAGTGCTAGTTGATCGTCATTTAGGAGCGGTATATTCAGGATATGAATTTTTAAATTCCTTGAATGATAAGTTTAAACCATGTAACTCCAAGTTATTAGTTTCCGTGAGCTCGCTCTCTTCGATGATGCGATGTTTTTTAGGGTGGTCTATGTGCATATACAAGATATAGTATATGCACATAGACCACGCTTAAAACGGAGACGTGTTAGTCAGGGTAGTCGGTAGCCAAGGCAACGAAGATAAGTTGGATCTTTCGTTACTTGTGTTTCCATTAGGGCCAGAATGTGAGGTGTTTGCCTTTCGAGATGTTATTGTAAGCAGTTTAAATTGGATTTAGTAAATCCCAGACCTCGAATTTTGCAGATTACAGTCAAAAATTTGGTTTTAATGTTGATGTTGGTATTACTGTTTATTGGATCTTGTCCTTCCAAGAATGGTAGTTGCTTTTTGAAGTGGGACGGTGTGAATTGGATTTAAAAACATCACGATGACGGTGTTTTGATCTGGTCCCCCCCATCCAAGTACTAACCACAACCGACGCTGGTTGATGTCGGTGATCGCGTGTTCTTGGTTTATCTGGTTTGTTTGAAGTAAAACTTATTTTTGGACGGCTGTTGTTGTGGCTGTTTGATCGCGTGTAATGAACGGATATATGAACTTGCGTCTCAGGCAACACGTACGTTGGTGTGCAAAAAAAGGGATGGTTTCTTGTTGGCATCTTGGTTTGTATACACCAAGAAAGTGTGTTGCCTGTCAATAAGTAAATTTGGGTACGTGGGATTTTGTATGAGCAAGATCAAATTATGAAACTCATCGGTGAGTCCAGGAAAGTAATATCCATTGTAGTAAGAAATGAAACGAAAGTTGCTACATATATGGATGCGATATTTGGTAACATGTAGGTGGCCCAAAATGGTTATTTCTCTCTGAATGTTCAAATGACAGCTGATTTTGGTGTCATAAATGTGTTTTAGCGAAGGTGTGTGTCTGACGTCTAGAGTCTGTAATTGAAGCTGGAATCCAAAATGGTAGATTTGATTGAGTTTTCGATGTTTATGTGAATAGTGAGGATGAAGATATATTTTTGGAATTGGAGTGTTGCCTTCAGGACGGACGACATTTTTAAATGATATACCAGATATCGTCTTTTTGAAGTGAAATTTCTTTTGGGACGTTGTGAATTTGATTCAATGAAACGAAAAAGAGATCAAACAAAATACCGAAACCAAGCAGCGTCGGTCGCGGTTAGTACTTAGATATGGGAACGCTTGAAAACACCGCGTGTTGTTGGTTATTGTAAGAGAATGAGATGAGTTCAACATTCATAAAACCGGTTTTGTAGGCGAATGAACTGAGTTTCGGGGTAAGAAATAGTTGAAATTCTCCAATCGATTTTGTGCGGTAGAAAAAGGTTGAAAACAAATCAAAACACATTTTTCGCCAAATAAGGCAATTAACTGTCAATCAGCCTTTCGAGGTATCCGTCGGAGTCAGTTCAACTCATCTCGAATGAAATTAATACACTATGGGCCGGGGGTGGTAACCATAGAGAGAGAGAGTGAGAGAGAGAAATTAACAAGAGTATACAGTTTAACTTCTGCAAACATTAAGATAACAGGTGATACTACACTCGGAACTCGAATTAAGTCACGTATATGTTAAAATAGGTTGTTCATCATCATTTATAAATCGATTATAGCACGGATAAACTGAAATGCCATCTAAGTTACATAATAACTGTGTAACAACAACTTAATGTAACTTTTGGCAAGATTTTGTGACATCGCAAGTGAGTTATGACCACAACCTGTCAAGGTAAATATTATACATACTTACTCCATAGCGATGCACAGATTATCGGAGCGCTTAACAGCCAGCATTTTTATCTCCTTATCATCGATGTTGCAATTCCGCAGCATCACATTTATACCAATCGCTTTATCTCTATCTTTGGTTTGCTTGGCAAGAGTGTGTGCCTCCTCCTTGTTTTTCGTCATAATTTGCACCTTGGTTCGAAATGTTTCCGAATTCAGATACGTATTCAGCTGCAAAAATAATCAAAATTTATTGACAAACCTCGTTTAGAAACTTTTTACTAATAACTTTACCTGTACATACTCCTTATCAGCGTATTTGGCAATAGTAGCAAATGCTTGTTTACGGCTTTCCGTGTTGAAAGCTTCGAATTCATTAAGATCAAACGAGCCAGATTTTAGTACTCTATCTCTGTGCTCTGAGTACTTGTTCAGCAGTTCTATAGATCGAACGAAGAATTCATCATAGACAACGTCAAATGTTTCGTTGTTGGTCTCTAGCAAGAGCTCACCGTACATTCTATAAAATTAGGAAATTTGTAAGACAGACATGACTTTGGGAAGAGCGTCAGAAACAAGTAAACATTTCTGCAGTTTTCAAAATAATTTAAGTAAGTAAGTCTTAGTAACACTATATTCTCACCTGTGAGCTTGAATTCTCTCTAGACAATAAACAAAGTCCTTGTTCAACATCACATTATGAAGAATCTCCTTGGCCATTCGGGATTTTCCAGTTTTCCAACATATTTCGGCATCTTCTATTAAAGCTTTTGCCTTTAAAGATAAGGAGTTTATAAAAGTATGCCAAAGTCGTATGTAGTACCTTTAATTGTTCCGACGTTTCGATGTTCCTTAGGAGAGCTATGTTTCTGATTGCCAAATTTATGTTACCAGCACTTTTACACTCGTTTATGCATTTCAGAATGCACTCACCAATAGCACTTTTGTCCTGTAAAAACATCATTTATGGCTCCACTCGATAATTTATCGCACCTGTTTACCTTAAAGAACTCAGTTATCTTTCTACCCGCTCTTATACCAGCAGTCTTGTACAAAGTCATTTGATGTGACAGCACAAGTTCCGTGCAATAGAAATTTCCATATTTGAGCTTTTGTTCCAAGTTCCACTTTTCTAGAATACCCTCTGTATGAGGACCTAGAGCGAATTGAATCTACGGAAAATATATTAATGCCACTCGCCTGAATGATATCAGTATACCATACCTGACAAAAGTCCTCAGCTTGCTGCAACAAATGTAGCCAAGTGAGATATTTATAAATACTCTGGAGGCATTCGATGCTAATTTCTTTCAATATCGAGATTGTGGCCTGGCGTGCCTTATCAATTGCCGACATACAATTAACTTCTTCTCTGTTGTGGATCGATTTTAAGGCATTGAAATGATTCTTCTCAAATTCATACTCCAAGTCGTTTAGAGTTGCCATTTTGGAATTACTCTCGACGGTAGTTTCCCACTGCCCAAGACGCCAGCAGCATTCATAGTCTATTTTGTCGGTAAATTTATCCGAACTCGATAACATCAGTAGGCCATTTCTAAATAAAGAAATCAAGATCGATACTACATACAATTAACTTCGTTAATATGATCGTGTGTACCTTTTCAGATTCTGAACATATAAGCTCTTGTTTAAATTATTTGAAGCATCGATTTCCAGTAAAACTTGCGACCAATCACCTTCCAAGTTTAGGTACTCCAGTCTGGATGTGAGGGGGTCTAGAAATCCAGAAATTGCTTCTGCGCAATCTATTGATTTGAATGCCTACTCTATGAGGTTATATTTGTCTTACTGGTGTTTACTTTTTTGTTATCTTACCTGAGTTGCAATGTCCTGGAAAATTGGGTTTCTTATGATTTCAGAGTTCTTAGCCATTGGTTTGTCTTTTTCGTCCAACGCCCACATTTCTAGATACAAAATGCCCATGAAGTAGGCTTGGCAGTAAATACAGGCTTTGGCAACATGAAGAATATTGATCGGAACTTTCCTATAATGTTAGCAACAAAGTAATTAGAAAACCAGAAAGTAAAATATTTAGACCAAGATTTCATTCAACTTTTGGAGAGCTATTTATTGTTCACCATTATGCAGCTTACTAACTAAATCATTGAAATTCGACAGAAAACCCAACAAATACAGCGAACATACCTCATTTCAGTTTGTATCACAACTCTTTCATTTAGGTCACAAATTTTATCACCATCACACATAAATCATTCTGAAATATTGGTACTTGGTACTTAAGGAGGGATTTAATGCAATAAGGACCGAATTATACGATCCAGGTTTGGGTTAGAAATGTGATAAATAGACCCGCTACGGAGTAAAGCAAAGTCCAGTATTCTTAACAGAAAACTCAGTTGGAAAGTTAATGAAAAAGAGTCCAAAGTTAAGAAGACGGCTATATGCATATAGCCGAATCATCAACAGAAAATGGGAACCTAACCCAAAATATATCTAGTATATGGGGCAAATAGTGCGATGGGATCTATACATGCAGGTAGTGCTACCAAAAGTGCCTTGAGGATCAGTAAACAAACTGCTTGAACTCGTCTTCGCTGACCGCTTAACCTCTCGATTAACACCATACTACCAGCATCGAATTTAAAAGTACAATGGCAACGATGCCAACAAGCCATTAGATCAGCCGCAACTGATGTGCTAGGTTGCTCGCGTCCACCAGCAAGAAACCTATGGTTTGATGAGGAATGCCGACAGATGCTCACAGCTAAGAACGGGGCCTACAAGTCTAAACTGCAGGTGATGAAGAGAGTTGCCATTGAGCTCTATAGGCAGAGAAGAAGGGATGAACACCGGCATTTCAGAAAGAAGAAAAAAGTGAAAAAAAGAGCGATGGAGGATATAGAGAAGTGCCACTCCAGGAATGATATTCGCAAGTTCTACCAAAGTGTAAAACGTGAAATCGAAGGATACAAGGCTCAAACAGAATCCTGTTGAGATGAACAACGAAATAATGTAGTTGAGACAAAGCCGATACTAAGGATATGAAAGAAAAACTTCTGCAGACTGCTTTACGGGGATGACGAACAATATTCCGCTGTCAGACAAAACAAATATTGGCGACGAGAACGAAAACTACCAACCACCCGCCGTAAGTGAAGAATGTGTAGCAATATCTAATCTCAAGCTAAATAAAACTGACGGAAAAGTCGGCCTTTCCCTTGAGTTTAATAAAACCGTCGGAGATGGCTTAATAAGTAACAATCACGAACTCATAAGCGAAAATTGGTGAGATGAAAAAATGCCTGAAGAATGGAACCTCAGCATCGTTTGCCCAATTCACAATAAAGGAGACCTTCTGAACTGCGCCAACTACAGCCCCATAAGTCTTCTCAACATCGCCTACAAGATCCTATTTGCCGTAATATGTGAACACCTGAAACCGTTCACCAATAACCTGATCGGCCCTTATCAGTGTATGTTTTAGGCCAGAAAAGTCCATAACTTATCAAATCTTCACACTTCGGCAGATCCTGGAAAATTTTTAAATCCGCATTCGACAGCATTTGTAAAGACCAACTATAGTTTTGGTATACCTACGTCCAAACTCGTCCGTCTGTGCAGAATGAAGATGGAGAATTCTCGCTGCCCATAAGGGTCGGAAACGACCTCACACATTCGATACCAAAAAAGGATTTAGGCAAGGCGATGCACTGTCATCTGACTTCTGTAATCTGATTCTTGAGAGAATTGTGCCCCAGCCAACACCAGAGGCACAATCTTCCAAAAATCGGTGCAACTACTTGTATTAGTTAGCATATGCATTTTTGATTGGCATCATTGCTAGGACTCAACGTGATGTCATAGCCACGTTTGCTAGTATAGATAAGAAAGCGGCAAAAACGGGTTTAGCATTAAATGAGGATAAGACTAAGTATATGCTGTCAACGAGAAAGCACACACACCATCGACGAATTGGACAGAACGTCACCATTGACGTCACCATTGACGTCACCACAACGTTGAGGTTGTCTACTTCGGTTCCACTGTTAACTCTGAATTACTCTTGCCAACCGCTGTTTCTTCGGTCTAAGAAGGCAATTCAGTAGTAAAGCCCTAACTAGAACTACTAAGGAGATCCTATATAAGACCCTGATTATCCCAGACTTGCTCTACTACGCTGAATCATGGACCGTGCGAAAAGTGGATGAAGTTCTTGGTAGATTTGAGAGAAGAATTCTTCGAAAAATCTTCTGTCCCGTTGTGTTGACGGGCTATGGAGACGAAGATTCAACCAAGCTATACGAGCTGGGCAGCCACATGCCCCTAGTAAAAAAACTCCACATTGGACGTTTAAGATGGCTAGGACATGTAGAACGAATAAACTCCGGCTCACAGAATCTGCGATTCCCTTAAGCGGCACGCACAAGTAGAAACCCACCTCAACCAACTAGGAGTGCATAACCGAAGGCAGTTAGCCAAGGCTCAGGTTTGAGGACCAGGTTCATTCCGGACTGTATCGCCACTTAAGTAAGTAAGTAATAGAATATTGCTGCATAATTTGGGTCCCTGGTTATAAAGTTCACTCTGCCTGAATAGAAGGAATTTTTTTTAAAGTATGTAATTACCCTTGAAGTCCTAAAATCGAAATAATAGTAAACTTCCATTAAATTTTGAATATAAATGCATATCTGTATTAAGTAACTGAAATTATAAATAATATGTAAATTTTTTTTCTCGTGGATAAATGAATAATTACCAGTTATTGTGAATCCGTATGCATTCGCATATATTCAAGAAATATTTGATGACACGTTTGTCACTATAAATGTTCCTCGTTGTTTTCCATTCTTCCTGTGAAACCAGCAAAAAAAAAAACACTGAAAGTTTTACCGTTCTTTTAAAAACCAAATACATACGTTTTTGATAGCTTCAAACGTCCGCAGGAAAAATTGTTCCAACTGAAAAGTTTAATATTTTAACAACTGAACACCATTTTTGAATTATTTCCTTACCATTGCAACGATGTTATCAAAATGAGTTTTCTTATTGGCAAGTAGAATTTTAAAGATTGGAATGATTGAAGATTCACTAAAAGAGAGCTAAGGTCGTGCATTTAAGAAGCGCATTAAAATTCTGCTCACACAATCAACTTATACTTACATTAAGCTCACAGAGCTCTGCAAATGACTCCCAGTAGCAATGCTTAAAGATGGTAGAGGAATACGCTCTAACCCATTGGTCGTAGGGAAGATTCTCATGTGCCTTTAAAATTTCCATGAAACTAAATGCACTTATCGATGAATAACCATCCAAGACACTTCCTTGTCCCGATTTTAGGAATACACTCAAAGTTGAAAATGAACCTAGTAAAGCATAATCGTTGAAGGTATAATGTTATTACAAATAATTAGAAAGCATCCTACCAAGGACTTTAGAGCCAACTTTCGAATTGGCTAGATCTCTACATACGGCGTAAATTTCGACACAAGAGTCTGAGTCATATCGTAACAGCAGCTTATCCAATAATCGATAGAAACTTTCAGCAAAAAATTCCATTTCGTCACGATAAGATGATTCCTAAGGGAACATAATTGTTTCTTTAAGGTTGGTATATAATTTGAACCATTGTGTAAAAGCAATGACAACATCACGAAACAAGAGAGTCCCTAGGTCGAATCTATTTGACATATGCAATAGGTCTGTTCCCGTACTTTTGCAGTAAAAATTAGTAAATTCTCAAATTTCTTGGAGTGGGGGTAAATTATCTCAAAAAGAGACAAAATTACCAAAAAGTACGGGAACGCGATTAAATAAAAAACAGTAAAATTATATATTAAAAAAAGTACGGGAACGCGTTTAAGTAAAAAACAGTAAAATTATATATTTTGTATGCCTTTTAAAGAACAAATGACATAAATCACCTGTCAAAACAAGCGAGATGACACTTTTAGATACCAACTGACAGTTTACTGATTTTTACCAACAGAAATTTCTGCAGTAAATTTTTTTACAGATTTTTATGGAGGGGTAATTTTTTGCTCTCTCGTGAGCTGTCTCTTTTACTTATTTTTGCGTACGAGAACGGCAATAAGTAAAAATCAGTAAAAATCAGTAAGAAACAGTAAATATTATTTTGTACGGGAACAGCCCTATTTTGTATGTCTTTTAATGAACAAATGACACAAAACACCTGTCAAACCAAGCGAGATTTTTATGGAGGGGTAGTTTTTTGCTCTCTCGTGAGCTCTTTCTTTTACTTATTTTTGCGTACGGGAACGGCAATAAGTAAAAATCAGTAAAAACCAGTAAGAATCAGTGAATATTATTTTGTACGGGAACAGACCTAATAGGTCTGTTCCCGTACTTTTTCAGTAAAAATTAGTAAATTCTCAAATTTCTTGGAGTGGGGGTAAATTATCTCAGAAAGAGACAAAATTACCAAAAAGTACGGGAACGCGTTTAAGTAAAAAACAGTAAAATTATATATTTTGTATGCATTTTAAAGAACAAATGACATAAATCACCTGTCAAAACAAGCGAGTTGTCACTTTTAGATACCAACTGACAGTTTACTGATTTTTACCAACAGAAATTTCTGCAGTAAATTTTTTTACAGATTTTTATGGAGGGGTAATTTTTTGCTCTCTCGTGAGCTGTCTCTTTTACTTATTTTTGCGTACGAGAACGGCAATTAGTAAAAATCAGTAAGAATCAGTAAATATTATTTTGTACGGGAACAGACCTATTGTCATAATATCTACAAAAAAGCTTATTGAAGGACCACTCAAACCATTCGTTAATATGAAAGTCGGTAATATGGTATATAGGTGGAAACTTTATTTGAATGTCTGTCCATATTAATTTCCGGGTTGCAAAGAAACGCCAGTAGACTCTGTTGACTCACGGCCAGCTAACTTAAGGGTGTTTTTTTAGAGGTATAGAACTTCGAATTTCGGGAATGTAGCCGCCGCGGCTGGTTCGAATAAAGCAAAGTCTAGAGGTCCAAATTTGAGTCATACCTACAAGGGTGTACCCAACGGACAAAGATGATTCAATATCTGACGCAATGAATGACCCGCAAGGATCAGTTTTAGGCACATTATTATTGATAATTTATGTCAATGAGATGCCAAATGTTGTGTACTCCTCTACAGTTTTTTGCAGATGATGGTCTTTTATATGTTTCGTGTAACAATATAAATGAATGTATAGTGAAAATTAATCAGGATTCAAATCAATTGAACAAATTAAGTTTAAATGTGAATAAAACGAAATGCATGTTTATAAATGGAAAACCTGACAATAGTGTAATAATTAATAACGAAGTAGTTGAAAATGTTAATGAAATTAAGTATCTAGGAATTATAATTGACGAAAATTTAAATTTTAATAGTCACATTGAATATATGTATGTCAAAGAAAATAAGCAAAAAAATAAGTTTCTTTGGAAGAATAAGAAAAAGAGTGTCAACAATAAGTGTAATAAATGTGTTCTGTACACATTAATAAAACTTTAATAAAATATGCACAAATGGAACTTTATTTGTTAAAATTTATAATTGTTGGACTGTATTTTTTGTTGGTCTGCTCGCGTTGGCTCCTCGATTCGAAGTGAGTTTTTCATGGGTAGCACATCTCCCTCGAAGTCTCGCAGCAACCGCTACCGCAGCTGTTGTTGTTCACCGTCGCTGTTGCCCTTGTCGTCGTATGTTCGCTGTTTCTCGTTCCGCTATCCAGGCGATAGCATTTTCCCATCGTTATTGCTGCTGTTGGCGAACGATTGCTTGCTCTTGTGTGCTGTTTCTCGGTCGCAACCACCGTTAGCGAGGCGATGGCATTTCTCATCGCTGTTGCTGCTATTGATGAACGATTGCTTGCTCTTGTGCGCTGTTTCTCGGTCGCAACCACCGTTAGCCAGGCGATGGCATTTCTCATCGCCGTTGCTGCTGTTGGCGAACGATTGCTTGGGGGTTGTGGTACTTATGTACGTGGCATTTCTTGACAGTTGTTCTTGTTTTGAACATTCCCCCCCCCCAATTGAAGGCTCTCTTCAATTGGTGTTCGATGGTTCTTCCATCGGAAGAACGCACAATTTCTGCACTGGACGAAGCAAAGTGGAATGCTCCGTTTTGATCTCTGCGCTTCTGACTAAGTTGTCTCTGCCTCGATGCACTGCAGTGACTCTCCCTAGTAGCCATAAGGTAGGTGGCATATTTTCTTGTTTTATCAGGACCAGGTCACCCTCCTTCAAGTTCTCGCGCTGCTCGTGCCATTTGAACCGCTGCTGAAGATTGTTGACGTATTCACTGCTCCAACGCTTCCAGAAATGCTGTTGCATCTGGTTGATTATATTCCACAGTTTTAATCGGTTCTGGGGTACTTCGCTCACATCCGTCGCTAGCGGCTGGACGATTGCTTCCCCAATCAATAGATGCCCTGGGGTAAGCGCTCGCAAGTCCTCTGGGTCATCGGATAATGCTGTCAGTGGTCTGGAGTTCAGACAGGCCTCGATTTGCACTAGAGTGGTGGCCAAGGTCTCGAAGGTGAATATGTGTCTTCCCATTACTCTCCGTAGGTGGTATTTTGTCGCCTTGACACCAGCCTCCCAAATCCCTCCAGTATGGGGTGCTCCAGGTATGATGAACTTCCATTCAGTTCCTAGCGCGTTGATTTGCTCAACTGGTAACTTGCTCTTCCACTGCTCGAGGGATCTCCGTAGCTCCTTGTCAGCACCGACAAATGTTGTGGCGTTGTCGCTCCACAGTACCGAGCATGCCCCTCGTCGCCCAGTAAATCGCCGAAAGGATGCCAAGAATGCCTCTGTCGTGAGACTGCTTACCAGCTCAAGATGAATCGCTCTGGTCACCATGCACACGAATACTGCTATGTATCCCTTCTCAATTATTTTCGATCTACCCGCTCTGGCCTTGATCTGTACTGGGCCCGCGTAGTCGACTCCGCTGTGTCTAAAAGCTCTGGCTGGGCGCACACGATCCTTGGGTAGGTTGCCCATGAGCTGCTCCGCTACTGTCTGCTTCTGGCGGAAGCATATCTTGCACCTCGAGATCGACGATCTCAATGCTCTTCTTAGCGATGGTATCCAGTATATCTGCCTGAGATATTGGATACATTGTTGCACCCCCCCATGTAGCGTTCGGTGATGCGCTTCTCGCATCAAGAGTTCGCCCAGTCTGCTCCTTGCCGAAATGATGATGGGGTGAATGGTGTCATAGGGAAGCTCTGACTCCTGTAGGCGCCCTCCAACTCGTAAAACGCCCTCAGAATCTAAGAATGGAGCCAATGTGATGAGGCTGCTCGATTTGTTCACTGCACGTTTGCGCATTAGGCACCGAAGCTCCTGTTGGTAGCTAACAAGTTGGCTATGTCTTGTCCAGTATGTTAGCGCGTCATCTCGCTCCAAGGGTGAAAGAGACCCGAAATTGTTTCGTGTGGTCTCTCGTCTGCACTTGCGCACGAACCTCAAGATGTATGCTGTAGTCCTGAGTATGCCCTGCAATGTCGATCTCCGCTCTAGCAGTGATATGCCATTCAAGCTCAAGCTCGATATTGGTTGATGATGAACTGCGCCGACGGAAACTGGCTTCACTGCTAAAGATGCTCCTGCCCTTTGCTGCACGATCATTTTCATCTCTCGGATGGGCCAAGTTTGCTCTGGGGATTTAAGCCAAGATGGACCTTGCCACCAGAGTGTTGAGTCGATCAGCTGCGGTGCTGAGAGTCCTCTTGATCCTAAATCGGCTGGATTGTCTCCTGAAGCGACGTGTCTCCATGGGTGTCCATCAGTTAGCTCTTGTATGGAAGCGACTCTGTTGGCTTCGAAAGTCTTTAGCTCGCATGGCGGTTTGGCAATCCAGTATAGGGCAACTGTTGAGTCAGTCCAGAAGGTCTTCGTAGCGCCTTGAAGGCTAGAAGCCTTCACGACCTGTGCCATTAAGTTGCATAGAAGGTTTGCCGCACATAATTCCAGCCTTGGGATGCTTACGGTTCTCAAGGGTGCCACTCTGGTCTTTGAAGCCACAAGAACGCACCTAGTTGCTCCATTGCTGCATGTAGATCGGATGTATATTGCTGCCGCATAAGCTCTTGCTGATGCGTCTGCAAACCCATGAAGCTGGATCGTGGCTCTGGCATCTGTTCCCAGCCATCTTGGAACTTGTACGGCCGTGAGATGTGACAGTTGCTCGTGGAAGGTTTTCCAGATAGGCACTATTGCTGCGGGTATGTCTTCATCTCATTGAACACCGCTGCGCCATAGCTCTTGAATGAGAATCTTGGCGCTCACTACGACTGGGGCCAGATATCCATTGGGGTCATGAAGTCTGGCTATTGTGCTCACTACCGCTCGCTTGGTGAGTTTTGGGTTGCTCTCCTCTAGATGTACCTTGACCATCATTGTGTCGCTCTTGGAATCCCAGACTAGGCCCAGAATGGATGCCTCGTCCTCTGTCGAAAATGTCATCTCGGTTTCCTCGCTCCTGCTCTCGTACAATTCGGCTAGCACTTGGCGCTTGGATGACATAAATTTGCTCAACTCGAAACCGCCCCTTCCGAGTGATGTGATGATTTCCCTGGTTAGACTGATCGCTTGCTCTTGCGTGTCTGCACCGGTGAGCATGTCGTCAACGTAGAAGTTCTGAGTGATGGCTTGATGCGCTCTCGGAAACTCATCCTTGTTGTCTTCTGCGCATTGGTGCATAGCTCTGACTGCGTTGAACCCGCTTGATGCCATACCGTAAGTGACAACGGTCAGCCAGTATTCCCGCAGCTGCTCTTCTTGGTCTTCCCGCCAGAATATCCTCTGGAGGTTCCACTGCTCTGGATGGATTCGCACTTGTCGAAACATCTTTTTGACGTCTGCGGTTACAGCGATCTTGAAGGTTCTGAAGCGTGTTATGATGGAGGACAAGTCATCTTGAAGCTTGCTACCAGAGAACTGCACGTCGTTCAATGATAAGCCGGTGTTGCTCTTGCATGAAGCATCAAAGACTACTCGGAATTTCCTTGTAACACAGTGGTGTGGTATATGATATACCATCTCGTTGGGTTTGGGACTCCTGGTGACAGGCGTCATGTGTCCCAGCTGGCTGTATTCACGCATGAACTCGATGTAGGTTTTCTTTAGCTCCTGGTTCGCGTTCAGCTTCCTTTCCAGTTGTGTGAATCTTCGCATGGCAGCAGCTCTGGTAGTGCCCAAGTTTTGCGCTCGCGGACTGAGGGGTATCTTTACGACATAACGACCAGTGATGTCGCGATAATGAGTGATCCTGAAATTCTCCTCGGTCCATTGGTCATCTGCTGACACCGTCGCTGCTCTGCTTGGTTCCTCTATTTCCCAGAATCTTTTGAGGATGTCACTTAATTGCTCTTGCTCGCCATATGCTCCAGTTACTGCGATCAGCGTTCTCGCTATTTGCTCTGATGAGTGTATCCGACCTATGAGTATCCATCCCAGATGGGTATCTTGCGCTGTCAGACCGGATTTAAACTTCCTGGTTTCGCTCTTGATGATTGTGGCCCAGACTTGTGCTCCCAAGAGGATGTCTATGCTCGCGCTTTCGTTGAAGTCGGGGTCAGCTAGGCTAAGTGCATTGGTTTCTTTCACTTGGCTCTCCTGGACATCGTTTATTGGTTGGTCAGAGGTAATTTTGTTTATCGTATGTAGCGTGCAGTTAATGGAAAAGGATGGCTCCGTGAGGGATCGTATCTCTAGTGACACGACTCCTGATAACTGCACGTTAGTACTAGCGCCAATGCCTGATATCCATGTGTAGGAGGTTCGCTTTTTGACGGCAAGTTTCCGCACCAGTTGCTCGGTAATTAAGTTGATTTGGCTGCCCGTGTCCAAAAGCGCTCTTGCTTGTCGTCGTTGTCCTCCTCTGCTCAAGAGTGCTATGCGCGCTGTAGCTAATAATGCATTATCGTGCCCAATGATATCTGGTTGCTCTGGTCTGCTCATTTGTGTGTTGGAGGGTTGCTCGTTGTGTGCCGCTCTGTATGATGTTGATGGCTATTCGTCGGACTGGCACTCGGGAGAATGTTCTTGCTCTGTATGAGCGACGGCAGCCAGGCTTGCCTTTGCTGTTGCTTGGTAGGGGCACAGGACGCTGTTGTGCTTCCTGTTGCACCGCCGGCAAGCACCTGCACCGCAGTTTGCTGACATGTGGCCGCTTCTCAGGCAGTTTGAGCACAGCTTCCAATTCCGAACTTTCTCTGTTCTTGCTGGAACTGACAGTGCCAGGAAGTCCTCACATCGGTAGAGTGGATGCTGAGTTTTGCACAGGGGGCACTTCTGCACTGAGGCTGACTTGCTTCCAGCGCTTGATGTAGTGCTCGTTCGCTGCTCTATATCGGAGACCTTGAACTCAGCCCTTTCCAATTGGTCGAAAAATGCAGAGTCTAGTGCACTTGCTCTCTTCTCCAGAAATTTGAAGAATTCTTCCAACGTTGAGATTTTTCTGACATCTTCTCTCGCCATTTGCCATGCGTGATTGGTTTCGACGTCGAGTCTCGATCTCAGCATGTTGACTAAGATTGGGTCCCAGGAGGTTGTGTCCAGGCCGAGCGCGGTCAAGGATGTCAGGTGAGCATTGGTGGTGTTTACGAGATCGCGAATTGCTCTGGACCTTGGTCGCTCCTCAGCGATGCTCGGCATTGCATGAAGCGCATTCAGGTGGGCGTCGACGATGTTCTGCGTATTGTCGTATACCTCGTTAAGTTTCGCCCATGCCTCAGCGTAGTTTGCGTCGGTCACCTGCCATCTATTCATTAGCCGGGCTGGAGCTCCTTCTAGGCACTGCCGCAGCTCCCGCATTTTGGTGACGTTGGCCATCCCAGGATTCTCATGCACCTCAGTGATATACTGGTCGCGGAACTCACGCCACTTGGTGTAATCGCCCTTGAATGTCACCAACTTTGTTGCTCGCTCCTGCCGTAGTTGAATGAGGTTGGTTGTTGGAGTGGCACTGCTTGCGGAGTTCCTTTTAAGCGCTTCAAGGCGCGTGCGCATGCTGGCCATTGCCAAATGGTAAGGCTCCTCCACTGCCGCCAAGTACAGATCATGGGCCTCTAGCTCTTCCGCTGACCCGGCACTTCCCACTAAGGACACATGCTCGGTGACCAGTTTGCCGAAATTCGAAACAGCCGATTCCAACTTAATGGCGATTAATTGCTCGTCCGCCTTCTCCAGATCCCCACCGTTCACAAATTTGAACGTCCGTAAAAGAGAAGAACGAAATGTGTCTCTGCGCGCAACGTCGCCCATAGCTTTTGCCCGTGAGACCACCGAACGAAAACACAAGACCCAGGTCAACCCTTCGGAGGTTTTGTGTTCGAGGGTGGAATAAGCTGTTGGGTAGACTTCTCAAGGACGCACAAGTCAGCTCTGCACGATAAAAATGTTCGCCTCTACGGCCGCACTGCACAATGTTTTTCGAAATAAAATATTTGCCTCTACAGCTGCACTGCTCAATAATGTTTTTTTTTTTTTTTTTTAAATGTTTGCTGCACACTGCACAATATTTTTGAAATGATATGTCTGCTCTACGGCTGCACTGCACAATACTTTTTTAAGGAAAATGTTTGCCTCTACGGCTGCACACTGCACAATGTATAATGTTTGCCTCTACGGCTGCACTGCACAATATTTTCTAAAATAAAATGTTTGCCTCTACGGCTGCACTGCTCGATAATGTTTTTTTTTTTTTTTTTTAAATTGCCTTGCCTTAAGGCTGCACTGCACTTTATATATAATTCGCTGGTTTATCTGGCTCCGATAGGACCAAATGTTCTGTACACATTAATAAAACTTTAATAAAATATGCACAAATGGAACTTTATTTGTTAAAATTTATAATTGTTGGACTGTATTTTTTGTTGGTCTGCTCGCGTTGGCTCCTCGATTCGAAGTGAGTTTTTCATGGGTAGCACATCTCCCTCGAAGTCTCGCAGCAACCGCTACCGCAGCTGTTGTTGTTCACCGTCGCTGTTGCCCTTGTCGTCGTATGTTCGCTGTTTCTCGTTCCGCTATCCAGGCGATAGCATTTTCCCATCGTTATTGCTGCTGTTGGCGAACGATTGCTTGCTCTTGTGTGCTGTTTCTCGGTCGCAACCACCGTTAGCGAGGCGATGGCATTTCTCATCGCTGTTGCTGCTATTGATGAACGATTGCTTGCTCTTGTGCGCTGTTTCTCGGTCGCAACCACCGTTAGCCAGGCGATGGCATTTCTCATCGCTGTTGCTGCTGTTGGCGAACGATTGCTTGGGGGTTGTGGTACTTATGTACGTGGCATTTCTTGACAGTTGTTCTTGTTTTGAACAAAATGTATATAATGCTACAATACAGCCACACTGTGAATATTGTTCAACAATAGTATACTTAGCGAATAACATAATGCTAGAGAGATTGCAAAAATTCCAAAATAAAGCTATGCGCAGTATTTTAAGATGCCATTGGCTAACTCCAGTTGTAAATATGTTAAATGTATTGAAATGGTTAAGTGTAAAGCAAAGAACAATTATGAATGTACTTATTTTTGTGTTCAAAATGAAAAATGATTTGTTACCCAATTATATATGTAGTAAAATATTATATGTCAGTAATGTACACACATACAACGTGCGTAGCAGGAATGATTTCTGTGTTCCTTTTTTTAGAACGTAAAGAGCCGAATAATGTTTTCCACAAAGGATTTAAAATGTTTAACGAATTACCAATTGAACTAAAACAAGAGGATCAGTTAAGTTGATTTAAACAAAATATTATAAGTTATGTAAAAATGAAGTACGATTAGAATATGTTGTCTTATATTATATTTATTTTATTGTTATATTATATTTATTTTATTGTTATATTATATTTAAGTTATATAATGAATTACCGTGTTGAAGTAAAGAATAGCCAAATATCGCTAAATAAACGAATTAAACTAAACTAAAACTAATTTTCAACCACTTTTTCGAGCATTTCGGGCCGTATGTCAGCAATAACGCCACGAATTTTGGCTTCCAAGTCCCCTAACGTTTCTGGTTTGTTGGCGTAGACGAGCGACTTCACATATCCCCAAAATAATGCAATGGTGTCAAATCACACGATCTTGGTGGCCAATTGAAAGGTCCATTCCGCGAAATTATGCACTCATCGAATGTTTCCTTCAACAAATCGATTGTGACGTGTGCTGTGTGGCATGTTGCGCCGTCTTGTTGAAACCACATCTCATCTACATTCATACCATCCCACTCGGGAACAAAATAGTCGGTTATCATGGCTCTATAACGGTCTACATTAACGGTAACTGACTCTCCAGCATCATTTCGGAAGAAGTATGGCCCAATGACTCCACCAGCCCATAGAGCACACCAAACAGTCAGCTTTTGTGGATGTAACGGCGTCTCAAGGGTCTCATGTGGATTCTCTTCACTCCAAATGCTTTGTGACTCCACTCCATTTGTTTGTTGACGTAGCCATTCAACCAAAAATGAGCCTCATCCCTGAACAAAATTTCGCGATGAAAATCAGCATCGAGGTCAATCTCATTTTCGGCCGATACACCAAAATCACGACGCATTGCATGGTCTTGCGGCTTTAATTCTTGCACAAGCTGGATCTTGTAAGGTCTTAAGCCAAGATCTTTGCGCAAAATCTTCCATCAAGTTGATGGACAAACCTCCAATTGCTGTGCACGGTGGCGAATCGATTCTTTCGGGTCCTTTTCAACACTTTGCTCTACAGCGGCAATTGTTTCTTCGGTTCGCACTGTTCGACGTCTCTGCGGATTTGCAAGCGTTGTTCATTTGTCAACCTGTTCATGATGAAATGGCAAACCAAACTGAACATAAATGAAGTTTATGAAAAGTTGCCCGATTTGACCACAAAATGCCAGTTGTATCTCTATTCCAACCCCAAAAATTACTAAATGCATTACGATTAAATAACGATGTACACGGCAAATTAAAAAGTTAACACATGACCCGTAGCCCAGTAGTTACCTGCGACATCAATATTCTCGTACTGTTCTCGATTCAAAATGAACCCCTCCAACAGTACAGGTACAGCCGTACAGGTATCTAACGAGAATCGAGATATTAGCTGATACACAATTACTAATATCGAGTTCTCGAAAAGCTCTCACTCATTGTTCTCTCCACTCATTCGATTCAAATCATTCGAGATATGCGTATGAGATATGAATTACGAATAAAACATACAAAATACAAGAAACTAAAAGGGCATGAAGAAAATCACTCGAGATGTTTTAAGTGAGAGAAGTTAGTAATAAAATTAAATACGAAAATAATTTATGCCGCTCTCCGCCGTTACAGTTATGTATGTAGGAGAAAGAGAAGAGAACACAAGTTACACTCACAACAACTCACAAATTCACAATCACAAGGCAAGAGGCAACACACAAGCACAACTTATAAGAAAAATTGAAAACGAAATCATTCAAATGATTTGGGGTGAATAATCGAGACATCTCGAGATATTCTCATAATCGATTTTAATCGATTCTTTTATTCGAATGCGCCCATCAAACGTAACAAATCTATTATAAAGTAAGAACAAAATTTCTGGGCCAACAGGTCCTTGCCCTATAAATAAGTTACAAAGAACTGCAAGTTCCAAATGATAAGTCGATTTTTCGAACAATTACATAATACCCAAATTAACCTTCCATTTACGCCTTTCCGCTGATCCTTCTAGCGTATTCTAGACAGAATTACAGGGATGTTAAATACAGTGCCGCTCACTTGAATAGCACCCCCTTTGCTGTGAGTTTTAAGCTTAATATCTTCAAAAATAATTATGGTAATGACTTGTTTTTTTTTCTAATGAAAGTTTATTAAATTCTGTAAATAAAACAGAAGGAATGGAATTCATATTTACAGTGGTAATTTTTTATACATTTTGAAGCGATATGACTCAAAATATACACATCACATTTTGGCTCATTTGAATAGCACCCCCCCTCTATTATCAGTTTTCGTGTGGGAGCCAAATCAGGTGGTTATGCAAAAGTATTTTCTAATAATCATTTAATTAATTTAAGATAATTTTAGGTAAAATGGGTCGTGGAAAATCACTGACAGAGGACGAGAAAGCTCAAATCAAGGTTTACAATGAGTGTGGCCTGTCTATTCACCAAATAGCCAAAAAAACTCAACGAAGCCGCAGTGATATCCACATTTTTACGGAACGAGTCCAACTATGGCAAAAACATGAAAGGACGAACAGTTAGTGCCGTTACCCCAGCTGGAAAAAGAGCAATTCTGCGGCTCGCGTCAAATTCGCACGACTCTGCAGCCAAAATAAGAGAAAAAAGTGGTGTTAAAGCTAGCGTGTCCACAGTAAAGTGGATTATTTCGAAGGCTAAGCACTTAAAGCGATTGAAATTAAAGAAAAAACCACCGCTTAACCCATATCGCAAAGAGCAACGCCTTAGTTTCTGCCGTGCTAACATGACATGGAGCAAGGAATGGTACCGTGTTGTTTTCTCCGACGAAAAAAAAATTAAATTTAGAGGGTCCTGACGGTTTTAATTATTACTTTCATGATTTGCGGAAGGAGGAACATCAATTGGATCGTTTGCACAGTCGAGTTGGCGGTGTTATGATTTGGGGAGCCATAACGTACTATGGCACTTTGGAGTTGCAGTTCCTAACTCCTCGTATGACCGCTCAGTCCTACATAGGAGTACTAGAGAACGTTATCCCTTCCATTAATGGATTATTTGGTGACTTGCCGTAGAAATTGCAGCAGGATAACGCACCAATTCAAAATGCCAGAGTGGTAAAACAATTTCTTGGGCGTCAAAACATTTTATTGTTGGAATGGCCACCATACTCGCCAGACCTAAACATCATCGAAAATGTTTGGGGATGGCTTGCTCGGAAGGTGTACGAATCAGGGAAGCAATACTCCAATAAGGAGGAGCTAATAGCAGCAATTAGAAGTAGCTGGGCCTCCATTTCGCTGGATTACATCAAGAAATTGTATGATTCCCTACCTAACAGGATGTATGAGGTTATTTATAACAAAGGCGGAAGCACCCGTTACTATTTTTTTTTTAATTCAAATTCAATTCAAAATTGAATTCTTATTTGTGTTCCTAGTAAATTTTTAAGTCCAACAGTGTGAAAACATTTTTAAATAATTTTTTTATGAGGGGGTGCTATTCAAGTGAGCCAAAATGTGATGTGTATATTTTGAGTCATATCGCTTCAAAATCTATAAAAAACATATGAGAAGGCTACAATCCACTGTGCGGATCGTTGAATACCCTATCCCATCCTATCTGTAAAACTAAAATCCCCAAAAAGTGGACATGGCTAAAAACACGATGTGGATAAAATAAAGAAAATGACATGGTGACAACAAATTGTTCAGACTGTTTACAAAAAACTTTGACGGTTCTACAAAAGACAAGGTTTTCTCCTGCATATGTTATGAGGTAGTGTATAAAAATGGTTTTTATATAAAAACGCCCCCAAAAAGTGGGCGTGGGTTGAAATAGTCTATGGACGAAATGTTCATATTTATACTACTAATGATTCTGCATCAAAAGTTTTTTCGAAAATTTTAAAATTTGACCGAAAAACGTTTTTTATTAAAAACGCCCCCAAAAAGTGGGCGTGGCAAAAAACTTTATATGAACGTAATACAGATATTCAGATTGTCTAAATATGTTGTTCAGAAAGTTTTTCAAAATTCTTTATGGTTTGGCCAAAAAATACGTTTTTCTAAAAAGGGGGCGTGGCAGTGGGCGGATTTCAAAAATTTTTACACTTGTTCTGCTGGGAGCAACAAAGAGCACGTGTACCAAATTTCATCCTTCTAGCTCAAAATTTAAGGCCCAAAAACTGGTGACGTACGGACGGACGGACGGACGGACGGACGGACGGACGGACAGACATGGCTAAATCGACTCAGCTATCGATTCTGAGTCGATCCATATACTTTGAGGTATATGTAGCTAAATTATTTCTCTATGTTACAAACTATGTATCAAAACTAATATACCCCTATGGGATAGGGTATAAAAATTACCACTGTAAATATGAAAATATGAATTCCATTCCTTCTGTTTTATTTACAGAATTTAATAAACTTTAATTAGAAAAAAAAAACAATTCATTACCATAATTATTTTTGAAGATATTAAGCTTAAAACTCACAGCAAAGGGGGGTGCTATTCAAGTGAGCGGCACTGTATGTCTCATGCAACCCATTATACGCCTAATAAAATGCCTTCGTTGAAAGATGTCGTCTTACTTAGTGATACTACTCTGCTTAAGCTTTATTCTTTTCCTGCTTTTTTTCCCCATCATGATCTTGATTTTGCCACCTTAGACATACCAACACAATTTTCTAATGCCACACAAACCATAAATCAGTCCTATCGAGGTATCCGTCGGAGCGGACAATTTTCCGCAACGCATACTTCGTCGGAGGTTTAAATTTCATTCGAGGTATTTGTCATCGGAAAAAAAATACTACACAAATGCGACGGCTTCACTTCCCTACAATTCGTAAATAAATTCCGCGAAGAATTTGTGTCGGAAGAAATCGGAAAAAGAATGGCACTTAGCTGTCAGAAATTGCACGAAAAATGCACCTGAACGCACTTCAACGCAACGCGTTACAAAATGTCGGAGAAATATTCCGAACAGCTTTTCGGAAGAATACCTCGAAGCAAAACTGCTCCGAATCGTACAAAATCGGAGAATTTTCCGCTTCGACGGATACCTCGATAGGGCCGATTACTACGATTTCACGAGAATTTACTACTTGTCAAGAGATAAACATTCAATATCTCGAATGGGACCGTATCTACGATATGATTTCACGAGAATTTACTACTTGTGGAGAGTTAAACATTCCATCTCTCGAAAGGGACCTATTTTTCTACCACAAATGTTAATGATCAAGTGGAGATTTTCAATATACTTAAGACCAAAGAGTATAGAACTACATAGAGTACGCATATTATACAACGAAAATTTACTTCATGGGGTACTGATATTGATACCCCAGTGTTCACATTGGTACCCCAGCATCAAACACGAACATATCCGACGCATAATGAACGACCAAAATTCCCCTTTGCACTTACCGCCCGCGACTGAAACGGCTATAATTCTTTTTAGCTTTGATGCGTACTCTATGTAGTTCTATACTCTTTGATAATACCATCAACAATCCACTTGGAAGTTGACCTCTGGTAACGCAATTGCCCATTACACGCTCACCTCTACAGATTATTTCAATGATAGACTTGCCTTAGAAAGTGCTGAGATTCCATTAGCGAAGACCCAATGGACGATTTTTAGGTGAACGGATGAGTAAAAAAAACATGCATGCTCTGGGCAATGAAAACCCACATATCATATCCGGAAGAGCCATTACATCCATTCAAAGTCACTTCATGGTGATTCAATTACGCAGGAGTCCTCGGGCACAATCGAGGACGCCCTGACTAACACGGTTACTGTGACATATCAGCGATAAACGCATGGTTCTTTATCGCTGATCAGTCACAGTAAAAAAGCTTTTATTGACGTTAATTGATTATTTGGGACTCGAGTACATGTAGGTACAACAGGACGGTGCAACAGCCTACACAGGATGCGAGTTGTCTAATGTCTTGTTTTGGCAATTTTAACTGTTCAGCTTCTGACTTCTTTCTTTTTTTAAACGTATCGGGTCTGTGAGAAGAAACCACAAGACAATATCCGACAAGAGTACGACAACTAATCCCAGAAGTTTTCGCCAAACGAATTTAAAATTCGGAATGGCAATACCCATATGGTCAACAATTCCAACGCAAACTTCACCAGCATCAGTGTCAATATATATTTAAAAAAGAAAACTTAATTACGGGTATTTGTGACACCCTGTAGAAAAGTTCAGATTTACATTAATAGCTTACCATGTTGTAGAAAGTTGTATCACATTCAAAATAAAATGAAATGTCCTCTATTTTGACGGAACCAATTTCTCCCAAGCACTTTGCAGCTTCCATTGCTAAGTTAAGATCATCACCACGTACAATGTCGATCAATCTTTTCAGCAGATCATACATCAAATTCGAGCTCCCAACACCCGCTGACGATAAATCTTGGAAGTCACATTTTTTAGCCGCTATCTACAAAATGGAAACACGGTATAACCAAATCAAAGAAAAGGAAAACAATTCACTTACACAATCTTTAATGGATTTCAAGCCAACAGAACCCTTTGTGTAGGCATTAAGAAAGTCCTGAGCAACCCATCGCAGTTCGGTTTCTCTACTCTTATTGATGCCCTTTTGGACATTTCGTAGATTCTGATAGATATCCGAGTCGGGGAATTTATCCAAGAGTTTGATAGAATCATGAAACTCCTCCGTGTTTTGACATATGATTAGTTCTAGTAGGTTAATGGCCATTTCTTGAACATTCGATGGTTCGCATTTCTCTGTTATCGACACAACAGCGCAAGCAATGTCGTTTAAGTACTTTTTAATTACCTCACCAAAGGCAGAAGTGTTCTTCTCCAAGACATTGTGGATGAAGTATAGTCCAGCCTTTTGAATTTCGGTGTCCACTGTAAAATATTGCACGGTTTTAATAGCCCCTATGCTTTAAAGATACTCCTACAAACCTTTAAGATTACTTATGGTGTTAAGGATAAAAAATAAAATATCACGAAGAAAGAATGTGTGCGTGTTATCCAAGAGTGATGAAGTGCATTTATATGCAATAGCCTCGATAACAATTTCGGCTAAAGCACAAAACCAATAGAAAGATCTAAGCTTATCACCGATGAATATAAAATCACTCGACTCCAATTTGAAAGCGGCTAAGACGTGCAACAAAATCATTGGATCACTTTGCATCAGCATAAGGACACAATCAACGATAGTTGTGCTTGGAGAATTGTAACAACTTTGCTATAAATAAAGGAACTTACGATATAGATACGATATAAACAAATGCATATACTTACGAGGTAAAATCGTAGAATATGCTTCAAACTCAAAAATGTTATAGACAATGTTGGAGCATTGGCATAAGGATTGAATCCTAGTATGGCAGCAAAGTGGCATACATCCCAAAGCTGTTTAATCACATTGTAGATAGTGGTCCAGTAGATTTTCGTATTATTTGCCATCAAATCTGTGTTCATAGACTTCAGGTTTCGCAATAGGTCTTTGGCTTCGGTGACATAGGTAGCGGATGGATGTTGAGTATTTCCAGACATGGCACTGAGTAAGTATGCATAGCAAACAGGAAGTGCTTTCTGTTGAAATGAAATATAAGTTTAGATTGTGCAGTAGCACATAAAAAGATGATATTACCCAGATTAGTTGTTTTGTCGTTCCATTGTTGGCGTATTGAAGCCGCTTCAACTCATCGAAACCTTCCGTTGGCGAGAATCTCAGTTGGTAAAAGGCTACGCTCGGAAGGTGAGCGACATAATATTTTTCTCGGGATTCTTCACATAAGAAATAGGGGAATCTGTAGCGGCAAGAACGAAAAATGTTGAATAAAATGATTTGCGATCATTTTGTTGTCTGTGAAGATAGTAGTCGTAGAATGTAGTCATGTCTTCATAGTCGTTGATGCCATTTGTGATATTCCAGCCTAATTACGTTTGGTTTCATAACAACTTTTGATAGAAAAAAAAAATCGCGAAGAAAAGATCGATTTGGGGTGTGAAACATTCGAGTGATTTTTTTTAATTCTGGGCCCTCATTCCGTAAAGTGATAACATGTCGACGGTATATCTTGCATCACACAAGATCAATATTCGTTTTTGTTGTCGGCGATATCACTTCATTTGCTTAACTTAAAACCATAATCGTCAAATCACAGACGATTATTGAGCGATTGCTCATGAGGTCTCGACTACCGTTTGAGTGATAATCGTTATCAAGGTAACGGAATGACCACCCTGGATTTCCCTAGTATATGAAAACACAAGCATTTTCACCCAGCGGATGCCTACGAACTTCTTCTGTCAGTCTTCACGTGGCGACCATTTGGTGTCTAGAAATTCTTTGCGGTAGCAGATGAGAATATGTCCACAGAAGTCTATAGTGCATACATGAGTTTCTCCAACATACTTGGCAATACGTGCATCTTACGAGTTGTTCGTGCCATTTGAAGAGAGATGGTGGCGGATGCCCCGAAAGGCCAAAGACAGCGCTTAATACCGTTGTGGATACTGATGGCCACGTATTCTAAGAATATCTAAGAAATATGCCTTCGCGCAAAGCGAATTCCTTAATCATTCGATTACTACCATACCACCAGCATTTAATGTCGAAGAACAATGGCAACGATGCCAACAAGCCAATAGATCAGGTTTCTAGAGCCCACCAGCAAGAAACCCTTGCTTTGATGAGGAGTGCCGACCGATGCTCGCAGCCGAGAACGATGCCAACTAGCTAAGCTGCATGTAAAGACGAGAGCTGTCATTGAGCTCTAAGGGCAAAGAAGAAGGGAAGAACACCGGCTTTTCGAGGATATAGAGAGGTGCCACTCCAGGCACGATGTTCGCAAGTTTTACCAAAGTGTAAAATCCAAGGATACAAAGCTCGAACAGAATCCAATCGAGATGAACAAGGAAATATCGTAATTGAGACACAGTACAGTCGATGCTGAGAATATGGAAGAACCACTTCTGCAGACCATTACACGGTGATGACGAACAACATTTCGCCGTCAGGCAGAAGGAATCATTCAATATTGGTAACGACGGTAACTACCAACCACCCATGAGGATAGCAATATCTAAACTCAAGCTTAACAAGGCTGACAGAAATGACGGCCTTCCTGTTGACCAACATCCACCAACACATAAGCCAAATCTGGTCGGATGGTCGGAAATATGCCTGAAGAATGGAACCTCCGATCTGTTCCTGCTCACTATAACACGGTCCGTAGTATATGTAACAGTTTATCATACTCTTGAGGGAGACCCTCTGAACTGCGCCAACTACAGAGGTAGATTCTATCTTACGTAATATTGAATATTGAACGCCTGAAACCTTTTACCAACAATCTGATCGGCCCTTATTAGTGTGGTTCTAGGGCAAGAATTGATCAAATCTTCACACTTCGGCAGATCCTGCAAAAAAACCCAAGAAGTCCGAATAGGTGGTGGTATTTATAGAGACGAACCATACAGAGCCATGTCTAGATTTGGTATACCACCCAAACCCGCCCGTCTTTGCAGGATGACGATGGAGAATTCTCGATGCTCCATTATAGACCTCGCCGACACATTCGATACCAAAAAGGATTTGGGCAGCAAGGCAATGCGCTGTCATGTGACTTCTTTAATTTGATTCTTGATAGAAATGTGTAAAACCCCCGAGCCAACACCAGAGGCATAATCATAAAAATCGATGCAACTAGTACTAGCATACACCGACGATATTGACATCATCGGTAGGACTCAACGTGATGTCATAGCCACGTTTGCTAGTATAGAGAAGGTAGCGGCAAAAATGAGTTTAGCAGTAAATGAGGGCAAGACTAGCATCGACTAAGACAACATCGACGAATTGGACAGAACGTCACCATTGACAGATACAACTTTGAGGTAGTACGGTACTTTGTCTACCTCGGCTCGGCTATTAACTCTGACAACAACATCTCGTCAGAAAATAAACGAATAATTACCAACCGTTGTTTCTTCGGGCTAAGAAGGCAATTTAGTAGTAAAGCCCTCACTCGAACTACTAAGGAGATCCTATATACGACCCTGATCATCCCAGTCCTGCTCTACGGTTCTGAAGCCTGGACCATATCAAAGTGGATGAAGAAATTCTTGGTCGATTTGAGAGGAAAATTCTTCAAAAAATCTTCGGTCCCTTTTGTGTTGATGGGCTAAGGAGACGACGGTTTAACCAAGCTGTACAGCGACATGCACCTAGTAAAAAAAAACTCCGCATTGGACGTCAAAGACCCATAGGACATGTAGAACGAATGGACACCAATACTTTGGCTTGCAGATTCTTTGATTCCCAGCCAGACATCTGACGCAGTAGAGTGCCGCGCACAAGTAGAAACCGACCTCAACCAACTTGGAGTGCGCAACTAGAGGCAGTTAGCTAGGTTCATTTCAAACTGTATCACTACTTGACCATGTTCTCGTCGAAACATTCCAATGAGAAGAAGCTAAGTATTCTCCGGTTCTCGCCTTAAAGAACCGAAGATAGCCAGAGTCAAAGCGCAAACACTGAAAAGCCCTCACTGTGGCCTCAACAACCACCGATATATGCAATGATGCTGAATGTTGCACATGATGGGCTCGAGTATTTTACCCTTTGTGTCACCAGGGTTTATCTGGTGTTATTTTCCTTTAGGCAACTGCACCAGGTTTTATTTTTCCATTGATTTGGGAAAATCCCTTCGGTTAGCAACATGTTCTAAACTTATAAAAATTATTGTGCACTTCTTTTGAGGTCTTCGTTGGTATGACATCCAATGCAGTTGACTTGGTATTGTCGAATCCAGAAGTTCGACGGTGTGGATGCATAACAGCCTTTTAATTATGCCACGACTGTTCTGTACCCCACAGATTTACATCTTCTACCTCGTAGAGTTCCTTAAAGCTGCTGTTTTACTGTTTCTGATGACTAGTTTCAATTCCCTTCGCCTTCACCTATATTGCACCTGTAAATCCTCATGGTAGTGCAAACCTCTGGATCGCTAGAATACTCTTCTGGCACTATGACCATTTCAGTTTAGTTAAGCTTTCTCTTCTTGCCACGAGTATACTGTGGTCGGCAATTTGTTGAAGTCTTCCGGTTACTAGCCATCCCCGGAAAAATGGCCGTGATATGCTGATATTTGCAAGCACAAAAAAACAGTTACAGACATGTACATAAAGGCCCTCCATGGTAGAACAAGGAATAAGAAGAAGAATCCTACGTGGCAAAAATGAGCACATGCAGCTTAGGAAAAAGTGTCGCGACAAGAAAAACTTCCGCCAATAAAAAAAATGAACTAAACTACTGGCTCCTGAGTTGGAATGCAGGTTTTACCAAATTACAATACAAGTTAGTCACCCACGCGCAGAGAATTTTAGATGTATTCCGGCAGTATTTCCAGCAGCTGCTAAATGGGTATAATATCGAGAGAATGACTGGGCAACAAAGAGGTAACACTAACTCTGAGTATAGAAGAAGCCATAAAAAAGGCAAATGGGTCTGATGGATTACTTCTGGACAATTTTCAGATGCGCCAGTGCTGCCATGGAGGTTTACATGCACAAGACTGTTACCCAAATCTGTATGGACGAACAAATGCCCGATGACTGGTTTCCGGTCTCGTTATTGTTCTTATTGAATTTGTACCTTTGTACCCTTGTTGTATACTCCAAACACATGTATCTCCCCCCTTGTATAAAAAATAGAATAAGAAAACAATTTTCAAAGAAAATACCTGACAATGGAATGTTTCTTCTCAAACCATGAATGAAGCAGCGCATCCACATATGGCTTTGTAA
Source organism: Rhingia campestris (assembly GCA_932526625.1). Classification (NCBI taxonomy): domain Eukaryota; kingdom Metazoa; phylum Arthropoda; class Insecta; order Diptera; family Syrphidae; genus Rhingia; species Rhingia campestris. The sequence goes on along the minus strand of OW052182.1, from coordinate 54,881,980 downwards.
AATCGGAAAGTGATGAATCATAATAACTCGCAATCTGCCCAAATTGATAGAAATTACCTGAAAACAAATATTTCTAGGCTCTTGTTCGATACATGATAGGTCTTTATACGTACTTTCACATAAATTCTGTTCCGCATAATAATTCCCCAACTCCTTGAAAGCCACTTCTCTATGAAACGAGCTAAATGCAAACAAAGAAGTCAATAGTTGAATTGTAACACCAGTGCTGTTCTTTTTAACATCATCACTGTCCATCTAAAAACAAAATCAAGTCTCAAAGAATTCTTATTTTTAAATAAGAAAACAAAAATCTTTTACAGGAAGTCCATTCCAATCCAATTGGGAATACAGCGTACAACAGAATTCGAAATACTTTTCCATATTCGCCGGGTGTATTGCAACCCACTTCAAGTCCATTAATGCCGTCACAGTATTAAGAGCTTCGAAAGCAATCGCCACATTTGGGGACTGCAAAAACTTACCCGACGATAGGCAAATGCTCACGAAATCATCTAACACAATCAGATTCGGACAGTATTTGACAATTTGACGAATTGATTTGATTAGTTTGGCGGCGAGCTCTGTTGAGTACGATTTCTTAAAGGCGATCTTAAGGAATGACGAAATCATAATAAAAGTCAGCTGCAGCTCATCGGGAAAGGGCTCCACATACCGCACGATCTCTGCAAACGGTAAATGACTTGTATCGTTTGTTTTTGCAACACCAAATGAATGACTTTACCTGCAATCATGTCGATTATCTGTTGGACTATTGTTACATTCGTGTGGTATAGTTGGCAGATGGTTTTAAATTTCTCGACAAACCAAATAGCAATCTCTTGGTTTTGTTGTTGTTGGCAAAAGATCTATACGAAGCATATTGAGAGATGGGATTTGTGTTGATCTCAATGGAATTACCTTGGTTGCTGTTAGTATTTTGGAAACGTTCTCCTTTATGCTCATACGTTGGTTTTTTATGAATGCAAATGCTCGCTGGGAATGTGTTGAGCTAGAGCACATGGTAGCTAGAAGTTTTACAGTTTGTAGGGACAACTCTTTAAAATCCTCAGACTTGTTCGATTCTAAAAAAAATGAAAATTTAGATGGACCAATGAAAGTCATATGTTATGTGATGCGTTACCACTTAGTCTTAGGGTAGAGCCAGCGAAGGATATAAGACCGTCATTTGTTTGCGTCTTTATGTAGCTAAGGAATGGCTTGCATCCACATATGTTGGTAAATATTTCCAAAAGAAGTTCTATCGAATCCAAGAGTTCCGACTTTGATACTTTCTGTACATCGATGCTTTTTACTTGAAACTGAAAGTGTAGAAGTATGTATTAACAATAAATAAATGTAAATCATTGCTGGCCAATACAGGTATTAAGACCTAGCTTCTTCAATAGTAAAATGCATTGTCAATATAGCTGGTGCAGAATATCCAGGCTGATGTTCTCAGATTAAATCATTGGTCTGGTTAATTAGTTTGAGGGTTGTGCTTTATGGCAAAGGGAGGATGGAAATCTGCGAAATCTGCGAAATCCGGTTTGAAGAAGAGTATCGAAGAATGCTTGCAAATCAGAAAGAGGCCTATGGGCTAGGTTTCTTGCCCCCGCCAGCCTGAAAGCCTGCCATTGAGAGCTATAGACAAAGAAGAAGGGAAGTACACCGGCTTTTCAGAAAGACGGAAGGCAATTTAGTAGTAAAGCCCTCACTCGAACTACTAAGAAGATCCTATATAAGACTCTGATCATCCAAGACCTGCTATACTGCGCTGAAGCTTGGACCGTACGAAAAGCGGATGAAGAAATCCTTGGTCGATTCGAGAGAAAAAATCTTCGGTCCGGTTTGCGTTGACGGAATATGGAGACGAAGATTCAACCACGAACTATACGAGCTGTACAGCGATATACCCCTGGTCAAAAAACTCCGCATTGGACGTTTAAGATGGCTAGGACATGTTGAACGATTGGACACCAATACTCCGACTCGCAGAGTCTTTGATTCCCAGCCAGACGTCGGACGCAAAAGAGGAAAACCTCGTCTGAAGTGGCGCGCACAAGTTAAACGGTGATGAACAATCTCCTGCTGTCAGGCAGAACGAACCATTCAATATTAGCTACGACAGCTAAAACTACCAACCACCCGATCCCAGTGAAGAGAGCAATATCTAACAGGCTGCCGGAAAAAAAGGTAAATTTGATCGGATGAAAGTACATATGCCAAAGATAGCACCTCACCATCGTTTGGCCGATCCACAAAGAGGAGACCCTCTAAACTGCGCCAACTACAGATTCATAAGTCTCCTCAACATCGCCTACATGATCCTTTCTACCGTGATATCTGAACGCCTGAAACCGATTACCAATAATCAAATCAGCCTTATCAGTGTGGTTTTAGGGCAGCAAAGTCCTAAACTGACGAAATCTTTACACTTCTGCATATCCTGGAAAAAAAAACCAAGAAATCCAAATCGATACCTACCACCTTTTTATCGATTTCAAAGCCGCATACGACAGCATTTATAGAGACGAGCTATACAGAGCCATGTTTAGTTTTTGTATACCGCCCAAACTCGGTCTGTGCAGGATGACGATGGAGATTCATCTAGGTCGGCAACGACACTTTGGCAAGGTGACACTTTGTCGTGCTTTTTCTTTAGACGCATTGAGAAGTATCGCTGGAAACGGTGCTCAAAAGAAAAATCTAACTTCATCATCAGCAAAATATAACTCAAGAGCGTTAAAGTCCGTCACACTTTCTTCAAGGAAAAAATCAAGGACTATAATACAAACCGGAACTACCTGTAAGCAAGACATACCATTTTTATTTTCCAAAGCTATGTGCATGACCTGCCTCACGGACCCACACCAAGTAACAACTGTTGAGTGAAATGGAACGTACTAGAGCTGAACAGTAAGACTACCAATAAAACTAATCGACATCAACAAGAATTGGCGGTCAACAGGTTTCCTATTTCAAAAAGTACTATCACCCCAAAAGGCTGGCCTTCCCACCCTTTATACCCAGAGACACATCCTATGGCTATCAGGGCGTCTATGAAGGATGGATACAAGGTCAGCCTTCTAAAGATAATCTACAAAAAGACTTATGTCAAGTCCTGCCGTCGTTCGGGATTGCTCATGTCAAGTCATTTGTCAATTTACCAGTGAACGATCAGCAACCATTATTTCATTTCAAGCCTCATACTTACATCAACATTATCAAAGAAGAATCCAATTCGCTTAATGAGTGGACACGACACGTACGTACTCTCGTTGAAAATCTCATATTCAAAGAATTTCTTCAACAGCAACACCATTTTCAATAAACGCGACAAATCGAAATTAATGTTCGATATCTTAGCTTCTTTGGAGTTTTCAAAATTCAATAAACGCATCAAAAGCTCATAGTTGCTCTGAATCATACATCGTGCCGGCTTTTCATTTAACACCGTTCCACAAGCCCGCTTCAACTCCCTGCCATGTTCTTCGATGCAAATATATTTGCGACAATACTTGTAATTGAGAAGTTTCGTGTTTGTTTCATCACTGCCCAGACCTGCGTCTACCTTTGGTCCACAACATTGCGAGTCAAGAAAATTAATAACCATCAATGCGCTAGTATCCGCCAAAAGCTCTTCATTTATAGGATCTATGTTCTGGAGCAAATGTTTGACGTCGATTTTACTATTCGATTGGTAGAGCCATGTTAGGAGCTTTCCAGTTAACTCAGATGTTTTGTCATAGCCACAGTTCTCATTGTAGCGCATAATTTCTCGAATGGTGCCGATGCAGTCGTTGCGGCGCATTGAACTATTCGAAAGGATAAAATTGAGAAGAGTAGCACAATCGTCGTGGCATAGTTTATTCGAACGAATCAACACCTGTAGCAATAGATGTTTTTCTCTCAAAACATCCGCATTGCTAGATGTGTCCGCTATGAGAAATTCTACTATTTTCGCCCACTTTTCCGATTCGAGATTCATTGATTGGAAGAGTGGTGCTTCTAGTTTGAGTAAAGTGGCGAAACCAAATCTCAGACATTTCAAATTTTGCCAGGAACTGAAAAAGAGTAGCGATCGTTGATGTGACTCTAAAATCGTGATATAGTTTGAAATATTTATCAGATGCGGTTGGATTACGATGAGTTCGGTGAATATTTCCAACCTAGAAAAGTAAGAGTGTTTCAACATGGCAGGGTTTAACATTTATTAGAGAACATACCAAATCTGATTGATGGATGTGTTGTCCTTCCTCGTCAAAGCTAAAATGGGTTCAAGTTGATCGCAACTTCGGGAGATTTTTGCTCTTGATTCCACGCCATCTTCTTGCGGTTCACCACTGTTGCAATTTATCTTAAAATTTTCATAAAAAAATTTCATTTCAACAGAATTAAAGCAACTCCTGCTAACAATACCAGATAAACAATCATCGCGGAGATTTTTACAAAAATATTCAAGCAGGCATCGGTTTTGCTGTTGGCTGGCCGCTGTAGTTGAATGCTCTGCTCTTTTGCCTCCACATCGACAATAGATCGCAGTTTTCGAAGAGTTCGCTGCCAGTCATCGTTTAGAGACACACCAATTGGATTGTTATCACCTCTACTGAGATTCGGATAGACTGTGCTTAGAGAGCAATAAATCCCACGAAAGAAGACGATCTACGAAACGGAGTGTTCAGATATTGTGGGCAACAAAATTGCATCCTCACCTTTGATTCAGGTTTCATACGAAAACTATAAAATCCGCAGAGAATTGGTAGAATTTCTTGAATGTGCCCGCACACAGAAATATGATAATCCACTGAGAGCTAAACCAAATGGAAATACATAAACCTGGTGTTATATTGAATTTCTTAATTCCCACCTCAGATGTAAACAAGTAAAACAACTTGATGACCTCGGCCTGCCTGTGTTCATCTGTAGCATCCGTAGCGAACGATGTCACTTCATGGAAATAATGCTTAAAGTCAAATCCAAGCTGAACATACTGCTGACACAGTTCGATTGTTTTGTTGATGCAGCGAATCACCGCCAACTTGAGACTTTCCTCATTGGGGATATTCACCTCGAACAGAAACGAGAGAATTCCTAAAAGACACACAACAACTTTGAGATCAACCAACATTGTGCTATTCAAAACATACGACTCAATTCGTTGACCTTAAGGCCGCTGGTATTCTCGGCTGATTCATAGACACCTCTTTCTAATATTTGCAAAAACAACCTTCCAAAGTTTTTTACAACCAACCTGTTGCTGAATCCATTGAAGAAAGCATTCAAAACCGTCGTTCGTACCAGGAAGTTGTTGTTATCTAAAAGAGTTTTAGGTTTGAAAAACCACAACGCCTTGAAAATCTCAATACACACCTTCTAGACTATAGTCGATGAGTTTGTTTATAATGGAACTATAAATGTGATTCCTGTTTCGAAGTGTCTGAAAGGTCTTGCCACCCTCAGCTTCTTGTACTTTCTCACAGTGCTAAAAGAAAAGACGACCAATTGATCACCGAATTCAAGAAGTTTTCACGTCACTTACGACATGAGCTGCATCAACACAAGTATTGAAAATCTGCCCCCAAGTTGGGTCAAGTTTTTCGGTACTTCTGCTATAGAGTCTTATTAGGTCACTTTTTGAATTGGTGAGAATAGGATCCAATTTGTCCACCGCTCTGTTTCGATTAGTTAGCTTTTCAGAGCCAAGTTCAGCGCATATTTGGCGAAGTTCATTCAAAAGAACTGCTGAAGACATGGCCGATTTTTAGAATGGTCTTGAAGTTATTCACATTTATGTTTAAACTCGCTGTTATTATTAGGAATTTGAAACAAATTTTGTTAAGAAAAATTCGCAAATGCCGCGGAATTCAAAACGTCAACAGCGGCGAATAAAATTGAAACATGAGAAGTGCAGAGAAAAACAAAATAAAAGTTCTGTTTGTTTCTTACACCATGTGGGGAAATGTCATTCAAAATAAAAAACCTGCAATTGGTACAGTCATGGGGTGCAAGCATACAACACAATAAGTATTATACATACGATGATATAATACAATTAAATAAATCAACAAATAAATGATGTGTTCATTGGCAATACTTGAGAATCCGCCCATTGTGAATACCAAAGGAACAACAAAATAACTTGTTAACGATTCTGAAAGTAAAGTGGTGAAATGTCATATAAGTGAGATGAAATCAACAAATATTCTGATAACCACAATCTCCCTTATTCATTAGATTTCACTAAAACACATCTCAACGGTTGTATAGTTATACAGTGCATAAGTATTTATACAGCCTATATTCAGGGTCGCACAATTTCTTATTCATAATATATTTCCCCATCCATAATAGTTGTACATGGTTTGTGTCAAATAAATTACCAAAAAGCTCGGCATAGTTACCAAGGGATCATTTATGGTTGCGAAACTCATGGTGACATTTTTATTTCCATCATTTTTATAACATATTGATGACTTATGTTGACTCAATAACATCGTGTACATACAATGTTGAGTCTTTAGGTAAAGAAGAATTGCCATTTGAACAAATTAAACAGTGAAACACAACTGCTAAAATACAAAAATACCCTGGATGATTTTTTTCAACTTACAATTGAACCTCTGGTAGCCCTGATGCTCAGCCGTCTGTGTATACAGAAATAAAACCATAAAACCTATTCAACCATCAGGCACGTTTAGGATGTGCAGCCTCTATTCAACGTTGTATAAGTTTTATGAATAAGGTTTTTGCGTTTAGAGGCATTTTAAGGAGAGCATAACTTTATACAATCGTTATAATGAGTTTATGAATAAGGCTGATAGTGTACAGTCTGAAATGAAAGTTTGATTTTTTAGCTGAAGCAGCGTACCGCTCGGCTAAATTGATTCGCCTAAATTTAGCTCCGCGAATTTTAAGAGAAAATTTTGTATGTATACTAAGGTTAACAACATGAGATGTGTTGTATAGTGCGTACCAAATCAGTTGGCCAACGCACGATTGCGCAGAGAGAGGATTTAAGGGAAATTTAAGATATTTTACAATAAATTTTAAGAGACCTGCGCAGTAGAATGCCCAACTGGTTAGGTTTGCACTAGTTTTCCAACGGTCGAATGCGCAGAGAGAGGATTTAAGAGCAATTTTAGATATTGTAAAATAAATTTTAAGAGACCTGCGCAGTAGATTGGCCAACTGATTTGGTACGGACTATATCATCTAATTTTCTATGCACGGGAATTTAACTGTGTTGGTGATTCTTGACGGGTTTCTAAAACGTTATTTTGGCATTGATCGGAGGCATCAACAATTAAACAAATGCGATAAATTGAGGAAATTATCGAAAACCCAAGAAGAAAAAACGGAAAGATTGAATAGAGTGATTTACCACATCATTTAAGCATGCAGTGTTAGGAGCGTTAATGAAACTTTTGTCGTAAACGCGCAGTAGCATTTTGTAAATTTACGTTGCATAAGCACCCTTAATATTACTAATATTACACGGGAGTAACATTTGTTTGCTGCGTACTTAGTCTAAGCTGACCTTAACAAACAATTTTGTTGCTGATCACTTCCACTCCATATTGAAGTTGAATGCTTTCATTTTAATGGCGGCTACAAATATAACCTCAACATTTTGGCTTCTGTCACAAAAATTGTAATCAAAGAAGCATCAAAACGTTTGCAACGTTTTCGCGTTTATTTATTTCTTGAATTTAGTTCGTGTGCGATTTATTGACTTAATATAAACAAATAGATTTATATATTCTCTTAGTTTTGTGACGAAATAAAAAAAAATTCCAAAATGTCTGCTGCTATGCCCATTAATCCAAAGCCATTCTTGAATGGTTTGACCGGCAAAGCGGTCCTCATAAAACTGAAATGGGGACATGAATACAAAGGATATCTGGTCTCTGTCGATGGATACATGAACATGCAGCTGGCTAACACTGAAGAACACATCGATGGTCAGGTCACAGGTATTGTGTACAACATTCGTTTTCACATTGTGCTTCAATGAACGCTTCTTTTCTTGCAGGTAATTTGGGAGAAGTTCTTATTCGGTGTAACAATGTTTTATACATCAAGGGAATTGATGATGATGACGAGGAGGGTGAAATGAGAGATTAAGGCCAAATACCTGACTATGAACCTGTAGTTTCCATATAAGAGTTAATTTAAATTGAAGTGTACAAAAATGAATATTAAATCGAGTGTCTGAACAAACAAATTTATTCGCAATTTTCTGGAGCATGTTGTATCCGCTAAAGAGTGAAGATATGGGATAGATAAATACCTAAGAGTATGACTTCGCGTAGGTGGTCAGCCAGTTTTATGTTTTTTTTCTACTACTTGGGATTCAGGAGATAAAATTAATTTTGTTCATACATAAACCAAACCATACGAAATGCAGCAATAATGTACTGAATTTCCCACGTACATCAGTACAGAAACTCCTGATTGGAAGTCGGGTACACAGAGCTAAAAAATAAGATAAATATTGCCAACGAAATATTTTGATTCGAAAGTGTATATGCCTTCCATTCCAACATGTTACGTTATAATGGCTTTTAAACAAAAAAAAAGTATTTAAGGTTGCATCATCTTCCCCATTCGTTTTTCTTGCATACAGGACCTAGGTTTCATTTGGTCCATGGACGTGCGTCGTCAGTACACTGTTAGCATATACCTACTTTGTTTTGTCGTTACTATTTTTAAGACGCTAATATGGGAGGAGCCAATCACACCGATTTCGTCTGTTTGTCCCAGTAGCTGAAAGGATTTGTTTAAGACAATGCCGCCCGTATTTAGTCCTGCCATACGCACTATCTGATCCAGCACGAGAATGAAGAAATCGCTTATAGAACGTCTCCTTGTTGGAATCCATTACAAATTAGGAAAAGTTCAAGGTGTTTCCAAACTGAACGAGACATCACGTATCTTCTAGTGTTAGGCGCCACAGCTGCATCAACTTTGATGGCATTCATTGCTCTATAGAGCTCTAAAGTCGATGAAAAGATGATGTGTTGGTTGACCTTACAATTGTTGGTCTTTGATAGCATTTACCTTAATCTGAAAATTTGGGCTATGGTCGATCTGCTGGGCTGGAAGTCACACTTGCACGTGCCGATAAGTGTGCTTCACAAATGCTTAAGACATTGACACAGTTCATTTATAGGATATGAATATGATCATATGTGCGACAGGGATATCATACATATGATTCGATAGTTGGAGCATACCATCTACAAGCCCTTGTTGTAGATGGTACATATGGAACTGGCATTCCAGTCATTGGGCATGATTTCATCCATCTAGAATTTTTCGGTGGTTTGGTGCATGCACATTTCTGTGGCAACATAAAGATGTTCATGCTTGGTATTGAAGACTTTGCGAACTGGAGTATTTGCGACCATTTGCTCTAAATGTCATAATCATCTTAAACGTTCAAAGCTCAAAACGACCAAGGTTTCCTGCATACGCTTTTGTATAATGCTTCAGCGCCGTAGAGCAGGAATAGGATCATCAGGGTCTTGTATAGGATCTCTCGCCTTTTTCGGTTGGCAAGAGTAATCCTTCATTTTATATATATCTGTCGAGATCTTGTTGTCAGAGTTTAAAGCGGAGCCGATATAGACAAAGTCCCGTACTAAGTCAAACCGTCAAAGTTATATCAGTCTATGGTGACGTTCAGTCCATTTCGTCGATGTTGTGTGTTCTTTCGTGTTGACAGCATATACTTAGTCTTACCCTCATTTACTGCTAAACCCATCTTTGCCGCTTCCTTCTCTATAATAGCAAAGCTGGCTATGACATCACATTGAGTTCGATTTATAAAAGATTGTGCCACTGGTGCTGGCTCGGGAGTTTTACACAATCCTATCAAGAATGAGATACAGAAGTCATCCTGCACAGACGGACGAGTTTGGGCGGTATACCAATACCAAAAAATCGATGAATAGGTTGTGGGTATCGATTTCGACTTTTTGATCTGTCGAAGTGTGAAGATTTGATCAGTTGTGGACTTTCTGGCCTAAAAGTACTCTGGCCCATCAAGTTGTTTGTAGACGGTTTCAGCCGTTAAAATATTATTACGGCAGATAGGATCTTGTATGCGATGTTGAAGAGACTTCTGCATCTGTAGTTGCGAAGTTCAGAGATTTCCCTTTTTTGTGGATTTGGCAAACGATGCTTAGGTTCCATTCTTTAGGCATACTTTCATTTTGCTTTTGGGTTGGTAAAAGTTACTTACAAAATGATCCGTCACTTACTTACAAGGTTGTTTCCGATCATTGAATGGATCCTTCTGCCTGAGATTGTCATCGACGTTTAACAGTCTGCAGAAATGGTTCTTACATATCCCCAGCATCGATTGTAACCTACCTGTAACATTTCCGAAGATCACTTTTGTCGAGATCACGGACAAATAAACAACGCTATTTTTCAAACGTGTTTTTTTATCAATTTTTGTACTCGAACTATTGGTGGTGCAAACTAGTACCTCCTCAAACATTGGTGACCCCGAAGTGATTCCGTCGAAAGTCTGATATTATCAATTCGGATAAGAAATCAATTTCGCATTTCTTTCGCTTAGAAATCGATTGATCGCGTAATTCTTTTGCAAAGAAAATGGAACTGAATATTACCTTAACATTGGATGCTGGTGGTATGGTGTGGTGGTATGGTATGGTGTTAATCGAGAGGTTAAGGGATATGCGTTACGCGAGGCCTTGGCGGTCTCTTGCAATTGCAGTCTTTCGACATTTTTTTTTCAATCTTTCTGATTTATTGTAGCATAGTAAATATCCGCATTCTTACCTTTGCTTCAACATGGTAGTGGTCTGAGTCGATGTTAGCCCCTCGGAATGTGCGGACATCCAATGATACGATACACGACGAAGACTGACGGATTCACTAACAACTTGATATGCGAGGTTTTTGAACGAATACAAGGTGGAGTTTTTGGAATTAATATTTATCAACGGCAACACTGCAGAGATGAATGCCAAAAACTCATCGAAAAATTAAATGAGGGACGTCAACGTGCTTTTCAACCGAATAATTCGCAATAAAAATTTCATTTTTACTTTTATTAAAATAAATAAATATTGGTTTTTAAAAATTATAAGATTTTGGTTCATCTTGACATATTATAGCCCAAAACTAAACTTTATTTAGATACTTTCTAAACGGGCCCCGACCTAATACAAGGCAGACACCGTCCACCGGCTTCCTGAAAGGTGGAGTTGCAACAATTCTCAGTTAATCAATGTTGCCAAGCCAACAAAAGATGACCAGTATTTTGTTTTTGTACTACATCAACATCTCGATAGAGCTCATAAGGTTCGGAGTTGTATCTTTTCTCACATTTGCTTCCTCGCCAACAGGACCAATAATTCGACGACGATTCTTGTTTCCGAAAGTGCCTTAAATTTTCTCCGATTTTCTGCAAACTATCCATCACTCGTCGTTGTAAAGTAGGACTAACAGGATTAGGGTTCGGTAATGCCAGCATTTAGAATTTCAAGTAAGAAGTTTTGATCCCATTTGTATCGCTAAACCGAAGGAGTATCGCTTATCTAGCGTCAGTCTTCGTCGTATTTTGTATCCTTGGATGTCCGTACATTCCGAGGCGCTTAATAGTCAAAGAAAGGAAATAACCCCCACGGGGGTATTTCCCTTTCGAAATGGAAATAAGCCCCGCTATTAAAAATTAGATAATTATAAACCCAACATTTTTAAGAAAAAAAGAACATGAATGCAAAGGAATTTAGCATACACCCAACCTAGCACGCAACCTAAATCCATGTTTCCCCAATCCGTACTCAAACATACATCCAATATCGAACCCATCTAACAGTGAGCTTACACAGGAGGGTTCATGCTTTGCATACATGCGAGTGCGACTTGCATCACTCACTGCACCGTTGATTGTATGTAAAGGAAACAAGCCCCACAAGCAGCAGGCAGTAACTCTTGCGGGGTTTATTTCTGTTTTGAAAACCCAATGAGGGCTATTTACTTTTTTTGTTAATTAAGCCCAATTGGGCTTATATCCGCGGTTATTACACTGCACCGGGTTCGGTAATGCCAGCATTTAGAATTTCAAGTAAGAAGTCAAATTTGTGGGCATGGCTCAAAACTTTTTAAGAATGAAATATAGAAGATAGCATTGTCTAAATATCTTATTCAGATTTTTTTTTTAAATTTCTTATGATTTGACCAAAAACAAACGTTTTTTTCTAAAAGTAGTTGAGTTTTTAAAAACACTACGGCTGTAACGAACCAATAACCATTTTCTAATCTTAAATTAGCAGTTAAATAAAAAAACCAAACTACAATAATAAAAAATAAATAAATTTAGATTAATTATTATTAAGTCGAGGTTGTGCTAAGCTTTGAAAAACTCGTGAGTGAGTTCGCACGTAGTAGAAGTAAAAACTGTATTTTGGTTAAATTGTCTCTCTCCCTCTGTTCACCACCTGCATAATGCATTCATCTCGTTGGGTCTCTGCACACGAGTTAAGTTCAACTTGCATAAAACCGCTTTCATACCATACTCCAAGTGCACAAAACAGGGATTATGCCGGCAGAACAAATTGATGAACCCTTTTTGTTTTATTATTTCTATTGAAATGGACAATTGCTTTGAGTACTTTTTGACAATTCGCAAGAAAGGACGTTATAACGGGTCCGCCATCTTACGTTTTTTATTCAACTTCGTGAATGGTAACACTCAGCTCATGTCTGATTTGACAGATAATTAGTTTTATCCTTCCGCTTGAACAACGCTGGGAAGTATTGCGACATTACTTTGAAAATCATGGTAATGTTGCAAAATGTATGCGAAAATTGCGTACGGATTTTGGAAGAAGAGAAGCACCGTCAGCTCCGTATGTTCGTTATCTTGTGAAAAAAGTGAAAGAAACTGGCATCCTCATCGATAAACGAAAGCGTGAAAAGCCAAAAACAGTGCGTACACCCGAGAATATTAGTGCTGTGGCAGAAAGTGTGCGTGAAGCGCCATCAACATAAATTCACCGTCGTTCTCAACAATTGAACATTTCGCAGACATCATTGAGACGAATTTTGCATAAAGACCTTGGTATGGCGCCATACAAAGTCCAATTGGTTCAGGAGTTGAAGCCAACTGACCATCCAATGCGTTTTCGCTTCGCTAAGTGGGCCTGCGATCGAATTAGAGAAGATGCCGATTTTGACAAAAAAAAATCATCTTTTCAGATGAAGGTCATTTTGATCTTGGCGGGTATGTAAACAAGCAAAATTGTCGCATTTGGGGCATAGAAAATCCGCACGCATACATTGAAAAGCCGATACACCCAAAACGAGTCACTGTTTGGTGCGGATTTTGGTCCAGAGGCATAATTGGGCCATTTTTCTTCGAAAATGAGCAAGGAGTGAATGAATTTTTGTTCACAAAAATTGAAGAGGAGGATATTGGCAACATTTGGTTTCAACAGGACGGCGCTACGTGCCACACAGCCGAAGCTACACTCGATGTTTTGCGCCCTGTTTTTGAAGATCGCATTATCAGCCGCAGAGCTGATGTCGTTTGGCCACCTCGGAGCTGCGATTTGACACCGTTGGACTATTATTTGTGGGGTGCCGTAAAAGATAAGTGTTACGCCGACAAGCCAGAGACAATTGATGCTTTAAAGGACAATATTCGTGAAGCCATTGGTGAAATACAGCTGCACACAATCGATAATGTGCTTAAAAATTAGATCACTCGTGTAGGCTACTGCATGGCCAGCCGAGGCAGCCATTTGAATGAATTTATTTTCCATTATTAACCAGAAGGATTGTACTTTCAAATAAAAAAAGAAATTTGAGAAAATATTCAGTAGTTTTTTTAATAGCATTTTCAAAAAAAAAAAAGTTATTTGGCGGACCCTTTATAGCAACTACTTTGACATATAATTCTTTTCAAACCGAAGGAGCCTAAAATGGTGAAAATGTTTTTGGATTGGTTTTTAACCTTGTTATACCGTACAAACCCTGTTAATGAATTTTATTGCTAAAACACAGTGACGATTTGAAGCTTCGCTTTGCCGAAGTGCTTCGACATAACGGGTGATCCATTTCGAGGTTCCCTACTTTTTTAAAGAAAAAAACACAGAAAATTCAAATTTAATGGAGAATTTTTATTATCATTTGAAAGAACATTCTTTGGCATTTATTTTTTGAAGATTATGTCTATCAAATGTTGGCCGTTGCTACGTCGCAGATGGTCCATCCGTTGAGTCCAATTTTCGATCACTCGTTCGAGCATTTCGACTGGTAACTGGCGAATGACACGCGTGATGTTTTCCTCCAAGGCCTGAATCGAAGCGGGTTTGTCGGCATAAGCTTTTGACTTTACATATCCCCACAGGAAAAAGTCTAACGGTGTGATATCACAAGATCTTGGTGGCCAATCGACCGGCCCAAAACGTGAAATTATGTGCTCACCGAAATGTTCTCTTAATTAGTCCATTGATTGATGCGATGTGTGAGAAGTGGCGCCGTCTTACTGAAACCAAATGTCGCCGAGATCACGAGCTTCAATTTCAGGCATCAAATAGTCGGTTATCATGGCACGATAACGGTCGCCATTGACGGTTACGTTCGCACCGGCATAATTTTTAAAGAAATATGGACCGATGATTCCACCGGCCCACAAACCACACCAAACCGTTGTTTTTTTCTGGATGAAGTGGCAGTTCAGGTTGCTCTTCGTCCTTCTTGAGCCAGAAATGGGCCTCATCGCTAAACAAAATTTGCCTCGAAAACGTCGGAGCTTCTTGGAACTTTTCAAGAGCCCATAGAGCGAAGCGATGTCGCTTGGGAAGGTCGAGCGGCTTCAGTTGTTGCACAAGCTGTATTTTGTACGCTTTCAATTTAAGATCTTGATGTAAAATGCGCCAAGTCGTTCCATACGTCAGTCCGAGTTGCTGCGAACGGCGCCGAATCGACTCTCTACGGTCGTCGTGTACACTCTCAGCTACGGCCGCTATATTTTCTTCACAGCGTGCTGGACGTGGTCTATTCGGTCGAATATTATCCAATAATGAATGCTGGGTCTCAAAATGGGTGATGGTGTTGCGAATAGTACGCTCAGTAGGCCGATTATGTTGACCATAAGTTGAGCGAAGTGCACGGAACACATTCCTCACAGAACGTGAATTTTCATAGTAAAGTTGAACATTATGAAATGCCAAACAATACTAAACAAAAATAACATGACAGCATGACACGACTCACACGTGATCTGTCAAAAAAGGCTATTGAAAAAAGTATCTCTACTTGGATCACCCGTTATTTACTCGTACTCCACAACCCTTTCAGAGAAAAATCCAGAAAACAACAACAATTTTTTTGACAATACACACTTTTTCCAACCTTTGCTTTGACCCACGGCGCTTTGCAGTAACGTTACGTTAAGATTTAACGTGCATATTTCATTTTGTGATTGAAGCTCAACGCCAGGCAAAGCTATACATTGTGATTAATAACATTGATTTCATATGAACTAGGTGCGTCGGCCAAACGCAACGCGCCAAAGCGTGATTGTGTTGCAGCCATTAACTTTTTCTTACCTCAAACCTCAGTCCCCTCGTCAGCAAAACCGTTTTTATGCCAGTTGAAGTTATCTCTTACAAATTAACCGGGAACACACGGTGTTCACAAGCGGCACACCATCTAAGTACTAACCGCGAACGACGCTGCTTGATTTCGGTGATCAGAAGAGAATCGATATTTTGTTGATCTATTCTTCGTTACACTTTTTCGTTTCATAAAATATACTTCACACCGTCCCTAAAGACGTTTGAATTAACAAAATAAAATTAAGGACCATAAAATGGTGTTTAATACAGATTGATGAAAGGATGGACGATAAACATGCCTAAATCGACTGTTTATTTATTTTCTGTGTTACCTACTATGTACCAAAACCAATATACCCCTAAACTAATCTGTTTATCAACTAAAAGGCCCTCGTTTTCCGATTACTCTCCACCAATAAAAACCATAAATTTTGGCTGACACCACACCACTTACCATTCATTACAATCCAAAAGCCATATCATGCATCCGAATATCGATCGTAAAATGTTCTTCTCTTAGCCCGCAAGCAGTAAACCGCAACGACTTGACATGCATACCTTCAAGCTTAAACTAGTATATACCTATACCTATGTCCTTTGTCCTATCCGTTTGTCATTAATAACAATCAATTCATGTTTTATTGCAGAAATAACTACTGACAGTGTTTATTGACTCAACTTTGAGTGAAAATCAATATCTACGCCATGTGAAGGTGGACAAAGTGGGACCACAATAGACAACCAAACTGTTCCTAATTTCATTCAGCTTAAGAGCTTGAGCATTGATTTTTCCATTATAATATCTGTCCATATGCTTATCCTGAAATTGTCTCCGTCTCTAAGTAAATAATTTTCCATGCATGCACCAGCAATACTAATGAGTATTAATGAAATTATTCTGATGGAGGTCCCTTTGTCAACCCTTGTCAACCCAGAACTTGGAGTTATCTCCGTATATTTCAAACAGAGTACTCGACAAGGTGTTTTCTTATGTACGTTTGTACTTAAAAGGTGTTTTATGGAATCTGTCTTATGATCTCCGCATCCACTTTATGAAAAAATAAACCTTTGGAAAAGGGTAATGCCTTACAGATATAGACAATTACCTTCAGATACTCAATAGAGAGCGCGGGCTCGTTTGTGTTGACTTGGTTACGTCTCCAAAACGGAATACAAACTTGAAATGTGACGACAAAGTAGCTCAGGTGTCCCACAATAAAACCATTATTAAGATTGATAATGGTATAAGGCTACAAAGTCAGGTTATAACTCAAAGTGGTTTCCAATAAAAAAAAAATCGAAATGCCTTCAGTTCTTGTTAGGTATCGGTTGATTGGACACGCCGAATTTCTATGATTGGTCTAGCATGAGTTACGGACGAAACTTTTTCAGACTTCTTCTGGCTGTTGTTTTATTTTGAACAAGTAAATGTCCTTGCAAGTAATGTTGATTGGAATTGAATGTGTGCTACATATTTCCAAGATGGCCGGTGAACTAGTGAACTGTGAAGTTTTCTCTTAAAACGGTGATGGTTTTTCTTTTCTCCGGGCAAATGTTGGGTGAGCTGAGTAATTTATGTATTTTCATTTTTCTAAATATTGCACAGAGTTATTGTACTATATTGGTGTGTCAAAAAAATTAAAAATGTGAAAGTGCAAGGAACTTTAGCTACTGGGAATGCCTTAAATTAGAGGACAACTTTTTAATGCTTGATATATTAAAAAAAAAAAAATGATTCAATATGCGTATTTTTCGTTTGATAAATGTGAAGTGCTTTTAATTAGCAGTGTTAACGATTTTATGTGGCAAGCAATTTGTAATCAAAGTTTCTCTGAAAACGCTAAATGTTGAAACGTAAATAACATTTATAAATATGAATTGTAGGTGCAAACATTTTAAAATTTACAAATTCAATGTTTTATTGGTGGGGAAATTATTTTTTACTTATTTTCTCGACAGTTTGTTAGTGCTATGAACCTAAGCAATGTCCCAAAGCTAAGCAATGCTCAAAACAATCCTTCGAATTAACTGCAGACATATTCCATGGACCCCCTAGATAGGATTTAAATCC